>CM059829.1:0-1376661 GCA_030444885.1 Citrus sp. QX-2021
CAAAAATAACCGCCCGAAGGTCGGCGCGCCAAGTTCGTCCAGCGGAAAAATGACCAAAAAACGTGTGTGCTATAGCCTTGGGGTAGGGGCTGGCCCACTTCGTCCGCCAGACTCGAAATGGGGCGAGACTTTGCGAGCGGCCTCCGCGTGCCAAAAATAGGCCGCGGCCACAGTCGCGCCCAAAAAATAACCTCCCGAAGGCCGGGGCGCGAAGTTCGTCCAGCGGAAAAATGGGCAAAAAACGGGTGGGCTATAGCCTTGGGGGGAGGGGCTGGCCAACTTCGTCCGCCGGACTCGGAATGGGGCGAGACTTTTCGAGCTGCCTATGCGTGCCAAAAATAGGCCGGGGACACAACCGCGCCCAAAAATAACCGCCCGAAGGTCGGCGCTCCAAGTTCGTCCAGCGAAAAAATGGCCAAAAAACGGGTGGGCTATAGCCTTGGGGTGAGGGGCTGGCCAACTTCGTCCGCCGGACTCGGAATGGGGCGAGACTTTGCGAGCGGCCTCCGCGTGCCAAAAATAGGCCGCGGGCACAGCCGCGCCCAAAAATAACCGCCCGAAGGCCGGGGCGCCAAGTTCGTCCAGCGGAAAAATTGCCAAAAAACGGGTGGGCTATAGCCTTGGGGGGAGGGGTTGGCCCACTTCGTCCGCCGGACTCGGAATGGGGCGAGACTTTGTAAGCGGCCTCCGCGAGCCAAAAATAGGCCACGGGCAAAGCCGCGCCCAAAAATAACCCCCCGAAGGTCATTGCGCCCAAACCCTCCAGCGGAAAAATGGCCAAAAAACGGGTGGGCTATAGCCTTGGGGGGAGGGGCTGGCCAACTTCGACCGCCGAACTCGGAATGGGGCGAGACTTTGCAAGCGGCCTCCGCGTACGGAAAATAGGCTGCGGGCACAGCCGCGTCCAAAAATAACCGCCCGAAGGTCGGCGCGCCCAAACCCCCCAGCGGAAAAATGGCCAAAAAACGGGTGGGCTATAGCCTTGGGGGGAGGGGCTGGCCAACTTCGTCCGCCTGACTCGGAATCGGGCGAGACTTTGCGAGCGGCCTCCGCGTGCCAAAAATAGGCCGCGGGCGCAGCCGCACCAAAACTAAACGCCCGAAGGCCAGCGCGCCCAAACCCCCCAGCGTAAAAATGGCCAAAAAAGGGGTGGGCTATAGCCTTGGGGGGAGGGGCTGGCAAACTACGTCCGCCGGACTCGGAATGGGGCGAGCCTTTGCGAGTGGCCTCTGCGTGCCAAAAATAGGCCGCGGGCACAGCCGTGCCCAAAAATAACCGCACGAAGGCCGGGGCGCCAAGTTCGTCCAGCGGAAAAATGGTCATAAAACGGGTGGGCCATAGCCTTGGGGGGAGGGGCTGGCCAACTTCGACCGCCGAACTCGGAATGGGGTGAGACTACGCGAGCGGCCTCCGCATGCCAAAAATAGGCGGCAGGCACAGCCGCGCCCAAAAATAACCGCCCGAAGGCCGGGGCGCCAAGTTCGTCCAGCGGAAAAATGGCCAAAAAACGGGTGGGCTATAGCCTTGGGGGTAGGGGTTGGCCAACTTCGTCCGCCGGACTCGGAATGGGGCGAGATTTGCAGGCGGCCTCCACGAGCCAAGAATAGGCCACGGGAACAGCCACGCCCAAAAATAACCCCCCGAAGGTCGTTGCGCCCAAACCCCCCAGCGGAAAAATAGCCAAAAAACGGGTGGGCTATAGCCTTGGGGGGAGGGGCTGGCCAACTTCGTCCGCCGGACTTGGAATGGGGCGAGACTTTGCGAGCGGCCTCCGCGTGCCAAAAATAGGACGCGGGCACAGCTGCGCCCAAAAATAACAGCCCGAAGTCCGGGGCGCCAAGTTCGTCCAGCGGAAAAATGGCCAAAAAATGGATGGGCTATAGCCTTGGGAGGAGGGGCTGGCCACCTTCATCCGCCATACTCAGAATGGGGCGAGACTTTGCGAGCGGCCTTCGCGTGCCAAAAATAGGCCGCGGACACAGCCGCGCCGAAAAATAACCGCCCGAACGCCGGGGCGCGAAGTTCGTCCAGTGGAAAAATGGCCAAAAAACGGGTGGGCCATAGCCTTGGGGGGAGGGGCTGGCCAACTTCGACCGCCGAACTCGGAATGGGGCGAGACTTTGCAAGCGGCCTCCGCGTACGAAAAATAGGCTGCGGACACAGCCGCATCCAAAAATAACCGCCCGAAGGTCGGCGCGCCCAAACCCCCCAGCTGAAAAATGGCCAAAAAACGGGTGGGCTATAGCCTTGGGGGGAGGGGCTGGCCAACTTCGTCCGCCTGTCTCGGAATCGGGCGAGACTTTGCGAGCGGCCTCCACGTGCCAAAAATAGGCCGCGGGCACAGCCGCGCCCAAAAATAACCGCCCGAAGGCCGGGGCCCCATGTTCGTCCAGTGGAAAAATGGCCAAAAAACGGGTGGGCTATAGCCTTGGGGGGAGGGGCTGGCCAACTTCGTCCGCCGGACTCGTAAGGGGGCGAGACTTTGTGAGTGGCCTCCGTGTGCCAAAAATAGGCCACGGACACATCCTCGCCCAAAAATAACCAACTGAAGGCCGGGGAACCAAGTTCGTCCAGCGAAAAACTGGCCAAAAAACGGGTGGGCTATAGCTTTGGCGGGAGGGGCTGGCCAACTTCGTCCGCCGGACTCGGAATGGCGCGAGACTTTACAAGCGGCCTCCGCGGGCCAAAAATAGGCCGCGGGCACAGCCGCGACAAAAAATAACCACCCGAAGGCCGGGGCGCCAAGTTCGTTCAGCGGAAAAATGGCCAAAAAACGAGTGGGCCATAGCCTTGGGGGAAAGGGCTGGCCAACTTCTTCCGCCGGACTCGGAATGGGGCGAGACTTTGCGAGCAGCCTCCGCGTGCCAAAAATGGGCCGCGGGCACAGCCGCGCCCAAAAATAACCGCCCCAAGGATGGTGCGCCCAAACCCCCCAGCGGGAAAATGGCCAAAAAACGGGTGGGCTATAGCCTTGGGGGGAGGGGCTGGCCAACTTCGTCCGCCGGACTCGGAATGGGGCGAGACTTTGCGAGCGGCCTCCGCGTGCCAAAAATGGGCCGCGGGCACAGCCGCGCCCAAAAATAACCTCCCGAAGGCCGGTGCGCCAAGTTCGTCCAGCGGAAAAATGGGCAAAAAACGGGGGGGCTATAGCCTTGGGGGGAGGGGCTGGCCAACTTCGTCCGCCGGACTCAGAATGGGACGAGACTTTGCGAACAGACTCCGCATGCGAAAAATAGACTGCGGGCACAGCCGCGTCCAAAAATAACCGCCCGATGGTCGGCGCGCCCAAACCCCCCAGCGGAACAATGGCCAAAAAACGGGTGGGCTATAGCCTTGGGGGGTGGGGCTGGCCGACTTCGTCCGCCGGACTTGGAATGGGGCGAGACTTTGTGAACGGCCTCCACGTGCCAAAAATAGGCCGCGGGCACAGCCGCGCCCAAAAATGACCGCCCGAAGGCCGGGGCGCCCAGTTCGTCCAGCGGAAAAATGGCCAAAAAACGGGTGGGCTATAGCTTTGGGGGGAGGGGCCGGCCCACTACGTCCGCCCGACTCGGAATGGGACGAGACTTGGCGAGCGGCCTCCGCGTGCCAAAAATAGGCCATGGGCACAGCCACGTCCAAAAATAACCGCCTGAAGGTCGGCGCGCCCAAACCCCCCAGCGGAAAAATGGCCAAAAAACGGGTGGGCTATCGCCTTGGGGGGAGAGGCTGGCCAACTTCGTCCGCCGGACTCGGAATGGGGCGAGACTTTGCGAGCGGCCTGCGCGTGTCAAATATAGGCCGCGGGCACAGCCGTGCCCAAAAATAACCGCCCGAAGGCCGGGGCACCAAGTTCGTCCAGCGGAAAAATGGCCAAAAAACGGGTGGGCTATAGCCTTGGGGGGAGGGCTGGCCCACTTTGTCCGCCGGACTCGGAATGGGGCGAGACTTTGCGAGCGGCCTCCGCGTGCCAAAAATAGGCCGCGGACATAGCCACGCCCAAAAATAACAGCCCGAAGGTCGGCGCGCCCAAACCCCCCAGCGGAAAAATGGCCAAAAAACGGGTGGGCTATAGCCTTGGGGGGAGGGGCTGGCCGACTTTGTCCGCCATACTCAGAATGGGGCGAGACTTTGCGAGCGGCCTTCGCGTGCCAAAAATAGGCTGCGGACACAGCCGCGCCAAAAAATAACCGCCCGAACGCCGGGGCGCCAAGTTCGTCCAGTGGAAAAATGGCCAAAAAACGGGTGGGCCATAGCCTTGGGGGGAGGGGCTGGCCAACTTCGACCGCTGAACTCGGAATGGGGCGAGACTTTGCGAGCAGCCTTCGCGTGCCAAAAATAGGCCGCGGACACAACCGCGCCCAAAAATAAACACCCGAAGGTCGGCGCGCCAAGTTCGTCCAGCGGAAAAATGACCAAAAAACGTGTGTGCTATAGCCTTGGGGTAGGGGCTGGCCCACTTCGTCCGACAGACTCGGAATGGGGCGACACATTGCGAGCGGCCTCCGCGTGCCAAAAATAGGCCGCGGGCACAGCCGCGCCCAAAAATAACCCCCCGAAGGTCGGCGCGCCAAGTTCGTCCAGCGGAAAAAGGCCACAAAAACGTGTGGGCTATATCCTTGGGGGGTGGGGCTGGCCCACTTCGTCCGCCTTACTCGGAATGGCGCGAGACTTTGCGAGGGCCCTCCGTGTGCCAAAAATAGGCCACGGGCACAGCCGCGCCCAAAAATAACTGCCCGAAGGCTGGGGCGCCAAGTTCGTCCAGCGGAAAAAGGCCACAAAAATGGGTGGGCTATAGCCTTGGGGGGTGGGGCTGGCCAACTTCGTCCGCCGGACTCGGAATGGCGCGAGACTTTGCGAGCGGCCTCCGCGTACCAAAAATAGCCTGCGGGCACAGCCGTACCCAAAAATAGGCCGCGCGCACAGCCGTACCCAAAAATAACCGCCCGAAGGCCGGGGCGCCTAGTTCGTCCAGCGGAAAAACGCCACAAAAACGTGTGCGCTATAGCCTTGGGGGGTGGGCTGGCCAACTTCGTCCGCCTTACTCGGAATGGCGCGAGACTTTGCGAGCGGCCTCCGCGGGCCAAAAATAGGCCACGGGCACAGCCGCGCCCAACAATAATCCCCCGAAGGTCGGCTCGCCCAAACCCCCCAGCGGAAAAATGGCCAAAAAACGGGTTGGCTATAGCCTTGGGGGGAGGGGCTGGCCAACTTCGTCCGCCGGACACGGAATCGGGCGAGACTTTGCGAGCGGCCTCCGAGTGCCAAAAATAGGCCGCGGACACAGCCGCTCCCAAAAATAACTGCCCGAAGGCCGGGGCGCCATGTTCGTCCAGCGGAAAAAGGCCACAAAAACGGGTGGGCTATAGCCTTGGGGGGTGGGGCTGGCCAACTTCGTCCGCCGGACTCGGAATGACGCGAGAATTTGTGAGGGGCCTCCATGCACCAAAAATAGGCCGTGGGCACATCCGCGCCCAAAAATAAACGCCCGAAGGCCGGGGCACCAACTTCGTCCAGCGGAAAAAGGCCACAAAAACGGGTGGGCTATAGCCTTGGGGGGTGGGGCTGGCCAACTTCGTCCGCCGGACTCGGAATGACGCGAGACTTTGCGAGGGACCTCCGTGCGACAAAAATAGGCCGTGGGCACAGCCGCGCCCAAAAATAACCTCCCGAAGGCCGGGGCACCAAGTTCGTGCAGCGGAAAATGGCCACAAAAACGGGTGGGCTATAGCCTTGGGGGGTGGGGCTGGCCAACTTCGTCCGCCGGACTCGGAATCGGGCGAGACTTTGCGAGCGGCCTCCGAGTGCCAAAAATAGGCCGCGGACACAGCCGCTCCCAAAAATAACTGCCCGAAGGCCGGGGCGCCATGTTCGTCCAGCGGAAAAAGGCCACAAAAACGGGTGGGCTATAGCCTTGGGGGGTGGGGCTGGCCAACTTCGTCCGCCGGACTCGGAATGACGTGAGACTTTGTGAGGGGCCTCCGTGCACCAAAAATAGGCCGTGGGCACATCCGCGCCCAAAAATAACCACCCGAAGGCCGGGGCACCAACTTCGTCCAGCGGAAAAAGGCCACAAAAACGGGTGGGCTATAGCCTTGGGGGGTGGGGCTGGCCAACTTCGTCCGCCGGACTCGGAATGACGCGAGACTTTGCGAGGGACCTCCGTGCGACAAAAATAGGCCGTGGGCACAGCCGCGCCCAAAAATAACCTCCCGAAGGCCGGGGCACCAAGTTCATGCAGCGGAAAATGGCCACAAAAACGGGTGGGCTATAGCCTTGGGGGGTGGGGCTGGCCGACTTCGTCCGCCGGACTCGGAATGACGCGAGACTTTGCGAGGGACCTCCGTGCGACAAAAATAGGCCCCGGGCACAGCCGTGCCCAAAAATAGCCGCCCGAAGGCCGGGCCACCAAGTTCGTCCAGCGGAAAAAGGCCACAAAAACGGGTGGGCTATAGCCTTGGGGGGTTGGGCTGGCCAACTTCGTCCGCCGGACTCGGAATGGCGCGAGACTTTGCGAGGGCCCTCCGTGTGCCAAAAATAGGCCACGGGCACAGCCGCGCCCAAAAATAACAGCCCGAAGGCCGGGGCACCAAGTTTGTCCAGCGGAAAAAGGCCACAAAAATGGGTGGGCTATAGCCTTGGGGGGTGGGGCTGGCCAACTTCGTCCGCCGGACTCGGAATGGCGCGAATCTTTGCGAGGGGCCTCCGTGTTCCAAAAATAGGCCGTGGGCACAGCCGCGCCGAAAAATAACCGCCCGAAGGCCGGGGCACCAAGTTCGTCCAGCGGAAAAAGGCCACAAAAACGGGAGGACTATAGCCTTGGGGGGTGGGGCTGGCCAACTTTGTCCCCCGGACTCGGAATGGTGTGAATCTTTGCGAGGGGCCTCCGTGTTCCAAACATAGGCAGCGGGCACAGCCGCACAAAAAAATAAGCACCCGATGGCCGGGGCGCGAAGTTCGTCCAGCGGAAAAAGGCCACAAAAACTGGTGGGCTATAGCCTTGGGAGGTGGGGCTGGCCAACTTCGTCCGCCGGACTCGGAATGGCGCGAGACTTTGCGAGGGTCCTCCGTGTGCCAAAAATAGGCAGCGGGCACAGCCGCGCACAAAAATAACCCCCCGAAGGCCGGGGCGCCAAGTTCGTCCAGCGGAAAAAGGCCACAAAAACGGGTAGGCTACAGACTTGGGAGGTGGGGCTAGCCAACTTCGTCCGCCGGACTCGGAACTGTGCGAGACTTTGCGAGGGACCTCCGTGTGCCAAAAATAGGCAGCGGGCACAGCCGCGCTCAAAAATAACCGACCGATGGCCGGGGCGCGAAGTTCATCCAGCGGAAAAAGGCCACAAAAACAGGTGGGTTATAGCCTTGGGAGGTGGGGCTGGCCAACTTTGTCCGCCGGACTCGGAATGGCGCGAGACTTTGCGAGGGTCCTCCGTGTGCCAAAAATAGGCCGCGGGCACAGCCGCGCACAAAAATAACCGCCCGATGGCCGGGGCGCGAAGTTCGTCCAGCGGAAAAAGGCCACAAAAACGGGTGGGCTATAGCCTTGGGAGGTGGGGCTGGCCAACTTCGTCCGCCGGACTCGGAATGGCGCGAGACTTTGCGAGGGTCCTCCGTGTGCCAAAAATAGGCCGTGGGCACAGCCGCGCCCAAAAATAGCTGCCCGAAGGCCGGGGCGCCAAGTTCGTCCAGCGGAAAAAGGCCACAAAAACGGGTGAGCTGTAGACTTGGGGGGTGGGGCTGGCCAACTTCCTCCGCCGGACTCGGAATGGCGCGAGATTTTGCGAGCCGCCTCCCTGTGCCAAAAATAGGCCGCTTGCACAGCCGCGCCCAAAAATACCCACCCGAAGGCCGGGGCGCCAAGTTCGTCCAGCGGAAAAAGGCCACAAAAACGGGTGGGCTATAGCCTTGGGGGGTGGGGCTGGCCAACTTCGTCCGCCGGACTCGCAATGGCGCGAGACTTTCTGAGGTGGCTCCGTGTGCCGAAAATTGGCCGCGGGCACAGCCGCGCCCAAAAATACCCGCACGAAAGCCGGGGCGCCAAGTTCGTCCAGCGGAAAAAGGCCACAAAAACGGGTGGGCTATAGCCTTGGGGGGTGGGGCTGGCAAACTTCGTCCGCCGAACTCAGAATGGCGCGAGACTTTGCGAGGCGCCTCCGTGTGCCAAAAATAGGCCTCGGGCACAGCCGCGCCCAAAAATACCCGCCCGAAGGCCGGGGCGCCAAGTTCGTCCAGCGGAAAAAGGCCACAAAAACGGGTGGGCTATAGCCTTGGGGGGTGGGGCTGGCCAACTTCGTCCGCCGGACTCGGAATGGTGCGAGACTTTGCGAGGGTCCTCCTTGTGCAAAAAATAGGCCGCGGGCACAGCCGTGCCAGTAAATAACCACCCGAAGGCCGGGGCGGCAAGTTCGTCCAGCGGAAAAAGGCCACAAAAACGGGTGGGCTATAGCCTTGGGGGGTGGGGCTGGCCAACTTCGTCCGCCGGACTCGGAATGGCGCGAGACTTTGCGAGGCGCCTCCGTGTCCCAAAAATAGGCCTCGGGGACTGCTGCGCCAAAAAATACATGCCCGAAGGCCGGGGCGCCAACTTCGTCCAGCGGAAAAAGTCCACAAAAACGGGTGGGCTATAGCCTTGGGGGGTGGGGCCGGCCCACTTCGTCCGCCGGACTCGGAATGGCGCGAGACTTTGCGAGCGGCCTCCGTGTGCCAAAAATGGGCCCTGGGCACAGCCGCGCCCAAAAATAACCGCCCGATGGCCGGGGCGCCAAGTTCGTCCAGCGGAAAAAGGCTACAAAAACGGGTGGGCTATAGCCTTGGGGGGTGGGGCTGGCCAACTTCGTCCGCCGGACTCGGAATGGCGCGAGACTTTGCGAGCAGCCTCCGTGTGCGAAAAATAGGCCCCGGACACAGCCGCGCCCAAAAATAACCGGCCGAAGGCCGGGGCGCCAAGTTCGTCCAGCGGAAAAAGGCCACAAAAACGGGTGGGCTATAGCCTTGGGGGGTGGGGCTGGTCAACTTCGTCCGCCGGACTCGGAATGGTGAGAGACTTTGCGAGTGGCCTCCCTGTGCCAAATATAGGCCACGGGCACAGCCGCGCCCAAAAATAACCGGCCGAAGGCCGGGGCGCCAAGTTCGTCCAGCGGAAACAGGTCTCAAAAACGGGTGGGCTATAGCCTTGGGGGGTGGGGCTGGCCCACTTCGTCCGCCAGACTCGGAATGGCGCGAGACTTTGCGAGCGACCTCCGTGTGTGAAAAATAGGCCCCGAGCACAGCCGCGCCCAAAAATAACCGCCCGATGGCCGGGGCGCCAAGTTCGTCCAGCGGAAAAAGGCCACAAAAACGGGTGGGCTATAGCCTTGGGGGGTGGGGCTGGCCAACTTCGTCCGCCGGAATCGGAATGGCGTGCGACTTTGCGAGCGGACTCCGTGTGCCAAAAATAGGCCCCGGACACAGCCGCGCCCAAAAATAACCGCCCGAAGGCCGGGGCACGAAGTTCGTCCAGCGGAAAAAGGCCACAAAAACGGGTGTGCTATACCCTTGGGGGGTGGGGCGGGCCAACTTCGTTCGCCGGACTCGGAATAGCGTGAGACTTTGCGAGCGGCCTCCGTGTGCGAAAAATTGGCCCCGGACACAGCCGCGCCCAAAAATAACCGCCCTAAGGCCGGGGCGCCAAGTTGGTCCAGCGGAAAAAGGCCACAAAAACGGGTGGGCTATAGCCTTGGGGGGTGGGGCTGGCCAACTTCGTCCGCCGGACTCGGAATGGCGCGAGACTTTGCGAGCGGCCTCCGTGTGCCAAATATAGGCAACGGGCACAGCCGCGCCCAAAAATAACTGGCCGAAGGCCGGGGCGCCAAGTTCGTCCAGCGGAAAAAGGCCTCAAAAACGGGTGGGTTATAGCCTTGGGGGGTGGGGCTAGCCCACTTCGTCCGCCAGACTCGGAATGGCGCGAGACTTTGCCAGCGGCCTCCGTGTGCCAAAAATAGGCCCCGGGCACAGCCGCGCCCAAAAATAACCGCCCGATGGCCAGGGCGCCAAGTTCGTCCAGCGGAAAAAGCCACAAAAACGGGTGGGCTATAGCCTTGGGGGGTGGGGCTGGCCAACTTCGTCCGCCGGAATCGGAATGGCGCGAGACTTTGCGAGCGGCCTCCGTGTGCCAAAAATAGGCCCCGGGCACAGCCGCGCCCAAAAATAACTGCCCGAAGGCCGGGGCGCCAAGTTCGTCCAGCGGATAAAGGCCACAAAAACGGGTGGGCTATAGCCTTGGGGGGTGGGGCTGGCCGACTTCGTCCGCCGGACTCGGAATGGGGCGAGACTTTGCAAGTGGCCTCCGCGTGCCAAAAATAGGCCGCGGGCAAAGTCGCCCCCAAAAAATAACCACCCGAAGGCCGGGGCGCCAAGTTCGTCCAGCGGAAAAATGGCCAAAAAAGGGGTGGGCTATATCCTTGGGGGGAGGGGCTGGCCAACTTCGTCCGCCGGACTCGGAATGGGACGAGACTTTGCCAGCGGCCTCCGCGTGCCAAAAATAGGCCGTGGGCACAGCCTCGCCCAAAAATAACTGCCCGAAGGCCGGGGCGCCAAGTTCGTCCAGCGGAAAAATGGCCAAAAAACGGGTGAGCTATAGCCTTGGGGGTAGGGGTTGGCCAACTTCGTCCGCCGGACTCGGAATGGGGCGAGACTTTGCAAGCGGCCTCCGCGAGCCAAGAATAGGCCACGGGAACAGCCGCGCCCAAAAATAACCCCCCGACGGTCGTTGCGCCCAAACCCCCCAGCGGAAAAATGGCCAAAAAACGGGTGGGCTATAGCCTTGGGGGGAGGGGCTGGCCAACTTCGTCCGCCGGACTCGGAATGGGGCGAAACTTTGCGAGCGGCCTCCGCGTGCCAAAAATAGGACGCGGGCACAGCCACGCCCAAAAATAACAGCCCGAAGGCCGGGGCGCCAAGTTCGTCCTGCGGAAAAATGGCCAAAAAACGGATGGGCTATAGCCTTGGGGGGAGGGGCTGGCCAACTTCGTCCGCGGGACTCGGAATGGGATGAGAGTTTGCGAGCGGCCTCCGCATGCCAAAAATAGGCCGTGGGCACAGCCTCGCCCAAAAATAACTGCCCGAAGTCCGGGGCGCCAAGTTCGTCCAGCGGAAAAATGGCCAAAAAACGGGTGGGCTATAGCCTTGGGGGGAGGGGCTGGCCAACTTCGTCCGCCGGACTCGGAATGGGGCGAGACTTTGCGAGCGGCCTCCGCGTGCCAAAAATAGGCCGCGGGCGCAGCCGTACCAAAACTAAACGCCCGAAGGCCAGCGCGCCCAAACCCCCCAGCGTAAAAATGGCCAAAAAAGGGGTGGGCTATAGCCTTGGGGGGAGGGGCTGGCAAACTACGTCCGCCGGACTCGGAATGGGACGAGACTTTGCGAGTGGCCTCCGCGTGCCAAAAATAGGCCGCGGGCACAGCCGTGCCCAAAAGTAACCGCACGAAGGCCGGGGCGCCAAGTTCGTCCAGCGGAAAAATGGTCATAAAACGGGTGGGCCATAGCCTTGGGGGGAGGGGCTGGCCAACTTCGACCGCCGAACTCGGAATGGGGCGAGACTTTGCGAGCGGCCTCCGCGTGCCAAAAATAGGCGGCGGGCACAGCCGCGCCCAAAAATAACCGCCCGAAGGCCGGGGCGCCAAGTTCGTCCAATGGAAAAATGGCCAAAAAACGGGTGGGCTATAGCCTTGGGGGGAGGGGCTGGCCAACTTCGTCCGCCGGACTCAGAATGGGGCGAGACTTTGCGAGCGGCCTTCGCGTGCCAAAAATAGGCCGCGGACACAGCCGCGCCGAAAAATAACCGCCGAACGCCGGGGCGCCAAGCTCGTCCAGTAGAAAAATGGCCAAAAAACGGGTGGGCCATAGCCTTGGGGGGAGGGGCTGGCCAACTTCGACCGCCGAACTCGGAATGGGGCGAGACTTTGCAAGCGGCCTCCGCGTACGAAAAATAGGCTGCGGGCACAGCCGTGTCCAAAAATAACCGCCCGAAGGTCGGCGCGCCCAAACCCCCCAGCGGAAAAATGGCCAAAAAACGGGTGGGCTATAGCCTTGGCGGGAGGGGCTGGCCAACTTCGTCCGCCGGACTCGGAATGGGGCGAGAATTTACGAGCGGCCTCGGCGTGCCAAAAATATGCCGCGGGCACAGCCGCGCCCAAAAATAACCGCCCGAAGGTTGGCGCGCCCAAACCCCCCAGCGGAAAAATGGCCAAAAAATTGGTGGGCTATAGCCTTGGGGCAGGGGCTGGCCAACTTCGTACGCCGGACTCGGAATGGGGCGAGACTTTACGAGCGGCCTTCGCGTGCTAAAAATAGGCCACGGGCACAGCCGTGCCCAAAAATAACCGCACGAAGGCCGGGGCGCCAAGTTCGTCCAGCGGAAAAATGGTCATAAAACGGGTGGGCCATAGCCTTGGGGGGAGGGGCTGGCCAACTTCGACCGCCGAACTCGGAATGGGGCGAGACTTTGCGAGCGGCCTCCGCGTGCCAAAAATAGGCGGCGGGCACAGCCGCGCCCAAAAATAACCGCCCGAAGGCCGGGGCGCCAAGTTCGTCCAGCGGAAAAATGGCCAAAAAACGGGTGGGCTATAGCCTTGGGGGTAGGGGTTGGCCCACTTCGTCCGCCGGACTTGGAATGGGGCGAGACTTTGCAAGCGGCCTCCGCGAGCCAAGAATAGGCCACGGGAACAGCCGCGCCCAAAAATAACCCCCCGAAGGTCGTTGCGTCCAAACCCCCCAGCGGAAAAATGGCCAAAAAACGGGTGGGCTATAGCCTTGGGGGGAGGGGCTGGCCAACTTCGTCCGCCGGACTCGGAATGGGGCGAGACTTTGCGAGCGGCCTCCGCGTGCCAAAAATAGGACGCGGGCACAGCCGCGCCCAAAAATAACAGCCCGAAGGCCGGGGCGCCAAGTTCGTCCAGCGGAAAAATGGCCAAAAAACGGATGGGCTATAGCCTTGGGGGGTGGGGCTGGCCCACTTCGTCCGCCGGACTAGAAATGGCGCGAGACTTTGCGAGCGGCCTCCGTGTGCCAAAAGGAGGCCCCGGGCACAGCCGCGCCCAAAAATAACCGACCGAAGGCCACGGCGCCAAGTTCGTCCAGCGGAAAAAGGCCGCAAAAACGGGTGGGCAATAGCCTTGGGGGGTGGGGCTGGCCAACTTCGTCCGCCGGACTCGGAATGGGGCGAGACTTTGCGAGGCGCCTCCGTGTGCCAAAAATAGGCCGCGGGCACAGCCGCGCCCAAAAATACCCGCCCGAAGTCCGCGGCGCCAAGCTCGTCCAGCGGAAAAAGGCCTCAAAAACGGGTGGGATATAGCCTTGGGGGGTGGGGCGGCCAACTTCGTCCGTCGGACTCGGAATGGCGCGAGACTATGGAGCGGCCTCCGTGTGCCAAAAATAGGCCACGGGCACAGCCACGCCCAAAAATAACTGCCCGAAGGCCGGGGCGCCAAGTTCGTCCAGCAGAAAAATGGCCAAAAAACGGGTGGGCTATAGCCTTGGGGGGAGGGGCTGGCCAACTTCGTCCGCCGGACTCGGAATTAGGCAAGACTTTGCGAGCGGCCTCCGCGTGCCAAAAATAGGGCGCGGACACAGCCGCGCCCAAAAACAACCGCCCGAAGGCCGGGGCGCCAAGTTCGTCCAGCGGAAAAATGGCCAAAAAACGGGTGGGCTATAGCCTTGGGGGGAGGGGCTGGCCAATTTCGTCTGCCGGACTCGGAATGAGGTGAGACTTTACGAGCGGCCTCCGCGTGCCAAAAATAGGCCGCGGGCACAGCCGCGCCCAAAAATAACCCCCCGATGGCCGGGGCGCCAAGTTCGTCCAGCGGAAAAATGGCCAAAAAACGGGTGGGCTATAGCCTTGGGGGGAGGAGCTGGCCCACTTCGTCCGCCGGACTCGGAATGGGCGTGACTTTGAGAGCGGCCTCCGCGAACTAAACATAGGCCGCAGGCACAGCCGCGCCAAAAAATAACCCCCGAAGGTCGGCGCGCCCAAACTCCCCAGCGGAAAAATGGCCAAAAATTGGTTGGGCTATAGCCTTGGGGGGAGGCGCTGGCCAACTTCGTCCGCCGGACTCGGAATGGGGCGAGACTTTGCGAGCGGCCTCCGCGTGCAAAAAATAGGCCGCGGGCACAGCCGCGCCTAAAAATAACTGCCCGAAGGCCGGGGCGCCAAGTTCGTCCACCGGATAAAAGGCCAAAAAACGGGTGGGCTATAGCCTTGGGGGGAGGGGCTGGCCCACTTCGTCCGCCGGACTCGGAATGGGCGAGACTTTGAGAGCAGCCTCCGCGTGCCAAAAATAGGGCACGGACACAGCCGCGTACAAAAATAACCCCCCGAAGGCCGGGGCGCCAAGTTCGTCCAGCGGAAAAAGGCCACAAAAACGGGTGGGCTATAGCCTTGGGGGGTGGGGCTGGCCAACTTCGTCTGCCGGACTCGGAATGGCGCGAGACTTTGTGAGCGGCCTCCATGTGCCAAAAATAGGCCCCGGCCACAGCCACACCCATAAATAACCGCCCGAAGGCCGGGGCGCCAAGTTCGTCCAGCGGAAAAAGGCCACAAAAACGGGTGGGCTATAGCCTTGGGGGGTGGGGCTGGCCAACTTCGTCCACCGGAATCGGAATGGTACGAGACTTTGCGAGCGGCCTCCGTGTACCAAAAATAGGCCCCAGACACAGCTGCGCCCAAAAATAACCGCCCGAAGGCCGGGGCGCCAAGTTCGTCCAGCGGAAAAAGGCCACAAAAACGGGTGGGCTATAGCCTTGGGGGGTGGGGCTGGCCAACTTCGTCCGCCGGACTCGGAATAGCGTGAGACTTTGCGAGCGGCCTCCGTGTGCGAAAAATTGGCCCCGGACACAGCCGCGCCCAAAAATAACCGCCCTAAGGCCGGGGCGCCAAGTTCGTCCAGCGGAAAAAGGCCACAAAAACGGGTGGGCTATAGCCTTGGGGGGTGGGGCTGGCCAACTTCGTCTGCCGGACTCGGAATGGCGCGAGACTTTGCGAGCGGCCTCCGTGTGCCAAAAATAGTCCCCGGCCACAGCCGCACCCATAAATAACCGCCCGAAGGCCGGGGCGCCAAGTTCGTCCAGCGGAAAAAGGCCACAAAAACGGGTGGGCTATAGCCTTGGGGGGTGGGGCTGGCCAACTTCGTCCACCGGAATCGGAATGGAACGAGACTTTGCAAGCGGCCTCCGTGTACCAGAAATAAGCCCCGGACACAGCCGCGCCCAAAAATAACCGCCCGAAGGCCGGGGCGCCAAGTTCGTCCAGCGGAAAAAGGCCACAAAAACGGGTGGGCTATAGCCTTGGGGGGTGGGGCTGGCCAACTTCTTCCGCGGGACTCGGAATGGCGCGAGACTTTGCGAGCGGCCTCCGTGTACCAAAAATAGGCCCCGGGCACAGCCGCGCCCATAAATAACCGCCCGAAGGCCGGGGCGCCAAGTTCTTCCAGCGGAAAAAGGCCACAAAAACGGGTGGGCTATAGCCTTGGGGGGTGGGGCTGGCCAACTTCGTCCGCCGGACTCGGAATGGCGCGAGACTTTGCGAGCGGCCTCCGTGTACCAAAAATAGGCCCCGGCCACAGCCGCGCCCATAAATAACCGCCCGAAGGCCGGGGCGCCAAGTTCGTCCAGCGGAAAAAGGCCACACAAACAGGTGGGCTATAGCCTTGGGGGGTGGGGCTGGCCAACTTCTTCCGCCGGACTGGGAATGGCGCGAGACTTTGCGAGCGGCCTCCGTGTACCAAAAATAGGCCCCGGGCACAGCCGCGCCCATAAATAACCGCCCGAAGGCCGGGGCGCCAAGTTCGTCCAGCGGAAAAAGGCCACACAAACAGGTGGGCTATAGCCTTTGGGGGTGGGGCTGGCCAACTTCTTCCGCCGGATTGGGAATGGCGCGAGACTTTGCGAGCGGCCACCGTGTACCAAAAATAGGCCCCGGTCACAGCCGCGCCCAAAAATAACCACCCGAAGGCCGGGGTGCCAAGTTCGTCCAGCGGATAAAGGCCACAAAAACGGGTGGGCTATAGCCTTGGGGGGTGGGGCTGGCCAACTTCGTCCGCCGGACTCGGAATGGCGCGAGACTTTGCGAACGGCCTCCGTGTGCTAAAAATAGGCCCCGGGCACAGCCGCGCCCAAAAATAACCGCCCGAAGGCCGGGGCGCCAAGTTCGTCCAGCGGAAAAAGGCCACAAAAACGGGTGGGCTATAGCCTTGGGGGGTGGGGCTGGCCCACTTCGTCCGCCGGACTCGGAATGGCGCGAGACTTTGCGAGCGGCCTCCGTGTGCCAAAAATAGGCCCTGGGCACAGCCGCGCCCAAAAATAACCTCCCGAAGGCCGGGGCGCCAAGTTCGTCCAGCGGAAAAAGGCCACAAAAACGGGTGGGCTATAGCCTTGGGGGGTGGGGCTGGCCAACTTCGTCCGCCGGACTCGGAATGGCGCGAGACTTTGCGAGCGGCCTCTATGTGCCAAAAATAGGCCCCGGGCACAGCCGTACCCATAAATAACCGCCCAAAGGCCGGGGCGCCAAGTTCGTCCAGTGGAAAAAGGCCACAAAAACGGGTGCGCTATAGCCATGGGGGGTGGGGCTGGCCAACTTCGTCCACCGGAATCGGAATGGTTCGAGACTTTGTGAGCGGCCTCCGTGTACCAAAAATAAGCCCCGGGCACAGCCGCGCCCAAAAATAACTGCCCGAAGGCCGGGGCGCCAAGTTCGTCCAGCGGAAAAAGGCCACAAAAACGGGTGGGCTATAGCCTTGGGGGGTGGGGCTGGCCAACTTCCTCCGCCGGATTCGGAATGGCGCGAAACTTTGCGAGGGGCCTCCGTGTGCCAAAAATAGGCCGCAGGCACAGCCGCGCCCAAAAATAACCGCCCGAAGGCCGGGGCGCCAAGTTCGTCCAGCAGAAAAAAGCCACAAAAACGGGTGGGCTATAGCCTTGGGGGGTGGGGCAGGCCCACTTCGTCCGCCGGACTCGGAATGGTGCGAGACTTTGCGAGGGGCCTCCGTGTGCCAAAAATAGGCAGCGGGCACAGCCGCGCCCAAAAATAACCGCCCGAAGGCCGGGGAACCAAGTTCGTCCAGCGGAAAAAGGCCACAAAAACGGGTGGGCTATAGCCTTGGGGGGTGGGGCTGGCCCACTTCGTCCGCCGGACTCGGAATGGAGCGAGACTTTGCTAGGGGCCTCCGTGTGCCAAAAATAGGCCGCGGGCACAGCCACACCCAAAAATAATCTCCCGAAAGCCGGGGAACCAAGTTCGTCCAGCGGAAAAAGGCCACAAAAACGGGTGGGCTATAGCCTTGGGGGGTGGGGCTGGCCCACTTCGTCCGCCGGACTCGGAATGGAGCGAGACTTTGCTAGGGGCCTCCGTGTGCCAAAAATAGGCCGCGGGCACAGCCGCACCCAAAAATAATCTCCCGAAAGCCAGGGCGCCAAGTTCGTCCTGCGGAAAAAGGCCACAAAAACGGTTGGGCTATGGCCTTGGGAGATGGGGCTGGCCAACTTCGTCCGCCGGACTCGGAATGGTGCGAGACTTTGCGAGGGCCTCCGTGTGCCAAAAATAGGCCGCGACCACAGCCGCGCCCAAAAATAACCGCCCGAAGGCCTGGGCGCCAAGTTCGTCCAGCGGAAAAAGGCCACAAAAACGGGTGGGCTATTGCCTTGGGGGGTGGGGCTGGCCAACTTCATCCGCCGGACTCGGAATGGAGCGAGACTATGCGAGGGGCCTCCGTGTGCCATAAATAGGTCACGGGCACAGCCACGCCCAAAAATAACCGCCCGAAGGCCGGGGAGCCAAGTTCGTCCAGCGGAAAAAGGCCACAAAAACGGGTGGGCTATAGCCTTGCGGGGTGGGGCTGGCCCACTTCGTCCGCCGGACTCGGAATGGCGCGAGAGTTTGCGTAGGGCCTCCGTGTGCCAAAAATAGGCCACGGGCGCAGCCGCACCCAAAAATAACAGCCTGAGAGCCGGGGCGCCAAGTTCGTCCTGCGGAAAAAGGCCACAAAAACGGGTGGGCTTTGGCCTTGGGAGGTGGGGCTGGCAAATTTGGTCCGCCGGACTCGGAATGGTGCGAGACATTTCGAGGGGCCTCCGTGTGCCAAAACTATGCTGTGGGCACAGCCGCGTCCAAAAATAACCGCCCGACAGCCGGGGCGCCACGTTCGTCCAGCGGAAAAAGGCCACAAAAACGGGTGGGCTATAGCCTTGGGGGGTGGGGCTGGCCGACTTCGTACGCCGGACTCGGAATGGGTCGAGACTTTGCGAGCGGCCTCCGCGTGCCAAAAATAGGCCGCGGACACAGCCGCGCCCGAAAATAACCGCCCGAAGGCCGGGGCGCCAAGTTCGTCCAGCGGAAAAATGGCCAAAAAACGGGTGGGCTATAGCCTTGGGGGGAGGGGCTGGCCAACTTCATCCGCCGGACTCGGAATGGGGCGAGACTTTGCGAGCAGCCTTCGCATGCCGAAAATAGGCCGCGGACACAGCCGCGCCCGAAAATAACCGCCCGAAGGCCGGGGCGTCATGTTCGTCCAGCGGAAAAATGGCCAAAAAACGGGTGGGCTATAGCCTTGGGGGGAGGGGCTGGCGAACTTCGTCCGCCGGACTCGTAAGGGGGCGAGACTTTGCGAGCGGCCTCCGCGTGCCAAAAATAGGCCACGGGCACATCCGCGCCCAAAAATAACCAACTGAAGGCCGGGGAACCAAGTTCGTCCAGCGAAAAACTGGCCAAAAAACGGGTGGGCTATAGCTTTGGCGGGAGGGGCTGGCCAACTTCGTCTGCCGGACTCGGAATGGCGCGAGACTTTACAAGCGGCCTCCGCGTGCCAAAAATAGGCCGCGGGCACAGCCGCGCCCAAAAATAACCGCACGAAGGCCGGGGCGCCAAGTTCGTTCAGCGGAAAAATGGCCAAAAAACGAGTGGGCCATAGCCTTGGGGGGAGGGGCTGGCCAACTTCGTCCGCCGGACTCGGAATGGGGCGAGACTTTGCGAGCGGCCTCCGTGTGCCAACAATAGGCTGCGGACACAGCCGTGCCCAAAAATAACCGCCCTAAGGATGGTGCGCCCAAACCCCCCAGCGGAAAAATGGCCAAAAAACGGGTGGGCTATAGCCTAGGGGGGAGGGGCTGGCCAACTTCGTCCGCCGGACTCGGAATGGGGCGAGACTTTGCGAGCGGCCTCCGCGTGCCAAAAATAGGCCGCGGGCACAGTCGTGCCCAAAAATAACCGCCCGAAGGCCGGTGCACCAAGTTCGTCCAGCGGAAAAATGGCCAAAAAACGGGTGGGCTATAGCCTTGGGGGGAGGGGCTGGCCAACTTCGTCCGCCGGACTCGGAATGGGGCGAGACTTTGCGAGCGGCCTCTGCGTGCCAAAAATAGGCCGCGGGCATAGCCACACCCAAAAATAACAGCCCGAAGGTCGGCGCGTCCAAACCCCCCAGCGGAAAAATGGCCAAAAAACGGGTGGGCTATAGCCTTGGGGGGAGGGGCTGGCCAACTTCGTCCGCCGGACTCGGAATTGCGCGAGACCTTGCGAGGATCCTCCGTGTACCAAAAATAGGCCGCGGGCACAGTCGCGCCCAAAAATACCAGCCCGAAGGCCGGGGCGCCAAGTTCGTCCAGCGGAAAAAGGCCACAAAAACGGGTGGGCTATAGCCTTCGGGATGGGGCTGGCCAATTTCGTCCGCCGGACTCGGAATGGCGTGAGACTTTGCGAGGCACCTCCATGTGCCAAAAATAGGCCGCGGGCACAGCCGCGCCCAAAAATACCCGCTCGAAGGCCGAAGCGCCAAGTTCGTCCAGGGGAAAAAGGCCACAAAAACAGGTGGGCTATAGCCTTGGGGGGTGGGGCTGGCCAACTTCGTCCGCCGGACTCGGAATTGCGCGAGACCTTGCGAGGATCCTCCGTGTATCAAAAATAGGCCGCGGGCACAGCCGCGCCCAAAAATACCAGCCCGAAGGCCGGGGCGCCAAGTTCGTCCAGCGGAAAAAGGCCACAAAAACGGGTGGGCTATAGCCTTGGGGGGTGGGGCTTGCCAACTTCGTCCGCCGGACTCGGAATGGCGCGAGACTTTGCGAGGAACCTCTGTGTACTAAAAATAGGCCGCGGTCACAGCCGCGCCCAAAAATACCCGCCCCAAGGCCGGAGCGCCAAGTTCGTCCAGCGGGAAAAGGCCACAAAAACGGGTGGGCTATAGCCTTGGGGGGTGGGGCTGGCCAACTTCGTCCGCCGGACTCGGAATGGCGCGAGACTTTGCGAGGCACCACCGTGTGCCAAAAATAGGCCGCGGGCAAAACCGCGCCCAAAAATACTCGCCCGAAGGCCGGGGCGCAAAGTTCGTCCAGCGGAAAAAGTCCACAAAAACGGGTGGGCTATAGCCTTGGGGGGTGGGGTTGGCCGACTTCGTCCGCCGAACTCGGAATGGCGCGAGACTTTGCGAGACGCCTCCATGTGCCAAAAATAGGCCGCGGGCACAGCCGCGCCCAAAAATACCCGCCCGAAGGCCGGGGCGCCAAGTTCGTCCAGCGGTAAAAGGCCACAAAAACGGGTGGGCTATAGCCTTGGGGGGTGGGGTTGGCCGACTTCGTCCGCCGAACTCGGAATGGCGCGAGACTTTGCGAGACGCCTCCATGTGCCAAAAATAGGCCGCGGGCACAGCCGCGCCCAAAAATACCCGCCCGAAGGCCGGGGCGCCAAGTTCGTCCAGCGGAAAAAGGCCACAAAAACGGGTGGGCTATAGCCATGGGGGGTGGGGCTGGCCAAATTCGTCCGCCAGACAGGGAATGGCGCGAGACTTTGGAAGGGGCCTCCGTGTGCCAAAAATAGGCCGCGGGCACAGCCGCGCCCAAAAATACCCGCCCGAAGGCCGGGGCGCCAAGTTCGTCCAGCGGAAAAAGGCCACAAAAACGGGTGGGCTATAGCCTTGGGGGGTGGCGCTGGCCAAATTCGTCCGCCAGACACGGAATGGCGCGAGACTTTGCGAGGCGCCTCCGTGTGCCAAAAATAGGCCGCGGGCACAACCGCGCCCTAAATACCCGCCCAAAGGCCGGGGCGCCAAGTTCGTCCAGCGGTAAAAGGCCACAAAAACGGGTGGGCTATAGCCTTGGGGGGTGTGGCTGGCCAACTTCGTCCGCCGGACTCCGAATGGCGCGAGACTTTCGAGGCACCTCCGTGTGTAAAAAATAGGCCGCGGGCACAGCCGCGCCCAAAAATACCCGTCCGAAGGCCGGGGCGCCAAGTTCGTCGAGCGGGAAAAGGCGACAAAAACGGGTGGGCTATAGCCTTGGGGGATGGGGCTGCCCAACTTCGTCCGCCGGACTCGTAATGGCGCGAGACTTTGCGAGGTGCCTCCGTGTGCCAAAAATAGGCCGCGGGCACAGCCGCGCCCAAAAATACCCGCCCGAAGGCCGGGGCGCCATGTTCGTCCAGCGGAAAAAGGCCACAAAAACGGGTGGGCTATAGCCTTGGGGGGTGGGGCAGGCCAACTTCGTCCGCCGGACTCGGAATGGCCCGAGAATTTGCGAGGTGCCTCCGTGTGCCAAACATAGGCCGCGGGCACAGCCTTGCAAAAAAATACCCGCCCGAAGGTCGGGGCGCCAAGTTCGGCCAGCGGAAAAAGGCCACAAAAACGGGTGGGCTATAGCCTTGGGGGGTGGCGCTGGCCAACTTCGTCCGCCGGACCCGGAATGGCGCGAGACTTTGCGAGGCACCTCCGTGTGCCAAAAATAGGCCGCGGGCACAGCCGCGCCAAAAAATATCCGCCCGAAGGCCGGGGCACCAAGTTAGTCCAGCGGAAAAAGGCCATAAAAACCGGTGGGCTATAGCCTTGGGGGGTGGGGCGGGCCAACTTCGTCCGCCGGACTCGGAATGGCGCGAGACTTTGCGAGGCACCTCCGTGTGCCAAAAATAGGCCGTAGTCATAGACGCGCCCAAAAATACCCACCCGAAGGCCGGGGCGCCAAGTTCGTCCAGCGGAAAAAGGCCACAAAAACGGGTGGGCTATAGCCATGGGTGGTGGGGCTGGCCGACTTCGTCCGCCAGACTCGTAATGGCGCGAGACTTTTCGAGGCACCTCTGCCAAAAATAGGCCGCGGGCACAGGCACGCCCAAAAATAACCCCCGAAGGTTGGCGCGCCCAAACCCCCCAGCGAAAAAATGGCCAAAAAACGGGTGCGCTATAGCCTTGGGGGGAGGGGCTGGCCCACTTCGTCCGCCGGACTCGGAATGGGTCGAGACTTTGCGAGTGGCCTCCGCGTGACAAAAATAGGCCGCGGGCACAGCCGCGCCCAAAAATACCAGCCCGAAGGCCGGGGCGCCAAGTTCGTCCAGCGGAAAAATGCAACAAAAACAGGTGTGCTATAGCCTTGGGGGGTGGGGCTGGCCCACTTCGTCCGCCGGACTCGGAATGGCGCGAAACTTTGCGAGGCGCCTCCATGTGCCAAAAATAGGCCGCGGGCACAGCCGCGCCCAAAAATACCGGCCCGAAGACCGGGGCGCCAAGTTCGTCCAGCGGAAAAAGGCCACAAAAACGGGTGGGCTATAGCCTTGGGGGGTGGGGCTGGCCAACTTCGTCCGCCGGACTCGGAATAGCGCGAGACTTTGCGAGGCGCCTCCATGTCCCAAAAATAGGCCGCGGGCACAGCCACGCCCAAAAATACCGGCCCGAAGACCGGGGCGCCAAGTTCGTCCAGCGGTAAAAGGCCACAAAAACTTGTGGGCTATAGCCTTGGTGGGTGGGGCTGGCCAACTTCGTCTGCCAGACTCGGAATGGCGCGAGACTTTGCGAGGTGCCTCCGTGTGCCAAAAATAGGCCTCGGGCACAGCCGCGTCCAAAAATACCCGCCCGAAGGCCGGGGCGCCAAGGTCGTCCAGCGGAAAAAGGCACAAAAACGGGTGGGCTATAGCCTTGGAGGGTGGGGCTGGCAAACTTCGTCCGCCGGACTCGGAATGGCGCGAGACTTTTCGAGGCACCTCTGCCAAAAATAGGCCACGGGCACAGGCGCGCCCAAACCCCCCAGCGGAAAAATGGCCAAAAAACGGGTGCGCTATAGCCTTGGGGGGAGGGGCTGGCCAACTTCGTCCGCCGGACTCGGAATGGGGCGAGACTTTGCGAGCGGCTTCCGCGTACCAAAAATAGGCTACGGGCACAGCCGCACCCAAAAATAAACCCCGAAGGCCGGGGCGCCATGTTCGTCCAGCGGAAAAATGGCCAAAAAACGGGTGGGCTATAGCCTTTGGGGGAGGGGCCGGCCCACTTCGTCCGCCGGACTCGGAATGGGGCGAAACTTTGCAAGCGGCCTCCGCGTGCCAAAAATAGGCCACGGGCAAAGCCGCGCCCAAAAATAACCGCCCGAAGGCCGGGGCGCCAAGTTCATCCAGCGGAAAATGGCGAAAAAACGGGTGGGCCATAGCGTTGAGGGGAGGGGATGGCCAACTTCGTCCGCCGGACTCGGAATAGGGCGAGACTTTGCGAGCGGCCTCTGCGTACCAAAAATAGGCCGCGGGCACAGCCGCGCCCAAAAATAACCCCCCGAAGGTCGGCACGCCCAAACCCCCCAGCGGAAAAATGGCCAAAAAACGGGTGGGCTATAGCCTTGGGGGGAGGGGCTGACCAACTTCGTCCGCCGGACTCGGAATGGGGTGAGACTTTGCGAGCGGACTCCGCGCGCCAAAAATAGGTCGCGGACATAGCCGCGCCCAGAAATAACCCCCCGAAGGCCGGCGCGCCAAGTTCGTCCAGCAGAAAAATGGCCAAAAAACGGGTGGGCTATAGCTTGGGGGGAGGGGCTCGCCAACTTCGTCCGCCGGACTTGGAATGGGGCGAGACTTTGCGAGCGGCCTCTACGTGCCAAAAATAAGCCGCGGGCAAAGCCGCGCCCAAAAATAACCCCCCGAAGGTCGGCGCGCCCAAACCCCCCAGCGGAAAAATGGCCAAAAAACGGGTGGGCTATAGCCTTGGGGGGAGGGGCTGGCCAACTTCGTCCGCCGGACTCGGAATTGGGCGAGACTTTGCGAGCGGCCTCCGCGTGCCAAAAATAGGCCGCGGGCACAGCCGCGCCCATAAATAACCGCCCGAAGGCCGAGGAGCCAAGTTCGTCCAGCGGAAAAATGGCCAAAAAATGGGTGGGCTATAGCCTTGGGGGGAGGGGCTGGCCAACTTCGTCCGCTGGACTCGGAATGGGGCGAGACTTTGCGAGCGGCCTCCGCGTGCCAAAAATAGGCCATGGGCACAGCCACGCCCAAAAATAACCGCCCGAAGGCCGGGGCGCCAATTTCGTCCAGCGGAAAAATGGCCAAAAAACGGGTGGGCTATAGCCTTGAGGGGAGGGGCTGGCCAACTTCGTCCGGCGGACTCGGAATGGGGCGAGACTTTACGAGCGGCCTCCACGTGCCAAAAATAGGCCGCGGGCACAGCCGCGTCCCAAAATAACCCCCCGAAGGTCAGCGCGCCCAAACTCCCCAGCGGAAAAATGGCCAAAAAACGGGTGGGCTATAGCTTCGGGGGAGGGGCTCGCCAACTTCGTCCGCCGGACTCGAAATGGGGGGAGACTTTGCGAGCGGCCTCCGTGCGCCAAAAATAGGCCGCGGGCACAGCCGCGCCCAAAAATAACCCCCCAAAGGTCGGCGCGCCCAAACCCCCTAGCGGAAAAATGGCCAAAAAACGTGTGGGCTATTGCCTTGGGGGGAGGGGCTGGCAAACTTCGTCCGCCGGACTCGGAATGGGGCGAGACTTTCTGAGCGGCTTCCCCGTGCCAAAAATAGGCCGCGGCCACAGCCGCGCCCAAAAATAACCTCCCGAAGGTCGGCGCGCCCAAACTCCCCAGCGGAAAAATGGCCAAAAAACGGGTGGGCTATAGCCTTTGGGGGAGGGTCTGACCCACTTCGTCCGCCGGAGTCGGAATGGGGGGAGACTTTGCGAGCGGCCTCCGCGTGCCAAAAATAGGCCGCGGGCACAGCCGCGCCCAAAAATAACGCCCCGAAGGTCGGCGCGCCCAAACCCCCCAGCGGAAAAATGGCCAAAAAATGGGTGGGCTATAGCCTTGGGGGGAGGGGCTGGCCCACTTCGTCCGCCGGACTCGGAATGGGACGAGACTTTGCGAGCGGCCTCCGCGTGCAAAAAATAGGCTGCGGGCACAGCCGCGCCCATAAATAACCGCCCGAAGGCCGAGGAGCCAAGTTCGTCCAGCGGAAAAATGGCCAAAAAATGGGTGGGCTATAGCCTTGGGGGGAGGGGCTGGCCAACTTCGTCCGCTGGACTCGGAATGGGGCGAGACTTTGCGAGCGGCCTCCGCGTGCCAAAAATAGGCCACGGGCACAGCCACGCCCAAAAATAACCGCCCGAAGGCCGGGGCGCCAATTTCGTCCAGCGGAAAAATGGCCAAAAAACGGGTGGGCTATAGCCTTGAGGGGAGGGGCTGGCCAACTTCGTCCGGCGGACTCGGAATGGGGCGAGACTTTGCGAGCGGCCTCCGCGTGCCAAAAATAGGCCGCGGACACAGCCGCGCCCAAAAATAACCCCCCGAAGGTCAGCGCGCCCAAACTCCCCAGCGGAAAAATGGCCAAAAAACGGGTGGGCTATAGCCTTTGGGGGAGGGTCTGGCCCACTTCGTCCGCCGGAGTCGGAATCGGGGGAGACTTTGCGAGCGGCCTCCGCATGCCAAAAATAGGGCGCGGGCACAGCCGCGCCCAAAAATAACCCCCCGAAGGTCGGCGCGCCCAAACCGCCCAGCGAAAAAAATGGCCAAAAAATGGTTGGGCTATAGCCTTGGGGGGAGGGGCTGGCCCACTTCGTCCGCTGGACTCGGAATGGGACGAGACTTTGCGAGCGGCCTCCACGTGCAAAAAATAGGCCGCGGGCACAGCCGCGCCCATAAATAACCGCCCGAAGGCCGGGGAGCCAAGTTCTTCCAGCGGAAAAATGGCCAAAAAACGGGTGGGCTATAGCCTTGGGGGGAGGGGCTGGCCCACTTCGTCCGCCGGACTCGGAATGGGGCGATACTTTGCGAGCGGCTTCGCGTGCCAAAAATAGGCCGCGGGCACAACCGCGCCCAAAAATAACCCCCCAAAGGTCGGCGCGCCCAAACCCCCCCGCGGAAAAATGGCCAAAAAACGGGTGGGCTATAGCCTTGGGGGGAGGGGCTGGCCCACTTCGTCCGCCGGAGTCGGAATGGGGGAGACTTTGCGAGCGGCCTCCGCGTGCCAAAAATAGGCCGCGGGCACAGCCGCGCCCAAAAAATAACCCCCCGAAGGTCGGCGCGCCCAAACCGCCCAGCGAAAAAAATGGCCAAAAAATGGGTGGGCTATAGCCTTGGGGGGAGGGGCTTGCCAACTTCGTCCGCCGGACTCGAAATGGGACGAGACTTTGCGAGCGGCCTCCGTGTGCAAAAAATAGGCCGCGGGCACAGCCGCGCGCATAAATAACCGCCCGAAGGCCGGGGAGCCAAGTTCGTCCAGCGGAAAAATGGCCAAAAAATGGGTGGGCTATAGCCTTGGGGGGAGGGGCTGGCCAACTTCGTCCGCTGGACTCGGAATGGGGTGAGACTTTGCGAGCGGCCTCCGCGTGCCAAAAATAGGCCGCGGGCACCGCCGCGCCCAAAAATAATCGCCCGAAGGCCGGGGCGCCAAGTTCGTCCAGCGGAAAAATGGCCAAAAAACGGGTGGGCTATAGCCTTGAGGGGAGGGGCTGGCCAACTTCGTCCGGCGGACTCGGAATGGGACGAGACTTTACGAGCGGCCTCCGCGTGCCAAAAATAGGCCGCGGGCACAGCCGTTTCCAAAAATAACCCCCCGAAGGTCGGCGCGCCCAAACTCCCCAGCGGAAAAATGGCCAAAAAACGGGTGGGCTATAGCCTTGGGGGGACGGTCTGCCCCCTTCGTCGGCAGGAATCGGAATGGGACGAGACTTTACGAGCG
Organism: Citrus sp. QX-2021; assembly: GCA_030444885.1. NCBI lineage: Eukaryota > Viridiplantae > Streptophyta > Magnoliopsida > Sapindales > Rutaceae > Citrus > Citrus sp. QX-2021. The sequence continues at coordinate 26,897 of CM059829.1, forward strand.
GCCTCCGCGTGCCAAAAATAGGCCGCGGGCACAGCCGCGTCCAAAAATAACCCCCCGAAGGTCGGCGCGCCCAAACTCCCCAGCGGAAAAATGGCCAAAAAACGGGTGGGCTATAGCCTTGGGGGGACGGTCTGCCCCCTTCGTCGGCAGGACTCGGAATGGGGCGAGACTTTGCGAGCAGCCTCCGCGTGCAAAAAATATGCCGCGGGCACAGCCGCGTCCATAAATAACCGCCCGAAGGCCGGGGAGCCAAGTTCATCCAGCGGAAAAATGGCCAAAAAACGGGTGGGCTATAGCCTTGGGGGGAGGGGCTGGCCAACTTCGTCCGCTGGACTCGGAATTGGGCGAGACTTTGCGAGCGGCCTCCGCGTGCCAAAAATAGGCCGCGGACACAGCCGCGCCCAAAAATAATCCCCCGAAGGTCGGCGCGCCCAAACCCCCCAGCGGAAAAATGGCCAAAAAACGGGTGGGCTATAGCATTGGCGGGAGGGGCTGGCCAACTTCGTCTGCCGGACTCGTAATGGGGCGGGACTTTGCGAGCGGCCTCCGCGTGCCAAAACTAGGCCGTGGGCACAGCCGCATCCAAAAATAACCCGCCGAAGGTCGGCGCGCCCAAACCCCCCAGCGGAAAAATGGCCAAAAAACGGGTCGGCTATATCCTTGGGGGGAGGGGCTGGCCCACTTCGTCCGCCGGACTCGGAATGGGTCGAGACTTTGCGAGCGGCCTCCACATGCCAAAAATAGGCCGCGGGCACAGCCGCGCCAAAAAATAACCCCCCGAAGGTCGGCGCGCCCAAACCCCCCAGCGGAAAAATGGCCAAAAAACGGGTGGGCTATAGCCTTGGGGGGAGGGGCTGGCCAACTTCGTCCGCCGGACTCGGAATGGGGCGGGACTTTGCGAGCGGCCTCCGCGTGCCAAAAATAGGCCGCGGGCACAGCCACGCCAAAAATAACCCCCCGAAGGTCGGCGCGCCCAAACTCCCCAGCGGAAAAATGGCCAAAAAACGGGTGGGCTATATCCTTGGGGGGAGGGGCTGGCCAACTTCGTCCGCCGGACTCGGAATGGGGCGAGACTTTGCGAGCGGCCTCCGCGTGCCAAAACTAGGCCGCGGGCAAAGCCGTATCCAAAAATAACCCACCGAAGGTCGGCGCGCCCAAACCCCCCAGCGGAAAAATGGCCAAAAAACGGGTCGGCTATAGCCTTGGGGGGAGGGGCTGGCCCACTTCGTCCGCCGGAGTCGGAATGGGGGGAGACTTTGCGAGCGGCCTCCGCGTGCCAAAAATAGGCCGCGGGCACAGCCGCGTCCAAAAACAACCCCCCGAAGGTCGGCGCGCCCAAACCGCCCAGCGAAAAAAATGGCCAAAAAATGGGTGGGCTATAGCCTTGGGGGGAGGGGCTGGCCAACTTCGTCCGCCGGACTCGGAATGGGACGAGACTTTGCAAGCGGCCTCCGCGTGCAAAAAATAGGCCGCGGACACAGCCGCGCCCATAAATAACCGCCCGAAGGCCGGGGGGCCAAGTTCGTCCAGCGGAAAAATGGCCAAACAACGGGTGGGCTATAGCCTTGGGGGGAGGGGCTGGCCAACTTCGTCCGCTGGACTCGGAATGGGGCGAGACTTTACGAGCGGCCTCCGCGTGCCAAAAATAGGCCGCGGGCACAGCCGCGCCCAAAAATAACCGCCCGAAGGCCGGGGCGCCAAGTTCGTCCAGTGGAAAAATGGCCAAAAAACGGGTGGGCTATAGCCTTAAGGGGAGGGGCTGGCCAACTTCGTCCGGCGGACTCGGAATGGGGCGAGACCTTGCGAGCGGCCTCCGCGTGCCAAAAATAGGCCGCGGGCACAGCCGCGTCCAAAAATAACGCCCCGAAGGTCGGCGCGCCCAAACTCCCCAGCGGAAAAATGGCCAAAAAACGGGTGGGCTATAGCCTTGGGGGGACGGTCTGCCCCCTTCGTGGGCAGGACTCGGAATGGGGCGAGACTTTGCGATCAGCCTCCGCGTGCCAAAAATAGGCCGCGGGCACAGCCGCGTCCAAAAATAACGCCCCGAAGGTCGGCGCGCCCAAACTCCCCAGCGGAAAAATGGCCAAAAAATGGGTGGGCTATAGCCTTGGGGGGAGGGGCTGGCAAACATCGTCCGCCGGACTAGGAATGAGACTAGACTTTGCGAGCGGCCTCCGCGTGCCAAAAATAGGCCGCGGGAAAAGCCGCGTCCAAAAATAACCACCCGAAGGCCGGGGCGCCAAGTTCGTCCAGCGGAAAAATGGCCAAAAAAGGGGTGGGCTATATCCTTGGGGGGAGGGGCTGGCCAACTTCGTCCGCCGGACTCAGAATGGGGCGAGAGTTTGCGAGCGGCCTCCGCGTGCCAAAAAAAGGCCGCGGGCATAGCCGCGCCCAAAAATAACCCCCCGAAGGTCGTTGCGCCCAAACCCCCCAGCGGAAAAATGGCCAAAAAACGGGTGGGCTATAGCCTTGGGGGGAGGGGCAGGCGAACTTCGTCCGCCGGACTCGGAATGGGGTGAGACTTTGCGAGCGGCCTCCGCGTGCCAAAAATAGGCCGCAGGCATAGCCTCCCCCAAAAATAACCGCCCGAAGCCCGGGGCGCCAAGTTCGTCGAGCGGAAAAATGGCCAAAAAACGGGTGGGCTATAGCCTTGGGGGGAGGGGCTGGCCAACTTCGTCCGCCGGACTCGGAATGGGGCGAGACTTTGCGAGCGGCCTCCGCGTGCCAAAAATAGCCCGCGGGCACAGCCACGCCCAAAAATAAACGCCCGATGGCCGGGGCGCCAAGTTCGTCCAGCGGAAAAATGGCCAAAAAACGGGTGGGCCATAGCCTTGGGGGGAGGGGCTGGCCAACTTCTTCCGCCGGACTCGGAATGGGGCGAGACTTTGCGAGCGGCATCCGCATGCCAAAAATAGGCTGTGGGCACAGCCGCGCCCAAAAATAATAGCCCGAAGGCCAGGGCGCCAAGTTCGTCCAGCAGAAAAATGGCCAAAAAACGGGTGGGCTATAGCCTTGGGGGGAGGGGCTGGCCAACTTCATCCGCCGGACTCGGAATGGGCCGAGACTGTGCGAATGGCCTCCGCGTGCCAAAAATAACCCCCCGAAGGTCGTTGCGCCCAAACCCCCCAGCGGAAAAATGGCCAAAAAACAGGTGGGCTATAGCCTTGGGGGGAGGGGCTGGCCAACTTCGTCCGCCGGACTCGGAATGGGGCGAGACTTTGCGAGCGGCCTCCGCATTCCAAAAATAGGCCGCCGACACAGCCGCCCCCAAAAATAACCGTCTGAAGGCCAGGGCGCCAAGTTCGTCGAACGGAAAAATGGCCAAAAAACGGGTGGGCTATAGCCTTGGGGGGAGGAGCTGGCCAACTTCGTCCGCCGGACTCGGGATGGGGCGAGACTTTGCGGGCGGCCTCCGCGTGCCAAAAATAGGCCGCGGGCACAGCCGCGCCCAAAAATAACCGCCCGAAGGCCGGGGCGCCAAGTTCGTCCAGCGGAAAAATGGGCAAAAAACGGGTTGGCTACAGCCTTGGGGGGAGGGGCTGGCCAACATCGTCCGCCGGACTCGGAATGGGACGAGACTTTGCGAGCGGCCTCCGCGTGCCAAAAATAGGCCGCGGGCACAGCCGCGCCCAAAAATAACCGCCCGAAGGTTGACGCGCCCAAACCCCCCAGCGGAAAAATGGCCAAAAAACGGGTGGGCTATAGCCTAGGCGGGAGGGGCTGGCAAACATCGTCCACCGGACTAGGAATGAGAGGAGACTTTGCGAGCGGCCTCCGCGTGCCAAAAATAGGCCGCAGGCAAAGCCGCGTCCAAAAATAACCACCCGAAGGCCGGGGCGCCAAGTTCGTCCAGCGGAAAAATGGCCAAAAAAGGGGTGGGCTATATCCTTGGGGGGAGGGGCTGGCCAACTTCGTCCGCCGGACTCAGAATGGGGCGAGACGTTGCGAGCGGCCTCCGCGTGCCAAAAATAGGCCACGGGCATAGCCGCGCCTAAAAATAACCCCCCGAAGGTCGTTGCGCCCAAACCCCCCAGCGGAAAAATGGCCAAAAAACGCGTGGGCTATAGCCTTGGGGGGAGGGGTAGGCGAACTTCGTCCGCTGGACTCGGAATGGGGCGAGACTTTGCGAGCGGTCTCCGCGTGCCAAAAATAGGCCACAGGCACAGCCTCCCCCAAAAATAACCTCCCGAAGCCCGGGGCGCCAAGTTCGTCCAGCGGAAAAATGGCCAAAAAACGGGTGGGCTATAGCCTTGGGGGGAGGGGCTGGCCAACTTCGTCCGCCGGACTCAGAATGGGGCGAGAATTTGCGAGCGGCCTCTGCGTGCCAAAAATAGGCCGTAGGCACACCCTCCCCCAAAAATAACCGCCCGAAGCCCGGGGCGCCAAGTTCGTCGAGCGGAAAAATGGCCAAAAAACGGGTGGGCTATAGCCTTGGGGGGAGGGGCTGGCCAACTTCGTCCGCCGGACTCGGAATGGGTTGAGACTTTGCGAGCGGCATCCGCGTGCCAAAAATAGGCTGCGGGCACAGCCGCGCCCAAAAATAATAGCCCGAAGGCCAGGGCGCCAAGTTCGTCCAGCAGAAAAATGGCCAAAAAACGGGTGGGCTATAGCCTTGGGGGGAGGGGCTGGCCAACTTCATCCGCCGGACTCGGAATGGGCCGAGACTGTGCGAGCGGCCTCCGCGTGCCAAAAATAACCCCCCGAAGGTCGTTGCGCCCAAACCCCCCAGCGGAAAAATGGCCAAAAAACAGGTGGGCTATAGCCTTAGGGGGAGGGGCTGGCCAACATCGTCCGCCGGACTCGGAATGGGACGAGACTTTGCGAGCGGCCTCCGCGTGCCAAAAATAGGCCGCGGGGACTGCCGCGCCCAAAAATAACCACCCGAAGGTTGACGCTCCCAAACCCCCCAGCGGAAAAATGGCCAAAAAACGGGTGGGCTATAGCCTTGGGGGGAGGGGCTGGCAAACATCGTCCGCCGGACTAGGAATGAGACTAGACTTTACGAGCGGCCTCCGCGTGCCAAAAATAGGCCGCGGGAAAAGCCACGTCCAAAAATAACCACCCGAAGGCCGGGGCGCCAAGTTCGTCCAGCGGAAAAATGGCCAAAAAAGGGGTGGGCTATATCCTTGGGGGGAGGGGCTGGCCAACTTCGTCCGCCGGACTCAGAATGGGGCGAGAGTTTGCGAGCGCCTCCGCGTGCCAAAAAAAGGCCGCGGGCATAGCCGCGCCCAAAAATAACCCCCCGAAGGTCGTTGCGCCCAAACCCCCCAGCGGAAAAATGGCCAAAAAACGGGTGGGCTATAGCCTTGGGGGGAGGGGCAGGCGAACTTCGTCCGCCGGACTCGGAATGGGGTGAGACTTTGCGAGCGGCCTCCGCGTGCCAAAAATAGGCCGCAGGCACAGCCTCCCCCAAAAATAACCGCCCGAAGCCCGGGGCGCCAAGTTCGTCGAGCGGAAAAATGGCCAAAAAACGGGTGGGCTATAGCCTTGGGGGGAGGGGCTGGCCAACTTCGTCCGCCGGACTCGGAATGGGGCGAGACTTTGCGAGCGGCCTCCGCGTGCCAAAAATAGCCCGCGGGCACAGCCACGCCCAAAAATAAGCGCCCGATGGCCGGGGCGCCAAGTTCGTCCAGCGGAAAAATGGCCAAAAAACGGGTGGGCTATAGCCTTGGGGGGAGGGGCTGGCCAACTTCATCCGCCGGACTCGGAATGGGCCGAGACTGTGCGAATGGCCTCCGCGTGCCAAAAATAACCCCCCGAAGGTCGTTGCGCCCAAACCCCCCAGCGGAAAAATGGCCAAAAAACAGGTGGGCTATAGCCTTGGGGGGAGGGGCTGGCCAACTTCGTCCGCCGGACTCGGAATGGGGCGAGTCTTTGCGAGCGGCCTCCGCATTCCAAAAATAGGCCGCCGACACAGCCGCCCCCAAAAATAACCGTCTGAAGGCCAGGGCGCCAAGTTCGTCGAACGGAAAAATGGCCAAAAAACGGGTGGGCTATAGCCTTGGGGGGAGGAGCTGGCCAACTTCGTCCGCCGGACTCGGGATGGGGCGAGACTTTGCGGGCGGCCTTCGCGTGCCAAAAATAGGCCGCGGGCACAGCCGCGCCCAAAAATAAACGCCCGAAGGCCGGGGCGCCAAGTTCGTCCAGCGGAAAAATGGGCAAAAAACGGGTGGGCTATAGCCTTGGCGGGAGGGGCTGGCAAACATCGTCCGCCGGACTAGGAATGAGACGAGACTTTGCGAGCGGCCTCCGCGTGCCAAAAATAGGCCGCGGGCACAGCCGCGCCCAAAAAATAACCCCCCGAAGGTCGGCGCGCCCAAACCGCCCAGCGAAAAAAATGGCCAAAAAATGGGTGGGCTATAGCCTTGGGGGGAGGGGCTTCACAACTTCGTCCGCCGGACTCGAAATGGGATGAGACTTTGCGAGTGGCCTCCGTGTGCAAAAAATAGGCCGCGGGCACAGCCGCGCCCATAAATAACCGCCCGAAGGCCGGGGAGCCAAGTTCGTCCAGCGGAAAAATGGCCAAAAAACGGGTGGGCTATAGCCTTGGGTGGAGGGGCTGGCCCACTTCGTCCGCTGGACTCGGAATGGGACGAGAATTTGCGAGCGGCCTCCGCGGGAAAAAAATAGGCCGCGGGCACAGCCGCGCCCATAAATAACCGCCCGAAGGCCGGGGAGCCAAGTTCTTCCAGCGGAAAAATGGCCAAAAAACGGGTGGGCTATAGCCTTGGGGGGAGGGGCTGGCCAACTTCGTCCGGCGGACTCGGAATGGAGCGAGACTTTGCGAGCGGCCTCTGCGTGCCAAAAATAGGCCGCGGGCACAGCCGCGCCCAAAAATAACCCCCCGAAGGTCAGCGCGCCCAAACTCCCCAGCGGAAAAATGGCCAAAAAACGGGTGGGCTATAGCCTTTGGGGGAGGGTCTGGCCCACTTCGTCCGCCGGAGTCGGAATGGGGGGAGACTTTGCGAGCGGCATCCGCGTGCCAAAAATAGGCCGCGGGCACAGCCGCGCCCAAAAATAACCACCCGAAGGTCGGCGCGCCCAAACCGCCCAGCGAAAAAAATGGCCAAAAAATGGTTGGGCTATAGCCTTGGGGGGAGGGGCTGGCCCACTTCGTCCGCTGGACTCGGAATGGGACGAGAATTTGCGAGCGGCCTCCGCGGGCAAAAAATAGGCCGCGGGCACAGCCGCGCCCATAAATAACCGCCCGAAGGCCGGGGAGCCAAGTTCTTCCAGCGGAAAAATGGCCAAAAAACGGGTGGGCTATAGCCTTGGGGGGAGGGGCTGGCCCACTTCGTCCGCCGGACTCGGAATGGGGCGATACTTTGCGAGCGGCTTCGCGTGCCAAAAATAGGCCGCGGGCACAACCGCGCCCAAAAATAACTCCCCAAAGGTCGGCGCGCCCAAACCCCCCCGCGGAAAAATGGCCAAAAAACGGGTCGGCTATAGCCTTGGGGGGAGGGGCTGGCCCACTTCGTCCGCCGGAGTCGGAATGGGGGGAGACTTTGCGAACGGCCTCCGCGTGCCAAAAATAGGCCGCGGGCACAGCCGCGCCCAAAAATAACCCCTCGAAGGTCGGCGCGCCCAAACCGCCCAGCGAAAAAAATGGCCAAAAAATGGGTGGGCTATAGCCTTGGGGGGAGGGGCTGGCCAACTTCGTCCGCCGGACTCGGAATGGGACGAGACTTTGCGAGCGGCCTCCGCGTGCCAAAAATAGGCCGCGGGCACAGCTGCGTCCAAAAATAACCCCCCGAAGGTCGGTGCGCCCAAACTCCCCAACGGAAAAATGGCCAAAAAACGGGTGGGCTATAGCCTTGGGGGGAGGGTCTGCCCCCTTCGTCGGCCGGACTCGGAATGGGGCGAGACTTTGCGAGCGGCCTCCGCGTGCAAAAAATAGGCCACGGTCACAGCCGCGTCCATAAATAACCACCCGAAGGCCGGGGAGCCTAGTTCGTCCAGCGGAAAAATGGCCAAAAAACGGGTGGGCTATAGCCTTGGGGGGAGGGGCTGGCCGACTTCGTCCGCCGGACTCGGAATGGGGCGATACTTTGCGAGCGGCCTCCGCGTGCCAAAAATAGGCCGCGGGCACAACCGCGCCCAAAAATAACCCCCCAAAGGTCGGCGCGCCCAAACCCCCCGGTGGAAAAATGGCCAAAAAACGGGTCGGCTATAGCCTTGGGGGGAGGGGCTGGCCCACTTCGTCCGCCGGAGTCGGAATGGGGGGAGACTTTGCGAGCGGCCTCCGCGTGCCAAAAATAGGGCGCGGGCACTGCCGCGCCCAAAAATAACCCCCCGAAGGTCGGCTCGCCCAAACCGCCCAGCGAAAAAAATGGCCAAAAAATGGGTGGGCTATAGCCTTGGGGGGAGGGGCTGGCCAACTTCGTCCGCCGGACTCGGAATGGGACGAGACTTTGTGAGCGGCCTCCGCGTGCCAAAAATAGGCCGCGGGCACAGCTGCGTCCAAAAGTAACCCCCCGAAGGTCGGCGCGCCCAAACTCCCCAGCGGAAAAATGGCCAAAAAACGGGTGGGCTATAGCCATGGGGGGAGGGTCTGCCCCCTTCGTCGGCCGGACTCGGAATGGGGCGAGACTTTGCGAGCGGCCTCCGCGTGCAAAAAATAGGCCGCGGGCACAGCCGCGTCCATAAATAACCGCCCGAAGGCCGGGGAGCCTAGTTCGTCCAGCGGAAAAATGGCCAAAAAACGGGTGGGCTATAGCCTTGGGGGGAGGGTCTGGCCCACTTCGTCCGCCGGAGTCGGAATGGGGGAGACTTTGCGAGCGGCCTCCGCGTGCCAAAAATAGGCCGCGGGCACAGCCGCGCCCAAAAAATAACCCCCCGAAGGTCGGCGCGCCCAAACCGCCCAGCGAAAAAAATGGCCAAAAAATGGGTGGGCTATAGCCTTGGGGGGAGGGGCTTCACAACTTCGTCAGCCGGACTCGAAATGGGATGAGACTTTGCGAGTGGCCTCCGTGTGCAAAAAATAGGCCGCGGGCACAGCCGCGCCCATAAATAACCGCCCGAAGGCCGGGGAGCCAAGTTCGTCCAGCGGAAAAATGGCCAAAAAACGGGTGGGCTATAGCCTTGGGTGGAGGGGCTGGCCCACTTCGTCCGCTGGACTCGGAATGGGACGAGAATTTGCGAGCGGCCTCCGCGGGAAAAAAATAGGCCGCGGGCACAGCCGCGCCCATAAATAACCGCCCGAAGGCCGGGGAGCCAAGTTCTTCCAGCGGAAAAATGGCCAAAAAACGGGTGGGCTATAGCCTTGGGGGGAGGGGCTGGCCCACTTCGTCCGCCGGAGTCGGAATGGGGGGAGACTTTGCGAACGGCCTCCGCGTGCCAAAAATAGGCCGCGGGCACAGCTGCGCCCAAAAATAACCCCTCGAAGGTCGGCGCGCCCAAACCGCCCAGCGAAAAAAATGGCCAAAAAATGGGTGGGCTATAGCCTTGGGGGGAGGGGCTGGCCAACTTCGTCCGCCGGACTCGGAATGGGACGAGACTTTGCGAGCGGCCTCCGCGTGCCAAAAATAGGCCGCGGGCACAGCTGCGTCCAAAAGTAACCCCCCGAAGGTCGGCGCGCCCAAACTCCCCAGCGGAAAAATGGCCAAAAAACGGGTGGGCTATAGCCATGGGGGGAGGGTCTGCCCCCTTCGTCGGCCGGACTCGGAATGGGGCGAGACTTTGCGAGCGGCCTCCGCGTGCAAAAAATAGGCCGCGGGCACAGCCGCGTCCATAAATAACCGCCCGAAGGCCGGGGAGGCTAGTTCGTCCAGCGGAAAAATGGCCAAAAAACGGGTGGGCTATAGCCTTGGGGGGAGGGTCTGGCCCACTTCGTCCGCCGGAGTCGGAATGGGGGAGACTTTGCGAGCGGCCTCCGCGTGCCAAAAATAGGCCGCGGGCACAGCCGCGCCCAAAAAATAACCCCCCGAAGGTCGGCGCGCCCAAACCGCCCAGCGAAAAAAATGGCCAAAAAATGGGTGGGCTATAGCCTTGGGGGGAGGGGCTTCACAACTTCGTCCGCCGGACTCGAAATGGGATGAGACTTTGCGAGTGGCCTCCGTGTGCAAAAAATAGGCCGCGGGCACAGCCGCGCCCATAAATAACCGCCCGAAGGCCGGGGAGCCAAGTTCGTCCAGCGGAAAAATGGCCAAAAAACGGGTGGGCTATAGCCTTGGGTGGAGGGGCTGGCCAACTTCGTCCGCCGGACTCGGAATGGGGCGAGACTTTGCGAGCGGCCTCCGCGTGCCAAAAATAGGCCGCGGGCACAGCCGCGTCCAAAAATAACCCCCCGAAGGTCGGCGCGCCCAAACTCCCCAGCGGAAAAATGGCCAAAAAACGGGTGGGCTATAGCCTTGGGGGGACGGTCTGCCCCCTTCGTCGGCAGGACTCGGAATGGGGCGAGACTTTACGAGCAGCCTCCGCGTGCAAAAAATAGGCCGCGGGCACAGTCGCGTCCATAAATAACCGCCCGAAGGCCGGGGAACCAAGTTCGTCCAGCGGAAAAATGGCCAAAAAACGGGTGGGCTATAGCCTTGGGGGGAGGGGCTGGCCAACTTCGTCCGCCGGACTCGGAATGGGGCGAGACTTTGCGAACGGCCTACGCGTGCCAAAACTAGGCCGCGGGCACAGCCGCATCCAAAAATAACCCACCGAAGGTCGGCGCGCCCAAACCCCCCAGCGGAAAAATGGCCAAAAAACGGGTCGGCTATAGCCTTGGGGGGAGGGGCTGGCCCACTTCGTCCGCCGGACTCGGAATGGGTCGAGACTTTGCGAGCGGCCTCCGCGTGCCAAAAATAGGCCGCGGGCACAGCCGCGCCCAAAAATAACCGCCCGAAGGCCGGGGGGCCAAGTTCGTCCAGCGGAAAAATGGCCAAAAAACGGGTGGGCTATAGCCTTGGGGGGAGGGGCTGGCCAACTTCGTCCGCTGGACTCGGAATGGGGCGAGACTTTGCGAGCGGCCTCCGCGTGCCAAAAATACGCCGCGGGCACAGCCGCGCCCAAAAAAAACCGCCCGACGGCCGGGGCGCCAAGTTCGTCCAGCGGAAAAATGGCCAAAAAACGGGTGGGCTATAGCCTTAAGGGGAGGGGCTGGCCAACTTCGTCCGCCGGACTCGGAATGGGACGAGACTTTGCGAGCGGCCTCTGCGTGCCAAAAATAGGCCGCGGGCACAGCTGCGTCCAAAAATAACCCCCCGAAGGTCGGTGCGCCCAAACTCCCCAACGGAAAAATGGCCAAAAAACGGGTGGGCTATAGCCTTGGGGGGAGGGTCTGCCCCCTTCGTCGGCCGGACTCGGAATGGGGTGAGACTTTGCGAGCGGCCTCCGCGTGCAAAAAATAGGCCGCGGGCACAGCCGCGTCCATAAATAACCGCCCGAAGGCCGGGGAGCCTAGTTCGTCCAGCGGAAAAATGGCCAAAAAACGGGTGGGCTATAGCCTTGGGGGGAGGGTCTGGCCCACTTCGTCCGCCGGAGTCGGAATGGGGGAGACTTTGCGAGCGGCCTCCGCGTGCCAAAAATAGGCCGCGGGCACAGCCGCGCCCAAAAAATAACCCCCCGAAGGTCGGCGCGCCCAAACCGCCCAGCGAAAAAAATGGCCAAAAAATGGGTGGGCTATAGCCTTGGGGGGAGGGGCTTCACAACTTCGTCCGCCGGACTCGAAATGGGATGAGACTTTGCGAGTGGCCTCCGTGTGCAAAAAATAGGCCGCGGGCACAGCCGCGCCCATAAATAACCGCCCGAAGGCCGGGGAGCCAAGTTCGTCCAGCGGAAAAATGGCCAAAAAACGGGTGGGCTATAGCCTTGGGTGGAGGGGCTGGCCAACTTCGTCCGCCGGACTCGGAATGGGGCGAGACTTTGCGAGCGGCCTCCGCGTGCCAAAAATAGGCCGCGGGCACAGCCGCGTCCAAAAATAACCCCCCGAAGGTCGGCGCGCCCAAACTCCCCAGCGGAAAAATGGCCAAAAAACGGGTGGGCTATAGCCTTGGGGGGACGGTCTGCCCCCTTCGTCGGCAGGACTCGGAATGGGGCGAGACTTTACGAGCAGCCTCCGCGTGCAAAAAATAGGCCGCGGGCACAGTCGCGTCCATAAATAACCGCCCGAAGGCCGGGGAGCCAAGTTCGTCCAGCGGAAAAATGGCCAAAAAACGGGTGGGCTATAGCCTTGGGGGGAGGGGCTGGCCAACTTCGTCCGCCGGACTCGGAATGGGGCGGGACTTTGCGAACGGCCTACGCGTGCCAAAACTAGGCCGCGGGCACAGCCGCATCCAAAAATAACCCACCGAAGGTCGGCGCGCCCAAACCCCCAGCGGAAAAATGGCCAAAAAACGGGTCGGCTATAGCCTTGGGGGGAGGGGCTGGCCCACTTCGTCCGCCGGACTCGGAATGGGTCGAGACTTTGCGAGCGGCCTCCGCGTGCCAAAAATAGGCCGCGGGCACAGCCGCGCCCAAAAATAACCGCCCGAAGGCCGGGGCGCCAAGTTCGTCCAGCGGAAAAATGGCCAAAAAACGGGTGGGCTATAGCCTTGGGGGGAGGGGCTGGCCAACTTCGTCCGCTGGACTCGGAATGGGGCGAGACTTTGCGAGCGGCCTCCGCGTGCCAAAAATACGCCGCGGGCACAGCCGCGCCCAAAAAAAACCGCCCGACGGCCGGGGCGCCAAGTTCGTCCAGCGGAAAAATGGCCAAAAAACGGGTGGGCTATAGCCTTAAGGGGAGGGGCTGGCCAACTTCGTCCGGCGGACTCGGAATGGGGCGAGACTTTGCGAGCGGCCTCCGCGTGCCAAAAATAGGCCGCGGGCACAGCCGCGTCCAAAAATAACTCCCCGAAGGTCGGCGCGCCCAAACTCCCCAGCGGAAAAATGGCCAAAAAACGGGTGGGCTATATAGCCTTGGGGGGAGGGTCTGCCCCCTTCGTCGGCCGGACTAGGAATGGGGCGAGACTTTGCGAGCGGCCTCCGCGCGCAAAAAATAGGCCGCGGTCACAGCCGCGTCCATAAATAACCGCCCGAAGGCCGGGGAGCCAAGTTCGTCCAGCGGAAAAATGGCCAAAAAACGGGTGGGCTATAGCCTTGGGGGGAGGGGCTGGCCAACTTTCTCCGCTGGACTCGGAATGGGGCGAGACTTTGCGAGCGGCCTCCGCGTGCCAAAAATAGGCCGCGGGCACAGCCGCGGCCAAAAATAACCCCCCGAAGGTCGGCGCGCCCAAACCCCCCAGCGGAAAAATGGCCAAAAAACGGGTGGGCTATAGCCTTGGGGGGAAGGGCTGGCCAACTTCGTCCGCCGGACTCGGAATGGGGCGGGACTTTGCGAGCGGCCTCTGCGTGCCAAAAATAGGCCACGGGCACAGCCTCGCCAAAAATAACCCCCCGAAGGTCGGCGCGCCCAAACTCCCCAGCGGAAAAATGGCCAAAAAACGGGTGGGCTATAGCCTTAAGGGGAGGGGCTGGCCAACTTCGTCCGCCGGACTCGGAATGGGGCGAGACTTTGCGAGCGGCCTCCGCATGCCAAAAATAGGCCGCGGGCACAGCCGCGCCCAAAAATAACCACCCGAAGGCCGGGGCGCCAAGTTCGTCCAGCGGAAAAATGGCCAAAAAACGGGTGGGCTATAGCCTTAAGGGGAGGGGCTGGCCAACTTCGTCCGGCGGACTCGGAATGGGGCGAGACTTTGCGAGCGGCCTCCGCGTGCCAAAAATAGGCCGCGGGCACAGCCGCGTCCAAAAATAACGCCCCCAAGGTCGGCGCGCCCAAACTCCCCAGCGGAAAAATGGCCAAAAAACGGGTGGGCTATAGCCTTGGGGGGAGGGTCTGCCCCCTTCGTCGGCCGGACTCGGAATGGGGCGAGACTTTACGAGCGGCCTCCGCGTGCAAAAAATAGGCCGCGGGCACAGCCGCGTCCATAAATAACCACCCGAAGGCCGGGGAGCCAAGTTCGTCCAGCGGAAAAATTGTCAAAAAACGGGTGGGCTATAGCCTTGGGGGGAGGGGCTGGCCAACTTTGTCCGCTGGACTCGGAATGGGGCGAGACTTTGTGAGCGGCCTCCGCGTGCCAAAAATAGGCCGCGGGCACAGCCGCACCCAAAAATAACCCCCTGAAGGTCGGCTCGCCCAAACCGCCCAGCGAAAAAAATGGCCAAAAAATGGGTGGGCTATAGCCTTGGGGGGAGGGGCTGGCCAACTTCGTCCGCCGGACTCGGAATGGGACGAGACTTTGCGAGCGGCCTCCGCGTGCCAAAAATAGGCCGCGGGCACAGCTGCGTCCAAAAATAACCCCCCGAAGGTCGGCGCGCCCAAACTCCCCAGCGGAAAAATTGCCAAAAAACGGGTGGGCTATAGCCTTGGGGGGACGGTCTGCCCCCTTCGTCGGCCGGACTCGGAATGGGGCGAGACTTTGCGAGCGGCCTCCGCGTGCAAAAAATAGGCCGCGGGCACAGCCGCGTCCATAAATCACCGCCCGAAGGCTGGGGAGCCTTGTTCGTCCAGCGGAAAAATGGCCAAAAAACGGGTGGGCTATAGCCTTGGGGGGAGGGTCTGGCCCACTTCGTCCGCCGGAGTCGGAATGGGGGAGACTTTGCGAGCGGCCTCCGCGTGCCAAAAATAGGCCGCGGGCACAGCCGCGCCGAAAAAATAACCCCCCGAAGGTCGGCGCGCCCAAACCGCCCAGCGAAAAAAATGGCCAAAAAATGGGTGGGCTATATCCTTGGGGGGAAGGGCTTGCCAACTTCGTCCGCCGGACTCGAAATGGGACGAGACTTTGCGAGTGGCCTCCGCGTGCAAAAAATAGGCCGCGGTCACAGCCGCGCCCATAAATAACCGCCCGAAGGCCGGGGAGCCAAGTTCGTCCAGCGGAAAAATGGCCAAAAAACGGGTGGGCTATAGCCTTGGGGGAGGGGCTGGCCAACTTCGTCCGCTGGACTCGGAATGGGGTGAGACTTTGCGAGCGGCCTCCGCATGCCAAAAATAGGCCGCGGGCACCGCCGCGCCCAAAAATAATCGCCCGACGGCCGGGGCGCCAAGTTCGTCCAGCGGAAAAATGGCCAAAAAACGGGTGGGCTATAGCCTTGGGGGGAGGGGCTGGCCAACTTCGTCCGCCGGACTCGGAATGGGGCGAGACTTTGCGAGCGGCCTCCGCGTGCCAAAAATAGGCCGCGGGCACAGCCGCGTCCAAAAATAACCCCCCGAAGGTCGGCGCGCCCAAACTCCCCAGCGGAAAAATGGCCAAAAAACGGGTGGGCTATAGCCTTGGGGGGACGGTCTGCCCCCTTCGTCGGCAGGACTCGGAATGGGGCGAGACTTTGCGAGCAGCCTCCGCGTGCAAAAAATAGGCCGCAGGCACAGCCGTGTCCATAAATAACCGCCCGAAGGCCGGGGAGCCAAGTTCGTCCAGCGGAAAAATGGCCAAAAAACGGGTGGGCTATAGCCTTGGGGGGAGGGGCTGGCCAACTTCGTCCGCTGGACTCGGAATTGGGCGAGACTTTGCGAGCGGCCTCCGCGTGCCAAAAACAGGCCGCGGGCACAGCCGCGCCCAAAAATAATCCCCCGAAGGTCGGCGCGCCCAAACCCCCCAGCGGAAAAATGGCCAAAAAACGGGTGGGCTATAGCATTGGCGGGAGGGCTGGCCAACTTCGTCCGCCGGACTCGGAATGGGGCGGGACTTTGCGAGCGGCCTCCGCGTGCCAAAACTAGGCCGCGGGCACAGCCGCATCCAAAAATAACCCACCGAAGGTCGGCGCGCCCAAACCCCCCAGCGGAAAAATGGCCAAAAAACGGGTCGGCTATAGCCTTGGGGGGAGGGGCTGGCCCACTTCGTCCGCCGGACTCGGAATGGGTCGAGACTTTGCGAGCGGCCTCCACGTTCCAAAAATAGGCCGCGGGTCCGCCGGACTCGGAATGGGGCGGGACTTTGCGAGCGGCCTCCGCGTGCCAAAAATAGGCCGCGGCCACAGCCACGCCAAAAATAACCCCCCGAAGGTCGGCGTACCCAAACTCCCCAGCGGAAAAATGACCAAAAAACGGGTGGGCTATATCCTTGGGGGGAGGGGCTGGCCAACTTCGTCCGCCGGACTCGGAATGGGACGAGACTTTGCGAGCGGCCTCCGCGTGCCAAAACTAGGCCGCGGGCACAGCCGTATCCAAAAATAACCCACCGAAGGTCGGCGCGCCCAAACCCCCCAGCGGAAAAATGGCCAAAAAACGGGTCGGCTATAGCCTTGGGGGGAGGGGCTGGCCCACTTCGTCTGCCGGACTCGGAATGGGGCGAGACTTTGCGAGCGGCCTCCACGTGCCAAAAATAGGCTACGAGCACAGCCGCGCCCAAAAATAACCCCCCGAAGGTCGGCGCGCCCAAACCCCCCAGCGGAAAAATGGCCAAAAAACGGGTGGGCTATAGCCTTGGGGGGAGGGGCTGGCCCACTTCGTCCGCCGGACTCGGAATGGGGCGATACTTTGCGAGCGGCCTCCGCGCGCCAAAACTAGGCCGCGGGCACAGCCGCGCCCAAAAATAACCCCCCGAAGGTCGGCGCGCCCAAACCCCGCAGCGGAAAAATGGCCAAAAAACGGGTGGGCTATAGCCGTTGGGGGAGGCCAACTTCGTGCGCCGGACTTGGAATGGGGGGAGACTTTTCGAGGGGCCTCCGCGTGCCAAAAATAGGCTGTGGGCACAGCCGCGCCCAAAAATAACCGCCCGAAGGCCGTGGCGCCAAGTCCGTCCAGCTGAAAAAGGCCACAAAAACGGGTGGGCTATAGCCTTCGGGGGTGGGCTGGCCAACTTCGTCCGTTGGACTCGGAATGGCGCGAGACTTTTCAAGGGGACTCCGTGTGCCAAAAATAGGCCGCGGGCACAGCCGCGCCCAAAAATAACCACCTGAAGGCCGGGGCGCCATGTTCGTCCAGCGGAAAAAGGCCACAAAAACGGGTGGGCTATAGCCTTGGGGGGTGGGGCTAACCGACTTCGTACGCCGGACTCGGAATGGCGCGAGACTTTGCGAGGGGCCTCCGTGTGCCAAAAATAGGCCGAGGGCAAAGCCGCGCCCAAAAATACCTGCCCGAAGGCCGGGGCGCCAAGTTCATCCAGCGGAAAAAGGCCACAAAAACGGGTGGGCTATAGCCTTGGGGGGTGGCTGGCCCACTTCGTCCGCCGGACTCGGAATGGCTCGAGACTTTGCGAGGCGCCTCCGTGTGTCAAAAATAGGCCGCGGGCACAGATGCTTCAAAAAATACCCGCCCGAAGGTCGGGACGCCAAGATTGTCCAGCGGAAAAAGGACAAAAAAACGGGTGGGCTATAGCCTTGGGGGCAGGGGCTGGCTAACTTCGTCCGCCGGACTTGGAATGGCGCGAGACATTGCGAGGGGCCTCCGTGTGCTAAAAATAGGCCGCGGGCACAGCCGCGTCCAAAAATGACAGCCCGAAGGCCGGGGCGCCAAGTTCTTCCAGCGGAAAATGGCCACAAAAACGGGTGGGCTATAGGCTTGGGGGGTGGGGCTGGCCAACTTTGTCCGCCGGACTTGGAATGGCGTGAGACGTTGCGAGGGGCCTCCGTGTTCTAAAAATAGGCCGCGGGCACAGCCGCACCTAAAAATAACCGCCCGATGCCCGGGGCGCCAAGTTCGTCCAGCGGAAAAAGGCCACAAAAACGGGTGGGCTATAGCCTTGGGGCGCGGGGATGGCCAACTTCGTCCGCCGGGCTCGGAATGGCGCGAGACTTTGCGAGGGGCCTCCGTGTGCCAAAAATAGGCCGCGGGCACAGCCGCACCCAAAAATAACCACCCGAAGGCCGGGGCACCAAGTTCGTCCAGCGGAAAAAGGCCACAAAAACGGGTGGGCTATAGCCTTGGGGGGTGGGGCTGGCCAACTTCGTCCGCCGGACTCGGAATGGCACGAGACTTTGCGAGGGGCCATCTTGTGCCAAAAATAGGCCGCGGCACAGCCGCGCCCAAAAATGACCGCCCGAAGGCCGGGGCGACAAGTTCGTCCAGCGTAAAAAGGCCACAAAAACGGGTGGGCTATAGCCTTGGGGAGTGGGGCTGGCCGACTTCGTCCGCCGGACTCGGAATGGCGCGGGACTTTACGAGGGGCCTCCGTATGCCAAAAATAGGCCGCGCGCATAGCTGCGCCCAAAAATAACCGCCCGACGGCCGAGGCGCCAAGTTCGTCCGGCGGAAAAAGGCCACAAAAACGGGAGGGCTATAGCCTTGGGGGGTGGGGCTGGCCAACTTCGTCCGCCGGACTCGGAATGGCGCGAGACTTTGCGAAGGGCCTCCGTGTGCCAAAAATAGGCCGTGGACACAGCCGCGCCCAAAAATAACTGCCCGAAGGCCGGGGCGCCAAGTTCGTCCAGCGGAAAAAGGTCACACAAACGGGTGGGCTATAGCCTTGGGTGGTGGGGCTGGCCAACTTTTTCCGCCAGACTCGGAATGGGGCGAGACTTTGCGAGCGGCCTCCGTGTGCCAAAAATAGGCCGCGGGCACAGCCGCGCCCAAAAATAACCGCCCGAAGGCCGGGGCGCCAAGTTCGTCCAGCGGAAAAAGGCCACATCAACGGGTGGGCTATAGCCTTGGGGGGTGCGGCTGGCCAACTTTATCCGCCGGACTCGGAATGGCGCGAGACTTTGCGAGGGGCCTCCGTGTGCCAAAAATAGGCCGCGGGCACAGCCGCGCCCAAAAATATCCGCCCGAAGGCCGGGGCGCCAAATCGTCCAGCGGAAAAAGGTCACAAAAACGGGTGGGCTATAGCCTTGGGGGTGTGGCCGGCCCACTTCGTCCGCCGGACTGGGAATAGCGCGAGACCTTGCGAGGGGCCTCCGTGTGCCAAAAATAGGCCGCGGGCACAGCCGCGCCCAAAAATATCCGCCCGAAGGCCGGGGCGCCAAATCGTCCAGCGGAAAAAGGCCACAAAAACGGGTGGGCTATAGCCTTGGGGGTGTGGCTGGCCCACTTCGTCCGCCGGACTGGGAATAGCGCGAGACCTTGCGAGGGGCCTCCGTGTGACAAAAATAGGCCGCGGGCACAGCCGCGCCCAAAAATAACCGTCCGAAGGCCGGGGCGCCAAGTTTGTCCAGCGGAAAAAGGCCACATCAACGGGTGGGCTATAGCCTTGGGGGGTGCGGCTGGCCAACTTTATCCGCCGGACTCGGAATGGCGCGAGACTTTGCGAGGGGCCTCCGTGTGCCAAAAATAGGCCGTGGACACAGCCGCGCCCAAAAATAACCGCCCGAAGGCCGGGGCGCCAAGTTCGTCCAGCGGAAAAAGGTCACAAAAACGGGTGGGCTATAGCCTTGGGTGGTGGGGCTGGCCAACTTTATCCGCCGGACTCGGAATGGCGCGAGACTTTGCGTGGCGCCTCCGTGTACCAAAAATAGGCCGCGGGCACAGCCGCACAAAAAAACCGCCCGAAGGCCGGGGCGCCAAGTTCGTCCAGCGGAAAAAGGCCACAACAACGGGTGGGCTATAGCCGTGGGGGGTGGGGCTGGCCAACTTCATCCGCCAGACTCGGAATGGCGCGAGACTTTGTGAGGGGCCTCCGTGTGCCAAAAATAGGCCGTAGACACAGCCGCGCCCAAAAATAACCGCCCGAAGGCCGGGGCGCCAAGTTCGTCCAGCGGAAAAAGGTCACAAAAACGGGTGGGCTATAGCCTTGGGTGGTGGGGCTGGCCAACTTTATCCGCCGGACTCGGAATGGCGCGAGACTTTGCGTGGCACCTCCGTGTACCAAAAATAGGCCGCGGGCACAGCCGCACAAAAAAACCGCCCGAAGGCCGGGGCGCCAAGTTCGTCCAGCGGAAAAAGGCCACAACAACGGGTGGGCTATAGCCGTGGGGGGTGGGGCTGGCCAACTTCATCCGCCAGACTCGGAATGGCGTGAGACTTTGCGAGGGGCCTCCGTGTGCCAAAAAAAGGCCACGGCCACAGCCACGCCCAAAAATAACCACCGGATGGCCGGGGCGCCAAGTTCGTCCGGCGGAAAAAGGCCACAAAAACGGGAGGGCTATAGCCTTGGGGGGTGGGGCTGGCCAACTTCGTCCGCCGGACTCGGAATGGCACGAGACTTTGTGAGGGGCCTCCGTGTGCCAAAAATAGGCCGCGGGCACAGCCGCGCCCATAAATAACCACCCTAAGGCCGTGGCGCCAAGTTCGTCCAGCGGAAAAATGGCCAAAAAACGGGTGGGCTATAGGCTTGGGGGGAGGGGCTGGGCAACTTAGTCCGCCGGACTCGAAATGGGGCGAGACTTTGCGAGCGGCCTCCGCGTGCCAAAAATAGGCCGCGGGCACAGCCGCGCCCAGAACTAACCGCCCGAAGGCCGGGGCGCCAAGTTCGTCCAGCGGAAAAATGGCCAAATAACGGGTGGGCTATAGCCTTGGGGGGAGGGGCTGGCCAACTTCGTCCGCCGGACTCGGAATGGGGCGAGACTTTGCGAGCGGCCTCCGCGTGCCAAAAATAGGCTGCAGGCACAGCCGCGCCCAAAAATAACCACCCGCAGGCCGGGGCGCCAAGTTCGTCCAGCGAAAAAATGGACAAAAAACGGGTGGGCTATAGCCTTGGGGGAGGGGCAGGCCCACTTCGTCCGCCGGACTCGGAATGGGGCAAGACTTTGCGAGTGGCCTCCGCGTGCCAAAAATAGGCCGCGGGCACAGCCGCGCCCAAAAATAACCGCCCGAAGGTCGGCGCGCCGAAACCCCCCAGCGGAAAAATGGCCAAAAAACGGGTGGGCTATAGCCTTGGGGGGAGTGGCTGGCCCACTTCGTCCGCCGGACTCGGAATAGGGCGAGACTTTACGAACGGCCTCCGCGTGCCAAAAATAGGCCGCGGGCACAGCGGCGCCCAAAAATAACCGCCCGAAGGCCGGGGCGCCAAGTTCGTCCAGCGGAAAAATGGCCAAAAAATGGGTGGGCTATAGCCTTTGGGGGGAGGGGCTGGCCAATTTCGTCCGCCGGACTCGGAATGGGGCGAGACTTTGCGAGCGGCCTCCATGTGCCAAAAGTAGGCTGCAGGCACAGTCGCGCCCAAAAATAACCGCCCGAAGGTCAGGGCGCCAAGTTCGCCCAGCGAAATAATGGCCAAAAAACGGGTGGGGTATAGCCTTGGGGGGAGGGTAGGGCCAACTTCGTCTGCCGGACTCGGAATGAGGCGAGACTTTGCGAGCGGCCTCCGCGTACCAAAAATAGGCCGCGGGCACAGCCGCGCCCATAAATAACCGCCCTAAGGCCGTGGCGCCAAGTTCGTCCAGCGGAAAAATGGCCAAAAAACGGGTGGGCTATAGGCTTGGGGGGAGGGGCTGGGCAACTTAGTCCACCGGACTCGAAATGGGGTGAGACTATGCGAGCGGCCTCCGCGTGCCAAAAATAGGCCGCGGGCACAGCCGCGCCCAGAAATAACCGCCCGAAGGCTGGGGCGCCAAGTTCGTCCATCGGAAAAATGGCCAAAAAACGGGTGGGCTATAGCCTTGGGGGGAGGGGCTGGGCAACTTCGTCCGCCGGACTCGAAATGGGGCGAGACTTTACGAGCGGCCTCCGCGTGCCAGAAATAGGCGGCGGGCACAGCCGCGCCCAAAAATAACCACCCGAAGGCCGGGGCGCCAAGTTCGTCCAGCGGAAAAATGGCCAAAAAACGGGTGGGCTATAGCCTTGGGGGGAGGGGCAGGCCCACTTCGTCCGCCGGACTCGGAATGGGGCAAGACTTTGCAAGTGGCCTCCGCGTGCCAAAAATAGGCCGCGGGCACAGCCGCGCCCAAAAATAACCGCCCGAAGGTCGGCGCGCCCAAACCCCCCAGCGGAAAAATGGCCAAAAAACGGGTGGGCTATAGCCTTGGGGGGAGTGGCTGGCCCACTTCGTCCGCCGGACTCGGAATAGGGCGAGACTTTACGAACGGCCTCCGCATGCCAAAAATAGGCCGCGGGCACAGCGGCGCCCAAAAATAACCGCCCGAAGGCCGGGGCGCCAAGTTCGTCCAGCGGAAAAATGGCCAAAAAATGGGTGGGCTATAGCCTTTGGGGGGAGGGGCTGGCCAATTTCGTCCGCCGGACTCGGAATGGGGCGAGACTTTGCGAGCGGCCTCCATGTGCCAAAAGTAGGCTGCAGGCACAGCCGCGCCCAAAAATAACCGCCCAAAGGTCAGGGCGCCAAGTTCGCCCAGCGAAATAATGGCCAAAAAACGGGTGGGGTATAGCCTTGGGGGGAGGGTAGGGCCAACTTCGTCTGCCGGACTCGGAATGAAGCGAGACTTTGCTAGCGGCCTCCGCGTGCCAAAAATAGGCCGCGGCCACAGCTGCGCCCATAAATAACCGCCCTAAGGCCGTGGCGCCAAGTTCGTCCAGCGGAAAAATGGCCAAAAAACGGGTGGGCTATAGGCTTGGGGGGAGGGGCTGGGCAACTTAGTCCACCGGACTCGAAATGGGGCGAGACTTTACGAGCGGCCTCCGCATGCCAAAAATAGGCCACGGGCACAGCCTCGCCAAAAATAACCCCCCGAAGGTCGGCGCGCCCAAACTCCCCAGCGGAAAAATGGCCAAAAAACGGGTGGGCTATAGCCTTGGGGGGAGGGGCTGGCCAACTTCGTCCGCCGGACTCGGAATGGGGCGAGACTTTGCGAGCGGCCTCCGCATGCTATAAATAGGCTGCGGGCACAGCCGCACCCAAAAATAACTGCCCGAAGGCCGGGGCGCCAAGTTCGTCCATCGAAAAAATGGCCAAAAAACGGGTGGGCTATAGCCTTGGGGGGAGGGGCGGGCCAACTTCGTCCGCCGGACTCGGAATGGGGCGAGACTTTGCGAGCGGCCTCCGCGTTCCAAAAATAGGCCGTGGGCACAGCCGCGCCCAAAAATAACAGCCCGAAGGCCGGGGCGCAAAGTTCGTCCAGCGGAAAAATGGCCAAAAAACGGGTGGGCTATAGCCTTGGGGGGAGGGGCTGGCCGACTTCGTCCGCCGGACTCGGAATGGGGGGAGACTTTGCGAGCGGGCTCCGTGTGCCAAGAATAGGCCACGGGCACAGCCGCACCCAAAAATAACCGCCCGAAGGCCGGGGCGCCAAGTTCGTCCAGCGGAAAAAGGCCACAAAAACGGGTGGGCTATAGCCTTGGGGGGAGGGGCTGGCCAACTTCGTCCGACGGACTCGGAATTGCGCGAGACTTTGCGAGCGGACTCCGCGTGCCAAAAATAGGCCGCGGGCACAGCCGCACCCAAAAATAACCGCTCGAAGGCCGGGGCGCGAAGTTCGTCCAACGGAAAAATGGCCAAAAAACGGGTGGGCTATAGCCTTGGGGGGAGGGGCTGGTCAACTTCGTCCGCCGGACTCGGAATGGGGTGAGACTTTGCGAGCGGCCTCCGCGTGAGAAAAATTGGCCGCGGCCAGAGCTGCACCCAAAAATAACCGCCCGAAGGTCGGGGCGCCAAGTTCGTCCAGCGGAAAAAGGCCACAAAAACGGGTGGGCTATAGCCTTGGGGGGAGGGGCTGGCCAACTTCGTCCGACGGACTCGTAATTGCGCGAGACTTTGCGAGCGGCCTCTGCGTGCCAAAAATAGGCCGCGGGCACAGCGGCGCCCAAAAATAACCGCCCGAAGGTCGGGGCGCCAAGTTCGTCCAGCGGAAAAATGTCCAAAAAACAGGTGGGCTATAGCCTTGGGGGGAGGGGCTGGTCAACTTCGTTCGCCGGACTTGGAATGGGGCGAGACTTTGTGAGCGGCCTCCGCGTGAGAAAAATAGGCCGCGGCAACAGCTGCACCCAAAAATAACCGCCCGAAGACCGGGGCGCGAATTTCGTCTAGCGGACAAATGGCCAAAAAACGGGTGGGCTATAGCCTTGGAGGGAGGGGCTGGCCAACTTCGTCCGCCGGACTCGGAATGGGGCGAGACTTTGCGAGCGGCCTCCGCGTGAGAAAAATAGGCCGCGGCCACAGCTGCACCCAAAAATAACCGCCCGAAGGTCGGGGCGCCAAGTTCGTCCAGCGGAAAAAGGCCACAAAAACGGGTGGGCTATAGCCTTGGGGGGAGGGGCTGGCCAACTTCGTCCGACGGACTCGGACTTGCGCGAGACTTTGCGAGCGGACTCCGCGTGCCAAAAATAGGCCGCGGGCACAGCCGCACCGAAAAATAACCGCCCGAAGGCTGGGGCGCGAAGTTAGTCCAGCGGAAAAATGGCCAAAAAACGGGTGGGCTACAGCCTTGGGGGGAGGGGCTGGCCAACTTCGTCCGCCGGACTGGGAATGGGGCGAGACTTTGCGAGCGGCCTCCGCGTGAGAAAAATAGGCCGCGGCCACAGCTGCACCCAAAAATAACCGCCCGAAGGTCGGGGCGCCAAGTTCGTCCAGCGGAAAAATGGCCAAAAAACGGGTGGGCTATAGCCTTGGGGGGAGGGGCTGGCCAACTTTGTCCGCCGGAGTCGGAATGGGGCGAGACTTTACGAGCAGCCTCCGCATGCCAAAAATAGGCCGCGGGCACTGCCGTAACTAAAAATAACCGCCCGAAGGCCGGGGCGCCAAGTTCGTCCAACGGAAAAATGGCCAAAAAACGGGTGGGCTATAGCCTTGGGGGGAGGGGCTGGCCAACTTCGTCCGCCGGACTCGGGATGGGGCGAGACTTTGCGAGCGGCCTCCGCGTGCCAAAAATAGGCCGCGGCACAGCCGCGCCCAAAAATAACCCCCCGAAGGTCGGCGCGCCCAAACCCCCCAGCAGATAAATGGCCAAAAAACGGGTGGGCTATAGGGGAGGGGCTGGCCAACTTCGTCCGCCGGACTCGGAATGGGGCGAGACTTTGCGAGTAGCCTCCGCGTGCCAAAAATAGGCCGCGGGCAGAGCCGCGCCCAAAAATAACCCCCCGAAGGCCGGGGCGCCAAGTTTGTCCAGCGGAAAAATGGCCAAAAAACGGGTGGACTATAGCCTTGGGGGGAGGGGCTGGCCTACTTCGTCCGCCGGACTCGGAATGGGACGAGACTTTACGAGCGGACTCCGCGTACCAAAAATAGGCCGCGGGCACAGCCGCGCCCAAAAATAACCGCCCGAAGGCCGGGGCACCAAGTTCGTCCAGCAGAAAAATGCCAAAAAAACGGGTGGGCTATAGCCTTCGGGGGAGGGGCTGGCCAACTTCGTCCGCCGGACTCGGAATGGGGCGAGACTTTGCGAGCGGCCTCCGCGTGCCAAAAATAGGCCACGGGCACAGCCGCGCCCAAAAATAACTGCCCGAAGGCCGGGGTGCCAAGTTCGTCCAGCGGAAAAATGGCCAAAAAACGGGTGGGCTATAGCCTTGGGGGGAGGGGCTGGCCGACTTCGTCTGCCGGACCCGGAATGGGGCGAGACTTTGCGAGCAGCCTCCGCATGCCAAAAATAGGCCACAGGCACAGCCGCGCCCAAAAATAACCGCCCGAAGGTCGGCGCGCCCAAACCCCCCAGCGGAAAAATGCCCAAAAAACGGGTGGCTATGGCCTTGGGGGGAGGGGCTGGCCAACTTCGTCCGCCGGAATCGGAATGGGGCGAGACTTTACGAGCATCCTCCGGGTGCCAAAAATAGGCCGCGGGCACTGGCGCGCCCAAAAATAACCGCCCGAAGGCCGGGGCGCGAAGTTCGTCCAGCGGAAAAATGCCCAAAAAACGGGTGGGCTATAGCCTTGGGGGGAGGGGCTGGCCAACTTCGTCCGCCGGACTCGGAATGGGCCGAGACTTTGCGAGCGGCGTCCGCGTGTCAAAAATAGCCCACGGGCACAGCCGCGCCCAAAAATAACCGCCCGAAGGCCGGGGCGCCAAGTTCGTCCAGCGGAAAAATGGCCAAAAAACGGGTGGGCTATAGCCTTGGGGGGAGGGGCTGGCCAACTTCGTCCGCCGGACTCGGAATGGGGTGAGATTTTGCGAGCGGCCTCCGCGTGCCAAAAATAGGCCACGGGCACAGCCGTGCCCAAAAATAACCACCCGAAGGTCCGCGCGCCCAAACCCCCCAGCAGATAAATGGCCAAAAAACGGGTGGGCTATAGCCTTGGGGGGAGGGGCTGGCCAACTTCGTCCGCCGGACTCGGAATGGGGCGAGACTTTGCGAGTAGCCTCCGCGTGCCAAAAATAGGCCGCGGGCACAGCCGCGCCCAAAAATAACCGCCCGAAGGCCGGGGCGCCAAGTTTGTCCAGCGGAAAAATGGCCAAAAAACGGGTGGGCTATAGCCTTGGGGGGAGGGGCTGGCCAACTTCGTCCGCCGGACTCGGAATGGGACGAGACTTTGCGAGCGGACTCCGCATACCAAAAATAGGCCGCGGGCACAGCCGCGCCCAAAAATAACCGCCCGAAGGCCGGGGCACCAAGTTCGTCCAGCAGAAAAATGCCCAAAAAACGGGTGGGCTATAGCCTTCGGGGGAGGGGCTGGCCGACTTCGTCCGCCGGACTCGGAATGGGGCGAGACTTTGCGAGCGGCCTCCGCGTGCCAAAAATAGGCCACGGGCACAGCCGCGTCCAAAAATAACTGCCCGAAGGCCGGGGCGCCAAGTTCCTCCAGCGGAAAAATGGCCAAAAAACGGGTGGGCTATAGCCTTCAAGGGAGGGGCTGGCGAACTTCGTCCGCCGGACTCGGAATGGGGTGAGATTTTGCGAGCGGCCTCCGCGTGCCAAAAATAGGCCACGGGCACAGCCGCGCCCAAAAATAACCACCCGAAGGTCCGCGCGCCCAAACCCCCCAGCAGATAAATGGCCAAAAAACGGGTGGGCTATAGCCTTGGGGGGAGGGGCTGGCCAACTTCGTCCGCCGGACTCGGAATGGGGCGAGACTTTGCGAGTAGCCTCCGCGTCCCAAAAATAGGCCGCGGGCACAGCCGCGCCCAAAAATAACCGCCCGAAGGCCGGGGCGCCAAGTTTGTCCAGCGGAAAAATGGCCAAAAAACGGGTGGGCTATAGCCTTGGGGGGAGGGGCTGGCCAACTTCGTCCGCCGGACTCGGAATGGGACGAGACTTTGCGAGCGGACTCCGCATACCAAAAATAGGCCGCGGGCACAGCCGCGCCCAAAAATAACCGCCCGAAGGCCGGGGCACCAAGTTCGTCCAGCAGAAAAATGCCCAAAAAACGGGTGGGCTATAGCCTTCGGGGGAGGGGCTGGCCGACTTCGTCCGCCGGACTCGGAATGGGGCGAGACTTTGCGAGCGGCCTCCGCGTGCCAAAAATAGGCCACGGGCACAGCCGCGTCCAAAAATAACTGCCCGAAGGCCGGGGCGCCAAGTTCCTCCAGCGGAAAAATGGCCAAAAAACGGGTGGGCTATAGCCTTCAAGGGAGGGGCTGGCGAACTTCGTCTGCCGGACTCGGAATGGGGTGAGATTTTGCGAGCGGCCTCCGCGTGCCAAAAATAGGCCACGGGCACAGCCGCGCCCAAAAATAACCACCCGAAGGTCCGCGCGCCCAAACCCCCCAGCAGATAAATGGCCAAAAAACGGGTGGGCTATAGCCTTGGGGGGAGGGGCTGGCCAACTTCGTCCGCCGGACTCGGAATGGGGCGAGACTTTGCGAGTAGCCTCCGCGTCCCAAAAATAGGCCGCGGGCACAGCCGCGCCCAAAAATAACCGCCCGAAGGCCGAGGCGCCAAGTTTGTCCAGCGGAAAAATGGCCAAAAAACGGGTGGGCTATAGCCTTGGGGGGAGGGGCTGGCCAACTTTGTCCGCCGGACTCGGAATGGGGTGAGATTTTGCGAGCGGCCTCCGCGTGCCAAAAATAGGCCACGGGCACAGCCGCGCCCAAAAATAACCACCCGAAGGTCCGCGCGCCCAAACCCCCCAGCAGATAAATGGCCAAAAAACGGGTGGGCTATAGCCTTGGGGGGAGGGGCTGGCCAACTTCGTCCGCCGGACTCGGAATGGGGCGAGACTTTGCGAGTAGCCTCCGTGTGCCAAAAATAGGCCACGGGCACAGCCGCGCCCAAAAATAACCGCCCGAAGGCCGGGGCGCCAAGTTTGTCCAGCGGAAAAATGGCCAAAAAACGGGTGGGCTATAGCCTTGGGGGGAGGGGCTGGCCAACTTCGTCCGCCGGACTCGGAATGGGACGAGACTTTGCGAGCGGACTCCGCATACCAAAAATAGGCCGCGGGCACAGCCGCGCCCAAAAATAACCACCCGAAGGCCGGGGCACCAAGTTCGTCCAGCGGAAAAATGCCCAAAAAACGGGTGGGCTATAGCCTTCGGGGGAGGGGCTGGCCGACTTCGTCCGCCGGACTCGGAATGGGGCGAGACTTTGCGAGCGGCCTCCGCGTACCAAAAATAGGCCACGGGCACAGCCGCGCCCAAAAATAACTGCCCGAAGGCCGGGGCGCCAAGTTCCTCCAGCGGAAAAATGGCCAAAAAACGGGTGGGCTATAGCCTTCGGGGGAGGGGCTGGCCAACTTCGTCCGCCGGACTCGGAATGGGGCGAGACTTTGCGAGCGGCCTCCGCGTGCCAAAAATAGGCCACGGGCACAGCCTCGCCCAAAAATAACTGCCCGAAGGCCGGGGCGCCAAGTTCGTCCAGCGGAAAAATGGCCAAAAAACGGGTGGGCTATAGCCTTGGGGGGAGGGGCTGGCCGACTTCGTCCGCCGGACTCGGAATGGGGCGAGACTTTGCGAGCGGCCTCCGTATGCCAAAAATAGGCCACGGGCACAGCCACGCCCAAAAATAACCGCCCGAAGGTCGGCGCGCCCAAACCCCCCAGCGGAAAAATGGCCAAAAAATGGGTGGGCTATGGCCTTGGGGGGAGGGGCTGGCCAACTTCGTCCGCCGGACTCGGAATGGGACGAGACTTTGCGAGCGGACTCCGCGTGCCAAAAATAGGCCGTGGGCACAGCCGCATCCAAAAATAACCGCCCGAAGGCCGGCGCGCCAAGTTCGTCCAGCGGAAAAATGGCCAAAAAACGGGTGGGCTATAGGCTTGGGGGCAGGGGCTGGGCAACTTCGTCCGCCGGACTCGGAATGGGGCGAGACTTTGTGAGCGGCCTCCGCGTGCGAAAAATAGGCCACGGGCACAGTCGCGCCCAAAAATAACCGTCCGAAAGCCGGGGCGCCAAGTTCGTCCAGCGGAAAAATGGCCAAAAAACGGGTGGGCTATAGCCTTCGGGGGAGGGGCTGGCTAACTTCATCCGCCGGACCCGGAATGGGACGAGACTTTGCGATCCGCCTCTGCGTGCCAAAAATATGCAGCGGGCACAGCCGCACCCAAAAATAACCACCCGAAGGCCGGGGGGTCATGTTCGTCCAGCGGAAAAATGGCCAAAAAACGGGTGGGCTATAGCCTTGGGGGGAGGGGCTGGCCTACTTCATCCGCCAGAGCCGGAATGGGACGAGACTTTGCGATCGGCCTCTGCGTGCCAAAAATAGGCAACGGGCACAGCCGCGCCGAAAAATAACCCCCCGAAGGTCTGCGCGCCCAAACCCCCCAGCGGAAAAATGGCCAAAACACGGGTGGGCTATAGCCTTGGGGGGAGGGGCTGGCCAACTTCGTCCGCCGGACTCGGAATGGTGCGAGACTTTGCGAGCGGCCTCCGTGTGCCAAAAATAGGGCGTGGTCACAGCCGCGGCTAAAAATAACACCTCAAAGGCCGGCGCGCCAAACTCCCCAGCGGAAGAATGGCAAAAACACGGGTGGGCTATAGCCTTGGGGGGAGGGGCTGGCCAACTTCGTCCGCCGGACTCGGAATGGGGTGAGACTTTGCGAGCGGCCTCCGCGTGCCAAAAATAGGCCACGGGCAAAGCCGCGCCCAAAAATAACCACTCGAAGGTCGGTGCGCCCAAACCCCCCAGCGGAAAAATGGCCAAAAAACGGGTGGGCTATAGCCTTGGGGGGAGGGGCTGGCCCACTCCGTCCGCCGGACTCGGAATGGGGTGAGACTTTGCGAGCGGCCTCCGCGTGCCAAAAATAGGCCGCGGGCACACCCGCACCCAAAAATAAACCCCCGAAGGTCGGCGCGCCCAAACCCCCCAGCGGAAAAATGGCCAAAAAACGGGTGGGCTATAGCCTTGGGGGGAGGGGCTGGCCAACTTCGTCCGCCGGACTCGGAATCTGGCGAGACTTTGCGAGCGGCCTCCGCGTGCCAAAAATAGGCCGCGGGCACAGCCGCACCAAAAAGTAACCCCCCGAAGGCCGGGGCGCCAACTTCGTCCAGCGGAAAAATGGCCAAAAAACGGGTGGGATATAGCCTAGGGGGGAGGGGCTGGCCAACTTCGTCCGCCGGACTCGGAATGGGGCGAGAATTTGCGAGCGGCCTCCGCGTGCCAAAAATAGGCCGCGGGAACAGCCGCTCCCAAAAATAACCCACCGAAGGCCGGCGCGCCAAACTCCCCAGCGGAAGAATGGCAAAAACACGGGTGGGCTATAGCCTCGGGGGGAGGGGCTGGCCAACTTCGTCCGCCGGACTCGGAATGGGGCGAGACCTTGCGAGCGGCCTCCGCGTGCCAAAAATAGGCTGCGGGCACAGCCGCGCCCAAAAATAACACCCCGAAGGTCGGCGCGCCCAAACCCCCCCAGCGGAAAAATGGTGAAAAAACGGGTGGGCTTTAGCCTTGGGGGGAGGGGCTGGCCAACTTCGTCCGCCGGACTCGGAATGGGGCGAGACTTTACGAGCGGCCTCCGCGTGCCAAAAATAGGCCGCGGACGGAGCCGCGCCCAAAACTAACCCCCCGAAGGTCGTCGCGCGCAAACCCCCCCGCGGAAAACTGGCCAAAAAACGGGTGGGCTATAGCCTTGGGGGGAGGGGCTGGCCAACTTCGTCCACCGGACTCGGAATGGGGCGAGACTTTGTGAGCGGCCTCCGCGTGCCAAAAATAGGCCACGGGCACAGTCGCGCCCAAAAATAACCGTCCGAAAGCCGGGGCGCCAAGTTCGTCCAGCGGAAAAATGGCCAAAAAACGGGTGGGCTATAGCCTTGGGGGGAGGGGCTGGCTAACTTCATCCGCCGGACCCGGAATGGGACGAGACTTTGCGATCGGCCTCTGCGTGCCAAAAATATGCAGCGGGCACAGCCGCACCCAAAAATAACCGCCCGAAGGCCGAGGGGTCATGTTCGTCCAGCGGAAAAAGGTCACACAAACGGGTGGGCTATAGCCTTGGGGGGAGGGGCTGGCCCACTCCGTCCGCCGGACTCGGAATGCGGTGAGACTTTGCGAGCGGCCTCCGCGTGCCAAAAATAGGCCGCGCGCATAGCCGCGTCCAAAAATAACCGGCCGACGGCCGAGGCGCCAAGTTCGTCCGGCGGAAAAAGGCCACAAAAACGGGAGGGCTATAGCCTTGGGGGGTGGGGCTGGCCAACTTCGTCCGCCGGACTCGGAATGGCGCGAGACTTTGCGAGGGGCCTCCGTGTGCCAAAAATAGGCCGCGGGCACACCCGCGCACAAAAATAACCGACCGAAGGTCGGCGCGCCCAAACCCCCCAGCGGAAAAATGGCCAAAAAACGGGTGGGCTATAGCCTTGGGGGGAGGGGCCGGCCCACTTCGTCCGCCGGACTCGGAATCTGGCGAGACTTTGCGAGCGGCCTCCGCGTGCCAAAAATAGGCCACGGGCACAGCCGCGCCAAAAAATAACCCCCCGAAGGCCGGGGCGCCAAGTTCGTCCAGCAGAAAAATGGCCAAAAAACGGGTGGGCTATAGCCTTGGGGGGAGGGGCTGGCCAACTTCGTCCGCCGGACTCGGAATGGGGCGAGACCTTGCGAGCGGCCTCCGCGTGCCAAAAATAGGCCGCGGGCACAGCCGCGCCCAAAAATAACACCCCGAAGGTCGGCGCGCCCAAACCCCCCCAGCGGAAAAATGGCGAAAAAACGGGTGGGCTTTAGCCTTGGGGGGAAGAGGCTGGCCAACTTCGTCCGCCGGACTCGGAATGGGGCGAGACTTTACGAGCGGCCTCCGCGTGCCAAAAATAGGCCGCGGGCGGAGCCGCGCCCAAAAATAACCCCCCGAAGGTCATCGCGCGCAAACCCCCCGCGGAAAACTGGCCAAAAAACGGGTGGGCTATAGCCTTGGGGGGAGGGGCTGGCCAACTTCGTCCACCGGACTCGGAATGGGGCGAGACTTTGCGAGCGGCCTCCGCGTGCCAAAAATAGGCTGCGGGCACAGCCGCGCCAAAAAATAACCCCCCGAAGGCCGGGGCGCCAAGTTCGTCCAGCAGAAAAATGGCCAAAAAACGGGTGGGATATAGCCTAGGGGGGAGGGGCTGGCCAACTTCGTCCGCCGGACTCGGAATGGGGCGAGACTTTGCGAGCGGCCTCCGCGTGCCAAAAAAAGGCTACGGGCACAGCCGCCCCCAAAAATAACCCCCCGAAGGTCCTCGCGCCCAAACCCCCCCGCGGAAAACTGGCCAAAAAACGGGTGGGCTATAGCCTTGGGGGGAGGGGCTGGCCGACTTCGTCCGCCGGACTCGGAATGGGGCGAGACTTTGCGAGCGGCCTCCGCATGCCAAAAATAGGCCGCGGGCACAGCCGCGCCAAAAAATAACCCCCCGAAGGCCGGGGCGCCAAGTTCGTCCAGCAGAAAAAGGCCACATCAACGGGTGGGCTATAGCCTTGGGGGGTGCGGCTGGCCAACTTTATCCGCCGGACTCGGAATGGCGCGAGACTTTGCGAGGTGCCTCCGTTTGCGAAAAATAGGCCGCGGGCACAGCCGCCCCCAAAAATAACCACCTGAAGGCCGGGGCGCCAAGTTCGTCCAGCGGAAAAAGGTTACACAAACGGGTGGGCTATAGCCTTGGGGAGTGGGGCTGGCCGACTTCGTCCGCCGGACTCGGAATGGCGCGAGACTTTGCGAGGCGCCTCCGTATGCCAAAAATAGGCCGCACGCATAGCCGCGCCCAAAAATAACCGCCCGACGGCCGAGGCGCCAAGTTCGTCCGGCGGAAAAAGGCCACATCAACGGGTGGGCTATAGCCTTGGGGGGAGGGGCTGGCCAACTTCGTCCGCCGGACTCGGAATGGCGCGAGACTTTGCGAAGGGCCTCTGTGTGCCAAAAATAGGCCGTGGACACAGCCGCGCCCAAAAATAACAGCCCGAAGGCCGGGGCGCCAAGTTCGTCCAGCGGAAAAAGGTCACACAAACGGGTGGGCTATAGCCTTGGGTGGTGGGGCTGGCCAACTTTTTCCGCCGGACTCGGAATGGGACGAGACTTTGCGAGCGGCCTCCGTGTGTCAAAAATAGGCCGCGGGCACAGCCGCGCCCAAAAATAACCGCCCGAAGGCCGGGGCGCCAAGTTCGTCCAGCAGAAAAAGGCCACATCAACGGGTGGGCTATAGCCTTGGGGGGTGCGGCTGGCCAACTTTATCCGCCGGACTCGGAATGGCGCGAGACTTTGCGAGGTGCCTCCATTTGCGAAAAATAGGCCGCGGGCACAGCCGCCCCCAAAAATAACCGCCCGAAGGCCGGGGCGCCAAGTTCGTCCAGCGGAAAAAGGCCACACAAACGGGTGGGCTATAGCCTTGGGGGGAGGGGCTGCCCAACTTCGTCCGCTGGACTCGGAATGGGGCGAGACTTTGCGAGCGGCCTCCGCGTGCCAAAAATAGGCCGCGGACACAGCCGCGCCCAAAAATAACCGCCCGAAGGCCGGGGCGCCAAGTTCGTCCAGCGGAAAAAGGCCACATCAACGGGTGGGCTATAGCCTTGGGGGGTGCGGCTGGCCAACTTTATCCGCCGGACTCGGAATGGCGCGAGACTTTGCGAGGTGCCTCCGTTTGCGAAAAATAGGCCGCGGGCAAAGCCGCCCCCAAAAATAACCGCCCGAAGGCCGGGTCGCCAAGTTCGTCCAGCGGAAAAAGGCCACACAAACGGGTGGGCTATAGCCTTGGGGAGTGGGGCTGGCCGACTTCGTCCAACGGATTCGGAATGGCGCGAGACTTTGCGAGGGGCCTCCGTATGCCAAAAATAGGCCGCGCGCATAGCCGCGCCCAAAAATAACCGCCCGACGGCCGAGGCGCCAAGTTCGTCCGGCGGAAAAAGGCCACAAAAACGGGAGGGCTATAGCCTTGGGGGGTGGGGCTGGCCAACTTCGTCCGCCGGACTCGGAATGGTGCGAGACTTTGCGAGGGGCCTCCGTGTGCCAAAAATAGGCCGTGGACACAGCCGCGCCCAAAAATAACAGCCCGAAGGCCGGGGCGCCAAGTTCGTCCAGCGGAAAAAGGTCACACAAACGGGTGGGCTATAGCCTTGGGTGGTGGGGCTGGCCAACTTTTTCCGCCGGACTCGGAATGGGGTGAGACTTTGCGAGCGGCCTCCGTGTGCCAAAAATAGGCCGCGGGCACAGCCGCGCCCAAAAATAACCACCCGAAGGCCGGGGCGCCAAGTTCGTCCAGCGGAAAAAGGCCACATCAACGGGTGGGCTATAGCCTTGGGGGGTGCGGCTGGCCAACTTTATCCGCCGGACTCGGAATGGCGCGAGACTTTGCGAGGTGCCTCCGTTTGCGAAAAATAGTCCGCGGGCAAAGCCGCCCCCAAAAATAACCGCCTGAAAGCCGGGGCGCCAAGTTCGTCCAGCGGAAAAAGGTTACATAAACGGGTGGGCTATAGCCTTGGGGAGTGGGGCTGGCCGACTTCGTCCGCCGGACTCGGAATGGCGCTAGACTTTGCGAGGCGCCTCCGTATGCCAAAAATAGGCCGCGCGCATAGCCGCGCCCAAAAATAACCGCCCGACGGCCGAGGCGCCAAGTTCGTCCGGCGGAAAAAGGCCACAAAAACGGGAGGGCTATAGCCTTGGGGGGTGGGGCTGGCCAACTTCGTCCGCCGGACTCGGAATGGCACGAGACTTTGCGAGGGGCCTCCGTGTGCCAAAAATAGGCCGTGGACACAGCTGCGCCCAAAAATAACCGCCCGAAGGCCGGGGCGCCAAGTTCGTCCAGCGGAAAAAGGTCACAAAAACGGGTGGGCTATAGCCTTGGGGGGTGGGGCTGGCCAACTTCATCCGCCAGACTCGGAATGGTGCGAGACTTTGCGAGGGGCCTCCGTGTGCCAAAAAAAGGCCACGGCCACAGCCGCGCCCAAAAATAACCACCCGATGGCCGGGGCGCCAAGTTCGTCCGGCGGAAAAAGGCCACAAAAACGGGTGGGCTATAGCCTTGGGGGGAGGGGCTGGCCCACTCCGTCCGCCGGACTCGGAATGGGGTGAGACTTTGCGAGCGGCCTCCGCGTGCCAAAAATAGGCCGCGCGCATAGCCGCGTCCAAAAATAACCACCCGACGGCCGAGGCGCCAAGTTCGTCCGGCGGAAAAAGGCCACAAAAACGGGAGGGCTATAGCCTTGGGGGGTGGGGCTGGCCAACTTCGTCCGCCGGACTCGGAATGGCGCGAGACTTTGCGAGGGGCATCCGTGTGCCAAAAATAGGCCGTGGACACAGCCGCGCCCAAAAATAACCGCCCGAAGGCCGGGGCGCCAAGTTCGTCCAGCGGAAAAAGGCCACATCAACGGGTGGGCTATAGCCTTGGGGGGTGCGGCTGGCCAACTTTATCCGCCGGACTCGGAATGGCGCGAGACTTTGCGAGGTGCCTCCGTTTGCGAAAAATAGGCCGCGGGCACAGCCGCCCCCAAAAATAACCGCCCGAAGGCCGGGGCGCCAAGTTCGTCCAGCGGAAAAAGGCCACACAAACAGGTGGGCTATAGCCTTGGGGAGTGGGGCTGGCCGACTTCGTCCGCCGGACTCGGAATGGCGCGAGACTTTGCGAGGGGCCTCCGTATGCCAAAAATAGGCCGCGTGCATAGCCGCGCCCAAAAATAACCGCCCGACGGCCGAGGCGCCAAGTTCGTCCGGCGGAAAAAGGCCACAAAAACGGGAGGGCTATAGCCTTGGGGGGTGGGGCTGGCCAACTTCGTCCGCCGGACTCGGAATGGCGCGAGACTTTGCGAGGGGCCTCCATGTGCCAAAAATAGGCCGTGGACACAGCTGCGCCCAAAAATAACCGCCCGAAGGCCGGGGCGCCAAGTTCGTCCAGCGGAAAAAGGTCACAAAAACGGGTGGGCTATAGCCTTGGGGGGTGGGGCTGGCCAACTTCATCCGCCCGACTCGGAATGGTGCGAGACTTTGCGAGGGGCCTCCGTGTGCCAAAAAAAGGCCACGGCCACAGCCGCGCCCAAAAATAACCACCCGATGGCCGGGGCGCCAAGTTCGTCCGGCGGAAAAAGGCCACAAAAACGGGTGGGCTATAGCCTTGGGGGGAGGGGCTGGCCCACTCCGTCCGCCGGACTCGGAATGGGGTGAGACTTTGCGAGCGGCCTCCGCGTGCCAAAAATAGGCCGCGCGCATAGCCGCGTCCAAAAATAACCGCCCGACGGCCGAGGCGCCAAGTTCGTCCGGCGGAAAAAGGCCACAAAAACGGGAGGGCTATAGCCTTGGGGGGTGGGGCTGGCCAACTTCGTCCGCCGGACTCGGAATGGCGCGAGACTTTGCGAGGGGCCTCCGTGTGCCAAAAATAGGCCGTGGACACAGCCGCGCCCAAAAATAACCGCCCGAAGGCCGGGGCGCCAAGTTCGTCCAGCGGAAAAAGGTCACAAAAACGGGAGGGCTATAGCCTTGGGTGGTGGGGCTGGCCAACTTTTTCCGCCGGACTCGGAATGGGGCGAGACTTTGCGAGCGGCCTCCATGTGCCAAAAGTAGGCTGCAGGCACAGCCGCGCCCAAAAATAACCGCCCGAAGGTCAGGGCGCCAAGTTCGCCCAGCGAAATAATGGCAAAAAAACGGGTGGGGTATAGCCTTGGGGGGAGGGTAGGGCCAACTTCGTCTGCCGTACTCGAAATGGGGCGAGACTTTGCGAGCGGCCTCCGCGTGCCCAAAATAGGCCGCGGGCACAGCCGCGCCCAGAAATAACCGCCCGAAGGCTGGGGCGCCAAGTTCGTCCATCGGAAAAATGGTCAAAAAACAGGTGGGCTATAGCCTTGGGGGGAGGGGCTGGGCAACTTCGTCCGCCGGACTCGAAATGGGGCGAGACTTTACGAGTGGCCTCCGCGTGCCAGAAATAGGCGGCGGTCACAGCCGCGCCCAAAAATAACCACCCGAAGGCCGGGGCGCCAAGTTCGTCCAGCGGAAAAATGGCCAAAAAACGGGTGGGCTATAGCCTTGGGGGGAGGGGCTGGCCAACTTCGTCCGCCGGACTCGGAATGGGCCGAGACTTTATGACCGGCCTCCGCGTGCCAAAAATAGGCCACGGGCACAGCCGCGCCCAAAAATAACCGCCCGAAGGTCGGCGCACCCAAACCCCCCTGCGGAAAATGGCCAAAAAACGGATGGGCTATAGCCTTGGGGGGAGGGGCTGGCCGACTTCGTCCGCCGGACTCGGAATGGGGCGAGACTTTGCGAGGGGCCTCCGTGTGCCAAAAATAGGCCGTGGACACAGCCGCGCTCAAAAATAACCGCCCGAAGGTCGGCGCGCCCAAACCCCCCAGCGGAAAAATGGCCAAAAAACGGGTGGGCTATAGACTTGGGGGGAGGGGCTTGGCAACTTCGTCCGCCGGACTCGGAATGGGCCGAGACCTTGCGAGCGGCCTCTGCGTGCCAAAAATAGGCCGCGGGCACAGCCGCGCCCAAAAATAACCGCCCGAAGGCCGGGGCGCCAAGTTCGTCCAGCGGAAAAAGGCCACAAAAACGGGTGGGCTATAGCCTTGGGGGGAGGGGCTGGCCGACTTCGTCCGCCGGACTCGGAATGGCGGGAGACTTTACGACGGGCCTCCGTGTGCCAAAAATAGGCTGCGGGCACAGCCGCGCCCAAAAATAACCGCCCGAAAGCCGGGGAACTAAGTTCGTCCAGCGGAAAAAGGCCACAAAAACGGGTGGGCTATAGCCTTTGGGGGTGGGGCTGGCCCGCTTCGTCCGCCGGACTCGGAATGGCGCGAGACTTTGCGAGGGGCCTCCGTGTGCCAAAAATAGGCCGCGGGCACAGCCGCGCCCAAAAATAACCGCCCGAAGGCCGGGGCGCCAAGTTCGTCCAGCGGAAAAAGGCCACAAAAACGGGTGGGCTATAGCCTTGGGGGGTAGGGCTGGCCCACTGCGTCCGCCGGACTCGGAATGGTGCGAGACTGTGCGAGGGGTCTCCGTGTGCTGAAAATAGTCCGCGGTCACAGCCTCGCCCAAAAATAACCGCCCGAAGGCTGGGGCGCCAAGTTCGTCCAGCGGAAAAAGGCCACAAAAATGGGTGGGCTATAGCCTTGGGGGGTTGGGCTGGCCAACTTCGTCCGCCGGACTCGGAATGGCGCGAAACTTTGCGAGGGGCCTCCGTGTGCCAAAAATAGGACGCGGGCATAGCCGGGCCCAAAAATAACCGCCCGAAGGCCGGGGCGCCAAGTTCGTCCAGCGGAAAAAGGCCACAAAAACGGGCGGGCTATAGCCTTTGGGGGTGGGGCTGGCCCACTTCGTCCGCTGGACTTGGAATGGCGCAAGACTTTGCGAGGGGCCTCCGTGTGCCAAAAATAGGACGCGGGCACAGCCGGGCCCAAAAATAACTGCCCGAAGGCCGGGGCGCCAAGTTCGTCCAGCGGAAAAAGGCCACAAAAACGGGTGGGCTATAGCCTTGGGGGGTGGGGCTGGCCGACTTCGTCCGCCGGACTCGGAATGGCGGGAGACTTTACGACGGGCCTCCGTGTGCCAAAATTAGGCTGCGGGCACAGCCGGGCCCAAAAATAACCGCCCGAAAGCCGGGGAACTAAGTTCGTCCAGCGGAAAAAGGCCACAAAAACGGGTGGGCTATAGCCTTGGGGGGTGGGGCTGGCCGACTTCGTCCGCCGGACTCGGAATGGCGGGAGACTTTACGACGGGCCTCCGTGTGCCAAAAATAGGCTGCGGGCACAGCCGCGCCCAAAAATAACCGGCCGAAAGCCGGGGAACTAAGTTCGTCCAGCGGAAAAAGGCCACAAAAACGGGTGGGCTATAGCCTTTGGGGGTGGGGCTGGCCCGCTTCGTCCGCCGGACTCGGAATG
Source organism: Citrus sp. QX-2021 (assembly GCA_030444885.1). Lineage (NCBI taxonomy): Eukaryota > Viridiplantae > Streptophyta > Magnoliopsida > Sapindales > Rutaceae > Citrus > Citrus sp. QX-2021. The sequence continues at coordinate 65,736 of CM059829.1, forward strand.
GCGCGAGACTTTGCGAGGGGCCTCCGTGTGCCAAAAATAGGCCGCGGGCACAGCCGCGCCCAAAAATAACCGCCTTAAGGCCGGGCGCCAAGTTTGTCCAGCGGAAAAAGCCCACAAAAACGGGTGGGCTATAGCCTTGGGGGGTGGGGCTGGCCAACTTCGTCTGCCGGACTAAGAATGGCGCGAGACTTTGCGAGGGGCCTCCGTGTGCCAAAAATCGGCCGCGGACAAAGCCGCTCCCAAAAATAACTGCCCGAAGGCCGGGGCGCCAAGTTCGTCCAGCGGAAAAAAGCCACAAAATCGGGTGGGCTATAGCCTTGGGGGGTGGGGCTGGCCAACTTCGTCTGCCGGACTAAGAATGTTGCGAGACTTTACGAGGGGCCTCCGTGTGCCAGAAATCGGCCGCGGACACAGCCGCTCCCAAAAATAACCGCCCGAAGGCCGGGGCGCCAAGTTCGTCCAGCGGAAAAAGGCCACAAAAACGGGCGGGCTATAGCCTTTGGGGGTGGGGCTGGCCCACTTCGTCCGCTGGACTTGGAATGGCGCAAGACTTTGCGAGGGGCCTCCGTGTGCCAAAAATAGGACGCGGGCACAGCCGGGCCCAAAAATAACTGCCCGAAGGCCGGGGCGCCAAGTTCGTCCAGCGGAAAAAGGCCACAAAAACGGGTGGGCTATAACCTTTGGGGGTGGGGCTGGCCCACTTCGTCCGCCGGACTCGGAATGGCGCAAGACTTTGCGAGGGGCCTCCGTGTGCCAAAAATAGGGCGCGGGCACAGCCGGGCCCAAAAATAACTGCCCGAAGGCCGGGGCGCCAAGTTCGTCCAGCGGAAAAAGGCCACAAAAACGGGTGGGCTATAGCCTTGGGGGGTGGGGCTGGCCAACTTCGTCCGCCGGACTCGGAATGGCGCGAGACTTTGCGAGGGGTCTCCGTGTGCTAAACATAGGCCGCGGTCACTGCCTCGCCCAAAAATAACCGCCCGAAGGCCGGGGAGCCAAGTTCGTCCAGCGGAAAAAGGCCACAAAAACGGGTGGGCTATAGCCTTGGGGGGTGGGGCTGGCCAACTTCGTCCGCCGGACTCAGAATGGCGCGAGACTTTGTGAGGGGCCTCCGTGTGCCAAAAATCGGCCGCGGACACAGCCGCTCCAAAAAATAACTGCCTGAAGGCCGGGGCGCCAAGTTCGTCCAGCGGAAAAAGGCCACAAAAACGGGTGGGCTATAGCCTTGGGGGGTAGGGCTGGCCCGCTTCGTCCGCCGGACTCGGAATGGCGCAAGACTTTGCGAGGGGCCTCCGTGTGCCAAAAATAGGACGCGGGCACAGCCAGGCCCAAAAATAACCGCCCGAAGGCCGGGGCGCCAAGTTCGTCCAGCGGAAAAAGGCCACAAAAACGGGTGGGCTATAGCCTTTGGGGGTGGGGCTGGCCCGCTTCGTCCGCCGGACTCGGAATGGCGCGAGACTTTGCAAGGGGCCTCCGTGTGCCAAAAATAGGCCGCGGGCACAGCCGCGCCCAAAAATAACCGCCTTAAGGCCGGGCGCCAAGTTCGTCCAGCGGAAAAAGCCCACAAAAACGGGTGGGCTATAGCCTTGGGGGGTGGGGCTGGCCAACTTCGTCTGCCGGACTAAGAATGGCGCGAGACTTTGCGAGGGGCCTCCGTGTGCCAAAAATCGGCCGCGGACACAGCCGCTCCCAAAAATAACTGCCCGAAGGCCGGGGCGCCAAGTTCGTCCAGCGGAAAAAGGCCACAAAAACGGGTGGGCTATAGCCTTTGGGGGTGGGGCTGGCCCACTTCGTCCGCCGGACTCGGAATGGCGCGAGACTTTGCGAGGGGCCTCCGTGTGCCAAAAATAGGCCGCGGGCACAGCCGCGCCCAAAAATAACCGCCTTAAGGCCGGGCGCCAAGTTCGTCCAGCGGAAAAAGCCCACAAAAACGGGTGGGCTATAGCCTTGGGGGGTGGGGATGGCCTACTTCGTCCGCCGGACTCGGAATGGCGCAAGACTTTTCGAGGGGCCTCCGTGTGCCAAAAATAGGCCGCGGGCACAGCCGCGCCCAAAAATAACTGCCCGAAGGCCGGGGCGCCAAGTTCGTCCAGCGGAAAAAGGCCACAAAAACGGGTGGGCTATAGCCTTTGGGGGTGGGGCTGGCCCACTTCGTCCGCCGGACTCGGAATGGCGCGAGACTTTGCGAGGGGCCTCCGTGTGCCAACAATAGGCCGCGGGCACAGCCGCTCCCAAAAATAACTGCCCGAAGGCCGGGGCGCCAAGTTCGTCCAGCGGAAAAAGGCCACAAAAACGGGTGGGCTATAGCCTTGGGGGGTGGGGCTGGCCAACTTCGTCTGCCGGACTAAGAATGGCGCGAGACTTTGCGAGGGGCCTCCGTGTGCCAAAAATCGGCCGCGGACACAGCCGCTCCCAAAAATAACTGCCCGAAGGCCGGGGCGCCAAGTTCGTCCAGCGGAAAAAAGCCACAAAATCGGGTGGGCTATAGCCTTGGGGGGTGGGGCTGGCCTACTTCGTCCGCCGGACTCGGAATGGCGCAAGACTTTTCGAGGGGCCTCCGTGTGCCAAAAATAGGCCGCGGGCACAGCCGCGCCCAAAAATAACTGCCCGAAGGCCGGGGCGCCAAGTTCGTCCAGCGGAAAAAGGCCACAAAAACGGGTGGGCTATAGCCTTTGGGGGTGGGGCTGGCCCACTTCGTCCGACGGACTCGGAATGGCGCGAGACTTTGCGAGGGGCCTCCGTGTGCCAACAATAGGCCGCGGGTACAGCCGGGACCAAAAATAACCGCCCGAAGGCCGGGGCGCCAAGTTCGTCCAGCGGAAAAAGGCCACAAAAACGGGTGGGCTATAGCCTTTGGGGGTGGGGCTGGCCCACTTCGTCCGCCGGACTCGGAATGGCGCGAGACTTTGCGAGGGGCCTCCGTGTGCCAACAATAGGCCGCGGGCACAGCCGCTCCCAAAAATAACTGCCCGAAGGCCGGGGCGCCAAGTTCGTCCAGCGGAAAAAGCCCACAAAAACGGGTGGGCTATAGCCTTGGGGGGTGGGGCTGGCCAACTTCGTCTGCCGGACTAAGAATGGTGCGAGACTTTGCGAGGGGCCTCCGTGTGCCAAAAATCGGCCGCGGACACAGCCGCTCCCAAAAATAACTGCCCGAAGGCCGGGGCGCCAAGTTCGTCCAGCGGAAAAAAGCCACAAAATCGGGTGGGCTATAGCCTTGGGGGGTGGGGCTGGCCTACTTCGTCCGCCGGACTCGGAATGGCGCAAGACTTTTCGAGGGGCCTCCGTGTGCCAAAAATAGGCCGCGGGCACAGCCGCGCCCAAAAATAACTGCCCGAAGGCCGGGGCGCCAAGTTCGTCCAGCGGAAAAAGGCCACAAAAACGGGTGGGCTATAGCCTTTGGGGGTGGGGCTGGCCCACTTCGTCCGCCGGACTCGGAATGGCGCGAGACTTTGCGAGGGGCCTCCGTGTGCCAACAATAGGCCGCGGGCACAGCCGGGCCCAAAAATAACCGCCCGAAGGCCGGGGCGCCAAGTTCGTCCAGCGGAAAAAGGCCACAAAATCGGGTGGGCTATAGCCTTGGGGGGTGGGGCTGGCCAACTTCGTCCGCCGGACTCGGAATGGTGAAAGACTTTTTGAGGGGCCTCCGTGTGCCAAAAATAGGACGCGGGCACAGCCGCGCCTAAAAATAACTGCCCGAAGGCCGGGGCGCCAAGTTCGTCCAGCGGAAAAAGGCCACAAAAACGGGTGGGCTATAGCCTTTGGGGGTGGGGCTGGCCCACTTCGTCCGCCGGACTCGGAATGGCGCGAGACTTTGCGAGGGGCCTCCGTGTGCCAACAATAGGCCGCGGGCACAGCCGCTCCCAAAAATAACTGCCCGAAGGCCGGGGCGCCAAGTTCGTCCAGCGGAAAAAGGCCACAAAAACGGGTGGGCTATAGCCTTGGGGGGTGGGGCTGGCCTACTGCGTCCGCCGGACTCGGAATGGCGCGAGACTTTGCAAGGAGTCTCCGTGTGCTAAAAATAGGCCGCGGTCACAGCCTCGCCCAAAAATAACCGCCCGAAGGCCGGGGCGCCAAGTTCGTCCAGCGGAAAAAGGCCACAAAAACGGGTGGGCTATAGCCTTGGGGGGTTGGGCTGGCCAACTTCGTCCGCCTGACTCGGAATGGCGCGAGACTTTGCGAGGGGGCTCCGTGTGCCAAAAATAGGCCTAGGGCACAGCCGCGCCCAAAAATAACCGCCCGAAGGCCGGGGCGCCAAGTTCGTCCAGCGGAAAAAGGCCACAAAAACGGGTGGGCTATAGCCTTGGGGGGTGGGGCTGGCCTACTGCGTCCGCCGGACTCGGAATGGCGCGAGACTTTGCGAGGAGTCTCCGTGTGCTAAAAATAGGCCGCGGTCACAGCCTCGCCCAAAAATAACCGCCCGAAGGCCGGGGCGCCAAGTTCGTCCAGCGGAAAAAGGCCACAAAAACGGGTGGGCTATAGCCTTGGGGGGTTGGGCTGGCCAACTTCGTCCGCCTGACTCGGAATGGCGCGAGACTTTGCGAGGGGCCTCCGTGTGCCAAAAATAGGCCTAGGGCACAGCCGCGCCCAAAAATAACCGCCCGAAGGCCGGGGCGCCAAGTTCGTCCAGCGGAAAAAGGCCACAAAAACGGGTGGGCTATAGCCTTAGGGGGTGGGGCTGGCCCACTTCGTCCGCCGGACCCGGAATGGCGGGAGACTTTGCGAGGCGCCTTGGTGTGGCAAAAATAGGCCACGGGCACAGCCGCGCCCAAAAATAACCGCCCGAAGGCCGAGGCGCCAAGTTCGTCCAGCGGAAAGAGGCCACAAAAACGGGTGGGCTATAGCCTTGGGGGGTGGGGCTGGCCCACTTCGTCCGCCGGACTCGGAATGGCGCGAGACTTTGCGAGGGGCCTCCGTTTGCCAACAATAGGCCGCGGGCACAACCGCTCCCAAAAATAACTGCCCGAAGGCCGGGGCGCCATGTTCGTCCAGCGGAAAAAGTCCACAAAAACGGGTGGGCTATAGCCTTGGGGGGTGGGGCAGGCCAACTTCGTCCGCCGGACTTAGAATGGCGCGAGACTTTGCAAGGGGCCTCCGTGTGCCAAAAATCAGCCGCGGACACAGCTGCTCCCAAAAATAACTGCCCGAAGGCCGGGGCGCCAAGTTCGCCCAGCGGAAAAAGGCCACAAAAATGGGTGGGCTATAGCCTTTGGGGGTGGGGCTGGCCCACTTCGTCCGCCGGACTCGGAATGGCGCGAGACTTTGCTAGGCGTCTCCGTGTGCCAAAAATAGGCCGCGGGCACAGCCGCGCCCAAAAATACCCGCCCGATGGCCGGGGCGCCAAGTTCGTCCAGCAGAAAAAGGCCACCAAAACGGGTGGGCTGTCGCCTTGGGGGGTGGGGCTGGCCAACTTCGTCCGCCGGACTCGGAATGGCGCGAGACTTTGTGAGGGGCCTCCGTGTGCCAAAAAAAGCCCGCGGGCACAGCCGCGCCCAAAAATAACCGCCCGAAGGCCGGGGCGCCAAGTTCGTCCAGCGGAAAAAGGCCACAAAAACGGGTGGGCTATAACCTTGGGGGGTGGGGCTGGGCAACTTCGTCCGCCGGTCTCGGAATGGCGGGAGACTTTGCGAGGCACCTCGGTGTGGCAAAAATAGGCCACGGGCACAGCCGCGCCCAAAAATAACCGCCCGAAGGCCGAGGCGCCAAGTTCGTCCAGCGGAAAAAGGCCACAAAAACGGGTGGGCTATGGCCTTCGGGGGTGGGGCTGGCCCGCTTCGTCCGCCGGACTCGGAATGGCGCAAGACTTTGCGAGGTGCCTCCGCGTGCCAAAAATATGCTGCGGGCACAGCCGCGCCCAAAAATAACCGCCCGAAGGCCGGGGCGCCAAGTTTGTCCAGCGGAAAAAGGCCACAAAAACGGGTGTGCTATAGCCTTGGGGGGTGGGGCTGGCCAACTACGTCCGCTGGACTCGGAATGGTGCGAGACTTTGTGAGGTGCCACCGTGTGCCAAAAATAGGCCGCGGTCACAGCCGCGCCCAAAAATAACCACCCGAAGGCCGGGGCGCCAAGTTCGTCCAGCAGAAAAAGGCCACAAAAACGGGTAGGCTATAGCCTTGGGGGGTGGGGCTGGCCAACTTTGTCTGCCGGACTCGGAATGGTGCAAAACTTTACGAGGAACCTCCGTGTACCAAAAATAGGCTGCGGGCACAGCCGCACCCAAAAATAACCGCCCGAAGACTGGGGCGCCAAGTTCGTCCAACGGAAAAAGGCCACAAAAACGGGTGGGCTATAGCCTTGGGGGTGAAATACAAGTATGCAATCCAAGAGGGGGGGTGAATTGGGATTCTAAAAAATTATTCAATTTATTAAAAAAAATCTTAATGCAATTATAAATCAAATTCAAAGCAATAACAATTAAGATGATCACAATATAAAAAGATAAGGGAAGAGAGATTCAAACACCGAGATTTTTACGTGGTTCGGCCAACCTCGCCTACGTCCACGCCTCCAAGCTTTCCGGGCTTGAGGATTCCACTATGCAAGCCTCCAAGGCTTCAAATGCTTACACTTGACTTCCAAGGTGTCAATGGACCTTTACAACAAGAGATTATCCCCAATCTCTTAACCCAAGTGTATCTCAACACTTACAATCACTCAAAGTAAAAGATTACAAACTGTTTTGCCTCTGACAATATATAAGATTACACAATGATGCTTAATATGTGAATAGATGAAGCAAGAATATGTTCTAAGCTCTATGAAGATCTTATTCTCGAATATTAGCTCAAATGGTCGTGTTGTGATCAGCCTTCTTTGAATTTGAATGAGCTTATTTATATTTGGAGCTGAAAATCTAGCCGTTACAAACTGTCGGACAGAAAACGGTTCGCCGTTAACCATTAACGGTTAACCGTTTAGGCTGGTCAAAGTTACTGTTGGGCCAATTTTCAAATAAACGATTAGCCGTTTAGGCTTAACCTTTCGCCGTTAACTTCCAGAGACCTGCAAGATAAACATTGGTTATCCGTTTACACTAAACGGTTAAGGACTTGCGTGAAGTGGCTTCTCTGGATATTATCGGTTAACCGTTTGAAATAAACGGATCGCCGTTTGTCTCCAGTAACCTGCAAAATGAACATCAGTTATCCGTTTTCATTAAGCGGTTAAGGGATTGCAGGAAGTGGCTTCTCTGGATATTATCGGTTGACCGTTTAAAATAAACGGTTCGCCGTTTGGCTTCAGTAAGCTGCAAAACAATTTAGCCTTATCAGTTTTCGTTAATCAATGCCAGAGGAGGACAACCTTCAATTCTGGACGTTATCGGTTAACCGTTTAAAAAATAAACGGTTCACCGTTAGGTTCCAGTAGCCTTCCCATCTTTGGTGTTTTCCGTTAAACATAAACGGCTAGAGCTTAGGCAATATGTTGCTCTCTGGTGCTAATCGGTTAACCGTTTAAAAGAGAATGGTTTACCGTTAATTTCTAGTAACCTCCCCATCTTTTGTGTTTTCCGTATTTCATAAACGGTTAGAGGTTTTAGGAAATGTGTTGCTCTCTGCCTTTAATCGGTTAACCGTTTTATATAAACGGTTCACCGTTTTAAATAAATGGTTCACCGTTTATAACCAGAATTGCAATTTTAAACAAGTTTTTGCAGAGAATCTCTTTCTAATTTGAAAATTCATCTTTTATGAAGACATAAGGCAATGATTAAAAGGGCTTTTTGTTTATTAAGAAATAGCTCCAATATTTTTGTCAAAAACCATATAAAATTTGTTATCATCAAAATCAATATTATTAACATATTCATGTTAACAGGGGGTGGGGCTGGCCAACTTCGTCCGCCGGACTCGGAATGGCACGAGACTTTGCGAGGCACCTCCGTGTGCCAAAAATAGGCCGCGGCCATAGCCGCGCCCAAAAATAACCACCCGAAGGCCGGGGCGCCAAGTTCGTCCAGCGGAAAAAGGCCACAAAAACGGGTAGGCTATAGCCTTGGGGGGTGGGGCTGGCCAACTTTGTCCGCCGGACTCGGAATGGCGTAAAACTTTACGAGGAACCTCCGTGTGCCAAAAGTAGGCTGCGGGCACAGCCGCGCCCAAAAATAACCGCCCGAAGGCTGGGGCGCCAAGTTCGTCCAGCGGAAAAAGGCCACAAAAACGGGTGGGCTATAGCCTTGGGGGTGAAATACAAGTATGCAACCCAAGAGGGGGGGTGAATTGGGATTCTAAAAAATTATTCAATTTATTAAAAAAAATCTTAATGCAATTATAAATCAAATTCAAAGCAATAACAATTAAGATGATCACAATATAAAAAGATAAGGGAAGAGAGATTCAAACACCGAGATTTTTACGTGGTTCGGCCAACCTCGCCTACGTCCACGCCTCCAAGCTTTCCGGGCTTGAGGATTCCACTATGCAAGCCTCCAAGGCTTCAAATGCTTACACTTGACTTCCAAGGTGTCAATGGACCTTTACAACAAGAGATTATCCCCAATCTCTTAACCCAAGTGTATCTCAACACTTACAATCACTCAAAGTAAAAGATTACAAACTGTTTTGCCTCTGACAATATATAAGATTACACAATGATGCTTAATATGTGAATAGATGAAGCAAGAATATGTTCTAAGCTCTATGAAGATCTTATTCTAGAATATTAGCTCAAATGGTCGTGTTGTGATCAGCCTTCTTTGAATTTGAATGAGCTTATTTATATTTGGAGCTGAAAATCTAGCCGTTACAAACTCGCCGGACGTGAAAAGCGGTTCGCCGTTAACCATTAACGGTTAACCATTTAGGCTGGTCAAAGTTACTGTTGGGCCAATTTTCAAATAAACGATTAGCCGTTTAGGCTTAACCTTTCGCCGTTAACTTCCAGAGACCTGCAAGATAAACATTGGTTATCCGTTTACACTAAACGGTTAAGGACTTGCGTGAAGTGGCTTCTCTGGATATTATCGGTTAACCGTTTGAAATAAACGGATCGCCGTTTGTCTCCAGTAACCTGCAAAATGAACATCAGTTATCTGTTTTCATTAAGCGGTTAAGGGATTGCAGGAAGTGGCTTCTCTGGATATTATCGGTTGACCGTTTAAAATAAACGGTTCCCGTTTAACTTGATGAAGTTCGCAAAACAATTTAGCCTTATCAGTTTTCGTTAATCAATGCCAGAGGAGGACAACCTTCAATTCTGGACGTTATCGGTTAACCGTTTAAAAAATAAACGGTTCACCGTTAGGTTCCAGTAGCCTTCCCATCTTTGGTGTTTTTCGTTAAACATAAACGGCTAGATCTTAGGCAATATGTTGCTCTCTGGTGCTAATCGGTTAACCGTTTAAAAGAGAACGGTTTACCGTTAATTTCTAGTAACCTCCCCATCTTTTGTGTTTTCCGTTTTTCATAAACGGTTAGAGGTTTTAGGAAATGTGTTGCTCTCTGCCTTTAATCGGTTAACCATTTTATATAAACGGTTCACCGTTTTAAATAAACGGTTCACCGTTTATAACCAGAATTGCAATTTTAAACAAGTTTTTGCAGAGAATCTCTTTCTAATTTGAAAATTCATCTTTTATGAAGACATAAGGCAATGATTAAAAGGGCTTTTTGTTTATTAAGAAATAGCTCCAATATTTTTGTCAAAACCATATAAAATTTGTTATCATCAAAATCAATATTATTAACATATTCATGTTAACAGGGGGTGGGGCTGGCCAACTTCGTCCGCCGGACTCGGAATGGCACGAGACCTTGCGAGGCACCTCCGTGTGCCAAAAATAGGCCGTGGCCACAGCCGCGCCCAAAAATAACCACCCGAAGGCCGGGGCGTCAAGTTCGTCCAGCGGAAAAAGGCCACAAAAACGGGTGGGCTATAGCCTTGGAGGGTTGGGCTGGCCAACTTCGTCCGCCGGACTCGGAATGGCGCGAGACTTTGCGAGGCGCCTCCGTGCGCCAAAAATAGGCCGCGGGCACAGCCGCGCACAAAAATAACCGCCCGAAGGCTGGGGCGCCAAGTTCGTCCAGCGGAAAAAGGCCACAAAAACGGGTGGGCTATAGCCTTGGGGGGTGGGGCTGGCCCACTTCGTCCGCCGGACTCGGAATGAGGCGAGACTTGGCGAGGTGCCTCCGTGTGCCAAAAATAGGCCGCGGGCACAGCCGCGCCCTAAAAAAACCGCCCGAAGGCCGGGGCGCCAAGTTTGTCCAGCGGAAAAATGGCCAAAAAACGGGTGGGCTATAGCCTTGGGGAGAGGGGCTGGCCAACTTCGTCCGCCGGGCTCGGAATGGCACGAGACTTTGCGAGGCACCTCCGTGTGCTAAAAAGAGGCCGCGGACACAGCCGTGCCCAAAAATAACTGCGCGAAGGCCGGGGGGACAAGTTCGTCCAGCGAAAAAAGGCCACAAAAACGGGTGGGCTATAGCCTTGGGGGGTGGGGCTGGCCCACTTCGTCCGCCGGACTCGGAATGAGGTGAGACTTTGCGAGGCGCCTCCGTGTGCCAAAAATAGGCCGCGGGCACAGCCGCGCCCAAAAATAACCGCCCGAAGGCCGGGGCGCCAAGTTCGTCCAGCGGAAAAATGGCCAAAAAACGGGTGGGCTATATCCTTGGGGGGAGGGGCTGGACAACTTCGTCCGCCGGACTCAGAATGGGGCGAGACTTTGCGAGCGGCCTCCGCGTGCCAAAAATAGGCCGTGGACATAGCCGCGCCCAAAAATAACCGCCCAGAGGTCGAGGCACCCAAACCCCCCAGCGGAAAAATGGCCAAAAAACGGGTGGGCTATAGCCTTGGGGGGAGGGGCTGGCCAACTTCGACCGCCGGATTCGTAATGGGGCGACACTTTGCGAGCGGCCTCCGCGTGCCAAAAATAGGCCGCGGGCATAGCCACGCCCAAAAATAACCTCCCGAATGCCGGGGCGCCAAGTTCGTCCAGTGGAAAAATGGCCAAAACCGGGTGGGCTATAGCCTTGGGGGGAGGGGATGGCCAACTTCGTCCGCCGGACTCGGAATGGAGCGATAATTTGCGAGCGGCCTCCGCAGGCCAAATATAGTCCGCGGGCACAGACGCGCCCAAAAATAACCCCCCGAAGGTCGGCGCGCCCAAACCCCCCAGCGGAAAAATGGCCAAAAAACGGGTGGGCTATAGCCTTGGGGGGAGGGGCTGGCCCACTTCGTTCGCCGGACTCGGAATGGGGCGAGACTTTGTGAGCGGCCTCCGCGTACCAAAAATAGGCCGCGGGCACGGCCGCGCCCAAAAATAACTGCCCGATGGCCGGGGCGCCAAGTTCGTCCAGCGGAAAAATGGCCAAAAAAGGGGTGGCCTATTACCTTGGGGGGAGGGGCTGGCCAACTTCGTCCGCCGGACTCGGAATGGGGCGAGACTTTGTGAGCCGCCTCCTCGTGCCAAATATAGGCCGCGGGCACAGCCGCGCCCAAAAATAACCCCCCGAAGGTCGGCGCGCCCAAACCCCCTAGCGGAAAAATGGCCAAAAAACGGGTGGGCTATAGCCTTGGGGGGAGGGGCTGGCCCACTTCGTTCGCCGGACTCGGAATGGGGCGAGACTTTGTGAGCGGCCTCCGCGTACAAAAAATAGGCCGCGCCCAAAAATAACTGCCCGATGGCCGGGGCGCCAAGTTCGTCCAGCGGAAAAATGGCCAAAAAAGGGGTGGCCTATTACCTTGGGGGGAGGGGCTGGCCAACTTCGTCCGCCGGACTCGGAATGGGGCGAGACTTTGCGAGCCGCCTCCTCGTGCCAAATATAGTCCACGGGCACAGCCGCGCCCAAAAATAACCCCCCGAAGGTCGGCGCGCCCAAATCCCCCAGCGGAAAAATGGCCAAAAAACGGGTGGGCTATAGCCTTGGGGGGAGGGGCTGGCCGACTTCGTCCGCCGGACTCGGAATGGGGCGAGAGTTTGTGAGCGGCCTCCGCGTGCCAAAAATAGGCCGCGGGCACAGTAGCGCCCAAAAATAACAGCCCGAAGGCCGGGGCGCCAAGTTCGTCCAGCGGAAAAATGGCCAAAAAACGGGTGGGTTATAGCCTTGGGGGGAGGGGCTGGCCAACTTCGTCCGCCGGACTCGGAATGGGGCGAGACTTTGCGAGCAGCCTACGCGTGCCAAAAATAGGCCGCGGGCACAGCCGCGCCCAAAAATAACTCCCCGAAGGTCGGCGTGACCAAACCCCCCAGCGGAAAAATGGCCAAAAAATGGGTGGGCTATAGCCTTGGGGGGAGGGGCTGGCCAACTTTGTCCACCGGACTCGGAATGGGGTGAGACTTTGCGAGCACCCTCCGCGTGCCAAAAATAGGCCGCGCACACAGCAGCGCCCAAAAATAACCACCTGAAGGCCGGGGCGCCAAGTTCGTCCAGCGGAAAAATGGCCAAAAAACGGGTGAGCTATAGACTTGGGGGGAGGGGCTGCCCAACTTCGTCCACCGGAATCGGAATGGAGCGAGACATTGCAAGCGGCCTCCGCGTGCCAAAAATAGGCCGCGGGCACAGCTGCGCCCAAAAATAACCGACCGAAGGCCGGGGCGCCAAGATCGTCCAGCAGAAAAAGGCCACAAAAACGGGTGGGCTATAGCCTTTGGGGGTGGGGCTGGCCCACTTCGTCCGCCGGACTCGGAATGGCGCGAGACTTTGCGAGGGGTCTCCGTGTGCTAAAAATAGGACGCGGGCACAGCCGGGACCAAAAATAACCGGCCGAAGGCCGGGGCGCCAAGTTCGTCCAGCGGAAAAAGGCCACAAAAACGGGTGGGCTATAGCCTTGGGGGGTGGGGCTGGCCGACTTCGTCCGTCGGACTCGGAATGGCGGGAGACTTTACGACGGGCCTCCGTGTGCCAAAAATAGGCTGCGGGCACAGCCGCGCCCAAAAATAACTGCCCGAAGGCCGGGGCGCCAAGTTCGTCCAGCGGAAAAAGGCCACAAAAACGGGTGGGCTATAGCCTTGGGGGGAGGGGCTGGCCAACTTCGTCCGCCGGACTCGTAATTGCGCGAGACTTTGCGAGGGGCCTCCGTGTGCCAAAATCGGCCGCGGACACAGCCGCTCCCAAAAATAACTGCCCGAAGGCCGGGGCGCCAAGTTCGTCCAGCGGAAAAAGGCCACAAAAACGGGTGGGCTATAGCCTTGGGGGGTGGGGCTGGCCAACTGCGTCCGCCGGACTCGGAATGGCGCGAGACTTTGCTAGGGGTCTCCGTGTGTTAAAAATAGGCCGCGGTCACAGCCTCGCCCAAAAATAACCGCCCGAAGGCCGGGGCGCCAAGTTCGTCCAGCGGAAAAAGGCCACAAAAACGGGTGGGCTATAGCCTTGGGGGGTGGGGCTGGCCAACTTCGTCCGCCGGACTCAGAATGGCGCGAGACTTTGCGAGGGGCCTCCGTGTGCCAAAAATCGGCCGTGGACACAGCCGCTCCCAAAAATAACTGCCCGAAGGCCGGGGCGCCAAGTTCGTCCAGCGGAAAAATGGCCAAAAAATAGGTGGGCTATATAGCCTTGGGGGGAGGGGCTGGCCAACTTTGTCCGCCGGACTCGGATTGGGGCGAGACTTTGCGAGCGGCCTCTGCGTGCCAAAAATAGGCCGCAAGCACAGTCGCGCCCAAAAAAAACCGCCCAAAGGTGGAGGCACCCAAACCCCCCAGCGGAAAAATGGACAAAAAATGGGTAGGCTATAGCCTTGGGGGGAGGGGCTGGCCAACTTCGTCCGCCGGACTCGGAATGGGGCGAGACTTTGCGAACGGCCTCCGCGTGCTAAAAATAGGCCGTGGGCACAGCCACATCCAAAAATAACCGCCCGAAGGCCGGGGCGCCATGTTCGTCCAGCGGAAAAATGGCCAAAAAACGGGTGGGCTATATCCTTGGGGGGAGGGGCTGGCCCACTTCGTCCGCCGGACTCGGAATGGGGCGAGACTTTGTGAGTGGCCTCCGCGTGCCAAAAATAGGCCGCGGGTATAGCCGCGCCCAAAAATAACCGCCCGAAGGCCAGGGCGCCAAGTTCGTCAAGCAGAAAAAGGCCACAAAAACGGGTCGGCTATAGCCTTGGGGGGTGGGGCTTGCCAACTTCGTACGCCGGACTCGGAATGGCGCGAGACTTTACGAGCGGCCTCCGTGTGCCAAAAATAGGCCCCTGGCACAGCCGCGCCCAAAAATAACAGCCCGAAGGCCGGGGCGCCAAGTTCGTCCAACGGAAAAAGGCCACCAAAACGGGTGGGCTATAGCCTTCGGGCGTGGGGCTGGCCAACTTCGTCCGCCGGACTCGGAATGGCGTGAGACTTTACGAGCAGCCTCCGTGTGCCAAAAATAGGCCGCGGGCACGGCCGCGCCCAAAAATAACCGCCCGAAGGATGGGGCGCCAAGTTCGTCCAGCGGAAAAAGGCCACAAAAACTGGTGGGCTATAGCCTTGGGGGGTGGGGCTGGCCAAGTTCGTCCGCCGGACTCGGAATGGGGCGAGACTTTGCGAGCGGCCACCGTTTGCCAAAATAGGCCGCGGGCACAGCCGCCCCCAAAAATAACCGCCCGAAGGCCGAGGCGCCAAGTTCGTCCAGCGGAAAAACGCCACAAAAACGGGTGGGCTTTTGCCTTGGGGGGTGGGGCTGGCCAAGTTTGTCTGCCGGACTCCGAATGGGGCGAGTCTTTACGAGCGGCCTCCGTGTGCCAAAAATAGGCCGCAGGCACGGCCGCGCCCAAAAATAACCACCCGAAGGCCGGGGCGCCAAGTTCGTCCAGCGGAAAAAGGCCACAAAAACGGGTGGGCTATAGCCTTGGGCGGTGGAGCTAGCCAAGTTCGTCCAGCGGAAAAAGGCCACAAAATCGGGTGGGCAATAGCCTTGGGGGGTGGGGCTGGCCAAGTTCGTCCGCCGGACTCGGAATGGGGCAAGACTTTGCGAGCGGCCTCAGTTTTCCAACAATAGGCCGCGGGCACGGCCGCGCCAAAAAATAACCGCCCGAAGCCCGGGGCGCCAAGTTCTTCCAGCGGAAAAAGGCCACAAAAACGGGTGGGCTATAGCCTTGGGGGGTGGGGCTGGCCAAGTTCGTCCGCCGGACTCGGAATGGGGCGAGACTTTGTGAGCGGCCTCCGTGTGCCAAAAATAGGCTGCGGGTACAGCCGCGCCCAAAAATAACCAGCCGAAGGCCGGGGCGCCAAGTTCGTCCAGCGGAAAAAGGCCACAAAAACAGGTGGGCTATAGCCTTGGGGGGTGGGGCTGACCAAGTTCGTCCGCCGGACTCGGAATGGGTCGAGACTTTGCGAGCACCCTCCGTGTGCCAAAAATAGGCCGCGAGCACAGCCGCACCCAAAAATAACCACCCGAAGGCCGAGGCGCCACGTTCGTCCAGCGGAAAAAGGCCACAAAAACGGGTGGGCTATAGCCTTGGGGGGTGGGGCGGGCCAAGTTCGTCCGCCGGACTCGGAATGGGGCGAGTCTTTGCGAGCGGCCTCCGTGTGCCAAAAATAGGCCGCAGGCACAGCCGCGCCCAAAAATAACCGCCCGAAGGCCGGGGCGCCTTGTTCGTCCAGCCGAAAAGGCCACAAAAACGGGTGGGCTATAGCCTTGGGGGGTGGGGATGGCCAAGTTCGTCCGCCGAACTTGGAATGGGGCGAGACTTTGCGAGCAGGCTCCGTGTACCAAAAATAGGCCGTGGGCACAGCCGTGCCCAAAAATAACCGCCCGATGGCGGGGGTGCCAATTTCGTCCAGCGGAAAAAGACCACAAAAATGGGTGGGCTATAGCCTTGGGTGGTGGGGCTAGCCAAGTTCGTCCAGCGGAAAAAGGCCATAAAAACTGGTGGGCTATAGCCTTGGGGCGTGGGGCTGGCCAAGTTCGTCCGCCGGACTCGGAATGGGGCGAGATTTTGCGAGTGCCCTCCGTGTGCCAAATATAGGCCGCAGGCACAGCCGTGCCGAAAAATAAAAGCCCGAAGGCGGGGGTGCTAAGTTCGTCCAACGGAAAAAGGCCACAAAAACGGGTGGGCTATAGCCTTGGGGGGTGGGGCCGGGCAAGTTCGTCCGCCGGACTCGGAATGGGGCGAGACTTTGCGACCGGCCTCCGTGTGCTAAAAATAGGCCGCGGACACAGGCGCGCCCAAAACTAACCGTCCGTAGGCCAGGGCGCCATGTTCGTCCAGCGGAAAAAGGCCTCAAAAACGGGTGGGCTATAGCCTTGGGGGGTGGGGCTGGCCAAGTTCGTCCGCCGGACTCGGAATGGGGCGAGAATTTGCGAGTGGCCTCCGTGTGACAAAAATAGGGCTCGGGCACAGCCGCGCCCAAAAATAATCGCCCGAAGGTCGGTGCGCCCAAACCCCCCAGCGGAAAAATGGCCAAAAAATGGGTGGGCTATAGCGTTGGGGTGAGGGGCTGGCCAACTTCGTCCGCCGGACTCGGAATGGCGCGAGACTTTGCGAACGGCCTCTGCATGCCAAAAATAGGCCCCGGGCACAGCCGCGCCCAAAAATAACCGCCCAAAGGTCGGGGCGCCAAGTTCGTCCAGCGGAAAATGGCCACAAAAACGGGTGGGCTATAGCCTTGGGGGGTGGGGCTGGCCCACTTCGTCCGCCGGACTCGGAATGGCTCGAGACTTTGCGAGGCGCCTCCGTGTGCCAAAAATAGGCCGCGGGCACAGCCGTGCCCAAAAATACCCGCACGAAGGCCGGGGCACCAAGTTCGTCCAGCGGAAAATGGCCACAAAAACGGGTGGGCTATAGCCTTGGGGGGTGGGGCTGGCCAACTTCGTCCGCCGGACTCGGAATGGCGCGAGACTTTGCGGGGTGCCTCCGCGTGCCAAAAATAGTCCGCAGGGACAGCCGCACCCAAAAATAACCGCCCGAAGGCCGGGGCGCCAAGTTCGTCCAGCGGAAAAATGGCCAAAAAACGGGTGGGCTATAGCCTTGGGGGAGGGGCTGGCCCACTTCGTCCGCCGGACTCGGAATGGGGCGAGACTTTGCGAGCGGCCTCCACGTGCCAAAATTGGGCCGCGGACACAGCCGCGCCCAAAAATAACCGCCCGAAGGCCGGGGCGCCAAGTTCGTCCAGCGAAAAAATGGCCAAAAAACGGGTGGGCTATAGCCTTGGGGGGAGGGGCTGGCCAACTTCATCCACCGGACACGGAATGGGACGAGACTTTGTGAACGGCCTCCGTGTGCAAAAAATAGGCCGCGGACACAGCCGCGCCCAAAAATAATCGCCCGAAGGTCGGCGCGCCCAAACCCCCCAGCGGAAAAA
Organism: Citrus sp. QX-2021; assembly: GCA_030444885.1. Lineage (NCBI taxonomy): Eukaryota > Viridiplantae > Streptophyta > Magnoliopsida > Sapindales > Rutaceae > Citrus > Citrus sp. QX-2021. Next base: position 82,939 of record CM059829.1, read on the forward strand.
TGGCCAAAAAACGGGTGGGCTATAGCGTTGGGGTGAGGGGCTGGCCAACTTCGTCCGTCAGACTCGGAATGGGGCGAGATTTTGCGAACGGCCTCCGCATGCCAAAAATAGGCCACGGGCACAGCCACGCCCAAAAATAACCAACCGAAGGCCGGGGCGCCAAGTTCGTCCAGCGGAAAAATGGCCAAAAAACGGGTGGGCTATACCCTTGGGGGGAGGGGCTGGCCAACTTCGTCCGCCGGACTCGGAATGGGGCGAGACTTTGCGAGCGGCCTCCACGTGCCAAAAATAGGCCACGGGCACAGCCTCGCCCAAAAATTACCGCCCTAAGGTCGGCGCGCCCAAACACCCCAGCGGAAAAATGGCCAACTTCGTCCGGCGGACCCGGAATGGGGCGAGACTTTGCGAGCGGCCTCCGCGTGCCAAAAATAGGCCGCGGGCACAGCCGTGCCCAAAAATAACCGCTTGAAGGCCAGGGCGCCAAGTTCGTCCAGCGGAAAAATGGCCAAAAAACGGGTGGGCTATAGCCTTGGGGGGAGGGGCTGGCCAACTTCGTCCGCCGAACTAGGAATGGGTCGAGACTTTGCGAGCGGCCTCCGCGTGCCAAAAATAGGAAACGGGAACAACCGCGCCGAAAAATAACCTCCCGACGGTCGGCGCGCCCAAACCCCCCAGCGGAAAAATGGCCAAAAAACGGGTGGGCTATAGCGTTGGGGGGAGGGGCTGGCCTACTTCGTCCGCCGGACTCGGAATGGGGCGAGACTTTGCGAGCGGATTTCGCGTGCCAAAAATTGGCCGTGGGCACAGCCGTGCCCAAAAATAACCACCCGAAGGCCGAGGCGCCAAGTTCGTCCAGCGAAAAAATGGCCAAAAAACGGGTGGGCTATAGCCTTGGGGGAGGGGCTGGCCAACTTCGTCCGCCGGACTCGGAATGGGGCGAGACTTTGCGAGCGGCCTCCACGTGCCAAAAATAGGCCGCGGACACAGCCGCGCCCAAAAATAACTGCCCGAAGGCCGTGGCGCCAAGTTCGTCCAGCGGAAAAATGGCCAAAAAACGGGTGGGCTATAGCCTTGGGGGGAGGGGCTGGCCAACTTCATCCACCGGACACGGAATTGGGCGAGACTTTGCGAGTGGCCTCCGCGTGCCAAAAATAGGCCGCGGGCACAGCCGCGCCCAAAAATAATCGCCCGAAGGTCGGCGCGCCCAAACCCCCCAGCGGAAAAATGGCCAAAAAACGGGTGGGCTATAGCGTTGGGGTGAGGGGCTGGCCAACTTCGTCCGTCGGACTCGGAATGGCGCGAGACTTTGCGAGGCACCTCCGTGTGCCAAAAATAGGCCGCGCGCCCAGCCTCGCCCAAAAATACCCGCCCGAAGGCCGGGGCGCCAAGTTCGTCCAATGGAAAATGGCCAGAAAAACGGGTGGGCTATAGCCTTGGGGGGTGGGGCTGGCCAACTTCGTCCGCCGGACTCGGAATGGCGCGAGACTTTGCGAACGGCCTCCGTATGCCAAAAATAGGCCCCGGGCACAGCCGCGCCCAAAAATAACCGCCCGAAGGCCGGGGCGCCAAGTTCATCCAGCGGAAAAATGGCCAAAAAACGGGTGGGCTATAGCCTTGGGGGGTGGGGCTGGCCGACTTCGTCCGCCGGACTCGGAATGGCGTGAAACTTTGCGAGGCGCCTCAGCGTGCCAAAAATAGGCCGCGGGCACAGCCGCTCCCAAAAATACCAGCCCGAAGGCCAGGGCGCCAAGTTCGTCCAGCGGAAAAAGGCCACAAAAACGGCTGGGCTATAGCCTTCGGGGGTGGGGCTGGCCGACTTCGTCCGCCGGACTCGGAATGGCGCGAGACTTTGCGAGGGGCCTCCGTGTGCCAAAAATAGGCCGCGGGCACAGCCGCGCCCGAAAATACCCGCCCGAAGGCCAGGGCGCCAAGTTCGTCTAGCGGAAAAAGGCCACAAAAACGGGTGGGCTATAGCCTTGGGGGTTGGGGCTGGCCAACTTCATCCGCCGGACTCGGAATGGCGCGAGACTTTGCGAGGCGCCTCCGTGTGCCAAAAATAGGCCGCGGGCACAGCCGCGTTCAAAAATACCCGCCCGAAAGCCGGGGCGCCAAGTTCGTCCAGCGGAAAAAGTCCACAAAAACGGGTGGGCTATAGCCTTGGGGGGTGGGGCTGGCCAACTTCGTCCGCCGGACTCGGAATGGCGCGAGACTTTGCGAGTCGCCTCCGTGTGCCAAAAATAGGCCGCGGGCACAGCCGCGCCCGAAAATACCAGCCCGAAGGCCAGGGCGCCTAGTTCGTCTAGCGGAAAAAGGCCACAAAAACGGGTGGGCTATAGCCTTGGGGGTTGGGGCTGGCGAACTTCGTCCGCCGGACTCGGAATGGCGCGAGACTTTACGAACAGCCTCCGTGTGCCGAACATAGGCCACGGGCCCAGCCGTGCCCAAAAATAACCGCCCGAAGGCCGGGGCGCCAAGTTCGTCCAGCGGAAAAAGGCCACAAAAACGGGTGGGCTATAGCCTTGGGGGGTGGGGCTGGCCAACTTCGTCCGCCGGACTCGGAATGGCGCGAGACTTTGCGACCGGCCTCCGTGTGCCAAACATAGGCCCCGGGCCCAGCCGCACCCAAAAATAACCGCCCAAAGGCGGGGGCGCCAAGTTCGTCCAGCGGATAAAGGCCACAAAAACGGGTGGGCTATAGCCTTGGGGGGTGGGGCTGGCCAACATCGTCCGCCGGACTTGGACTGGCGCGAGACTTTTTGAGCGGCCTCCGTGTGCCAAAAATAGGCCCCGGGCACAGCCGCGCCCAAAAATAACCCCCGAAGGCCGGGGTGCCGAGTTCGTCCAGCGGAAAAAGGCCACAAAAACGGGTGGGCTATAGCCTTGGGGTGTGGGGCTGGCCGACTTCGTCCGCCGGACTCGGAATGGCGCGAGACTTTGCGAGGCACTTCCCTGTGCGAAAAATAGGCCGCGGGTACAGCCGCGCCCAAAAATACCCGCCCGAAGGCCGGGGCGCAAAGTTCGTCCAGCGGAAAAAGGCCACAAAAACGGGTGGGCTATAGCCTTGGGGGGTGGGGCTGGCCAACTTCGTCCGCCGGACTCGGAATTGCGCGAGACTTTGCGAGGCGCCTCCGTGTGCCAAAAATAGGCCGCGGGCGGTGCCGCGCCCAAAAATACCGGCCCGAAGGCCGGGGCGCCAAGTTCGTCCAGTGGAAAAAGGCCACAAAAACGAGTGGGCTATAGCCCTGGGGGGTGGGGCTGGCCAACTTCGTCCGCCGGGCACGGAATGGCGCGAGACATTGCGAGGCACCTCCGTGTGCCAAAAATAGGCCGCGGGCACAGCCGTACCGAAAAATACCCGCCCGAAGGTCGGGGCGCCAAGTTCGTCCAGCGGAAAAAAACCACAAAAACGGGTGGGCTATAGCCTTGGGGGGTGGGGCTGGCCAACTTCGTCCAGCGGACTCGGAATGGCGCGAGACTTTGCGAGGCGACTCCGTGTGTCAAAAATAGGCCGCGGGCACAGCCGCGCCCAAAAAGAGCCGCCCGAAGGCCGGGGCGCCAAGTTCGTCCAGCGGAAAATGGCCACAAAAACGGGTGGGCTATAGCCTTGGGGGGTGGGGCTGGCCAACTTCGTCCGCCGGACTCGAAATGGCGCGAGACTTTGCGAGTCGCCTCCGTGTGCCAAAAATAGGCCGCGGGCACAGCCGCCCCCAAAAATACCCCCCCGAAGGCCGGGGAGCCAAGTTCGTCCAGCGGAAAAAGGCCACAAAAACGGGTGGGCTATAGCCTTCGGGGGTAGGGCTGGCCAACTTCGTCCGCCGGACTCGGACTGGCGCGAGACTTTTCGAGCGGCCTCCGTGTGCCAAAAATAGGCCCCGGGCACAGCCGCGCCCAAAAATAACCACCCGAAGGCCGGGGTGCCGAGTTCGTCCAGCGGAAAAAGGCCACAAAAACGGGTGGGCTATAGCATTGGGGATGGGGCTGGCCAACTTCGTACGCCGGACTCGGAATGGCGCGAGACTCCACGAGCGGCCTCCGTGTGCCAAAGATAGGCCCCGGGCCCAGCCGCATCAAAAAATAACCACCCGAAGGCCGGGGCGCCAAGTTCGTCCAGCGGAAAAAGGCCACAAAAACGGGTGGGTTATAGCCTTGGGGGGTGGGGCTGGCCCACTTCATCCGCCGGACTCGGAATGGCGCGAGACTTTGCGAGCGTCCTCCGTGTGCCAAAAATAGGCCGCGGGCACAGCCGCGCTCAAAAATAACCGCCCGAAGGCCGGGGCACCAAGTTCGTCCAGTGGAAAAAGGCCACAAAAACGGGTGGGCTATAGCCTTGGGGGGTGGGGCTGGCCCACTTCGTCCGCCGGACTCGGAATGGCGCGACACTTTGCGAACGGCCTCCGTGTACCAAACATAGGCCCCGGGCCCAGCCGCACCCAAAAATAACCGCCCGAAGGCCGGGGCGCCAAGTTCGTCCAGCGGATAAAGGCCACAAAAACGGGTGGGCTATAGCCTTGGGGGGTGGGGCTGGCCAACTTCGTCCGCCGGACTCGGAATGGTGCGAGACTTTAAGTGGCGCCTCCGTGTACCAAATATAGACCGCGGGCACAGCCGCGCCCAAAAATACCCGCCCGAAGGCCGGGGCGCCAAGTTCGTCCAGCGGAAAATGGCCACAAAAAAGGGTGGGTATAGCCTTGGGGGGTGTGGCTGGCCAACTTCGTCCGAACGGAGTCGGAATGGCGCGAGACTTTGCGAGGCGCCTCCGTGTGACAAAAATAGGCCGCGGGCACAGCCGCGCCCAAAATACCCGCCCGAAGGCCGGGGCGCCAAGTTCGTCCAGCGGAAAAAGGCCACAAAAACGGGTGGGCTATAGCCTTGGGGGGCGGGGCTGGCCAACTTCGTCCGCCGGACTCGGAATGGTGCGAGACTTTAAGAGGTGCCTCCGTGTACCAAATATAGACCGCGGGCACAGCCGCACCCAAAAAGAGCCGCCCGAAGGCCGGGGCGCCAAGTTCGTCCAGCGGAAAATGGCCACAAAAACGGGTGGGCTATAGCCTTGGGGGGTGGGGCTGGCCAACTTCGTCCGCCGGACTCGGAATGGCGAGAGACTTTACGAGCGGCCTCCGTGTGCCAAAAATAGGCCCCGGGAACAGCCGCGCCAAAAAATAACCGCCCGAAGGCCGGGGCGCCAAGTTCGCCCAGCGGAAAAAGGCCACAAAAACGGGTGGGCTATAGCCTTGGGGGGTGGGGCTGGCCAACTTCGTCGGCCGGACTCGGAATGGCGCGAGACTTTGCGAGCGGCCTCCGTGTGCCAAAAATAGGCCCCGGGCACAGCCGCGCCCAAAAATAACCGCCCGAAGGTCATTGCGCCCAAACCCCCCAGCGGAAAAATGGCCAAAAAAAGGGTGGGCTATAGCCTTGGGGGGAGGGGCTAGCCAACTTCGTCCGCGGGACTCGGAATGGGATGAGACTTTGTGAACGGCCTCCGCGTGCCAAAAATAGGCCGCAGGCACAGCCGCGCCCAAAAATAACCGCCCGAAGGCCGGGGCGCCAAGTTCGTCCAGCGGAAATAGGCCACAAAAACGGGTGGGATATAGCCTTGGGGGGTGGGGCTGGCCAACTTCGTCCGCCGGATTCGGAATGGCGCGAGATTTTGCGAACGGCCTCCGTGTGCCAAAAATAGGCCCCGGGCACAGCCGCTCCCAAAAATAACCGCCCGAAGGCCGGGGCGTCAAGTTCGTCCAGAGGAAAAAGGACACAAAAACGGGTGGGCTATAGCCTTGGGGGGTGGGGCTGGCCAACTTCGTCCGCCGGACTCGGAATGGCGCGAGACTTTGCGAGCGGCCTGCGTGTACCAAAAATAGGCCCCGGGTAGAGCCGCTCCCAAAAATAACCTCCCGAAGTCCGGGGCGCCAAGTTCGTCCAGCGGAAAAAGGCCACAAAAACGGGTGGGCTATAGCCTTGGGGGGTGGGGCTGGCCAACTTCGTCCGCCGGACTCGGAATGGCGCGGGACTTTGCGAGCGGCCTCCGTGTGCCAAAAATAGATCCTGGGCACAGCCGCACCGAAAAATAACGGCCCAAAGGCCGGGGAGCCAAGTTCGTCCAGCGGAAAAAGGCCACAAAAACGGGTGGGCTATAGCCTTGGGGGGTGGGGCTGGCCGACTTCGTCCGCCGGACTCGGAATGGCGCGAGACTTTACGAGCGACCTCCGTGTGCCAAAAATAGGCCCCGGAGACAGCCGCACCCAAAAATAACCGCCCGAAGGCCGGGGCGCCAAGTTCGTCTAGCGGAAAAAGGCCACAAAAACGGGTGGGCTATAGCCTTGGGGGGTGGGGCTGGCCAACTTCGTCCGCCGGACTCGGAATGGCGCGAGACTTTGCGAGCGGCCTCCGTGTGCCAAAAATAGGCCCCGGGCACAGCCGCGCCCAAAAATATCCGCCCGAAGGCCGGGGCGCCAAGTTCGTCCAGCGGAAAAAGGCCACAAAAACGGGTGGGCCATAGCCTTGGGGGGTGGGGCTGGCCAACTTCGTCCGCCGGACTCGGAATGGGACGAGACTTTGCGAGCGGCCTCCGTGTGCCAAAATTACACCCCGGGCACAGCCGCGCCCAAAAATAACCGCCCGATGGCCGGGGCGCCAAGTTCGTCCAGCGGAAAAAGGCCACAAAAACGGGTGGGCTATAGCCTTGGGGGGTGGGGCTGGCCGACTTAGTCCGCCGGACTCGGAATGGCGCGAGACTTTGCGAGCGGCCTCCGTGTACGAAAAATAGGCCCCGGGCAAAGCCGCGCCCAAAAATAACCACCCGAAGGCCGGGGCGCCAAGTTCGTCCAGCGGAAAAAGACCACAAAAACGGGTGGGCTATAGCCTTGGGGGGTGGGGATGGCCAACTTCGTCCGCCGGACTTGGAATGGGGCGAGACTTTGCGAGCGGCCTCCACGTGTCAAAAATAGGCCGCGGGCACAGTCACGCCCAAAAATAACAGCCCGAAGGTCGGCGCGCCCAAACACCCCAGCGGAAAAATGGCCAAAAAACGGGTGGGCTATCGCCTTGGGGGGAGGGGCTGGCCAACTTCGTCCGCCGGACTCGGAATGGGGCGAGACTTTGCGAGCGGCCTCCGCGTGCCAAAAATAGGCCGTGGGCACAGCCGTGCCAAAAAATAACTGCCTGAAGACCGGGGCACCAAGTTCGTCCAGCGGAAAAACGGCCAAAAAACGGGTGGGCTATAGCCTTGGGGGGAGGGGCTGGCCAACTTCGTCCGCCGGACTCGGAATAGGGCGAGACTTTGCGAGCGGCCTCCGTGTACGAAAAATAGGCCCCGGGCAAAGCCGCGCCCAAAAATAACCGCCCGAAGGCCGGGGCGCCAAGTTCGTCCAGCGGAAAAAGACCACAAAAACGGGTGGGCTATAGCCTTGGGGGGAGGGGCTGGCCAACTTCGTCCGCCGGACTCGGAATGGGGCGAGACTTTGCGAGCGGCCTCCGCGTGCCAAAAATAGGCCGTGGGCACAGCCGTGCCAAAAAATAACTGCCTGAAGACCGGGGCACCAAGTTCGTCCAGCGGAAAAACGGCCAAAAAACGGGTGGGCTATAGCCTTGGGGGGAGGGGCTGGCCAACTTCGTCCGCCGGACTCGGAATAGGGCGAGACTTTGCGAGCGGCCTCCGTGTACGAAAAATAGGCCCCGGGCAAAGCCGCGCCCAAAAATAACCGCCCGAAGGCCGGGGCGCCAAGTTCGTCCAGCGGAAAAAGACCACAAAAACGGGTGGGCTATAGCCTTGGGGGGTGGGGCTGGCCGACTTAGTCCGCCGGACTCGGAATGGCGCGAGACTTTGCGAGCGGCCTCCGTGTACGAAAAATAGGCCCCGGGCAAAGCCGCTCCCAAAAATAACCGCCCGAAGGCCGGGGCGCCAAGTTCGTCCAGCGGAAAAAGACCACAAAAACGGGTGGGCTATAGCCTTGGGGGTTGGGGATGGCCAACTTCGTCCGCCGGACTCGGAATGGCGCGAGACTTTGCGAGCGGCCTCCGTGTTCCAAAAATAGGCCCCGGGCACAGCCGCGTCCAAAAATAACTGCCCGAAGGCCGGGGCGCCAAGTTCGTCCAGCGGAAAAAGGCCACAAAAACGGGTGGGCTATAGCCTTGGGGGGTGGGGATGGCCAACTTCGTCCGCCGGACTCGGATTGGCGCGAGCCTTTGTGAGCGGCCTCCGTGTGCCAAAAATAGGCCCCGGGAACAGCCGCGCCCAAAAATAACCGCCCGAAGGCCGTGGCGCCAAGTTCGTCCAGCGGAAAAAGGCCACAAAAACGGGTGGGCTATAGCCTTGGGGGGTGGGGATGGACAACTTCGTCCGCCGGACTCGGAATGGCGCGAGACTTTGCGAGCGGCCTCCGTGTGCCAAAATTACACCCCGGGCACAGCCGCGCCCAAAAATAACCGCCCGATGGCCGGGGCGCCAAGTTCGTCCAGCGGAAAAAGGCCACAAAAACGGGTGGGCTATAGCCTTGGAGGGTGAGGCTGGCCAACTTCGTCCGCCGGACTCGGAATTGCACGAGACTTTGCGAGCAGCCTCCGTGTGCCAAAAATAGGCCCCGGGCACAGCCGCGTCCAAAAATAACCGCCCGAAGGCCGGGGTGCCAAGTTCGTCCAGCGGAAAAAGGCCACAAAAACGGGTGGGCTATAGCCTCGGGTGGTGGGGCTGGCCAACTTCGTCCGCCGGACTCGGAATAGCGCGAGACTTTGCGAGCGGCCTCCGTGTGCCAAAATTACACCCCGGACACAGCCGCGCCCAAAAATAACCGCCCGATGGCCGGGGCGCCAAGTTCGTAGAGCGGAAAAAGGTCACAAAAACGGGTGGGCTATAGCCTTGGGGGGTGGGGCTGGCCAACTTCGTCCGCCGGACTCGGAATGGCGCGAGACTTTGCGAGCGGCCTCCTTGTGCCAAAAATAGGCCCCGGGCACAGACGCGCCCAAAAATAACCGCCCGACGGCCGGGGCGCCAAGTTCGTCCAGCGGAAAAAGGCCACAAAAACGGGTGGGCTATGGCCTTGGGGGGTAGGGCTGGCCAACTTCGTCCGCCGGACTCGGAATGGCACGAGACTCTGCGAGCGGCCTCCGTGTGCCAAAAATAGGCCCCGGACACAGCCGCGCCCAAAAATAACTGCCCGAAGGTCGGGGCGCCCAGTTCGTCCAGCGGAAAAAGGCCACATCAACGGGTGGGCTATAGCCTTGGGGGGAGGGGCTGGCCAACTTCGTCCGCCGGACTCGGAATGGCACGAGACTTTGCGAGCGGCCTCCGTGTGCCAAAAATAGGCCCCGGACACAGCCGCGCCCAAAAATAACTGCCCGAAGGCCGGGGCGCCAAGTTCGTCCAGTGGAAAAAGGCCACAAAAACTGGTGGGCTATAGCCTTGGGGGGTGGGGTTCGCCAACTTCGTCCGCCGGACTCGGAATGGCGCGAGACTTTGCGAGCGGCCTCCGTGTGCCAAAAATAGGCCCCGGGCACAGTGCCCCCCAAAAATAACCGCCCGAAGGCCGGGGCGCCAAGTTCGTCCAGCGGAAAAAGGCCACAAAAACGGGTGGGCTATAGCCTCGGGTGGTGGGGCTGGCCAACTTCGTCCGCCGGACTCGGAATGGCGCGAGACTTTGCGAGCGGCCTCCGTGTGCCAAAATTACACCCCGGACACAGCCGAACCCAAAAATAACCGCCCGATGGCCGGGGCGCCAAGTTCGACCAGCGGAAAAAGGTCACAAAAACGGGTGGGCTATAGCCTTGGGGGGTGGGGCTGGCCAACTTCGTCCGCCGGACTCAGAATGGCGCGAGACTTTGCGAGCAGCCTCCTTGTGCCAAAAATAGGCCCCGGGCACAGCCGCGCCCAAAAATAACCACCCGACGGCCGGGGCGCCAAGTTCGACCAGCGGAAAAAGGTCACAAAAACGGGTGGGCTATAGCCTTGGGGGGTGGGGCTGGCCAACTTCGTCCGCCGGACTCAGAATGGCGTGAGACTTTGCGAGCAGCCTCCTTGTGCCAAAAATAGGCCCCGGTCACGGCCGCGCCCAAAAATAACCGCCCGATGGCCGGGGCGCCAAGTTCGACCAGCGGAAAAAGGTCACAAAAACGGGTGGGCTATAGCCTTGGGGGGTGGGGCTGGCCAACTTCGTCCGCCGGACTCAGAATGGCGCGAGACTTTGTGAGCAGCCTCCTTGTGCCAAAAATAGGCCCCGGGCACAGCCGCGCCCAAAAATAACTGCCCGACGGCCGGGGCGCCAAGTTCGTCCAGCGGAAAATGGCCACAAAAACGGGTGGGCTATAGCCTTGGGGGGTGGGGCTGGCCAACTTCGTCCGCCGGACTCGGAATGGCACGAGACTTTGCGAGCGGCCTCCGTGTGCCAAAAATAGGCCCCGGACACAGCCGCGCCCAAAAATAATTGCCCGAAGGCCGGGGCGCCAAGTTCGTCCAGTGGAAAAAGGCCACAAAAACTGGTGGGCTATAGCCTTGGGGGGTGGGGTTCGCTAACTTCGTCCGCCGGACTCGGAATGGCGCGAGACTTTCTGAGCGGCCTCCGTGTGCTAAAAATAGGCCCCGGGCACAGCCGCGCTCAAAAATAACCGCCCGAAGGCCGTGGCGCCAAGTTCGTCCAGCGGAAAAAGGCCACAAAAACGGGTGGGCTATAGCATTGGGGGGTGGGGCTGGCCAACTTCGTCCGCCAGACTCGGAATGGCGCGAGACTTTGCGAGCGGCCTCCGTGTGCCAAAAATAGGCCCCGGGCACAGCCACGCCCAAAAATAACTGTTGTGCAAATTTTAATGTACTCGCAAGCGCACGAATCTATTGTAGTGTAGATCAATGGTGACGAGTGTCGATCCCACGAGGAGGTGGATTTTAATTATATATAGAATTAATTTTGTAAATGGGTGATTGGATTTGTGGTGGAAATGGTTTGGAATATGCTAAAACTTAAATTAAAATGGCGAGAATAAATTCTAAAATTGGAATTGCAATGGAGAGAATAAATTGAAGCGAAAATTCTATTAAATTGACGTACTTGGGTATCTGGATCCGTATCAACATGCATCATGGGCTAAATAATCTGTATTAATTCCAATTAAATCATGAGGGGGGAATCCACACCTCATGAACCACGCTCTAATCAATATGGTGCTAAGGGCTTATCGTGCCAAATAATAATAACCTTGTACTAGAGGGCTGGTAAAACCAAGGCGGTACTAGACAAGATTAGTATTATTTGTCAACGAAAAGTCAAAACATCCACAAAAACTAGAGGGGAAGAGAAAATAAATTTACCAAATTAAGCCCATGACACATGTTGAGACTTCACCTTCAACCCAAGCTTGAAAGGAAATTAGCTACTTATAATTGAACTAGGGGCAAAATGGGAATTTATTAAAATACGAAGAAAATACAAGATGGAGAAGGAATTACAGAAAATGGATCCCAAAAATGGATTCAGAGATATCAAATTAGGGGGGAGAGGCCCCCTTTTTATAGATACATGGAGTAAATCATGGCCATCGGATTAAAAACATTTGGGCGCTCAAGATTGCGCCACGTCATCACCAACAGTCCACAGCTTGACCACGCGGATGAACAATAACACGGTTTGGTTGAAAATAATCTCACATGTGATGCATGCATCGTGACGCGAGATTTTTCGTCCACTAATATGCTTTGCCACGTCACCATCAACAAGATATAAGAATTTTAGTCCAACAGATCGTGACACCTCATCACCAATGCCACGTCATCGGTCAATGCCACGTCATCGATTCGCCTATGTGAACAGTGTCGTGAACGATGCGAACGACAAACTGCACTGCGTACCCGTGAATAGTACCGTACATGTGAATAGTGCCATTTTTCCTTTTATGCTCCTCCTAAGGTTTTCGACCGTCCTGAGTTCAAAAGTGAGGTCCGTTTTGCCGTCTGATCTCTCCTTTATTGTGAAATGACTATAATGCCCCTAAAATACATAAATTACTTAATTAAAATAAAACACACGTAATTAAATCACAAGAATGTTAAATACATAAAAGTAAGGGTTGTTAGTAAAACTTGAAATGTAAAATGACAGTTTTCTCCTTTATAAATATACATTTTCTAACACTCAACACACCCCCCAACCAGCTTATTACTAGTCCCTAGCAAATAAAGCGAAAACAAAATTCAAATTCAAAATATATATATATAGTTTTAGAAACACTCGTGTTTATTCAATCAGATTAATGATAGCAATCAAATAAAAGTATAAGCATTATCTCCAGTCTAAAGCAACATCACACCCACATCAACCATCCACATGAATCAGCCCAATAGACTTTGTTATAGCTACTTTCAAGAATGACATGTCAAACCCCAAAATCTCACTGGAAGTAGTGACACTCTCACAAAGAAATTAAACCTAATAAAAATAGTCACTCCAATGAATGGTAATTGAGAGAAAATAATGAAGAAATGATATCACATGCTCTCACCAAGATGAAATAAATATGCCCTCAGCTTAAAAATAATACGATCTCAAGTCAAATAAAAACTGTTAGTCAACCCAATTTATTTATTTATTTATTTTTATATACACCACTACATCTTTTTAGCCCATATAACTAGCTTCTACTTCAGATTATAGTTCCCTAAAATCAAGAAGGACTTTTATTAGGATGTAACGTAGGCTAGGGACATGGTTAACAAAGAAAGGAAATAAGGAAAACAAAGTGTATGTTTGAGAAAAATGCAGAGAATTTTTTTTTTTTTTTGGAAGTTGCAAGGTGGATTTCACCTATTATTGTTATTTTTATTCTTTTGAAACAACAATTTTTTTTTTTTTTGCTTTTGTTTGGCATAACTTCACTGAACAACATAATTATTTACATTTTCTCAAACATAAATAGGTGATGGAACTTATAAGACATTGGGTAATACTCCAAATCGGAGTGGGTCAAGATGATAAGTTGACAAAGAAAATGTTTTTTTTTTTTAAAAAAAAGGCTCAAAAGGGTTAACTATGGATATTTAATAAAAGGGATGGCTAGAAAGGCTCAAACGGATCAAAGATGGCCTTTCCATCGTCTTTTAGGGCTCTAAATAATCTTCCATATCTACTAGTTAGATGGGCCTCCAAATGTAGCAACACACTTTTTTTTTTTTTTTTTACAATTTTTTTTAAGGGTTAACTCAAAAGAAATCTAGAGATCGTGTATACAATAATAAACTGTTAAGCTGTATAAAGAATGGGCAAAAGGGTTACTCTCTAAGAAAAATGATAGGCTCAAAAGCTCACTTGGTATTTATTATGACATGTTCATTCTTTCAAGCAACTCATATTTGTCTCCGACATCAACATGTAGAGTAGCAAACATAATGTAACATCACTTAAGACCAAAGATAATACAAATACTAAAATTTGAAATTAATCATGTCATCCAATGTTAAAACAAATCACACAAATTTTTTTTTTTTTTTAAACAACATTCTACCCCCCAACCTATTCTAAACATGAAAGGAAAATATGCATGCAGAAATGTGAAAATGATGCATAAAAACTAATTAGAAAAGTTACACTTAAAATGATAGAAAACGAAAATTAATTTTTTTTTTAACTTAGAAGATGCGTTTCTAGAGGCACTACACTCCATATTCAGCCATCTTCGACTCAAAAGTTGGAAAATGTATATTTATAGAGGAGAAATTAAAAAGAAGAAGAAAAATGAACATCAAAACTTAATAAAGAAAAAGAAATTTTTTTTTTTATTTTTTTTTTTTTTATTTTTATTTTTAATCAATGAAGATGCGTTTCTAGAGGCACTACACTCCATATTCAGCCATCTTCAACACAAAAAGTTAGCAACAGTTAGTTTCTACAACAAAAAATTAGTACAAACTTAACCAAGATTCCACAATTGTCGACTATTCCCTCCCCCCAACCAGAACGAAACATTGTCCTCAATGTTTAAAAGGAAAGAAGTAGAGTTTAGAAGACATCACCCTGGTGGTGCAACACGAAGAAAATATTTACAAAGCGGAGAGTTAAATCTAATTTGTACTTCTTATCACTGCTATCAATTACCATCATTATTTGGTCGCTCCAACACAAAGGTCCAGGGGTTTGGCTCCGGTCTAAAAGCTTATAATGAGATCAAGTAGCTCATTAGCAAGTGAGCACAAATAAAAAGTTTTTTCGCATGGGAAGGAATGAAGTAGTTTTTTATTGCATGGTTAAGAAATGCGATAAAGCCATCATAAAAGTTATTGACATTTAACAAACCGATGGGTTTCTGGTGGATGTGCAGATGAGCCCAAGATGCTAGTGTGATAAGTGCCTCTAGTGTTGCAAGATCTCCTGGAAGGAAAATAAAAGCATCAGCATGATTAAGCATTTCAGTTATTCTTTCTTGCATACCTGAGACGACTAACTCTTCTCCAGTTGATGAGTCAGACGAACTGCCCAATGGTTTTAGGACTCTTGGGATGATGCCTAACACTTGACTTCCTCTGATAAAAGCTGCTTCTGAGACCATTTTTGATAACCCTCGGTTACCTCCTCCATACACCAAGTGTAATTTTCTCTCTGCTATACTTCGACCAAGATCGATGGCTGCCTCAACGAACTCTTTATGTTTGCCATAGGTAAATCCAGAAAGCACACAAATGTTCTTGAATTGTCTATTTGGAGTAGCTGCCATTGCGAAACTTCTCAAAAACAATTTGTGAGTGCTTGACAAAAAGGAAATCACATTTAAAAATCTTGCGACGCGCCTCCGTGTGCCAAAAATAGGCCGCGGGCACAGCCGCGCCTAAACATACCCGCCCGAAGGCCGCGGCGCCAAGTTCGTACAGCGGAAAAAGGCCACAAAAACGGGTGGGCTATAGCCTTGGGGGGTGCGGCTGGCCAACTCTGTCCGCGGGACTCGGAATGGCGTAAGACTTTGCGAGGCGCCTACGTGTGCCAACAATAGCCCGTGGCCAGAGCCGCGCCCAAAAATACAAGCCCAAAGGCCGCGGCGCCAAGTTCGTCCTGCGGAAAAAGGCCACAAAAATGGGTGGGCTATTGCCTTGGGGGGTAGGGCTGGCCAACTTCGTCCGCCGGACTCGGAATGGCGCGAGACTTTGCAAGGTGTTTCCGTGTGCCAAAAATAGGCCGCGGGAACAGCCGCGACCAAAAATAACCGCCCGAAGACCGCGGCGCCAAGTTTGTCCAGCGGAAAAAGGCCACAAAAACGGGTGGGCTATAGCCTTGGGGGGTAGGGCTGGCCAACTTCGTCCGCCGGACTCGGAATGGCGCGAGATTTTGCGAGGCGCCTCCGTGTGCCAAAAATAAGCCGCGGGTACAGCCGCTCCCAAAAATACCCGCCCGAAGGCCGCGGCGCCAAGTTCATCCAGCGGAAAAAGGCCACAAAAACGGGTGGGCTATAGCCTTGGGGGGTGGGGTTGGCCAACTTCATCCACCGGACTCGGAATGGCGCGAGACTTTGCGAGTCGCCTCTGTGTGCCAAAAATAGGCCGCGGGCAGAGCCGCGCCCAAAAATATCTGCCAGAAGGCCGCGGCGCAAAGTTCGTCCAGCGGAAAAAGGCCACAAAAACGGGTGGGCTATAGCCCTTGGGGGTGGGGCTTGCCAACTTTGTCCGCCAGACTCGGAATGGCGCGAGACTTTGCGAGGCGCCTCCGTGTGCCAAAAATAGGCCTTGGGCACAGCCGCGCCCAAAAATATCGGCCCGAAGGCCGCGGCGCCTAGTTCGTCCAGCGGAAAAAGGCCCCAAAAACGGGTGGGCTATAGCCTTGGGGGGTGGGGCTGGCCAATTCCGTCCGCCGGACTCGGAATGGCGCGAGACTTTGCGAGGCACTTCCGTGTGCCAAAAATAGGCCGCGGGCAGAGCCGCGCCCACAAATACCCACCCGAAGACCGCGGCGCGAAGTTCGTCCAGCGGAAAAAGGCCACAAAAACAGGTGGGCTATAGCCTTGGGGGGTGGGGCTGGCCAATTCCGTCCGCCGGACTCGGAATGGCGCGAGACTTTCCGAGGCACTTCCGTGTGCCAAAAATAGGCCGCGGGCACAGCCGCGCCCAAAAATACACGCCCAAAGGCCGGGGCGCCAAGTTCGTCCGGTGGAAAAAGGCCACAAAAACGGGTGGGCTATAGCTTTGGGGGGTGAGGCCGGCAAACTTCGTCCGCCGGACTCGGAATGGAGCGAGACTTTGCGAGCGGCCTCCGTGTGCCAAAAATATGCCCCAGGCACAGCAGCGCCCAAAAATAACAGCCCGAAGGCCGTGGCGCCATGTTCGTGCAGCGGAAAAAGGCCACAAAAACGGTTGGGTTATAGCCTTGGGGGTGGGGCCGGCCCACTTCGTCCGCCGGACTCGCAATGGCGCGAGACTTTGCGAGCGGCCTCCGTGTGCCAAAAATAGGCCCCGGGCACAGCCGCGCCCAAAAATAACCGCCCGAAGGCCGGGGCGCCAAGTTCATCCAGCGGAAAAAGGCCACAAAAACGGGTGGGCTATAGCCTTGGGGGGTGGGGCTGGCTAACTACGTCCGCCGGACTCGGAATGGCGCGAGACTTTACGAGCGGCCTCCGTGTGCCAAAAATAGGACCCGGGCACAGCCGCGCCCAAAAATAACCACCAGAAGGCCGGGGCGCCATGTTCGTCCAGCGGAAAAAGGCCACATAAACGGGTTGGCTATAGCCTTGGGGGGTGGGGCTGGCCAACTTCGTCCGCTGGACTCGGAATGGCGCGAGACTTTGCGAGCGGGCTCCGTGTGCCAAAAAGAGGCCCCCGGCACAAAAGCGCCCAAAAATAACCGCCTAAAGGCCGGGGCGCCAAGTTCGTCCAGCGGAAAAAGGCCACAAAAACGGGTAGGCTATAGCCTTGGGGGTGGGGCCGGCCCACTTCGTCCGCCGGACTCGGAATGGCGCGAGACTTTGCGAGCGGCCTCCATGTGCCAAAAATAGACCCCGGGCACAGCCACGGCCAAAAATAACCACCAGAAGGCCGGGGCGCCATGTTCGTCCAGCGGAAAAAGGCCACATAAACGGGTTGGCTATAGCCTTGGGGGGTGGGGCTGGCCAACTTCGTCCGCTGGACTCGGAATGGCGCGAGACTTTGCGAGCGGGCTCCGTGTGCCAAAAAGAGGCCCCCGGCACAAAAGCGCCCAAAAATAACCGCCTAAAGGCCGGGGCGCCAAGTTCGTCCAGCGGAAAAAGGCCACAAAAACGGGTAGGCTATAGCCTTGGGGGTGGGGCCGGCCCACTTCGTCCGCCGGACTCGGAATGGCGCGAGACTTTGCGAGCGGCCTCCATGTGCCAAAAATAGACCCCGGGCACAGCCGCGCCCAAAAATAAAAGCCCGAAGGCCGGGCCGCCAAGTTCGTCCAGCGGAAAAAGGCCACAAAAACGGGTGGGCTATAGCCTTGGGGGGTGGGGCCGGCCGACTTCGTCCGCCGGACTCGCAATGGCGCGAGACTTTGCGAGCGGCCTCCGTGTGCCAAAAATAGGCCCCGGGCACAACCGCGCCCAAAAATAACCGCCCGAAGGCCGGGGCGCCAAGTTCATCCAACGGAAAAAGACCACAAAAACGGGTGGGCTATAGCCTTGGGGGGTGGGGCTGGCCAACTTCGTCCGCCGGACTCGGAATGGTGCGAGACTTTGCGAGCGGGCTCCGTGTGCCAAAAAGAGGCCCCAGGCACAAAAGCGCCCAAAAATAACCGCCTAAAGGCCGGGGCGCCAAGTTCGTCCAGCGGAAAAAGGCCACAAAAACGGGTAGGCTATAGCCTTGGGGGTGGGGCCGGCCCACTTCGTCCGCCGGACTCGGAATGGCGCGAGACTTTGCGAGCGGCCTCCATGTGCCAAAAATAGACCCCGGGCACAGCCGCGCCCAAAAATAAAAGCCCGAAGGCCGGGCCGCCAAGTTCGTCCAGCGGAAAAAGGCCACAAAAACGGGTGGGCTATAGCCTTGGGGGGTGGGGCCGGCCGACTTCGTCCGCCGGACTCAGGATGGCGCGAGACATTGCGAGCGGCCTCCGTGTGCCAAAAATAGGCCCCGGGCACAGCTGCGCCCAAAAATAACCGCCCGAAGGACGGGGCGCCATGTTCGTCCAGCGGAAAAAGGCCACAAAAACGGGTGGGCTATAGCCTTGGGGGGTGGGGCTGGCCAACTTCGTCCGCCGGACTCGGAATGGCGCGAGACTTTGCGAGCGGCCTCCGTGTGACAAAAATAGGCCCCGGGCAGAGTAGCGCCCAAAAATAAAAGCCCGAAGGCCGGGGCGCCAAGTTCGTCCAGCGGAAAAAGGCCACAAAAACGGGTGGGCTATAGCCTTGGGGGGCGGGGCTGGCCAACTTCGTCCGCCGGACTCGGAATGGCGCGAGACTTTGCGAGCGGCCTCCATGTGCCAAAAATAGACCCCGGGCACAGCCGCGCCCAAAAATAAAAGCCCGAAGGCCGGGGCGCCAAGTTCGTCCAGCGGAAAAAGGCCACAAAAACGGGTGGGCTATAGCCTTGGGGGGCGGGGCTGGCCAACTTCGTCCGCCGGACTCGGAATGGCGCGAGACTTTGCGAGCGGCCTCCGTGTGCCAGAAATAGGCCCCGGGCACAGCCGCGCCCAAAAATATACACCCGAAGGCCGGAGCGCCAAGTTCGTCCAGCGGAAAAAGGCCACAAAAACGGGTGGGCTATAGCCTTGGGGGGTGGGGCTGGCCAACTTCGTGCGCCGGACTCGGAATGGTGCAAGACTTTGCGAGCGGCCTCCGTGTGCCAAAAATAGGCCCTGGGCACAACAACGCCCAAAAATAACCGCCCGAAGGCCGGGGCGCTAAGTTCGTCCATCGGAAAAAGGCCACAAAAACGGGTGGGCTATAGCCTTGGGGGGTGGGGCTGGCAAACTTCGTCCGCCAGACTCGGAATGGCGCGAGACTTTGCGAGCGGCCTCTGTGTGCCAAAAATAGGCCCCAGGCACAGCCGCACCCAAAAAAAACCGCCCGAAGGCCGGGGCGCCAAGTTCGTCCAGCGGAAAAAGGCCACAAAAACGGGTGGGCTATAGCCTTGGGGGGTGGGGCCGGCCGACTTCGTCCGCCGGACTCAGGATGGCGCGAGACTTTGCGAGCGGCCTCCGTGTGCCAAAAATAGGCCCCGGGCACAGCCGCGCCCAAAAATAACTGCCCGAAGGCCGGGGCGCCATGTTCGTCCAGCGGAAAAAGGCCACAAAAACGGGTGGGCTATAGCCTTGGGGGGTGGGGCTGGCCCACTTCGTCCGCCGGACTCGGAATGGCGCGAGACTTTGCGAGCGGCCTCCGTGTGCCAAAAATAGGCCCCGGGCAGAGTAGCGCCCAAAAATAACCGCCCGAAGGACGGGGCGCCAAGTTCGTCCAGCGGAAAAAGGCCACAAAAACGGGTGGGCTATAGCCTTGGGGGGTGAGGCTGGCCGACTTCGTCCGCCGGACTCGGAATGGCGCGAGACTTTACGAGCATCCTCCGTGTGCCAAAAATAGGCCCCGGGCACAGCCGCATCCAAAAATAACCGCCCGAAGGCAGGAGCGCCAGGTCTGTCCAACGGAAAAACGCCACAAAAACGGGTGGGCTATAGCCTCGGGGGGTGGGGCTGGCCAACTTCGTCCGCCGGACTCGGAATGGCACGAGACTTTGCGAGCGGACTCCGTGTGCCAAAAAGAGGCCCCGGGCACAGCCGCGCCCAAAAATAACTACCCGAAGGCTGGGGCGCCATGTTCGTCCAGCGGAAAAAGGCCACAAAAACGGGTGGGCTATAGCCTTGGGGGGTCGGGCTGGCCAACTTCGTCCGCCGGACTCGAAAAGGGGCGAGACTTTGCGAACGGCCTCCGTGTGCCAAAAATAGGCCCCGGGCAGAGTATAGCCCAAAAATAACCGCCCGAAGGCCGGGGCGCCAAGTTCGTCCAGCGGAAAAAGGCCACAAAAACGGGTGGGCTATAGCCTTGGGGGTGGGGCCGGCCCACTTCGTCCGCCGGACTCGGAATGGCGCGAGACTTTGCGAGCGGCCTCCATATGCCAAAAATAGACCCCGGCCACAGCCGCGCCCAAAAATAAAAGCCCGAAGGCCGGGGCGCCATGTTCGTCCAGCGGAAAAAGGCCACAAAAACGGGTGGGCTATAGCCTTGGGGGGTGGGGCCGGCCCACTTCGTCCGCCGGACTCGGAATGGCGCGAGACTTTGCGAGCGGCCTCCGTGTGCCAAAATAGGCCCCGGGCAGAGTAGCGCCCAAAAATAACCGCCCGAAGGCCGGGGCGCCAAGTTCGTCCAGCGGAAAAAGGCCACAAAAACGGGTGGGCTATAGCCTTGGGGGGTGGGGCTGGCCAACTTCGTCCGCCGGACTCGGAATGGCGCGAGACTTTACGAGCGGCCTCCGTGTGCCAAAAATAGGCCCCGGGCACAGCCGCGCCCAAAAATAACCGCCCGAAGGCAGGAGCGCCAAGTTCGTCCAACGGAAAAAGGCCACAAAAACGGGCGGGCTATAGCCTTGCGGGGTGGGGCTGGCCAACTTCGTCCGCCGGACTCGGATTGGCGCGAGATTTTGTGAGCGGCCTCCGTGTGCCAAAAAAAGGCCCCGGGCTCCACCGCGCCCGAAAATAACTGCCCGTAGGCCGGGGCGCCATGTTCGTCCAGCGGAAAAAGGCCACAAAAACGGGTGGGCTATATCCTTGTGGGGTGGGGCTGGCCAACTTCGTCCGCCGGACTCGGAATGGCGCGAGACTTTGCGAGCGACCTCCGTGTTCCAAAAATAGGTCCCGGGCACAGCCGCGCCTAAAAATAACGGCCCGAAGGCCGGGGCGCCAAGTTCGTCCAGCGGAAAAAGGCGACAAAAACGGGTGGGCTATAGCCTTGGGGGGTGGGGCTTGCCAACTTCGTCCGCCGGACTCGGAATGGGGCGAGACTTTGCGAGTGGCCTCCGCGTGCCAAAAATAGGCCGCGGGCACAGCCACGCCCAAAAATAACCCCCTGAAGGTCGGCGCGCCCAAAAGCCCCTCAGCGGAAAAATGGCCAAAAAACGGTTGGGCTATAGCCTTGGGGGGTGGGGCTTGCCAACTTCGTCCGCCGGACTCGGAATGGGGCGAGACTTTGTGAGTGGCCTCCTTGTGCCTAAAATAGGCCGCGGGCACAGCCGCGCCCAAAAATAACCACCCGAAGACCGGGGCACCAAGTTCGTCCAGCGGAAAAATGGCAAAAAAACGGGTGGGCTATAGCCTTGGGGGGAGGGGTTGGCCGACTTCGTCCGCCGGACTTGGAATGGGGCGAGACTTTGCGAGCGGCCTCCGCGTGCCAAAAAATGTCCGCAGACACAGCCGCGCCCAAAAATAACCGCCCGAAGGCCAGGTCGCCAAGTTCGTCCAGCGGAAAAATGGTCAAAAAACGGGAGGGCTATAGCCTTGGGGGGAAGGGCTGGCCAACTTCGTCCGCCGGACTCGCAATGGGGCGAGACTTTGCGAGCGGCCTCCGCGTGCCAAAAATAGGCTACGGACACAGCCGCGCCCAAAAATAACCGCCCGAAGGCCGGGGCGCCAAGTTCGTCCAGCGGAAAAATGGCCAAAAAACAGGTGGGCTATAGCCTTGGGGGGAGGGGCTGGCCAACTTCGTCCGCCGGACTCAGAATGGGGCAAGACTTTGCGAGTGGCCTCCACGTACCAAAAATAGGCCGCGGGCACAGCCGCGCCCAAAAATAACCACCCGAAGGCCAGGGCGCCAAGTTCGTCCAGCGGAAAAATGGCCAAAAAACGGGTGGGCTATAGCCTTGGGGGGAGGGTTTGGCCGACTTCGTCCGCCGGACTTGGAATGGGGTGAGACTTTGCGAGCGTCCTCCGCGTGCCAAAAATAGGCCACGGACACAGCCGCGCCGAAAAATAACCGCCCGAAGGCCGGGGCGCCAAGTTCGTCCAGCGGAAAAATGGCCAAAAAACAGGTGGGCTATAGCCTTGGGGGGAGGGGCTGGCCAACTTTGTCCGCCGGACTCAGAATGGGGCGAGACTTTGTGAGTTGCCTCCATGTGCCAAAAATAGGCCGCGGGCACAGCCGCGCCCAAAAATAACCGCCCGAAGTTCGGGGCACCAAGTTCGTCCAGCGGAAAAATGGCCAAAAAACAGGTGGGCTATAGCCTTGGGGGGAGGGGCTGGCCAACTTCGTCCCCGGACTCGCAATGGGACGAGACTTTGCGAGCGGCCTCCGCGTGCCAAAAATAGGCCGCGGGCACAGCGGCGCCCAAAAATAACCACCCGAAGGCCGGGGCGCCAAGTTCGTCCAGCGGAAAAAGGCCACAAAAACGGGTGGGCTATAGCCTTGGGGGGTGGGGCTGGCCCACATCGTCCGCCGGCCTCGGAATGGCGTGAGACTTTGCGAGGCACCTCCGTGTGCCAAAAATAGGCCGTGGGCACAGCCGCGCCCAAATATACCCTCCCGAAGGCCGCGGCGCCAAGTTCGTCCAGCGGAAAAAGGCAACAAAAACGGGTGGGCTATAGCCTTGGGGGGTGGGGCTGGCCAACTTCGTCTGCCGGGCTCGGAATGGCACGAGACTTTGCGAGGCACCTCCGTATGCCAAAAATAGGCCACGGGCACAGCCGCGCGTAAAAATACCCGCCCGAAGGCCGGGGCGCCAAGTTCGTCCCGCGGAAAAAGGCCACAAAAACGGGTCGGATATAGCCTTGGGCGGTGGGGCTGGCCCACTTCGTCCGCCAGACTCGGAATGGCACGAGACTTTACGAGGCGCCTCCATGTGCGAAAAATAGGCCACGGGTGCAGCCGAGCCCAAAAATACCCACCCGAAGGCCGGGGCGCCAAGTTAGTCCAGCGGAAAAAGGCCACAAAAACGGGTGGGCTATAGCCTTGGGGGGTAGGGCTGGCCAACGTCGTCCGCCGGACTCGGAATGGCGCGAGACTTTGCGAGGCGCCTCCGTGTGCCCAAAATAGGCTGCGGGCACAGCCGCGCCCGAAAATACCTGCCCGAAGGGCGGGGCGCCAAGTTCATCCAGCGGAAAAAGGCCACAAAAACGGGTGGGCTATAGCCTTGGGTGGTAGGGCTGGCCCACTTCGTCCGCCGGACTCGGAATGGCGGGAGATTTTACGAGGCACCTCCGTGTGCCAAAAATAGGCTACGGGCACAGCCGCGCCCAAAAATACCCGCACGAAGGCCGGGGCGCCAAGTTCGTCCAGCGGAAAAAGGCCACAAAAACGGGTGGGCTATAGCCTTGGGGGGTGGGGCTGGCCAACTTCGTTCGCCGGACTCGGAATGGCGCGAGATTTTGCGAGGCGCCTCCGTGTACCAAAAATAGGCCGCGGACAAAGTCGCGTCCAAAAATACCCGCCCGAAGGCGGGGGCGCCAAGTTCGTCCAGCGGAAAAAGGCCACAAAAACAGGTGGGCTATAGCCTTGGGGGGTGGGGCTGGCCAATTTCGCCCGCCGGACTCGGAATGGCGCGAGACTTTGCGAGGCGCCTCCGTGTGCCAAAAATAGGCCGCGGGCACAGCCGCGCTGAAAAATACCCGCCCGAAGGCCGGGGCGCCAAGTTCGTCCAGCGGAAAAAGGCCACAAAAACGGGTGGGCTATAGCCTTGGGGGGTGGGGCTGGCTAACTTCGTCCGCCGGACTCGGAATGGCGCGAGACTTTGCGAGGCACCTCCGTGTGCCAAAAATATGCCACGGACACAGCCGCATCCAAAAATACCGTCCCAAAGGCCGGGGCGCCAAGTTCGTCCAGCGGAAAAAGGCCACAAAAATGGGTGGGCTATAGCCTTGGGGGGTGGGGCTGGCCAACTTCGTCCGCGGGACTCGGAATGGCGCTAGACTTTGCGAGGCGCCTCCGTGTACCAAAACTAGGCCGCGGGCACAGCCGTACCCAAAAATACCAGCCCGAAGGCCGGGGCGCCAAGTTCGTCCAGCGGAAAATGGCCACAAAAACGGGTGGGCTATAGCCTTGGGGGGTGGGGCTGGCCAACTTCGTTCGCCGGACTCGGAATGGCGCAAGACTTTGCGAGGCATCTCCGTGTGCCAAAAATAGGCAGCAGGCGCAGCCACGCCCAAAAATACCCTCCCGAAGGCCACGGCGCCAAGTTCGCCCAGCGGAAAAAGGCCACAAAAACGGGTGGGCTATAGCCTTGGGGGGTGGGGCTGGCCAACTTCGTCCACCGGACTCGGAATGGCGCGAGACTATGCGAGGCGCCTCCGTGTGCCAAAAATAGGCTGTGCCCACAGCCACGCCCAAAAATACCCGGCCGAAGGCCGGGGCGCCAAGATCGTCCAGCGGAAAAAGGCCACAAAAACGGGTGGGTATAGCCTTGGGAGGTGGGGCTGGCCAACTTCATCCGCCGGACTCGGAATGGTACGAGACTTTGCGAGGAGCCTCCGTATGCCAAAAATAGGCCGCGGGCACAGCCGCGCCTAAAAATAGCCGACCGAAGGCCGGGGCGCCAAGTTCGTCCAGCGGAAAAAGGCCACAAAAACGGGTGGGCTATAGCCTTGGGGGGTGGGGCTGGCCAACTTCGTCCGCCGGACTCGGAATGGCGTGAGACTTTGCAAGGCGCCTCCGTGTGCCAAAAATAGGCCGCGGGCACAGCCGCGCCCAAAAATACCCGCCCGACGGCCGGGGCGCCAAGTTCGTCCAGCGGAAAGAGGCCACAAAAACGGGTGGGCTATAGCCTTGGGGGGTGGGGCTGGCCAACTTCGTCCGCCGGACTCGGAATGGCGCGAGACTTTGCGAGGCGCCTCCGTGTGCCAAAAATAGGCCGCGGGCACAGCCGCGCCCAAAAATACCCGCCCGACGGCCGGGGCGCCAAGTTCGTCCAGCGGAAAGAGGCCACAAAAACGGGTGGGCTATAGCCTTGGGGGGTGGGGCTGGCCGACTTCGTCCGACGGACTCGGAATGGTGCGAGACTTTGCGAGGCGCTTCCGTGTACCAAAAATAGGCCGCGGGCACAGCCGCGCCCAAAAATACCCGCCCGAAGGCCGCTGCGCCAAGTTCGTCCAGTGGAAAAAGGCCACAAAAACGGGTGGGCTATAGCCTTGGGGGGTAGGGCTGGCCAACTTCGTCCGCCGGACTCGGAATGGCGCGAGACTTTGCGAGGCGCCTCCGTGTGCCAAATCTAGGCGACGGGAACAGCCGCGCCCAAAAATACCCGCCCAATGGCCGGGGCGCCGAGTTCGTCCAGCGGAAAAAGGCAACAAAAACGGGTGGGCTATAGCCTTGGGGGGTGGGGCTGGCCAACTTCGTCCGCCGGACTCGGAATGGCGCGAGACTTTGCGAGGTGCCGCCGTTTGCCAAAAATAGGCCGTGGGCACAGCCGCGCCCAAAAATACCCTCCCGAAGGCCGGGGCGCCAAGTTCGTGCAGCGGAAAAAGACCACAAAAACGGGTGGGCTATAGGCTTGGGGGGTAGGGCTGGCCAACTTCGTCCGCCGGACTCGGAATGGCGCGAGACTTTGCGAGGCCCCTCCGTGTGCCAAATCTAGGCGACGGGAATAGCCGCGCCCAAAAATACCCGCCCAATGGCCGGGGCGCCGAGTTCGTCCAGCGGAAAAAGGCAACAAAAACGGGTGGGCTATAGCCTTGGGGGGTAGGGCTGGCCCACTTCGTCCGCCGGACTCGGAATGGCGCGAGACTTTACGAGGTGCCTCCGTGTGCCAAAAATAGGCCGCGGGCACAGCCGCGCCCAAAAATACCCGCCTGAAGGCCGAGGGGCCAAGTTCGTCCAGCGGTAAAAGGCCATAAAAACGGGTGGTCTATAGCCTTGGGGGGTGGGGCTGGCCAACTTCGTCCGCCGGACTCGGAATGGCGCGAGACTATGCGAGGCGCCTCCGTGTGCCAAAAATAGGCCGCGGACACAGCCGCGCCCAAAAATAACCGCCCGAAGGCCGCGGCGCCAAGTTCGTCCAGCGGAAAAAGGGCACAAAAACGGGTGGGCTATAGCCTTGGGGGGTGGGGCTGGCCAACTTAGTCCGCCGGACTCGGAATGGCGCGACACTTTGTGAGGTGCCTCCGTGTGCCAAAAATAGGCCGCGGGCACAGCCGCGCCAAAAATACCGACCCGAAGGCCGGGGCGCCAAGTTCGTCCAGCGGAAAAAGGCCACCAAAACGGGTGGGCTATAGCCTTTGGGGGTGGGGCTGGCCAACTTCGTCTGCCGGACTCGGAATGGCGCGAGACTTTACGAGGTGCCTCCGTGTGCCAAAAATAGGCCACGGGCACAGCCGCGCTCAAAAATACCCGCCCGAAGGCCGAGGCTCCTAGTTCGTCCAGCGGAAAAAGGCAACAAAAACGGGTGGGCTATAGCCTTGGGGGGTGGGGCTGGCCAACTTCGTCCGCCGGACTCGGAATGGCGCGAGACTTTGCGAGGTGCCGCCGTTTGACAAAAATAGGCCGTGGGCACAGCCGCGCCCCAAAATACCCGCCCGAAGGCCGGGGTGCCAAGTTCGTCCAGCGGAAAAAGGCCAGAAAAACGGGTGGGCTATAGCCTTGGGGGGTGGGGCTGGCTAACTTAGTCCGCCGGACTCGGAATGGCGCGAGACTTTACGAGGTGCCTCCGTGTGCCAAAAATAGGCCGCGGGCACAGCCGCGTCCAAAAATACCCGCCCGAAGGCCGGGGCGCCAAGTTCGTCCAACGGAAAAAGGCCACAAAAACGGGTGGGCTATAGCCTTGGGGGGTGGGGCTGGCCAACATCGTCCGCCGGACTCGGAATGGCGCGAGACTTTGCGAGGCACCTCCGTGTGCGAAAAATAGGACCCAGGCACAGCCACGTCCAAAAATCCCGCCCGAAGGCCGGGGCGCCAAGTTCGTCCAGCGGAAAAAGGCCAAAAAATCGGGTGGGCTATAGCCTTGGGGGGTGGGGCTGGCCAATATCGTCCGCCGGACTCGGAATGGCGCGAGACTTTGTGAGGTGCCTCCGTGTGCCAAAAATAGGCTACGGGCGCACCCGCGCCAAAAAGTACCTGCCCGAAGGCCGAGCCGCCAGGTTCGTCCAGCGGTGAAATGCCACAAAAACGGGTGGGGCATAGGCTTGGTGGGTGGGGCTAGCCAACTTTGTCCGCCGGACTCGGAATGGCGCGAGACTTTGCGAGGCGCCTCCGTGTGCCAAAAATAGGCTGCGGGCACAGCCGCACCCAAAAATACCCGCCCGAAGGCCGGGGCGCCAAGTTCGTCCAGCGGAAAAAGGCCACAAAAACGGGTGGGCTATAGCCTTGGGGGGTGGGGCTCGCCCACTTCGTCCGCCAGACTCGGAATGGCGCGAGACTTTGCAAGGTGCCTCCGTGTGCCAAAAATAGGCCGCGGGCACAGCCGCGCCCAAAAATACCCGCCCGAAGGCCGGGCCGCCAAGTTCGTCCAGCGGAAAAAGCACAAAATCGAGTGGGCTATAGCCTTGGGGGGTGGGGCTCGCCCACTTCGTCCGCCAGACTCGGAATGGTGCGAGACTTTGCAAGGTGCCTCCGTGAGCCAAAGATAGGCCGCGGGCACAGCCGTACCCAAAAATACCCACCCGAAGGCCGGGGCACCAAGTTCGTCCAGCGGAAAAAGGCCACAAAATCGGGTGGGCTATAGCCTTGGGGGGTGGGGCTGGCCAACATCGTCCGCCGGACTCGGAATGGCGCGAGACTTTGCGAGGCACCTCCGTGTGCCAAAAATAGGCCGCGGGCACAGCCACGTCCAAAAATACCCGCCCGAAGGCCGGGGCGCCAAGTTCGTCCAGCGGAAAACGGCCACAAAAACGGGTGGGCTATAGCCTTGGGGGGTGGGGCTGCCCAACTTCGTCCGCCGGACTCGGAATGGTACGAGACTTTGTGAGGTGCCTCCATATGCCAAAAATAGGCCGTGGGACACCCGCGTCCAAAAATACCCGCCCGAAGGCCGGGGCGCCAAGTTCGTCCAGTGGAAAAAGGCCACAAAAACGGGTGGGCTATAGCCTTGGGGGGTGGCGCTGGCCCACTTCGTCCGCCGGACTCGGAATGGTGCGAGACTTTGCGAGGCGTCCCGTGTGCGAAAAACAGGCAGCGGGCACAGCCGCGCCCAAAAATACCCGTCCGAAGGCCGGGGCGCCAAGTTCGTCCAGCGGAAAAAGGCCACAAAATCGGGTGGGCTATAGCCTTGGGGGGTGGGGCTGGCCAACTTCGTCCGCCGGACTTGGAATGGTGCCAGACTTTGCGAGGTGCCTCCGTGTGCCAAAAAATAAGCCGCGGGCACAGCCGCGCCCAAAAATACCCGCCCGAAGGCCGGGGCGCCAAGTTCGTCTAGCGGTAAAAGGCCACAAAAACGGGTGTGCTATAGCCTTGGGGGGTGGGGCTGGCCAACTTTGTCCGCCCGACTCGGAATGGCGCGAGACATTGCGTGACGCCTCCGTGTGCCAAAAATAGGCCGTGGGCACAGCCGCGCCAAAAAATACCCGCCCGAAGGCTGGGCCGCCAAGTTCGTCCAACGGAAAAAGGCCACAAAAACGGGTGGGCTATAGCCTTGGGGGTGGGGCTGGCCCACTTCATCCGCCGGACTCGGAATGGCGCGAGACTTTGTGAGGCGCCTCCGTGTTCCAAAAATAGGCTACGGGCGCAGCCGCGCGAAAAAATACCCGCCCGAAGGCCGGGCCGCCAAGTTCGTCCAGCGGTGAAAGGCCACAAAAACGGGTGGGCTATAGGCTTGGGGGGTGGGGTTAGCCAACTTCGTCCGCTGGACTCGGAATGGCGCGAGACTTTGCAAGGCGTCTCCGTGTGCCAAAAATAGGCTGCGGGCACAGCTGCGCCCAAAAATACCCGACCGAAGGCCGGGGCGCCAAGTTCGTCCAGCGGAAAAAGGCCACAAAAATGGGTAGGCTATAGCCTTGGTGGGTGGGGCTGTCCAACTTCGTCCGCCTGACTGGGAATGGCGCGAGACTTTGCGAGTTGCCTCCGTGTGCCAAAAATAGGTTGCGGGACACCCGAGTCCTAAAATACCCGCCCGAAGGCCGGGGCGCCAAGTTCGTCCAACGGAAAAAGGCCACAAAAACGGGTGGGCTATAGCCTTGGGGGTGGGGCTGGCCCACTTCATCCGCCGGACTTGGAATGGTGCGAGACTTTGCGAGGGGCCTCCATGTGCCAAAAATAGGCTACAGGCGCAGCCGCGCCAAAAAATACCCGCCCGAAGGCCGGGCCGCCAAGTTCGTCCAGCGGTGAAAGGCCACAAAAACGGGTGGGCTATAGCCTTGGTGGGGGGCGCGGACGAAGTTCGTCCGCCGGGCTCGGAATGGGGCGAGACTTTGCGAGGGACCTCGGGGTACCATAAATAAGCCACGGAAAAAGCTGCGCCAAAAAATAAGTGCCCGAAGATCGTGGTGCCAAAACCCCCCAGCGGAAAAATGGCCAAAAAACGGGTGGGCTATAGCCTTGGTGGGGGGCGCGGGCGAAGTTCGTCCGCCGGACTCGGAATGGGGTGAGACTTTGCGAGGGGCTTTGGGGTGCGAAAAATAAGCCGCGGGCAATGCCGCGGCCAAAAATAAGTGCCCGAAGATCGTGGTACCAAAACCCCCCAGCGGAAAAATGGCCAAAAAACGGGTGGGCTATAGCCTTGGTGGGGGACGCGGGCAAATTTCGTCCGCCGGACTCGGAAGGGGGCTAGACTTTGCGAAGGGCCTCGGGGTGCCAAAAATAAGCCGCGGACAAAGCCGCGACCAAAAATAAGCGCCCGAAGATCGTGGTACCAAAACCCCCCAGCGGAAAAATGGCCAAAAAACGGGTGGGCTATAGCCTAGGTGGGGGGCGCGGGCAAATTTCGTCCGCCGGACTCGGAAGGGGGCTAGACTTTGCGAAGGGCCTCGGGGTGCCAAAAATAAGCCGCGGACAAAGCCGCGCCCAAAAATAAGCGCCTGAAGGTCGTGTTGCCAAAACCCCCCAGTGGAAAAATGGCCAAAAAACGGGTAGGCTGTAGCCTTGGTGGGGGGCGCGGGCGAAGTTCGTCCGCCGGACTCGGAATGGGGCGAGACTTTGTGAGGGGCCTCGGGGTGCCAAAAATAAGCCGTGGGCAAAGTCGCGCCCAAAAATAAGCACCCGCGGAAAAATGACCAAAAAACGGGTAGGCTATAGCCTTGGTGGGGGGCGCGGGCGAAGTTCATCCGCCAGACTCGGAATGGGGCGAGACTTTGCGAGGGGCCTCGGGGTGCCAAAAATAAGACACTGACAAAGCCGCGCCCAAAAATAAGCGCCCGAAGATCGTGGTACCAAAACCCCCCAGCGGAAAAATGGCCAAAAAACGGGTGGGCTATAGCCTTGGTGGGGGGCGCGGGCGAATTTCGTCCGCCGGACTCGGAATGGGGCTAGACTTTGTGAAGGGCCTCGGGGTGCCAAAACTAAGCCGTGGGCAAAGCCGCGCCCAAAAATAATCGCCCGAAGGTCGTGGTGCCAAAACCCCCCAGTGGAAAAATGGCCAAAAAACGGGTGGGCTATAGCCTTGGTGGGGGGCGCGGGCGAAGTTCGTCCGCCGGACTCGGAATGGGGCTAGACTTTGCGAAGGGCCTCGGGGTACCAAAAATAAGCCGCGTGCAAAGCCGCGCCCAAAAATAAGTGCCCAAAGATCGTGGTGCCAAAACCCCCCAGCGGAAAAATGGCCAAAAAACGGGTGGGCTATAGTCTTGGTGGGGGGCGCGGGCGAAGTTCGTCCACCGGACTTGGAATGGGGCGAGACTTTGCGAGGGGCTTCGGGGTGGCAAAAATAAGCCGCGGGCAAAGCCGCTCCCGAAGATCTTGGTGCCAAAACCCCCCAGTGGAAAAATGGCCAAAAAACGGGTCGGCTATAACCTTGGTGGGGGGCGCGGGCGAAGTTCGTCCGCCGGACTCGGAATGGGGCGAGACTTTGCGAGGGGCCTCGGGGTGCAAAAGATAAGCCGCGGGCAAAGTCGCCCCCAAAAATAAGCACCCGCGGAAAAATGATCAAAAAACGGGTGGGCTATAGCCTTGGTGGGGGGCGCGGGCGAAGTTCATCCGCCGGACTCGGAATGGGGCGAGACTTTGCGAGGGGCCTCGGGGTGCCAAAAATAAGACACGGGCAAAACCGCGTCCAAAAATAAGTGCGCGAAGATCGTGGTGCCAAAACCCACCAGCGGAAAAATGGCCAAAAAACGGGTGGGCTACAGCCTTGGTGGGGGGCGCGGGCGAATTTCGTCCGCCGGACTCGGAATGAAGTGAGCCTTTGCGTGGGGCCTCGGGGTGCCAAAAATAAGCCGCGGCAAAGCCGCTCCCGAAGATCTTGGTGCCAAAACCCCCCAGTGGAAAAATGGCCAAAAAACGGGTGGGCTATAACCTTGGTGGGGGGCGCGGGCGAAGTTCGTCCGCCGGACTCGGAATGGGGCGAGACCTTGCGAGGGGCCTCGGGGTGCCAAAAATAAGCCGCGGGCAAAGCCGCGCCCAAAAATAAGCGCCCGAAGGTCGTGGTGCCAAAACCCCCCAGTGGAAAAATGGCCAAAAAACAGGTGGGCTATAGCCTTGGTAGGGGGCGCGGGCGAAGTTCGTCCGCCGGACTCGGAATGGGGTGAGACTTTGCGAGGGGCCTCGGGGTGCCAAAAATAAGCCGCGGGCAAAGCCGCGCCCAAAAATAAGCACCCGAAGATCGTGGTGGCAAAACCCCCCAGCGGAAAAATGGCCAAAAAACAGGTGGGCTATAGCCATGGTGGGGGGCGCGGGCGAAGTTCGTCCGCCGGACTCGGAATGGGGCGAGACTTGGCGAGGGGCCTCGGGGTGCCAAATATAAGCCACGGGCAAAGCCGCGCCCAAAAATAAGTACCCGAAGATCATGGTGCCAAAACCCCCCAGCGGAAAAATGACCAAAAAACAGGTGGGCTATAGCCTTGCTGGGGGGGGCGGGCGAAGTTCGTCCGCCGGACTCGGAATGGGGCGAGACTTTGCGAGGGGCCTCGGGGTGCCAAAAATAAGCCGCAGGCAAAGACGCGCCCAACAATAAGCACCCGAAGATCATGGTGCCAAAACCGCCCAGCGGAAAAATGACCAAAAAACAGGTGGGCTATAGCCTTGCTGGGGGGCGCGGGCGAAGTTCGTCCGCCGGACTCGGAATGGGACGAGACTTTGCGAGGGGCCTCGGGGTGCCAAAAATAAGCCGCGGGCAAAGCCACACCCCAAAATAAGCACCCGAAAGTCGTGGTGCGAAAACCCCCCAGCGGAAAAATGGCCAAAAAACGGGTGGGCTATAGCCTTGGTGGGGGCGCGGACGAAGTTCGTCCGCAGGACTCGGAATGGTGCGAGACTTTGCGAGGGGCCTCGGTGTGCCAAAAATAAGCCGCGGGCAAAGCTGCGCCCAAAAATAAGCGCCCGAAGATCATGGTGCCAAAACCTCCCAGCGGAAAAATGGCCAAAAATCGGGTGGGCTATAGCCTTGGTGTGGGGCGGGGGCGAAGTTCGTCCGCCGGACTCAGAATAGGGCGAACTTTGCGAGGGGCCTCGGGGTGCCAAAAATAAGCCGCGGGCAAAGCCGTACCCAAAAATAAGCGCCCGAAGGTCGTGGTACGAAAACCCCCCAGCGGAAAAATGGCTAAAAAACAGGTGGGCTATAGCCTTGGTGGGGGGCGTGGGCGAAGTTCGTCCGCCGGACTCGGAAAGGGGCGAGACTTTGTGAGGGGCCTCGGGGTACCAAAAATAAGCCGCGGGCAAAGCCGCGCCCAAAAATAAGCGCTCGAAGATCGTGGTGCCAAAACCACCTAGCGGAAAAATGGCCAAAAAACGGGTGGGCTATAGCCTTGGTGGGGAGCGCGGGCGAAGTTCGTCCGCCGGACTCGGAATAGGGCGAGACTTTGCGAGGGGCCTCGGGGTGTGAAAAATAAGCCGCAGGTAAAGTCGCGCCCAAAAATAAGCGCCCGAAGATCGAGGTGCCAAAACCCCCCAGCGGAAAAATGGCTCAAAAACGGGTGGGCCATAGGTGGGGGGCGTGGGCGAAGTTCGTCCGCCGCACTCGGAATGGGGCGAGACTTTGCGAGGTTCCTCGGGGTGCCAAAAATAAGCCGCGCCCAAAAATAAGCGCCCAAAGATCGAGGTGCCAAAACCCCCCAGAGGAAAAATGGCCAAAAAACGGGTGGGCTATAGCCTTGGTGGGGGGCGCGGGCGAAGTTCGTCCGCCGGACTCGGAATGGGGCGAGACTTTGCGAGGGGCTTCGGGGTACCAAAAATAAGCCACGGGCAAAGCCGTGCCCAAAAAGAAGCACCCAAAGGTCGTGGTGCCAAAACCCCCCAGCGGAAAAATGGCCAAAAAACGGGTGGGCTATAGCGTTGGTGGGGGGCGCGGGCGAAGTTCGTCCGCCGGACTCGGAATGGGGCGAGACTTTGCGAGGGGCCTCGGGGTGCCAAAAATAAGCCGCGGACAAAGCCGTGCCCAAAAATAAGCGCCCGAAGGTCGTGGTGCCAAAACCCCCCAGCGGAAAAATGGCCAATAAACGGGTGGGCTATAGCCTTGGTGGGGGGCGCGGGCGAAGTTCATCCACTGGACTCGGAATGGGGCGAGACTTTGCGAGGGGCCTCGGGGTACCAAAAATAAGCCGCGGGCAAAGCCGCGCCCGAAGGTCGTGGTTCCAAAACCCCCCAGCGGAAAAATGGCCAATAAACGGGTGGGCTATAGCCTTGGTGGGGCGAAGTTCGTGCGCCGGACTCGGAATGGGGCGAGACTTTGTGAGGGGCCTCGGGGTACCAAAAATAAACCGCGGGCAAAGCTGCGCCCAAAAATAAGCGCTCAAAGATCGTGGTGCCAAAACCCCAGCAGAAAAACGGGTGGGCTATAGCCTTGGGGGGTGGGGCTGGCCAACTTCGTCCGCCGGACTCGGAATGGCGCGAGAATTTGCGAGGCACCTCCGTGTGCCAAAAATAGGCCGCGGGCACAGCCGTACCCAAAAATACCCGCCCAAAGGCCGGGGCGCTAAGTTCGTCCAGCGGGAAAAGGCCACAAAAAGGGGTGGGCTATAGCCTTGGGGGGTGGGACTGGCCAACTTCGTCCGCCGGACTCGGAATGGCGCAAAACTTTGCGAGCCACCTCCGTGAGCCAAAAATAGCCCGTGGGCACAGCCACGCCCAAAAATACCCACCCGAAGGCCGGGGCGCCAAGTTCGTCCAGCGGAAAAAGGCCACAAAAACGGGTGGGCTATAGCCTTGGGGGGTGGGGCTGGCCAACTTCGTCCGCCGGACTCGGAATGGGGTGAGACTTTGCGAGCGGCCTCTGCGTGCTAAAAATAGGCCGCGGGCACAGCCACGCCCAAAAATAACCCCCCGAAGGTCGGCACGCCCAAACCCCCCAGCGGAAAAATGGCCAAAAAACGGGTGGGCTACAGCCTTGGGGGGAGGGGCAGGCCAACTTCGTCCGCCGGACTCGGAATGGGGCGAGACTTTGCGAGCGGCCTCTGCGTGCCAAAAATAGGCCGCGGGCACAGCCACGTCCAAAAATAACCCCACGAAGGTCGGCACGCCCAAACCCCCCAGCGGAAAAATGGCCAAAAAACGGGTGGGCTATAGCCTTGGGGGGAGGGGCAGGCGAACTTCGTGCGCCGGACTCGGAATGGGGCGAGACTTCACGAGCGGCCTCCGTGTGCCAAAAATAGGCCGCAGGCACAACCGCGCCCAAAAATAACCCCCCGACGGTCAGCGCGCCCAAACCCCCCAGCGGAAAAATGGCCAAAAAACGGGTGGGCTATAGCCTTGGGGGGATGGGCTGCACAACTTCGTCCGCCGGACTCGGAATGCGGCGAGACTTTGCGAGCGGCCTCCGCGTACCAAAAATAGGCCGCGGGCACAGCCGCGCCCAAAAATAACCCCCCGAAGGTCGGCACGCCCAAACCCCCCAGCGGAAAAATGGGCAAAAAACGGGTGGGCTATAGCCTTGGGGGGAGGGGCAGGCCAACTTCGTCCGCCGGACTCGGAATGGGGCGAAACTTAGCGAGCGGCCTCCGGGTGCCAAAAATAGGCCGTGGGCACAACCGTGCCCAAAAATAACCCACCAATGGTCATCGCACCAAAACCCCCCAGCGGAAAAATGGCCAAAAAACGGGTGGGCGATAGCCTTGAGGGTAGGGGCTGGCCAACTTCGTCCGCCGGACTCGGAATGGGGCGAGACCTTGCGAGCGGCCTCCGCATGCCAAACCTAGGCCGCGGGCACAGCCGCGCCCAAAAATAACCCCCGAAGGTTGGCACGCCCAAAACCCCCAGCGGAAAAATGGCCAAAAAACGGGTGGGCTATAGCCTTGGGGGGAGGGGCTGGCCCACTTCGTCCGCCGGACTCGGAATGGGGTGAGACTTTGCGAGCGGCCTCTGCGTGCCAAAAATAGGCCGCGGGCACAGCCGTGCCTAAAAATACCCGCCCAAAGGCCGGGGCGCCAAGTTCGTCCAGCGGGAAAAGGCCACAAAAACGGGTGGGCTATAGCCTTCGGGGGTGGGGCTGGCCAACTTCGTCCGCCGGGCTCGGAATGGGGCGAGACTTTGCGAGCGGCATCCGCGTGCCAAAAATAGGCCACTGGCACAGCCGCACCCAAAAATAGCCACCCGATGGTCGGCGCGCCCAAACCCCCCAGCGGAAAAATGGCCAAAAAACGGGTGGGCTATAGCCTTGGTGGGGGGCGCGGGCGAAGTTCGTCCGCCGGACTCAGAATGGGGCGAGACTTTACGAGGGGCCTCGGGGTGCCAAAAATAGGCCGAGGCCACAGCCGCGCCCAAAAATAACCCCCGACGGCCGGGGCGCCAAGTTCGTCCAGCGGAAAAAGGCCACAAAAACGGGTGGGCTATAGCCTTGGGGGGTGCGGCTGGCCAACTTCGTCCACCGGACTCGGAATGGCGCGAGACTTTGCGAGGGGCCTCCGTGTGCCAAAAATAGGCCACGGGCACAGCCGTGCCCAAAAATAACCAACCGAAAGCCGGTGCGCCAAGTTCGTCCAGCGGAAAAAGGCCACAAAAACGGGTGGGCTATGGCCTTCGGAGGTGGGGCTGGCCAAATTCGTCCGCCGGACCTGGAATGTCGCGAGACTTTGCGAGGGACCTCCGTGTGCCAAAAATAGGCCGCGGGCACAGCCGCGCCCAAAAATAACCGCCCGAAGGCCGGGGCGCCAAGTTCGTCCAGCGGAAAAATGGCCAAAAAACGGGTGGGCTATAGCCTTGGGGGGAGGGGCTGGCCAACTTCGTCCGCCGGACTCGGAATGGGGCGAGACTTTGCGAGCGGACTCCGCGTGCCAAAAATAGGCCGCGGGCGTGGGCGCGCCCAAAAATAACCGCCCGAAGGCCGGGGCGCCAAGTTCGTCCAGCGGAAAAATGGCCAAAAAATGGGTGGACTATAGCCTTGGGGGGAGGGGCTGGCCAACTTCGTCCGTCGGACTCGGAATGGGGCGAGACTTTGCGAGCGGCATCCGCGTGCCAAAAATAGGCCACTGGCACAGCCGCACCCAAAAATAGCCACCCGATGGTAGCGCCCAAACCCCCCAGCGGAAAAATGGCCAAAAAACGGGTGGGCTATAGCCTTAGGGGGAGGGGCTGGCCAACTTTGTCCGCCGGACTCGGAATGGGGCGAGACTTTGCGAATGGTCTCCGCGTGCCAAAAATAGGCCGCGGGCACAGCCGCGCCCAAAAATAACCGCTCGAAGGCCGGGGCGCCAAGTTCGACCAGCGGATAAATGGCCATAAAACGGGTGGGCTATAGCCTTGGGGGGAGGGGCTGGCCAACTTCGTCCGCCGGACTCGGAATGGGGCGAGACTTTGTGAACGTCCTCCGCGTGCCTAAAATAGGCCGTGGGCACAGCCACGCCCAAAAATAACCGCCCGAAGGCCGGGGCGCCAAGTTCGTCCAGCGGAAAAATGGCCAAAAAATGGGTGGACTATAACCTTGGGGGGAGGGGCTGGCCAACTTCGTCCGTCGGACTCGGAATGGGGCGAAACTTTGCGAGCGGACTCCGCGTGCCAAAAATAGGCCGCGGGCGCGGGCGCGCCCAAAAATAACCGCCCGAAGGCCGGGGCGCCAAGTTCGTCCAGCGGAAAAATGGCCAAAAAATGGGTGGACTATAGCCTTGGGGGGAGGGGCTGGCCAACTTCGTCCGTCGGACTCGGAATGGGGCGAGACTTTGCGAGCGGCATCCGCGTACCAAAAATAGGCCACTGGCACAGCCACACCCAAAAATAGCCACCCGATGGTCGGCGCGCCCAAACCCCCCAGCGGAAAAATGGCCAAAAAACGGGTGGGCTATAGCCTTAGGGGGAGGGGCTGGCCCACTTCGTCCGCCGGACTCGGAATGGGGCAAGGCTTTGCGACTGGTCTCCGCGTGCCAAAAATAGGCCGCGGGCACAGCCGCGCCCAAAAATAACCACCCGAAGGCCGGGGCGCCAAGTTCGTCCAGCGGATAAATGGCCAAAAAACGGGTGGGCTATAGGCTTGGGGGGAGGGGCTGGCCCACTTCGTCCGCCGGACTCGGAATGGGGCGAGACTTTGCGAGCGGCCTTCGCGTGCCAAAAACAGGCCGCGGGCTCAGCTGCGCCCAAAAATAACCGCCCGAAGGCCGGGGCGCCAAGTTCGTCCAGCGGAAAAATGGCCAAAAAACGGGTGGGCTATAGCCTTGGGGGTAGGGGCTGGCCAACTTCGTCTGCCGGACTCGGAATGGGGCGAGACTTTGCGAGCGGACTCCGCGTGCCAAAAATAGGCCGCGGGCGCGGGCTCACCCAAAAATAACCGCCCGAAGGCCGGGGAGCCAAGTTCGTCCAGCGGAAAAATGGCCAAAAAACGGGTGGGCTATAGCCTTGGGGGGAGGGGCTAGCCAACTTCTTCCGCCGGACTCGGAATGGGGCGAGAATTTGCGAGCGGCCTCCGCGTGCCAAAAATAGGCCACGGGCACAGCTGCGCCTAAAAATAACCGCTCGACGGTCGGCGCGGCCAAACCCCCCAGCGGAAAAATGGCCAAAAAACGTGTGGGCTATAGCCTTGGGGGGAGGGGCTGGCCAACTTCGTCCGCCGGACTCGGAATGGGTCGAGACTTTGCGAGCGGCCACTGCGTGCCAAAAATAGGCCGCGGGGAAAGCCGTACCCAAAAATAACCGCCCGAAGGCCGGGTTGCCAAGTTCGTCCAGCGGAAAAAGGACACAAAAACGGGTGGGATATAGCCTTGGGGGGTGGGCCTGGCCGACTTCGTCCGCCGGACTCGGAATGTGCGAGACTTTGCGAGCGGCCTCCGTGTGCCAAAAATAGGCCCCGGGCACATCCGCGCCCAAAAATAGCCGCCCGAAGGCCGGGGCGCCAAGTTCGTCCAGCGGAAAAAGGCCACAAAAACGGGTGGGCTATAGCCCTGGGGGGTGGGCCTGGCAAACTTCGTCCGCCGAACTCGGAATGGCGCGAGACATTGCGATCGGCCTCCGTGTGCCAAAAATAGGACCCGGGCACAGCTGCACCCAAAAATAGCCGCCTTAAGGCCGGGGCGCCAAGTTCGTCCAGCGGAAAAAGGCCACAAAAACGGGTGGGCTATAGCCTTGGGGGGTGGGGCTGGCCCACTTCGTCCGCCGGACTCGGAATGGTGCGAGACTTTGCGAGCGGCCTCCGTGTGCCAAAAATAGTCTCCGGACACAGCCGCGCCCAAAAATAACCCCCCGAAGGACGGGGCGCCAAGTTCGCCCAGCGGAAAAAGGCCAGAAAAACGGGTGGGCTATAGCCTTGGGGGGTGGGGCTGGCCAACTTCGTCCGCCGGACTCGGAATGGCGCGAGACTTTGCGAGCGGCCTCCGTGTGCAAAAAATAGGTCCCGGGCACAGCCGCCCCCAAAAATAACCGCCCGAAGGCCGGGGCGCCAAGTTCGTCCAGCGGAAAAAGGCCACAAAAACGGGTGGGCCTTGGGGGGTGGGGCTGGCCAAATTTTTCCGCCGGACTCGGAATGGCGTAAGACTTTGCGAGCAGCCTCCGTGTGCCAAAAATAGGCCCCGGGCACAGCCGCGCCCAAAAATAACCGCCCGAAGGCCGGGGCGCCAAGTTCGTCCAGCGGAGAAAGGCCACAAAAACGGGTGGGCTATAGCCTTGGCGGGTGGGGCTGGCCCACTTCGTCCGCCGGACTCGGAATGGCGCGAGACTTTTCGAGAGGCCTACGTGTGCCAAAAATAGGCCCCAGACTCAGCCACGCCCAAAAATAACCGCCCGAACGCCAGGGCGCCAAGTTCGTCCAGCGGAAAAAGGCCACAAAAACGGGTGGGCTATAGCCTTGGGGGGTGGGGTTGTCCAACTTCGTCCGCCGGACTCGGAATGGAGCGAGACTTTGCGAGCGGACTCCGTGTGCCAAGAATAGGCCCCGGACTCAGCCACGCCCAAAAATAACCGCCCGAAGGCCGGGGTGCCAAGTTCGTCCAGCGGAAAAAGGCCACAAAAACGGGCGGGCTATACCTTGGGGGGTGGGGCTGGCCAACTTCGTCCGCCGGACTCGGAATGGCGCGAGACTTTGCGAGGTGCCTCCGTGTGCCAAAAATATGGCCCGGACACAGCCGCGCCCAAAAATAACCGCCCGAAGGCCGGGGCGCCAAGTTCGTCCAGCGGAAAAAGGCCACAAAAACGGGTGAGCTATAGCCTTGGCGGGTGGGGCTGGCCAACTTCGTCCGCCGGACTCGGAATGGCGCGAGACTTTGCGAGAGGCCTACGTGTGCCAAAAATAGGCCCCGGACTCAGCCACGCCCAAAAATAACCGCCCGAACGCCAGGGCGCCAAGTTCGTCCAGCGGAAAAATGGCCAAAAAACGGGTGGGCTATAGCCTTGGGGGGAGGGGCTGGCCCACTTCGTCCGCCGGACTCGGAATGGGGCGAGACTTTGCGAGCGGCTTCCGCGTGCCAAAAATAGGCCGAGGGCACAGCCGCGCCCAAAAACAACCGCCCGACGGCCGGGGCGCCAAGTTCGTCCAGCGGAAAAATGGCCAAAAAACGGGTGGGCTATAGCCTTGGGGGGAGGGGCTGGCCCACTTCGTCCGCCGGACTCGGAATGGGGCGAGACCATGCAAGCGGCCTCCGCGTGCCAAAAATAAGCCGCGGGCACAGCCGCGCCCAAAAATAACCCCCCGAAGGTCGTTGCGCCCAAACCCCCCAGCGGAAAAATGGCCAAAAAACGGGTGGGCTATAGCCTTGGGGGGTGGGGCTGGCCAACTTCGTCCGCCGGACTCGGAATGGGGCGAGACTTTGCGAGCGGCCTCCACGTGCCAAAAATAGGCCGTGGGCACAGTCACACCCAAAAATAACCGCCCGAAGGTCGGCGCGCCCAAACCCCCCAGCGGAAAAATGGCCAAAAAACGGGTGGGCTATAGCCTTGGGGGGAGGGGCTGGCCAACATCGTCCGCCGGACTTGGAATGGGGCGTGACTTTGCGAGCGGCCTACGCGTGCCAAAAATAGGCCGAGGACTCAGCCGCGCCAAAAAATAACCGGCCGAAGGCCGGGGCGCCAAGTTCGTCCAGCGGAAAAAGGCCACAAAAACGGGTGAGCTATAGCCTTGGCGGGTGGGGCTGGCCAACTTCGTCCGGCGGACTCGGAATGGCGCGAGACTTTGCGAGAGGCCTACGTGTGCCAAAAATAGGCCCCGGACTCAGCCACGCCCAAAAATAACCGCCCGAACGCCAGGGCGCCAAGTTCGTCCAGCGGAAAAATGGCCAAAAAACGGGTGGGCTATAGCCTTGGGGGGAGGGGCTGGCCCATTTCGTCCGCCGGACTCGGAATGGGGCGAGACTTTGCGAGCGGCTTCCGCGTGCCAAAAATAGGCCGAGGGCACAGCCGCGCCCAAAAACAACCGCCCGAAGGCCGGGGCGCCAAGTTCGTCCAGCAGAAAAATGGCCAAAAAACGGGTGGGCTATAGCCTTCGGGGGAGGGGCTGGCCAACTTCATCCGCCGGACTCGGAATGGGGCGAGACCTTGCGAGCAGCCTCCGCTTGCCAAAAATAGTCTCCGGACACAGCCGCGCCCAAAAATAACCCCCCGAAGGACGGGGCGCCAAGTTCGCCCAGCGGAAAAAGGCCAGAAAAACGGGTGGGCTATAGCCTTGGGGGGTGGGGCTGGCCAACTTCGTCCGCCGGACTCGGAATGGCGCGAGACTTTGCGAGCGGCCTCCGTGTGCAAAAAATAGGTCCCGGGCACAGCCGCCCCCAAAAATAACCGCCCGAAGGCCGGGGCGCCAAGTTCGTCCAGCGGAAAAAGGCCACAAAAACGGGTGGGCCTTGGGGGGTGGGGCTGGCCAAATTTTTCCGCCGGACTCGGAATGGCGTAAGACTTTGCGAGCAGCCTCCGTGTGCCAAAAATAGGCCCCGGGCACAGCCGCGCCCAAAAATAACCGCCCGAAGGCCGGGGCGCCAAGTTCGTCCAGCGGAGAAAGGCCACAAAAACGGGTGGGCTATAGCCTTGGCGGGTGGGGCTGGCCCACTTCGTCCGCCGGACTCGGAATGGCGCGAGACTTTTCGAGAGGCCTACGTGTGCCAAAAATAGGCCCCAGACTCAGCCACGCCCAAAAATAACCGCCCGAACGCCAGGGCGCCAAGTTCGTCCAGCGGAAAAAGGCCACAAAAACGGGTGGGCTATAGCCTTGGGGGGTGGGGTTGTCCAACTTCGTCCGCCGGACTCGGAATGGAGCGAGACTTTGCGAGCGGACTCCGTGTGCCAAGAATAGGCCCCGGACTCAGCCACGCCCAAAAATAACCGCCCGAAGGCCGGGGTGCCAAGTTCGTCCAGCGGAAAAAGGCCACAAAAACGGGCGGGCTATACCTTGGGGGGTGGGGCTGGCCAACTTCGTCCGCCGGACTCGGAATGGCGCGAGACTTTGCGAGGTGCCTCCGTGTGCCAAAAATATGGCCCGGACACAGCCGCACCCAAAAATAACCGCCCGAAGGCCGGGGCGCCAAGTTCGTCCAGCGGAAAAAGGCCACAAAAACGGGTGAGCTATAGCCTTGGCGGGTGGGGCTGGCCAACTTCGTCCGCCGGACTCGGAATGGCGCGAGACTTTGCGAGAGGCCTACGTGTGCCAAAAATAGGCCCCGGACTCAGCCACGCCCAAAAATAACCGCCCGAACGCCAGGGCGCCAAGTTCGTCCAGCGGAAAAATGGCCAAAAAACGGGTGGGCTATAGCCT
This sequence comes from Citrus sp. QX-2021, assembly GCA_030444885.1. Lineage (NCBI taxonomy): Eukaryota > Viridiplantae > Streptophyta > Magnoliopsida > Sapindales > Rutaceae > Citrus > Citrus sp. QX-2021. Next base: position 124,973 of record CM059829.1, read on the forward strand.
TGGGGGGAGGGGCTGGCCCACTTCGTCCGCCGGACTCGGAATGGGGCGAGACTTTGCGAGCGGCTTCCGCGTGCCAAAAATAGGCCGAGGGCACAGCCGCGCCCAAAAAAAACCGCCCGACGGCCGGGGCGCCAAGTTCGTCCAGCGGAAAAATGGCCAAAAAACGGGTGGGCTATAGCCTTGGGGGGAGGGGCTGGCCCACTTCGTCCGCCGGACTCGGAATGGGGCGAGACCATGCAAGCGGCCTCCGCGTGCCAAAAATAAGCCGCGGGCACAGCCGCGCCCAAAAATAACCCCCCGAAGGTCGTTGCGCCCAAACCCCCCAGCGGAAAAATGGCCAAAAAACGGGTGGGCTATAGCCTTGGGGGGTGGGGCTGGCCAACTTCGTCCGCCGGACTCGGAATGGGGCGAGACTTTGCGAGCGGCCTCCACGTGCCAAAAATAGGCCGTGGGCACAGTCACACCCAAAAATAACTGCCCGAAGGTCGGCGCGCCCAAACCCCCCAGCGGAAAAATGGCCAAAAAACGGGTGGGCTATAGCCTTGGGGGGAGGGGCTGGCCAACATCGTCCGCCGGACTTGGAATGGGGCGTGACTTTGCGAGCGGCCTACGCGTGCCAAAAATAGGCCGAGGACTCAGCCGCGCCAAAAAATAACCGGCCGAAGGCCGGGGCGCCAAGTTCGTCCAGCGGAAAAAGGCCACAAAAACGGGTGAGCTATAGCCTTGGCGGGTGGGGCTGGCCAACTTCGTCCGGCGGACTCGGAATGGCGCGAGACTTTGCGAGAGGCCTACGTGTGCCAAAAATAGGCCCCGGACTCAGCCACGCCCAAAAATAACCGCCCGAACGCCAGGGCGCCAAGTTCGTCCAGCGGAAAAATGGCCAAAAAACGGGTGGGCTATAGCCTTGGGGGGAGGGGCTGGCCCATTTCGTCCGCCGGACTCGGAATGGGGCGAGACTTTGCGAGCGGCTTCCGCGTGCCAAAAATAGGCCGAGGGCACAGCCGCGCCCAAAAACAACCGCCCGAAGGCCGGGGCGCCAAGTTCGTCCAGCAGAAAAATGGCCAAAAAACGGGTGGGCTATAGCCTTCGGGGGAGGGGCTGGCCCACTTCGTCCGCCGGACTCGGAATGGGACGAGACCATGCGAGCGGCCTCCGCGTGCCAAAAATAAGACGCGGGCACAGTCGCACCCAAAAATAACCCCCCGAAGGTCGTTGCGCCCAAACCCCCCAGCGGAAAAATGGCCAAAAAACGGGTGGGCTTTAGCCTTGGGGGGTGGGGCTGCCCAACTTCGTCCGCCGGACTTGGAATGGGGCGAGACTTTGCGAGCGGCCTCCACATGCCAAAAATAGGCCGTGGGCACAGCCACACCCAAAAATAACTGCCCGAAGGTCGGCGCGCCCAAACCCCCCAGCGGAAAAATGGCCAAAAAACGGGTGGGCTATAGCCTTGGGGGGAGGGGCTGGCCAACATCGTCCGCCGGACTCGGAATGGGGCGAGACTTTGTGAGCGGCCTACGCGTGCCAAAAATAGGCCGAGGGCTCAGCCACGCCCAAAAATAACCGGCCGAAGGCCGGGGCGCCAAGTTCGTCCAGCGGAAAAAGGCCTCAAAAACGGGTGGGCTATAGCCTTGGGGGGTGGGGCTAGCCCACTTCGTCCGCCAGACTCGGAATGGCGTGAGACTTTGTGAGCGGCCTCCATGTGCCAAATATAGGCCCCGGACACAGCCGCGCCCAAAAATAACCGCACGAAGGCCGGGGCGCCAAGTTCGTCCAGCGGAAAAAGGCCACAAAAACGGGTGTGCTATACCCTTGGGGGGTGGGGCTGGCCGACTTCGTCCGCCGGACTCGGAATAGCGTGAGACTTAGCGAGCGGCCTCCATGAGCCAAAAATTGGCCCCGGACACAGCCGCGCCCAAAAATAACCGCCCTAAGGCCGGGGCGCCAAGTTCGTCCAGCGGAAAAAGGCCACAAAAACGGGTGGGCTATAGCCTTCGGGGGTGGGGCTGGCCAACTTCGTCCGCCGGACTCGGAATGGTGCAAGACTTTACGAGCAGGCTCCTTGTGCCAAAAATACACCCCGGGCAAAGCCGCGCCCAAAAATAACCGCCCGAAGGCCGGGGCGCCAAGTTCGTCCAGCGGAAAAAGGCCACAAAAACGGGTGGGCTATAGCCTTGGGGGGTGGGGCTGGCCAACTTTGTCCGCCGGACTCGGAATGGCGCGAGGCTTTACGAGCGATCTCCGTGTGCCAAAAATAGGGCCCGGGCACAGTCGCGCCCAAAAATAACCGCCCGAAGGCCGGGGCGCCAAGTTCGTCCTGCGGAAAAAGACCACAAAAACGGGTGGGCTATAGCCTTGGGGGGTGGGGCTGGCCAACTTCGTCCGCTGGGCTCGGAATGTCGCGAGACTTTGCGAGCGGTCTCCGTGTGCCAAAAATAGGGCCCGGGCACAGCCGCGCCCAAAAAAAACAGCCCGAAGGCCGGGGGGCCAAGTTCGTCCAGCGGAAAAAGGCCACAAAAACGGGTGAGCTATAGCCTTGGGGGGTGGGGCTGGCCAACTTCGTCCGCCGGACTCGGAATGGCGCAAGACTTTGCGAGCGGCCTCCTTGTGCCAAAAATAGGCCGCGGGCAGAGCCGTGCCCAAAAATACCCGCCCGAAGGCCGCGGCGCCAAGTTCGTCCAGCGGAAAAAGGCCACAAAAACGGGTGGGCTATAGCCTTGGGGGGTGGGGCTGGCCCACATCGTCCGCCGGACTCGGAATGGCGCGAGACTTTGTGAGGCGCCTCCGTCTCCCAAAAATAGGCCGCGGGAACAGCCGCGCCTAAAAATACCCGCCCGAAGGCCGCGGCGCCAAGTTCGTCCAGCGGAAAAAGGCCACAAAAACGGGTGGGCTATAGCCTTGGGGGGTGGGGCTGGCCAACTTCGTCTGCTGGGCTCAGAATGGCGCGAGAGTTTGCGAGGCGTCTCCGCATGCCAAAAATAGGCCTCGGGCACAGCCGCGCCCAAAAATACCCTCCCAAAGGCCGCGGCGCCAAGTTCGTCCAGCGGAAAAAGGCCACAAAAACGGGTGGGCTATAGCCTTTCGGGGTGGGGCTGGCCAAGTTCGTCCGCCGGACTCGGAAAGGCGCGAGACTTTGCGAGGCGCCTCCGTGTGCCACAAATAGGCCGTGGGCACAGCCGCGCCCAAAAATATCGGCCCGAAGGCCGCGGCGCCAAGTTTGTCCAGCGGAAAAAGGCCCCAAAAATGGGTGGGCTATAGCCTTGGGGGGTGGGGCTGGCCAACTTCGTCCGCCGGACTCGGAATGGTGCGAGACTTTACGACGCGCCTCCGTGTGCCAAAAATAGGCCGCGGCCACAGCCGCGCCCAAAAATACCCGCCCGAAGGCCGCGGCGCCAAGTTCGTCCAGCGGAAAAAGGCCACAAAAACGGGTGGGCTGTAGCCTTGGGGGGTGGGGCTGGCCAACTTCGTCCGCCGGACTCGGAATGGCGCGAGACTTTGCGAGGCTCCTCCGTGTGACAAAAATAGGCCGCGGGCACAGCCGCGTCCAAACATACACGCCAGAAGGCCGCGGCGCCAAGTTCGTACAGCGGAAAAAGGCCACAAAAACGGGTGGGCTATAGCCTTGGGGGGTGGGGTCTGGCCGACTTCGTCCGCCGGACTCGGAATGGCACGAGACTTTTCGAGGCACCTCCGTGTGCCAAAAATAGGCCGCGGGCACAGCCACGCCCAAAAATACCCGCCCGAAGGGAGCGGCGCCAAGTTCGTCCAGTGGAAAAAGGCCACAAAAACGGGTGGGCTATAGCCTTGGCGGGTGGGGCTGCCCAACTTCGTCCGCCGGACTCGGAATGGTGCGAGACTTTGCGAGTCGCCTCCATTTGCCAAAAATAGGCCGCGGGCACAGCCGCGCCCAAAAATACCCGCCCGAAGGCCGCGGCGCCAAGTTCGTCCAGCCGAAAAAGGCCACAAAAACGGGTGGGCAATAGCCTTGGGGGGTGGGGCTGGCCGACTTCGTCCGCCGGGCTCGGAATGGCGCGAGATTTTGCGAGGTGTCTCCGTGTGCCAAAAATAGGCCGCAGGCACAGCCGCGCCCAAAAATACCCGCCCGTTGGCTGCGGCGCCAAGTTCGTCCAGCGGAAAAAGGCCACAAAAATGGGTGGGCTATAGCCTTGGGGGGTGGGGCTGGCCGACTTCGTCCGCCGGGCTCGGAATGGCGCGAGATTTTGCGAGTTGTCTCCGTGTGCCAAAAATATGCCGCGGGCACAGTCGCGCCCAAAAATACCCGCCCGTTGGCCACGGCGCCAAGTTCGTCCAGCGGAAAAAGGCCACAAAACGGGTGGGCTATAGCCTTTGGGGGTGGGGCTGGCCAACTTTGTCCGCCGGACTCGGAATGGCGCGAGACTTTGCGAGGCGCCTCCGTGTGCCAAAAATAGGCCGTGGGCACAGCCGCGCCCAAAAATATCGGCCCGAAGGCCGCGGCGCCAAGTTCGACCAGCGGAAAAAGGCCCCAAAAACGGGTGGGCTATAGCCTTGGGGGGTGGGGCTGGCCAACTTCGTCCGCCGGACTCGGAATGGCGCGAGACTTTGCTAGGCACCTACGTGTGCCAAAAACAGGCCGCGGGCACAGCCGCGTCCAAGCATACCCGCCAGAAGGCCGCGGCGCCAAGTTCGTACAGCGGAAAAAGGCCACAAAAACGGGTGGGCTATAGCCTTGGGGGGTGGGGCTGGCCAACTTCGTCCGCCGGGCTCAGAATGGCGCGAGACTTTGCTAGGCGTCTCCGCGTGCCAAAAATAGGCCGCGGGCACAGCCGCGCCCAAAAATACCCGCCCAAAGGCCGTGGCGCCAAGTTCGTCCAGCGGAAAAAGGCCACAAAAACGGGTGGGCTATAGCCTTGGGGGGTGGGGCTGGCCAACTTCGTCTTCCGGACTCGGAATGGCGCGAGACTTTGTGAGGCGCCTCCATGTGCCAAAAATAGGCCGCGGACACAACCGCGCCCAAAAATACACGCCCGAAGGCCGCAGCGCCAAGTTCGTCCAGCGGAAAAAGGCCACAAAAACGGGTGGGCTATAGCCTTTGGGGGTGGGGCTGGCCAACTTCGTCCGCCGGACTCGGAATGGCGCGAGACTTTGCGAGGCGCCTCCATGTGCCAAAAATAGGCCGCGGACACAGCCGCGCCCAAAAATACCCGCCCGAAGGCCGCAGCGCCAAGTTCGTCCAGCGGAAAAAGTCCACAAAAACGGGTTGGCTATAGCCTTTGGGGGTGGGGCTGGCCAACTTCGTCCGCCGGACTCGGAATGGCGCGAGACTTTGCGAGGCGCCTCCGTGTGCCAAAAATAGGCCGTGGGAACAGCCGCGCCCAAAAATATCGGCCCGAAGGCCGCGGCGCCAAGTTCGTCCAGCGGAAAAAGGCCCCAAAAATGGGTGGGCTATAGCCTTGGGGGGTGGGGCTGGCCAACTTCGTCCGCCGGACTCGGAATGGCGCGAGACTTTGCGAGGCACCTACGTGGGCCAAAAATAGGTCGCGGGCACAGCCGCATCCAAACATACCCGCCAGAAGGCCGCGGCGCCAAGTTCGTACAGCGGAAAAAGGCCACAAAAACGGGTGGGCTATAGCCTTGGGGGGTGGGGCTGGCCAACTTCGTCTTCCGGACTCGGAATGGCGCGAGACTTTGCGAGGCGCCTCCATGTGCCAAAAATAGGCCGCGGACACAGCCGCGCCCAAAAATACAAGCCCGAAGGCCGCAGCGCCAAGTTCGTCCAGCGGAAAAAGGCCACAAAAACGGGTGGGCTATAGCCTTTGGGGGTGGGGCTGGCCAACTTCGTCCGCCGGACTCGGAATGGCGCGAGACATTGTGAGGCGCCTCCGTGTGCCAAAAATAGGCCGTGGGAACAGCCGTGCCCAAAAATATCGGCCCGAAGGCCGCGGCGCCAAGTTCGTCCAGCGGAAAAAGGCCCCAAAAACGGGTGGGCTATAGCCTTGGGGGGTGGGGCTGGCCAACTTCGTCCGCCGGACTCGGAATGGCGCGAGACTTTGTGAGGCACTACGTGGGCCAAAAATAGGTCGCGGGCACAGCCGCGTCCAAACATACCCGCCAGAAGGCCGCGGCGCCAAGTTCGTACAGCGGAAAAAGGCCACAAAAACGGGTGGGCTATAGCCTTGGGGGGTGGGGCTGGCCAACTTCGTCCGCCGGGCTCAGAATGCCGCGAGAGTTTGCGAGGCGTCTCCGCGTGCCAAAAATACGCAGCGGGCACAGCCGCGCCCAAAAATACCCGCCCAAAGGCCGCGGCGCCAAGTTCGTCCAGCGGAAAAAGGCCACAAAAACGGGTGGGCTATAGCCTTTGGGGGTGGGGCTGGCCAACTTCGTCCGCCGGACTCGGAAAGGCGCGACACTTTGCGAGGCGCCTCCGTGTGCCACAAATAGGATGTGGGCATAGCCGCGCCCAAAAATATCGGCCCGAAGGCCGCGGCGCCAAGTTCGTCCAGCGGAAAAAGGCCCCAAAAATGGGTGGGCTATAGCCTTGGGGGTTGGGGCTGGCCGACTTCGTCCGCCGGACTCGGAATGGTGCGAGACTTTACGACGCACCTCCGTGTGCCAAAAATAGGCCGCGGGCACAGCCGCGCCCAAAAATACCCGCCCGAAGGCCGCGGCGCCAAGTTCGTCCAGCGGAAAAAGGCCACAAAAACGGGTGGGCTATAGCCTTGGGGGGTGGGGCTGGCCAACTTCGTCCGCCGGGCTCAGAATGGCGCGAGATTTTGCGAGGCGTCTCCGCGTGCCAAAAATAGGCAGCGGGCACAGGCTGTAGCCTTGGGGGGTGGGGCTGGCCAACTTCGTCCTCCGGACTCGGAATGGCGCGAGACTTTGCGAGGCACCTCCGTGTGCCAAAAATAGGCCGCGGGCACAGCCGCGCCCAAAAATACCCGCCCGAAGGCCGCGGCGCCAAGTTCGTCCAGCGGAAAAAGGCCACAAAAACGGGTGGGCTATAGCCTTGGGGGGTGGGGCTGGCCAACTTCGTCCGCCGGGCTCAGAATGGCGCGAGATTTTGCGAGGCGTCTCCGCGTGCCAAAAATAGGCAGCGGAGCACAGTGCCGCAGCCTTGGGTGTGGGGCTGGCCAACTTCGTCCTCCGGACTCGGAATGGCGCGAGACTTTGCGAGGCACCTCCGTGTGCCAAAAATAGGCCGCGGGCACAGCCGCGCCCAAAAATACCCGCCCGAAGGCCGCGGCGCCAAGGTCGTCCAGCGGAAAAAGGCCACAAAAACGGGTGGGCTATAGCCTTGGGGGGTGGGGCTGGCTAACTTCGTCCGCCGGACTCGGAATGGCGCGAGACTTTACGAGTGGCCTCCGTGTGCCAGAAATAGGCCCCGGGCACAGCCGCGCCCAAAAATAACCGCCCGAAGGCCGGGGCGCCAAGTTCGTCTAGCGGAAAAAGGCCACAAAAACGGGTGGGCTATAGCCTTGGGGGGTGGGGCTGGCCAACTTCGTACGCAGGACTCGGAAAGGCGCGAGACTTTGCGAGCGGCCTCCGTGTGCCAAAAATAGGCCCCGGGCACAGCCGCACCCAAAGGCCGGGGCGCCAAGTTCGTCCAGCGGAAAAAGGCCACAAAAACGGGTGGGCTATAGCCTTGGGGGGTGGGGCTGGCCAACTTCGTACGCCGGACTCGGAATGGCGCGAGACTTTGCGAGCGTCCTCCGTGTGCCAAAAATGGGCCTCGGCCATAGCCGCGCCCAAAAATAACCGCCCGAAGGCCTGGGCGCCAAGTTCGTCCAGCGGAAAAAGGCCACAAAAACGGGTGGGCTATAGCCTTGGGGGGTGGGGCTGGCTAACTTCGTCCGCCGGACTCGGAATGGCGCGAGACTTTGCGAGGCGCCTCCGTGTGTCAAAAATAGGATGCGGGCACAGCCGCGCCCAAAAATACCCGCCCGAAGGCCGCGGCGCCAAGTTCGTCCAACGGAAAAAGGCCACAAAAACGGGTGGGCAATAGCCTTGGGGGGTGGGGCTGGCCGACTTCGTCCGCCGGGCTCGGAATGGCGCGAGATTTTGCGAGTTGTCTCCGTGTGCCAAAAATATGCCGCGGGCACAGTCGCGCCCAAAAATACCCGCCCGTTGGCCGCGGCGCCAAGTTCGTCCAGCGGAAAAAGGCCACAAAAACGGGTGGGCTATAGCCTTGGGGGGTGGGGCTGGCCAACTTCGTCCGCCGGGCTCAGAATGGCGCGAGATTTTGCGAGGCGTCTCCGCGTGCCAAAAATAGGCAGCGGGCACAGGCTGTAGCCTTGGGGGGTGGGGCTGGCCAACTTCGTCCTCCGGACTCGGAATGGCGCGAGACTTTGCGAGCCACCTCCGTGTGCCAAAAATAGGCCGCGGGCACAGCCGCGCCCAAAAATACCCGCCCGAAGGCCGCGGCGCCAAGTTCGTCCAGCGGAAAAAGGCCACAAAAACGGGTGGGCTATAGCCTTGGGGGGTGGGGCTGGCCAACTTCGTCCGCCGGGCTCAGAATGCCGCGAGAGTTTGCGAGGCGTCTCCGCGTGCCAAAAATACGCAGCGGGCACAGCCGCGCCCAAAATACCCACCCAAAGGCCGCGGCGCCAAGTTCGTCCAGCGGAAAAAGGCCACAAAAATGGGTGGGCTATAGCCTTTGGGGGTGGGGCTGGCCAACTTCGTCCGCCGGACTTGGAAAGGCGCGAGACTTTGCGAGGCGCCTCCGTGTGCCACAAATAGGCCGTGGGCACAGCCGCGCCCAAAAATATCAGCCCGAAGGCCGCGGCGCCAAGTTCGTCCAGCGGAAAAAGGCCCCAAAAATGGGTGGGCTATAGCCTTGGGGGGTGGGGCTGGCCAACTTCGTCCGCCGGACTCGGAATGGTGCGAGACTTTACGACGCGCCTCCGTGTGCCAAAAATAGGCCGCTGCCACAGCCGTACCCAAAAATACCCGCCCGAAGGCCACGGTGCCAAGTTCGTCCAGCGGAAAACGGGGACAAAAACGGGTGCGCTATAGCCTTGGGCGGTGGGGCTGGCCAACATCATCCTCCGGACTCGGAATGGCGCGAGACTTTGCGAGGCACCTCCGTGTGTCAAAAATAGGATGCGGGCACAGCCGTGCCCAAAAATACCCGCCCGAAGGCCGCGGCGCCAAGTTCGTCCAACGGACAAAGGCCACAAAAACGGGTGGGCTATAGCCTTGGGGGGTGGGGCTGGCTAACTTCGTCCGCCGGACTCGGAATGGCGCGAGACTTTACGAGCGGCCTCCGTGTGCCAGAAATAGGCCCCGGGCACAGCCGCGCCCAAAAATAACCGCCCGAAGGCCGGGGCGCCAATTTCGTCCAGCGGAAAAAGGCCACAAAAACGGGTGGGCTATAGCCTTAGGGGGTGGGGCTGGCCAACTTCGTACGCAGGACTCGGAATGGCGCGAGACTTTGCGAGCGGCCTCCGTGTGCCAAAAATAGGCCCCGGGCACAGCCGCACCCAAAAATAACCACCCGAAGGCCGGGGCGCCAAGTTCGTCCAGCGGAAAAAGGCCACAAAAACGGGTGGGCTATAGCCTTGGTGGGTGGGGCTGGCCAACTTCGTACGCCGGACTCGGAATGGCGCGAGACTTTGCGAGCGTCCTCCGTGTGCCAAAAATGGGCCTCGGCCACAGCCGCGCCCAAAAATAACTGCCCGAAGGCCTGGGCGCCAAGTTCGTCCAGCGGAAAAAGGCCACAAAAACGGGTGGGCTATAGCCTTGGGGGGTGGGGCTGGCTAACTTCGTCCGCCGGACTCGGAATGGCGCGAGACTTTGCGAGGCGCCTCCGTGTGTCAAAAATAGGATGCGGGCACAGCCGCGCCCAAAAATACCCGCCCGAAGGCCGCGGCGCCAAGTTCGTCCAACGGAAAAAGGCCACAAAAACGGGTGGGCTATAGCCTTGGGGGGTGGGGCTGGCCAACTTCGTCCGCCGGGCTCGGAATGGCGCGAGATTTTACGAGGTGTCTCCGTGTGCCAAAAATAGGCCGCGGGCACAGCCGCGCCTAAAAATACCCGCCCGTTGGCCGCGGCGCCAAGTTCGTCCAGCGGAAAAAGGCCACAAAACGGGTGGGCTATAGCCTTTGGGGGTGGGGCTGGCTAACTTTGTCCGCCGGACTTGGAATGGCGCGAGACTTTGCAAGGCGCCTCCGTGTGCCAATAATAGGCCGTGGGAACAGCCGCGCCCAAAAATATCGGCCCGAAGGCCGCGGCGCCAAGTTCGTCCAGCGGAAAAAGGCCCCAAAAACGGGTGGGTTATAGCCTTGGGGGGTGGGGCTGGCCAACTTCGTCCGCCGGACTCGGAATGGCGCGAGACTTTGCGAGGCACCTACGCGTGCCAAAAACAGGCCGCGGGCACAGCCGCGTCCAAACATACCCGCCAGACGGCCGCGGCGCCAAGTTCGTACAGCGGAAAAAGGCCACAAAAACGGGTGGGCTATAGCCTTGGGGGTGGGGCTGGCCCACTTCGTCCGCCGGACTCGGAATGGCACAAGACTTTGCGAGGCGCCTCCGTGTGCCAAAAATAGGCCGCGGTCACAGCCGCGCCCAAAAATACCCGCCCGAAGGCCGCGGCGCCAAGTTCGTCCAGCGGAAAAAGGCCAGAAAAACGGGTGGGCTATAGCCTTGGGGGGTGGGGCTGGCCAACTTCGTCCGCCGGGCTCAGAATGGTGCGAGACTTTGCTAGGCGTCTCCGCGTGCCAAAAATAGGCCGCGGTCACAGCCGCGCCCAAAAATACCCGCCCAAAGGCCGCGGCGCCAAGTTCGTCCAGCGGAAAAAGGCCACAAAAACGGGTGGGCTATAGCCTTGGGGGCTGGGGCTGGCCAACTTCGTCTTCCGGACTCGGAATGGCGCGAGACTTTGCGAGGCGCCTCCATGTGCCAAAAATAGGCCGCGGACACAGCCGCGCCCAAAAATACACGCCCGAAGGCCGCAGCGCCAAGTTCGTCCAGCGGAAAAAGGCCACAAAAACGGGTGGGCTATAGCCTTTGGGGGTGGGGCTGGCCAACTTTGTCCGCCGGACTCGGAATGGCGCGAGACTTTGCGAGGCGCCTCCGTGTGCCAAAAATAGGCCGTGGGAACAGCCGCGCCCAAAAATATCGGCCCGAAGGCCGCGGCGCCAAGTTCGTCCAGCGGAAAAAGGCCCGAAAAACGGGTGGGCTATAGCCTTGGGGGGAGGGGCTGGCCAACTTCGTCCGCCGGACTCGGAATGGGGCGAGACTTTGCGAGCGTCCTCCGCGTGCCAAAAATAGGCCGTTGGACAGCCGCACCCAAAAATAACGCCCCGAAGGTCGTTGCGCCCAAACCCCCCAGCGGAAAAATGCCCAAAAAACGGGTGGGCTATAGCCTTGGGGAGAGGGGCTGGCCGACTTCGTCCGCCGGACTCGGAATGGGGCGAGACTTTGCGAGTGGCCTCCGCGTGAGAAAAATAGGCCGCGGGGACAGCCGTACCCAAAAATAACCCCCCGAAGGTCGTTGCGCCCAAACGCCCCAGCGGAAAAATGGCCAAAAAACGGGTGGGCTATAGCCTTGGGGAGAGGGGCTGGCCAACTTCGTCCGCCGGACTCGGAATGGGGCGAGAGTTTGCGAGTGGCTTCCGCGTGCCAAAAATAGGCCGCGGGCACAGCCGCGCCCAAAAATAACTACCCGAAGGCCAGGGCGCCAAGTTCGTCCAGCGGAAAAATGGCCAAAAAACGGGTGGGCTATAGCCTTGGGGGGAGGGGCTGGCCAATTTCGTCCACCGGACTCGGAATGGGGCGAGACTTTGCGAGCGGCCTCCACGTGCCAAAAATAGGCAACGGGCACAGCCGCGCCCAAAAATAACCGCCTCAAGGTCGGCGCGCCCAAATGCCCCAGCGGAAAAGCTGGCCAAAAAACGGGTGGGCTATACCTTGGGGGGAGGGGCTGGCCAACTTTGTCCGCCGGACTCGGAATGGGGCGAGACTTTGCGAGCGGCCTCCGCGTGCCAAAAATAGGCTGCGGGCACAGCCGCGTCGAAAAATAACCGCCCGAAGGCCGGGGCGCCAAGTTCGTCCTGCGGAAAAATGGCCAAAAAACGGGTGGGCTATAGCCTTGGGGGGAGGGGCTGGCCAACTTCGTCCGCCGGACTCGGAATGGGGCGAGACTTTGCGAGCGTCCTCCGCGTGCCAAAAATAGGCCGAGGGCACAGCCGCGCCAAAAAATAACCACCCGAAGGCCGGGGCGCCAAGTTCGTCCTGCGGAAAAATGGCCAAAAAACGGGTGGGCTATAGCCTTGGGGGAAGGGGCTGGCCAACTTCGTCCGCCGGACTCGGAATGGGGCGAGACTTTGCGAGCGTCCTCCGCGTGCCAAAAATAGGCTGTGGGGACAGCCGCGCCCAAAAATAACGCCCCGAAGGTCGTTGCGCCCAAACCCCCCAGCGGAAAAATGCCCAAAAAACGGGTGGGCTATAGCCTTGGGGAGAGGGGCTGGCCAACTTCGTCCGCCGGACTCGGAATGGGGCGAGACTTTACGAGTGGCCTCCGCGTGAGAAAAATAGGCCGCGGGGACAGCCGTACCCAAAAATAACCCCCCGAAGGTCGTTGCGCCCAAACCCCCCAGCGGAAAAATGGCCAAAAAACGGGTGGGCTATAGCCTTGGGGGGAGGGGCTGGCCAACTTCGTCCGCCGGACTCGGAATGGGGCGAGACTTTGCGAGCGGCCTCCACGTGCCAAAAATAGGCAACGGGCACAGCCGCGCCCAAAAATAACCGCCTCAAGGTCGGCGCGCCCAAATGCCCCAGCGGAAAGCTGGCCAAAAAACGGGTGGGCAATACCTTGGGGGGAGGGGCTGGCCAACTTTGTCCGCCGGACTCAGAATGGGGCGAGACTTTACGAGCGGCCTCCGCATGCCAAAAATAGGCCGCGGGCACAGCCACATCAAAAAATAACCGCCCGAAGGCCGGGGCGCCAAGTTCGTCCTGCGGAAAAATGGCCAAAAAACGGGTGGGCTATAGCCTTGGGGGGAGGGGCTGGCCAACTTCGTCCGCCGGACTCGGAAAGGGGCGAGACTTTGCGAGCGGCCTCAGCGTGCCAAAAATAGGCCGTGGGCACAGTCGCGCCCAAAAATAACCGCCGAAGGCCGGCGTGCCAAGTTCGCCCAGCGGAAAAATGGCCAAAAAACGGGTGGGCTATAGCCATGCGGGGAGGGGCTGGCCCACTTCGTCCGCCGGACACGGAATGGGGCGAGACTTTGCGAGCACCTCCGCGTGACAAAAATAGGCCGCGGACACAGCCGCGCCCAAAAATAACCGCCCGAAGGTCGGGGCGCCAAGTTCGTCCAGCGGAAAAATGGCCAAAAAACGGGTGGGCAATAGCCTTGGGGGGAGGGGCTGGCCAACTTCGTCCGCCGGACTCGGAATGGGGCGATACTTTGCGAGCACACTCCGCGTGCCAAAAATAGGCCGCGGGCACAGCCGCGCCGAAAAATAACCGCCTGAAGGCCGGGGCGCCAAGTTCGTCCTGCGGAAAAATGGCCAAAAAACGGGTGGGCTATAGCCTTGGGGGGAGGGGCTGGTCAACTTCGTCCGCCGGACTCGGAATGGGGCGAGACTTTGCGAGCGGCCTAGGCGTGATAAAAATAGGCCGCGGGCACAGTCGCGCCCAAAAATAACCGCCCGAAGGCCGGGGCGCCAAGTTCGCCCAGCGGAAAAATGGCCAAAAAACGGGTGGGCTATAGCCATGGGGGGAGGGGCTGGCCCACTTCGTCCGCCGGACACGGAATGGGGCGAGACTTTGCGAGCACCTCCGCGTGACAAAAATAGGCCGCGAGCACAGCCGCGCCCAAAAATAACCGCCCAAAGGTCGGGGCGCCAAGTTCGTCCATCGGAAAAATGGCCAAAAAACGGGTGGGCTATCGCCTTGGGGGGAGGGGCTGGCCAACTTCGTCCGCCGGACTCGGAATGGGACGAGACTTTGCGAGCGGCCTCCGCGTGCCAAAAATAGGCCATGGGCACAGCCGCACCCAAAAATAACCGCCCGAAAGCCGGGGAGCCAATTTCATCCAGCGGAAAAATGGCCAAAAAACGGGTGGGCTATAGCCTTGGGGGGAGGGGCTGGCCAACGTCGTCCGCCGGACTCGGAATGGGGCGAGACTTTGCGAGCGGCCTCCACGTGCCAAAAATAGGCCGCGGGCACAGCCGCGCCAAAAAATAACCGCCCGAAGGCCGGGGCGCCAAGTTCGCCCAGCGGAAAAATGGCCAAAAAACGGGTGAGCTATAGCCTTGGGGGGAGGGGCTGGCCCACTTCGTCCGTTTTACTCGGAATGGGGCGAGACTTTGCGAGCGGCCTCCGCGTGCCAAAAATAGGCCGCGGGCACAGCCGCATTAAAAATAACCGCCCGAAGGCCGGGGCGCTAAGTTCGTCCAGCGGAAAAATGGCCAAAAAACGGGTGAGCTATAGCCTTGGGGGGAGGGGCTGGCCCACTTCGTCCGTTTTACTCGGAATGGGGCGAGACTTTGCGAGCGGCCTCCGCGTGCCAAAAATAGGCCGCGGGCACAGCCGCGCTCAAAAATAACCGCCCGAAGGCCGGGGCGCTAAGTTCGTCCAGCGGAAAAATGGCCAAAAAACGGGTGGGCTATAGCCTTGGGGGGAGGGGCTGGCCAACTTCGTCCGCCGGACTCGGAATGGAGCGAGACTTTGCGAGCGGCCTCCGCGTGCCAAAAATAGGACGCGGGCACAGCCGCGCCCAAAAATAACCGCCCGAAGGCCGGGGCGCCAATTTCGTCCAGCGGAAAAATGGCCAAAAAACGGGTGGGCTATAGCCTTGGGGGGCGGGGCTGGCCGACTTCGTCCGCGGACTCGGAATGGGGTGAGAATTCGCGAGCGGCCTCCGCGTGCCAAAAATAGGCCACGGGGACAGCCGTGCCCAAAAATAACCGCCCGATGATCGTTGCGCCCAAACCCCCCAGCGAAAAAATGGCCAAAAAACGGGTGGGCTATAGCCTTGGGGAGAGGGGCTGGCCAACTTCGTTCGCCGTACTCGGAATGGGGTGAGACTTTACGAGTGGCCTCCGCGTGCCAAAAATAGCCCGCGGGCACAGCCGCGCCCAAAAATAACTACCCGAAGGCCGGGGCGCCAAGTTCGTCCAGCGGAAAAATGGCCAAAAAACGGGTGGGCTATAGCCTTGGGGGGAGGGGCAGGCCCACTTCGTCCGCCGGACTTGGAATGGGGTGAGACTTTGCGAGCGCCTTCCGCGTGCCAAAAATAGGCCACGGGCACAGCCGCGCCCAAAAATAACCCCCCGAAGTTCGTTGCGCCCAAACCCCCCAGCGGAAAAATGGCCAAAAAATGGGTGGGCTATAGCCTTAGGGGGAGGGGCTGGCCAACATCGTCCGCCGGACTCGGAATGGGGCGAGACTTTGCAAGCGGCCTCCGCGTGCCAAAAATATGCCGCGGACACAGCCGAGCCCAAAAATAACTGCCCGAAGGCCGGGGCGCCAAGTTCGTCCAGCGGAAAAATGGCCAAAAAACGGGTGGGCTATAGCCTTGGGGGAAGGGGCTGGCCCACTTCGTCCGCCGGACTCGGAATGGGGCGAGACTTTGCGAGCGGCCTCCGCGTGCTAAAAATAGGCAACGGGCACAGCCGCTCCCAAAAATAACCGCCCCAAGGCCGGGGCGCCAAGTTCGTCCTGCGGAAAAATGGCCAAAAAACGGGTGGGCTACAGCCTTGGGGGGAGGGGCTAGCCAACTTCGTCCGCCGGACTCGGAATGGGGCGAGACATTGCGAGGGGCCTCCGCGTGCCAAAAATAGGCCGCGGGCACAGCCGCGCCCAAAAATAACCACCAGATGGCTGGGGTACCAAGTTCGCCCAGCGGAAAAATGGCCAAAAAACGGGTGGGCTATAGCCTTGGGGGCAGGGGAGGGCTCACTTCGTCCGCCGGACTCGGAATGGGGCGAGACTTTACGAGCGGCCTCCGCGTGCCAAAAATAGGCCGCGGGTACAGCCGGTCCCAAAAAAACCGCCCGAAGGACGGGGCCCCATGTTCGTCCAGCGGAAAAAGGCCCAAAAATTGGGTGGGCTATAGCTTTGGGGGGTGGGGCGGCCCAACTTCGTCCGCCGGACTCGGAATGGTACGAGACTCTGCGAGGGGCCTCCGTGTGCCAAAAATAGGCCGCGGGCACAGCCGCGCCCAAAAATAACAGCCCGAAGGCCGGGGCGCCAAGTTCGTCCAGCGGAAAAAGGCCACAAAAACGGGTGGGCTATAGCTTTGGGGGGTGGGGCTGGCCAACTTCGTCCGCCGGACTCGGAATGGCGCCAGACTTTGCGAGGCGCCTCCGTGTGCCAAAAATAGGCCGCGGGCACAGTCGCCCCCAAAAAAAATGGCCCGAAGGCCGGGGCGCCATGTTCGTCCAGCGGAAAAAGGCCACAAAAGCAGGTGGGCTATACCCTTGGGGGGTGGGGCTGGCCCACTTCGTCCGCCGGGCTCGGAATGGCGCGAGACTTTGCGAGGGGCCTCCGTGTGCCAAATATAGGCTGCGGGCACAGCCGTGCCCAAAAATAACAGCCCGAAGGCCGGGGCGCCAAGTTCGTCCAGCGGAAAAAGGCCACAAAAACGGGTGGGCTATAGCCTTGGGGGGTGGGGCTGGCCAACTTCGTCCGCCGAACTCGGAATGGCGCGAAACATTGCGAGGCGCCTCCGTGTGACAAAAACAGGCCACGGGCACAGCCGCGCCCAAAATACCCGCCCAAATGCCGGGACGCCAAGTACGTCCAGCGGAAAAAGGCCACAAAAACGGGTGGGCTATAGCCTTGGGGGGTGGGGCTGGACAACTTCGTCCGCCGTACTCTGAATGAGCCGAGACTTTGCGAGGTACCTCCGTGTGCCGAAAATAGGCCGCGGGCACAGCCGCTCCCAAAAATAACCGCCCGAAGGCCGGGGCGCCAAGTTCGTCCAGCGGAAAAAGGCCACAAAAACGGGTGGGCTATAGCCTTGGGGGGTGGGGCTGGCCCACTTTGTCCGCCGGACTCGGAATGGCGCGAGACTTTACGAGGGGCCTCCGTGTGCCAAAAATAGGCTGCGGGTACATCCGCACACAAAAATAACCGCCCGAAGGCCGGGGCGCCAAGTTCGTCCAGCGGAAAAAGGCCACAAAAACGGGTGGGCTACAGCTTTGGGGGGTGGGGCTGGCCAACTTCGTCCGTCGGACTCGGAATGGTACGAGACTTTGTGATTGGCCTCCGTGTGCTACTAAGAGGCCGCGGGCACAGCCGCGCCCAAAAATAACCGCCCGAAGGCCGGTGCGCCAAGTTCGTCCAGCAGAAAAAGGCCACAAAAACGGGTGGGCTATAGCCTTGCGGGGTGGGGCTGGCCAACATCGTCGGCCGGACTCGGAATGGCGGGAGACTTTTCGAGGGGTCTCCGTGTGCCAAAAATAGGCCGCGGGCACAGCCGCGCGCAAAAATAACCGCCCGAAGGCCGGGGCGCCAAGTTCGTCCAGCGGAAAAAGGCCACAAAAACGGGTGGGCTATAGCCTTGCGGGGTGGGGCTGGCCAACATCGTCGGCCGGACTCGGAATGGCGGGAGACTTTGCGAGGGGTCTCCGTGTGCCAAAAATAGGCCGCGGGCACAGCCGCGCCCAAAAATAACCGCCCGAAGGCCCGGGCGCCAAGTTCGTCCAGCGGAAAAAGGCCACAAAAACGGGTGGGCTATAGCCTTGCGGGGTGGGGCTGGCCAACATCGTCGGCCGGACTCGGAATGGCGCGAGACTTTGTGAGGGGCCTCCGTGTGCCAAAACTAGGCCGCGGGCACAGCCGTACCCAAAAATAACCGCCCGAAGGCCGGGGCGCCAAGTTCGTCCAGCGGAAAAAGGCCACAAAAACGGGTGGGCTATAGCCTTGGGGGGTGGGGCTGCCAACTTTGTCCGCCGGACTCGGAATGGCGCGAGACTTTGCGAGGGGCCTCCGTGTACCAAAAATAGGCTGCGGGCACAGCCGCGCCCAAATATAACTGGCCGAAGGCCGGGGCGCCAAGTTCGTCCAGCAGAAAAAGGCCACAAAAACGGGTGGGCTATAGCCTTGGGGGGTGGGGCTGCCCAACTTCGTCCGCCGGAGTCGGAATGGCGCGAGACTTTGCGAGGGGCCTCCGTGTGCCAAAAATAGGCCACGGGCACAGCCGCGCCCAAAAATAACCGCCCGAAGGCCGGGGCGCCAAGTTCGTCCAGCGGAAAAAGGCCACAAAAATGGGTGGGCTATAGCCTTGGGGGGTGGGGCTGGCCCACTTCGTCCGCCGGACTCGGACTGGCGCGAGACTTTGCGAGGCACCTCCGTGTGCCAAAAATAGGCTGCGGGCCCAGCCGCGACCAAAAATACCCGCCCGAAGGCCGGGCCGCCAAGTTCGTCCAGCGGAAAATGGCCACAAAAACGGGTGGGCTATAGCCTTGGGGGGTGGGGCTGGCCAACTTCGTCCGTCGGACTCGGAATGGTACGAGACTTTGTGAGTGGCCTCCGTGTGCTAATAAGAGGCCGCGGGCACAGCCGCGCCCAAAAATGACCACCCGAAGGCTGGGGCGCCAAGTTCGTGCAGCGGAAAAAGGCCACAAAAACGGGTTGGCTATAGCCTTAGGGGGTGGGGCTGCCAACTTTGTCCACCGGACTCGGAATGATGTGAGACTTTGCGAGTGGCCTCCGTGTGCCAAAAATAGGCCGCGGGCACAGCCGTGCCCAAAAATAACCGCCCGAAGGCCCGGGCGCCAAGTTCGTCCAGCGGAAAATGGCCAGAAAAACGGGTGGGCTATAACCTTGCGGGGTGGGGCTGGCCAACATCGTCGGCCGGACTCGGAATGGCGGGAGACTTTGCGAGGGGTCTCCGTGTGCCAAAAATAGGCCGCGGGCACAGCCGCGCCCAAAAATAACCACCCGAAGGCTGGGGCGCCAAGTTCGTCCAGCGGAAAAAGGCCACAAAAACGGGTGGTCTATAGCTTTGGGGGGTGGTGCTGGCCAACTTCGTCCGTCAGACTCGGAATGGTACGAGACTTTACGAGGGGCAACCGTGTGCTAATAAGAGGCTACGGGCACAGCCGCGCCCAAAAATGACCACCCGAAGGCTGGGGCGCCAAGTTCGTCCAGCGTAAAAAGGCCACAAAAATGGGTGGGCTATAGCCTTGGGGGGTGGGGCTGGCCAATTTCGTCCGTCGGACTCGGAATGGCGCGAGACTTTGCGAGGGGTCTCCGTGTGCCAAAAATAGGCCACGGTCACAGCCGCACCCAAAAATAACCGCCCGAAGGCCCGGGCGCCAAGTTCGTCCAGCGGAAAAAGGCCACAAAAACGGGTGGGCTATAGCCTTGGGGGGTGGGGCTGCCCAACTTCGTCCGCCGGAGTCGGAATGGCGCGAGACTTTACGAGGGGCCTCCGTGTGCCAAAAATAGGCCACGGGCACAGCCGCGCCCAAAAATAACCGCCCGAAGGCCCGGGCGCCAAGTTCGTCCAGCGGAAAAAGGCCACAAAAATGGGTGGGCTATAGCCTTGGGGGATGGGGCTGGCCCACTTCGTCCGCCGGACTCGGACTGGCGCGAGACTTTGCGAGGCGCCTCCGTGTGCCAAAAATAGGCTACGGGCACAGCCGCGACAAAAAATACCCGCCCGAAGGCCGGGCCGCCAAGTTCGTCCAGCGGAAAATGGCCACAAAAACGGGTGGGCTATAGCCTTGCGGGGTGGGGCTGGCCAACATCGTCGGCCGGACTCGGAATGGCGGGAGACTTTGCGAGGGGTCTCCGTGTGCCAAAACTAGGCCGCGGTCACAGCCGCGCCCAAAAATAACCGCCCGAAGGCCGGGGCGCCAAGTTCGTCCAGCGGAAAAAGGCCACAAAAACGGGTGGGCTATAGCTTTGGGGGGTGGGGCTGGCCAACTTCGTCCGTCGGACTCGGAATGGTACGAGACTTTGCGCGGGGCCTCCGTGTGCTAATAAGAGGCTACGGGCACAGCCGCGCCCAAAAATGACCACCCGAAGGCTGGGGCGCCAAGTTCGTCCAGCGGAAAAAGGCCACAAAAATGGGTGGGCTATAGCCTTGGGGGGTGGGGCTGGCCAATTTCGTCCGTCGGACTCGGAATGGCGCGAGACTTTGCGAGGGGTCTCCGTGTGCCAAAAATAGGCCGCGGGCACAGCCGCGCCCAAAAATAACCGCCCGAAGGCCCGGGCGCCAAGTTCGTCCAGCGGAAAAAGGCCACAAAAACGGGTGGGCTATAGCCTTGCGGGGTGGGGCTGGCCAATTTCGTCCGTCGGACTCGGAATGGCGCGAGACTTTGCGAGGGGCCTCCGTGTGCCAAAAATAGGCTGCGGGTACATCCGCACACAAAAATAACCGCCCGAAGGCCGGGGCGCCAAGTTCGTCCAGCGGAAAAAGGCCACAAAAACGGGTGGGCTACAGCTTTGGGGGGTGGGGCTGGCCAACTTCGTCCGTCGGACTCGGAATGGTACGAGACTTTGTGATTGGCCTCCGTGTGCTACTAAGAGGCCGCGGGCACAGCCGCGCCCAAAAATAACCGCCCGAAGGCCGGTGCGCCAAGTTCGTCCAGCAGAAAAAGGCCACAAAAATGGGTGGGCTATAGCCTTGGGGGGTGGGGCTGCCCAACTTCGTCCGCCGGAGTCGGAATGGCGCGAGACTTTGCGAGGGGCCTCCGTGTGCCAAAAATAGGCCACGGGCACAGCCGCGCCCAAAAATAACCGCCCGAAGGCCCGGGCGCCAAGTTCGTCCAGCGGAAAAAGGCCACAAAAATGGGTGGGCTATAGCCTTGGGGGGTGGGGCTGGCCCACTTCGTCCGCCGGACTCGGACTGGCGCGAGACTTTGCGAGGCGCCTCCGTGTGCCAAAAATAGGCTGTGGGCACAGCCGCGACCAAAAATACCCGCCCGAAGGCCGGGCCGCCAAGTTCGTCCAGCGGAAAATGGCCACAAAAACGGGTGGGCTATAGCCTTGGGGGGTGGGGCTGGCCAACTTCGTCCGTCGGACTCGGAATGGTACGAGACTTTGTGAGTGGCCTCCGTGTGCTAATAAGAGGCCGCGGGCACAGCCGCGCCCAAAAATGACCACCCGAAGGCTGGGGCGCCAAGTTCGTGCAGCGGAAAAAGGCCACAAAAACGGGTTGGCTATAGCCTTAGGGGGTGGGGCTGCCAACTTTGTCCACCGGACTCGGAATGATGTGAGACTTTGCGAGTGGCCTCCGTGTGCCAAAAATAGGCCGCGGGCACAGCCGTGCCCAAAAATAACCGCCCGAAGGCCCGGGCGCCAAGTTCGTCCAGCGGAAAATGGCCAGAAAAACGGGTGGGCTATAACCTTGCGGGGTGGGGCTGGCCAACATCGTCGGCCGGACTCGGAATGGCGGGAGACTTTGCGAGGGGTCTCCGTGTGCCAAAAATAGGCCGCGGTCACAGCCGCGCCCAAAAATAACCGCCCGAAGGCCGGGGCGCCAAGTTCGTCCAGCGGAAAAAGGCCACAAAAACGGGTGGGCTATAGCTTTGGGGGGTGGGGCTGGCCAACTTCGTCCGTCGGACTCGGAATGGTACGAGACTTTGCGAGGGGCCTCCGTGTGCTAATAAGAGGCTACGGGCACAGCCGCGCCCAAAAATGACCACCCGAAGGCTGGGGCGCCAAGTTCGTCCAGCGGAAAAAGGCCACAAAAATGGGTGGGCTATAGCCTTGGGGGGTGGGGCTGGCCAATTTCGTCCGTCGGACTCGGAATGGCGCGAGACTTTGTGAGGGGCCTCCGTGTGCCAAAAATAGGCCCCGGGTACAGCCGCACCCAAATATAACCCCCCGAAGGCCGGGGCGCCAAGTTCGTCCAGCAGAAAAAGATCACAAAAACGGGTGGGCTATAGCCTTGGGGGGTGGGGCTGCCCAACTTCGTCCGCCGGAGTCGGAATGGCGCGAGACTTTGTGAGGGGCATCCGTGTTCCAAAACTAGACCGCGGGCACAGCCGCGCGCAAAAATAACCGCCCGAAGGCCGGGGCGCCAAGTTCGTCCAGCGGAAAAAGGCCACAAAAACGGGTGGGCTATAGCCTTGGGGGATGGGGCTGCCAACTTTGTCCGCCGGACTCGGAATGGCGCGAGACTTTGCGAGGGGCCTCCGTGTGCCAAAAATAGGCTGCGGGCACAGCCGCGCCCAAATATAACCGGCCGAAGGCCGGGGCGCCAAGTTCGTCCAGCAGAAAAAGGCCACAAAAACGGGTGGGCTATAGCCTTGGGGGGTGGGGCTGCCCAACTTCGTCCGCCGGAGTCGGAATGGCGCGAGACTTTGCGAGGGGCCTCCGTGTGCCAAAAATAGGCCACGGGCACAGCCGCGCCCAAAAATAACCGCCCGAAGGCCCGGGCGCCAAGTTCGTCCAGCGGAAAAAGGCCACAAAAATGGGTGGGCTATAGCCTTGGGGGGTGGGGCTGGCCCACTTCGTCCGCCGGACTCGGACTGGCGCGAGACTTTGCGAGGTGCCTCCGTGTGCCAAAAATAGGCTGCGGGCACAGCCGCGACCAAAAATACCCGCCCGAAGGCCGGGCCGCCAAGTTCGTCCAGCGGAAAATGGCCACAAAAACGGGTGGGCTATAGCCTTGGGGGGTGGGGCTGGCCAACTTCGTCCGTCGGACTCGGAATGGTACGAGACTTTGTGAGTGGCCTCCGTGTGCTAATAAGAGGCCGCGGGCACAGCCGCGCCCAAAAATGACCACCCGAAGGCTGGGGCGCCAAGTTCGTGCAGCGGAAAAAGGCCACAAAAACGGGTTGGCTATAGCCTTAGGGGGTGGGGCTGCCAACTTTGTCCACCGGACTCGGAATGATGTGAGACTTTGCGAGTGGCCTCCGTGTGCCAAAAATAGGCCGCGGGCACAGCCGTGCCCAAAAATAACCGCCCGAAGGCCCGGGCGCCAAGTTCGTCCAGCGGAAAATGGCCAGAAAAACGGGTGGGCTATAACCTTGCGGGGTGGGGCTGGCCAACATCGTCGGCCGGACTCGGAATGGAACGAGACTTTGCGAGGGGCCTCCGTGTGCTAATAAGAGGCCGCGGTCACAGCCGCGCCCAAAAATAACCGCCCGAAGGCCGGGGCGCCAAGTTCGTCCAGCGGAAAAAGGCCACAAAAACGGGTGGGCTATAGCTTTGGGGGGTGGGGCTGGCCAACTTCGTCCGTCGGACTCGGAATGGTACGAGACTTTGCGAGGGGCCTCCGTGTGCTAATAAGAGGCTACGGGCACAGCCGCGCCCAAAAATGACCACCCGAAGGCTGGGGCGCCAAGTTCGTCCAGCGGAAAAAGGCCACAAAAATGGGTGGGCTATAGCCTTGGGGGGTGGGGCTGGCCAATTTCGTCCGTCGGACTCGGAATGGCGCGAGACTTTGTGAGGGGCCTCTGTGTGCCAAAAATAGGCCCCGGGTACAGCCGCACCCAAATATAACCCCCCGAAGGCCGGGGCGCCAAGTTCGTCCAGCAGAAAAAGATCACAAAAACGGGTGGGCTATAGCCTTGGGGGGTGGGGCTGCCCAACTTCGTCCGCCGGAGTCGGAATGGCGCGAGACTTTGTGAGGGGCATCCGTGTTCCAAAACTAGACCGCGGGCACAGCCGCGCGCAAAAATAACCGCCCGAAGGCCGGGGCGCCAAGTTCGTCCAGCGGAAAAAGGCCACAAAAACGGGTGGGCTATAGCCTTGGGGGGTGGGGCTGCCAACTTTGTCCGCTGGACTCGGAATGGCGCGAGACTTTGCGAGGGGCCTCCGTGTGCCAAAAATAGGCCGCGGGCACAGCCGCGTCCAAAAATACCTGCCCGAAGGCCGGCGCGCCAAATTCGTCCAGCGGAAAAAGGCCACAAAAACGGGTGGACTATAGCCTTGCGGGGTGGGGCTGGCCAACACCGTCGGCCGGACACGGAATGGTGGGAGACTTTGCGAGGGGTATCCGTGTGCCAAAACTAGGCCGCGGGCACAGCCGCACCCAAAAATGACCACCCGAAGGCCGGGGCGCCAAGTTCATCCAGCGGAAAAAGGCCACAAAAATGGGTGGGCTATAGCCTTGGGGGGTGGGGCTGGCCAACTTCGTCCGTCGGACTCGGAATGGCGCGAGACTTTGCGAGGGGCCTCCGTGTGCCAAAAATAGGCCGCGGGCACAGCCGCGCCCAAATATAACCGTCCGAAGGCCGGGGCGCCAAGTTCGTCCAGCGGAAAATGGCCACAAAAACGGGTGGGCTATAGCCTTGGGGGGTGGGGCTGGCCAACTTCATCCGCCGGACTCGGAATGGCGCTAGACTTTGCGAGGCGCCTCCGTGTGCCAAAAATAGGCCGCAGGCACAGCCGCGCCCAAAAATACCTGCCCGAAGGCCGGGGCGCCAAGTTCGTCTAGCGGAAAATGGCCACAAAAACGGGTGGGCTATAGCCTTGGGGGGAGGGGCTGGCCGACGTCGTCAGCCGGACTCGGAATGGGGTGAGAATTTGCGAGGCGCTTCCGTGTGCCAAAAATAGGCCGCGGGCACAGCTGCGCCCAAAAATACCCCCCGAAGGCCGGGGCGCCAAGTTCGTCCAGCGGAAAATGGCCACAAAAACGGGTGGGCTATAGCCTTGGGGGGTGGGGCTGGCCAACTTCGTCCGCCGGACTCGGAATAGGGCGAGACTTTGCGAGCGGCCTCTATGCTCCAAAAATAGGCCACGGGCACGGCCGCGCCCAAAAGTAACCACCCGAAGGCCGGGGCGCCAAGTTCGTCCGGCGGAAAAAGGCCACAAACACGGGTGGGCTATAGCCTTGGGGGGAGGGGCTGGCCGACTTCGTCCGCCGGACTCGGAATGGGGCGAGAATTTGCGAGGCGCCTCCGTGTGCCAAAAATAGGCCGCGGGCACAGCCGCGCCCAAAAATACCTGCCCGAAGGCCGGCGCGCCAAATTCGTCCAGCGGAAAAAGGCCACAAAAACGGGTGGACTATAGCCTTGCGGGGTGGGGCTGGCCAACACCGTCGGCCGGACACGGAATGGTGGGAGACTTTGCGAGGGGTATCCGTGTGCCAAAACTAGGCCGCGGGCACAGCCGCACCCAAAAATGACCACCCGAAGGCCGGGGCGCCAAGTTCGTCCAGCGGAAAAAGGCCACAAAAATGGGTGGGCTATAGCCTTGGGGGGTGGGGCTGGCCAACTTCGTCCGCCGGACTCGGAATGGCACGAGACTTTGCAAGGGGCCTCCGTGAACCAAAAATAGGCCGCGGGCACAACAGCGGCCAAAAATAACCGTCCGAAGGCCGGGGCGCCAAGTTCGTCCCGCGGAAAAAGGCCACAAAAACGGGTGGGCTATAGCCTTGGGGGGTGGGGCTGGCCAACTTCATCCGCCGGACTCGGAATGGCGCTAGACTTTGCGAGGCGCCTCCGTGTGCCAAAAATAGGCCGCAGGCACAGCCGCGCCCAAAAATACCTGCCCGAAGGCCGGGGCGCCAAGTTCGTCTAGCGGAAAATGGCCACAAAAACGGGTGGGCTATAGCCTTGGGGGGAGGGGCTGGCCGACGTCGTCAGCCGGACTCGGAATGGGGTGAGAATTTGCGAGGCGCTTCCGTGTGCCAAAAATAGGCCGCGGGCACAGCTGCGCCCAAAAATACCCCCCGAAGGCCGGGGCGCCAAGTTCGTCCAGCGGAAAATGGCCACAAAAACGGGTGGGCTATAGCCTTGGGGGGTGGGGCTGGCCAACTTCGTCCGCCGGACTCGGAATAGGGCGAGACTTTGCGAGCGGCCTCTATGCTCCAAAAATAGGCCACGGGCACGGCCGCGCCCAAAAGTAACCACCCGAAGGCCGGGGCGCCAAGTTCGTCCGGCGGAAAAAGGCCACAAACACGGGTGGGCTATAGCCTTGGGGGGAGGGGCTGGCCGACTTCGTCCGCCGGACTCGGAATGGGGCGAGAATTTGCGAGGCGCCTCCGTGTGCCAAAAATAGGCCGCGGGCACAGCCGCGCCCAAAAATACCCGCCCGAAGGCCGGCGCGCCAAATTCGTCCAGCGGAAAAAGGCCACAAAAACGGGTGGGCTATAGCCTTGGGGGGTGGGGCTGGCCAACTTCGTCCGCCGGACTCGGAATGGCGCAAGACTTTGCGAGGCGACTCCGTGTGCCAAAAATAGGCCGCAGGCACTTCCGCGCCCAAAAATACCCGCCTGAAGGCCGGGGCCCCAAGTTCGTCCAGCGGAAAATGGCCACAAAAACGGGTGGGCTATAGCCTTGGGGGGTGGGGCTGCCCAACTTCGTCCGCCGGAGTCGGAATGGCGCGAGACTTTGTGAGGGGCATCCGTGTGCCAAAACTAGACCGCGGGCACAGCCGCACACAAAAATAACCGCCCGAAGGCCGGGGCGCCAAGTTCGTCCAGCGGAAAAAGGCCACAAAAACGGGTGGGCTATAACCTTGGGGGGTGGGGCTGCCAACTATGTCCGCTGGACTCGGAATGGCGCGAGACTTTCCGAGGGGCCTCCGTGTGCCAAAAATAGGCCGCGGGCACAGCCGCGCCCAAAAATAACGGCCCGAAGGCCAGGGCGCCAAGTTCGTCCAGCGGAAAAAGGCCACAAAAACGGGTGGGCTATAGCCTTGGGGGGTGGGGCTGGCCAAGTTCGTCCGCCGGACTCGGAATGGTGTGAGACTTTGCGAGGGGCCTCCGTGTGCCAAAAATAGGCCGTGGGCACAGCCATGCGCAAAAATAACCGCCCGAAGGCCGGGGCGCCAAGTTCGTCCAGCGGAAAAAGGCTACAAAAACGGGTGGGCTATAGCTTTGGGGGGTGGGGCTGGCCCACTTCGTCCGCCGGACTCGGAATGGCGCGAGACTTTTCGAGGGGCCTCCGTGTGCCAAAAATAGGCCGCGGGCACAGCCGCGACCAAAAATAACCGCCCGAAGGCCGGGGCACCAAGTTCGTCCAGCGGAAAAATGGCCAAAAAACGGGTGGGCTATAGCCTTGGGGGGAGGGGCTGGCCCACTTCGTCCGCCGGCCTCGGAATGGGGGGAGACTTTGCGAGCGGCCTCCGCGTGCCAAAAATAGGCTGCGTACACAGCCGCGCCCAAAAATAACCCCCCGAAGGCCGGGGCGCCAAGTTCGTCCAGCGGAAAAATGGCCAGAAAACGGGTGGGCTATTGCATTGGGGGGAGGGGCTGGCCAACTTCATCCGCCGGACTCGGAATGGGGCGAGACTTTGCGAGCGGCCTCCGCATGCCAAAAATAGGCCGCGGACACAACCGCGCCCAAATATAACCGCCCGAAGTTCGGCGCACCCAAACCGCCCAGCGGAAAAATGGCCAAAAAACGGGTGGGCTATAGCATTGGGGGGAGGGGCTGGCCAACTTCGTCCGCCGGACTCGGAATGGGGTGAGACTTTGTGAGCGGCCTCCGCGTGTCAAAAATAGGCTGCGGACACAGCCGCGCCCAAAAATAACCACCCGAAGGCCGGGGCGCCAAGTTCATCCAGCGGAAAAATGGCCAAAAAATGGGTGGGCTATAGCCTTGGGGGGAGGGGCTGGCCAACTTCGTCCGCCGGACTCGGAATGGGGCGAGACTTTGTGAGCGGCCTCCGCGTGCCAAAAATAGGCCGCGGTCACAGCCGCGACAAAAAATAACCACCCAAAGTTCAGCGCGCCCAAACCCCCCAGTGGAAAAATGGCCAAAAAACGGGTGGGCTATAGCCTTGGTGGCAGGGGCTGGCCAACTTCGTCCGCCGGACTCGGAATGGGGCGAGACTTTGCGAGTGGCCTCTGCGTGCCATAAATAGGCCGCGGACACAGCCGCGCCCAACAATAACCATCCGAAGGCCGGGGCGCAAAGTTCGTCCAGCGGAAAAATGGCCAAAAAACGGGTGGGCTATAGCCTTGGGGGGAGGGGCTGGCCAACTTCGTCCGCCGGACTCGGAATGGGGCGAGACTTTGCGAGCGGCCTACGCGTGCCAAAAATAGGTCACGGGCACAGCCGCGCCCAAAAATAACTGCCCGAAGGCCGGGGGGCCAAGTTCATCCAGCGGAAAAATGGCCAAAAAACGGGTGGGCTATAGCCTTGGGGGGAGGGGCTGGCCAACTTCGTCCGCCGGACTCGGAATGGGGCGAGACTTTGCTAGCGGCCTCCGTGTGCCAAAAATAGGCCGCGGAGACAGCCGCGTCCAAAAATAACCGCCCGAAGGTCGGCGCGCCCAAACCCCCCAGCGGAAAAATGGCCAAAAAACGGGTGGGCTATAGCCGTGGGGGGAGGGGCTGGCCGACTTCGTCCGCCGGACTCGGAATGGGGCGAGACTTTGCGAGCGGCCTCCATGTGCCAAAAATAGGCAGCGGAGACAGCCGCGTCCAAAAATAACCGCCCGAAGGTCGGCGCGCCCAAACCCCCCAGCGGAAAAATGGCCAAAAAACGGGTGGGCTATAGCCGTGGGGGGAGGGGCTGGCCAGCTTCGTCCGCCGGACTCAGAATGGGGCGAGACTTTACGAGCGGCCTCCGCGTGCCAAAAATAGGCTACGGGCCCAGCTACGCCCAAAAATAACCGCCCGAAGGTCGGCGCGCCCAAACCCCGCAGCGGAAAAATGGCGAAAAAACGGGTGGGCTATAGCCGTGGGGGGAGGGGCTGGCCAACTTCGTCCGCCGGACTCGGAATGGGACGAGACTTTGCGAGCGGCCTCCGCGTGCCAAAAATAGGCCACGGGCACAGCCGCGCCCAAAAATAACCGCCCGAAGGCCGGGGCGCCAAGTTCGTCCAGCGGAAAAAGGCCACAAAAACGGGTGGGCTATAGCCTTGGGGGGTGGGGCTGGCCATGTTCGTCCGCCGGACTCGGAATGGTGTGAGACTTTGCGAGGGGCCTCCGTGTGCCAAAAATAGGCCGTGGGCACAGCCATGCGCAAAAATAACCGCCCGAAGGCCGGGGCGCCAAGTTCGTCCAGCGGAAAAAGGCTACAAAAACGGGTGGGCTATAGCTTTGGGGGGTGGGGCTGGCCCACTTCGTCCGCCGGACTCGGAATGGCGCGAGACTTTTCGAGGGGCCTCCGTGTGCCAAAAATAGGCCGCGGGCACAGCCGCGACCAAAAATAACCGCCCGAAGGCCGGGGCACCAAGTTCGTCCAGCGGAAAAATGGCCAAAAAACGGGTGGGCTATAGCCTTGGGGGGAGGGGCTGGCCCACTTCGTCCGCCGGCCTCGGAATGGGGGGAGACTTTGCGAGCGGCCTCCGCGTGCCAAAAATAGGCTGCGTACACAGCCGCGCCCAAAAATAACCCCCCGAAGGCCGGGCGACAAGTTCGTCCAGCGGAAAAATGGCCAAAAAACGGGTGGGCTATAGCCTTGGGGGGAGGGGCTGGCCAACTTCGTCCGCCGGACTCGGAATGGGGCGAGTCTTTACCACCGGCCTCCGTGTACCAAAAATAGGCCGCGGGCACAGCCGCGCCCAAAAATAACCCCCCGAATGTCGTTGCTTCCAAACCCGCCAGCGGAAAAATGGCCAAAAAACGGGTGGGCTATAGCCTTGGGGGGAGGGGCTGACCCACTTCGTCCGCCGGACTTGGAATGGGGCGAGACTTTACGAGCGGCCTCCGCGTGCAAAAAATAGGCCTCGGGCACAGCCGCGCCCAAAAATACCTCCCCGAAGGTGGTTGCGCCCAAACCCCCCAGCGGAAAAATGGCCAAAAAATGGGTGGGCTATAGCCTTGGGGGGAGGGGCTGGCCCACTTCGTCCGCCGGCCTCGGAATGGGGGGAGACTTTGCGAGCGGCCTCCGCGTGCCAAAAATAGGCTACGTACACAGCCGCGCCCAAAAATAACCCCCCGAAGGCCGGGGCGACAAGTTCGTCCAGCGGAAAAATGGCCAAAAAACGGGTGGGCAACAGCCTTGGGGGGAGGGGCTGGCCAACTTCGTCCGCCGCACTTGGAATGGGGCGAGACATTGCGAGCGGCCTCCGCGTGCCAAAAATAGGCCCCGGGCACAGCCGCGCCCAAAAATAACTGCCCGAAGGCCGGGGCGCCAAGTTCGTCCAGCGGAAAAATGGCCAAAAAACGGGTGGGCAACAGTCTTGGGGGGAGGGGCTGGCCAACTTCGTCCGCCGCACTCGGAATGGCGCGAGACTTTGCGATCGGCCTCCGTGTGCCAAAAATAGGCCCCGGGCACAGCCGCACCCAAAAATAACCGCCCGAAAGCCGGGGCGCCAAGTTCGACCAGCGGAAAAAGGCCACAAAAACGGGTGGGCTATAGCCTTGGGGGGTGGGGCTGGCCGGCTTCGTCCGCCGGACTCGGAATGGCGCGAGACTTTGCGAGGCTCTTCCGTGTGCCAAAAATAGGCCGCGGACACAGCCGCGCCCAAAAATAACTGCCCGAAGGCCGGGGCGCCAAGTTCTTCCAGCGGAAAATGGCCACAAAAACGGGTGGCCTATAGCCTTGGGGGGTGGGGCTGGCACACTTCGTCCGCTGGACTCGGAATGGTGCGACACATTGAGTGGCGCCTCCATGTGCCAAAAAAAGGTCGCGGGCGCAGCCGCGTCCAAAAATACCCGCCCGAAGGCCGGGGCGCCAAGTTCGTCCAGCGGAAAAAGGCCACAAAAACGGGTGGGCTATAGCCTTGGGGGGTGGGGATGGCCCACTTCGTCCGCCGGACTCGGAATGGCGCGAGACTTTGCGAGGGGCCTCCGTGTGCCAAAAATAGGCCGCGGGCACAGCCGCACCCAAAAATAACCGCCCGAAGGCCGGGGCGCCGAGTTCGTCCAGCGGAAAAAGGCCACAAAAACGGGTGGGCTATAGCCTTGGGGGGTGGGGCTGGCCAACTTCGTCCGCCGGACTCGGAATGGCGCGAGACTTTGCGAGGGGCCTCCGTGTGCCAAAAATAGGCCGCGGACACAGCCGCACCCAAAATTAACCGCCCGAAGGCCGGGGCGCCAAGTTCGTCTAGCGGAAAAAGGCCACAAAAACGGGTGGGCTATAGCCTTGGGGGGTGGGGCTGGCCAACTTCGTCCGCCGGACTCGGAATGGCGTGAGACTTTGCAAGGGGCTTCTGTGTGCCAAAAATAGGCCGCGGGCACAGCCACGCCCAAAAATAACTGGCCGAAGGTCGGGGCGCCAAGTTCGTCCAGCGGAAAAAGGCCACAAAAACGGGTGGGCTATAGCCTTGGGGTGTGGCGCTAGCCCATTTCGTCCGCCGCACTCGGAATGGCGCGAGACTTTACGAGGGGCCTCCGTGTGCCAAAAATAGGCCGCGGGCACAGCCACGCCCAAAAATAACCGCCCGAAGGCCGGGGCGCCAAGTTCGTCCAGCGGAAAACGGCCACAAAAACGGGTGGGCTATGGCCTTGGGGGGTGGGGCTGGCCGGCTTCGTCCGCCGGACTCGGAATGGCGCGAGACTTTGCAAGGGGCCTCTGTGTGCCAAAAATAGGCCACGGGCACAGTCACGCCCAAAAATAACCGCCCAAAGGCCGGGCGCCAAGTTTGTCCAGCGGAAAAAGGCCACAAAAACGGGTGGGCTATAGCCTTCGGGGGTGGGGCTGGCCAACTTCGTCCGCTGGACTCGGAATGGTGCGAGACTTTGCAATGGGCCTCTGTGTGCCAAAAATAGGCTGCGGGCACAGCCACGCCCAAAAATAACTGCCCGAAGGCCGGGGCGCAAAGTTCGTCCAGCGGAAAAAGGCCACAAAAATGGGTGGGCTATAGCCTTGGGGGGTGGGGCTGGCACACTTCGTCCGCTAGACTTGGAATGGTGCAACACATTGAGTGGCGCCTCCGTGTGCCAAAAAAAGGTCGCGGACACAGCGGCACACAAAAATAACCGCCCGAAGGCCGGGGCGCCGAGTTCGTCCAGCGGAAAAAGGCCACAAAAACGGCTGGGCTATAGCCTTGGGGGGTGGGGCTGGCCAACTTCGTCCGCCGGACTCGGAATGGCGCGAGACTTTGCGAGGGGCCTCCGTGTGCTAAAAATAGGCCGCGGACACAGCCGCACCCAAAATTAACCGCCCGAAGGCCGGGGCGCCAAGTTCGTCTAGCGGAAAAAGGCCACAAAAACGGGTGGGCTATAGCCTTGGGGGGTGGGGCTGGCCAACTTCGTCCGCCGGACTCGGAATGGCGCGAGACTTTGCAAGGGGCCTCTGTGTGCCAAAAATAGGCCGCGGGCACAGCCACGCCCAAAAATAACCGGCCGAAGGTCGGGGCGCCAAGTTCGTCCAGCGGAAAAAGGCCACAAAAACGGGTGGGCTATAGCCTTGGGGTGTGGCGCTGGCCCACTTCGTCCGCCGCACTCGGAATGGCGCGAGACTTTGCGAGGGGCCTCCGTGTGCCAAAAATAGGCCGCGGGCACAGCCGCACCCAAAAATAACCCCCCGAAGGCCGGGGCGCCAAGTTCGTCCAGCGGAAAACGGCCACAAAAACGGGTGGGCTATGGCCTTGGGGGGAGGGGCTGGCCAACTTCGTCCGCCGGACTCGCAATGGGGCGAGACTTTTCGAGCGGCCTCCGCGTGCCAAAAATAGGCTGCGGGCACAGCCGCGCCCAAAAATAACCCCCCGAAGGTTGGCGCGCCCAAACCCCCCAGCGGAAAAATAGCCAAAAAACGGGTGGGCTATAGCCTTGGGGGGAGGGGCTGGCAAACTTCGTCCGCCGGACTCGGAATGGGGCGAGACTTTGCGAGCGGCCTCCGCGTGCCAAAAATAGGCCGCGGGCATATCCGCGCCCAAAAATAACCGCCCGAAGGCCGGGGCGCCAAGTTCTTCCTGCGGAAAAATGGCCAAAAAACCGGTGGGCTATAGCCTTGGTGGGAGGGGCTTGCCAACTTCGTCCGCCGGACTCGGAATGGGACGACACTATGCGAGCGACTTCCGCGTGCCAAAAATGGGCCACGGTCACAGGCGCGCCCAAAAATAACCGCCCGAAGGCCGGGGTGCCAAGTTCGTCCAGCGGAAAAATGGCGAAAAAACGTGTGGGCTATAGCCTTGGGGGGAGGGGCTGGCCAACTTCGTCCGCCGGACTCGGAATGGGGCGAGACTTTGCGAGCGGCCTCCGCATGCCAAAAATAGGCCGCGGGCACGGCCGCGCCCAAAAATAACCGCCCGAAGGCCGGGGCGCCAAGTTCGTCCAGCGGAAAAAATGGCCAAAAAACGGGTGGGCTATAGCCTTGGGGGGAGGGGCTGGCCCACTTCGTCCGCCGGACTCGGAATGGGGCGAGACTTTGCGAGCGGCCTCCGCGTGCCAAAAATAGGCCGCGGGCACAGCTGCATCCAAAAATAACCGCCCGAAGGCCGGGTCGCCAAATTCGTCCAGCGGAAAAATGGCCAAAAAACGGGTGGGCTATAGCCTTGGGGGCAGCGGCTGGCCAACTTCGTCCGCCGGACTCGGAATGGGGCGAGACTTTGCCAGTGGCCTCCGCGTGCCAAAAATAGGCCGCGGGCACAGCCGTCCCCAAAAATAACCCCCCGAAGGTCGGCGCGCCCAAACCCCCCAGCGGAAAAATGGCCAAAAAACGAGTGGGCTATAGCCTTGGGGGGAGGGGCAGGCCAACTTCGTCCGCCGGACTCGGAATGGGGCGAGACTTTGCGAGCGGCCTCCGCGTGCCAAAAATAGGCCGCGGGAACAGCCACGCCCAAAAACAACCGCCCGAAGGCTGGGGCGCCAAGTTCGCCCAGCGGAAAAATGGCCAAAATATGGGTGGGCTATAGCCTTGGGGGAAGGGGCTGGCCAACTTCGTCTGCCGGACTCGGAATGGGGCGAGACATTACGAGCGGCCTCCGCGTGCCAAAAATAGGCCGCGGGCACAGCCGCGCCCAAAAATAACCGCCCGAAGGCCGGGGCGCCAAGTTCCTCCAGCGGAAAAATAGCCAAAAAACGGGTGGGCTATAGCCTTGGGGGGAGGACTGGCCACCTTCGTCTGCCGGACTCGGAATGGGGCGAGACTTTGCGAGCGGCCTCCGCGGACAAAAAATAGGCCGCAGGCACAGCCGCGCGAAAATAACCGCCCGAAGGCCGGGGCGCCAAGTTCGTCCAGCGGAAAAATGGCCAAAAAACGGGTGGGCTATAGCCTTGGGGGGAGGGGCTGGCCCACTTCGTCCGCCGGACTCCGAATGGGGCGAGACTTTGCGAGCGGCCTCCGCATGCCAAAAATAGGCCGCGGGCACAGCCGCGTCCAAAAATAACAGCCCGAAGGCCGGGTCGCCAAATTCGTCCAGCGGAAAAATGGCCAAAAAACGGGTGGCCTATAGCCTTGGGGGGAGGGGCTGTCCAACTTCGTCCGCCGGACTCGGAATGGGGTGAGACTTTTCGAGCGGCCTTCGCGTACCAAAAATAGGCCGCGGGCATGGCCGCGCCCAAAAATAACCGCCCGAAGGCCGGGGCGCCAAGTTCGTCCAGCGGAAAAATGGCCCAAAAACGGGTGGGCTATAGCCTTGGGGGGAGGGGCTGGCTAACTTCGTCCGCCAGACTCGTAATGGGACGAGACTTTGCGAGGGGCCTCCGCGTTCCAAAAATAGGCCGCGGGCACACCCGCGTCCAAAAATAACCGGCCGAAGGTCGGGGTGCCAAAAGCCCCCAGCGGAAAAATGGCCAAAAAACGGGTGGGCTATAGCCATGGTGGGGGGGGGGCGAATTTCGTCCGCCGGACTCGGAATGGGGCGAGATATTACGAGGAGCCTCTGTGAGCCAAAAATAGGCCGCGGGCACAGTCTCGGCCAAAAATGACCGCCCGAAGGTCAGGGTGCCAAAAGCCCCCAGCGGAAAAATGGCCAAAAAACGGGTGGGCTATAGCCTTGGTGGCGGGGGCGGGCAAAGTTCGTCCGCCGGAGTCAGAATGGGACGAGACTTTGCGAGGGGCCTCCGTGTGCCAAAAATAGGACGCGGGCACAGCCGCGCCCAAAAATAACTGCCCGAAGGTCGGGGTACCATAAGGCCCCAGCGGAAAAATGGCCAAAAAACGGGTGGATTATAGCCTTGGTGGGGGGGGGGGGTCGGTCTAAGTTCGTCCGCCGGACTCGAAATGGGGCGACATTTTGCGAGGGGCCTCCGTGTGCCAAAAATAGGTGGCGGGCACAGCCGCGCCAAAAATAACTGCCCAAAGGTCGGGGTGCCAAAAGCCCCCAGCGGAAAAATGGCCAAAAAACGGGTTGGTTATAGCCTTGGTGTGGGGGGCTGGCGAATTTCGTCCGCTGGACTCGGAATGGGGTGAGACTTTGCGAGGGGCGACCGTGTTCCAAAAATAGGCCGCGGGCACAGCCACGCCCGAAAATAACCACCCCAAGGTCGGGGTGCGAAAAGCCCCCAGCGGAAAAATAGCTAAATAACGGGTGGGCTATAGCCTTGGGGGGGGCGGGCGAAGTTCATCCGCCGGACTCGGAATGGGGCAAGACTTTACGAGGGGCCTCCGTGTGCCAAAAATAGGCCGCAAACACAGCCGCGCCCAAAAATAACCGCCCGAAGATCGGGGTGCCAAAAGCCCCCTAAGGAAAAAGGCCAAGAAAACGGGAGGGCTATAACCTGGGGTGGTGGCGCTGGCCAAGTTCGTCCGCCGGACCCGGAATGGGGCGAGACTTTGCGAGCGGCCTCTGTTTGCCAAAAAATGTCCGCGGGCACAGCTGCGCCCAAAAATAACCGCCCGAAGGCCGGGGTGCCAAGTTCATCCAGCGGAAAAAGGCCACAAAAAAGTGTGGGCTATAGCCTTAGGGGGTGGGGCTGGCCATGTTCGTCCGCCGGATTCGGAATGGGGCGAGACTTTGCGAGTGGCCTCCGTGTGCTAAAAATAGGCCGCGGGCACAGCCGTGCCCAAAAATAACCGCCCGAAGGCCGAGGCGCAAAGTTCATCGAGCGGAAAAAAGCCACAAAAACGGGTGGGCTATAGACTTGGGGGGTGGGGCTGGCCAAGTTCATCCGCCGGACTCGGAATGGGGCAAGACTTTGCGAGCGGGCTCCGTGTGCCAAAAATAGGCCGCAGGTACAGCAGCGGGTAGAGGCCGCGGGCACAGCCGCCCCAAAAATAACCGCACGAAGGCTGGGGCGCCAAGTTCGTCCAGCGGAAAAAGGTCACAAAAACGGGTGGGCTATAGCCTTGGGGGGTGGCGCTGGCAAGTTCGTCCGCCGGACTCGGAATGGGGCGAGACTTTGCGAGCGGCCTCCGTGTGCCAAAAATAGGCCGTGAGCACAGCCGTACCAAAAATAACTGCCCGAAGGCCGGGGCGCCAAGTTCGTCCAGCGGAAAAAGGCCACAAAAACGGGTGGGCTATAGCCTTGGGGGGTGCGGCTGGCTAAGTTCGTCCGCCGGACTCGGAATGGGGCAAGGCTTTGCGAGCGGTCTCTGTGTGCCAAAAATAGGCTGCGGGCAAAGCGACGCCCAAAAATAACGGCCCGAAGGCCGGAGCGCCAAGTTCGTCCAGCGGAAAAAGGGCACAAAAACGGGTGGGCTATAGCCATGGGGTGTGGGGCCGGCCAAGTTCGTCCGACGGACTCGGAATGGGACGAGACTTTGCGAGCGGCCTCCGTGTGCCAAAAATAGGCCGCGGGCACAGCCGCCCCCAAAAATAACGGCCCGAAAGCCGGGGCGCCAAGTTCGTCCAGCAGAAAAAGGCCACAAAAACGGGTGGGCTATAGCCTTGGGGGGTGGGGCTGGCCAAGTTCGTCCGCCGGACTCGGAATGGGGTGAGACTTTGCGAGCGGCCACCGTGTTCCAAAAATAAGCTGCGGGCAAAGCCGCGCCCTAAAATAACGGCCCGAAGGCCGGCGCGCCAAGTTTCCAGCGATAAAAGGCCAGAAAAACGGGTGGGCTATAGCCTTCGGGGGTGGGGCTGGCCAAGTTCGTCCGCCGGACTCGGAATGGGGTAAGACTTTGCGAGCGGCCTCCGTCCGCCAAAAATAGGCCGCAGGCACAGCCGCACATAAAAATAACAGCCCGAAGGTCGGGGCGCCAAGTTCGTCCGTCCCTTTGCGAGGGGCCTCCGTGCGCAAAAAGTAGGCCGCGGGCACAGCCACGCCCAAAAATAAGCACCAGAAGGTCCGCTTCCCAAGTTTGTCCGCCGCAAAAATGCCCAAAAAATGGGTGGGCTATAGCCTTCGGGGGAGGTGCTGGCCAAGTTCGTCCGCCGGACTCGGAATGGGGCCAGACTTTGCGAGGGGCCTCCGTGTGCCAAAAATAGGCCGCGGGCACAGCCGTGTCCAAAAAATATGCTCCCGAAGGTCCGGTCCCCAAGTTCGTCCGCCGCAAAAATGCCCAAAAAACGTGTGGGCAACAGCCTTGGGGGGAGGGGCTGGGGGGAGGGGCGGGCCAAGTTTGTCCGCCGGACTCGGAGTGGGGCCAGACTTTACGACGGGCCTCCGTGTGCGAAAAAAAGGCCGTGGACATAGCCACACCCGAAAATAAGCGCCCGAAGGTCCGGTCCCCCAGTTCGTCCGCCGCAAAAATGCCCAGAAAACGGGTGGGCTATAGCCATGGGGGGAGGTCCTGGCCAAGTTCGTCCGCCGGACTTGGAATGCGGCCAGACTTTGTGAGGGGCCTCCGTGTGCCAAAAATAGGCCGCGGGCAAAGCCACACCTGAAAATAAGTGCCCGAAGGTCCGGTCCCCAAGTTCGTCCGCCGCAAAAATTCCCAAAAAACGGGTGGGCTATAGTCTTGGGGGAAGGAGCTGGCCAAGTTTGTCCGCCGGACTCGGAATGGGGCCAGACTTTACGAGGGGCCTCCGTGTGCCAAAAAAAGGCCGCGGGCATAGCCGCGCCCAAAAATAAGCGCCCGAAGGTCCGGTCCCCCAGTTCGTCCGCCGCAAAAATGCCCAGAAAACGGGTGGGCTATAGCCATGGGGGGAGGGGCTGGCCAAGTTCGTCCGCCGGACTCGGAATGGGGCGAGACTTTGCGAACGGCCTCCGTGCGCCAAAAATAGGCCGAAAGCACAGCCGCACATAAAAATAACCGCCCGAAGGCCGGGGCGCCAAGTTCGTCCAGCGGAAAAAGGCCACAAAAACGGGTGGGCTATAGCTTTGGGGGGTGGGGCTGGCCAAGTTCGTCCGTCGGACTCGGAATGGGACGAGACTTTGCGAGCTGCCTCCGTGTGCCAAAAATAGGTTGCGGGCACAGCCGCGCCCAAAAATAACCTCCCGAAGGCCGGGGCGCCAAGTTCGTCCAGCGGAAAAATGCCAAAAAAATGGGTGGGCTATAGCCTTGGGGGGTGGGGCTGGCCATGTTCGTCCGCCGGACTCGGAATGGGGCGAGACTTTGTGAGCGGCCTGCGTGTGCTAAAAATAGGCCGCGGGCACAGCCACGCCCAAAAATAAGTGCCCGAAGGTCCAGTCCCCAAGTTCGTCCGCCGCAAAAATGCCCAAAAAACGGGTGGGCTATAGCCTCGGGGGGTGGGGCTGGCCAAGTTCGTCCGCCGGACTCGGAATGGGGACAGACTTTGCGAGGGGCCTCCGTGTGCCAAAAATTGGCCGCGGGCACAGCCACGCCCAAAAATAAGCGCCCGAAGGGCCCGTCCCAAGTTCGTCCACCGTAAAAATGCCCAAAAAATGGGTGGGCTATAGCCTTGGGGGGTGGGGCTGGCCAAGTTCGTCCACCGGACTTGG
Organism: Citrus sp. QX-2021; assembly: GCA_030444885.1. Lineage (NCBI taxonomy): Eukaryota > Viridiplantae > Streptophyta > Magnoliopsida > Sapindales > Rutaceae > Citrus > Citrus sp. QX-2021. The sequence continues at coordinate 163,429 of CM059829.1, forward strand.
AATCGGGCTAGACTTTGCGAGGGGCCTCCGTGTGCCAAAAATAAGCCGCGGGCATAGCCGCGCCCAAAATGAAGCGCCCGAAGGGCCCGTCTCCAAGTTCGTCCGCCGCAAAAATGCCCAAAAAACGGGTGGGCTATAGCCTTGGGGGGAGGGGCTGACCAAGTTCGTCCGCCGGACTCGGAATGGGGACAGCCTTTGTAAGGGGCCTCCGTGTGCCAAAAATAGGTCGCGGGCACAGCCGCACCCAAAAATAAGCTCCCGAAGGTCCCGTCCCCAAGTTCATCCGCCGCAAAAATGCCCAAAAAACGGGTGGGCTATAGCCCTGGGGGGTGGGGCTGGCCAAGTTCGTCCGGAGGACTCGGAATGGGGCCAGACTTTGCGAGGGGCCTCCGTGTGCCAAATATAGGCTGCAGGCACAGCCGCGCCCAAAAAGAAGCGCCCGAAGTTCCCGTCCCCAAGTTCGTCCGCCGCAAAATTGCCCAAAAAACGGGTGGTCTATAATCTTGGGGGGTGGGGCTGGCCAAGTTCGTCCGTCGGACTCGGAATGGGGCCAGACTTTGCGAGGGGCCTCCGTGTGCCAAAAATAGGTCGCGGGCACAGGCGCGCCCAAAAGAAGTGCCCGAAGGTCCCGTCCCCAAGTTCGTCCGCCGCCAAAATGCCCAAAAAACGGGCGGGCTATAGCCTTGGGGGGTGGGGCTGGCCAAGTTCGTCCGCCGAACTCGGAATGGGTCCAGACTTTGCGAGGGGCCTCCGTGTGCCAAAAATAGGCCGTGGGCACAGCCGCGCCCAAAAATAAGCTCCCGAAGGTCCCGTCCCCAAGTTCATCCGCCGCAAAAATGCCCAAAAAACGGGTGGGCTATAGCCCTGGGCGGTGGGGCTGGCCAAGTTCGTCCGGAGGACTCGGAATGGGGCCAATCTTTGCGAGGGGCCTCACAGTGCCAAAAATAGGCCGCGGGCACAGCCGCGCCCAAAAATAAGCTGCCGAAGGTCCCGTCCCCAAGTTCATCCGCCGCAAAAATGCCCAAAAAACGGGCGGGCTATAGCCTTGGGGGGTTGGGCTGGCCATGTTCGTCCGCCGGAGTCGGAATGGGGCCAGACTTTGCGAGGGGCCCTTGTGTACCAAAAATAGGCCGTGGGCACAGCCGCGCCCAAAAATAAGCGCCCAAAGGTCCCGTCCCCAAGTTCGTCCGCTGCAAAAATGCCCAAAAAACGGGTGGGCTATAGCCTTGGGGGGAGGGGCTGGCCAAGTTCGTCCGCCGGACTCGGAATGGGGCCAGACTTTGCGAGGGGCCTCCGTGTACCAAAAATAGGCCGCGGGCACAACCGCGCCCATAAATAAGTACCCGACGGTCCGGTCCCCAATTTCGTCCGCCGCAAAAATGCCCAAAAAACGGGTGGGCTATAGCATTGGGGGGAGGGGCTGACCAAGTTCGTCCGCCGGTCTCGGAATGGGGACAGCCTTTGTAAGGGGCCTCCGTGTGCCAAAAATAGGTCCCGGGCACAGCCGCGCCCAAAAATAAGCTCCCGAAGGTGCGGTCCCGAAGTTCGTCCGCCGCAAAAATGCCCAAAAAACGGGTGGGCTATAGCCTTGGGGGGAGGGGCTGGCCAAGTTCTTCCGCCGGACTCGGAATGGGGCCAGACTTTGCGAGGGGCCTCCGTGTGCAAAAAAAAGGCCGTGGGCACAGCCGCGTCCAAAAATAAGCACCCGAAGGTCCGGTCCCTTAGTTCGTCCGCCGCAAAAATGCCGAAAAAACGGGTGCGCTATAGCCTTGGGGGGAGGGGCTGGCCAAGTTCATCCATCGGACTCGGAATGGGGCCAGACTTTGCGATGGGCCTGTGTGTGCCAAAAATAGGCCGCGGTCACAGCCGCACCCAAAAATAACTGTCCGAAGGCTGGAGCGCCAAGTTCGTCCTACGGAAAAAGGCCACAAAAACGGGTGGGCTATAGCCTTGGGGGGTGGGGCTGGCCAAGTTTGTCCGCCGGACTCGGAATGGGGCGAGACTTTGCGGGCGGCCTCCGAGTGCCAAAAATAGGCCGTGGGCAAAGCCGCGCCCAAAAATAACCAGCCAAAGTCCGGGGCGCCAAGTTCGTCCAGCGGAAAAAGGCCACAAAAACGGGTGGGCTATAGCCTTGGGGGGTCGGGCTGGCCAAGTTCGTCCGCCGAACTCGGAATCGGGTGAGACTTTGCGAGGGTCTCCGTGTGCCAAAAATAGGCCGCGGGCACACCCGCATCCAAAAATAACCACCCAAAGGCCGGGGCGCCAAGTTCGTCCACCGGAAAAAGGCCACAAAAACGGATGGGCTATAGCCTTGGTGAGTGGGGCTCGCCAAGTTCGTCCGCCGGACTCGGAATCGGGCGAGACTTTGGGAGCGGCCTCCGTGTGCCAAAAATAGGCCACGTGCACAGCCACGCCCAAAAATAACTGGCCGAAGGCCGGGGCACCAAGTTCGTCCAGCAGAAAAAGGCCACAAAAACAGGTGCGCTATAGCCTTGGGGGGTGGGGCTGGCCAAGTTCGTCCGCCAGACTCGGAATGGGACGAGACTTTACGAGCGGCCTCCATGTGCCAAAAATAGGCCGCGTGCACAGCCACGCCCAAAAATAACTGCCGGAGCCGGGGCGCCGAGTTCATCCAGCGGAAAAAGGCCACAAAAACGGGTGGGCTATAGCCTTGGGGGGTGGGGCTGGCCAAGTTCGTCCGCCGGACTCGGAATGGGGGCAGAATTTGCGAGGGCCCTCCGTGTGACAAAAATAGGCTGAGGGCATGGCCACGCCCAAAAATAAGTGCCCGAAGGTCGGGTCCCCAAGTTCGTCCGCCGCAAAAATGCCCAAAAAACGGGTGGGCTATAGCCTTGGGGGGTGGGGCTCGCCAAGTTCGTCCGCCGGACTCGGAATGGGGCCAGACTTTGCGAGGGGCCTCCGTGTGCCAAAAATAGGCCGCGGGCACAGCCGCACCCAAAAATAAGAGCCCGAAGGTCCGGTCCCCAAGTTCGTCCGCCGCAAAAATGCCCAAAAAACGGGTGGGCTATAGCCTTGGGGGGAGGGGCTGGCCAAGTTCGTCCGCCGGACTCGGAATGGGGCCAGACTTTGCGAGGGGCCTCCGTGTGCCAAAAATAGGCCGCGGTCACAGCCGCACCCAAAAATAAGTGCCTGAAGGTCCGGTCCCCAATTTCGTCCGCTGCAAAAATGCCCAAAAAACGGGTGGTCAATAGCCTTGGGGAGTCGGAATGGGGCCAGACTTTGTGAGGAGCCTCCATGTACCAAAAATAGGCCGTGGGCACAGCCGCGCCCATAAATAAGCGCCCGAAAGTCCGGTCCCCAAGTTCGTCCGCCGCAAAAATGCCCAAAAAACGGGTGGGCTATAGCCTTGGGGGGAGGGGCTGGCCAAGTTCGTCCGCCGGACTCGGAATGGAGCCAGACTTTGCGAGGGGCCTCCGTGAACCAAAAATAGGCCGCGGTCACAGCCGCGCCCAAAAATAAGCCCCCGAAGGTCCGGTCCCCAATTTCGTCCGCCGTAAAGATGCCCAAAAAACGGGTGGGCTATAGCCTTGGGGGGAGGGGCTGACCAAGTTCGTCCGCCGGACTCGGAATGGGGCCAGACTTTGCGAGGGGCCTCCGTGTGCAAAAAAAGGCCGCGGGCACAGCCGCGTCCAAAAATAAGCACCCGAAGGTCCGGTCCCTTAGTTCGTCCGCCGCAAAAATGCCCAAAAAACGGGTGCGCTATAGCCTTGGGGGGAGGGGCTGGCCAAGTTCATCCATCGGACTCGGAATGGGGCCAGACTTTGCGATGGGCCTGCATGTGCCAAAAATAGGCCATGGAATAAGCGCCCGAAGGTCCGGTCCCCAAGTTCGTCCGCCGCAAAAATACCCAAAAAACGGGTGGGCCATAGCCTTGGGGGGTGGGGCTGGCCACGTTCGTCCGCCGGACTCGAAATGGGGCGGACTTTGCGAGGGCCCTCCGTGTGCCAAAAATAGGCTGGGGGTACGGCCACGCCCAAAAATAAGTGCCCGAAGGTCGGATCCCCAAGTTCGTCCACCGCAAAAATGCCCAAAAAACGGGTGGGCTATAGCCTTGGGGGGTGGGGCTGGCCAAGTTCGTCCGCCGGACTCGGAATGGGGCTAGACTTTGTGAGGGGCCTCCGAGTTCCAAAAATAGGCCGCAGGCACAGCCGTGACCAAAAATAACCGCCCGAAGGCCGGAGCACCAAGTTCGTCCAGCGGAAAAAGGCCACAAAAACGGGTGGGCTATAGCCTTGGGGGGTGGGGCTGACCAAGTTCGTCCGCCGGACTCGGAATGGGTCGAGACTTTGCAAGCACCCTCCGTGTGCCAAGAATAGGACGCAGTCACGGCCGTGACCAAAAATAACCACCCGAAGGCCGGGGCGTAAAGTTCGTCCAGCGGAAAAATGCCACAAAAACGGGTGGGCTATAGCCTTGGGGAGTGGGGCTGGCCAAGTTCGTCCGCCGGACTCGGAATGGGGCGAGACTTTGCGAGCGGCTTCCATGTGCTGAAAATAGGCTGTGGGCTCAGCTGCGACCAAATATAACCGCCCCAAGGCCTGGGCGCCAAGTTCGTCCAGCGGAAAAAGGCCACAAAAACGGGTGGGCTATAGCTTTGGGGAGTGGGGCTGGCCAAGTTCGTCCGCCGGACTCGGAATGGGGCGAGACTTTGCGAGCGGCCTCCGAGTTCCAAAAATAGGCCATGGAATAAGCGCCCGAAGGTCCGGTCCCCAAGTTCGTCCGCCGCAAAAATACCCAAAAAACGGGTGGGCCATAGCCTTGGGGGGTGGGGCTGGCCACGTTCGTCCGCCGGACTCGGAATGGGGGCAGAATTTGCGAGGGCCCTCCGTGTGACAAAAATAGGCTGAGGGCATGGCCACGCCCAAAAATAAGTGCCCGAAGGTCGGGTCCCCAAGTTCGTCCGCCGCAAAAATGCCCAAAAAACGGGTGGGCTATAGCCTTGGGGGGTGGGGCTCGCCAAGTTCGTCCGCCGGACTCGGAATGGGGCCAGACTTTGCGAGGGGCCTCCGTGTGCCAAAAATAGGCCGCGGGCACAGCCGCACCCAAAAATAAGAGCCCGAAGGTCCGGTCCCCAATATCGTCCGCCGCAAAAAGTGCCCAAAAAACGGGTGGGCCATAGCCTTGGGGGGTGGGGCTGGCCAAGTTTGTCCGCCGGACTCGGAATGGGGCTAGACTTTGTGAGGGGCCTCCGTGTGCCAAAAATAGGCCGCGGTCACAGCCGCGCACAAAGATAAGCGCCTGAAGGTCTGGTCCCCAATTTCGTCCGCCGCAAAAATGCCCAAAAAACGGGTGGTCTATAGCCTTGGGGACTCGGAATGGGGCCAGAATTTATGAGGGGCCTCTGTGTGCCAAAAATAGGCCGCGGTCACACCCGCGTCCAAAAATAACCACCCAAAGGCCGGGGCGCCAAGTTCGTCCAGCGGAAAAAGAGCACACAAAAACGGGTGGGCTATAGTCTTGGGGGGTGGAGCCGGCCAAGTTCGTCCGCCGGACTCGGAATGGGGTGGGACTTTGCGAGTGGCCTCCGTGTGCTCAAAATAGGCCGCGGGCACTGCCGCGCCCAAAAATAATCGCCCGAAGGCCGGGGCGCCAAGTTCGTCCAGCGGAAAAAGGCCACAAAAACGGGTGGGCTATAGCCTTGGGGGGTGGGGCTGACAAGTTCGTCCGCCGGACTCGGAATGGGGCAAGTCTTTGCGAGCGGCCTCCGTGTGCAAAAAATAGGCTGAGGAACAGCCGCGCCCAAAAATAACCGCACGAAGGCCGGGGCGCCAAGTTCGTCCAGCGGAAAAAGGACACAAAAACGGGTGGGCTATAGCCTTGGGGGGTGGGGCTGGCCAAGTTCGTCCGCCGGACTCGGAATGGGGCGAGATGTTACGAGCAGCCTCCGTGTGCCAAAAATAGGCCGCGGGCACAGCCGCACCCAAAAATAACCGCCCGAAGGCCGGGGCGTAAAGTTCGTCCAGCGGAAAAATGCCACAAAAACGGGTGGGCTATAGCCTTGGGGAGTGGGGCTGGCCAAGTTCGTCCGCCGGACTCGGAATGGGGCGAGACTTTGCGAGCGGCTTCCATGTGCTGAAAATAGGCTGTGGGCTCAGCTGCGACCAAATATAACCGCCCCAAGGCCTGGGCGCCAAGTTCGTCCAGCGGAAAAAGGCCACAAAAACGGGTGGGCTATAGCTTTGGGGAGTGGGGCTGGCCAAGTTCGTCCGCCGGACTCGGAATGGGGCGAGACTTTGCGAGCGGCCTCCGAGTTCCAAAAATAGGCCGCAGGCACAGCCGTGACCAAAAATAACCGCCCGAAGGCCGGAGCACCAAGTTCGTCCAGCGGAAAAAGGCCACAAAAACGGGTGGGCTATAGCCTTGGGGGGTGGGGCTGACCAAGTTCGTCCGCCGGACTCGGAATGGGTCGAGACTTTGCAAGCACCCTCCGTGTGCCAAGAATAGGACGCAGTCACGGCCGTGACCAAAAATAACCACCCGAAGGCCGGGGTGCCAAGTTCGTCCACCGGAAAAAGGCCACAAAAACGGGTGGGCTATAGCCTTGGGGGGTGGGGCTGGCCAAGTTCGTCCGCCGGACTCAGAATGGGGCTACACTTTGTAATCGGCCTCCGTGTGCAAAAAATAGGCCACGGGCACAGCCGTACCCAAAAATAACCACCCGAAGGCCGGGGCGCAAAGTTCGTCCAGCGGACAAATGCCACAAAAACGGGTGGGCTATAGCCTTGGGGAGTGGGGCTGGCCGAGTTCGTCCGCCGGACTCAGAATGGGGCGAGACTTTGCGAGCGGCTTCCGTGTGCCAAAAATAGGCTGCGGGCTCAGCCGCGACCAAAAATAACCGCCCCAAGGCCTGGCGCCAAGTTCGTCCAGCGGAAAAAGGCCACAAAAACGGGTGGGCTATAGCCTTGGGGAGTGGGGCTGGCCAAGTTCGTCCGCCGGACTCGGAATGGGGCGAGACTTTGCGAGCGGCCTCCGAGTTCCAAAAATAGGCCGCAGGCACAGCCGTGACCAAAAATAACCACCCGAAGGCCGGAGCGCCAAGTTCGTCCAGCGGAAAAAGGCCACAAAAACGGGTGGGCTATAGCCTTGGGGGGTGGGGCTGACCAAGTTCGTCCGCCGGACTCGGAATGGGTCGAGACTTTGCGAGCACCCTCCGTGTGCCAAAAATAGGACGCAGGCACAGCCGTGCCCAAATATAACTGCCCGAAGACCCGGGCGCCAAGTTCGTCCAGCGGAAAATGGCCACAAAAACGGGTGGGCTATAGCCTTGGGGGGTGGGGCTGGCAAAGTTCGTTCGCCGGACTCGGAATGGGGCGAGACTTTGCGAGCGGCCTCTGTGTGCCAAAAATAGGCCGCGGACGCAGCCACGCCCAAAAATAAGCGCCCGAAGGTCCGGTCCCCAAGTTCGTCTGCAGCAAAAATGCCCAAAAACGGGTGGGCTATAGCCTTGGGTGGAGGGGCTGGCCAAGTTCGTCTGCCGGATTCGGAATGGGGCGAGACTTTGCGAGCAGCCTCCGTATGCCAAAAATGGGCCGCGGGCACGGCCGCGCCCAAAAATAACCGCCCGAAGGATGGGGCGCCAAGTTCGTCCAGCGGAAAAAGGCCACAAAAACTGGAGGGCTATAGCCTTAGGGAGTGGGGCTGGCCAAGTTCGTCCGCCAGACTCGGAATGGGGTGAGACTTTGCGAGCGGCCTCCGTATGCCAAAAATAGGCCGCGGGCACGGCCGCACCCAAAAATAACCGCCCGAAGGATGGGGCGCCAAGTTCGTCCAGCGGAAAAAGGCCACAAAAACTGGTGGACTATAGCCTTGGGGGGTGGGGCTGGCCAAGTTCGTCCGCCGGACTCGGAATGGGGCGAGACTTTGCGAGCGGCCACCGTTTGCCAAAGTAGGCCGCGGGCACAGCCGCCCCCAAAAATAACCGCCCGAAGGCCGAGGCGCCAAGTTCGTCCAGCGGAAAAACGCCACAAAAACGGGTGGGCTTTTGCCTTCGGGGGTGGGGCTGGCCAAGTTTGTCTGCCGGACTCCGAATGGGGCGAGTCTTTGCGAGCGGCCTCCGTGTGCCAGAAATAGGCCGCAGGCACGGCCGCGCCCAAAAATAACCGCCCGAAGGCCGGGGCGCCAAGTTCGTCCAGCGGAAAAAGGCCACAAAAACGGGTGGGCTATAGCCTTGGGCATTGGGGCTAGCCACGTTCGTCCAGCGGAAAAAGGCCACAAAATCGGGTGGGCAATAGCCTTGGGGGGTGGGGCTGGCCAAGTTCGTCCAGTGGAAAAAGGCCACAAAAACGGGTGGGCTATAGCCTTGGGCATTGGGGCTAGCCACGTTCGTCCAGCGGAAAAAGGCCACAAAATCGGGTGGGCAATAGCCTTGGGGGGTGGGGCTGGCCAAGTTCGTCCGCCGGACTCGGAATGGGGCAAGACTTTGCGAGCGGCCTCAGTTTTCCAAAAATAGGCCGCGGGCACGGCCGCGCCAAAAAATAACCGCCCGAAGCCCGGGGCGCCAAGTTCGTCCAGCGGAAAAAGGCCACAAAAACGGGTGGGCTATAGCCTTGGGGGGTGGGGCTGGCCAAGTTCGTCCGCCGGACTCGGAATGGGGCAAGACTTTGCGAGCGGCCTCAGTTTTCCAAAAATAGGCCGCGGGCACGGCCGCGCCAAAAAATAACCGCCCGAAGGCCGGGGCGCCAAGTTCGTCCAGCGGAAAAAGGCCACAAAAACGGGTGGGCTATAGCCTTGGGGGGTGGGGCTGACAAGTTCGTCCGCCGGACTCGGAATGGGGCAAGTCTTTGCGAGTGGCCTCCGTGTGCAAAAAATAGGCTGAGGAACAGCCGCGCCCAAAAATAACCGCACGAAGGCCGGGGCGCCAAGTTCGTCCAGCGGAAAAAGGACACAAAAACGGGTGGGCTATAGCCTTGGGGGGTGGGGCTGGCCAAGTTCGTCCGCCGGACTCGGAATGGGGCGAGATGTTACGAGCAGCCTCCGTGTACCAAAAATAGGCCGCGGGCACAGCCGCACCTAAAAATAACCGCCCGAAGGCCGGGGCGTAAAGTTCGTCCAGCGGAAAAATGCCACAAAAACGGGTGGGCTATAGCCTTGGGGAGTGGGGCTGGCCAAGTTCGTCCGCCGGACTCGGAATGGGGCGAGACTTTGCGAGCGGCTTCCATGTGCCGAAAATAGGCTGCGGGCTCAGCCGCGACCAAATATAACCGCCCCAAGGCCTGGGCGCCAAGTTCGTCCAGCGGAAAAAGGCCACAAAAACAGGTGGGCTATAGCCTTGGGGGGTGGGGCTGACCAAGTTCGTCCGCCGGACTCGGAATGGGTCGAGACTTTGCGAGCACCCTCCGTGTGCCAAAAATAGGCCGCGGGCACAGCCGCACCCAAAAATAACCACCCGAAGGCCGAGGCGCCACGTTCGTCCAGCGGAAAAAGGCCACAAAAACGGGTGGGCTATAGCCTTGGGGGGTGGGGCGGGCCAAGTTCGTCCGCCGGACTCGGAATGGGGCGAGTCTTTGCGAGCGGCCTCCGTGTGCCAAAAATAGGCCGCAGGCACGGCCGCGCCCAAAAATAACCGCCCGAAGGCCGGGGCGCCTTGTTCGTCCAGCCGAAAAGGCCACAAAAACGGGTGGGCTATAGCCTTGGGGGGTGGGGCTGGCCAAGTTCGTCCGCCGAACTTGGAATGGGGCGAGACTTTGCGAGCAGGCTCCGTGTACCAAAAATAGGCCGTGGGCACAGCCGTGCCCAAAAATAACCGCCCGATGGCGGGGGCGCCAAGTTCGTCCAGCGGAAAAAGACCACAAAAATGGGTGGGCTATAGCCTTGGGTGGTGGGGCTAGCCAAGTTCGTCCAGCGGAAAAAGGCCATAAAAACTGGTGGGCTATAGCCTTGGGGGGTGGGGCTGGCCAAGTTCGTCCGCCGGACTCGGAATGGGGCGAGATTTTGCGAGTGCCCTCCGTGTGCCAAATATAGGCCGCGGGCACAGCCGCGCCGAAAAATAAAAGCCCAAGGCGGGGGCGCTAAGTTCGTCCAACGGAAAAAGGCCACAAAAACGGGTGGGCTATAGCCTTGGGGGGTGGGGCTGGCCAAGTTCGTCCGCCGGACTCAGAATGGGGCGAGAATTTGCGAGCGGCCTCCGTGTGCCAAAAATAGGGCTCGGACACAGCCGCGCCCAAAAATAATCGCCCGAAGGTCGGCGCGCCCAAACCCCCCAGCGGAAAAATGGCCAAAAAACGGGTGGGCTATAGCGTTGGGGTGAGGGGCTGGCCAACTTCGTCCGTCGGACTCGGAATGGGGCGAGATTTTGCGAACGGCCTCCGCATGCCAAAAATAGGCCACGGGCACAGCCACGCCCAAAAATAACCACCCGAAGGCCGGGGCGCCAAGTTCGTCCAGCGGAAAAATGGCCAGAAAACGGGTGGGTATAGCCTTGGGGGGAGGGGCTGGTAATCTTCGTCCGCCGGACTCGGAATGGGGCGAGACTTTGCGAGCGGCCTCCGCGTGCCAAAAATAGGCCGCAGGGACAGCCGTACCCAAAAATAACCGCCCGAAGGCCGGGGCGCCAAGTTCGTCCAGCGGCAAAATGGCCAAAAAACGGGTGGGCTATAGCCTTGGGGGGAGGGGCTGGCCAACTTCATCCACCGGACACGGAATGGGGCAAGACTTTGCGAACGGCCTCCGCGTGCAAAAAATAGGCCGCGGGCACAGCCGCGCCCAAAAATAATCGCCCGAAGGTCGGCGCGCCCAAACCCCCCAGCGGAAAAATGGCCAAAAAACGGGTGGGCTATAGCGTTGGGGTGAGGGGCTGGCCAACTTCGTCCGTCGGACTCGGAATGGGGCGAGATTTTGCGAACGGCCTCCGCATGCCAAAAATAGGCCACGGGCACAGCCACGCCCAAAAATAACCACCCGAAGGCCGGGGCGCCAAGTTTGTCCAGCGGAAAAATGGCCAAAAAACGGGTGGGCTATACCCTTGGGGGGAGGGGCTGGCCAATTTCGTCCGCCGGACTCGGAATGGGTCGAGACTTTGCGAGCGGCCTCCGCGTGCCAAAAATAGGCCACGGGCACAGCCTCGCCCAAAAATTACCGCCCTAAGGTCGGCGCGCCCAAACACCCCAGCGGAAAAATGGCCAACTTCGTCCGGCGGACCCGGAATGGGGCGAGACTTTGCGAGCGGCCTCCGCGTGCCAAAAATAGGCCGCGGGCACAGCCGTGCACAAAAATAACCGCCTGAAGGCCGGGGCGCCAAGTTCGTCCAGCGGAAAAATGGCCAAAAAACGGGTGGGCTATAGCCTTGGGGGGAGGGGCTGGCCAACTTCGTCCGCCGAACTCGGAATGGGTCGAGACTTTGCGAGCGGCCTCCGCGTGCCAAAAATAGGCAACGGGCACAGCCGCGCCCAAAAATAACCTCCCGACGGTCGGCGCGCCCAAACCCCCCAGCGGAAAAATGGCCAAAAAACGGGTGGGCTATAGCGTTGGGGGGAGGGGCTGGCCTACTTCGTCCGCCGGACTCGGAATGGGGCGAGACTTTGCGAGCGGATTTCGCGTGCCAAAAATTGGCCATGGGCACAGCCGCGCCCAAAAATAACCACCCGAAGGCCGAGGCGCCAAGTTCGTCCAGCGGAAAAATGGCCAAAAAACGGGTGGGCTATAGCCTTGGGGGAAGGGGCTGGCCAACTTCGTCCGCCGGACTCGGAATGGGGTGAGACTTTGCGAACGGCTTCCGCGTGCCAAAAATAGGCCGCTGGCACAGCCGCACCCAAAAATAACCGCCCGAAGGCCGGTGCGCCAAGTTCGTCCAGCGGAAAAATGGCCAAAAAACGGGTGGGCTATAGCCTTGGGGGGAGGGGCTGGCCAACTTCGTCCGCCGGACTCGGAATGGGGCGAGACTTTGCGAGCGGCCTCCGCATGCCAAAAATAGGCCGTGGGCACAGCCGCACCCAAAAATAACCGCCCGAAGGCCGGGGCGCCAAGTTCGTCCCGCGGAAAAATGGCGAAAAAACGGGTGGGCTATAGCCTTGGGGGGAGGGGCTGGCCAACTTCGTCCGCCGGACTCGGAATGGGGCGAGACTTTGCGAGCGGCCTCCGCATGCCAAAAATAGGCCGTGGGCACAGCCGTACCCAAAAATAACCGCCCGAAGGCCGGGGCGCCAAGTTCGTCCAGCGGAAAAATGGCCAAAAAACGGGTGGGCTATAGCCTTGGGGGAAGGGGCTGGCCAACTTCGTCCGCCGGACTCGGAATGGGGTGAGACTTTGCGAACGGCTTCCGCGTGCCAAAAATTGGCCATGGGCACAGCCGCGACCAAAAATACCCGCCCGAAGGTCGGGGCGCCAAGTTCGTCCCGCGGAAAAATGGCCAAAAAACGGGTGGGCTATAGCCTTGGGGGGAGGGGCTGGCCGACTTCGTCCGCCGGACTCGGAATGGGGCGACACTTTGCGAGCGGCCTACGCGTGCCAAAAATAGGCCGCTGGCACAGCCGCACCCAAAAATAACCGCCCGAAGGCCGGTGCGCCAAGTTCGTCCAGCGGAAAAATGGCGAAAAAACGGGTGGGCTATAGCCTTGGGGGGAGGGGCTGGCCAACTTCGTCCGCCGGACTCGGAATGGGGCGAGACTTTGCGAGCGGCCTCCGCATGCCAAAAATAGGCCGTGGGCACAGCCGCACCCAAAAATAACCGCCCGAAGGCCGGGGCGCCAAGTTCGTCCAGCGGAAAAATGGCCAAAAAACGGGTGGGCTATAGCCTTGGGGGAAGGGGCTGGCCAACTTCGTCCGCCGGACTCGGAATGGGGTGAGACTTTGCGAACGGCTTCCGCGTGCCAAAAATAGGCCGCGGGCACAGCCTCGTCCAAAAATACCCGCCCGAAGGCCGGAGCGGCAAGTTCGTCCAGTGGAAAAATGGCCAAAAAACGGGTGGGCTATAGCCTTGGGGGGAGGGGCTGGCCAACTTCGTCCGCCGGACTCGGAATGGGGCGAGACTTTGCGAGCGGCCTCCGTGGGCACAGCCGCGCCCAATAATAACCGCCCGAAGGCCGGGCCGCCAAGTTTGTCCAGCGGAAAAATGGCAAAAAACGGGTGGGCTATAGCCTTGGGGGGAGGGGCTGGCCAACTTCGTCCCCCGGACTCGGAATGGGGCGAGACTTTGCGAGCATCCTCCGCGAGCCAAAACTAGGCCGTGGGCACAGTCGCGCCCAAAAATAACTGCCCGAAGGCCGGGGCGCCAAGTTCGTCCAGCGGAAAAATGGCCAAAAAACGGGTGGGCTATAGCCTTAGGGGGAGGGGCTGGTCAACTTCGTCCGCCGGACTCGGAATGGGGCGAGACTTTGGGAGCGGCCTCCGCGTGCCAAAAATTGGCCGCGGACACAGCCGCCCACAAAAATAACCCCCCAAAGGTCGGCGCGTCCAAACCCCCTAGTGGAAAAATGGCCAAGAAACGTTTGGGCAATAGCCTTGGGGGGAGGGGCTGGCCAACTTCGTCCACCGGACTCGGAATGGGGTGAGACTTTGCGAGCGGCCTCCGCGCCGCCCAAAATAACCCCCAAAGGTCGCGGGTACAGCCGCCCCCAAAAAATAACCCCCAAAGGTCGGGCTATAGCCTTGTGGCCGACCCGTCCGCCGGAATCGGAATGGGGCGAGACTTTGCGAGCGGCCTCCGCGTGCCCAAAATAGGTGGCAGCAAAAATAACGGGTGGGCTATAGCCTTGGGGGGAGGGGCTGGCCTACTTCGTCCGCCGGACTCGGAATGGGGCGAGACTTTACGAGCGGCCTCCGCGTGCCAAAAATAGGCCGCGGGCACAGCTACACCCAAAAATAACCGCCCGAAGGCCGGGGCGCCAAGTTCGTCCAGCGGAAAAATGGCAAAAAAAAGGGTGGGCTATAGCCTTGGGGGGAGGGGCCGGCCATCTTCGTCCGCCGGACTCGGAATGGGGCAAGACTTTGCGAGCGGCCTCCGCGTGCCAAAAAATAGGCCGCTGGCACAGCCGCACCCAAAAATAACCCCCCTAAGGTCGGCGCGCCCAAACCTCCCAGCGGACAAATGGCCAAAAAACGAGTGGGCTATAGCCTTGGGGGGAGGGGCTGGCCAACTTCGTCCGCCGGACTCGGAATGGGGCAAGACTTTGCGAGCGGCCTCCGCATGCCAAAAATAGGCCGCGGGCACAGCCGCGCCCAAAAATAACCCCCTGAAGGTCGGCGCGCCCAAACCTCCCAGCGGAGAAATGGCCAAAAAACGGGTGGGCTATAGCCTTGGGGGGAGGGGCTGGCCAACTACGTCCGCCGGACTCGGAATGGGGCGAGACTTTACGAGTGGCCTCCGTGTGCCAAAAATAGGCCGCGGGCACAGCCGCGTCCAAAAATAACCTCCCGAACGTGGGGCGCCAAGTTCGTCCAGCGGAAAAATGGCGAAAAAACGGGTGGGCTATAGCCTTGGGGGGAGGGGCCGGCCGACTTCGTCCGCCGGACTCGGAATGGGGCGAGACTTTGCGAGCGGCCTCCGCGTCCCAAAAATAGGCCGCGGGCACAGCCGCACCCAAAAATAACCCCCCGAAGGTCGTTGCGCCCAAACCCCCCAGCGGAAAAATGGCCAAAAAACGGGTGGGCTATAGCCTTGGGGGGAGGGGCTGGCCGACTTCGTCCGCCGGACTTGGAATGGGGCGAGACATTGCGAGCGGCCTCTGCGTGCCAAAAATAGGCCATGGGCACAGCTTCACCCAAAAATAACCACCCGAAGGCCGGGGCGCCAAGTTCGTCCGGCGGAAAAATGGCCAAAAAACGGGTGGGCTATAGCCTTGGGGAGAGGGACTGGCCCACTTCGTCCGCCGGACTCGGAATGGGGCTAGACTTTGCGAGCAGCCTCCGCGTGCCAAACCTAGGCCACGGGCACAGCCGCGCCCAAAAATACCCACCCGAAGGCTGGGGCGCCAAGTTCGCCCAGCGGAAAAAGGCCGCAAAAACGGGTGGGCTATAGCCTTGGGGGGTGGGGCTGGCCAACTTCGTCCGCCGGCCTCGGAATGGCGCGAGACTTTGCGAGTCTCCTCTGTGTGCCAAAAATAGGCCGCGGGCACAGCCACACCCAAAAATACCCGCCCGAAGGCCGGGGCGCCAAGTTCGTCCAGCGGAAAAAGGCCACAAAAACGAGTGGGCTATAGCCCTGGGGGGTGGGGCTGGCCAACTTCGTCCGCCGGACTCGGAATGGCGCGAGACTTTGCGAGGCGCCTCCGTGTGCTAAAAATAAGCCGTGGACACAGCCGCGCCCAAAAATACCCATCCGAAGGCCGGGGCGCCAAGTTCGTCCAGCGGAAAAAGGCCACAAAAACGAGTGGGCTATAGCCCTGGGGGGTGGGGCTGGCCAACTTCGTCCGCCGGACTCGGAATGGCGCGAGAATTTACGAGGCACCTCCGTGTGCTAAAAATAGGCCGCGGTCTCAGCCGCGCCCAAAAATACCCGCCCGAAGGCCGGGGCGCCAAGTTCGTCCAGCGGAAAAAAGGCCACAAAAACGGGTGGGCTATAGCCTTGGGGGGTGGGGCTGGCCAACTTCGTCCGCCGGACTCGGAATGGCGCGAGACTTTGCGAGGCGCCTCCGCGTACCAAAAATAGGCCGCGGGCACAGCCGCTCCCAAAAATACCCGCCCGAAGGCCAGTGCGCCAAGTTCGTCCAGCGGAAAAAGGCCACAAAAACGGCTGGGCTATAGCCTTGGGGGGTGGGGCTGGCCAACTTCGTCCGCCGGACTCGGAATGGCGCGAGACTTTGCGAGGTGCCTCCGTGTGCTAAAAATAAGCCGTGGACACAGCCGCGCCCAAAAATACCCATCCGAAGGCCGGGGCGCCAAGTTCGTCCAGCGGAAAATGGCCACATAAACGGGTGGGCTATAGCCTTGGGGGGTGGGGCTGGCCAACTTCGTCCGCCGGACTCGGAATGGCGCGAGACTTTGCGAGGCGCCTCCGTGTGCTAAAAATAAGCCGTGGACACAGCCGCGCCCAAAAATACCCATCCGAAGGCCGGGGCGCCAAGTTCGTCCAGCGGAAAAAGGCCACAAAAACGAGTGGGCTATAGCCCTGGGGGGTGGGGCTGGCCAACTTCGTCCGCCGGACTCGGAATGGCGCGAGAATTTACGAGGCACCTCCGTGTGCTAAAAATAGGCCGCGGTCTCAGCCGCGCCCAAAAATACCCGCCCGAAGGCCGGGGCGCCAAGTTCGTCCAGCGGAAAAAGGCCACAAAAACGGGTGGGCTATAGCCTTGGGGGGTGGGGCTGGCCAACTTCGTCCGCCGGACTCGGAATGGCGCGAGACTTTGCGAGGCGCCTCCGCGTACCAAAAATAGGCCGCGGGCACAGCCGCTCCCAAAAATACCCGCCCGAAGGCCAGTGCGCCAAGTTCGTCCAGCGGAAAAAGGCCACAAAAACGGCTGGGCTATAGCCTTGGGGGGTGGGGCTGGCCAACTTCGTCCGCCGGACTCGGAATGGCGCGAGACTTTGCGAGGTGCCTCCGTGTGCTAAAAATAAGCCGTGGACACAGCCGCGCCCAAAAATACCCATCCGAAGGCCGTGGCGCCAAGTTCGTCCAGCGGAAAATGGCCACATAAACGGGTGGGCTATAGCCTTGGGGGGTGGGGCTGGCCAACTTCGTCCGCCGGACTCGGAATGGCGCGAGACTTTGCGAGGCGCCTCCGTGTGCTAAAAATAAGCCGTGGACACAGCCGCGCCCAAAAATACCCATCCGAAGGCCGGGGCGCCAAGTTCGTCCAGCGGAAAAAGGCCACAAAAACGAGTGGGCTATAGCCCTGGGGGGTGGGGCTGGCCAACTTCGTCCGCCGGACTCGGAATGGCGTGAGAATTTGCGAGGCACCTCCGTGTGCTAAAAATAGGCCGCGGGCTCAGCCGCGCCCAAAAATACCCGCCCGAAGGCCGGGGCGCCAAGTTCGTCCAGCGGAAAAAGGCCACAAAAACGGGTGGGCTATAGCCTTGGGGGGTGGGGCTGGCCAACTTCGTCCGCCGGACTCGGAATGGCGTGAGACTTTGCGAGGCACCTCCGTGTGCCAAAAATAGGCCGCGGGCGCAGCCACGCCCAAAAATACCCGCCCGAAGGCCGGGGCGCCAAGTTCGTCCAGCGGAAAATGGCCACATAAACGGGTGGGCTATAGCCTTGGCGGGTGGGGCTGGCCAACTTCGTCCGCCGGACTCGGAATGGCGGGAGACTTTGCGAGGTGTCTCCGTGTGGCAAAAATAGGCCGCGGGCACAGCCGCGCCCAAAAATACCCGCCCGAAAGCCGCGGCGCCGAGTTCGTCCAGCGGAAAAAGGCCACAAAAACGGGTGGGCTATAGCCTTGGGGGGTGGGGCTGGCCAACTTCGTCCGCCGGACTCGGAATGGCGCGAGACTTTGCGAGGCGCCTCCGCATGCCAAAAATAGGCTGCGGGCACAGCCGCTCCCAAAAATACCCGCCCGAAGGCCAGTGCGCCAAGTTCGTCCAGCGGAAAAAGGCCACAAAAACGGCTGGGCTATAGCCTTGGGGGGTGGGGCTGGCCAACTTCGTCCGCCGGACTCGGAATGGCGCGAGACTTTGCGAGGCACCTCCGTGTGCCAAAAATAGGCCGCGGGCGCAGCCACGCCTAAAAATACCCGCCCGAAGGCCGGGGCGCCAAGTTCGTCCAGCGGAAAAAGGCCACAAAAACGGGTGGGCTATAGCCTTGGGGGGTGGGGCTGGCCAACTTCGTCCGCCGGACTCGGAATGGCGCGAGACTTTGCGAGGCGCCTCCGCATGCCAAAAATAGGCTGCGGGCACAGCCGCTCCCAAAAATACCCGCCCGAAGGCCAGTGCGCCAAGTTCGTCCAGCGGAAAAAGGCCACAAAAACGGCTGGGCTATAGCCTTGGGGGGTGGGGCTGGCCAACTTCGTCCGCCGGACTCGGAATGGCGCGAGACTTTGCGAGGCACCTCCGTGTGCCAAAAATAGGCCGCGGGCGCAGCCACGCCTAAAAATACCCGCCCGAAGGCCGGGGCGCCAAGTTCGTCCAGCGGAAAAAGGCCACAAAAACGGGTGGGCTATAGCCTTGGGGGGTGGGGCTGGCCAACTTCGTCCGCCGGACTCGGAATGGCGCGAGACCTTACGAGCGGCCTCCGCGTGCCAAAAATAGGCCACAGGAACAGCCGCGCCCAAAAATAACCCGCCGAAGGCCGGGGCGCCATGTTCGTCCAGCGGAAAAATGGCCAAAAAACGGGTGGGCTATAGCCTTGGGGGGAGGGGCTGGCCAACTTCGTCCGCCGGACTCGGAAGGGGGTGAGACTTTGCGAACGGCCGACGCGTGCCAAAAATTGGCCGCGGGCACAGCCGCGCCCAAAAATAACCGCCGGAAGGCCGGGGCGCCAAGTTCGTCCATCGGAAAAATGGCCAAAAAACAGGTGGGCTATAGCCTTGGGGGGAGGGGCTGGCCAACTTCGTCCGCCGGACTCGGAAGGGGGCGAGACTTTGCGAGCGGCCTCCGCGTGCCAAAAAAAGGCCGTGGGCACAGCCGCGCACAAAAATAACTGCCCGAAGATCGGGGCGCCCAAACCCCCCAGCGGAAAAATGGCCAAAAAATGGGTGGGCTCTAGCCTTGGGGGGAGGGGCTGGCCAACTTCGTCCGCCGGACTCGGAATGGGGCGAGATTTTGCGAGCGGCCTCGGCGTGCCAAAAATAGGCCGCGGGCACAGCCATGCCCAAAAATAACCGCCCGAAGGTCGGGGCGCCCAAAACCCCCAGCGGAAAAATTGCCAAAAAACGGGTGGGCTATAGCCTTGGGGGGAGGGGCTGGCCAACTTCGTCCGCCGGACTCGGAATGGGGCGTGACTTTGCGAGCGGCCTCCGCGTGCCAAAAATAGGCCGCGGGCACAGCCGCGCCCAAAAATTACCGCCGGAATGCCGGGGCGCCAAGTTCGTCCATCGGAAAAATGGCCAAAAAATGGGTGGGCTATAGCATTGGGGGGAGGGGCTGGCCAACTTCGTCCGCCGGACTCGGAATGGGGCGAGATTTTGCGAGCGGCCTCCGCGTGCCAAAAATAGGCCGCGGGCACAGCCGCGCCCAAAAATAACCACCGGAAGGCCGGGGCGCCAAGTTCGTCCATCGGAAAAATGGCCAAAAAACGGGTGGGCTATAGCCTTGGGGGGAGGGGCTGGCCAACTTCGTCCGCCGGACTCGGAATGGGGCGAGACTTTGCGAGCGGCCTCCACGTGTCAAAAAAACGCCGCGGGCACAGCCGCGCACAAAAATAACCGCCCGAAGGTCGGGATACCCAAACCCCCCAGCGGAAAAATGGCCAAAAAACGGGTGGGCTATAGCCTTGGGGGGAGGGTGCTGGCGAACTTCGTCCGCCGGACTCGGAATGGGGCGAGATTTTGCGAGCGTCCTCCACGTGCAAAAAATAGTCCGCGGGCATGGCCGCACCCAAAAATAACCACCCGATAGCCGGGGCGCCAAGTTCATCTAGCGGAAAAATGGCCAAAAAACGGGTGTGCTATAGCCTTGGGGGGAGGGGCTGGCCCACTTCGTCCGCCGGACTCGGAATGGGGCGACACTTTGCGAGTGGTCTCCGTGTGCAAAAAATAGGCCACGGGCGCGGCCGCGACCAAAAACTACAGCCCGAAGGTCGGCGCGCCCAAACCCCCCAGCGGAAAAATGGCCAATAAACGGGTGGGCCATAGCCTTGGGGGGAGGGGCGGGCCGACTTCGTCCGCCGGACACGGAATGGGGTGAGACGTTGCGAGCGGCCTCCGCGTGTGAAAAATAGGCCGCGGGCACAGTCACACCCAACGGTCGGCGCGCCCAAACCCCCCGGCGGAAAAATGGCCAAAAAACGGGTGGGTATAGCCTTGGGGGGAGGGGCTGGCCCACTTCGTCCGCCGGACTCGGAATGGGGCGAGACTTTACGAGCGGCCTCCGCGTACCAAAAGTAGGATGCGGGCACAGCCGCGCCCAAAAATAATCGCCGGAAGGCCGGGCCGCCAAGTTCGTCCAGCGGAAAAATGGCCAAAAAACGGGTGGGCTATAGCCTTGGGGGGAGGGGCTGCCCAACTTCGTCCGCCGGACTCGGAATGGGGTGAGACTTTGCGAACGGCCTCCGCGTGCCAAAAATAGGACTTGGACACAGCCGCGCCCAATAATAACCGCCCGAAGGCCATGGCGTCAAGTTCGTCCAGCGGTAAAATCACCAAAAAACGGGTAGGCTATAGCCTTGGGGGGAGGGGCCGGCCAACTTCATCCGCCGGACTCAGAATGGGGCGAGACTTTGCGAGCGGCCTCCGCGTGCAAAAAATAGGCCGTGGGCACAGCCGTACCCAAAAATAACCGCCCAAAGGCCGGGGCGCCAAGTTCGTCCAGCGGCAAAATGGCCAAAAAACGGGTGGGCTATAGCCTTGGGGGGAGGGGCTGGCCAACTTCGTCCGCCGGACTCGGAATGGGGCGAGACTTTGTGAGCGGCCTCCGCGTGCCAAAAATAGGCTGCGGGCACAGCCGCGCCCATAAATAACTGCCCGAAGACCGGGGCGCTAAGTTCGTCCAGCGGAAAAATGGCCAAAAAACGGGTGGGCTATAGCCTTGGGGGGAGGGGCTGGCCAACTTCATCCGCCGGACTCGGAATGGGGCGAGACCTTACGAGCGGCCTCCGCGTGCCAAAAATAGGCCGCGGGAACAGCCACGCCAAAAAATAACCCCCCGAAGGCCGGGGCACCAAGTTCGTCCAGCGGAAAAATGGCCAAAAAACGGGTGGGCTATAGCCTTGGGGGGAGGGGCTGGCCGACTTCGTCCGCCGGACTCGGAATGGGGCGAGACTTTGTGAGCGGCCTCCACATTCAAAAAATAGGCCACGGGCATGGCCGTACCCAAAAAGAACAGCCCGAAGGCCGGGGCGCCAAGTTCGTCCAGCGGAAAAATGGCCAAAAAACGGGTAAGCTATAGCCTTGGGGGGAGGGGCTGGCCAACTTCGTCCGCCGGACTCGGAATGGGGCGAGACATTGCGAGCGGCCTCCGGGTGCCAAAAATAGGCCGCGGGCACAACTGCGCCCAAAAATCACCACCCGAAGGTCGGCGCGCCCAAACCCCCCAGCGGAAAAATGGCCAAAAAACGGGTGGGCTATAGCCTTGGGGGGAGGGGCTGGCCAACTTCGTCCGCCGGACTCGGAATGGGGCGAGAGTTTGTGTACGGCCTCCGCGTGCCAAAAATAGGCCACGGGGACAGCCTTGCCCAAAAATAGCTGCCCGAAGGCCGGGGCGCCAAGTTCGTCCAGCAGAAAAATGGCCAAAAAACGGGTGGGCTATAGCCTTGGGGGGAGGGGCTGGCCAACTTCGTCCGCCGGACTCGGAATGGGGCGAGACTTTGCGATCGGCCTGCGCGTGCAAAAAATAGGCCGTGGGCACATCCGCACCCAAAAATAACCGCCCGAAGGCCGGGGCGCCAAGTTCGTCCAGCAGAAAAATGGCAAAAAAACGGGTGGGCTATAGCCTTGGGGGGAGGGGCGGGCCAACATCGTCCGCCGGACTCGGAATGGGGCGAGACTTTGCGAGCGGCCTCCGAATGCCAATAGTAGGCCGCGGGCACAGCCGCGCCCAAAAATAACCCCCCGAAGGTCGGCGCGCCAAAACCCCCCAGCGGAAAAATGGCCAAAAAACGGGTGGGCTATAGCCTTCGGGGGAGGGGCTGGCCGACTTCGTCCGCCGGACTCGGAATGGGGCGAGACTTTGTGAACGTCCTCCGCGTGCTAAAAATAGGCCGCGGGCACAGCCGTGTCCAAAAATAACCCCCCGAAGGTCGGCGCGCCCAAACCCCCCAGCCGAAAAATGGCCAAAAAACGGGTGGGCTATAGCCTTGGGGGGAGGGGCAGGCCCACTTCGTCCGCCGGACTCGGAATGGGGCGAGACTTTGCGAGTGGCCTCCGCGTGCCAAAAATAGGCCGTTGGCACAGCCGTACCCAAAAATAACCGCCCCAAGGCCGGGGCGCCAAGTTCGTCCAGCGGCAAAATGGCCAAAAAACGGGTGGGCTATAGCCTTGGGGGGAGGGGCTGGCCAACTTCGTCCGCCGGACTCGGAATGGGGCGAGACTTTGCGAGCGGCCTCCACGTACAAAAAATAGGCCGCGGGCATGGCCGTACACAAAAATAACAGCCCGAAGGCCGGGTCGCCAAGTTCGTCCAGCGGAAAAATGGCCAAAAAACGGGTGTGCTATAGCCTTGGGGGGTGGGGCTGGCCAACATCGTCCGCCGGACTCGGAATGGGGTGAGACTTTGCGAGCGGCCTCCGCGTGCCAATAGTAGGGCACGGGCACAGCCGTGTCCAAAAATACCCGCCCGAAGGCCGGGGCGTCAAGTTCGTCCAGCGGAAAAAGGCCACAAAAACGGGTGAGCTATAGCCTTGGGGGGTGGCGCTGGCCAACTTCGTCCGCCGGACTCGGAATGGTGCGAGACATTTCGAGGGGCCTCCGTGTGCCAAAAATAGGCCGCGGACACAGCCATGTCTAAAAATAACCGCCCGACAGCCGGGGCGCCACATTCGTCCAGCGGAAAAAGGCCACAAAAACGGGTGGGCTATAGCCTTGGGGGGTGGGGCTGGCCGACTTCGTCCGCCGGACTCGGAATGGGGCGAGACTTTGCGAGCGGCCTCCGCATGCCAAAAATAGGCCGCGGACACAGCCGCGCCCGAAAATAACCGCCCGAAGGCCGGGGCGCCAAGTTCGTCCAGCGGAAAAATGGCCAAAAAACGGGTGGGCTATAGCCTTGGGGGGAGGGTCTGACCAACTTCGTCCGCCGGACTCGGAATGGGGCGAGACTTTGCGAGCGGCCTCCGCGTGCCAAAAATAGGCCGCGGACACAGCCGCGCCCGAAAATAACCGCCCGAAGGCCGGGGCGCCAAGTTCGTCCAGCGGAAAAATGGCCAAAAAACGGGTGGGCTATAGCCTTGGGGGGAGGGGCTGACCAACTTCGTCCGCCGGACTCGGAATGGGGCGAGACTTTACGAGTGGCCTCCGCGTGCCAAAAATTGGCCGCGGTCACAGCCACGCCCAAAAATAACCACCCGAAGGCCCGGGCGCGAAGTTCGTTCAGTGGAAAAATGGGTAAAAAACGGGTGGGCTATAGCCTTGGGGGGAGGGGCTGGCCAACTTCATCCGCCGGACTCGGAATGGGGTGAGACTTTGCGAGCAGCCTTCACGTGCTAAAAATAGGCCGCGGACACAGCCGCGCCCGAAAATAACCGCCCGAAGGCCGGGGCGCCAAGTTCGTCCAGCGGAAAAATGGCCAAAAAGCGGGTGGGCTATAGCCTTGGGGGGAGGGGCTGACCAACTTCGTCCGCCGGACTCGGAATGGGGCGAGACTTTGCGAGCGGCCTCCGCGTGCCAAAAATAACCCGCGGGCACAGCCGCGCCCAAAAATAACCCCCCGAAGGTCGGCGCGCCCAAACCCCCCAGCGGAAAAATGGCCAAAACACAGGTGGGCTATAGCCTTGGGGGGCGGGGCTGGCCAATTTCGTCCGCCGGACTCGGAATTGGGCGAGACTTTGCGAGCGGCCTCCACGTGCCAAAAATAGGCCACGGGCACAGCCGCGCCCAATAATGACCGCCCGGAGTCCGGGGCGCCAAGTTCGTCCAGCGGAAAAATGGCCAAAAAACGGGTGGGCTATAGCCTTGGGGGGGAGGGGCTGGCCAACTACGTCCACCGGACTCGGAATGGGGCGAGACATTGCGAGCGGCCTCCGCGTGCCAAAAATAGGCCGCGGGCACAGTCGCGCCAAAAAATAACCCCCCGAAGGTCGGCGCGCCCAAACCCCCCCGCTGAAAAATGGCCAAAACACTGGTGGGCTATAGCCTTGGGGGGAGGGGCTGGCCAACTTTGTCCGCCGGACTCGGAATGGGGCGAGACTTTGGGAGCGGCCTCCGCGTGCCAAAGATAGGCCACTGGCATAGCCGCGCCCAAAAATAACCGCCCGGAGGCCGGGGCGCCAAGGTCGTCCAGCGGAAAAATGGCCAAAAAACGGGTGGGCTAAAGCCTTGGGGGGGAGGAGCTGGCCAACTTCGTCCGCCGGACTTGGAATGGGGCGAGACTTTGCTAGCGGCCTCCGCGTGCTAAAAATAGGCCGCGGGCACAGCCTCGCCCAAAAATAACCGCCCGAAGGCCGGGGCGCCAAGTTCGACCAGCGGAAAAATGGCCAAAAAACGGGTGGTCTATAGCCTTGGGGGGAGGGGCTGGCCAACTTCGTCCGCCGGACTCAGAATGGGGCGAAACATTGCGAGCGGCCTCCGCGTGCCAAAAATAGGCCGCGGGTACAGCCGCACCCAAAAATAACCCCCCGAAGGTCGGCGCGCCCAAACCCCCCAGCGGAAAAATGGCCAGAAAACGGGTGGGCTATAGCCTTGGGGGGAGGGGCTGGCCAACTTCGTCCGCCGGACTCAGAATGGGGCGAAACATTGCGAGCGGCCTCCGCGTGCCAAAAATAGGCCGCGGGTACAGCCGCACCCAAAAATAACCCCCCGAAAGTCGGCGCGCCCAAACCGCCCAGCGGAAAAATGGCCAGAAAACGGGTGGGCTATAGCCTTGGGGGGAAGGTCTGGCCAACTTCGTCCGCCGGACTCGGAATAGGGTGAGACTTTGCGAGCGGCCACCGAGTGACAAAAATAGGCCGCGGGCATAGGTGCAACCAAAAATAACAGCCTGAAGGCCGGGGTGCCAAGTTCGTCCAGCGGAAAAATGGCCAAAAAACGGGTGGGATATAGCCTTGGGGGGAGGGGCTGGTCCACTTCGTCCGCCGGACTCGGAATGGGGAGAGACTTTGCGAGTGGCCTCCACATGCCAAAAATAGGTCGCCGGCACAGCTGCGCCCAAAAATAACCCCCCGAAGGCCGGGGCGCCCAGTTTGTCCAGCGGAAAAATGGCCAAAAAATGGGTGGGGTATAGCCTTGGGGGGAGGGGCTGGCCCACTTCGTCCGCCGGACTCGGAATGGGGCAAGACTTTGCGAACGGCCTCCGCGTGCCAAATATAGGCCGCGGGCACAGCCGCGCCCAAAAATAACCACCCGAAGGCCGGGCCGCCAAGTTCGTCCAGCAGAAAAATGGCCAAAAAACGGGTGGGCTATAGCCTTGGGGGGTGGGGCTGGTCCACTTCGTCCGCCGGACTCGAAATGGGGCGAGACATTGCGAACGGCCTCCGCGTGCCAAAAATAGGCCGCGGGCACAGCCGCGCCCAAAAATAACCCCCCGAAGGTCGGCGCGCCCAAACCCCCCAGCGGAAAAATGGCCAAAACACGGGTGGGCTATAGCCTTGGGGGGAGGGGCTGGCCAATTTCGTCCGCCGGACTCGGAATGGGGCGAGACTTTGCGAGCGGCCTCCACGTGCCAAAAATAGGCCACGGGCACAGCCATGCCCAAAAATAACCGCCCGAAGGTCGTTGCGCCAAGTTCGTCCAGCGGAAAAATGGCCAAAAAATGGGTGGGCTATAGCCTTGGGGGGAGGGGCTGGCCCACTTCGTCCGCCGGACTCGGAATGGGGCAAGACTTTGCGAGCGGCCTCCGCGTGCCAAATATAGGCCGCGGGCACAGCCGCGCCCAAAAATAACCACCCGAAGGCCGGGCCGCCAAGTTCGTCCAGTGGAAAAATGGCCAAAAAATGGGTGGGCTATAGCCTTGGGGGATGGGGCTGGTCCACTTCGTCCGCCGGACTCGGAATGGGGCAAGACTTTGCGAGCGGCCTCCGCGTGCCAAATATAGGCCGCGGGCACAGCTGTGCCCAAATATAACCCCCCGAAGGTCGTTGCGCCAAGTTCGTCCAGCGGAAAAATGGCCAAAAAACGGGTGGGCTATAGCCTTGGGGGGAGGGGCTGGCCAACTTTGTCCGCCGGACTCGGAATGGGGTGAGACTTTGCGAACGGCCTCCGCGTGCCAAAAATAGGCCGCGGGCACAGCCGTGCCCAAAAATAACTGACCGAAGGCCGAGGCACCAAGTTCGTCCAATGGAAAAATGGCCAG
Organism: Citrus sp. QX-2021; assembly: GCA_030444885.1. NCBI lineage: Eukaryota > Viridiplantae > Streptophyta > Magnoliopsida > Sapindales > Rutaceae > Citrus > Citrus sp. QX-2021. The sequence goes on from CM059829.1 coordinate 189,412, forward strand.
AAAACGGGTGGGCTATAGCCTTGGGGGGAGGGGCTGGCCAACTTCGTCCGCCGGACTCGGAATGGGGCGAGACTTTACGAGCGGCCTCCGCGTGCCGGAAATAGGTCCCGGGCACAGCCGCGTCCAAAAATAACCGCCCGAAGGCCTGGGCGCCAAGTTCGTCCAGCGGAAAAATTGCAAAAAAACGGGTGGGCTATAGCCTTGGGGGGAGGGGCTGGCCAACTTCGTCCGCCGGACTCGGAATGGGGCGACACTTTGTGAGCGGCCTCCGCGTGCCAAAAATAGGCCCCGGGCAGAGTAGTGATCAAAAATAACCGCCCGAAGGCCGGGGCGCCAAGTTCGTCCAGCGGAAAAAGGCCACAAAAACGGGTGGGCTATAGCCTTGGGGGGTGGGGCTGGCGAACTTGGTCCGCCGGACTCGGAATGGTGTGAGACTTTGCCAGCGGCCTTCGTGTGCCAAAAATAGGCCCCGGGCGCAGCCGCGTCCAAAAATAACCCCCCGAAGGCCGGGGCGCCAAGTTCGTCCAGCGGAAAAAGGCCACAAAAACGGGTAGGCTATAGCCTTTGGTGGTGGGGCTGGCCAACTTCGTCCGCCGGATTCGGAATGGCGCGAGACTTTGCCAGCGGCCTCCGTGTGCCAAAATTAGGCCCCGGACACAGCCGCCCCCAAAAATAACCGCCCGAAGGCCGGGCCGCCAAGTTCGTCCAGCGGATAAGGGCCACAAAAACGGGTGGGTTATAGCCTTGGGGGGTGGGGCAGCCAACTTCCTCCGCCGGACTCGGAATGGCGCGAGACTTTGCGAGCAGCCTCCGTGTGCCAAAAATAGGCCCCGGGCACAGCCGCGCTCAAAAATAACCGCCCGAAGGGCGGGGCGCCAAGTTCGTCCAGCGGAAAAAGGCCACAAAAACAGGTGGGCTATAGCCTTGGGGGGTGGGGCTGGCCAACTTCGTCCGCCGGACTCGGAATTGCGCGAAACTTTGCGAGCGGCCTCCGTGTGCCAAAAATAGGCCCCGGGCAGAGTAGTGATAAAAAATAACCGCCCGAAGGCCGGGGCGCCAAGTTCGTCCAGCGGAAAAAGGCCACAAAAACGGGTGGGCTATAGCCTTGGGGGGTGGGGCTGGCCGACTTCGTCCGCCGGACTCGGAATGGCGCGAGACTTTATGAGCGGCCTCCGTGTGCCAAAAATAGGCCCCGGCCACAGCCGCGACCAAAAATAACCGCCCGAAGGCCGGGGCGCCAAGTTCGTCCAGCGGAAAAAGGCCACAAAAACGGGTGGGCTATAGCCTTGGGGGGTGGGGCTGGCGAACTTGGTCCGCCGGACTCGGAATGGTGTGAGAATTTGCCAGCGGCCTTCCATGGTGCCAAAATAGGCCCCGGGCGCAGCCGCGTCCAAAAATAACCGCCCGAAGGCCGGGGCGCCAAGTTCGTCCAGCGGAAAAAGGCCACAAAAACGGGTAGGCTATAGCCTTTGGTGGTGGGGCTGGCCAACTTCGTCCGCCGGATTCGGAATGGCGCGAGACTTTGCCAGCGGCCTCCGTGTGCCAAAATTAGGCCCCGGACACAGCCGCCCCCAAAAATAACCGCCCGAAGGCCGGGCCGCCAAGTTCGTCCAGCGGATAAGGGCCACAAAAACGGGTGGGTTATAGCCTTGGGGGGTGGGGCTGGCCAACTTCCTCCGCCGGACTCGGAATGGCGAGAGACTTTGCGAGCAGCCTCCGTGTGCCAAAAAAAAGCCGTGGGCACAGTCGCGCACAAAAATAACCGCCCGAAGGTCGGGGCGCCCAAACCCCCCAGCGGAAAAAGGCCACAAAAACGGGTAGGCTATAGCCTTTGGGCGTGGGGCTGGCCAACTTCGTCCGCCGGACTTGGAAAGGCGCGAGACTTTGCGAGGTGCCTCCGTGTGCCAAAAATAGGCCGTGGGAACAGCCGCGCCCAAAAATATCGGCCCGAAGGCCGCGGCGCCAAGTTCGTCCAGCGGAAAAAGGCCCCAAAAACTGGTGGGCTATAGCCTTGGGGGGTGGCGCTGGCCTACTTTGTCCGCCGGACTCGGAATGGCGCGAGACTTTGCTACGCACCTCCGTGTGCCAAAAATAGGCCGCGGGCACAGCCGCGCCCAAACATACCCGCCCGAAGGCCGCGGCGCCAAGTTCGTCCAGCGGAAAAAGGCCACAAAAACGGGTGGGCTATAGCCATGGGGGGTGGGGCTGGCCAACTTCGTCCGCCGGACTCGGAATGGCGCGAGACTTTGCGAGCGGCCTACGTGTGCCAAAAATAGGCCCCGGGCACAGCCGCGCCCAAAAATACCCGCCCGAAGGCTGCGGCGCCAAGTTCGTCCAGCGGAAAAAGGCCACAAAAACGGGTGGGCTATAGCCTTGGGGGGTGGGGCGGGCCAACTTCGTCCGCCGGACACGGAATGGCGCGAGACTTTGCGAGCGGCCTCCGTGTGCCAAAAATAGGCCCCGGTGACAGCCGCGCCCAAAAATACCCGTCCGAAGGCCGCGGCGCCAAGTTTGTCCAGCGGAAAAATGCCACAAAAACGGGTGGGCTATAGCCTTGGGGGGTGGGGCTGGCCAACTTCGTCCACCGGACTCGGAATGGCGCGAGACTTTGCGAGGCGCCTCCGTGTGCCAAAAATAGGTCGCTTGCAAAGCCGCGCCCAAAAATACCCCCCCGAAGGCCGCGGCGCCAAGTTCGTCCAGCGGAAAAAGGCCACAAAAACGGGTGGCCTATAGCCTTGGGCGGTGGGGCTGGCCAACTTTGTCCGCCGGACTCGGAATAGCGCGAGACTTTGCGAGGCACCTCTGTGTGCCAAAAATAGGCCGCGGGCACAGCCGCACCCAAAAATACCCACCCAAAGGCCGCGGCGCCAAGTTCGTCCAGTGGAAAAAGGCCACAAAAACGGGTGGGCTATAGCCTCGGGGGGTAGGGCTGGCCAACTTCGTCCGCTGGACTCGGAATGGCGCGAGACTTTGCGAGGCGCCTCCGTGTGCGAGAAATAGGCCGCGGGCACAGCCGCGCCCAAAAATACCCGTCCGAAGGCCGCAGCGCCGAGTTCGTCCAGCGGAAAAAGCCCACAAAAACGGGTGGGCTATAGCCTCGGGGGGTGGGGCTGGCCCACTTCGTCCGCCGGGCTCGGAATGGCGCAAGACTTTGCGATGTGCCTCCGTGTGCCAAAAATAGGCCCCGGGCACAGCCGCAATCAAAAATACCCGCCCGAAGGCCGCGGCGCCAAGTTCGTCCAGTGGAAAAAGGCCACAAAAACGGGTGGGCTATAGCCTTGGGGGGTGGGGCTGGCCAACTTCGTCCGCCGGACACGGAATGGCGCGAGACTTTGCGAGCGGCCTCCGTGTGCCAAAAATAGGCCCCGGGCAGAGCCGCGCCCAAAAATAACCGCCCGAAGGCCGGGGCGCCAAGTTCGTCCAGCGGATAGCGGCCACAAAAACGGGTGGGTTATAGCCTTGGGGGGTGGGGCTGGCGAACTTCCTCCGCCGGACTCGGAATGGCGCGAGACTTTGCGAGCAGCCTCCGTGTGCCAAAAATAGGCCCCGGGAACAGCCGCGCCCAAAAATAACCGCCCGAAGGCCGGGGCGCCAAGTTCGTCCAGCGGAAAAAGGCCACAAAAACGGGTGGGCTATAGCCTTGGGGGGCGGGGCTGGCCAACTTCGTCCGCCGGACTTGGAATGGCGCGAGACTTTGCGAGCGGCCTCCGTGTGCCAATAATAGGCGCCGAGCACAGCCGCACCCAAAAATATACGCTCGAAGGCCGGAGTGCCAAATTCGTCCCGCGGAAAAAGGCCACAAAAACGGGTGGGCTATAGCCTTGGGTGGTGGGGCCGGCCTACTTCGTCCGCCGGACTCGGAATGGCGCGAGAATTTGCGAGTGGCCTCTGTGTGCCAAAAATAGGCCCCGGGCACAGCCACGCCCAAAAATAACCGCCCGAAGGCCGGGGCGCCAAGTTCGTCCAGCGGAAAAAGGCCACAAAAACAGGTGGGCTATAGCCTTGGGTGGTGGGGCTGGCCAACTTCGTCCGCCGGACACGGAATGGCGCGAGACTTTGCGAGCGAACTCCGTGTGCCAAAAATAGGCACCGGCCACAGCCGCGCCCAAAAATAACCGCCCGAAGGCCGGGGCGCCAAGTTCGTCCAGCGGAAAAAGGCCACAAAAACGGGTGGGCTATAGCCTTGGGGGGTGGGGCTGGCCAACTTCGTCCGCCGGACTCGGAATGGCGCGAGACTTTATGAGCAGCCTCCGTGTTCCAAAAATAGGCCCCGGGCACAGCCGCGCCCAAAAATAACCGCCCGAAGGCCGGGGCGCCAAGTTCGTCCTGCGGAAAAAGGCCACAAAAACGGGTGGGCTATAGCCTTGGGGGGTGGGGCTGGCGAACTTGGTCCGCCGGACTCGGAATGGTGTGAGACTTTGCCAGCGGCCTTCGTGTGCCAAAAATAGGCCCCGGGCGGAGCCGCGTCCAAAAATAACCGCCCGAAGGCCGGGGCGCCAAGTTCGTCCAGCGGAAAAAGGCCACAAAAACGGGTAGGCTATAGCCTTTGGTGGTGGGGCTGGCCAACTTCGTCCGCCGGATTCGGAATGGCGCCAGACTTTGCGAGCAGCCTCCGTGTGCCAAAAATAGGCCCCGGGCAGAGTAGCGCCCAAAAATAACCGCCCGAAGGCCGGGGCGCCAAGTTCGTCCAGCGGAAAAAGGCCACAAAAACGGGTGGGCTATAGCCTTGGGGGGTGGGGCTGGCCAACTTCGTCCGCCGGACTCGGAATGGCGCGAGACTTTATGAGCAGCCTCCGTGTGCCAAAAATAGGCCCCGGGCACAGCCGCGCCCAAAAATAACCGCCCGAAGGCCGGGGCGCCAAGTTCGTCCAGCGGAAAAAGGCCACAAAAACGGGTGGGCTATAGCCTTGGGGGGTGGGGCTGGCGAACTTGGTCCGCCGGACTCGGAATGGTGTGAGACTTTGCCAGCGGCCTTCGTGTGCCAAAAATAGGCCCCGGGCGCAGCCGCGTCCAAAAATAACCGCCCGAAGGCCGGGGCGCCAAGTTCGTCCAGCGGAAAAAGGCCACAAAAACGGGTAGGCTATAGCCTTTGGTGGTGGGGCTGGCCAACTTCGTCCGCCGGATTCGGAATGGCGCGAGACTTTGCCAGCGGCCTCCGTGTGCCAAAATTAGGCCCCGGACACAGCCGCCCCCAAAAATAACTGCCCGAAGGCCGGGCCGCCAAGTTCGTCCAGCGGATAAGGGCCACAAAAACGGGTGGGTTATACCCTTGGGGGGTGGGGCTGGCCAACTTCCTCCGCCGGACTCGGAATGGCGCGAGACTTTGCGAGCAGCCTCCGTATGCCAAAAATAGGCCCCGGGCACAGCCGCGCGCAAAAATAACCGCCCGAAGGGCGGGGCGCCAAGTTCGTCCAGCGGAAAAAGGCCACAAAAACAGGTGGGCTATATAGCCTTGGGGGGTGGGGCTGGCCAACTTCGTCCGCCGGATTCGGAATTGCGCGAAACTTTGCGAGCGGCCTCCGTGTGGCAAAAATAGGCCCCGGGCAGAGTAGTGATAAAAAATAACCGCCCGAAGGCCGGGGCGCCAAGTTCGTCCAGCGGAAAAAGGCCACAAAAACGGGTGGGCTATAGCCTTGGGGGGTGGGGCTGGCCGACTTCGTCCGCCGGACTCGGAATGGCGTGAGACTTTATGAGCGGCCTCCGTGTGCCAAAAATAGGCCCCGGGCACAGCCGCGCCCAAAAATAACCGCCCGAAGGCCGGGGCGCCAAGTTCGTCCAGCGGAAAAAGGCCACAAAAACGGGTGGGCTATAGCCTTGGGGGGTGGGGCTGGCGAACTTCGTCCGCCGGACTCAGAATGGCGTGAGACTTTGCCAGCGGCCTTCCTGTGCGAAAAATAGGCCCCGGGCACAGCCGCGTCCAAAAATAACCGCCCGAAGGCCGGGGCGCCAAGTTCGTCCAGCGGAAAAAGGCCACAAAAACGGGTAGGCTATAGCCTTGGGTGGTGGGGCTGGCCAACTTCGTCCGCCGGATTCGGAATGGCACGAGACTTTGCCAGCGGCCTCCGTGTGCCAAAATTAGGCCCCGGACACAGCCGCCCCCAAAAATAACCGCCCGAAGGCCGGGGCGCCAAGTTCGTCCAGCGGATAGCGGCCACAAAAACGGGTGGGTTATAGCCTTGGGGGGTGGGGCTGGCGAACTTCCTCCGCCGGACTCGGAATGGCGCGAGACTTTGCGAGCAGCCTCCGTGTGCCAAAAATAGGCCCCGGGAACAGCCGCGCCCAAAAATAACCGCCCGAAGGCCGGGGCGCCAAGTTCGTCCAGCGGAAAAAGGCCACAAAAACGGGTGGGCTATAGCCTTGGGGGGCGGGGCTGGCCAACTTCGTCCGCCGGACTTGGAATGGCGCGAGACTTTGCGAGCGGCCTCCGTGTGCCAATAATAGGCGCCGAGCACAGCCGCACCCAAAAATATACGCTCGAAGGCCGGAGTGCCAAATTCGTCCCGCGGAAAAAGGCCACAAAAACGGGTGGGCTATAGCCTTGGGGGGTGGGGCCGGCCTACTTCGTCCGCCGGACTCGGAATGGCGCGAGAATTTGCGAGTGGCCTCTGTGTGCCAAAAATAGGCCCCGGGCACAGCCACGCCCAAAAATAACCGCCCGAAGGCCGGGGCGCCAAGTTCGTCCAGCGGAAAAAGGCCACAAAAACAGGTGGGCTATAGCCTTGGGTGGTGGGGCTGGCCAACTTCGTCCGCCGGACACGGAATGGCGCGAGACTTTGCGAGCGAACTCCGTGTGCCAAAAATAGGCACCGGCCACAGCCGCGCCCAAAAATAACCGCCCGAAGGCCGGGGCGCCAAGTTCGTCCAGCGGAAAAAGGCCACAAAAACGGGTGGGCTATAGCCTTGGGGGGTGGGGCTGGCCAACTTCGTCCGCCGGACACAGAATGGAGCGAGACTTTATCAGCGGCCTCCGTGTGCCAAAAATAGGCCCCGGGCACAGTCGCGTCCAAAAATAACCGCCCGAAGGCCGGGGCGCCAAGTTCGTCCAGCGGAAAAAGGCCACAAAAACGGGTAGGCTATAGCCTTTGGTGGTGGGGCTGGCCAACTTCGTCCGCCGGACTCGGAATGGGGCGAGACTTTGCGAGCAGCCTCCGTGTGCCAAAAATAGGCCCCGGGCACAGCCGCGTCCAAAAATAACCGCCCGAAGGCCGGGGCGCCAAGTTCGTCCAGCGGAAAAAGGCCACAAAAACGGGTGGGCTATAGCCTTGGGGGGTGGGGCTGGCCGACTTCATCCGCCGGACTCGGAATGGCGTGAGACTTTGCCAGCGGCCTTCATGTACCAAAAATAGGCCCCGGGCACAGCCGCGTCCAAAAATAACCGCCCGAAGGCCGGGGCGCCAAGTTCGTCCAGCGGAAAAAGGCCACAAAAACGGGTAGGCTATAGCCTTGGGTGGTGGGGCTGGCCAACTTCGTCCGCCGGATTCGGAATGGCGCGAGACTTTGCCAGCGGCCTCCGTGTGCCAAAATTAGGCCCCGGACACAGCCGCCCCCAAAAATAACCGCCCGAAGGCCGGGGCGCCAAGTTCGTCCAGCGGATAACGGCCACAAAAACGGGTGGGTTATAGCCTTGGGGGGTGGGGCTGGCGAACTTCCTCCGCCGGACTCGGAATGGCGCGAGACTTTGCGAGCAGCCTCCGTGTGCCAAAAATAGGCCCCGGGAACAGCCGCGCCCAAAAATAACCGCCCGAAGGCCGGGGCGCCAAGTTCGTCCAGCGGAAAAAGGCCACAAAAACGGGTGGGCTATAGCCTTGGGGGGCGGGGCTGGCCAACTTCGTCCGCCGGACTTGGAATGGCGCGAGACTTTGCGAGCGGCCTCCGTGTGCCAATAATAGGCCCCGAGCACAGCCGCGCCCAAAAATATACGCCCGAAGGCCGGAGCGCCAAGTTCGTCCCGCGGAAAAAGGCCACAAAAACGGGTGGGCTATAGCCTTGGGGGGTGGGGCCGTCCTACTTCGTCCGCCGGACTCGGAATGGCGCGAGAATTTGCGAGCGGCCTCCGTGTGCAAAAAATAGGCCCCGGACACAGCCGCGCCCAAAAATAACTGCCCGAAGGCCTGGGCGTCAAGTTCGTCCAGCGGAAAAAGGCCACAAAAACGGGTGGGCTATAGCCTTGGGGGGTGGGGCTGGCCAACTTCGTCCGCCGGACTCGGGATGGCGCGAGACTTTGCGAGCGGCCTCCGTGTGCCAAAAATAGGCCCCGGACACAGCCGCGCCCAAAAATAACCACCCGAAGGCCGGGGCGCCATGTTCGTCCGGCGGAAAAAGGCCACAAAAACGGGTGGGCTATAGCCTTGGGGGGTGGGGCCGGCCGACTTCGTCCGCCGGACTCGGAATGGCGCAAGACCTTGTGAGCGGACTCCGTGTACCAAAAAGAGGCCCCGGGCACAGCCGCGACCAAAAATAACCGCCCGAAGGCCGGGGCGCCAAGTTCGTCCAGCGGAAAAAGGCCACAAAAACGGGTGGGCTATAGCCTTGGGGGTGGGGCTGGCCAACTTCGTCCGCCGGACTCGGAATGGCGCGACACTTTGTGAGCGGCCTCCGTGTGCCAAAAATAGGCCCCGGACACAGCCGCGCCCAAAAATAACTGCCCGCAGGCCGGGGCGCCAAGTTCGTCCGACGGAAAAAGGCCACAAAAACGGGTGGGCTATAGCTTTGGGGGGTGGGGCCGGCCCACTTCGTCCGCCGGACTCGGAAAGGGGCGAGACTTTGCGAGCGACCTCCGTGTGCCAAAAATAGGCCCCGGGCAGAGTATCGCCAAAAAATAAACGCCCGAAGGCCGGGGCGCCAAGTTCGTCCAGCGGAAAAAGGCCACAAAAACGGGTGGGCCTTGGGGGGTGGGGCTGGCCAACTTCGTCCGCCGGACTCGGAATGGTGTGAGACTTTGCGAGCGGCCTCCGTGTGCCAAAAATAGGCCCCGGGCACAGCCGCGCTCAAAAATAACCACCAGAAGGCCGGGGCGCCAAGTTCGTCCAGCGGAAAAAGGCCGCATAAACGGGTGGGCTATAGCCTTGGGGGGTGGGGCTGGCCAACTTCGTCCGCTGGACTCGGAATGGCGCGAGACTTTACGAGCGGCCTCCGTGTGCCAAAAATAGACCCCGGGCACAGCCGCGCCCAAAAATAACCGCCCGAAGGCCGGGGCGCCAAGTTCGTCCAGCGGAAAAAGGCCACAAAAACGGGTGGGCTATAGCCTTGGGGGGCGGGGCTAGCCGACTTCGTCCGCCGGACTCGGAATGGCGCGAGACTTTGCGAGCGGCCTCCGTGTGCTAAAAATAGGCCACGAGCACAGCCGCGCCCAAAAATATACGCCCGAAGGCCGGAGCGCCAAGTTCGTCCAGCGGAAAAAGGCCACAAAAACGGGTGGGCTATTGCCTTGGGGGGTGGGGCCGGCCAACTTCGTCCGCCGGACTCGGAATGGCGCGAGACTTTGCGAGCGGCCTCCGTGTGCCAAAAATAGGCCCCGGGCACAGCCGCGCCCAAAAATAACCGCCCGAAGGCGGGGGCGCCAAGTTCGTCCAGCGCAAAAAGGCCACAAAAACGGGTGGGCTATAGCCTTGGGTGGTGGGGCTGGTCAACTTCGTCCGCCGGACACGGAATGGTGCGAGACTTTGCGAACGGCTTCCATGTGCCAAAATTAGGCCCCGGGGACAGCCGCGCCCAAAACTAACCGCCCGAAGGCCGGGGCGCCAAGTTCGTCCAGCGGAAAAAGGCCACAAAAACGGGTGGGCTATGGCCTTGGGTGGTGGGGCTGGCCAACTTCGTCCGCCGGACACGGAATGGTGCGAGACTTTGCGAGCGAACTCCGTATGCCAAAAATAGGCCCCGGCCATAGCCGCGCCCAAAACTAACTGCCCGAAAGCCGGGGCGCCAAGTTCGTCCAGCGGAAAAAGGCCACAAAAACGGGTGGGCTATAGCCTTGGGGGGTGGGGCTGTCTAACTTCGTCCGCCGAACTCGGAATGGGGCGAGACTTTGCGAGCGGACTCCGTGTGCCAAAAATAGGCCCCGGTCACAGCCGCGCCCAAAAATAACTGCCCGAAGGCCTGGGCGTCAAGTTCGTCCAGCGGAAAAAGGCCACAAAAACGGGTGGGCTATAGCCTTGGGGGGTGGGGCTGGCCAACTTCGTCCGCCGGACTCAGGATGGCGCGAGACTTTGCGAGCGGCCTCCGTGTGCCAAAAATAGGCCCCGGACACAGCCGCGCCCAAAAATAACCACCCGAAGGCCGGGGCGCCATGTTCGTCCGGCGGAAAAAGGCCACAAAAACGGGTGGGCTATAGCCTTGGGGGGTGGGGCCGGATGACTTCGTCCGCCGGACTCGGAATGGCGCGAGACCTTGCGAGCGGACTCCGTGTACCAAAAAGAGGCCCCGGGCACAACAGCGACCAAAAATAACCGCCCGAAGGCCGGGGCGCCAAGTTCGTCCAGCGGAAAAAGGCCACAAAAACGGGTGGACTATAGCCTTGGGGGTGGGGCCGGCCAACTTCGTCCGCCGGACTCGGAATGGCGCGAGACTTTGTGAGCGGCCTCCGTGTGCCAAAAATAGGCCCCGGACACAGCCGCGCCCAAAAATAACCGCCCGCAGGCCGGGGCGCCAAGTTCGTCCGACGGAAAAAGGCCACAAAAACGGGTGGGCTATAGCTTTGGGGGGTGGGGCCGGCCCACTTCGTCCGCCGGACTCGGAAAGGGGCGAGACTTTGCGAGCGGCCTCCGTGTGCCAAAAATAGGCCCCGGGCAGAGTATTGCCAAAAAATAACCGCCCGAAGGCCGGGGCGCCAAGTTCGTCCAGTGGAAAAAGGCCACAAAAACGGGTGGGCTATAGCCTTGGGGGGTGGGGCTGGCCAACTTCGTCCGCCGGACTCGGAATGGCGTGAGACTTTGCGAGCGGCCTCCGTGTGCCAAAAATAGGCCCCGGGCACAGCCGCGCTCAAAAATAACCACCAGAAGGCCGGGGCGCCAAGTTCGTCCAGCGGAAAAAGGCCGCATAAACGGGTGGGCTATAGCCTTGGGCGGTGGGGCTGGCCAACTTCGTCCGCCGGACTCGGAATGGCGCGAGACTTTACGAGCGGCCTCCGTGTGCCAAAAATAGACCCCGGGCACAGCCGTGCCCAAAAATAACCGCCCGAAGGCCGGGGCGCCAAGTTCGTCCAGCGGAAAAAGGCCACAAAAACGGGTGGGCTATAGCCTTGGGGGGTGGGGCTGGCGAACTTCGTCCGCCGGACTCGGAATGGCGTGAGACTTTGCCAGCGGACTTCGTGTGCCAAAAATAGGCCCCGGGCACAGCCGCGTCCAAAAATAACCGCCCGAAGGCTGGGGCGCCAAATTCGTCCAGCGGAAAAAGGCCACAAAAACGGGTAGGCTATAGCCTTTGGTGGTGAGGCTGGCCTACTTCGTCCGCCGGATTCGGAATGGCGCGAGACTTTGCCAGCGGCCTCCGTGTGCCAAAATTAGGCCCCGGACTCAGCCGGCCCCAAAAATAACCGCCCGAACGCCGGGGCGCCAAGTTCGTCCAGCGGATAAGGGCCACAAAAACGGGTGGGTTATAGCCTTGGGGGGTGGGGCTGGCCGACTTCCTCCGCCGGACTCGGAATGGCGCGAGACTTTGCGAGCAGCATCCGTGTGCCAAAAATAGGCCCAGGCACAGCCGCGCCTAAAAATAACCCGCCCGAAGGCCGGGCGCCAAGTTCGTCGAGCGGAAAAAAGGCCACAAAACGGGTGGGCTATAGCCTTGGGGGTGGGGCCGCCAACTTCGTCCGCCGGGCTCGGAATGCCGCGAGCCTATGCGGGCGGCCTCCGTGTGCCAAAAAAAGGCCCCGGCCACAGCCGCCCCCAAATAAAAACGCCCGAAGGCCGGGCCCCAACGTTCGTCCCGCGCAAAAAGGCCACAAAAACGGGTGGGCTATAGCCTTGGGGGGTGGGGCAGGTCAACTTCGTCCGCCGGTCTCGGAATGGCGCGAGACTTTGCGAGCGGCTTCCGTGTGCCAAAAATAGGCCCCGGGGACAGCCGCGCCCAAAACTAACTGCCCGAAGGCCGGGGCGCCAAGTTCGTCCAGCGGAAAAAGGCCACAAAAACGGGTGGGCTATAGCCTTGGGAGGTGGGGCCGGCCGACTTCGTCCGCCGGACTCAGGATGGCGCGAGACTTTGCGAGCGGCCTCCGTGTGCGAAAAATAGGCCTCGCGCACCGCCGCGCCCAAAAAAAACCGCCCGAAGGCCGGGGCGCCATGTTCGTCCAGCGGAAAAAGGCCACAAAAACGGGTGGGCTATAGCCTTGGGGGGTGGGGCTGGCTAACTTTGTCAGCCGAACTCGGAATGGGGCGTGACTTTGCGAGCGCCCTCCGTGTGCCAAAAATAGGCCCCGGTCACAGCCGCGCCCAAAAATAACCGCCCGAAGGCCTGGGCGTCAAGTTCGTCCAGCGGAAAAAGGCCACAAAAACGGGTGGGCTATAGCCTTGGGGGGTGGGGCTGGCCGACTTCGTCCGCCGGACTCGGAATGGCGCGAGACTTTGCGAGCGGCCTCCGTGTGCTCAAAATAGGCCCCGGACACAGCCGCGCCCAAAAATAACCACCCGAAGGCCGGGGCGCCATGTTCGTCCGGCGGAAAAAGGCCACATAAACAGGTGGGCTATAGCCTTGGGGGGTGGGGCTGGCCAACTTCCTCCGCCGGACTCGGAATGGCGCGAGACTTTGCGAGCAGTCTCCGTGTGCAAAAAATAGGCCCCGCGCACAGCCGCGCCCAAAAATAACCACCCGAAGGCCGGGGCGCCAAGTTCGTCCAGCGGAAACAGGCCACAAAAACGGGTGGGCTATAGCCTTCGGGGGCGGGACTGGCCGACTTCGTCCGCCGGACTCGGAATGGCGCGAGACTTTGCGAGCGGCCTCCATGTGCCAAAAATAGGCCCCGAGCATAGCCGCGCCCAAAAATATACGCCCGAAGGCCGGAGCGCCATGTTCGTCCAGCGGAAAAAGGCCACAAAAACGGGTGGGCTATAGCCTTGGGGGGTGGGCCCGGCCACCTTCGTCCGCCGGACTCGGAATGGCGTGAGACTTTGCGATCGGCCTCCGTGTGCCAAAAATAGGCCCCGGGCACTGCCGCGCATAAAAATAACCGCCCGAAGGCGGGGGCGCCAAGTTCGTCCAGCGGAAAAAGGCCACAAAAACGGGTGGGCTATAGCCTTGGGTGGTGGGGCTGGCCAACTTCGTCCGCCGGACACGGAATGGCGCGAGACTTTGCGAGCGAACTCCGTATGCCAAAAATAGGCCCCGGGCATAGCCGCGCCCAAAACTAACTGCCCAAAAGCCGGGGCGCCAAGTTCGTCCAGCGGAAAAAGGCCACAAAAACGGGTGGGCTATAGCCTTGGGGGGTGGGGCTGTCTAACTTCGTCCGCCGAACTCGGAATGGGGCGAGACTTTGCGAGCGGACTCCGTGTGCCAAAAATAGGCCCCGGGCACAGCCGCGCCCAAAAATAACTGCCCGAAGGCCTGGGCGTCAAGTTCGTCCAGCGGAAAAAGGCCACAAAAACGGGTGGGCTATAGCCTTGGGGGGTGGGGCTGGCCAACTTCGTCCGCCGGACTCAGGATGGCGCGAGACTTTGCGAGCGGCCTCCGTGTGCCAAAAAGAGGCCCCGGGCACAACCGCGACCAAAAATAACCGCCCGAAGGCCGGGGCGCCAAGTTCGTCCAGCGGAAAAAGGCCACAAAAACGGGTGGACTATAGCCTTGGGGGTCCGCGGACTCGGAATGGCGCGAGACTTTGTGGCGGCCTCCGTGTGCCAAAAATAGGCTCCGGACACAGCCGCGCCCAAAATAACCGCCCGCAGGCTCGAAAAAAGGCCACAAGACTTTGGGAGGCGCAAGACAAATCCAGCGTGCAGCGGCCTCCGTGTGCCAAAAAAGGCGAGACTTTGCGAGCGGCCCACGTGTGCACAAAATAGCCCCGGCAGAGTATTGCCAAAAATAACCGCCCGAAGGCCGGGCGCCAAGTTCGTCCAGCGGAAAAAGGCCACAAAAACGGGTGGGCTATAGCTTTGGGGGGTGGGGCCGGCCCACTTCGTCCGCCGGACTCGGAAAGGGGCGAGACTTTGCGAGCGGCCTCCGTGTGCCAAAAATAGGCCCCGGGCACAGCCGCGCTCAAAAATAACCACCAGAAGGCCGGGGCGCCAAGTTCGTCCAGCGGAAAAAGGCCGCATAAACGGGTGGGCTATAGCCTTGGGGGGTGGGGCTGGCCAACTTCGTCCGCTGGACTCGGAATGGCGAGAGACTTTGCCAGCGGCCTTCGTGTGCCAAAAATAGGCCCCGGGCACAGCCATGCCCAAAATAACCGCCCGAAGGCCGGGCGCCAAGTTCGTCCAGCGGAAAAAGGCCACAAAAACGGGTGGGCTATAGCCTTGGGGGGTGGGGCTGGCGAACTTCGTCCGCCGGACTCGGAATGGCGTGAGACTTTGCCAGCGGCCTTCGTGTGCCAAAAATAGGCCCCGGGCACAGCCGCGTCCAAAAATAACCGCCCGAAGGCTGGGGCGCCAAATTCGTCCAGCGGAAAAAGGCCACAAAAACGGGTAGGCTATAGCCTTTGGTGGTGAGGCTGGCCAACTTCGTCCGCCGGATTCGGAATAGCGCGAGACTTTGCCAGCGGCCTCCGTGTGCCAAAATTAGGCCCCGGACTCAGCCGGCCCCAAAAATAACCGCCCGAACGCCGGGGCGCCAAGTTCGTCCAGCGGATAAGGGCCACAAAAACGGGTGGGTTATAGCCTTGGGGGGTGGGGCTGGCCGACTTCCTCCGCCGGACTCGGAATGGCGCGAGACTTTGCGAGCAGCATCCGTGTGCCAAAAATAGGCCCCGGGCACAGCCGCGCCCAAAAATAACCGCCCGAAGGCCGGGGCGCCAAGTTCGTCGAGCGGAAAAAGGCCACAAAAACGGGTGGGCTATAGCCTTGGGGGGTGGGGCCGGCCAACTTCGTCCGCCGGGCTCGGAATGGCGCGAGACTTTGCGAGCGGCCTCCGTGTGCCAAAAATAGGCCCCGGGCACAGCCGCGCCCAAAAATAACCGCCCGAAGGCGGGGGCGCCAAGTTCGTCCAGCGCAAAAAGGCCACAAAAACGGGTGGGCTATAGCCTTGGGTGGTGGGGCTGGTCAACTTCGTCCGCCGGACACGGAATGGCGCGAGACTTTGCGAGCGGCTTCCGTGTGCCAAAAATAGGCCCCGGGGACAGCCGCGCCCAAAACTAACTGCCCGAAGGCCGGGGCGCCAAGTTCGTCCAGCGGAAAAAGGCCACAAAAACGGGTGGGCTATAGCCTTGGGAGGTGGGGCCGGCCGACTTCGTCCGCCGGACTCAGGATGGCGCGAGACTTTGCGAGCGGCCTCCGTGTGCGAAAAATAGGCCTCGCGCACCGCCGCGCCCAAAAATAACCGCCCGAAGGCCGGGGCGCCATGTTCGTCCAGCGGAAAAAGGCCACAAAAACGGGTGGGCTATAGCCTTGGGGGGTGGGGCTGGCTAACTTTGTCCGCCGAACTCGGAATGGGGCGTGACTTTGCGAGTGCCCTCCGTGTGCCAAAAATAGGCCCCGGTCACAGCCGCGCCCAAAAATAACCGCCCGAAGGCCTGGGCGTCAAGTTCGTCCAGCGGAAAAAGGCCACAAAAACGGGTGGGCTATAGCCTTGGGGGGTGGGGCTGGCCGACTTCGTCCGCCGGACTCGGAATGGCGCGAGACTTTGCGAGCGGCCTCCGTGTGCTCAAAATAGGCCCCGGACACAGCCGCGCCCAAAAATAACCACCCGAAGGCCGGGGCGCCATGTTCGTCCGGCGGAAAAAGGCCACATAAACAGGTGGGCTATAGCCTTGGGGGGTGGGGCTGGCCAACTTCCTCCGCCGGACTCGGAATGGCGCGAGACTTTGCGAGCAGTCTCCGTGTGCAAAAAATAGGCCCCGCGCACAGCCGCGCCCAAAAATAACCACCCGAAGGCCGGGGCGCCAAGTTCGTCCAGCGGAAACAGGCCACAAAAACGGGTGGGCTATAGCCTTGGGGGGCGGGACTGGCCGACTTCGTCCGCCGGACTCGGAATGGCGCGAGACTTTGCGAGCGGCCTCCGTGTGCCAAAAATAGGCCCCGAGCATAGCCGCGCCCAAAAATATACGCCCGAAGGCCGGAGCGCCATGTTCGTCCAGCGGAAAAAGGCCACAAAAACGGGTGGGCTATAGCCTTGGGGGGTGGGCCCGGCCACCTTCGTCCGCCGGACTCGGAATGGCGTGAGACTTTGCGATCGGCCTCCGTGTGCCAAAAATAGGCCCCGGGCACTGCAGCGCATAAAAATAACCGCCCGAAGGCGGGGGCGCCAAGTTCGTCCAGCGGAAAAAGGCCACAAAAACGGGTGGGCTATAGCCTTGGGTGGTGGGGCTGGCCAACTTCGTCCGCCGGACACGGAATGGCGCGAGACTTTGCGAGCGAACTCCGTATGCCAAAAATAGGCCCCGGGCACAGCCGCGCCCAAAACTAACTGCCCGAAAGCCGGGGCGCCAAGTTCGTCCAGCGGAAAAAGGCCACAAAAACGGGTGGGCTATAGCCTTGGGGGGTGGGGCTGTCTAACTTCGTCCGCCGAACTCGGAATGGGGCGAGACTTTGCGAGCGGACTCCGTGTGCCAAAAATAGGCCCCGGGCACAGCCGCGCCCAAAAATAACTGCCCGAAGGCCGGGGCGCCAAGTTCGTCCAGCGGAAAAAGGCCACAAAAACGGGTGGGCTATAGCCTTGGGGGGTGGGGCTGGCCAACTTCGTCCGCCGGACTCGGAATGGCGCGAGACTTTGCGAGCGGCCTCCGTGTGCCAAAAATAGGCCCCGGACACAGCCGCGCCCAAAAATAACCACCCGAAGGCCGGGGCGCCATGTTCGTCCGGCGGAAAAAGGCCACAAAAACGGGTGGGCTATAGCCTTGGGGGGTGGGGCCGGCCGACTTCGTCCGCCGGACTCGGAATGGCGCGAGACCTTGCGAGCGGACTCCGTGTACCAAAAAGAGGCCCCGGGCACAACCGCGACCAAAAATAACCGCCCGAAGGCCGGGGCGCCAAGTTCGTCCAGCGGAAAAAGGCCACAAAAACGGGTGGACTATAGCCTTGGGGGTGGGGCCGGCCAACTTCGTCCGCCGGACTCGGAATGGCGCGAGACTTTGTGAGCGGCCTCCGTGTGCCAAAAATAGGCTCCGGACACAGCCGCGCCCAAAAATAACCGCCCGCAGGCCGGGGCGCCAAGTTCGTCCGACGGAAAAAGGCCACAAAAACGGGTGGGCTATAGCTTTGGGGGGTGGGGCCAGCCCACTTCGTCCGCCGGACTCGGAAAGGGGCGAGACTTTGCGAGCGGCCTACGTGTGCCAAAAATAGGCCCCGGGCAGAGTATTGCCAAAAAATAACCGCCCGAAGGCCGGGGCGCCAAGTTCGTCCAGTGGAAAAAGGCCACAAAAACGGGTGGGCTATAGCCTTGGGGGGTGGGGCTGGCCAACTTCGTCCGCCGGACTCGGAATGGCGTGAGACTTTGCGAGCGGCCTCCGTGTGCCAAAAATAGGCCCCGGGCACAGCCGCGCTCAAAAATAACCACCAGAAGGCCGGGGCGCCAAGTTCGTCCAGCGGAAAAAGGCCGCATAAACGGGTGGGCTATAGCCTTGGGGGGTGGGGCTGGCCAACTTCGTCCGCTGGACTCGGAATGGCGCGAGACTTTACGAGCGGCCTCCGTGTGCCAAAAATAGACCCCGGGCACAGCCATGCCCAAAAATAACCGCCCGAAGGCCGGGGCGCCAAGTTCGTCCAGCGGAAAAAGGCCACAAAAACGGGTGGGCTATAGCCTTGGGGGGTGGGGCTGGCGAACTTCGTCCGCCGGACTCGGAATGGCGTGAGACTTTGCCAGCGGCCTTCGTGTGCCAAAAATAGGCCCCGGGCACAGCCGCGTCCAAAAATAACCGCCCGAAGGCTGGGGCGCCAAATTCGTCCAGCGGAAAAAGGCCACAAAAACGGGTAGGCTATAGCCTTTGGTGGTGAGGCTGGCCTACTTCGTCCGCCGGATTCGGAATGGCGCGAGACTTTGCCAGCGGCCTCCGTGTGCCAAAATTAGGCCCCGGACTCAGCCGGCCCCAAAAATAACCGCCCGAACGCCGGGGCGCCAAGTTCGTCCAGCGGATAAGGGCCACAAAAACGGGTGGGTTATAGCCTTGGGGGGTGGGGCTGGCCGACTTCCTCCGCCGGACTCGGAATGGCGCGAGACTTTGCGAGCAGCATCCGTGTGCCAAAAATAGGCCCCGGGCACAGCCGCGCCCAAAAATAACCGCCCGAAGGCCGGGGCGCCAAGTTCGTCGAGCGGAAAAAGGCCACAAAAACGGGTGGGCTATAGCCTTGGGGGGTGGGGCCGGCCAACTTCGTCCGCCGGGCTCGGAATGGCGCGAGACTTTGCGAGCGGCCTCCGTGTGCCATAAATAGGCACCGGGCACCGCCGCTCCCAAAAATAACCGCCCGAAGGCGGGGGCGCCAAGTTCGTTCCCGCGCAAAAGGCCACAAAAACGGGTGGGCTATAGCCTTGGGTGGTGGGGCTGGTCAACTTCGTCCGCCGGACACGGAATGGCGCGAGACTTTGCGAGCGGCTTCCGTGTGCCAAAAATAGGCCCCGGGGACAGCCGCGCCCAAAACTAACTGCCCGAAGGCCGGGGCGCCAAGTTCGTCCAGCGGAAAAAGGCCACAAAAACGGGTGGGCTATAGCCTTGGGAGGTGGGGCCGGCCGACTTCGTCCGCCGGACTCAGGATGGCGCGAGACTTTGCGAGCGGCCTCCGTGTGCGAAAAATAGGCCTCGCGCACCGCCGCGCCCAAAAAAAACCGCCCGAAGGCCGGGGCGCCATGTTCGTCCAGCGGAAAAAGGCCACAAAAACGGGTGGGCTATAGCCTTGGGGGGTGGGGCTGGCCAACTTCCTCCGCCGGACTCGGAATGGCGCGAGACTTTGCGAGCAGTCTCCGTGTGCAAAAAATAGGCCCCGGGCACAGCCGCGCCCAAAAATAACCACACGAAGGCCGGGGCGCCAAGTTCGTCCAGCGGAAAAAGGCCACAAAAACGGGTGGGCTATAGCCTTGGGGGGCGGGACTGGCCGACTTCGTCCGCCGGACTCGGAATGGCGCGAGACTTTGCGAGCGGCCTCCGTGTGCCAAAAATAGGCCCCGAGCATAGCCCCGCCCAAAAATATACGCCCGAAGGCCGGAGCGCCATGTTCGTCCAGCGGAAAAAGGCCACAAAAACGGGTGGGCTATAGCCTTGGGGGGTGGGCCCGGCCACCTTCGTCCGCCGGACTCGGAATGGCGTGAGACTTTGCGATCGGCCTCCGTGTGCCAAAAATAGGCCCCGGGCACAGCCGCGCATAAAAATAACCGCCCGAAGGCGGGGGCGCCAAGTTCGTCCAGCGGAAAAAGGCCACAAAAACGGGTGGGCTATAGCCTTGGGTGGTGGGGCTGGCCAACTTCGTCCGCCGGACACGGAATGGCGCGAGACTTTGCGAGCGGCCTCCGTGTGCCAAAAATAGGCCCCGGGCATAGCCGCGCCCAAAACTAACTGCCCGAAGGCCGGGGCGCCAAGTTCGTCCAGCGGAAAAAGGCCACAAAAACGGGTGGGCTATAGCCTTGGGGGGTGGGGCTGGCTAACTTCGTCCGCCGAACTCGGAATGGGGCGAGACTTTGCGAGCGGCCTCCGTGTGCCAAAAATATGCCCCGGGCACAGCAGCGCCCAAAAATAACTGCCCGAAGGCCGGGGCGCCAAGTTCGTGCAGCGGAAAAAGGCCACAAAAACGGGTCGGCGATAGCCTTGGGGGGTGGGGCTGGCCAACTTCGTCCGCCGTACTCGGAATGGCGTGAGACTTTGCCAGCGGCCTTCATGTGCCAAAAATAGGCCCCGGGCACAGCTGCGTCCAAAAATAACCACCAGAAGGCCGGGGCGCCATGTTCGTCCAGCGGAAAAAGGTCACATAAACGGGTGGGCTATAGCCTTGGGGGGTGGGGTTGGCCAACTTCGTCCGCTGGACTCGGAATGGCGCGAAACTTTGCGAGCGGCCTCCGTGTGCCTAAAATAGGCCCCGGGCAGAGTAGTGCCAAAAAATAACCGCCCGAAGGCCGGGGCGCCAAGTTCGTCCAGCGGAAAAAGGCCACAAAAACGGGTAGGCTATAGCCTTGGGGGGTGGGGCTGGCCAACTTTGTCCGCCGGACTCGTAATGGGGCGAGACTTTACGAGCAGCCTCCGGGTGCCAAAAATAGGCCCCGGTCACAGCCGCGTCCAAAAATAACCGCCCGAAGGCCGGGGCGCCAAGTTCGTCCAGCGGAAAAAGGCCACAAAAACGGGTGGGCTATAGCCTTGGGGGGTGGGGCTGGCCAACTTCGTCCGCCGGACTCGGAATGGCGTGAGACTTTGCCAGCGGCCTTCATGTGCCAAAAATAGGTCGCGGGCACAGCCGCGTCCAAAAATAACCGCCCGAAGGCCGGGGCGGCAAGTTCGTCCAGCGGAAAAAGGCCACAAAAACGGGTAGGCTATAGCCTTGGGTGGTGGGGCTGGCCAACTTCGTCCGCCGGATTCGGAATGGCGCGAGATTTTGCCAGTGGCCTCCGTGTGCCAAAATTAGGCCCCGGACACAGCCGCCCCCAAAAATAACCGCCCGAAGGCCGGGGCGCCAAGTTCGTCCAGCGGATAACGGCCACAAAAACGGGTGGGCTATAGCCTTGGGTGGTGGGGCTGGCCAACTTCGTCCGCCGGACACGGAATGGCGCGAGACTTTGCGAGGGCCTCCGTGTGCCAAAAATAGGCCCCGGGCATAGCCGCGCCCAAAACTAACTGCCCGAAGGCCGGGGCGCCAAGTTCGTCCAGCGGAAAAAGGCCACAAAAACGGGTGGGCTATAGCCTTGGGGGGGTGGGGCTGGCTAACTTCGTCCGCCGAACTCGGAATGGGGCGAGACTTTACGAGCGGCCTCCGTGTGCCAAAAATATGCCCCGGGCACAGCAGCGCCCAAAAATAACTGCCCGAAGGCCGTGGCGCCAAGTTCGTGCAGCGGAAAAAGGCCACAAAAACGGGTGGGCTATAGCCTTGGGGGGTGGGGCTGGCCAACTTCGTCCGCCGGACTCGGAATGGTGCGAGACTTTGCGAGCGGCCTCCGTGTGCCAAAAATAGGCCCCGGACACAACCGCGCCCAAAAATAACCACCCGAAGGCCGGGGCGCCATGTTCGTCCGGCGGAAAAAGGCCACAAAATCGGGTGGGCTATAGCCTTGGGGGGTGGGGTCGGCCGACTTTGTCCGCCGGACTCAGGATGGCGCGAGACTTTGCGAGCGGCCTCCGTGTGCCAAAAATAGGCCCCGGACACAGCCAAGCCCAAAAATAACCACCCGAAGGCCGGGGCACCATGTTCATCCGGCGGAAAAAGGCCACAAAAACGGGTGGGCTATAGCCTTCGGGGGTGGGGCCGGCCGACTTCTTCCGCCGGACTCGGAATGGCACGAGACTTTGCGAGCGGACTCCGTGTGCCAAAAAGAGGCCCCGGTCACAGCCGCGTCCAAAAATAACTGCCCGAAGGCCGGGGCGCCAAGTTCGTCCAGCGGAAAAAGGGCACAAAAATGGGTGGGCTATAGCCTTGGGGGTGGGGCCGGCCCACTTCGTCCGCCGGACTCGGAATGGCGCGAGACTTTGCGAGCGGCCTCCATGTGCCAAAAATAGACCCCGGGCACAGCCGCGCCCAAAAATAAAAGCCCGAAGGCCGGGGCGCCAAGTTCGTCCAGCGGAAAAAGGCCACAAAAACGGGTGGGCTATAGCCTTGGGGGGCGGGGCTGGCCAACTTCGTCCGCCGGACTCGGAATGGAGCGAGACTTTGCGAGCGGCCTCCGTGTACCAAAAATATGCCCCGGGCACAGCAGCGCCCAAAAATAACTGCCCGAAGGCCGTGGTGCCAAGTTCGTGCAGCGGAAAAAGGCCACAAAAACGGGTGGGCTATAGCCTCGGGGGGTGGGGCTGGCCAACTTCGTCCGCCGAACTCGGAATGGGACGAGACTTTGCGAGCGGCCTCCGTGTGCCAAAAATAGTCCCCGGCCACAGCCGCGCCCAAAAATAAACGCCCGAAGGCAGGATCGCCAAGTTCGTCTAACGGAAAAAGCCCACAAAAACGGGTGGGCTATAGGCTTGGGGGATGGGGCTGGCCAACTTCGTCCGCCTGACTCGGAATGGTGCGAGACTTTGCGAGCGGCCTCCGTGTGCCAAAAATAGGCCCCGGACAGAGTATAGACCAAAAATAACTGCCCGAAGGCCGGGGCGCGAAGTTCGTCCAGCGGAAAAAGGCCACAAAAACGGGTGGGCTATAGCCTTGGGGGGTGGGGCTGGCCAACTTCGTCTGCCGGACTCGGAATGGCGCGAGACTTTGCGAGCGGCCTCCGTCTGCCAAAAATAGGCCCCGGGCACAGCCGCGCCCAAAAATAACCACCAGACGGCCGGGGCGCCATGTTCGTCCAGCGGAAAAAGGCCACATAAACGGGTGGGCTATAGCCTTGGGGGGTGGGGCTGGCCAACTTCGTCCGATGGACTCGGAATGGCGCGAGACTTTTCGAGCGGCCTCCGTGTGCCAAAAATAGTCCCCGGGCACAGCCGCGCCCAAAAATAACCGCCCGAAGGCAGGATCGTCAAGTTCGTCTAACGGAAAAAGACCACAAAAACGGGTGGACTATAGCCTTGGGGGGTGGGGCTGGCCAACTTCGTCCGCCGGACTCGGAATGGTGCGAGACTTTGCGAGCGGCCTCCGTGTGCCAAAAAGAGGCCCCAGGCACAAAAGGGCCCAAAAATAACCGCCTAAAGGCCGGGGCGCCAAGTTCGTCCAGCGGAAAAAGGCCACAAAAACGGGTGGGCTATAGCCTTGGGGGTGGGGCCGGCCCACTTCGTCCGCCGGACTCGGAATGGCGCGAGACTTTGCGAGCGGCCTCCATGTGCCAAAAATAGGCCCCGGGCACAGCCGCGCCCAAAAATAAAAGCCCGAAGACCGGGGCACCAAGTTCGTCCAGCGGAAAAAGGCCACAAAAACGGGTGGGCTATAGCCTTGGGGGGCGGGGCTGGCCAACTTCGTCCGCCGGACTCGGAATGGTGCGAGACTTTGCGAGTGGCCTCCGTGTGCCAAAAATAGGCCCCGGGCACAGCCGCGCCCAAAAATATACGCCCGAAGGCCGGAGCGCCAAGTTCGTCCAGCGGAAAAAGGCCACAAAAACGGGTGGGCTATAGCCTTGGGGGGTGGGGCTGGCCAACTTCGTGCGCCGGACTCGGAATGGTGCGAGACTTTGCGAGCGGCCTCCGTGTGCCAAAAATAGGCCCTGGGCACAACAGCGCCCAAAAATAACCGCCCGAAGGCCGGGGCGCCAAGTTCGTCCATCGGAAAAAGGCCACAAAAACGGGTGGGCTATAGCCTTGGGGGGTGGGGCTGGCAAACTTCGTCCGCCAGACTCGGAATGGCGCGAGACTTTGCGAGCGGCCTCTGTGTGCCAAAAATAGGCCCCAGGCACAGCCGCACCCAAAAAAAACTGCCCGAAGGCAGGATCGCCAAGTTCGTCCAACGGAAAAGGACCACAAAAACGGGTGGTCTATAGCCTTGGGGGGTGGGGCTGGCCAACTTCGTCCGCCGGACTCGGAATGGTGCGAGACTTTGCGAGCGGCCTCCGTGTGCCAAAAAGAGGCCCCAGGCACAAAAGCGCCCAAAAATAACCGCCTAAAGGCCGGGGCGCCAAGTTCGTCCAGCGGAAAAAGGCCACAAAAACGGGTGGGCTATAGCCTTGGGGGTGGGGCCGGCCCACTTCGTCCGCAGGACTCGGAATGGCGCGAGACTTTGCGAGCTGCCTCCATGTGCCAAAAATAGACCCCGGGCAAAGCCGGGCCCAAAAATAAAAGCCCGAAGGCCGGGGCGCCAAGTTCGTCCAGCGGAAAAAGGCCACAAAAACGGGTTGGCTATAGCCTTGGGGGGTGGGGCCGGCCGACTTCGTCCGCCGGACTCAGGATGGCGCGAGACTTTGCGAGCGGCCTCCGTGTGCAGAAAATAGACCCCGGGCACAGCCGCGCCCAAAAATAAAAGCCCAAAGGCCGGGGCGCCAAGTTCGTCCAGCGGAAAAAGGCCACAAAAACGGGTGGGCTATAGCCTTGGGGGGTGGGGCCGGCCGACTTCGTCCGCCGGACTCAGGATGGCGCGAGACTTTGCGAGCGGCCTCCGTGTGCCAAAAATAGGCCCCGGGCACAGCCGCGCCCAAAAATAACCGCCCGAAGGCCGGGGCGCCAAGTTCGTCCAGCGGAAAAAGGCCACAACAACGGGCGGGCTATAGCCTTGGGGGTGGGGCCGGCCGACTTCGTCCGCCGGACTCGGAATGGCGCGAGACTTTGCGAGTGGCCTCCATGTGCCAAAAATAGACCCCGGGCACAGCTGCGCCCAAAAATAAAAGCCTGAGGTCCGGGGCGCCAAGTTCGTCCAGCGGAAAAAGGCCACAAAAACGGGTGGGCTATAGCCTTGGGGGGCGGGGCTGGCCAACTTCGTCCGCCGGACTCGGAATGGCGCGAGACTTTACGAGTGGCCTCCGTGTGCCTAAAATAGGCCCCGGGCAGAGTAGTGCCAAAAAATAACCGCCCGAAGGCCGGGGCGCCAAGTTCGTCCAGCGGAAAAAGGCCACAAAAACGGGTAGGCTATAGCCTTGGGGGGTGGGGCTGGCCAACTTCGTCCGCCGGACTCAGAATGGCGCGAGACTTTGCGAGCGGCCTCCGTTTGCCAAAAATAGGCTCCGGGCAAAGCCGCGCCCAAAAATAACCGCCCGAAGGCCAGGGCGCCAAGTTCGTCCAGCGGAAAAAGGCCACAAAAATGGGTGGGCTATAGCCTTGGGGGGTGTGAATGGCTGACTTCGTCCGCCGGACTCGGAATGGCTTGAGACCTTGCAAGCGGCATCCGTGTACCAAAAATAGTCCCCGGGCACAGCCGCGCCCAAAAATAACCGCCCGAAGGCCGGGGCGCCAAGTTCGTCCAGCGGAATAAGGCCACAAAAACGGGTGGGCTATAGCCTTGTGGGGTGGGGCTGGCCAACTTCGTCCGCCGGACTCGGAATGGCGTTAGACTTTGTGAGCGGCCTCCGTTTGCCAAAAATAGGCTCCGGGCAAAGCCGCGCCCAAAAATAACCGCCCGAAGGCCAGGGCGCCAAGTTCGTCCAGCGGAAAAAGGCCACAAAAATGGGTGGGCTATAGCCTTGGGGGGTGCGAATGGCTGACTTCGTCCGCCGGACTCGGAATGGCTTGAGACCTTGCAAGCGGCATCCGTGTACCAAAAATAGTCCCCGGGCAAAGCCGCGCCCAAAAATAACCTCCCGAAGGCCAGGGCGCCAAGTTCGTCCAGCGGAAAAAGGCCACAAAAATGGGTGGGCTATAGCCTTGGGGGGTGCGAATGGCTGACTTCGTCCGCCGGACTCGGAATGGCTTGAGACCTTGCAAGCGGCATCCGTGTACCAAAAATAGTCCCCGGGCACAGCCGCGCCCAAAAATAACCGCCCGAAGGCCGGGGCACCAACTTCGTCCAGCGTAAAAAGGCCACAAAATTGGGTGGGCTATAGCGTTGGGGGGTGGGGCTAACCGACTTCGTCCGCCGGACTCGGAATGGCGCGAGACTTTGCGAGCAGCCTCCGTGTGCCAAAAATAGGCCGCGGGCACAGCCGCACCCAAAAATAACCGCCCGAAGGCCGGGGCGTCAAGTTCGTCCAGCGGAAAAAGGCCACAAAAACTGGTGGGCTATAGCCTTGGGGGGTGGGGCTGGCCAACGTCGTCCGCCGGACTCGGAATGGCGCAAGACTTTGCGAGCAGCCTCCGTGTGCCAAAAATAGGCCGCGGGCACAGTCGCGCCCAAAAATAACCACCCGAAGGCCGGGGCGCCAAGTTCGTCATGCGGAAAATGGCCACAAAAATGGGTGGGCTATAGCCTTGGGGGGTGGGGCTGGCCAACTTCGTCCGCCGGACTCGGAATAGCGCGAGGATTTGCGAGCGGCCTCCGCATGCCAAAAATAGGCCGCGGGCACAGCCGCGCCCAAAAATAACCCCCCGAAGGTTGGCGCGCCCAAACCCCCCAGCGGAAAAATGGCCAAAAAACGGGTGGGCTATAGCCTAGGGGGGAGGGTCTGGCGAACTTCGTCCGCAGGACTCGGAATGGGGCGAGACTTTTCGAGCGGCCTCCGCGTGCCAAAAGTAAGCCGCGGGCACAGTCGCGCCCAAAAATAACCCCCCGATGGTCGGCGCGCCCAAACCACCCAGCGGAAAAATAGCCAAAAAACGGGTGGGCTATAGCCTAGGGGGGAGGGGCTGGCCAACTTCGCCCGCCGGACTCGGAATGGGGCGAGACTTTGCGAGCAGCCTCCGTGTGCCAAAAATAGGCCGCGGGCACAGTCGCGCCCAAAAATAACCACCCGAAGGCCGGGGCGCCAAGTTCGTCATGCGGAAAATGGCCACAAAAACGGGTGGGCTATAGCATTGGGGGGTGGGGCTGGTCAACTTCGTCCGCCGGACTCGGAATGGCGTGAGACTTTGCGAGCGGCCTTTGTCTGCAAAAAATAGGCCCCGGGCACAGCCGCACCGAAAAATAACCGCCCGAAGGCCGGGGCGCCAAGTTCGTCCAGCGGAATAAGGCAACAAAAACGGGTGGGCTATAGCCTTGGGGGGTGGGGCTGGCCAACTTCGTCCGCCGGACTTGGAATGGCGCGAGACTTTGCGAGCGGCCTCTGTCTGCCAAAAATAGGCCCTGGGCACAGCCGCGTCCAAAAATAACCGCCCGAAGGCCGGGGCGCCAAGTTCGTCCAGCGGAATAAGGCCACAAAAACGGGTGGGCTATAGCCTTGTGGGGTGGGGCTGGCCAACTTCGTCCGCCGGACTCGGAATGGCGTTAGACTTTGTGAGCGGCCTTTGTCTGCAAAAAATAGGCCGCAGGCACAGCCGTACCGAAAAATAACCGCCCAAAGGCCGGGGCGCCAAGTTCGTCCAGAGGAAAAAGGCAACAAAAACGGGTGGGCTATAGCCTTGGGGGGTGGGGCAGGCCAACTTCGTCCGCTGGACTCGGAATGGCGCGAGACTTTGCGAGCGGCCTCCGTGTTCCAAAAATAGGCCCCGGGCACAGCCGCGTCCAAAAATAACCGCCCGAAGGTCGGGGCGCCAAGTTCGTCCAGCGGAAAAAGGCCACAGAAACGGGTGGGCTATAGCCTTGGGGGGTGGGGCTGGCCAACTACGTCCGCCGGACTGGGAATGGCGCGAGACTTTACGAGGGGCCTCCGTGTGCCAAAAATAGGCCACGGGCACAGCCGCGTCGAAAAATAACCGCCCGAAGGCCGGGGCACCAACTTCGTCCAGCGTAAAAAGGCCACAAAATTGGGTGGGCTATAGCGTTGGGGGGTGGGGCTAACCGACTTCGTCCGACGGACTCGGAATGGCGCGAGACTTTGCGAGCAGCCTCCGTGTGCCAAAAATAGGCCGCGGGCACAGCCGCACCCAAAAATAACCGCCCGAAGGCCGGGGCGTCAAGTTCGTCCAGCGGAAAAAGGCCACAAAAACTGGTGGGCTATAGCCTTGGGGGGTGGGGCTGGCCAACGTCGTCCGCCGGACTCGGAATGGCGCAAGACTTTGCGAGCGGCCTCCGTGTGCCAAAAATAGGCCGCGGGCACAGTCGCGCCCAAAAATAACCACCCGAAGGCCGGGGCGCCAAGTTCGTCATGCGGAAAATGGCCACAAAAATGGGTGGGCTATAGCCTTGGGGGGTGGGGCTGGCCAACTTCGTCCGCCGGACTCGGAATAGCGCGAGGATTTGCGAGCGGCCTCCGCATGCCAAAAATAGGCCGCGGGCACAGCCGCGCCCAAAAATAACCCCCCGAAGGTTGGCGCGCCCAAACCCCCCAGCGGAAAAATGGCCAAAAAACGGGTGGGCTATAGCCTAGGGGGGAGGGTCTGGCGAACTTCGTCCGCAGGACTCGGAATGGGGCGAGACTTTTCGAGCGGCCTCCGCGTGCCAAAAGTAAGCCGCGGGCACAGTCGCGCCCAAAAATAACCCCCCGATGGTCGGCGCGCCCAAACCACCCAGCGGAAAAATAGCCAAAAAACGGGTGGGCTATAGCCTAGGGGGGAGGGGCTGGCCAACTTCGCCCGCCGGACTCGGAATGGGGCGAGACTTTGCGAGCAGCCTCCGTGTGCCAAAAATAGGCCGCGGGCACAGTCGCGCCCAAAAATAACCACCCGAAGGCCGGGGCGCCAAGTTCGTCATGCGGAAAATGGCCACAAAAACGGGTGGGCTATAGCATTGGGGGGTGGGGCTGGTCAACTTCGTCCGCCGGACTCGGAATGGCGTGAGACTTTGCGAGCGGCCTTTGTCTGCAAAAAATAGGCCCCGGGCACAGCCGCACCGAAAAATAACCGCCCGAAGGCCGGGGCGCCAAGTTCGTCCAGCGGAAAAAGGCCACAGAAACGGGTGGGCTATAGCCTTGGGGGGTGGGGCTGGCCAACCACGTCCGCCGGACTGGGAATGGCGCGAGACTTTGCGAGGGGCCTCCGTGTACCAAAAATAGGCCACGGGATCAGCCGCGCCCAAAAATAACCGCCCGAAGGCCGGGGCACCAACTTCGTACAGCGGAAAAAGGCCACAAAAACGGGTGGGCTATAGCGTTGAGGGGTGGGGCTAACCGACTTCGTCCGCCGGACTCGGAATGGGGCGAGACTTTGCGAGGGGCCTCCACAAGCAAAAATAGGCTGCGGGCACAGCCGCGCCCAAAAATAACCACCCGAAATCCGGGGCGCCAAGTTCGTCTAGCGGAAAATGGCCACAAAAACGGGTGGGCTAGCCTTGGGGGGTGGGGCTGGCGAACTTTGTCCGCCGGTCTCGGAATGGCGGGAAACTTTGCGAGGGGCCTCCATGAGCCAAAAATAGGCCGCGGACAAAGCTGCGCCCAAAAATAACCGCCCGAACCGGAGCGCCAAGTTCGTCCAGCGGAAAAAGGCCACAAAAACGGGTGGGCTATAGCCTTGGGGGGTGGGGCTGGCCAACTTCGTCCGCCGGACTCGGAATGGCGCGAGGATTTACGAGCGGCCTCCGCGTGCCAAAAATAGGCCGCGGGCACAGCCACGCCCAAAAATAACCCCCCGAAGGTCGGCGCGCCCAAACCCCCCAGCGGAAAAATGGCCAAAAAACGGGTGGGCTATAGCCTAGGGGGGAGGGTCTGGCGAACTTCGTCCGCCGGACTCGGAATGGAGCGAGACTTTTCGAGCGGCCTCCGCGTACCAAAAATAAGCCGCGGGCACAGTCGTGCCAAAAAATAACCCCCCGAAGGTCGGCGCGCCCAAACCACCCAGCGGAAAAATGGCCAAAAAACGGGTGGGCTATAGCCTAGGGGGGAGGGGCTGGCCAACTTCGTCCGCCGGACTCAGAATGGGGCGAGACTTTGCGAGTAGCCTCCGCGTGCCAAAAATAAGCCCCGGGCAAAGTCGCGCCCAAAAATAACCGCCCGAAGGCCGGGGCGGCAAGTTCGTCCAGCGGAAAAATGGCCAAAAAACGGGTGGGCTATAGCCTTGGGGGGAGGGGCTGGCCCACTTCGTCCGCCGGACTCGGAATGGGGCGAGACTTTGCGAGCGGCCTCCGTGTGCCAAAAATAGGCCACTGGCACAGCCGCACCCAAAAATAACCCCCTGAAGGTCAGCGCGCCCAAAGCCCCACAGCCGAAAAATGGCCAAAAAATGGGTGGGCTATAGCCTAGGGGGGAGGGTCTGGCGAACTTCGTCCGCCGGACTCGGAATGGGGCGAGACTTTTCGAGCGGCCTCCGCGTGCCAAAAATAAGCTGCGGGCACAGTCGCACCCAAAAATAACTCCCCGAAGGTCGGCGCGCCCAAACCACCCAGCGGAAAAATGGCCAAAAAACGGGTGGGCTATAGCCTAGGGGGGAGGGGCTGGCCAACTTCGCCCGCCGGACTCGGAATGGGGTGAGACTTTGCGAGTGGCCTCCGCGTGCCAAAAATAAGCCCCGGGCAAAGTCGCGCCCAAAAAATAACCGCCCCAAGGCCGGGGCGCCAAGTTCGTCCAGCGGAAAAATGGCCAAAAAACGAGTGGGCTATAGCCTTGGGGGGAGGGGCTGGCCAACTTCGTCCGCCGGACTCGGAATGGGGCGAGACTTTGCGAGCGGCCTCCGCGTGCCAAAAATAGGCCGCTGGCACAGCCGCACCCAAAAATAACCCCCCGAAGGTCAGCGCACCCAAAGCCCCACAGCGGAAAAATGGACAAAAAACGGGTGGGCTATAACCTTGGGGGGAGGGGCTGGCCAACTTCGTCCGCCGGACTCGGAATGGGGCGAGACTTTGCGAGCGGCCTCCGCTTGTCAAAAATAGGCCGCGACCACAGCAGAGCCCAAAAATAACCCCCCGAAAGTCGGCGCGCCCAAAGCCCCTCAGCGGAAAAATGGCTAAAACGGTTGGGCTATAGCCTTGGGGGGAGGGGCTGGCCAACTTCGTCCGCCGGACTCGGAATGGGGCAAGACTTTGCGAGCGGCCTCCGCGTGCCAAAAATAAGCCCCGGGCAAAGTCGCGCCCAAAAAATAACAGCCCGAAGGCCGGGGCGCCAAGTTCGTCCAGCGGAAAAATGGCCAAAAAACGGGTGGGCTATAGCCTTGGCGGGAGGGGCTGGCCCACTTCGTCCGCCGGACTCGGAATGGGGCGAGACTTTGCGAACGGCCTCCGCGTGCAAAAATAGGCCGCGGGCACAGCCGCACCCAAAAATAACCCCCCGAAGCTCAGCGCGCCCAAAGCCCCACAGCGGAAAAATGGCCAAAAAACGGGTGGGCTATAGCCTTGGGGGGAGGGGCTGGCCAACTTCGTCCGCCGGACTCGGAATGGGGCGAGACTTTCCGAACGGCCTCCGCGTGTCAAAAATAGACCGCGGACACAGCCGTGCCAAAAAATAACCCCCCGAAGGTCGCCGCTCCCAAACCCCCCAGCGGAAAAATGGCCAAAAAATGGGTGGGCTATAGCCTTGGGGGGAGGGGCTGGCCAACTTCGTCCGCCGGACTCAGAATGGGGCGAGACTTTGTGAGCGGCCTCCGCGTGCCAACAATAGGCCGCAGGCACAGCCACGCCCAAAAATAACCGCCCGAAGGCCGGGGCGCCATGTTTGTCCAGCGGAAAAGAGGCCAAAAAACGGGTGGGCTATAGCCTTGGGGGGTGGGGCTGGCCAACTTCGTCCGCCGGACTCGGAATGGGGCGAACCTTTGCGAACGGCCTCCGCGTGTCAAAAATAGGCCGCGGGCACAGCCGCGCCAAAAAATAACCGCCCCAAGGCCGGGGCGCCAAGTTCGTCCAGCGGAAAAATGGCCAAAAAACGGGTGGGCTATAGCCTTGGGGGGAGGGGCTGGCCAACTTTGTCCGCCGGACTCGGAATGGGGCGAGCCTTTGCGAGCGGCCTCCGCGTGTCAAAAATAGGCCGCGGGCACAGCCGCGCCAAAAAATAACCGCCCCAAGGCCGGGGCGCCAAGTTCGTCCAGCGGAAAAATGGCCAAAAAACGGGTGGGCTATAGCCATGGGGGGAGGGGCTGGCCAACTTCATCCGCCGGACTCAGAATGGGGCGAGACTTTGCCAGCGGCCTCCGCGTGCCAAAAATAGGCCACGGGCACAGCCGTGCCCAAAAATAACCGCGCGAAGGTCGGCGCGCCCAAAAAAAACCGCCCGAAGGCAGGGGCGCCAAGTTCGTCCAGCGGAAAAATGGCCCAAAAACGGGTGGGCTATAGACTTGGGGGGAAGGGCTGGCCAACTTCGTCCGCCGGACACGGAATGGGGCGAGACTTTGCGAGCGGCCTCCGCGGCCGCGGGCACAGCCGCGCCCAAAAATAACCGCCCGAAGGCCGGGGCACCAAGTTCGTCTAACGGAAAAATGGCCAAAAAACGGGTGGGCTATAGCCTTGGGGGGAGGGGCTGGCCAACTTCGTCTGCCAGACTCGGAATGGGGTGAGACTTTGTGAGCAGCCTCCGCGTACCAAAAATAGGCCATGGGCACTGCCGCGCCCAAAAATAACAGCCCGAAGGCCGGGGCGCCAAGTTCGTCCAACGGAAAAATGGCCAAAAAACGGGTGGGCTATAGCCTTGGGGGGAGGGGCTGGCCAACTTCGTCCGCCGGACTCGGAATGGGGCGAGACTTTACGAGCGGCCTACGCATGCCAAAAATAGGTCACGGGCACAGCCGCGCCCAAAAATAACCCCCCGAAGGTCGGCGCGCCCAAACCCCCCAGCGGAAAAATGGCCAAAAAACGGGTGGGCTATAGCCTTGGGGGGAGGGGCTGGCCAACTTCGTCCGCCGGACTCGCAATGGGGTGAGACTTTGCTAGCGGCCTGCGCGCGCCAAAAATAGGCCGCGGGCACAGCCGCACCCAAAAATAACCGCCCGAAGGCCGGGGCGCCAAATTCGTCCAGCGGAAAAATGGTCAAAAAACGGGTGGGCTATAGCCTTGGGGGGAGGGGCTGGCCAACTTCGTCCGCCGAACTCGGAATGGGGCGAGACTTTGCAAGCGGCCTCCAAGTGCCAAAAATAGGCCTCGGACACAGCCACGCCCAAAAATAACCCCCCGAAGGTCGGCGCACGCAAACCCCCAGCGGAAAAATGGCCAAAAAACCGGTGGGCTATAGCCTTGGGGGGAGGGGCTTGCCAACTTTGTCCGCCGGACTCGGAATGGGGCAAAACTTTACGAGCGGCCTCCGCGTGCCAAAATAGGCCACGGGCACAGCCGCGCCCAAAAATAACCCCCTGAAGGTCGGCGCGCCCAAACGCCCCAGCGGAAAAATGGCCAAAAAACGGGTGGGCTATAGCCTTGGGGGGAGGGGGTGGCCCACTTCGTCCGCCGGACTCGGAATGGGGCATGACCTTGCGAGCAGCCTCTGCGTGCTAAAAATAGGCCGCGGGCACAGCCGCGCCCAAAAATAACCGCCCGAAGGCCGGGGCGCCAAGTTCGTCCAGCGGAAAAAAGGCCAAAAAACGGGTGGGCTATAGCCTTGGGGGGAGGGGCTGGCCAACTTCGTCCGCCGGACTCAGAATGGGGCGAGACTTTGCGAGTGGCCTCCACGTACCAAAAATAGGCCGCGGGCACAGCCACGCTCAAAAATAACCTCCCGAAGGCCGGGGCGCCAAGTTCGTCCAGCGGAAAAATGGCCAAAAAACGGGTGGGCTATAGCCTTGGGGGGAGGGGCTGGCCAACTTCGTCCGCCGGACTCAGAATGGGGCGAGACTTTGTGAGTGGCCTCCACGTACCAAAAATAGGGCGCGGGCACAGCCGCGCCCAAAAATAACCGCCCGAAGGCCGGGGCGCCAAGTTCGTCCAGCGGAAAAATGGCTAAAAAACGGGTGGGCTATAACCTTGGGGGGAGGGGCTGGCCAACTTTGTCCGCCGGTCTCGGAATAGGACAAGGCTTTGGGAACGGCCTCCACGTGCCAAAAATAGGCCACGGACACAGCCGCGCCCAAAAATAACCCCCCGAAGGCCGGGGCGCCAAGTTCGTCCAGCGGAAAAAGGCCACAAAAACAGATAGGCTATAGCCTTGGGGGGTGGGGCTGGCCAACTTCGTCCGCCGGACTCGGAATGGCGCGAGACTTTGCGAGCGGCCTCCGTGTGCCAAAAGTAGGCCCCGGGCACAGCCGCGACCAAAAATAACAGCCCGAAGGCCGGGGCGCCAAGTTCATCCAGCGGAAAAAGGCCACAAACACCGGTGGGCTATAGCCTTGGGGGGTGGGGTTGGCCAACTTCGTTAGCCGGACTCGGAATGGTGCGAGACTTTACGAGGCACCTCCGTGTGCCAAAAATAGGCCGAGAGCACAGCCACACCCAAAAATACCCACCCAAAGGCCGGGTCGCCAAGTTCGTCCAGCGGAAAAAGGCCGCAAAAACGGGCGGGCTATAGCCTTGGGGGGTGGGGCTGGCCAACTTCGTCCGGCGGACTCGGAATGGCGCGAGACTTTGCGAGGCTCCTCCGTGTGCGAAAAATAGGACGCGGGCACAGCCGCGCCCAAAAATACCAGCGCGAAGGCCGGGGCGCCAAGTTCATCCAGCGGAAAAAGGCCACAAAAACGGGTGGGCTAGAGCCTTGGGGGGTGGGGCTGGCCCACTTCGTCCGCCGGACTCGGAATGGCGCGAGACTTTGCGAGCGGCCTCCGTGTGCAAAAAATAGGCCACGGACACAGCCGCGCCCAAAAATAACCGCCCGAAGGCCGGGGCGCCAAGTTCGTCCATCGGAAAAATGGCCAAAAAACAGGTGGGCTATAGCCTTGGGGGGAGGGGCTGGCCAACTTAGTCCGCCGGACTCAGAATGGGGCGAGACTTTGTGAGTGGCCTTCATGTGCCTAAAATAGGCCGCGGGCACAGCCGCGCCCAAAAATAACCGCCCGAAGGCCGGGGCACCAAGTTCGTCCAGCGGAAAAATGGCCAAAAAACGGGTGGGCTATAGCCTTGGGGGGAGGGGTTGGCCGACTTCGTCCGCCGGACTTGGAATGGGGCGAGACTTTGCGAGCGGCCTCCGCGTGCCAAAAAATGTCCGCGGACACAGCCGCGCCCAAAAATAACCACCCGAAGGCCAGGTCGCCAAGTTCGTCCAGCGGAAAAATGGTCAAAAAACGGGAGGGCTATAGCCTTGGGGGGAGGGGCTGGCCAACTTCGTCCGCCGGACTCGCAATGGGGCGAGACTTTGCGAGCAGCCTCCGCGTGCCAAAAATAGGCCACGAACACAGCCGCGCCCAAAAATAACCGCCCGAAGGCCGGGGCGCCAAGTTCGTCCAGCGGAAAAATGGCCAAAAAACAGGTGGGCTATAGCCTTGGGGGGAGGGGCTGGCCAACTTCGTCCGCCGGACTCAGAATGGGGCGAGACTTTGCGAGTGGCCTCCACGTACCAAAAATAGGCCGCAGGCACAGCCGCGCCCAAAAATAACCACCCGAAGGCCAGGGCACCAAGTTCGTCCAGCGGAAAAATGGCCAAAAAACGGGTGGGCTATAGCCTTGGGGGGAGGGGTTGGCCGACTTCGTCCGCCGGACTTGGAATGGGGCGAGACTTTGCGAGCGGCCTCCGCGTGCCAAAAATAGGCCACGGACACAGCCGCGCCCAAAAATAACCGCCCGAAGGCCGGGGCGCGAAGTTCGTCCAGCGGAAAAATGGCCAAAAAACAGGTGGGCTATAGCCTTGGGGGGAGGGGCTGGCCAACTTCGTCCGCCGGACTCAGAATGGGGCGAGACTTTGTGAGTGGCCTCCATGTACCAAAAATAGGCCGCGGGCACAGCCACGCCCAAAAATAACCGCCCGAAGGCCAGGGCACCAAGTTCGTCCAGCGGAAAAATGGCCAAAAAACAGGTGGGCTATAGCCTTGGGGGGAGGGGCTGGCCAACTTCGTCCGCCGGACTCGCAATGGGGCGAGACTTTGCGAGCGGCCTCCGCGTGCCAAAAATAGGCCGCGGACACAGCGGCGCCCAAAAATAACCACCCGAAGGCCGGGGCGCCAAGTTCGTCCAGCGGAAAAAGGCCACAAAAACGGGTGGGCTATAGCCTTGGGGGGTGGGGCTGGCCCACATCGTCCGCCGGCCTCGGAATGGCGTGAGACTTTGCGAGGCACCTCCGTGTGCCAAAAATAGGCCGTGGCCACAGCCGCGCCCAAATATACCCTCCCGAAGGCCGCGGTGCCATGTTCGTCCAGCGGAAAAAGGCAACAAAAACGGGTGGGCTATAGCCTTGGGGGGTGGGGCTGGCCAACTTCGTCTGCCGGGCTCGGAATGGCGTGAGACTTTGCGAAGCACCTCCGTGTGCCAAAAATAGGCCACGGGCACAGCCGTGCCTAAAAATACCCGCCCGAAGGCCGGGGCGCCAAGTTCGTCCCGCGGAAAAACGCCACAAAAACGGGTCGGATATAGCCTTGGGCGGTGGGGCTGGCCCACTTCGTCCGCCAGACTCGGAATGGCGCAAGACTTTACGAGGTGCCTCCGTGTGCGAAAAATAGGCCGCGGGTGCAGCCGAGTCCAAAAATACCCACCCGAAGGCCGGGGCGCCAAGTTAGTCCAGCGGAAAAAGGCCACAAAAACGGGTGGGCTATAGCCTTGGGGGGTTGGGCTGGCCAACGTCGTCCGCCGGACTCGGAATGGCGCGAGACTTTGCGAGGCGCCTCCGTGCTCCCAAAATAGGCTGCGGGCACAGCCGCGCCCGAAAATACCTGCCCGAAGGGCGGGGCGCCAAGTTCGTCCGGCGGAAAAAGGCCACAAAAACGGGTGGGCTATAGCCTTGGGTGGTGGGGCTGGCCAACTTCGTCCGCCGGACTCGGAATGGTGCGAGACTTTCAAGGCGCCTCCGTGTGCGAAAAATAGGACATGGGCACAGCCGCGCCCAAAAACACCCGCCCGAAGGCCGGGCCGCCAAGTTCGTCCAGCGGAAAAAGGCCACAAAAACAGGTGGGCTATAGCCTTGGGGGGTGGGGCTGGCCGACTTCGTCCGCCGGACTCGGAATGGCGAGAGACTTTGCGAGGTGCCTCCGTGTGCCAAAAATAGGCCGCGGGCACAGCTGCACCCAAAAATACCCGCCCGAAGGCCGGGCCGCCAAGTTCGTTCAGCGGAAAAAGGCCACAAAAATGGGTGGGCTATAGCCTTGGGGGGTGGGGCTGGCCAACTTCGTCCGCCGGACTCGGAATAGCGCGAGACTTTGTGAGGCGCCTCCGTGTGCCAAAAATAGGCCGCGGATGCAGCCGCGCCTAAAAATACCCGGCCGAAGGCCGGGTCGCCGAGTTCGTCCAGCGGAAAAAGGCCACAAAAACGGGTGGGCTATAGCCTTGGGGGGTGGGGCTGGCCAACTTCGTCCGCCGGACTCGGTATGGCACGAGACTGTGCGAGGCACCTCCGTGTGCCAAATCTAGGCGACGGGAACAGCCGCGTCCAAAAATACCCGCCCAATGGCCGGGGCGCCGAGTTCGTCCAGCGGAAAAAGGCAACAAAAACGGGTGGGCTATAGCCTTGGGGGGTAGGGCTGGCCAACTTCGTCCGCCGGACTCGGAATGGCGCGAGACTTTACGAGGTGCCTCCGTGTGCCAAAAATAGGACGCGGGCACAGCCGCACCCAAAAATACCCGCCTGAAGGCCGAGGGGCCAAGTTCGTCCAGCGGTAAAAGGCCACAAAAACGGGTGGGCTATAGCCTTGGGGGGTGGGGCTGGCCAACTTAGTCCGCCGGACTCGGAATGGCGCGACACTTTGTGAGGTGCCTCCGTGTGCCAAAAATAGGCCGCTGGCACAGCCGCGCCAAAAATACCGACCCGAAGGCCGGGGCGCCAAGTTCGTCCAGCGGAAAAAGGCCACCAAAACGGGTGGGCTATAGCCTTTGGGGGTGGGGCTGGCCAACTTCGTCCGCCGGACTCGGAATGGCGCGAGACTTTGCGAGGTGCCTCCGTGTGCCAAAAATAGGCCACGGGCACAGCCGCGCTCAAAAATACCCGCCCGAAGGCCGAGGCTCCTAGTTCGTCCAGCGGAAAAAGGCAACAAAAACGGGTGGGCTATAGCCTTGGGGGGTGGGGCTGGCCGACTTCGTCCGCCGGACTCGGAATGGCGCGAGACTTTGGGAGGCGCCGCCGTTTGCCAAAAATAGGCCGTGGGCACAGCCGCGCCCCAAAATACCCGCCCGAAGGCCGGGGCGCCAAGTTCGTCCAGCGGAAAAAGGCCAGAAAAACGGGTGGGCTATAGCCTTGGGGGGTGGGGCTGGCTAACTTAGTCCGCCGGACTCGGAATGGCGCGAGACTTTACGAGGTGCCTCCGTGTACCAAAAATAGGCCGCGGGCACAGGCGCGCCTAAAAATACCTGCCCGAAGGCCGGGGCGCCAATTTCGTGCAGCGGAAAAAGGCCACAAAAACGGGTGGGCTATAGCCTTGGGGGGTGGGGCTGACCAACTTACTCCGCCGGACTCGGAATGGCGCGAGACTTTGCGAGTCGCCTTCAGGTGCCAAAAATAGGCCGCGGACGCAGCCGCGCCCAAAAATACCCGGCCAAAGGCCGGGTCGCCGAGTTCGTCCAGCGGAAAAAGGCCACAAAAACGGGTGGGCTATAGCCTTGGGGGGTGGGGCTGGCCAACTTCGTCCGCCGGACTCGGTATGGCACGAGACTGTGCGAGGCACCTCCGTGTGCCAAAAATAGGCCGCGGGCACAGCCGCGCCCAAAAATACCCGCCTGAAGGCCGAGGGGCCAAGTTCGTCCAGCGGTAAAAGGCCATAAAAACGGGTGGGCTATAGCCTTGGGGGGTGGGGCTGGCCAACTTCGTCCGCCGGACTCGGAATGGCGCGAGACTATGCGAGGCGCCTCCGTGTGCCAAAAATAGGCCGCGGACACAGCCGCGCCCAAAAATAACCGCCCGAAGGCCGCGGCGCCAAGTTCGTCCAGCGGAAAAATGGCACAAAAACGGGTGGGCTATAGCCTTGGGGGGTGGGGCTGGCAACCTTATTCCGCCGGACTCGGAATGGCGCGACACTTTGCGAGGTGCCTCCGTGGGCCAAAAATAGGCCGCGGGCACAGCCGCGCCAAAAATACTGACCCGAAGGCCGGGGCGCCAAGTTCGTCCAGCGGGAAAAGGCCACAAAAACGGGTGGGCTATAGCCTACGGGGGTGGGGCTGGCGAACTTCGTCCGCCGGACTCGGAATGGCGCGAGAATTTGCGAGGCACCTCCGTGTGCGACAAATAGGCCGCGGGCACAGCCGTGCCTAAAAATACCCGCCCAATGGCCGGGGCGCCAAGTTCGTCCAGCGGGAAAAGGCCACAAAAACGGGTGGGCTATAGCCTTGGGGAGTGGGTTTGGCCAACTTCGTACGGCGGACTCGGAATGGCGTAAAACTTTGCGAGGCACCTCCGTGAGCCAAAAATAGGCCGCGGGCACAGCCGCGCCCAAAAATACCCGCCCGAAGGCCGGGGTGCCAAGTTCTTCCACCGGAAAAAGGCCACAAAAACGGGTGGGTTATAGCCTTGGGGGGTGGGGCTTGCCAACTTTGTCCACCGGACTCGGAATGGCGCGAGACTTTGCGAGGCGCCTCCGTGTGCCAAAAATAGGCCGCGGGCACGGCCGCACCCAAAAATACCTGCCCAAAGGCCGGGGCGCCAAGTTCGTCCAGCGGGAAAAGGCCACAAAAACGGGTGGGCTATAGCCTTGGGGGGTGGGACTGGCCAACTTCGTCCGCCGGACTCGGAATGGGGTGAGACTTTGCGAGCGGCCTCTGCGTGCCAAAAATAGGCCGCGGGCACAGCCACGCCCAAAAATAACCCCCCGAAGGTCGGCACGCCCAAACCCCCCAGCGGAAAAATGGCCAAAAAACGGGGGGCTATAGCCTTGGGGGGAGGGGCAGGCGAACTTCGTGCGCCGGACTCGGGCGGGCTATAGCCTTGGTGGGGGGCGCGGGCGAAGTTCGTCCGCCGGACTCAGAATGGGGCGAGACTTTGCGAGGGGCTTCGGGGTGCCAAAAATAAGCCGCGGGCAAAGCCGCACCCAAAAATAAGCGCCCAAAGATCGTGGTGCCAAAACCCCCCAGCAGAAAAATGGCCAAAAAACGGGTGGGGTATAGCCTTGGTGGGGGGCGCGGGCGAAGTTCGTCCGCCGGACTC
Organism: Citrus sp. QX-2021; assembly: GCA_030444885.1. Classification (NCBI taxonomy): domain Eukaryota; kingdom Viridiplantae; phylum Streptophyta; class Magnoliopsida; order Sapindales; family Rutaceae; genus Citrus; species Citrus sp. QX-2021. The sequence continues at coordinate 229,102 of CM059829.1, forward strand.
GGAATGGGGCGAGACTTTGCGAGGGACCTCGGGGTGCCAAAAATAAGCCGCGGGCAAAGCCGCACCCAAAAATAAGCGCCCAAAGATCGTGGTGCCAAAACCCCCCAGCAGAAAAATGGCCAAAAAACGGGTGGGGTATAGTCTTGGTGGGGGGCGCGGGCGAAGATCGTCCGCCGGACTCGGAATAGAGCGAGACTTTGCGAGGGGCCTCGGGGTGCGAAAAATACGCCGCAGGCAAAGCCGCGCCCAAAAATAAGCGCCCGAAGATCGAGGTGCCAAAACCCACCAGCGGAAAAATGGCTCAAAAACGGGTGGGCCATAGCCTTGGTGGGGGGCGTGGGCGAAGTTCGTCCGCCGGACTCGGAATGGGGCGAGACTTTACGAGGGGCCTCGGGGTGCCAAAAATAAGCCGCGGGAAAAGCCGCGCCCAAAAATAAGCACCCGAAGGTCGTGGTGCCAAAACCCCCCAGAGGAAAAATGGCCAAAAAACGGGTGGGCTATAGCCTTGGTGGGGGGCGCGGGCGAAGTTCGTCCGCCGGACTCAGAATGGGGAGACTTTGCGAGGGGCCTCGGGGTGCCAAAAATAAGCCGCGGGAAAAGCCGCACCCAAAAATAAGCGCCCAAAGATCGTGGTGCCAAAACCCCCCAGCGGAAAAATGGCCAAAAAACGGGTGGGGTATAGCCTTGGTGGGGGGCGCAGGCGAAGTTCGTCCGCCGGACTCGGAATGGGGCGAGACTTTGCGAGGGACCTCGGGGTGCCAAAAATAAGCCGCGGGCAAAGCCGCGCCCAAAAATAAGCGCCCGAAGATCGTGGTGCCAAAACCACACAGCGGAAAAATGGCCAAAAAACGGATGGGCTATAGCCTTGCTGGGGGGCGCGGGCGATGTTCGTCCGCCGGACTCAGAATGGGGGGAGACTTTGCGAGGGGCCTCGGGGTGCCAAAAATAGGCCGAGGCCACAGCCGCGCCCAAAAATAACCCCCGACGGCCGGGGCAACAAGTTCGTCCAGCGGAAAAAGGCCACAAAAACGGGTGGGCTATAGCCTTGGCGGGTGGGGCTGGCCAACTTCGTCCACCGGACTCGGAATGGAGCGAGACTTTACGAGGTGCCTCCGTGTGCCAAAAATAGGCCACGGGTACAGCCGCGCCTACAAATTAGCGCCCGAAGGTCGTGCGCCAAAATCCCCAGCGGAAAAAGCCCACAAAACGGGTGGGCTATAGCCTTGGAGGGGGGCTGGCCAAATTCGTCCGCCGGACCTGGAATGGCGCGAGACTTTGCGAGGGGACCTCCGTGGTGCCAAAATAGGCCGAGGCCACAGCCGCGCCCAAAAATAACCACCCGACGGCCGGGCGCCAAGTTAGGCCAGCGGTAAAATGCCACTAAAACGGGTGGGCTATAGCCTTGGTGGGTGGGACTGGCCAACATCCTCCCACCGGACTCGGAATGGCGCGAGACTTTGCGAGGGGCCTCCGTGTGCCAAAAATAGGCCACGGGTACAGCCGTGCCCAAAAATAACCAACCGAAAGCCGGTGCGCCAAGTTCGTCCAGCGGAAAAAGCCCACAAAAACGGGTGGGCTATGGCCTTCGGAGGTGGGGCTGGCCAAATTCGTCCGCCGGACCTGGAATGGCGCGAGACTTTGCGAGGGACCTCCGTGTGCCAAAAATAGGCCGCGGGCACAGCTGCGCCCAAAAATAACCACCCGAAAGCCGGGGCGCCAAGTTCGTCCAGCGGAAAAATGCCACTAAAACGGGTGGGCTATAGCCTTGGGGGGTGGGGCTGGCCAACTTCGTCCGCCGGACTCGGAATGGCGCGAGACTTTGCGAGGTCCCTCCGTGTGCCAAAAATAGGCCGTGGGCACAGCCACACCGAAAAATAAACGCCCGAAGGCCGGGGAGCCAAGTTCGTCCAGCGGAAAAAGGCCACAAAAACGGGTGGGCTATAGCCTTGGGGGGTGGGGCTGGCCAACTTCGTCCGCCGGACTCGGAATGGCACGAGACTTTGTGAGGACCCTCCGTGTGCCAAAAATAGGCTGTGGGCACAGCCACGCCCAAAAGTAACCGCCCGAAGGCCGGGACGCCAAGTTCGTCCAGCGGAAAAAGGCCACAAAACGGGTGGGCTATAGCCTTGGGAGGTGGGGCTGGCCAACTTCGTCCGCCGGACTCAGAATGGTGCGAGACTTTGCGAGGGGCCTCCGTGTGCCAAAAATAGGCCGCGGCCACAGCCGCGCCCAAAAATAACCCCCGACGGCCGGGGTGCCAAGTTCGTCCAGCGGAAAAAGGCAACAAAAACGGGTGGGCTATAGCCTTGGGGGGTACGGCTGGCCAACTTCGTCCGCCGGACTCGGAATGGCGCGAGACTTTGCGAGGGGCCTCCGTGTACCAAAAATAGGCCACGGGCACAGCCGCGCCCAAAAATAACCAACCGAAAGCCGGTACGCCAAGTTCGTCCAGCGGATAAAGGCCACAAAAACGGGTGGGCTATGGCCTTCGGAGGTGGGGCTGGCCAAATTCGTCCGCCGGACTCGGAATGGCGCGATACTTTACGAGGGGCCTCGGTGTACCAAAAATAGGCCGCGGGCACTGCCACGCCCAAAAATAACCGCCTGAATGCCGGGGCGCCAAGTTCGTCCAGCGGAAAAAGGCCACTAAAACGGGTGGGCTATAGCCTTGGGGGGTGCGGATGGCCAACTTCGTCCGCCGGACTCGGAATGGTGCGAGACTTTGCGAGGGGCTTTCATGTGCAAAAATAGGCTGAGGCAACAGCCGCGCCCAAAAATAACCGACCAAAGGCCGCGGCGCCAAGTTCGTCCAGCAGAAAAAGGCCACAAAAACGGGTTGGCTATAGCCTTGGGGGGTGGGGCTGGCCGACTTCGTCCGCCGGACTCGGAATGGGGAGAGACTTTGCGAGGGGCCTCCATGTGCCAAAAATAGGCCGCGGCCAAAGCCGCGCCCAAAAATAACCGCCCAAAGGCCGGGGCGCCAAGTTCGTCCAGCGGAAAAAGGCCACAAAAACGGGTTGGCTATAGCCTTGGGGGGTGGGGCTGGGCAAATTCGTCCGCCGGACTCGGAATGCCGCGAGACTTTAAGATGGTCCTCCGTGTGCCAAAAATAGGCCGCGGGCAAAGCCGCGCCCAAAAATAACCTGCCGAAGGCCGCGGCGCCAAATTCGTCCAGCGGAAAAAGGCCACAAAAACGGGCGGGCTATAGCCTTGGGGGGGAGGGGCGGGCCAACTTCGTCCGCCGGACTTGGAATGGGTCGAGACTTTGCGAGCGGCCTCCGCTTGCCAAAAATAGGCCGTGGGCACAGCCGCGCCCAAAAATAACCGCCCGAAGGCCGGGACGCCAAGTTCGTCCAGCGAAAAATGGCCAATAAACTGGTGGGCTATAGCCTTGGGGGGAGGGGCTGGCCCACTTCGTCCGCCGGACTCGGAATGGGGAGAGACTTTGCGAGTGGCCTCCGCGTGCCAAAAATAGGCCGCGGCCACATTTGCGCCCAAAAAAACTGCCCGAAGGCCGGGGCGCCAAGTTCGTCCAGCGGAAAAATGGCCAAAAAACGGGTGGGCTATAGCCTTGGGGGGAGGGGCTGGCCAACTTAGTCCGCCGGACTCGGAATGGGGCGAGACTTTGCGAGCGGCCTCTGCGTGCCAAAAATAGGCCGTGGGCACAGCCGTGTCAAAAAATAACCGCCCGAAGGTCGGGCCGCCCAAACCCCCCAGCGGAAAAATGGCCAAAAAACGGGTGGGCTATAGCTTTGGGGGGAGGGGCTGGCCAACTTCGTCCGCCGGACTCGGAATGGGGCGAGACTTTGCGAGCGGCCTCCGCGTGCTAAAAATAGGCCGCGGTCAAAGGCCGCGCCCAAAAATAACCCGCCGAAGGGCGGGGCGCCAAGTTCGTCCAGCGGAAAAATGGCCAAAAAATGGGTGGGCTATAGCCTTGGGGGGAGGGGCTGGCCAACTTCGTCGCCCGGACTCGGAATGGGGCGACACTTTGCGAGCGGCCTCTGCGTGCCAAAAATAGGCCGCGGGCACTGCTGTGCCCAAAAATAAGCCACCGAAGACCGGGGTACCAAGTTCGTCCAGCCGAAAAATGGCCAAAAAACGGGTGGGCTATAGCCTGGGGGGGAGGGGCTGGCCAACTTCGTCCGCCGGAATCGGAATGGGGCGAGACTTTGCGAGCGGCCTCCGCTTGCCAAAAATAGGCCACGGGCACAGCCGTGCCATAAAATAACCCCCGAAGGCCGGGGCGCCAAGTTCCTCCATCGGAAAAATGGCCAAAAAACGGGTGGGCTATAGCCTTGGGGGGAAGGGCTGGCCAACTTCATCCGCCGGACTCGGAATGGGGCGAGACTTTGCGAGCAGCCTCCGCGTGCCAAAAAAAGGCCGCGGGCACAGCCGCCCCTAAAAATAACTGCCTGAAGGTCGGGGCGCCCAAAACCCCTAGCGGAAAAATGGCCAAAAAACGGGTGGGCTATAGCCTTGGGGGGAGGGGCTGGCCCACTTCGTCCGCCGGACTCGGAATGGGGCGAGACTTTGCGAGCAGCCTCTGCGTGCCAAAAAGAGGCTGCGGGCACAGCCGTGCCCAAAAATAACCCGCCGAAGGCCGGGGCGCCAGGTTCGCCCAGCGGAAAAATGGCCTAAAAACGGGTGGGCTATAGCCTTGGGGGGAGGGGTTGGCCCACTTCGTCCGCCGGACTCGGAATGGGGCGAGACTTTGCGAGCGGCCTCCGCGTGCCAAAAATAGGCCTTGGACACAGCCACACCCAAAAATAACCCCCCAAAGGTCGGCGCACGCAAACCCCCAGCGGAAAAATGGCCAAAAAACGGGTGGGCTATAGCCTTGGGGGGAGGGGCTGGCCTACTTTGTCCGCCGGACTCGGAATGGGGCAAAACTTTGCGAGCGGCCGCCGCATGCCAAAAATAGACCATGGGCACAGCCGCGCCCAAAAATAACCGCCCAAAGGCCGGGGCGCCAAGTTCGTCCAGCGGAAAAATGGCCAAAAAATGGGTGGGCTATAGCCGTGGGGGGAGGGGCTGGCGAACTTCGTCCGCCGGACTCTGAATGGGGCGAGACTTTGCGAGCGGCCTCCACGTGCCAAAAATAGGCCGCGTGCACAGCCGCGCCCAAAAAGAACCGGCCGAAGGCCTGGGCGGCAAGTTCGTCCAGGGGAAAAATGGCCAAAAAACGGGTGGGCTATAGCCTTGGGGGGAGGGGCTTGCCAACTTTGTCTGCCGGACTCGGAATGGGGCGAGACTTTGCGAGCGGCCTCCGCGTGCCAAAAATAGGCCACAGGCACAGCCGCGCCCAAAAATAACCCGCCGAAGGCCGGGGCGCCAAGTTCGTCCAGCGGAAAAATGGCCAAAAAACGGGTGGGCTATAGCCTTGGGGGGAGGGGCTGGCCCACTTCGTCCGCCGGACTCGGAATGGGGCGAGACTTTGCGAGCGTGCTCCGCGTGCCAAAAATAGGCCGCGGGCACAGCCGTACCCAAAAATACCCGCCCGAAGGCCGGGGCGCGAAGTTCGTCCACCGGAAAAATGGCCAAAAAACGGGTGGGCTATAGCCTTGGGGGGAGGGGCTTGCCATCTTCGTCCGCCGGACTCGGAATGGGGCAAGACTTTGTGAGCGGCCGCCGAGGGCACAGCCATGCCCAAAAATAACCGCCCGAAGGACGGGGCGCCAAGTTCGTCCAGCGGAAAAATGGCCAAAAAATGGGTGGGCTACAGCCTTGGGGGGAGGGGCTGGCCAACTTCGTCCGCCGGACTCGGAATGGGGCGAGACTTTGCGAGCGGCCTCCGCGTGCCAAAAATAGGCCACAGGGACAGCCGCGCCCAAAAATAACCGCCTGAATGTCAGGGCGTCCAAACCCCGCAGCGGAAAAATGGCCAAAAAACGGGTGGGCTATAGCCTTGGGGGGAGGGGCTGGCCAACTTCGTCCGCCGGACTCGGAATGGGGCGAGACTTTGCGAGCGGCCTCCGCGGGCCAAAAATAGGCCGCGGGCACAGCCGCGCTCAAAAATAACCGCCCGAAGGCCGGGGCGCCAAGTTCATCCAGCGGAAATATGGCCAAATAACGGGTGGGCTATAGCCTTGGGGGGAGGATCTGGCCATCTTTGTCCGCCGGACTCGGAATGGGGCGAGACTTTGCGAGGCGCCTCCGTGTGCCAAAAATAGGCCGCGGGCACAGCCATGCCCAAAAATAACCGCCCGAAGGCCGGGGCACCAAGTTCCTCCAGCGGAAAAATGGCCAAAAAATGAGTGGACTATAGCCTTGGGGGGAGGGGCTGGCCAACTTCGTCCGCCGGACTCGGAATGGGACGAGACTTTGCGAGCGGCCTCCACGTGCCAAAAACAGGCCGCGGGCACAGCCGCGCCCAAAAATACCGACCCGAAGGCCGGGGCGCCAAGTTCGTCCAGCGGAAAGAGGCCACAAAAACGGGTGGGCTATAGCCTTGGGGGGTGGGGCTGGCCAACTTCGTCCGCCGGACTCGGAATGGCGCGAGACTTTGCGAGGCGCCTCCGTGTGCCAAAACTAGGCCGCGGGCACAGCCACGCCCAAAAATAACCGCCCGAAGGCCGGGGCGCCAAGTTCATCCAGCGGAAAAATGGCCAAAAAACGGGTGGGCTATAGCCTTGGGGGGAGGGTCTGGCCATCTTTGTCCGCCGGACTCGGAATGGGGCGAGACTTTGTGAGCGGCCTCCGCGTGCCAAAAATAGGCCGTGGGCACAGCCACGCCCAAAAATAACCGCCCGAAGGCCGGGGCGCCAAGTTCGTCCAGCGGATAAATGGCCAAATAACGGGTGGGCTATAGCCTTGGGGGGAGGATCTGGCCATCTTTGTCCGCCGGACTCGGAATGGGGCGAGACTTTGCGAGGCGCCTCCGTGTGCCAAAAATAGGCCGCGGGCACAGCCACGCCCAAAAATAACCGCCCGAAGGCCGGGGCACCAAGTTCCTCCAGCGGAAAAATGGCCAAAAAATGAGTGGACTATAGCCTTGGGGGGAGGGGCTGGCCAACTTCGTCCGCCGGACTCGGAATGGGACGAGACTTTGCGAGCGGCCTCCACGTGCCACAAACAGGCCGCGGGCACAGCCGCGCCCAAAAATACCGACCCGAAGGCCGGGGCGCCAAGTTCGTCCAGCGGAAAGAGGCCACAAAAACGGGTGGGCTATAGCCTTGGGGGGTGGGGCTGGCCAACTTCGTCCGCCGGACTCGGAATGGCGCGAGACATTGCGAGGCGCCTCCGTGTGCCAAAAATAGGCCGCGGGCACAGCCACGCCCAAAAATAACCGCCCGAAGGCCGGGGCGCCAAGTTCATCCAGCGGAAAAATGGCCAAAAAACGGGTGGGCTATAGCCTTGGGGGGAGGGTCTGGCCATCTTTGTCCGCCGGACTCGGAATGGGGCGAGACTTTGTGAGCGGCCTCCGCGTGCCAAAAATAGGCCGCGGGCACAGCCACGCCCAAAAATAACCGCCCGAAGGCCGGGGCGCCAAGTTCGTCCAGCGGATAAATGGCCAAAAAACGGGTGGGCTATAGCCTTGGGGGGAGGGGCTGGCCAACTTCGTCTGCCGGACTCAGAATGGGGCGAAACTTTGTGAGCGGCCTCCGCATGCCAAAAATAGGCCGTGGGCACAGCCACGCCCAAAAATAACCACCCGAAGGCCGGGGCGCCAAGTTCGTCCAGCGAAAAAATGGCCAAAAAATGGGTGGACTATAGCCTTGGGGGGAGAGGCTGGCCAACTTCGTCCGCCGGACTCGGAATGGGGCGAGACTTTGCGAGCGGCCTCCACGTGCCAAAAACAGGCCGCGGGCACAGCCACGCCCAAAAATAACCGCCCGAAGGCCGGGGCGCCAAGTTCGTCCAGCGGAAAAATGGCCAAAAAATGGGTGGACTATAGCCTTGGGGGGAGGGGCTGGCCAACTTCGTCCGTCGGACTCGGAATGGGGCGAGACTTTGCGAGCGGCATCCGCGTGCCAAAAATAGGCCACTGGCACAGCCGCACCCAAAAATAGCCACCCGATGGTCGGCGCGCCCAAACCCCCCAGCGGAAAAATGGCCAAAAAACGGGTGGGCTATAGCCTTAGGGGGAGGGGCTGGCCAACTTCGTCCGCCGGACTCGGAATGGGGTGAGACTTTGCGACTGGTCTCCGCGGGCCAAAATTAGGCCGCGGGCACAGCCGCGCCCAAAAATAACCGCTCGAAGGCCGGGGCGCCAAGTTCGACCAGCGGAAAAATGGCCAAAAAACGGGTGGGCTATAGCCTTGGGGGGAGGGGCTGGCCAACTTCGTCCGCCGGACTCGGAATGGGGCGAGACTTTGTGAGCGGCCTCCGCGTGCCAAAAATGGGCCGTGGACACAGCCACGCCCAAAAATAACCGCCCGAAGGCCGGGGCGCCAAGTTCGTCCAGCGGAAAAATGGCCAAAAAATGGGTGGACTATAGCCTTGGGGGGAGGGGCTGGCCATCTTCGTCCGCCGGACTCGGAATGGGGCGAGACTTTGCGACTGGTCTCCGCGTGCCAAAAATAGGCCGCGGGCACAGCCGCGCCCAAAAATAACCACCCGAAGGCCGGGGCGCCAAGTTCGTCCAGCGGATAAATGGCCAAAAAACGGGTGGGGTATAGGCTTGGGGGGAGGGGCTGGCCCACTTCGTCCGCCGGACTCGGAATGGGGCGAGAATTTACGAGCGGCCTCCGCGTGCCAAAAACAGGCCGCGGGCTCAGCTGCGCCCAAAAATAACCGCCCGAAGGCCGGGGCGCCAAGTTCGTCCAGCGGAAAAATGGCCAAAAAACGGGTGGGCTATAGCCTTGGGGGGAGGGGCTGGCCAATTTCGTCCGCCGGACTCGGAATGGGGCGAGACTTTGCGAGCGGACTCCGCGTGCCAAAAATAGGCCGCGGACGCGGGCGCGCCCAAAAATAACCGCCCGAAGGCCGGGGCGCCAAGTTCGTCCAGCGGAAAAATGGCCAAAAAACGGGTGGGCTATAGCCTTGGGTGGTGGGGCTGACCAACTTACTCTGCCGGACTCGGAATGGCGCGAGACTTTGCGAGTCGCCTCCGGATGCCAAAAATAGGCCGCGGACGCAGCCGCGCCCAAAAATACCCGCCCGAAGGCCGGGTCGCCTAGTTCGTCCAGCGGAAAAAGGCCACAAAAACGGGTGGGCTATAGCCTTGGGGGGTGGGGCTGGCCAACTTCGTCCGCCGGACTCGGAATGCGGCGAGACTTTGCGAGCGGCCTCCGCGGACCAAAAATAGGCCGCCGGCACAGCCGCGCCCAAAAATAACCCCCCGAAGGTCGGCGCGCCCAAACCCCCCAGCGGAAAAATGGGCAAAAAACGGGTGGGCTATAGCCTTGGGGGGAGGGGCAGGCCAACTTCGTCCGCCGGACTCGGAATGGGGCGAAACTTAGCGAGCGGCCTCCGGGTGCAAAATAAGCCGCGGGTACAACCGCGCCCAAAAATAACCCACCAATGGTCATCGCGCCAAAACCCCCCAGCGGAAAAATGGCCAAAAAACGGGTGGGCGATAGCCTTGAGGGTAGGGGCTGGCCAACTTCGTCCGCCGGACTCGGAATGGGGCGAGACTTTGCGAGCGGCCTCCGCGTACCAAACCTAGGCCGCGGGCACAGCCACGCCCAAAAATAACCCCTGAAGGTTGGCACGCCCAAAACCCCCAGCGGAAAAATGGCCAAAAAACGGGTGGGCTATAGCCTTGGGGGGAGGGCCTGGCCAACTTCGTCCGCCGGACTCGGAATGGGGTGAGACTTTGCGAGCGGCCTCTGCATGCCAAAAATAGGCCGCGGTCACAGCCGTGCCAAAAAATACCCGCCCAAAGGCCGGGGCGCCAAGTTCGTCCAGCGGGAAAAGGCCACAAAAACGGGTGGGCTATAGCCTACGGGGGTGGGGCTGGCCAACTTCGTCCGCCGGACTCGGAATGGCGCGAGAATTTGCGAGGCACCTCCGTGTGCGACAAATAGGCCGCGGGCACAGCCGTGCCTAATAATACCCGCCCAAAGGCCGGGGCGCCAAGTTCGTCCAGCGGGAAAAGGCCACAAAAACGGGTGGGCTATAGCCTTGGGGAGTGGGTTTGGCCAACTTCGTACGCCGGACTCGGAATGGCGTAAAACTTTGCGAGGCACCTCCGTGAGCCAAAAATAGGCCGCGGGCACAGCCGCGCCCAAAAATACCCGCCCGAAGGCCGGGGTGCCAAGTTCTTCCACCGGAAAAAGGCCACAAAAACGGGTGGGTTATAGCCTTGGGGGGTGGGGCTTGCCAACTTTGTCCACCGGACTCGGAATGGCGCGAGACTTTGCGAGGCGCCTCCGTGTGCCAAAAATAGGCCGCGGGCACGGCCGCGCCCAAAAATACCCGCCCAAAGGCCGGGGCGCCAAGTTCGTCCAGCGGGAAAAGGCCACAAAAACGGGTGGGCTATAGCCTTGGGGGGTGGGACTGGCCAACTTCGTCCGCCGGACTCGGAATGGGGTGAGACTTTGCGAGCGGCCTCTGCGTGCCAAAAATAGGCCGCGGGCACAGCCACGCCCAAAAATAACCCCCCGAAGGTCGGCACGCCCAAACCCCCCAGCGGAAAAATGGCCAAAAAACGGGGGGCTATAGCCTTGGGGGGAGGGGCAGGCCATCTTCGTCCGCCGGACTCGGAATGGGGCGAGACTTTGCGACTGGTCTCCGCGTGCCAAAAATAGGCTGCGGGCACAGCCGCGCCCAAAAATAACCACCCGAAGGCCGGGGCGCCAAGTTCGTCCAGTGGATAAATGGCCAAAAAACGGGTGGGGTATAGGCTTGGGGGGAGGGGCTGGCCCACTTCGTCCGCCGGACTCGGAATGGGGCGAGAATTTGCGAGCGGCCTCCGCGTGCCAAAAACAGGCCGCGGGCTCAGCTGCGCCCAAAAATAACCGCCCGAAGGCCGGGGCGCCAAGTTCGTCCAGCGGAAAAATGGCCAAAAAACGGGTGGGCTATAGCCTTGGGGGGAGGGGCTGGCCAACTTCGTCCGCCGGACTCGGAATGGGGCGAGACATTGCGAACGGACTCCGCGTGCCAAAAATAGGCCGCGGACGCGGGCGCGCCCAAAAATAACCGCCCGAAGGCCGGGGCGCCATGTTCGTCCAGCGGAAAAAGGCCACAAAAACGGGCGGGCTATACTTTGGGGGGTGGGGCTGGCCAAGTTCGTACACCGGACTCGGAATGGCGTGAGACTTTGCGAGCGGCCTCCGTGTGCGAAAAATAGGCCACGGGCACAGCTGCGCCCAAAAATAACCGCTCGACGGTCGGCGCGCCCAAACCCCCCAGCGGAAAAATGGCCAAAAAACGTGTGGGCTATAGCCTTGGGGGGAGGGGCTGGCCAACTTCGTCCGCCGGACTCGGAATGGGGCGAGACTTTGCGAGCGGCCTCCGCGTGCCAAAAATAGGCCGCGGGGAAAGCCGTACCCAAAAATAACAGCCCGAAGGCCGGGTTGCCAAGTTCGTCCAGCGGAAAAAGGCCACAAAAACCGGTGGGATATAGCCTTGGGGGGTGGGACTGGCCAACTTCGTCCGCCGGACTCGGAATGGGGCGAGACTTTGTGAGCGGCCTCCGCGTGCCAAAAATGGGCCGTGGGCACAGCCACGCCCAAAAATAACCGCCCGAAGGCCGGGGCGCCAAGTTCGTCCAGCGGAAAAATGGCCAAAAAATGGGTGGACTATAGCCTTGGGGGGAGGGGCTGGCCAACTTCGTCCGTCGGACTCGGAATGGGGCGAGACTTTGCGAGCGGGCTCCGTGTGCCAAAAATAGGCCACTGGCACAGCCACACCCAAAAATAGCCACCCGATGGTCGGCGCGCCCAAACCCCCCAGCGGAAAAATGGCCAAAAAACGGGCGGGCTATAGCCTTAGGGGGAGGGGCTGGCCATCTTCGTCCGCCGGACTCGGAATGGGGCGAGACTTTGCGACTGGTCTCCGCGTGCCAAAAATAGGCTGCGGGCACAGCCGCGCCCAAAAATAACCACCCGAAGGCCGGGGCGCCAAGTTCGTCCAGTGGATAAATGGCCAAAAAACGGGTGGGGTATAGGCTTGGGGGGAGGGGCTGGCCCACTTCGTCCGCCGGACTCGGAATGGGGCGAGAATTTGCGAGCGGCCTCCGCGTGCCAAAAACAGGCCGCGGGCTCAGCTGCGCCCAAAAATAACCGCCCGAAGGCCGGGGCGCCAAGTTCGTCCAGCGGAAAAATGGCCAAAAAACGGGTGGGCTATAGCCTTGGGGGGAGGGGCTGGCCAACTTCGTCCGCCGGACTCGGAATGGGGCGAGACATTGCGAACGGACTCCGCGTGCCAAAAATAGGCCGCGGACGCGGGCGCGCCCAAAAATAACCGCCCGAAGGCCGGGGCGCCAAGTTCGTCCAGCGGATAAATGGCCAAAAAACGGGTGGGGTATAGGCTTGGGGGGAGGGGCTGGCCCACTTCGTCCGCCGGACTCGGAATGGGGCGAGAATTTGCGAGCGGCCTCCGCGTGCCAAAAACAGGCCGCGGGCTCAGCTGCGCCCAAAAATAACCGCCCGAAGGCCGGGGCGCCAAGTTCGTCCAGCGGAAAAATGGCCAAAAAACGGGTGGGCTATAGCCTTGGGGGGAGGGGCTGGCCAACTTCGTCCGCCGGACTCGGAATGGGGCGAGACTTTGCGAGCGGACTCCGCGTGCCAAAAATAGGCCGCGGACGCGGGCGCGCCCAAAAATAACCGCCCGAAGGCCGGGGCGCCAAGTTCGTCCAGCGGAAAAATGGCCAAAAAACGGGTGGGCTATAGCCTTGGGGGGAGGGGCTGGCCAACTTCGTCCGCCGGACTCGGAATGGGGCGAGACTTTGTGAGCGGCCTCCGTGTGCCAAAAATAGGATACGGGCACAGCCGCACCTAAAAATAACCTCCCGAAGGTCAGCGCGCCCAAACCCCCCAGCGGAAAAATGGCCAAAAAACGGGTGGGCTATAGCCTTGGGGGGAGGGGCTGGCCAACTTCGTCCGCCGGACTCGGAATGGGCCGAGACTTTGCGAGCGGCCTCCGCGTGCCAAAAATAGGCTGCGGACGTAGCCGCACCCAAAAATAACCCCCCGAAGGTCGTTGCGCCCAAACCCCCCAGCGGAAAAATGGCCAAAAAATGTGTGGGATATAGCCTTGGGGGGAGGGGCTGGCCCACTTCGTCCGCCGGACTGGGAATGGGGCGAGACTTTGCGAGTGGCCTCCGCATGCCAAAAATATGCCGCGGGCACAGCCGCGCCCAAAAATAACCGCCCGAAGGCCGGGTTGCCAAGTTCGTCCAGCGGAAAAAGGCCACAAAAACGGGTGGGCTATAGCCCTGGGGGGTGGGCCTGGCAAACTTCGTCCGCCGAACTCGGAATGGCGCGAGACTTTGCGAGCGTCCTCCGTGTGCCAAAAATAGGACCCGGGCACACCGCACCCAAAAATAGCCGCCCTAACGCCGGGGCGCCAAGTTCGTCCAGCGGAAAAAGGCCACAAAAACGGGTGGGCTATAGCCTTGGGGGGTGGGGCTGGCCCACTTCGTCCGCCGGACTCGGAATGGCGTATGACTTTGCGAGCGGCCTCCGTGTGCCAAAAATAGGCCACGGATACAGCCGCGGCCAAAAATAACCGACCGAAGGCCGCGGCGCCAAGTTCGTCCAGCGGAAGAAGGCCACAAAAACGGGTGGGCTATAGCCTTGGGGGGTGGGGTTGGCCAACTTCATCCGCCGGACTCGGAATGGAGCTAGACTTTGCGAGCGGCCTCCGTGTGCGAAAAATAGGCCCCGGGCAGAGCCGCACCCAAAAATAACCGCCCGAAGGCCGGGGCGCCATGTTCGTCCAGCGGAAAAAGGCCACAAAAACGGGCGGGCTATACTTTGGGGGGTGGGGCTGGCCAAGTTCGTACACCGGACTCGGAATGGCGTGAGACTTTGCGAGCGGCCTCCGTGTGCGAAAAATAGGCCACGGGCACAGCTGCGCCCAAAAATAACCGCTCGACGGTCGGCGCGCCCAAACCCCCCAGCGGAAAAATGGCCAAAAAACGTGTGGGCTATAGCCTTGGGGGGAGGGGCTGGCCAACTTCGTCCGCCGGACTCGGAATGGGGCGAGACTTTGCGAGCGGCCTCCGCGTGCCAAAAATAGGTCGCGGGGAAAGCCGTACCCAAAAATAACAGCCCGAAGGCCGGGTTGCCAAGTTCGTCCAGCGGAAAAAGGCCACAAAAACCGGTGGGATATAGCCTTGGGGGGTGGGCCTGGCCGACTTCGTCCGCCGGACTCGGAATGGGCGAGACTTTGCGAGCGGCCTCCGTGTGCCAAAAATAGGCCCCGGGCACATCCGTGACCAAAAATAGCCGCCCGAAGGCCGGGGCGCCAAGTTCGTCCAGCGGAAAAAGGCCACAAAAACGGGTGGGCTATAGCCTTGGGGGGTGGGGCTGGCCAACTTCGTCCGCCGAACTCGGAATGGCGCCAGACTTTGATTGCGGCCTCCGTGTGCCAAAAATAGGCCCCGGGCACAGCCGCGCCCAAAAATAACCCCCCGAAGGCCGGGGCGCCAAGTTCGTCCAGCGGAAAAAAGCCACAAAAACGGGTGGGCTATAGCCTTGCGGGGTGGGGCTGGCCAACTTCGTCCGCCGGACTCGGAATGGCGCGAGACTTTGCGAGGCACCTCCGTGTGCCAAAAATAGGCCGTGGGAACAGCCGCGCCCAAAAATATCGGCCCGAAGGCCGCGGCGCCAAGTTCGTCCAGCGGAAAAAGGCCCCAAAAACGGGTGGGCTATAGCCTTGGGGGGTGGGGCTGGCCAACTTCGTCCGCCGGACTCGGAATGGCGCGAGACTTTGCGAGGCACCTACGTGGGCCAAAAATAGGCCGCGAGCACAGCCGTATCCAAACATACCCGCCAAAAGGCCGCGGCGCCAAGTTCGTCCAGCGGAAAAAGGCCACAAAAACGGGTGGGCTATAGCCTTTGGGGGTGGGGCTGGCCAACTTTGTCCGCCGGACTCGGAATGGTGCGAGACTTTGCGAGGCGCCTCCGTGTGCCAAAAATAGGCCGTGGGAACAGCCGCGCCCAAAAATATCGGCCCGAAGGCCGCGGCGCCAAGTTCGTCCAGCGGAAAAAGGCCCCAAAAACGGGTGGGCTATAGCCTTGGGGGGTGGGGCTGGCCAACTTCGTCTGCCGGACTCGGAATGGCGCGAGACTTTGCGAGGCACCTACGTGGGCCAAAAATAGGCCGCGGGCACAGCCGCGTCCAAACATACCCGCCAAAAGGCCGCGGCGCCAAGTTCGTACAGCGGAAAAAGGCCACAAAAACGGGTGGGCTATAGCTTTGGGGGGTGGGGCTGGCCAACTTCGTCCGCCGGGCTCAGAATGGCGCGAGAGTTTGCGAGGCGTCTCCGCGTGCCAAAAATAGGCAGCGGGCACAGCCGCGCCAAAAAATACCCGCCCGAAGGCCGCGGCGCCAAGTTCGTCCAGCGGAAAAAGGCCACAAAAACGGGTGGGCTATAGCCTTGGGGGTTGGGGCTGGCCAACTTCGTCCGCCGGGCTCAGAATGGCGCGAGAGTATGTGAGGCGCCTCCGTGTACCAAAAATAGGCCACGGGAACAGCCGCGCCCAAAAATACCCGCCCGAAGGCCGCGGCGCCAACTTCGTCCAGCGGAAAAAGGCCACAAAAACGGGTGGGCTGTAGCCTTGGGGGGTGGGGCTGGCCAACTTCGTCCGCCGGACTCGGAATGGCGCGAGACTTTGTGAGGTGCCTCTGTGTGCCAAAAATAGGCCGCGGGCACAGCTGCGCCCAAAAATACCTGCCCGAAGGCAGCGGCGGCAAGTTCGTCCAGCGGAAAAAGGCCACAAAAACGGGTGGGCTATAGCCTTGGGGGTTGGGGCTGGCCAACTTCGTCCGCCGGGCTCAGAATGGCGCGAGAGTATGTGAGGCGCCTCCGTCTGCCAAAAATAGGCCACGGGAACAGCCGCGCCCAAAAATACCCGCCCGAAGGCCGCGGCGCCAACTTCGTCCAGCGGAAAAAGGCCACAAAAACGGGTGGGCTGTAGCCTTGGGGGGTGGGGCTGGCCAACTTCGTCCGCCGGACTCGGAATGGCGCGAGACTTTGTGAGGTGCCTCTGTGTGCCAAAAATAGGCCGCGGGCACAGCTGCGCCCAAAAATACCTGCCCGAAGGCAGCGGCGGCAAGTTCGTCCAGCGGAAAAAGGCCACAAAAACGGGTGGGCTATAGCCTTGGGGGGTGGGGCTGGCCAACTTCGTCCGCCGGGTTCGGAATGGCGCGAGACTTTGCGAGGCGTCTCCGCGTGCCAAAAATAGGCCGCGGGCACAGCCGCGCCCAAAAATACCCGGCCAAAGGCCGCGGCGCCAACTTCGTCCAGCGGAAAAAGGCCACAAAAACGGGTGGGCTATAGCCTTTGGGGTGGGGCTGGCCCACATCGTCCGCCGGACTCGGAATGGCGCGAGACTTTGCGAGGTGCCTCCGTGTGCCAAAATTTGGCCGCAGGGGTAGCCGCGCTCAAAAATACCCGCCCGAAAGCCGTGGCGCCAAGTTCGTCCAGCGGAAAAAGGCCACAAAAACGGGTGGGCTATAGCCTTTGGGGGTGGGGCCGGCCAAATTCGTCCGCCGGACTCGGAATGGCGCGAGACTTTGTGAGGCGCCTACGTGTGCCAAAAATAGGCCGCGGGCACAGCTGCGCCCAAAAATACCTGCCCGAAGGCAGCGGCGGCAAGTTCGTCCAGCGGAAAAAGGCCACAAAAACGGGTGGGCTATAGCCTTGGGGGGTGGGGCTGGCCAATTTCGTCCGCCGGACTCGGAATGGCGCAAGACTTTGCGAGGTGCCTCCGTGTGCCTAAAATAGGCCGCGGGCACAGCTGCGCCCAAAAATACCTGCCCGTAGGCAGCGGCGGCAAGTTCGTCCAGCGGAAAAAGGCCACAAAAACGGGTGGGCTATAGCCTTGGGGGGTGGCGCTGACCAACTTCGTCCGCCGGACTCGGAATGGCACGAGACTTTGCGAGGCGCCTCCGTGTACAAAAATTTGGCCGCGGGGGTAGCCGTGCTCAAAAATACCGGCCCGAAAGCCGTGGCGCCAAGTTCGTCCAGCGGAAAAAGGCCACAAAAACGGGTGGGCTATAGCCTTTGGGCGTGGGGCCGGCCAAATTCGTCCGCCGGACTCGGAATGGCGCGAGACTTTGTGAGGTGCCTCCGTGTGCCAAAAATAGGCCGCGGGCACAGCTGCGCCCAAAAATACATGCGCGAAGGCAGCGGCGGCAAGTTCGTCCAGCGGAAAAAGGCCACAAAAACGGGTGGGCTATAGCCTTGGGGGGTGGGGCTGGCCAACTTCGTCCGCCGGGTTCGGAATGGCACGAGACTTTGCGAGGCGCCTCCGTGTGCCAAAATTTGGCCGCGGGGGCAGCCGTGCTCAAAAATACCCGTCCGAAAGCCGTGGCGCCAAGTTCGTCCAGCGGAAAAAGGCCACAAAAACGGGTGGGCTATAGCCTTTGGGGGTGGGGCCGGCCAAATTCGTCCGCCGGACTCGGAATGGCGCGAGACTTTGTGAGGTGCCTCCGTGTGCCAAAAATAGGCCGCGGGCACAGCTGCGCCCAAAAATACCTGCCCGAAGGCAGCGGCGGCAACTTCGTCCAGCGGAAAAAGGCCACAAAAACGGGTGGGCTATAGCCTTTGGGGGTGGGGCTGGCCCACATCGTCCGCCGGACTCGGAATGGCGCGAGAATTTGTGAGGCGCCTCCGTGTGCCAAAATTTGGCCGCGGGGGTAGTCGCGCTCAAAAATACCCGCCCGAAAGCCGTGGCGCCAAGTTCGTCCAGCGGAAAAAGGCCACAAAAACGGGTGGGCTATAGCCTTTGGGGGTGGGGCCGGCCAAATTCGTCCGCCCGACTCGGAATGGCGCGAGACTTTGTGAGGGGCCTCCGTGTGCCAAAAATAGGCCGCGGGCACAGCCGCGCCCAAAATACCCGCCCGAAGGCCGGGGCGCCAAGTTCGTCCAGCGGAAAAAGGCCACAAAAACGGGTGGGCTATAGCCTTGGGGGGTGGGGCTGGCCAACTTCGTCCGCCGGGTTCGGAATGGCACGAGACTTTGCGAGGGGCCTCCGTGTGCCAAAAATAGGCCGCGGGCACAGCCGCGCCCAAATATAACCGGCCGAAGGCCAGGGCGCCAAGTTCGTCCAGCGGAAGAAGGCCACAAAAACGGGTGGGCTATAGCCTTGGGGGATGGGGCTGGCCAACTTCGTCCGCCGAACTCGGAATGGCGCGAGACATTGCGAGGCGCCTCCGTGTGACAAAAACAGGCCGCGGGCACAGCCGCGCCCAAAATACCCGCCCGAAGGCCGGGGCGCCAAGTTCGTCCAGCGGAAAAAGGCCACAAAAACGGGTGGGCTATAGCCTTGGGGGGTGGGGCTGCCAACTTTGTCCGCCGGACTCGGAATGGTGCGAGACTTTACGAGGGGCCTCCGTGTGCCAAAAATAGGCCGCGGGCACAGCCGCGCCCAAATATAACCGCCCGAAGGCCGGGGCGCCAAGTTCGTCCAGCAGAAAAAGACCACAAAAACGGGTGGGCTATAGCCTTGGGGGGTGGGGCTGCCCAACTTCGTCCACCGGAGTCGGAATGGCGCGACACTTTGTGAGGGGCCTCCGTGTGCCAAAACTAGACCGTGGACACAGCCGCGCGCAAAAATAACCGCCCGAAGGCCGGGGCGCCAAGTTCGTCCAGCGGAAAAAGGCCACAAAAACGGGTGGGCTATTGCCTTGGGGGGTGGGGCTGCCAACTTTGTCCGCTGGACTCGGAATGGCGCGAGACTTTACGAGGGGCCTCCGTGTGCCAAAAATAGACCGCGGACACAGCCGCGCCCAAAAATAACGGCCCGAAGGCCCGGGCGCCAAGTTCGTCCAGCGGAAAAAGGCCATAAAAACGGGTGGTCTATAGCCTTGCGGGGTGGGGCTGGCCAACATCGTCGGCCGGACACGGAATGGCGGGAGACTTTGGGAGGGGTATCCGTATGCCAAAACTAGGCCGCGGGCACAGCCGCGCCCAAAATACCCGCCCGAAGGCCGGGGCGCCAAGTTCGTCCAGCGGAAAAAGGCCACAAAAACGGGTGGGCTATAGCCTTGCGGGGTGGGGCTGGCCAACATCGTCGGCCGGACTCGGAATGGCGGGAGACTTTGCGAGGGGTCTCCGTGTGCCAAAAATAGGCCGCGGGCACAGCCGCGCCCAAAAATAACCGCCCGAAGGCCCGGGCGCCAAGTTCGTCCAGCGGAAAAAAGCCACAAAAACGGGTGGGCTATAGCCTTGCGGGGTGGGGCTGGCCAACATCGTCGGCCGGACTCGGAATGGCGGGAGACTTTGCGAGGGGTCTCCGTGTGCCAAAAATAGGCCGTGGGCACAGCCGCAAGCAAAAATAACCGCCCGAAGGCCAGGGCGCCAACTTCGTCCAGCGGAAAAGGGCCACAAAAGTGGGTGGGCTATAGCCTTGGGGGGTGGGGCTGGCCAACTTCGTCCGTCGGACTCGGAATTGCGCGAGACTTTGCGAGGGGCCTCCATGTACAAAAAATAGGCCGCGGGCACAGTCACGCCCAAATATAACCGGCCGAAGGCCGGGGCGCCAAGTTCGTCCAGCGGAAAAAGGCCACAAAAACGGGTGGGCTACAGCTTTGGGGGGTGGGGCTGGCCAACTTCGTCCGTCGGACTCGGAATGGTACGAGACTTTGTGAGTGGCCTCCGTGTGCTAATAAGAGGCTGCGGGCACAGCCGCGCCCAAAAATAACCGCCCGAAGGCCGGGGCGCCAAGTTCGTCCAGCAGAAAAAGGCCACAAAAACGGGTGGGCTATAGCCTTGCGGGGTGGGGCTGGCCAACATCGTCGGCCGGACTCGGAATGGCGGGAGACTTTACGAGGGGTCTCCGTGTGCCAAAAATAGGCCGCGGGCACAGCCGCACCCAAAAATAACCGCCCGAAGGCCCGGGCGCCAAGTTCGTCCAGCGGAAAAAGGCCACAAAAACGGGTGGGCTATAGCCTTGCGGGGTGGGGCTGGCCAACATCGTCGGCCGGACTCGGAATGGCGGGAGACTTTGCGAGGGGACTCCGTGTGCCAAAAATAGGCCGCGGGCACAGCCGCGCGCAAAAATAACCGCCCGAAGGCCGGGTCGCCAAGTTCGTCCAGCGGAAAAAGGCCACAAAAACGGGTGGGCTATAGCCTTGCGGGGTGGGGCTGGCCAACATCGTCGGCCGGACTCGGAATGGCGGGAGACTTTGCGAGGGGTCTCCGTGTGCCAAAAATAGGCCGCGGACACAGCCGCGCCAAAAAATAACCGCCCGAAGGCCCGGGCGCCAAGTTCGTCCAGCGGAAAAAGGCCACAAAAACGGGTGGGCTATAGCCTTGCGAGGTGGGGCTGGCCAACATCGTCGGCCGGACTCGGAATGGCGGGAGACTTTGCGAGGGGTCTTCGTGTGCCAAAAATAGGCCGCGGGCACAGCCGCGCCCAAAAATAACCGCCCGAAGGCCCGGGCGCCAAGTTCGTCCAGCGGAAAAAAGCCACAAAAACGGGTGGGCTATAGCCTTGCGGGGTGGGGCTGGCCAACATCGTCGGCCGGACTCGGAATGGCGGGAGACTTTGCGAGGGGTCTCCGTGTGCCAAAAATAGGCCGCGGGCACAGCCGCGAGAAAAAATAACCGGCCGAAGGCCGGGGCGCCAAGTTCGTCCAGCGGAAAAGGGCCACAAAAATGGGTGGGCTATAGCCTTGGGGGGTGGGGCTGGCCAACTTCGTCCGTCGGACTCGGAATTGCGTGAGACTTTGCGAGGGGCCTCCGTGTGCCAAAAATAGGCTGCGGGCACAGCCGCGCCCAAATATAACCGGCCGAAGGCCGGGGCGCCAAGTTCGTCCAGCAGAAAAAGGCCACAAAAATGGATGGGCTATAGCCTTGGGGGGTGGGGCTGCCCAACTTCGTCCGCCGGAGTCGGAATGGCGCGAGACTTTGTGAGGGGCCTCCGTGTGCCAAAACTAGGCCGCGGGCACAGCCGTACCAAAAAATAACCGCCCGAAGGCCGGGGCACCAAGTTCGTCCAGCGGAAAAAGGCCACAAAAACGGGTGGGCTATAGCCTTGGGGGGTGGGGCTGCCAACTTTGTCCGCCGGACTCGGAATGGCGCGAGACTTTGCGAGGGGCCTCCGTGTGCCAAAAATAGGCCGCGGGCACAGCCGCGCCCAAAAATAACCGCCCGAAGGCCGGGGCGCCAAGTTCGTCCAGCGGAAAAAGGCCACAAAAACGGGTGGGCTATAGCCTTGGGGGGTGGGGCTGCCAACTTTGTCCGCCGGACTCGGAATGGCGCGAGACTTTGCGAGGGGTCTCTGTGTGCCAAAAATAGGCCGCGGGCACAGCCGTGCCCAAAAATAACCGCCCGAAGGCCCGGGCGCCAAGTTCGTCCAGCGGAAAAAAGCCACAAAAACGGGTGGGCTATAGCCTTGCGGGGTGGGGCTGGCCAACATCATCGGCCGGACTCGGAATGGCGGGAGACTTTACGAGGGGTCTCCGTGTGCCAAAAATAGGCCGCGGGCACAGCCACGAGCAAAAATAACCGCCCGAAGGCCAGGGCGCCAACTTCGTCCAACGGAAAAGGGCCACAAAAGTGGGTGGGCTATAGCCTTGGGGGGTGGGGCTGGCCAACTTCGTCCGTCGAACTCGGAATTGCGCGAGACTTTGTGAGCGGCCTCCGTGTGGCCAAAATAGGCCGCGGGCACAGCCGCGCCCAAAAATAACCGCCCGAAGGCCCGGGCGCCAAGTTCGTCCAGCGGAAAAAAGCCACAAAAACGGGTGGGCTATAGCCTTGCGGGGTGGGGTTGGCCAACATCGTCGGCCGGACTCAGAATGGCGGGAGACTTTGCGAGGGGTCTTCGTGTGCCAAAAATAGGCCACGGGCACAGCCGCGCCCAAAAATAACCGCCCGAAGGCCCGGGCGCCAAGTTCGTCCAGCGGAAAAAAGCCACAAAAACGGGTGGGCTATAGCCTTGCGGGGTGGGGCTGGCCAACATCGTCGGCCGGACTCGGAATGGCGGGAGACTTTGCGAGGGGTCTCCGTGTGCCAAAAATAGGCCGCGGGCACAGCCGCGAGAAAAAATAACCGGCCGAAGGCCGGGGCGCCAAGTTCGTCCAGCGGAAAAGGGCCACAAAAATGGGTGGGCTATAGCCTTGGGGGGTGGGGCTGGCCAACTTCGTCCGTCGGACTCGGAATTGCGCGAGACTTTGCGAGGGGCCTCCGTGTGCCAAAAATAGGCTGCGGGCACAGCCGCGCCCAAATATAACCGGCCGAAGGCCGGGGCGCCAAGTTCGTCCAGCAGAAAAAGGCCACAAAAATGGATGGGCTATAGCCTTGGGGGGTGGGGCTGCCCAACTTCGTCCGCCGGAGTCGGAATGGCGCGAGACTTTGTGAGGGGCCTCCGTGTGCCAAAACTAGGCCGCGGGCACAGCCGTACCAAAAAATAACCGCCCGAAGGCCGGGGCACCAAGTTCGTCCAGCGGAAAAAGGCCACAAAAACGGGTGGGCTATAGCCTTGGGGGGTGGGGCTGCCAACTTTGTCCGCCGGACTCGGAATGGCGCGAGACTTTGCGAGGGGCCTCCGTGTGCCAAAAATAGGCCGCGGGCACAGCCGCGCCCAAAAATAACCGCCCGAAGGCCCGGGCGCCAAGTTCGTCCAGCGGAAAAAGGCCACAAAAACGGGTGGGCTATAGCCTTGGGGGGTGGGGCTGCCAACTTTGTCCGCCGGACTCGGAATGGCGCGAGACTTTGCGAGGGGTCTCTGTGTGCCAAAAATAGGCCGCGGGCACAGCCGTGCCCAAAAATAACCGCCCGAAGGCCGGTGGCGCCAAGTTCGTCCAGCGGAAAAAAGCCACCAAAACGGGTGGGCCATAGCCCTGCGGGGCGGGGCTGGCCACCATCGTCGGCCGGACTCGGAATGGCGGGAGACTTTACGAGGGGTCTCCGTGTGCCAAAAATAGGCCGCGGGCACAGCCACGAGCAAAAATAACCGCCCGAAGGCCAGGGCGCCAACTTCGTCCAACGGAAAAGGGCCACAAAAGTGGGTGGGCTATAGCCTTGGGGGGTGGGGCTGGCCAACTTCGTCCGTCGAACTCGGAATTGCGCGAGACTTTGTTAGCGGCCTCCGTGTGGCCAAAATAGGCCGCGGGCACAGCCGCGCCCAAAAATAACCGCCCGAAGGCCCGGGCGCCAAGTTCGTCCAGCGGAAAAAAGCCACAAAAACGGGTGGGCTATAGCCTTGCGGGGTGGGGTTGGCCAACATCGTCGGCCGGACTCGGAATGGCGGGAGACTTTGCGAGGGGTCTCCGTGTGCCAAAAATAGGCCGCGGGCACAGCCGCGAGCAAAAATAACCGGGTGAAGGCCGGGGCGCCAAGTTCGTCCAGCGGAAAAGGGCCACAAAAATGGGTGGGCTATAGCCTTGGGGGGTGGGGCTGGCCAACTTCGTCCGTCGGACTCGGAATTGCGCGAGACTGTGCGAGGGGCCTCCGTGTGCCAAAAATAGGCCGCGGGCACAGCCGCGCCCAAATATAACCGGCCGAAGGCCGGGGCGCCAAGTTCGTCCAGCAGAAAAAGGCCACAAAAACGGATGGGCTATAGCCTTGGGGGGTGGGGCTGCCCAACTTCGTCCGCCGGAGTCGGAATGGCGCGAGACTTTGTGAGGGGCCTCCGTGTGCCAAAACTAGGCCGCGGGCACAGCCGTACCCAAAAATAACCGCCCGAAGGCCGGGGCACCAAGTTCGTCCAGCGGAAAAAGGCCACAAAAACGGGTGGGCTTTAGCCTTGGGGGGTGGGGCTGCCAACTTTGTCCGCCGGACTCGGAATGGCGCGAGACTTTACGAGGGGCCTCCGTGTGCCAAAAATAGGCCTCGGGCACAGCCGCGCCCAAATATAACCGGCCGAAGGCCGGGGCGCCAAGTTCGTCCAGCAGAAAAAGGCCACAAAAACGGGTGGGCTATAGCCTTGGGGGGTGGGGCTGCCCAACTTCGTCCGCCGGAGTCGGAATGGCGCGAGACTTTGTGAGGGGCCTCCGTGTGCCAAAACTAGGCCGCGGGCACAGCCGCACCCATAAATAACCGCCCGAAGGCCCGGGCGCCAAGTTCGTCCAGCGGAAAAAGGCCACAAAAACGGGTGGGCTATAGCCTTGCGGGGTGGGGCTGGCCAACATCGTCGGCCGGACTCGGAATGCCGGGAGACTTTGCGAGGGGTCTCCGTGTGCCAAAAATAGGCCGCGGGCACAGCCGCGCCCAAAAATAACCGCCCGAAGGCCCGGGCGCCAAGTTCGTCCAGCGGAAAAAAGCCACAAAAACGGGTGGGCTATAGCCTTGCGGGGTGGGGCTGGCCAACATCGTCGGCCGGACTCGGAATGGCGGGAGACTTTGCGAGGGGTCTCCGTGTGCCAAAAATAGGCCGCGGGCACAGCCGCGAGCAAAAATAACCGCCCGAAGGCCAGGGCGCCAACTTCGTCCAGCGGAAAAGGGCCACAAAAGTGGGTGGGCTATAGCCTTGGGGGGTGGGGCTGGCCAACTTCGTCCGTCGGACTCGGAATTGCGCGAGACTTTGCGAGCGGCCTCCGTGTGGCCAAAATAGGCCGCGGGCACAGCCGCGCCCAAAAATAACCGCCCGAAGGCCCGGGCGCCAAGTTCGTCCAGCGGAAAAAAGCCACAAAAACGGGTGGGCTATAGCCTTGGGGGGTGGGGCTGGCCAACTTCGTCCGCCGGACTCCGAATGGCGCGAGAGTTTGCGAGGCGCCTCCGTGTGCCAAAAATAGGCTGCGGACACAGCCGCGCCCAAAAATACCCGCCCGAAGGCCGGGGCGCCAAGTTCGTCCAGCGGAAAGAGGCCACAAAAACGGGTGGGCTATAGCCTTGGGGGGTGGGGCTGGCCAACTTCGTCCGCCGGACTCCGAATGGCGCGAGACTTTGCGAGGCGCCTCCGTGTGCCAAAAATAGGCCGCGGGCACAGCCGCACCCAAAAATACCCGCCCGAAGGCCGGGGCGCCAAGTTCGTCTAGCGGAAAATGGCCACAAAAACGGGTGGGCTATAGCCTTGGGGGGTGGGGCTGGCCAACTTCGTCCGCCGGACTCGGAATGGGGCGAGACTTTGCGAGTGGCCTCTATGCTCCAAAAATAGGCCGCGGGCACGGCCGCGCCCAAAAGTAACCGCCCGACGGCCGGGGCGCCAAGTTCGTCCAGCGGAAAAAGGCCACAAAAACGGGTGGGCTATAGCCTTGGGGGGTGGGGCTGGCCAACTTCGTCCGCCGGACTCGGAATTGCCCGAGACATTGCGAGCGGCCTCCATGTTGCCAAAATAGGCCGCGGGCACAGCCGCGCCCAAAAATAACTGCCCGAAGGCCGGGGCGCCAAGTTCGTCCAGCGGAAAAAGGCCACAAAAACGGGTGGGCTATAGCCTTGGGGGGTGGGGCTGGCCAATTTCGTCCGCCGGACTCGGAATGGCGCGAGACTTTGCGAGGCACCTCCGTGTGCCAAAAATAGGCCGCGGGCACAGCCGCGACCAAAAATACCCGCCCGAAGGCCGGGGCGCCAAGTTCGTCCAGCGGAAAATGGCCACAAAAACGGGTGGGCTATAGCCCTGGGGGGTTGGGCTGGCCGACTTCGTCCGCCGGACTCGGAATGGCGCGAGACTTTGCGAGGCGCCTCCGTGTGCCAAAAATAGGCCGTGGGCACAGCCGCGCCCAAAATTACCCACCCGAAGGCCGGGGCGCTATGTTCGTCCAGCGGAAAAAGGCCACAAAAACGGGTGGGCTATAGCCTTGGGGGGTGGGGCTGGCCAACTTCGTCCGCCGGACTCGGAATGGCGCGAGACTTGCGAGGGGTCTCCGTGTGCCAAAAATAGGCCGCGGGCACAGCCGCGAGCAAAAATAACCGCCCGAAGGCTAGGGCGCCAACTTCGTCCAGCGGAAAAGGGCCACAAAAGTGGGTGGGCTATAGCCTTGGGGGGTGGGGCTGGCCCACTTCGTCCGCCGGACACGGAATGGCGTGAGACTTTGCGAGGCACCTCCGTGCGCCAAAAATAGGCCGCAGGCACAGCCGCGTCCAAAAATACCCGCCCGAAGGCCGGGGCGCCAAGTTCGTCTAGCGGAAAATGGCCACAAAAATGGGTGGGCTATAGCCTTGGGGGTGGGGCTGGCCAATTTCGTCCGTCGGACTCGGAATGGCGCGAGAATTTGTGAGGGGCCTCCGTGTGCCAAAAATAGGCCGCGGGCACAGCCGCGCCCAAATATAACCGCCCGAAGGCCGGGGCGCCAAGTTCGTCCAGCAGAAAAAGACCACAAAAACGGGTGGGCTATAGCCTTGGGGGGTGGGGCTGCCCAACTTCGTCCACCGGAGTCGGAATGGCGCGACACTTTGTGAGGGGCCTCCGTGTGCCAAAACTAGACCGTGGGCACAGCCGCGCGCAAAAATAACCGCCCGAAGGCCGGGGCGCCAAGTTCGTCCAGCGGAAAAAGGCCACAAAAACGGGTGGGCTATAGCCTTGGGGGGTGGGGCTGCCAACTTTGTCCGCTGGACTCGGAATGGCGCGACACTTTACGAGGGGCCTCCGTGTGCCAAAAATAGACCGCGGGAACAGCCGCGCCCAAAAATAACGGCCCGAAGGCCCGGGCGCCAAGTTCGTCCAGCGGAAAAAGGCCATAAAAACGGGTGGTCTATAGCCTTGCGGGGTGGGGCTGGCCAACATCGTCGGCCGGACACGGAATGGCGGGAGACTTTGGGAGGGGTATCCATATGCCAAAACTAGGCCGCGGGCACAGCCGCGCCCAAAAATGACCACCCGAACGCCGGGGCGCCAAGTTCGTCCAGCGGAAAAAGGCCACAAAAATGGGTGGGCTATAGCCTTGGGGGGTGGGGCTGGCCAACTTCGTCCGTCGGACTCGGAATGGCGCGAGACTTTGCGAGGGGCCTCCGTGTGCCAAAAATAGGCCGCGGGCACAGCCGCACCCAAATATAACCGCCCGAAGGCCGGGGCGCCAAGTTCGTCCAGCGGAAAATGGCCACAAGAACGGGTGGGCAATAGCCTTGGGGGGTGGGGCTGGCCAACTTCGTCCGCCGGACTCGGAATGGCGCGAGACTTTGCGAGGCGCCTCCGTGTGCCAAAAATAGGCCGCAGGCACAGCCGCGCCCAAAAATACCCGCCCGAAGGCCGGGGCGCCAAGTTCGTCTAGCGGAAAATGGCCACAAAAACGGGTGCGCTATAGCCTTGGGGGGTGGGGCTGGCCAACTTCGTCCGCCGGACTCGGAATGGGGCGAGACTTTGCGAGCGGCCTCTATGCTCCAAAAATAGGCCGCGGGCACGGCCGCGCCCAAAAGTAACCGCCCGACGGCCGGGGCGCCAAGTTCGTCCAGCGGAAAAAGGCCACAAAAACGGGTGGGCTATAGCCTTGGGGGGTGGGGCTGGCCAACTTCGTCCGCCGGACTCGGAATTGCCCGAGACATTGCGAGCGGCCTCCATGTTGCCAAAATAGGCCACGGGCACAGCCGCGCCCAAAAATAACTGCTGAAGGCCGGGGCGCCAAGTTCGTCCAGCGGAAAAAGGCCACAAAAACGGGTGGGCTATAGCCTTGGGGGGTGGGGCTGGCCAACTTCGTCCGCCGGACTCGGAATGGCGCGAGACTTTGCGAGGCACCTCCGTGTGCCAAAAATAGGCCGCGGGCACAGCCGCGACCAAAAATACCCGCCCGAAGGCCGGGGCGCCAAGTTCGTCCAGCGGAAAATGGCCACAAAAACGGGTGGGCTATAGCCCTGGGGGGTGGGGCTGGCCGACTTCGTCCGCCGGACTCGGAATGGCGCGAGACTTTGCGAGGCGCCTCCGTGTGCCAAAAATAGGCCGGGGGCACAGCCGCGCCCAAAATTACCCGCCCGAAGGCCGGGGCGCCATGTTCGTCCAGCGGAAAAAGGCCACAAAAACGGGTGGGCTATAGCCTTGGGGGGTGGGGCTGGCCCACTTCGTCCGCCGGACTCGGAATGGCGCGAGACATTACGAGGCACCTCCGTGTGCCAAAAATAGGCCGCGGGCACAGCCGCGCCCAAAAATACCCGCCCGAAGGGCGGGGCGCCAAATTCTTCCTGCGGAAAATGGCCACAAAAACGGGTGGGCTATAGCCTTGGGGGGTGGGGCTGGCTAACTTCGTCCGCCGGACTCGGAATGGAGCGAGACTTTGCGAGGCGCCTCCGTGTGCCATAAATAGGCCACAGGCATAGCCGCGCCCAAAAATACCCGCCTGAAGGCCGGGGTGCCAAGTTCGTCCAGCGGAAAATGGCCACAAAAACGGGTGGGCTATAGCCTTGGGGGGTGGGGCTGGCCGACTTCGTCCGCCGGACTTGTAATGGCGCGAGACTTTGCGAGGCACCTCCGTGTGCCAAAAATAGGTCGCAGGCACAGCCGCGCCCAAAAATACCCGCCCGAAGGTCGGGTCGCCAAGTTCGTCTAGCGGAAAATGGCCACAAAAACAGGTGGGCTATAGCCTTGGGGGGTGGGGCTGGCCAACTTCGTCCGCCGGACTCGGAATGGGGCGAGACTTTGCGAACGGCCTTTACGCTCCAAAAATAGGCCGCGGGCATGGCCGCGCCCAAAAGTAACCGCCCGAAGGCCGGGTCGCCAAGTTCGTCCAGCGGAAAAAGGCCACAAAAACGGGTGGGCTATAGCCTTGGGGGGAGGGGCTGGCCGACTTCGTCCGCCGGACTCGGAATGGGGCGAGAATTTGTGAGGCGCCTCTGTGTGCCAAAAATAGGCCTTGGGCACAGCCGCGCCCAAAAATACCCGCCCGAAGGCCGGCGCGCCAAATTCGTCCAGCGGTAAAAGGCCAAAAAAACGGGTGGGCTATAGCCTTGGGGGGTGGGGCTGGCCAACTTCGTCCGCCGGACTTGGAATGGCGCGAGACTTTGCGAGGCACCTCCGTGTGCCAAAAATAAGCCGCGGGCACAGCTGCGACCATAAATACCCGCCCGAAGGCCGGGGCGCCAAGTTCGTCCAGCGGAAAATGGCCACAAAAACGGGTGGGCTATAGCCCTGGGGGGTGGGGCTGGCCGACTTCGTCCGCCGGACTCGGAATGGCGCGAGACTTTGCGAGGCGCCTCCGTGTGCCAAAAATAGGCCGCGGACACAGCCGCGCCCAAAAATACCCGCCTGAAGGCCGTGGCGCCAAGTTCGTCCAGCGGAAAATGGCCACAAAAACGGGTGGGCTATAGCCTTGGGGGGAGGGGCTGGCCGACTTCGTCCGCCGGACTCGGAATGGGGCGAGAATTTGTGAGGCGCCTCCGTGTGCCAAAAATAGGCCTTGGGCACAGCCGCGCCCAAAAATACCCGCCCGAAGGCCGGCGCGCCAAATTCGTCCAGCGGAAAAAGGCCACAAAAACGGGTGGGCTATACCCTTGGGGGGTGGGGCTGGCCAACTTCGTCCGCCGGACTCGGAATGGCGCAAGACTTTGCGAGGTGACTCCGTGTGCCAAAAATAGGCCGCAGGCACAGCCGCGCCCAAAAATACCCGCCCGAAGGCCGGGGCGCCAAGTTCGTCCAGTGGAAAATGGCCACAAAAACGGGTGGGCTATAGCCCTGGGGGGTGGGGCTGGCCAACTTCGTCCGCCGGACTCGGAATGGCGTGAGACTTTGCGAGGCGCCTCCGTGTGCCAAAAATAGGCCGCGGACACAGCCGCGCCCAAAATTACCCGCCCGAAGGCCGGGGCGCCATGTTCGTCCAGCGGAAATAGGCCACAAAAACGGGTGGGCTATAGCCTTGGGGGGTGGGGCTGGCCAACTTCGTCCGCCAGACTCGGAATGGCACGAGACATTGCGAGGCGCCTCCGTGTGGCAAAAATAGGCCGCGGGCACAGCCGCGCCCAAAAATACCTGCCCGAAGGCCGGGGCGCCAAGTTCGTCCAGCGGAAAAAGGCCACAAAAACGGGCGGGCTATAGCCTTGGGGGGTGGGGCTGGCCAAATTTGTCCGCCGGACTCGGAATGGCGCGAGACTTTGCGAGGCGCCTCCGAGTGCCAAAAATAGGCCGCGGGCACAGCCGCGCCCAAAAATACCCGCCTGAAGGCCGTGGCGCCAAGTTCGTCCAGAGGAAAATGGCCACAAAAACGGGTGGGCTATAGCCTAGGGGGGTGGGGCTGGCCAATTTCATCCGCCGGACTCGGAATGGGGCGAGACTTTGCGAGCGGCCTCTATGCTCCAAAAATAGGCCGCGGGCACGGCCGCGCCCAAAAGTAACCGCCCGACGGCCGGGGCGCCAAGTTCGTCCAGCGGAAAAAGGCCACAAAAACGGGTGGGCTATAGCCTTGGGGGGTGGGGCTGGCCAACTTCGTCCGCCGGACTCGGAATTGCCCGAGACATTGCGAGCGGCCTCCATGTTGCCAAAATAGGCCGCGGGCACAGCCGCGCCCAAAAATAACTGCCCGAAGGCCGGGGCGCCAAGTTCGTCCAGCGGAAAAAGGCCACAAAAACGGGTGGGCTATAGCCTTGGGGGGTGGGGCTGGCCAACTTCGTCCGCCGGACTCGGAATGGCGCGAGACTTTGTGAGTCGCCTCCGTGTGCCAAAAATAGGCCGCGGGCACAGCCGCGCCCAAAAATACCCGCCCGAAGGCCGGGGCGCCAAGTTCGTCCAGCGGAAAAAGGCCACAAAAACGGGTGGGCTATAGCCTTGGGGGGTGGGGCTGGCCAACTTCATCCGCCGAACTCGGAATGGCGCGAGACTTTGTGAGGCATCTCCGTGTGCCAAAATTAGGCCGCGGGCACAGCCGCGACCAAAAATACCCGCCTGAAGGCCGGGGCCCCAAGTTCGTCCAGCGCAAAATGGCCACAAAAACGGGTGGGCTATAGCCTTGGGAGGTGGGGCTGGCAAACTTCGTCCGCCGGACTCGGAATTGCCAGAGACTTTGCGAGCGGCCTCCGTGTTGCCAAAATAGGCCGCGGGCACAGCCGCGCCCAAAAATAACCGCCCGAAGGCCGGGGCGCCAAGTTCGTCCAGCGGAAAAAGGCCACAAAAACGGGTGGGCTATAGCCTTGGGGGGTGGGGCTGGCCAAATTTGTCCGCCGGACTCGGAATGGCGCGAGACTTTGCGAGGCGCCTCCGAGTGCCAAAAATAGGCCGCGGGCACAGCCGCGCCCAAAAATACCCGCCTGAAGGCCGTGGCGCCAAGTTCGTCCAGAGGAAAATGGCCACAAAAACGGGTGGGCTATAGCCTAGGGGGGTGGGGCTGGCCAATTTCATCCGCCGGACTCGGAATGGGGCGAGACTTTGCGAGCGGCCTCTATGCTCCAAAAATAGGCCGCGGGCACGGCCGCGCCCAAAAGTAACCGCCCGACGGCCGGGGCGCCAAGTTCGTCCAGCGGAAAAAGGCCACAAAAACGGGTGGGCTATAGCCTTGGGGGGTGGGGCTGGCCAACTTCGTCCGCCGGACTCGGAATTGCCCGAGACATTGCGAGCGGCCTCCATGTTGCCAAAATAGGCCGCGGGCACAGCCGCGCCCAAAAATAACTGCCCGAAGGCCGGGGCGCCAAGTTCGTCCAGCGGAAAAAGGCCACAAAAACGGGTGGGCTATAGCCTCAGAGGTGGGGCTGGCCAACTTCGTCCGCCGGACTCGGAATGGCGCGAGACTTTGTGAGTCGCCTCCGTGTGCCAAAAATAGGCCGCAGGCACAGCCGCGCCCAAAAATACCCGCCCGAAGGCCGGGGCGCCAAGTTCGTCCAGCGGAAAAAGGCCACAAAAACGGGTGGGCTATAGCCTTGGGGGGTGGGGCTGGCCAACTTCATCCGCCGAACTCGGAATGGCGCGAGACTTTGTGAGGCATCTCCGTGTGCCAAAATTAGGCCGCGGGCACAGCCGCGACCAAAAATACCCGCCTGAAGGCCGGGGCCCCAAGTTCGTCCAGCGCAAAATGGCCACAAAAACGGGTGGGCTATAGCCTTGGGAGGTGGGGCTGGCAAACTTCGTCCGCCGGACTCGGAATTGCCAGAGACTTTGCGAGCGGCCTCCGTGTTGCCAAAATAGGCCGCGGGCACAGCCGCGCCCAAAAATAACCGCCCGAAGGCCGGGGCGCCAAGTTCGTCCAGCGGAAAAAGGCCACAAAAACGGGTGGGCTATAGCCTTGGGGGGTGGGGCTGGCCAACTTCGTCCGCCGGACTCGGAATGGCGCGAGACTTTGCGAGGCACCTCCGTGTGCCAAAAATAGGCCGCGGGCACAGCCGCGACCAAAAATACCCGCCCGAAGGCCGGGGCGCCAAGTTTGTCCAGCGGAAAATGGCCACAAAAACGGGTGGGCTATAGCCCTGGGGTGTGGGGCTGGCCGACTTCGTCCGCCGGACTCGGAATGGCGCGAGACTTTGCGAGGCGCCTCCGTGTGCCAAAAATAGGCCGTGGGCACAGCCGCGCCCAAAATTACCCGCCCGAAGGCCGGGGCGCCATGTTCGTCCAGCAGAAAAAGGCCACAAAAACGGGTGGGCTATAGCCTTGGGGGGTGGGGCTGGCCAACTTCGTCCGCCGGACTCGGAATGGCGCGAGACATTGTGAGGCGCCTCCGTGTGCCAAAAATAGGCCGCGGGCACAGCCACGCCCAAAAATACCCGCCCGAAGGGCGGGGCGCCAAATTCGTCCAGCGGAAAATGGCCACAAAAACTGGTGGGCTATAGCCTTGGGGGGTGGGGCTGGCTAACTTCGTCCGCCGGACTCGGAATGGCGCGAGACTTTGCGAGGCACCTCCGTGTGCCAAAAATAGGCCTCGGGCACAACCGCACCCAAAATTACCCGCCCGAAGGCCGGGGCGCCAAGTTCGTCCAGCGGGAAAAGGCCACAAAAACGGGTGGGCTATAGCCTTGGGGGGTGGGGCTGGCCAACCTCGTCCGCCGGACTCGGAATGGCCCGAAACTTTGCGAGGCACCTCCGTGTGCCAAAAATAGGCCGCAGACACAGCCGCGCCCAAAATTACCCGCCCGAAGGCCGGGGCGCCAAGTTCGTCCAGCGGGAAAAGGCCACAAAAACGGGTGGGCTATAGCCTTGGGGGGTGGGGCTGGCCAACTTCTTCCGCCGGACTCGGAATGGCCCGAAACTTTGCGAGGCGCCTCCGTGTGCCAAAAATAGGCCGCAGACACAGCCGCCCCCAAAAATACTCGCCCGACGGCCGGGGCGCCAAGTTCGTCCAGCGGAAAATGGCCACAAAAACGGGTGGGCTATAGCCTTGGGGGGTGGGGCTGGCCAACTTCGTCCGCCGGACTCGGAATGGCCCGAAACTTTGCGAGGCGCCTCCGTGTGCCAAAAATAGGCCGCGGGCACAGCCGCGCCCAAAAATACCCGCCCGAAGGCCGGGGCGCCAAGTTCGTCCAGCGGAAAAAGGCCACAAAAACGGGTGGGCTATAGCCTTGGGGGGTGGGGCTGGCCAAATTCGTCCGCCAGACTCGGAATGGCGCGAGACTTTGCGAGGCACCTCCGTGTGCCAAAAATAGGACGCGTGCACAGCCGCACCAAAAAATACCCGCCCGAAGGCCGGGGCGCCAAGTTCGTCCAGCGGAAAATTGCCACAAAAACGGGTGGGCTATAGCCTTGGGGGGTGGGGCTGGCCAACTTCGTTCGCCGGACTCGGAATGGCTTGAGACTTTGCGAGGCGCCTCCGTGTTCCCAAAATAGGCCGCGGGCACAGCCGCGCCGAAAAATACCCGCCCGAAGGCCGGGGCGCCAAGTTCGTCCAGCGGAAAATGGCCACAAAAACGGGTGGGCTATAGCCTTGGGGGGTAGGGCTGGCCAACTTCGTCCGCCGGACTCGGAATGGCGCGAGACTTTGTGAGGCGCTTCCGTGTACCAAAAATAGGCCGCGAGCACAGCCGCGCCCAAAAATACCCGCCCGAAGGCCGGGGCGCCAAGTTCGTCCAGCGGAAAATGGCCACAAAAACGGGTGGGCTATAGCCTTGGGGGGTCGGGCTGGCCAACTTCGTCCGCCGGACTTGGAATGGTCCGAGACTTTGCGACGCACCTCCGTGTGCCAAAAATAGGCCCCAGACACAGCCGCGCCCAAAAATACCCGCCCGAAGGCCGGGGCGCCAAGTTCGTCCAGCGGAAAATGGCCACAAAAACGGGTGGGCTATAGCCTTGGGGGGTGGGGCTGGCCAACTTCGTCCGCCGGACTCGGAATGGCGCGAGACTTTGCGAGGCACCTCCGTGTGCCATAAATAGGCCGCGGGCACAGCCGCGCCCAAAAATACCCGCCCGAAGGCCGGGGCGCCAAGTTCGTCCAGCGGAAAAAGGCCACAAAAACGGGTGGGCTATAGCCTTGGGGGGTGGGGCTGGCCAAATTCGTCCGCCGGACTCGGAATGGCGCAAGACATTGCGAGGCGCCTCCGTGTGCCAAAAATAGGCCGTGCGCACAGCTGTTCCCAAAAATACCCGCCCGAAGCCCGGGGCGCCAAGATCGTCCAGCGGAAAATGGCCACAAAAACGGGTGGGCTATAGCCTTGGGGGGTGGGGCTGGCCAACTTCGTTCGCCGGACTCGGAATGGCTTGAGACTTTGCGAGGTGCCTCCGTGTTCCAAAAATAGGCCGCGGGTACAGCCGCACACAAAAATAACCGCCCGAAGGCCGGGGCGCCAAGTTCGTCCAGCGGAAAAAGGCCACAAAAACGGGTGGGCTACAGCTTTGGGGGGTGGGGCTGGCCAACTTCGTCCGTCGGACTCGGAATGGTACGAGACTTTGTGAGTGGCCTCCGTGTGCTAATAAGAGGCCGCGGGCACAGCCGCGCCCAAAAATAACCGCCCGAAGGCTGGGACGCCAAGTTCGTCCAACGGAAAAAGGCCACAAAAACGGGTGGGCTATAGCCTTGGGGGGTGGGGCCGGCCAACTTCGTCCGTCGGACCCAGAATGGCGCGAGACTTTGCGAGCGGACTCCGTGTACCAAAAATAGGCCCTGGGCACAGCCGTATTAAAAAATAACCGCCCGAAGGCCGGGGCGCCAAGTTCGTCCAGCGGAAAAAGGCCACAAAAACGGGTGGGCTATAGCCTTGGGGGGTGGGGCTGGCGAACTTCGTCCGCCGGACTCGGAATGGCGCGGGACTTTGCGAGCGGCCTCCGTGTGCCAAAAATAGGCCCCGGGCACAGCCGCACCCAATAATAACCGCCCGAAAGCCGGGGCGCCATGTTCGTCCAGCGGAAAAAGGCCACAAAAACGGGTGGGCTATAGCCTTGGGGGGTGGGGCTGGCCCACTTCGTCCGCCAGACTCGGAATGGCCCGAAACTTTGCGAGGCGCCTCCGTGTGCCAAAAATAGGCCGTAGACACAGCCGCCCCCAAAAATACTCGCCCGACGGTCGGGGCGCCAAGTTCGTCCAGCGGAAAATGGCCACAAAAACGGGTGGGCTAAAGCCTTGGGGGGTGGGGCTGGCCAACTTCGTCCGCCGGACTCGGAATGGCCTGAAACTTTGCGAGGCGCCTCCGTGTGCCAAAAATAGGCCGCGGGCACAGCCGCGCCCAAAAATACCCGCCCGAAGGCCGGGGCGCCAAGTTCGTCCAGCGGAAAAAGGCCACAAAAACGGGTGGGCTATAGCCTTGGGGGGTGGGGCTGGCCAAATTCGTCCGCCAGACTCGGAATGGTGCGAGACTTTGCGAGGCACCTCCGTGTGCCAAAAATAGGACGCGTGCACAGCCGCGCCAAAAAATACCCGCCCGAAGGCCGGGGCGCCAAGTTCGTCCAGCGGAAAATGGCCACAAAAACGGGTGGGCTATAGCCTTGGGGGGTGGGGCTGGCCAACTTCGTTCGCCGGACTCGGAATGGCTTGAGACTTTGCGAGGCGCCTCCGTGTTCCCAAAATAGGCCGCGGGCACAGCCGCGCCGAAAAATACCCGCCCGAAGGCCGGGGCGCCAAGTTCGTCCAGCGGAAAATGGCCACAAAAACGGGTGGGCTATAGCCTTGGGGGGTAGGGCTGGCCAACTTCGTCCGCCGGACTCGGAATGGCGCGAGACTTTGCGAGGCGCTTCCGTGTACCAAAAATAGGCCGCGAGCACAGCCGCGCCCAAAAATACCCGCCCGAAGGCCGGGGCGCCAAGTTCGTCCAGCGGAAAATGGCCACAAAAACGGGTGGGCTATAGCCTTGGGGGGTCGGGCTGGCCAACTTCGTCCGCCGGACTTGGAATGGTCCGAGACTTTGCGAGGCACCTCCGTGTGCCAAAAATAGGCCGCAGACACAGCCGCGCCCAAAAATACCCGCCCGAAGGCCGGGGCGCCAAGTTCGTCCAGCGGAAAATGGCCACAAAAACGGGTGGGCTATAGCCTTGGGGGGTGGGGCTGGCCAACTTCGTCCGCCAGACTCGGAATGGCGCGAGACTTTGCGAGGCACCTCCGTGTGCCATAAATAGGCCGCGGGCACAGCCGCGCCGAAAATACCCGCCCGAAGGCCGGGGCGCCAAGTTCGTCCAGCGGAAAAAGGCCACAAAAACGGGTGGGCTATAGCCTTGGGGGGTGGGGCTGGCCAAATTCGTCCGCCGGACTCGGAATGGCGCAAGACATTGCGAGGCGCCTCCATGTGCCAAAAATAGGCCGTGCACACAGCTGTTCCCAAAAATACCCGCCCGAAGCCCGGGGCGCCAAGATCGTCCAGCGGAAAATGGCCACAAAAACGGGTGGGCTATAGCCTTGGGGGGTGGGGCTGGCCAACTTCGTTCGCCGGACTCGGAATGGCTTGAGACTTTGCGAGGTGCCTCCGTGTTCCAAAAATAGGCCGCGGGTACAGCCGCACACAAAAATAACCGCCCGAAGGCCGGGGCGCCAAGTTCGTCCAGCGGAAAAAGGCCACAAAAACGGGTGGGCTACAGCTTTGGGGGGTGGGGCTGGCCAACTTCGTCCGTCGGACTCGGAATGGTACGAGACTTTGTGAGTGGCCTCCGTGTACTAATAAGAGGCCGCGGGCACAGCCGCGCCCAAAAATAACCGCCCGAAGGCTGGGGCGCCAAGTTCGTCCAACGGAAAAAGGCCACAAAAACGGGTGGGCTATAGCCTTGGGGGGTGGGGCCGGCCAACTTCGTCCGTCGGACCCAGAATGGCGCGAGACTTTGCGAGCGGACTCCGTGTGCCAAAAATAGGCCCTGGGCACAGCCGTATTAAAAAATAACCGCCCGAAGGCCGGGGCGCCAAGTTCGTCCAGCGGAAAAAGGCCACAAAAACGGGTGGGCTATAGCCTTGGGGGGTGGGGCTGGCGAACTTCGTCCGCCGGACTCGGAATGGCGCGGGACTTTGCGAGCGGCCTCCGTGTGCCAAAAATAGGCCCCGGGCACAGCCGCACCCAAAAATAACCGCCCGAAAGCCGGGGCGCCATGTTCGTCCAGCGGAAAAAGGCCACAAAAACGGGTGGGCTATAGCCTTGGGGGGTGGGGCTGGCCCACTTCGTCCGCCAGACTCGGAATGGCGCGAGACTTTGCGAGCGGCCTCCGTGTGCCAAAAATAGGCCCCGGGCACAGCCGCGCCCAAAAATAACCGTCCGACGGCCGGGTCACCAAGTTCGTCCAGCGGAAAAAGGCCACAAAAACGTGTGGGCTATAGCCTTGGGGGTTGGGGCTGGCCAACTTCGTCCGCCGGACTCGGAATGGCGCGAGACTTTGCGAGCGGCCTCCGTGTGCCAAAAATAGGCCCCGGGCACAGCCGCGCCCAAAAATAACCGTCCGAAGGCCGGGGCGCCAAGTTCGTCCAGCGGAAAAAGGCCACAGAAACGGGTGGGCTATAGCCTTGGGGGGTGGGGCTGGCCAACTTCGTCCGCTGGACTCGGAATGGCGCGAGACTTTGCGAGTGGCCTCCGTGTGCCAAAAATAGGCCCCGGGCACAGCCGCGCCCAAAAATAACCGTCCGACGGCTGGGGCACCAAGTTCGTCCAGCGGAAAAAGGCCACAAAAACGTGTGGGCTATAGCCTTGGGGGTTGGGGCTGGCCAACTTCGTCCGCCGGACTCGGAATGGCGCGAGACTTTGCGAGCAGCCTCCGTCTGCCAAAAATAGGCCCCGGGCACAGCCGCGCCCAAAAATAACCGTCCGAAGGCCGGGGCGCCAAGTTCGTCCAGCGGAAAAAGGTCACAGAAACGGGTGGGCTATAGCCTTGGGGGGTGGGGCTGGCCAACTTCGTCTGCTGGACTCGGAATGGCGCGAGACTTTGCGAGCGGCCTCCGTGT
Source organism: Citrus sp. QX-2021 (assembly GCA_030444885.1). Taxonomy (NCBI): domain Eukaryota; kingdom Viridiplantae; phylum Streptophyta; class Magnoliopsida; order Sapindales; family Rutaceae; genus Citrus; species Citrus sp. QX-2021. The sequence continues at coordinate 267,274 of CM059829.1, forward strand.
ACCAAAAATAGGCACCGGACACAGCCGCGCCCAAAAATAACCGTCCGAAGGCCGGGCCACCAAGTTCGTCCAGCGGAAAAAGGCCACAAAAACGGGTGGGCTATAGCCTTGGGGGGTGGTGCTGGCCAACTTCGTCCGCCGGACTCGGAATGGCGCAAGACTTTGCGAGCGGCGTCCGTGTGCCAAAATTAGGCCCCGGGCACAGCCGCGCCCAAAAATAACCCCCCGAAGGTCGGCGCGCCCAAAAGCCCCTCAGCGGAAAAATGGCCAAAAAACGGTTCGGCTATAGCCTTGGGGGGAGGGGCTGGCCAACTTCGTTCGCCGGACTCGGAATGGGGCGAGACTTTTCGAGTGGCCTCCGCGTGCCAAAAATAGGCCGCGGACACAGCCGCGCCCAAAAATAACCCCCCGAAGGTCGGCACGCCCAAAAGCCCCTCAGCGGAAAAATGGCCAAAAAACGGTTGGGCTATAGCCTTGGGGGGAGGGGCTGGCCAACTTCGTCCGCCGGACTCGGAATGGGTCGAGAATTTGCGAGCGGCCTCCGCGTGCTAAAAATAAGCCCGGGCACAGTCGCGCCCAAAAATAACCGCCCGAAGGCCGGGGCGCCAAGTTCGTCCAGCGGAAAAATGGCCAAAAAACGGGTGGGCTATAGCCTTGGGGGGAGGGGCTGGCCAACTTCGTCCGCCGGACTCGGAATGGGGTGAGAATTTGCGAGTTGCCTCCGCGTGTCAAAAATAGGCCGCGGACACAGCGGAGCCCAAAAATAACCCCCCGAAGGTCGGCGCGCCCAAAAGCCCCTCAGCGGAAAAATGGCCAAAAAACGGTTCGGCTATAGCCTTGGGGGGAGGGGCTGGCCCACTTCGTCCGCGGGACTCGGATTGGGGCGAGACTTTGTGAGCGGCCTCTGCGTGCCAAAAATAGGCCCCGGCCACAGCCGCACCCAAAAATAACTGCCCAAAGGCCGGGGCGCCAAGTTCGTCCAGCGGAAAAAGGCCACAGAAACGGGTGGGCTATAGCCTTGGGGGGTGGGGCTGGCCAACTTCGTCCGCTGGACTCGAAATGGCGCGAGACTTTGCGAGCGGCCTCCGTGTGCCAAAAATAGGCCCCGGACACAGCCGCACCCAAAAATAACCGCCCGAAAGCCGGGGCGCCATGTTCGTCCAGCGGAAAAAGGCCACAAAAACGGGTGGGCTATAGCCTTGGGGGGTGGGGCTGGCCCACTTCGTCCGCCAGACTCGGAATGGCGCGAGACTTTGCGAGCGGCCTCCGTGTGCCAAAAATAGGCCCCGGGCACAGCCGCGCCCAAAAATAACCGTCCGACGGCTGGGGCACCAAGTTCGTCCAGCGGAAAAAGGCCACAAAAACGTGTGGGCTATAGCCTTGGGGGTTGGGGCTGGCCAACTTCGTCCGCCGGACTCGGAATGGCGCGAGACTTTGCGAGCGGCCTCCGTCTGCCAAAAATAGGCCCCGGGCACAGCCGCGCCCAAAAATAACCGTCCGAAGGCCGGGGCGCCAAGTTCGTCCAGCGGAAAAAGGCCACAGAAACGGGTGGGCTATAGCCTTGGGGGGTGGGGCTGGCCAACTTCGTCCGCTGGACTCGGAATGGCGCGAGACTTTGCGAGCGGCCTCCGTGTGCCAAAAATAGGCACCGGGCACAGCCGTGCCCAAAAATAACCGTCCGAAGGCCGGGCCGCCAAGTTCGTCCAGCGGAAAAAGGCCACAAAAACGGGTGGGCTATAGCCTTGGGGGGTGGTGCTGGCCAACTTCGTCCGCCGGACTCGGAATGGCGCGAGACTTTGCGAGCGACGTCCGTGTGCCAAAATTAGGCCCCGGGCACAGCCGCGCCCAAAAATAACCCCCCGAAGGTCGGCGCGCCCAAAAGCCCCTCAGCGGAAAAATGGCCAAAAAACGGTTCGGCTATAGCCTTGGGGGGAGGGGCTGGCCAACTTCGTTCGCCGGACTCGGAATGGGGCGAGACTTTTCGAGTGGCCTCCGCGTGCCAAAAATAGGCCGCGCGGACAGCCGCGCGCCCAAATATAACCCCGACGGGTCGGCCGCCCAAACGCCCCCTCAGCGGAAAAATGGCCAAAAACGGTTGGGCTATAGCCTTGGGGGGAGGGGCTGGCCAACTTCGTCCGCCGGACTCGGAATGGGTCGAGAATTTGCGAGCGGCCTCCGCGTGCTAAAAATAAGCCCGGGCACAGTCGCGCCCAAAAATAACCGCCCGAAGGCCGGGGCGCCAAGTTCGTCCAGCGGAAAAATGGCCAAAAAACGGGTGGGCTATAGCCTTGGGGGGAGGGGCTGGCCAACTTCGTCCGCCGGACTCGGAATGGGGCGAGAATTTGCGAGTTGCCTCCGCGTGTCAAAAATAGGCCGCGGACACAGCGGAGCCCAAAAATAACCCCCCGAAGGTCGGCGCGCCCAAAAGCCCCTCAGCGGAAAAATAACCAAAAAACGGTTCGGCTATAGCCTTGGGGGGAGGGGCTGGCCCACTTCGTCCGCGGGACTCGGATTGGGGCGAGACTTTGTGAGCGGCCTCCGCGTGCCAAAAATAGGCCACGGGCACAGCCGCGCCCAAAAATAACCGCCCGAAGGTCGGCTCGTCCAAACCCCCCAGCAGAAAAATGGCCAAAAAACGGGTGGGCTATAGCCTTGGGGGGAGGGGCTGGCCAACTTTGTCCGCCGGACTCGGAATGGGGGGATATTTTGCGAGCGGCCTCCTCGTGCCAAAAATAGGCCACGGGCACAGCCGCGCCCAAAAATAACCGCCCGAAGGTCGGCTCGCCCAAACCCCCCAGCGGAAAAATGGCCAAAAAACGGGTGGGCTATAGCCTTGGGGGGTGGGGCTGGCCAACTTCGTCCGCTGGACTCGGAATGGCGCGAGACTTTGCGAGCGGCCTCCATGTGCCAAAAATAGGCCCCGGGCACAGCCGCACCCAAAAATAACCGCCCAAAAGCCGGGGCGCCATGTTCGTCCAGCGGAAAAAGGCCACAAAAACGGGTGGGCTATAGCCTTGGGGGGTGGGGCTGGCCCACTTCGTCCGCCAGACTCGGAATGGCGCGAGACTTTGCGAGCGGCCTCCGTGTGCCAAAAATAGGCCCCGGGCACAGCCGCGCCCAAAAATAACCGTCCGACGGCTGGGGCACCAAGTTCGTCCAGCGGAAAAAGGCCACAAAAACGTGTGGGCTATATCCTTGGGGGTTGGGGCTGGCCAACTTCGTCCGCCGGACTCGGAATGGCGCGAGACTTTGCGAGCGGCCTCCGTCTGCCAAAAATAGGCCCCGGGCACAGCCGCGCCCAAAAAATAACCGTCCGAAGGCCGGGAACCAAGTTCGTCCAGCGGAAAAAGGCCACAGAAACGGGTGGGCTATAGCCTTGGGGGGTGGGGCTGGCCAACTTCGTGCGCAGGACTCGGAATGGCGCGAGACTTTGCGAAGCGCCTCCGTGTGCCAAAAATAGGCACCGGGCACAGCCGTGCCCAAAAATAACCGTCCGAAGGCCGGGCCGCCAAGTTCGTCCAGCGGAAAAAGGCCACAAAAACGGGTGGGCTATAGCCTTGGGGGGTGGTGCTGGCCAACTTCGTCCGCCGGACTCGGAATGGCGCGAGACTTTGCGAGCGGCGTCCGTGTGCCAAAATTAGGCCCCGGGCACAGCCGCGCCCAAAAATAACCCCCCGAAGGTCGGCGCGCCCAAAAGCCCCTCAGCGGAAAAATGGCCAAAAAACGGTTCGGCTATAGCCTTGGGGGGAGGGGCTGGCCAACTTCGTTCGCCGGACTCGGAATGGGGCGAGACTTTTCGAGTGGCCTCCGCGTGCCAAAAATAGGCCGCGGACACAGCCGCGCCCAAAAATAACCCCCCGAAGGTCGGCACGCCCAAAAGCCCCTCAGCGGAAAAATGGCCAAAAAACGGTTGGGCTATAGCCTTGGGGGGAGGGGCTGGCCAACTTTGTCCGCCGGACTCGGAATGGGGGGATATTTTGCGAGCGGCCTCCTCGTGCCAAAAATAGGCCACGGGCACAGCCGCGCCCAAAAATAACCGCCCGAAGGTCGGCTCGCCCAAACCCCCCAGCGGAAAAATGGCCAAAAAACGGGTGGGCTATAGCCTTGGGGGGTGGGGCTGGCCAACTTCGTCCGCTGGACTCGGAATGGCGCGAGACTTTGCGAGCGGCCTCCATGTGCCAAAAATAGGCCCCGGGCACAGCCGCACCCAAAAATAACCGCCCAAAAGCCGGGGCGCCATGTTCGTCCAGCGGAAAAAGGCCACAAAAACGGGTGGGCTATAGCCTTGGGGGGTGGGGCTGGCCCACTTCGTCCGCCAGACTCGGAATGGCGCGAGACTTTGCGAGCGGCCTCCGTGTGCCAAAAATAGGCCCCGGGCACAGCCGCGCCCAAAAATAACCGTCCGACGGCTGGGGCACCAAGTTCGTCCAGCGGAAAAAGGCCACAAAAACGTGTGGGCTATATCCTTGGGGGTTGGGGCTGGCCAACTTCGTCCGCCGGACTCGGAATGGCGCGAGACTTTGCGAGCGGCCTCCGTCTGCCAAAAATAGGCCCCGGGCACAGCCGCGCCCAAAAATAACCGTCCGAAGGCCGGGGAACCAAGTTCGTCCAGCGGAAAAAGGCCACAGAAACGGGTGGGCTATAGCCTTGGGGGGTGGGGCTGGCCAACTTCGTCCGCTGGACTCGGAATGGCGCGAGACTTTGCGAGCGGCCTCCGTGTGCCAAAAATAGGCACCGGGCACAGCCGTGCCCAAAAATAACCGTCCGAAGGCCGGGCCGCCAAGTTCGTCCAGCGGAAAAAGGCCACAAAAACGGGTGGGCTATAGCCTTGGGGGGTGGTGCTGGCCAACTTCGTCCACCGGACTCGGAATGGCGCGAGACTTTGCGAGCGGCGTCCGTGTGCCAAAATTAGGCCCCGGGCACAGCCGCGCCCAAAAATAACCCCCCGAAGGTCGGCGCGCCCAAAAGCCCCTCAGCGGAAAAATGGCCAAAAAACGGTTCGGCTATAGCCTTGGGGGGAGGGGCTGGCCAACTTCGTTCGCCGGACTCGGAATGGGGCGAGACTTTTCGAGTGGCCTCCGCGTGCCAAAAATAGGCCGCGGACACAGCCGCGCCCAAAAATAACCCCCCGAAGGTCGGCACGCCCAAAAGCCCCTCAGCGGAAAAATGGCCAAAAAACGGTTGGGCTATAGCCTTGGGGGGAGGGGCTGGCCAACTTCGTCCGCCGGACTCGGAATGGGTCGAGAATTTGCGAGCGGCCTCCGCGTGCTAAAAATAAGCCCGGGCACAGTCGCGCCCAAAAATAACCGCCCGAAGGCCGGGGCGCCAAGTTCGTCCAGCGGAAAAATGGCCAAAAAACGGGTGGGCTATAGCCTTGGGGGGAGGGGCTGGCCAACTTCGTCCGCCGGACTCGGAATGGGGCGAGAATTTGCGAGTTGCCTCCGCGTGTCAAAAATAGGCCGCGGACACAGCGGAGCCCAAAAATAACCCCCCTAAGGTCGGCGCGCCCAAAAGCCCCTCAGCGGAAAAATAACCAAAAAACGGTTCGGCTATATCCTTGGGGGGAGGGGCTGGCCCACTTCGTCCGCGGGACTCGGATTGGGGCGAGACTTTGTGAGCGGCCTCCGCGTGCCAAAAATAGGCCACGGGCACAGCCGCGCCCAAAAATAACCGCCCGAAGGTCGGCTCGTCCAAACCCCCCAGCAGAAAAATGGCCAAAAAACGGGTGGGCTATAGCCTTGGGGGGAGGGGTTGGCCAACTTTGTCCGCCGGACTCGGAATGGGGGGAGATTTTGCGAGCGGCCTCCTCGTGCCAAAAATAGGCCATGGGCACAGCCGCGCCCAAAAATAACCGCCCGAAGGTCGGCTCGCCCAAACCCCCCAGCGGAAAAATGGCCAAAAAACGGGTGGGCTATAGCCTTGGGGGGAGGGGCTGGCCCACTTCGTCCGCCGGACTCGGATTGGGGCGAGACTTTGTGAGCGGCCTCCGCGTGACAAAAATAGGCCGCGGGCACAGCCGCGCCCAAAAATAACCCCCCGAAGGTCGGTGCGCCCAAACCCCCCAGCGGAAAAATGGCCAAAAAACGGGTGGGCTATAGCCTTGGGGGGAGGGGCTGGCCCACTTCGTCCGCCGGACTCGGAATGGGGCAAGACTTTGCGAGCAGCCTCCGTGTGCAAAAAATATGGCACGGGAGCAGCCGTGCCCAAAAATAACCGCCCGAAGGCCGGGGCGCCAAGTTCGTCCAGCGGAAAAATGGCGAAAAAACGGGTGGGCTATAGCCTTGGGGGGAGGGGCTGGCCCACTTCGTCCGCGGGACTCGGATTGGGGCGAGACTTTGTGAGAGGCCTCCGCGTGCCAAAAATAGGCCGCGGCCACAGCCGCGCCCAAAAATAACCCCCGAAGGTCGGCGCGCCCAAACCCCCCAGCGGAAAAATGGCCAAAAAACGGGTGGGCTATAGCCTTGGGGGCAGGGGCTGGCCAACTTCGTCCGCCGGACTCGGAATGGGGCGACACTTTGCGAGCGGCCTACACGTGCCAAAAATAGTCCATGGGCACAACCGCACCCAAAAATAACCGCCCGAAGGCCACGGCGCCAAGTTCGTCCAGCGGAAAAATGGCCAAAAAACGGGTGCGCTATAGCCTTGGGGGGAGGGGCTGGCCAACTTTGTCCGCCGGACTCGGAATGGGGGGAGACTTTGCGAGCGGCCTCCTCGTGCCAAAAATAGGCCACGGGCACAGCCGCGCCCAAAAATAACCGCCCGAAGGTCGGCTCGCCCAAACCCCCCAGCAGAAAAATGGCCAAAAAACGGGTGGGCTATAGCCTTGGGGGGAGGGGCTGGCCAACTTTGTCCGCCGGACTCGGAATGGGGGGAGATTTTGCGAGCGGCCTCCTCGTGCCAAAAATAGTCCATGGGCACAACCGCACCCAAAAATAACCGCCCGAAGGCCACGGCGCCAAGTTCGTCCAGCGGAAAAATGGCCAAAAAACGGGTGGGCTATAGCCTTGTGGGGAGGGGCTGGCCAACTTTGTCCGCTGGACTCGGAATGGGGGGAGACTTTGCGAGCGGCCTCCTCATGCCAAAAATAGGCCACGGGCACAGCCGCGCCCAAAAATAACCGCCTGAAGGTCGGCTCGCCCAAACCCCCCAGCAGAAAAATGGACAAAAAACGGGTGGGCTATAGCCTTGGGGGGAGGGGCTGGCCAACTTCGTCCGCCGGACTCGGAATGGGGCGAGACTTTGCGAGCGGCCTCCGTGTCCGAAAACTATGCCACGGGCACAGGCGCGCCCAAAAATAACCGCCCGAAGGCCGGGGCGCCAAGTTCGTCCAGCGGAAAAATGGCCAAAAAACGGTTGGGCTATAGCCTTGGGGCGAGGGGCTCGCAACTTCGTCCGCCGGTCTCGAATGGGTTGAGACTTTGCAAGTGGCCTCCGCGTGCCAAAAATAGGCCGCGGGGACCACCGCGCCCAAAAATTACCGCCCGACGGTCGGCGCGCCCAAACCCCCAGCGGAAAAATGGCCAAAAAACGGGTGGGCTATAGCCTTGGGGGGAGGGGCTGGCCAACTTCGTCCGCCGGACTCGGAATGGGGCGAGACTTTGCGAGGGGCATCCGTGTGCCAAAAATAGGCCGCGGGCACAGCCACACCCAAAAATAACTACCCGAAGGCCGGGGCGCCAAGTTCGTCCAGCGGAAAAAGGCCACAAAAACGGGTGGGCTATAGCCTTGGGGGGTGGGGCTGGCCAACTTCGTCTGCCGGACTTGGAATGGCACCAGACTTTGCGAGGGGTCTCCGTGTGCCAAAAATAAGCCGCGGACACAGCCGCACCATAAAATAACCGCACGAAGGCCGGGGCGCCAAATTCGTCCGGTGGAAAAAGGCCACAAAAACAGGTGGGCTATAGCCTTGGGGGTTGGGGTTGGCCAACTTGGTCCGCTGGAGTCGGAATGGCGCGAGACTACGCGAGGTGCCTCTATGTGCTAAAAATAAGCCGCGGACACAGCCGCACACAAAAATAACCGCCCGAAGGCCGGGGTGCCATGTTCGTCCGGCGGAAAAAGGCCACAAAAGCAAGTGGGCTATCGCCTTGGGGGGTGGGGCTGGCCAACTTCGTCCGCTGCACTCGGAATTGCGCGAGACTTTGCGAGGGCCCTCCTTGTGCCAAAAAGAGGCCGCGGGCACAGCCGCATCCAAAAAGAACCACCCGAAGGCCGGGTCGCCAAGTTCGTCCAGCGGAAAAAGGCCACAAAAACGGGTGGGCTATAGCCTTGGGGGGTGGGGCTGGCCAACTTCGTCCGCCGGACTCGAAATGGTACGAGACTTTGCGAGGGGCCTCCGTGTCACAAAACTAGGCAGCGGGTACAGCCGCGCCCAAAAATAACCGCCCAATGGCCGGGGCGCCATGTTCGTCCGGCGGAAAAAGGCCACAAAAGCAGGTGGGCTATCGCCTTGGGGGGTGGGGCTGGCCAACTTCGTCTGCCAGACTCGGAATGGCGCCAGACTTTGCGAGGCGCCTCCGTGTGCCAAAAATAGGCCGCGGGCACAGCCGCGTCCAAAAATACCCGCCCGAAGGCCGGGGCGACAAGTTCGTCCAGCGGAAAATGGCCACAAAAACGGGTGGGCTATAGCCTTGGGGGGTGGGGCTGGCCAAATTCGTCCGCCGGACTCGGAATGGCGCGAGACATTGCGAGGCGCCTCCGTGTGCCAAAAATAGGCCGCGGGCACAGCCGCGCCCAAAAATACCCGCCAGAAGGCCGGGGCGCCAAGTTCGTCCAGCGGAAAATGGCCACAAAAACGGGTGGGCTATAGCCTTGGGGGGTGGTGCTGGCTAACTTCGTCCGCCGGACTCGGAATGGAGCGAGACTTTGCGAGGCGCCTCCGTGTGCCAAAAATAGGCCGCGGGCACAGACGCGCCGAAAAATACCCGCCCGAAGGCCGGGGCGCCAAGTTCGTCCAGCGGAAAATGGCCACAAAAAAGGGTGGGTATAGCCTTGGGGGGTGTGGCTGGCCAACTTCGTCCGCCGGACTCGGACGGGCGCGAGACTTTGTGAGTCGCCTCCGTGTGCCAAAAATAGGCCGCGGGCCCAGCCGCGCCCAAAAATACCCGCCGGAAGGCCGGGGCGCCACGTTCGTCCAGCGGAAAATGGCCACAAAAAGGGGTGCGCTATAGCCTTGGGGGGTGGGGCTCGCCGACTTCGTCCGCCGGACTCGGCATGGCGCGTGACTTTGCGAGGCGCCTCCGTGTGCCAAAAATAGGCCGTGGGCACAGCCGCGCCCAAAAATACCCGCCCGAAGACCGGGGCGCCAAGTTCGTCCAGCGGAAAAAGGCCACAAAAACGGGTGGGCTACAGCTTTTGGGGGTGGGGCTGGCCAACTTCGTCCGCCGGACTCGGAATGGCGCGAGACATTACGAGGCGCCTCCGTGTGCCAAAAATAGGCCGCGGGCACAGCCGCGCCCAAAAATACCCGCCCGAAGGCCGGGGCGCCAAGTTCGTCCAGCGGAAAATGGCCACCAAAACGGGTGGGCTATAGCCTTGGGGGGTGGGGCTGGCCGACTTCGTCCGCCGGACTCGGAATGGCGCGAGACTTTATGAGGCGCCTCCGTTTGCCAAAAATAGGCCGCGGACACAGCCGCGCCCAAAAATACCCGCCCGAAGGCCGGGGCGCCAAGTTCGTCCAGCGGAAAATGGCCACAAAAACGGGCGGGCTATAGCCTTGGGGGGTGGGGCCGGCCCACTTCGTCCGCCGGACTCGGAATGGCGCGAGACTTTGCGAGGCGCCTCCGTGTGCCAAAAATAGGCCGCGGGCACAGCCGCGCCCAAAAATACCCGCCCGATGGCCGGGGCGCCAAGTTCGTCCAGCGCAAAATGGCCACAAAACCGGGTGGGCTATAGCCTTGGGGGGAGGGGCTGGCCAACTTCGTCCGCCGGACTCGGAATGGGGCGAGACTTTGCGAGCGGCCTCCGCATGATAAAAATAGTCCGCGGGCATGGCCGCGTCCAAAAATAACCGCCGGAAGGAGGGCGCACCCAAATCCCCCAACGGAAAAATGGCCAATAAACGGGTGGGCAACTTCGTACGCCGGAATCGGAATGGCGAGAGACTTTGCGAGGCGCTTCCGTGTGCCAAAAATAGGACGCGGACATAGCCGCGCCCAAAAATAACCTCCCGAAGGCCGGGGTGCCAAGTTCGTCCAACAGAAAAAGGCCACAAAAATGGGTGGGCTATAGCCTTGAGGGGTGGGGCTGGCCAACTTCGTCCGCCGGACTCGGAATGGCGCGAGACTTTACGAGGCACCTCCATGTGCCAAAAATAGGCCGTGGGCACAGCCGCGTCCAAAAATACCCGCCCGAAGGCCGGGGCGCCAAGTTCGTCCAGCGGAAAAAGGCCACAAAAACGGGTGGGCTACAGCCTTGGGGGGGGGGGCTGGCCAAATTCGTCCGCCAGACTCGGAATGGCGCGAGACTTTGGAAGGCGCCTCCGTGTGCCAAAAATAGGCCGCAGGCACAGCCGGGCCAAAAAATACCAACCCGAAAGCCGGGGCGCCAAGTTCGTCCAGCGGAAAAAGGCCACAAAAACGGGTGGGCTATAGCCTTGGGGGGTGGGGCTGGCCAACTTCGTCCGCCGGACTCGGAATGGTACGAGACTTTGCGAGGCACCTCCGTGTGCAAAAAATAGGCCGCGGGCACAGCCGCCCCCAAAAATACCCGCCCGAAGGACGAGGCGCGAAGTTCGTCCAGCGGAAAAAGGCCACAAAAACGGGTGGGCTATAGACTTGGGGGGTGGGGCTGGCCAACTTCGTCCGCCGGACTCGGAATGGCGTGATACTTTACGAGGCTCCTCCGTGTGCCAAAAATAGGCCGCGGGCACAGCCACACCCAAAAATACCCGCCCGAAGGCCGGGGCGCCAAGTTCGTCCAGCGGAAAACGGCCACAAAAACGGGTGGGCTATAGCCTTAGGGGGTGGGGCTGCCCAACATCGTCCGCCGGACTCGGAATGGCGCGAGACTTTTCGAGGCACCTCCGTGTGCCAAAAATAGGCCCCGGGCACAGCCGCGTCCAAAAATACCCGCCCGAAGGCCGGGGCGCCAAGTTCGTCCAGCGGAAAAAGGCCACAAAATCGGGTGGGCTATAGCCTTGGGGGGTGGGGCTGGCCAACATCGTCCGCCGGACTCGGAATGGGACGAGACTTTGCGAGGGCCTCGGGGTGCCAAAAATAAGCCGCGGGCAAACCCGCGCCCAAAAATAAGTGCCCGAAGGTCGTGGTGCCAAAACCCCCAGCGGAAAAATGGGCAAAAAACGGGTGGGCTATAGCCTTGGTGGGGAGCACGGGCGAAGTTCGTCCGCCGGACTCGGAATGGGGTGAGACTTTGCGAGGGGCCTCGGGGTACCAAAAAAAAGCCGTGCCCGAAGGTCGTGGTGCCAAATCCCCCCAGCGGAAAAATGGCCAAAAAACGGGTGGGCTATAGCCTTGGTGGGGGGCGCTGGCCAACTTCATCCGCCGGATTCGGAATGGCGCAAGAATTTGCGAGGCACCTCCGCGTACCAAAAATAGGCCGCGGGCACAGCCGCGCCCAAAAATACCCGCCCGAAGGCCGGGCCGCCAAGTTCGTCCAGCGGAAAAAGGCCACAAAATCGAGTGGGCTATAGCCTTGGGGGGTGGGGCTCGCCCACTTCGTCCGCCAGACTCGGAATGGTGCGAGACTTTGCAAGGTGCCTCCATGAGCCAAAGATAGGCTGCGGGCACAACCGCGCCCAAAAATACCCGCCCGAAGGCCGGGGCGCCAAGTTCGTCCAGCGGAAAAAGGCCACAAAATCGGGTGGGCTATAGCCTTGGGGGGTGGGGCTCGCCCACTTCGTCCGCCGGACTCGGAATGGCGCGAGACTTTGCGAGGCACCTCCGTGTGCCAAAAATAGGCCGCGGGTACAGCCGCGTCCAAAAATACCTGCCCTAAGGCCGGGGCGCCAAGTTCGTCCAGCGGAAAACGGCCACAAAAACGGGTGGGCTATAGCCTTGGGGGGTGGGGCTGCCCAACTTCGTCCGCCGGACTCGGAATGGCGCGAGACTTTGTGAGGTGCTTCCGTGTGCCAAAAATAGGCCGCGGGACACCCGCGTCCAAAAATACCCGTCCGAAGGCCGGGGCGCCAAGTTTGTCCAGCGGAAAAAGGCCACAAAAACGGGTGGGCTATAGCCTTGGTGGGGGGCGCGGGCGAAGTTCGTCCGCCGGACTCGGAATGGGGCGAGACTTTGCGAGGGGCCTCAGGGTGCGAAGACTAAGCCGTGGCCAAAGCCACGCCCAAAAATAATCGCCCAATGATCGTGGTGCCAAAACCCCCCAGCGGAAAAATGGACAAAAAACAGGTGGGCTATAGCCTTGGTGGGGGGCGCGGACGAAGTTCGTCCGCCGGGTTCGGAATGGGGCGAGACTTTACGAGGGACCTCGGGGTACCATAAATAAGCCACAGGCAAAGCTGCACCCAAAAATAAGCGGCCGAAGATCGTGGTCCCAAAACCCCCCAGCGGAAAAATGGCCAAAAAGCGGGTGGGCTATAGCCTTGGTGGGGGGCGCGGGCGAAGTTCGTCCGCCGGACTCGGAATGGGGCGAGACTTTGCGAGGGGCCTCGGGGTGCCAAAAATAAGCCGCGGACAAAGCCGCGCCCAAAAATAAGCGCCCGAAGATCGTGGTGCCAAAACCCCCCAGCGGAAAAATGGCCAAAAAACTGGTGGACTATAGCCTTGGTGGGGGGCGCGGGCGAAGTTCGTCCGCCGGACTCGGAATGAAGCGAGCCTTTGCGTGGGGCCTCGGGGTGCCAAAAATAAGCCACGGGTAAGCCGCTCCCGAAGATCTTGGTGCCAAAACCCCCCAGTGGAAAAATGGCCAAAAAACGGGTGGGCTATAACCTTGGTGGGGGGCGCGGGCGAAGTTCGTCCGCCGGACTCGGAATGGGGCGAGACCTTGCAAGGGGCCTCGGGGTGCCAAAAATAAGCCGCGGGCAAAGTCGCGCCCAAAAATAAGCACCTGCGGAAAAATGACAAAAAAACGGGTGGCTATAGCCTTGGTGGGGGGCGCGGGCGAAGTTCGTCCGCCGGACTCGGAATGGGGCGAGACTTTGCGAGGGGCCTCGGGGTACCAAAAATAAGCCGCGGACAAAGCCGCGCCCGAAGGTCGTGGTGCCAAAACCCCGCAGCGGAAAAATGGCCAAAAAACGGGTGGGCTATAGCCTTGGCGGGGGGCGCGGGCGAAATTCGTCTGCCGGACTCGGAATGGGGCGAGACTTTACGAGGGGCCTCGGGGTGCCAAAAATAAGCCGCGAGCAAAGCCGCGCCCAAAAATAAGCGCCCGAAGATCGTGGTGCCAAAACCCCCCAGCGGAGAAATGGCCAAAAAACGGGTGGGCCATAGCCTTGGTGGGGGGAGCGGGCGAAGTTCGTCCGCCGGACTCGGAATGGGGCGAGACTTTGCGAGGGGCCTTGGGGTGCCAAAAAGAAGCCGTGGGCAAAGCCGTGCCCAAAGATCATGTTGCCAAAGCCCCCCAGCGGAAAAATGCCCAAAAAACGTGTGGGCTATAGCCTTGGCGGGGGGCGTGGGCGAAGTCGTCCGCCGGACTCGGAATGGGGGAGACTTTGCGATGGGCCTCGGGGTGCCAAAAATAAGCCGCGGACAAAGCCGCGCCCGAAGGTCGTGGTGCCAAAACCCCACAGCGGAAAAATGGCCAAAAAACGGGTGGGCTATAGCCTTGGCGGGGGGCGCGGGCGAAATTCGTCTGCCGGACTCGGAATGGGGCGAGACTTTGCGAGGGGCCTCGGGGTGCCAAAAATAAGCCGTGAGCAAAGCCGCGCCCGAAGATCGTGGTGCCAAAACCCCCAAGCGGAGAAATGGCCAAAAAACGGGTGGGCCATAGCCTTGGTGGGGCGAGCGGGCGAATATTGTCCGCCGGACTCGGAATGGGGCGAGACTTTGCGAGGGGCCTCGGGGTGCCAAAAATAAGCCGCGGGCAAAAAACGGGTGGGCTATGGCCTTGGTGGGGGGCGCGGGCGAAGTTCGTCCGCCGGACTCGGAATGGGGCGAGACTTTACGAGGGGCCTCGGGGTGCCAAAAATAAGCCGCGAACAAAGCCGCGCCCAAAAATAAGCGCCCGAAGATCGTGGTGCCAAAACCCCCCACCGGAGAAATGGCCAAAAAACGGGTGGGCGATAGCCTTGGTGGGGGGAGCGGGCGAAGTTCATCCGCCGGACTCCGAATGGGGCGAGACTTTGCGAGGGGCCTCGGGGTGCCAAAAATAAGTCGCGGGCAAAGCCGCGCCCAAAAATAAGCACCCGAAGGGCGAGGTGCCAAAACCCCCCAGCCGAAAAATGGCCAAAAAACGGGTGGGCTATAGCCTTGGTGGGGGGCGCGGGCGAAGTTCGTCCGCCGAACTCGGAATGGTGCGAGACTTTGCGAGGGGCCTCGGTGTGCCAAAAATAAGCCGCGGGCAAAGCCGCGCCCAAAACGATGCGCCCGAAGGTCGTGGTGCCAAAACCCCCCAGCGGAAAAATTGCCAAAAAACGGGTGGGCTATTGCAATGGTGGGGGGCGCGGGCGAAGTTCGTCCGCCGGACTCGGAATGGGGGAGACTTTGCGAGGGGCCTCGGGTGCCAAAAATAAGCCGCGGACAAAGCCGCGCCCAAAAATAAGCGCCCGAAGGTCGTGGTGCCAAAACCCCGCAGCGGAAAAATGGTCAAAAAATGGGTGGGCTATAGCCTTGGCGGGGGGCGCGGGCGAAGTTCGTCCGCCGGACTCGGAATGGGACGAGACTTTGCGAGGGTCCTCAGGGTGCCAAAAATAAGCCACGGGCAAAGGCGCGCCCAAAAATAAGTGCCCGAAGATCGTGGTGCCAAAACCCCCCAGCGGAAAAATGGCCAAAAAACGGGTGGGCCATAGCCTTGGTGGGGCGAGCGGGCGAAGTTCGTCCGCCGGACTCGGAATGGGGCGAGACTTTGCGAGGGGCCTCGGGGTACCAAAAATAAGCCGCGGGCAAAGCCGCGCCCAAAATTAAGCTCGCGAAGGTCGTGGTGCCAAAACCCCGCAGCGGAAAAATGGCCAAAAAACGGGTGGGCTATAGCCTTGCTGGGGGGCGCGGGCGAAGTTCGTCCGCCGGAGTCGGAATGGGGCGAGACTTTGCGAGGGGCCTCGTTGTGCCAAAAATAAGCCGCGGACAAAGCCGCGCCCAAAACGATGCGCCCGAAGGTCGTGGTGCCAAAACCCCCCAGCGGAAAAATTGCCAAAAAACGGGTGGGCTATTGCAATGGTGGGGGGCGCGGGCGAAGTTCGTCCGCCGGACTCGGAATGGGGGAGACTTTGCGAGGGGCCTCGAGTGCCAAAAATAAGCCGCGGACAAAGCCGCGCCCAAAAATAAGCGCCCGAAGGTCGTGGTGCCAAAACCCCGCAGCGGAAAAATGGTCAAAAAACGGGTGGGCTATAGCCTTGGCGGGGGGCGCGGGCGAAGTTCGTCCGCCGGACTCGGAATGGGACGAGACTTTGCGAGGGTCCTCAGGGTACCAAAAATAAGCCGCGGGCAAAGGCACGCCCAAAAATAAGTGCCCGAAGATCGTGGTGCCAAAACCCCCCAGCGGAAAAATGGCCAAAAAACGGGTGGGCCATAGCCTTGGTGGGGCGAGCGGGCGAAGTTCGTCCGCCGGACTCGGAATGGGGCGAGACTTTGCGAGGGTCCTCGGGGAGCCAAAAATAAGCCGCGGGCAAAGCCGCGCCCAAAATAAACGCCCGAAGGTCGTGGTGCCAAAATCCCCCAGCGGAAAAATGGCCAAAAAACATGTGGGCTATAGCCTTGATGTGGGGCGCGGGCGAAGTTCGTCCGCCGGACTCAGAATGCGGCGAGACTTTGCGAGGGGCCTCGGGGTGTCAAAAATAAGCCGCGGACAAAGCCGTTCCCAAAAATAAGTGCCCGAAGGTCGTGGTGCCAAAACCCCGCAGCGGAAAAATGGCCAAAAAACGGGTGGGCTATAGCCTTGGGGGGAGGGGCTGGCCCACTTCGTCCGCCGGACTCGGAATGGGGCGAGACTTTGCGAGCGGCCTCCGTGTGCCAAAAATAGGCCGCGGGCAGTGCCGCGCCCAAAAATAACCGCTCGAAGGCCGGGTTGCCAAGTTCGTCTAGCGGAAAAAGGCCACAAAAACGGGTGGGATATAGCCTTGGGGGGTGGGCCTGGCCGACTTGGTCCGCCGGACTCGGAATGTGCGAGACTTTGCGAGCGGCCTCCGTGTGCCAAAAATAGGCCCCAGGCATATCCGCGCCCAAAAATAGCCGCCCGAAGGCCGGGGCGCCAAGTTCGTCCAGCGGAAAAAGGCCACAAAAACGGGTGGGCTATAGCCTTGGGGGGTGGGGCTGGCCAACTTCGTCCGCCGAACTCGGAATGGTGCCAGACTTTGAGAGCGGCCTCCGTGTGCCAAAAATAGGCCCCGGGCACAGCCGCGCCCAAAAATAACCCCCCGAAGGCCGGGGCGCCAAGTTCGTCCTGCGGAAAAAGGCCACAAAAACGGGTGGGCTCTAGCCTTGGGGGTTGGGGATGGCCAACTTCGTCCGCCGGACTCGGAATGGCGCGAGACTTTGCGAGCAGCCTACGTGTACCAAAAGTAGGCCCCGGGCATAGCTGCGCCCAAAAATAACCGCCCGAAGGCCGGGGCGCCAAGTTCGTCCAGCGGAAAAAGGCCACAAAAACGGGTGGGCTATAGCCTTGGGGGGTGGGGCTGGCCAACTTCGTCCGCCGGACTCAGAATGGCGCGAGACTTTGCGAGTGGCCTCCGTGTGCCAAAAATAGGCCGCGGGCATAGCCGCTCTGAAAAATAACAGCCCGAAGGCCGGGGCGCCTAGTTCGTCCAGCGGAAAAAAGCCACAAAAACGGGTGGGCTATAGCCTTGGGGGTGGGGGCTGGCCAACTTCGTCCGCCGGACTCGGAATGGCGCGAGACTTTACGAGCGGCCTCCGTGTGCCAAAAATAGGACCCGGGCACAGCTGCACCCAAAAATAGCCGCCCTAAGGCCGGGTTGCCAAGTTCGTCCAGCGGAAAAAGGCCACAAAAACGGGTGGGCTATAGCCCTGGGGGGTGGGCCTGGCAAACTTCGTCCGCCGAACTCGGAATGGTGCGAAACATTGCGAGCGGCCTCCGTGTGCCAAAAATAGGACCCGGGCACAGCTGTACCCAAAAATAGCCACCCTAAGGCCGGGGCGCCAAGTTCGTCCAGCGTAAAAAGGCCACAAAAACGGGTGGGCTATAGCCTTGGGGGGTGGGGCTGGCCCACTTCGTCCGCCGGACTCGGAATGGCGCGTGACTTTGTGAGCGGCCTCCGTGTGCCAAAAATAGGCCCCGGGCACAGCCGCGCCCAAAAATAACCACCGAAAGGCCGGGGCGCCAAGTTCGTCCAGCGGAAAAAGCCCACAAAAACGGGTGGGCTATAGCCTTGGGGGGTGGGGCTGGCCAACTTCGTCCGCCGAACTCGGAATGGCGCGAGACTTTACGAGCGGCCTTCGTGTACCAAAACTAGGCCCCGGGCACAGCCGCGCACAAAAATAACCGCCCGAAGGCCGGGGCGCCAAGTTCGTCCAGCGGAAAAAAGCCACAAAAACGGGTGGGCCTTGGGGGGTGGGGCTGGCCAACTTTTTCCGCCGGACTCGGAATGGCGCGAGACTTTGCGAGCAGCCTCCGTGTCCAAAAAATAGGCCCCGGGCACAGCCGCACCCAAAAATAACCGCCCGAAGGCCGGGGCGCCAAGTTCGTCCAGCGGAAAAAGGCCACAAAAACGGGTGGGCTATAGCCTTGGGGGGTGGGGCTGGCCAACTTCGTCCGCCGGACTCGGAATGGCGCGAGACTTTACGAGCGGCCTCCGTGTGCCAAAAATAGGACCCGGGCACAGCTGCACCCAAAAATAGCCGCCCTAAGGCCGGGTTGCCAAGTTCGTCCAGCGGAAAAAGGCCACAAAAACGGGTGGGCTATAGCCCTGGGGGGTGGGCCTGGCAAACTTCGTCCGCCGAACTCGGAATGGTGCGAAACATTGCGAGCGGCCTCCGTGTGCCAAAAATAGGACCCGGGCACAGCTGTACCCAAAAATAGCCGCCCTAAGGCCGGGGCGCCAAGTTCGTCCAGCGTAAAAAGGCCACAAAAACGGGTGGGCTATAGCCTTGGGGGGTGGGGCTGGCCCACTTCGTCCGCCGGACTCGGAATGGCGCGTGACTTTGTGAGCGGCCTCCGTGTGCCAAAAATAGGCCCCGGGCACAGCCGCGCCCAAAAATAACCACCGAAAGGCCGGGGCGCCAAGTTCGTCCAGCGGAAAAAGCCCACAAAAACGGGTGGGCTATAGCCTTGGGGGGTGGGGCTGGCCAACTTCGTCCGCCGGACTCGGAATGGCGCGAGACTTTACGAGCGGCCTTCGTGTACCAAAACTAGGCCCCGGGCACAGCCGCGCACAAAAATAACCGCCCGAAGGCCGGGGCGCCAAGTTCGTCCAGCGGAAAAAAGCCACAAAAACGGGTGGGCCTTGGGGGGTGGGGCTGGCCAACTTTTCCGCCGGACTCGGAATGGCGCGAGACTTTGCGAGCAGCCTCCGTGTCCAAAAAATAGGCCCCGGGCACAGCCGCACCCAAAAATAACCGCCCGAAGGCCGGGGCGCCACGTTCGTCCAAATGGGAAAAGGCCACAAAACGGGTGGGCTATAGCCTTGGGGGGTGGGGCTGGCCAACTTCGTCCGCCGGACTCGGAATGGCGCGAGACTTTACGAGCGGCCTCCGTGTGCCAAAAATAGGACCCGGGCACAGCTGCACCCAAAAATAGCCGCCCTAAGGCCGGGTTGCCAAGTTCGTCCAGCGGAAAAAGGCCACAAAAACGGGTGGGCTATAGCCCTGGGGGGTGGGCCTGGCAAACTTCGTCCGCCGAACTCGGAATGGTGCGAAACATTCGAGCGGCCTCCGTGTGCCAAAAATAGGACCCGGGCACAGCTGTACCCAAAAATAGCCGCCCTAAGGCCGGGGCGCCAAGTTCGTCCAGCGTAAAAAGGCCACAAAAACGGGTGGGCTATAGCCTTGGGGGGTGGGGCTGGCCCACTTCGTCCGCCGGACTCGGAATGGCGCGTGACTTTGTGAGCGGCCTCCGTGTGCCAAAAATAGGCCCCGGGCACAGCCGCGCCCAAAAATAACCACCGAAAGGCCGGGGCGCCAAGTTCGTCCAGCGGAAAAAGCCCACAAAAACGGGTGGGCTATAGCCTTGGGGGGTGGGGCTGGCCAACTTCGTCCGCCGGACTCGGAATGGCGCGAGACTTTACGAGCGGCCTTCGTGTACCAAAACTAGGCCCCGGGCACAGCCGCGCACAAAAATAACCGCCCGAAGGCCGGGGCGCCAAGTTCGTCCAGCGGAAAAAAGCCACAAAAACGGGTGGGCCTTGGGGGGTGGGGCTGGCCAACTTTTTCCGCCGGACTCGGAATGGCGCGAGACTTTGCGAGCAGCCTCCGTGTCCAAAAAATAGGCCCCGGGCACAGCCGCACCCAAAAATAACCGCCCGAAGGCCGGGGCGCCAAGTTCGTCCAGCGGAAAAAGGCCACAAAAACGGGTGGGCTATAGCCTTGGGGGGTGGGGCTGGCCAACTTTGTCCGCCGGACTCGGAATGGCGCGAGACTTTACGAGCGGCCTCCGTGTGCCAAAAATAGGACCCGGGCACAGCTGCACCCAAAAATAGCCGCCCTAAGGCCGGGTTGCCAAGTTCGTCCAGCGGAAAAAGGCCACAAAAACGGGTGGGCTATAGCCCTGGGGGGTGGGCCTGGCAAACTTCGTCCGCCGAACTCGGAATGGTGCGAAACATTGCGAGCGGCCTCCGTGTGCCAAAAATAGGACCCGGGCACAGCTGTACCCAAAAATAGCCGCCCTAAGGCCGGGGCGCCAAGTTCGTCCAGCGTAAAAAGGCCACAAAAACGGGTGGGCTATAGCCTTGGGGGGTGGGGCTGGCCCACTTCGTCCGCCGGACTCGGAATGGCGCGTGACTTTGTGAGCGGCCTCCGTGTGCCAAAAATAGGCCCCGGGCACAGCCGCGCCCAAAAATAACCTCCGAAAGGCCGGGGCGCCAAGTTCGTCCAGCGGAAAAAGCCCACAAAAACGGGTGGGCTATAGCCTTGGGGGGTGGGGCTGGCCAACTTCGTCCGCCGGACTCAGAATGGCGCGAGACTTTGCGAGTGGCCTCCGTGTGCCAAAAATAGGCCGCGGGCATAGCCGCTCTGAAAAATAACAGCCCGAAGGCCGGGGCGCCTAGTTCGTCCAGCGGAAAAAAGCCACAAAAACGGGTGGGCTATAGCCTTGGGGGTGGGGGCTGGCCAACTTCGTCCGCCGGACTCGGAATGGCGCGAGACTTTACGAGCGGCCTCCGTGTGCCAAAAATAGGACCCGGGCACAGCTGCACCCAAAAATAGCCGCCCTAAGGCCGGGTTGCCAAGTTCGTCCAGCGGAAAAAGGCCACAAAAACGGGTGGGCTATAGCCCTGGGGGGTGGGCCTGGCAAACTTCGTCCGCCGAACTCGGAATGGTGCGAAACATTGCGAGCGGCCTCCGTGTGCCAAAAATAGGACCCGGGCACAGCTGTACCCAAAAATAGCCGCCCTAAGGCCGGGGCGCCAAGTTCGTCCAGCGTAAAAAGGCCACAAAAACGGGTGGGCTATAGCCTTGGGGGGTGGGGCTGGCCCACTTCGTCCGCCGGACTCGGAATGGCGCGTGACTTTGTGAGCGGCCTCCGTGTGCCAAAAATAGGCCCCGGGCACAGCCGCGCCCAAAAATAACCACCGAAAGGCCGGGGCGCCAAGTTCGTCCAGCGGAAAAAGCCCACAAAAACGGGTGGGCTATAGCCTTGGGGGGTGGGGCTGGCCAACTTCGTCCGCCGAACTCGGAATGGCGCGAGACTTTACGAGCGGCCTTCGTGTACCAAAACTAGGCCCCGGGCACAGCCGCGCACAAAAATAACCGCCCGAAGGCCGGGGCGCCAAGTTCGTCCAGCGGAAAAAGGCCACAAAAACGGGTGGGCGATGGGGGGGGGGGCTGGCCATCTAAATCCTCCGGACTCGGAATGGCGCGAGACTTTGCGAGCAGCCTCCGTGTCCAAAAAATAGGCCCCGGGCACAGCCGCACCCAAAAATAACCGCCCGAAGGCCGGGGCGCCAAGTTCGTCCAGCGGAAAAAGGCCACAAAAACGGGTGGGCTATAGCCTTGGGGGGTGGGGCTGGCCAACTTCGTCCGCCGGACTCGGAATGGCGCGAGACTTTACGAGCGGCCTCCGTGTGCCAAAAATAGGACCCGGGCACAGCTGCACCCAAAAATAGCCGCCCTAAGGCCGGGTTGCCAAGTTCGTCCAGCGGAAAAAGGCCACAAAAACGGGTGGGCTATAGCCCTGGGGGGTGGGCCTGGCAAACTTCGTCCGCCGAACTCGGAATGGTGCGAAACATTGCGAGCGGCCTCCGTGTGCCAAAAATAGGACCCGGGCACAGCTGTACCCAAAAATAGCCGCCCTAAGGCCGGGGGCCAAGTTCGTCCAGCGTAAAAAGGCCACAAAAACGGGTGGGCTATAGCCTTGGGGGGTGGGGCTGGCCTAGTTCGTCCGCCTGAATCGGAATGGCGCGTGACTTTGTGTGCGGCCTCCGTGAGCCTAAATTAGGCCCCGGCACAGCCGCGCCCAAAAATAACCACCGAAAGGCCGGGCGCCAAGTTCGTCCAGCGGAAAAAGCCCACAAAAACGGGTGGGCTATAGCCTTGGGGGTGGGGCTGGCCAACTTCGTCCGCCCGGACTCGGAATGGCGCGAGACTTTACGAGCGGCCTCGTGTACCAAAACTAGGCCCCGGCACAGCCACAAGCACAAAAATAACCGCCCGAAGGCCGGGCGCCAAGTTCGTCCAGCGGAAAAAGCACAAAACGGGTGGGCCTTGGGGGGTGGGGCTGGCCAACTTTTTCCGCCGGACTCGGAATGGCGCGAGACTTTGCGAGCAGCCTCCGTGTCCAAAAAATAGGCCCCGGGCACAGCCGCACCCAAAAATAACCGCCCGAAGGCCGGGGCGCCAAGTTCGTCCAGCGGAAAAAGGCCACAAAAACGGGTGGGCTATAGCCTTGGGGGGTGGGGCTGGCCAACTTCGTCCGCCGGACTCGGAATGGCGCGAGACTTTACGAGCGGCCTCCGTGTGCCAAAAATAGGACCCGGGCACAGCTGCACCCAAAACAAGCCGCCATAAGGCCGGGGCGCCAAGTTCGTCCAGCGGAAAAAGGCCACAAAAACGGGTGGGCTATAGCCCTGGGGGGTGGGCCTGGCAAACTTCGTCCGCCGAACTCGGAATGGTGCGAAACATTCGAGCGGCCTCCGTGTGCCAAAAATAGGACCCGGGCACAGCTGTACCCAAAAATAGCCGCCCTAAGGCCGGGGCGCCAAGTTCGTCCAGCGTAAAAAGGCCACAAAAACGGGTGGGCTATAGCCTTGGGGGGTGGGGCTGGCCCACTTCGTCCGCCGGACTCGGAATGGCGCGTGACTTTGTGAGCGGCCTCCGTGTGCCAAAAATAGGCCCCGGGCACAGCCGCGCCCAAAAATAACCACCGAAAGGCCGGGGCGCCAAGTTCGTCCAGCGGAAAAAGCCCACAAAAACGGGTGGGCTATGGGCGGGGGGGGTGGGGCTGGCTAACTTGTTCCGCCGGACTCGGAATGGCGCGTGACTTTTCGAGCGGCCTTCGTGTTCCAAAACTAGGCCCCGGGCACAGCCGCGCACAAAAATAACCGCCCGAAGGCCGGGGCGCCAAGTTCGTCCAGCGGAAAAAAGCCACAAAAACGGGTGGGCCTTGGGGGGTGGGGCTGGCCAACTTTTTCCGCCGGACTCGGAATGGCGCGAGACTTTACGAGCAGCCTCCGTGTGCAAAAAATAGGCCCCGGGCACAGGCGCATAAAAATAACCGCCCAAGGCCGGGCGCCAAGTTCGCCCAAATGGAAAAAAGGCCACAAAAACGGGTGGGCTATAGCCTTGGGGGGTGGGGCTGGCCAACTTCGTCCGCCGGACTCGGAATGGCGCGAGACTTTACGAGCGGCCTCCGTGTGCCAAAAATAGGACCCGGGCACAGCTGCACCCAAAAATAGCCGCCCTAAGGCCGGGTAGCCAAGTTCGTCCAATGGAAAAGGCCACAAAAACGGGTGGGCTATAGCCACTGGGGTGGGGCTGGCAAACTTCGTCCGCCGTACTCGGAATGGTGCGATACTTTTCGAGCGGCCTCCGTGTGCCAAAAATAGGACCCGGGCACAGCTGTACCCAAAAATAGCCGCCCTAAGGCCGGGGCGCCAAGTTCGTCCAGCGTAAAAAGGCCACAAAAACGGGTGGGCTATAGCCTTGGGGGTGGGGCTGGCCCACATCGTCCGCCTCGGACTCGGAATGGCGCGTGACTTTGTGAGCGGCCTCCGTGTGCCAAAAATAGGCCCCGGGCACAGCCGCGCCCAAAAATAACCTCCGAAAGGCCGGGGCGCCAAGTTCGTCCAGCGGAAAAAGCCCACAAAAACGGGTGGGCTATAGCCTTGGGGGGTGGGGCTGGCCAACTTCGTCCGCCGGACTCGGAATGGCGCGAGACTTTACGAGCGGCCTTCGTGTACCAAAACTAGGCCCCGGGCACAGCCGCGCACAAAAATAACCGCCCGAAGGCCGGGGCGCCAAGTTCGTCCAGCGGAAAAAAGCCACAAAAACGGGTGGGCCTTGGGGGGTGGGGCTGGCCAACTTTTTCCGCCCTTGGGGGGTGGGGCTGGCCAACTTTTTCCGCCGGACTCGGAATGGCGCGAGACTTTGCGAGCAGCCTCTGTGTCCAAAAAATAGGCCCCGGGCACAGCCGCACCCAAAAATAACCGCCCGAAGGCCGGGGCGCCAAGTTCGTCCAGCGGAAAAAGGCCACAAAAACGGGTGGGCTATAGCCTTGGGGGGTGGGGCTGGCCAACTTCGTCCGCCGGACTTGGAATGGCGCGTGCCTTTTCGAACGGCTTCCGTGTGCCAAAAATAGGCCCCGGGCACAGCCGCGCCCAAAAATAATCGCCCGAAGGCCGGGGCGCCAAGTTCGTCCAACGGAAAAAGGCCACAAAAAAGGGTGGGCTATAGCCTTGGGGGGTGGGGCCGGCCAACTTCATCCAGAAGACTCGGAATGGCGCGAGACTTTGCGAGGCACCTCCGTTTGCCAAAAATAGGCCGTGGGCAGAGCCGCGCCCAAAAATACCCGTCCGAAGGCCGCGGCGCCAAGTTCGTCCACCGGAAAAGGCCACAAAAACGGGTGGGCTATAGCCTTGGGGGGTGGGGCCGGTCAACTTCATCCGCCAGACTCGGAATGGCGCGAGACTTTGCGAGGCGCCTCCGTGTGCCAAAAATAGGCCGCGGGCAGAGCCGCGCCCAAAAATACCCGCCCGAAGGCCGCGGTGCCAAGTTCGTCCAGCGGAAAAAGGCCACAAAAACGGGTGGGCTATAGCCTTGGGGGGTGGGGCTGGCCAACTTCGTCCGCCGGACTCGGAATGGCGCGAGACTTTGTCAAGGGCCTCCCTGAGCCAAAAATAGGCCGTGCGGACAGCCGCGCCCAAAAATAACGGTCCGAAGGCCGGGGCGCCAAGTTCGTCCAGCGGAAAAAGGCCACAAAAACGGGTGGGCTATAGCCTTGGGGGTTGGGGCTGGCCAACTTCGTCCGCCGAACTCGGAATGGCGCGAAACTTTGCGAGCGGCCTCCGTGTGCCAAAAATAGGACCCGGGTACAGCTGCACCCAAAAATAGCCGCCCTAAGGCCGGGGCGCCAACTTCGTCCAGCGGAAAAAGGCCACAAAACCGAGTGGGCTATAGCCTTGGGGGGTGGGGCTGGCCCACTTCGTCCGCCGGACTCGGAATGGCGTGTGACTTTGCGAGCGGACTCCGTGTGCCAAAAATAGGCCCCGGGCACAGCCGCGCCCAAAAATAACCACCGAAAGGCCGGGGCGCCAAGTTCGTCCAGCGGAAAAAGGCCACAAAAACGGGTGGGCTATAGCCTTGGGGGGTGGGGCTGGCCAACTTCGTCCGCCGGACTCGGAATGGCGCGAGACTTTGTCAAGGGCCTCCCTGAGCCAAAAATAGGCCGTGCGGACAGCCGCGCCCAAAAATAACGGTCCGAAGGCCGGGGCGCCAAGTTCGTCCAGCGGAAAAAGGCCACAAAAACGGGTGGGCTATAGCCTTGGGGGTTGGGGCTGGCCAACTTCGTCCGCCGAACTCGGAATGGCGCGAAACTTTGCGAGCGGCCTCCGTGTGCCAAAAATAGGACCCGGGTACAGCTGCACCCAAAAATAGCCGCCCTAAGGCCGGGGCGCCAACTTCGTCCAGCGGAAAAAGGCCACAAAACCGAGTGGGCTATAGCCTTGGGGGGTGGGGCTGGCCCACTTCGTCCGCCGGACTCGGAATGGCGTGTGACTTTGCGAGCGGACTCCGTGTGCCAAAAATAGGCCCCGGGCACAGCCGCGCCCAAAAATAACCACCGAAAGGCCGGGGCGCCAAGTTCGTCCAGCGGAAAAAGCCCACAAAAACGGGTGGGCTATAGCCTTGGGGGGTGGGGCTGGCCGACTTCGTCCGCCGGACTCTGAATGGCGCGAGACTTTGCGAGGCGCCTCGGTGTACCAAAAATAGGCCGCGGGCACAGACGCGTCCAAAAATACCCGCCCGAAGGCCGCGGCGCCAAGTTCGTCCAGCGGAAAAAGGCCACAAAAACGGGTGGGCTATAGCCTTGGGGGGTGGGCCTGGCAAACTTCGTCCGCCGAACTCGGAATGGCGCGAAACTTTGCGAGCGGCCTCCGTGTGCCAAAAATAGGACCCGGGTACAGCTGCACCCAAAAATAACCGCCCTAAGGCCGGGGCGCCAAGTTCGTCCAGCGGAAAAAGGCCACAAAAACGAGTGGGCTATAGCCTTGGGGGGTGGGGCTGGCCCACTTCGTCCGCCGGACTCGGAATGTGCGAGACTTTGCGAGCGGCCTCCGTGTGCCAAAAATAGGCCCCGGGCAGAGCAGCGCCCAAAAATAACCGCCCGAAGGCCGGGGCACCAAGTTCGTCCAGCGGAAGAGGGCCACAAAAACGGGTGGGCTATAGCCTTGGGGGGTGGGGCTGGCCCACTTCGTCCGCCGGACTCGGAATGGCGCGTGATTTTGCGAGCGGCCTCCGTGTGCCAAAAATAGGCCCCGGGCACAGCCGCGCCCAAAAATAACCACCGAAAGGCCGGGGCGCCAAGTTCGTCCAGCGGAAAAAGCCCACAAAAACGGGTGGGCTATAGCCTTGGGGGGTGGGGCTGGCCAACTTCGTCCGCCGGACTCGGAATGGCGCGAGACTTTGCGAGCGGCCTCCGTGTGCCAAAATTAGGCCGCGGGCACTGCCGCGCCCAAAAATAACCGCCCGAAGGACGGGGCGCCAAGTTCGTCCAGCGGAAAAAGGCCACAAAAACGGGTGGGCTATAGCCTTGGGGGGTGGGGCTGGCCAACTTCGTCCGCCGGACTCGGAATGGCGCGAGACTTTGCGAGCGGCCTCCGTGTGCAAAAAATAGGCCCCGGGCACAGCCGCGCCCAAAAATAACCGCCCGAAGGCCGGGGCGCCAGGTTCGTCCAGCGGAAAAAGGACACAAAAACGGGTGGGCCTTGGGGGGTGGGGCTGGCCAAATTTTTCCGCCGGACTCAGAATGGCGTAAGACTTTGTGATCAGCCTCCGTGTGCCAAAAATAGGCCCCGGGCACAGCCACGCCCAAAAATAACCGCCCGAAGGCCGGGGCGCCAAGTTCGTCCAGCGGAGAAAGGCCACAAAAACGGGTGGGCTATAGCCTTGGCGGGTGGGGCTGGCCAACTTCGTCCGCCGGACTCGGAATGGAGCGAGACGTTGCGAGCAGACTCCGTGTGCCAAAAATAGGCCCCGGGCACAGCCGCGCCCAAAAATAACCGCCCGAAGGCCGGGGCGCCAAGTTCGTCCAGCGGAAAAAGCCCACAAAAACGGTTGGGCTATAGCCTTGGGGGGTGGGGCTGGCCCACTTCGTCCGCCGGACTCGGAATGGCGCGTGACTTTGCGAGCGGCCTCCGTGTGCCAAAAATAGGCCCCGGGCACAGCCGCGCCCAAAAATAACCACCGAAAGGCCGGGGCGCCAAGTTCGTCCAGCGGAAAAAGGCCACAAAAACGGGTGGGCTATAGCCTTGGGGGGTGGGGCTGGCCAAATTCGTCCGCCGGACTCGGAATGGCGCGAGACTTTGCGAGCGGCCTCCGTGTGCAAAAAATAGGCCCCGGGCACAGCCGCACCCAAAAATAACCGCCCGAAGGCCGGGGCGCCAGGTTCGTCCAGCGGAAAAAGGATACAAAAACGGGTGGGCCTTGGGGGGTGGGGCTGGCCAAATTTTTCCGCCGGACTCGGAATGGCGTAAGACTTTGTGAGCAGCCTCCGTGTGCCAAAAATAGGCCCCGGGCACAGCCACGCCCAAAAATAACCGCCCGAAGGCCGGGGCGCCAAGTTCGTCCAGCGGAGAAAGGCCACAAAAACGGGTGGGCTATAGCCTTGGTGGGTGGGGCTGGCCAACTTCGTCCGCCGGACTCGGAATGGAGCGAGACGTTGCGAGCAGACTCCGTGTGCCAAAAATAGGCCCCGGGCACAGCCGCGCCCAAAAATAACCGCCCGAAGGCCGGGGCGCCAAGTTCGTCCAGCGGAAAAAGGCCACAAAAACGGGCGGGCTATACCTTGGGGGGTGGGGCTGGCCAAGTTCGTCCGCCGGACTCGGAATGGCGCGACACTTTGCGAGGCGCCTCCGTGTGCCAAAAATAGGCCCCGGGCAGAGCAGCGCCCAAAAATAACCGCCCGAAGGCCGGGGCACCAAGTTCGTCCAGCGGAAGAGGGCCACAAAAACGGGTGGGCTATAGCCTTGGGGGGTGGGGCTGGCCACCTTCGTCCGCCGGACTCGGAATGGCGCGAGACTTTGCGAGCAGCCTCCGTGTGCCAAAAATAGGCCACGGGCACAGCCGCGGCCAAAACTAACCGACCGAAGGCCGCGGCGCCAAGTTCGTCCAGCGGAAAAAGGCCACAAAAAAGGGTGGGCTATAGCCTTGGGGGGTGGGGCTGGCCAACTTCGTCCGCCGGACTCGGAATGGAGCGACACTTTGCGAGCGGCCTCCGTGTGCCAAAAATAGTCCCCGGGCACAGCCGCGCCCAAAAATAACCGCCCGAAGGCCGGGGCGCCAAGTTCGTCCAGCGGAAAAAGGCCACAAAAACGGGCGGGCTATATCTTGAGGGGTGGGGCTGGCCAAGTTCGTCCGCCGGACTCGGAATGGTGCGAGACTTTGCGAACGGCATCCGTATGCCAAAAATAGGGCCCGGGCACATCCGCGCCCAAAAATAACCGCCCGAAGGCCGGGGCGCCAAGTTCGTCCAGCGGAAAAAGGCCACAAAAACGGGCGGGCTATACCTTGGGGGGTGGGGCTAGCCAACTTCCTCCGCCGGACTCGGAATGGCGCGAGAATTTGCGAGCGGCCTCCGTGTGCCAAAAATAGGCCCCGGGCATAGCCGTGCCCAAAAATAACCGCCCGAAGGCCGGGGCGCCAAGTTCGTCCAGCGGAAAAAGGCAACAAAAACGAGTGGGCTATAGCCTTGGGGGGTGGGGCTGGCCAACTTCGTCCGCCGGACTCGGAATGGCGCAAGACTTTGCGAGGGGCCTCCTTGTGCCAAAAATAGGCCCCGGGCATAGCCGCGCCCAAAAATAACCGCCCGAAGGCCGGGGCGCCAAGTTCGTCCAGCGGAAAAAGGAGCACAAAAACGGGTGGGCTATAGCCTTGGCGGGTGGGGCTGGCCAACTTCGTCCGCCGGACTCGGAATGGCGCGAGACTTTGCGAGCGGCCGCCGTGTGCAAAAAATAGGCCCCGGACACAGCCGCGCCCAAAAATAACTGCCCGAAGGCCGGGGCGCCAATTTCGTCCAGCGGAAAAAGGCCACAAAAACGGGTGGGCTATAGCCTTGGGGGGTGGGGCTGGCCAACTTCGTCCGCCGGACTCGGAATGGCGGGAGACTTTGCGAGCGGCCTCCGCGTGTCAAAATTAGGCCACGGGCACAGCCGCGCCCAAAAATAACCGCCCGAAGGCCGGGGCGCCAAGTTCGTCCAGCGGAAAAATGGCCAAAAAACGGGTTGGCTATAGCCTTGGGGGGAGGGGCTGGCCCACTTCGTCCGCCGGACTCGGAGTGGGTCGAGACTTTGCGAGTGGCCTCCGCGTGCCAAAAATAGGCCGCGGGCCCAGGCGCGCCAAAAATAACCGACCGAAGGCCGGGGCGCAAAGTTCGTCCAGCGGAAAAATGGCCAGAAAACTGGTGGGCTATAGCCTTGGGGGGAGGGGCTGACAAACTTCGTCCGTCGGCCTCAGAATGCGGCGAGACTTTACGAGCGGCCTTTGCATGCCAAAAATAGGCCGCGGGCACAGCCGCGCCCAAAAATAACCACCCGAAGGCTGGGGCGCCAAGTTCGTCCAGCGGAAAAATGGCCAAAAAACGGGTGGGCTATAGCCTTGGGGGGAGGGGCTGGCAAACTTCGTCCGCCGGACTCGGAATGGGGCGAGACTTTGCGAGCAGCCACCACGTGCCAAAAATAGGCCGCGGGCATAGCCGCGCCCAAAAATAACCCCCCGAAGGTCGGCGCACCCAAACCCCCCAGCGGAAAAATGGCCAAAAAACGGGTGGGCTATAGCGTTGGGGGGAGGGGCTGGCGAACTTCGTCCGCCGGACTCGGAATGGGGCGAGAGTTTGCGAGCGGCCTGGCGTGCAAAAAATAGGCCGCGGGCATAGCCGCGCCCAAAAATAACCGCCCGAAGGTCGGCGCGCCCAAACCCCCCAGCGGAAAAATTGCCAAAAAACGGGTGGGCTATAGCCGTGGGGGGAAGGGATGGCCAACTTCGTCCGCCGGACTCGGAATGGCGCGAGACTTTGCGAGCGGCCTCCGCGTGCCAAAAATAGGCCACGGGCACAGCCGCGCCCAAAAATAACCGCCCGAAGGCCGGGGCGCCAAGTTCGTCCAGCGGAAAACTGGCCAAAAAACGGGTTGGCTATAGCCTTGGGGGGAGGGGCTGGCCCACTTCGTCCGCCGGACTCGGAGTGGGTCGAGACTTTCCGAGCGGCCTCCGCGTGCCAAAGATAGGCCGCGGGCCCAGCCGCGCCCAAAAATAACCGCCCGAAGGTCGACGCGTCCAAACCCCCCAACGGAAAAATGGCCAAAAACCGGGTGGGCTATAGCCGTGGGGGGAAGGGCTGGTCCACTTCGTCCGCCGGACTCGGAATGGGACGAGACTTTGCGAGCGGACTCCACGTACCAAAAATAGGCCGTGGGCACAGCCGTACCCAAAAATAACCGCCCGAAGGCCGGGGCGCCAAGTTCGTCCAGCGGAAAAATGGCCAGAAAACTGGTGGGCTATAGCCTTGGGGGGAGGGGCTGGCAAACTTCGTCCGTCGGCCTCAGAATGGGGCGAGACTTTATGAGCGTCCTCCGCATGCCAAAAATAGGCCGCGGGCACAGCCACGCCCAAAAATAACCGCCCGAAGGCTGGGGCGCCAAGTTCGTCCAGCGGAAAAATGGCCAAAAAACGGGTGGGCTATAGCCTTGGGGGGAGGGGCTGGCAAACTTCGTCCGCCGGAATCGGAATGGGCGAGACTTTGCGAGCAGCCTCCGCATGCCAAAAATAGGCCACGGGCACAGCCGCGCCCAAAAATAACCCCCCGAAGGTCGGCGCACCCAAACCCCCCAGCGGAAAAATGGCCAAAAAACGGGTGGGCTATAGCGTTGGGGGGAGGGGCTGGCGAACTTCGTCCGCCGGACTCGGAATGGGGTGAGACTTTACGAGCGGCCTCCGCGTGCCAAAAATAGGCTGCAGACACAGCCGCGCCCAAAAATAACCGCCCGAAGGCCGGGGCGCCAAGTTCGTCCAGCGGAAAAATGGCCAAAAAACGGGTGGGCTATAGCCTTGGGGGGAGGGGCTGGCAAACTTCGTCCGTCGGACTCGGAATGGGGCGAGACTTTACGAGCGGCCTCCGTGTGCCAAAAATAGGCCGCGGGCACAGCCGCTCCCAAAAATAACCCCCCGAAGGTCGTTGCGCCCAAACCGCCCAGCAGAAAAATGGCCAAAAAACGGGTGGGCTATAGCCTTGGGGGGAGGGGCTGGCCAACTTCGTCCGCCGGACTCGGAATGGGGCGAGACTTTACAAGTGGCCTTTACGCTCCAAAAATAGGCCGCGGGCACAGGCACGCCCAAAAATAACCGCCCGAAGGCCGGGGCGCCAAGTTCGTCCAGCGGAAAAATGGCCAAAAAACGGGTGGGCTATAGGCTTGGGGGGAGGGGCTGGGCAACTTCGTCCGCCGGACTCGGAATGGGACGAGACTTTGTGAGCGGCCAACGCGTACAAAAAATAGGCCGCGGGCATAGCCGCGCCCAAAAATAACCTCCCGAACGTGGGGCGCCAAGTTCGTCTAGCGGAAAAATGGCCAAAAAACGGGTGGGCTATAGCCTTGGGGGGAGGGGCTGGCCAACTTCGTCCGCCGGACTCGGAATGGGGCGAGACTTTACGAGCGGCCTCCGCATGCCAAAAATAGGACGCGGGCACAGCCGCGCCCAAAAATAACCGCCCGAAGACCGGGGCAACAAGTTCGTCCAGCGGAAAAATGGCCAAAAAACGGGTGGGCTATAGCCTTGGGGGGAGGGGCTGGCCAACATCGTCCGCCGGACTCGGAATGGGTCGAGACTTTGCGACCAGCCTCCGCGTGCCAAAAATACGTGGCGGGAACCACCGCGCCCAAAAATAACCCCCCGAAGGTCGGCTCGCCCAAACCCCCCAGCGGAAAAATGGCCAAAAAACGGGAGGGCTATAGCCTTGGGGGGAGGGGCTGGGCAACTTCGTCCGCCGGACTCGGAATGGGGCGAGACTTTTCGAGCATCCTCCGCGTGGTAAAAATAGGCCGCGGGCACAGCCGTACCGAAAAATAACCGCCCGAAGTCCGGGGCGCCAAGTTCGTCCAGCGGAAAAATGGCCACAAAACGGGTGGGTTATAGCCTTGGGGATAAAGGCTGGCCCACTTCGTCCGCCGGACTCGGAATGGGGCGAGACTTTACGAGCGGCCTCCGCGTGCCAAAAATAGGCCGCGGGCACAGCCGCGCCCAAAAATAACCCCCCAATGGCCGGGGCGCAAAGTTCGTCCTGCGGAAAAATGGCCAAAAAACGGGTGGGCGATAGCCTTGGGGGTAGGGGCTGGCCAACTTCGTCCGCCGGAGTCGGAATGGGGCGAGACTTTGCGAGCGGCCTCCGCATGCCAAAAATATACCACGTGCACAGCCGCGCCCAAAAATAAACCCCCGAAGGTCGGCGCGCCCAAACCCCCCAGCGGAAAAATGGCCAAAAAACGGGTGGGCTATAGCCTTGGGGGGAGGGGCTGGCCCACTTCGTCCGCCGGACTCGGAATGGGCGAGAATTTGCGAGCGCGCTCCGCGTACCAAAAATAGGCCGCGGGCACAGCCGCGCCCAAAAATAACCGCCCGAAGGCCGGGGCGCCAAGTTCGTCCAGCGGAAAAATGGCCACAAAAACGGGTGGGATATAGCCTTGGGGGTGGGGCTGGCCAATTTCGTCTTCCGGACTCGGAATGGCGCGAGACTTTGTGAGGCGCCTCTGTGTGCCAAAAATAGGCCGCGGACACAGCCCTGCCCGAAGGCCGGGGTGCCAAGTACGTCCAGCGGAAAAAGGCCACAAAAACGGGTGGGCTATAGCCTTGGGGGGTGGGGCTGGCCAACTTCGTCCGCCGGACTCGGAATGGCGCGAGACTTTGCGAGGCGCCTCGGTGTACCAAAAATAGGCCGCGGGCACAGACGCATCCAAAAATACCCGCCCGAAGGCCGCGGCGCCAAGTTCGTCCAGCGGAAAAAGGCCACAAAAACGGGTGGGCTATAGCCTTGGGGGTGGGGCTGGCCAACTTCGTCCGCCGGACTCGGAATGGCGCGAGACTTTGCGAGGTGCATCCATGTGCCAAAAATAGGCCGCGGTCACAGCCGCGCCCAAAAATACCCGCCCGAAGCCCGGGGCGCCAAGTTCGTCCAGCGGAAAAATGGCCACAAAAACGGGTGGGCTATAGCCTTGGGGGTGGGGCTGGCCAACTTCGTCCGCCGGACTCGGAATGGCGCGAGACTTTGCGAGGCACCTCCGTGTGCCAAAAATAGGCCACGGACACAGCCCTGCCCGAAGGCCGGGGCGCCAAGTTCGTCCAGCGGAAAAAAGCCACAAAAACGAGTGGGCTATAGCCCTGGGGGGTGGGGCTGGCCAACTTCGTCCGCCGGGCTCGGAATGGCGCGAGACTTTGCGAGGCACCTCCGTGTGCCAAAAATAGACAGCGGACACAGCCGCGCTATAAAATACCCGCCCGAAGGCCGGGGCGCCAAGTTCGTCCAGTGGAAAAAGGCCACAAAAACGGGTGGGCTATAGCCTTGGGGGTGGGGCTGGCCAACTTCGTCCGCCGGACTCGGAATGGCGCGAGACTTTGCGAGGTGCATCCATGTGCCAAAAATAGGCCGCGGTCACAGCCGCGCCCAAAAATACCCGCCCGAAGGCCGGGGCGCCAAGTTCGTCCAGCGGAAAAAGGCCGCAAAAATGGGTGGGCTATAGCCTTGGGGGGTGGGGCTGGCAAACTTCGTCCGCCGGACTCGGAATGGTGTGAGACTTTGTGAGGCGCCTCCGTGTGCGAAAAATAGGCCGCGGGCAGAGCCGCGCCCAAAAATTCCCGCCCGATGGCCGGGGCGCCAGTTCGTCCAGCGGAAAAAGGCCACAAAAACGGGTGGGCTATAGCCTTGGGGGTGGGGCTGGTCAACTTCGTCCGCCGGACTCGGAATGGCGCGAGACTTTGCGAGGCGTCTCCGTGTACCAAAAATAGGCCGCGGGCACAGCCGCGCCCAAAAATACCCTCCCGACGGCCGCGGCGCCAAGTTCGTCCAGCGGAAAAATGGCCAAAAAACGGGTGGGCTATAGCGTTTGGGGGAGGGGCTGGCCAACTTCGCCGCCGGACTCGGAATGGGGCGAGACTATGCGAGCGGCCTCCGCGTGCCAAAAATAGGCGGTGGGCACAGCCGCGCCCAAAAATAACCGCCCGAAGGCCGGGCCGCCAAGCTCGTCCCGCGGAAAAATGGCCAAAAAACGGGTGGGCTATAGCCTTGGGGGGAGGGACTGGCCAACTTCGTCCGTCGGACTCGGAATGGGGCGAGACTTTTCGAGTGGCCTCCGCGAGCCAAAAATAGGCCGCGGGCACAGCCGCGCCCAAAAATAACCGCCCGAAGGCCAGGGCGCCAAGTTCGTCCAGCGGAAAAATGGCCAAAAAACGGGTGGGCTATAGCCTTGGGGGGAGGGGCTGGCCAAGTTCGTCCGCCGGACTCGGAATGGGGCGAGACTTTGGGAGCGGCCTCCGCGTGCCAAAAATAGGCCATGGTCACAGCTGCGCCCAAAAATAACAGTCCGAAGGCAGGGGCGCCAAGTTCGTCCAGCGGAAAAATGGCCAAAAAACGCGTGGGCTATAGCCTTGGGGGGAGGGGCTGGCCAACTTCGTTCGCCGGACTCGGAATGGGGCGAGACTTTGCGAACGGCCTCCGCTTGCCAAAAATAGGCCGTCGGCACAGACGCACCCAAAAATAATCCCCCGAAGGTCGGCGCGCACAAAACCCCCAGCGGAAAAATGGCCAAAAAATGGGTGGGCAATAGCCTTGGGGGGAGGGGCTGGCCAAGTTCGTCCGCCGGACTCGGAATGGGACGAGACTTTTCGAGCATCCTCTACCTGCTAAAAATAGGCCGCGGGCACAGCTGCGCCCAAAAATAACAGCCCGAAGGCAGGGGCGCCAAGTTCGTCCAGCGGAAAAATGGCCAAAAAACGCGTGGCCTATAGCCTTGGTGGGAGGGGCTGGCCGACTTCGTCCGCCGGACTCGGAATGGGGCAAGACTTTGCGAGCGGCCTCCGCGTACCAAAAATAGGCCGTGGACACAGCCGCGCCCAAAAATAACTACCCGAAGGTCGGCGCGCCCAAATCCCCCAGCGGAAAAATGGCCAAAAAACGCGTGGCCTATAGCCTTGGGGGGAGGGGCTGGCCCACTTCATCCGCCGGACTCGGAATGGAGTGAGACTTTACGAGTGGCCTCCGTGTGCCAAAAATAGGCCGTGGGCACAGCCGTGTCCAAAAATAACCGCCCGATGGCCGGGGCGCCAAGTTCGTCCAGCGGAAAAATGGCCAAAAAACGGGTGGGCTATAGCCTTGGGGGGAGGGGCTGGCCAACTTCGTACGCCGGACTCGGAATGGGGCGAGACTTTTCAAGCGGCCTACGCATGCCAAAAATAGGCCGTGGGCACAGCCGCGCCCAAACATAACCCCCCGAAGGCCGGGACGCCAAGTTCGTCCAGCGGAAAAATGGCCAAAAAACGGGTGGGCTATAGCCTTGGGGGGAGGGGCTGGCCAACTTCGTCCGCCGGACTCGGAATGGGGCTAGACTTTCCGAGCGGCCTCCGCGTGCCAAAAATAGGCCGCGGGCACAGCCGAACCCAAAAATAACCGGCCGAAGGCCGGGTCGCCAAGTTCGTCCAGCGGAAAAATGGCCAAAAAACGGGTGGGCTATAGCCTTGGGGGGAGGGGCTGGCCAACTTCGTCCGCCGTACTCGGAATGGGGCGAGACTTTGCGAGCGGCCTCCGCGTGCCAAAAATAGAACGTGGACACAGCCGCGTCCAAAAATAACCTCCCGAAGGCCGGGGCGCCAAGTTCGTCCAGGGGAAAAATGGCCAAAAAACGGGTGGGCTATAGTCTTGGGGGGAGGGGCTGGCCAACTTCGTCCGCCGGACTCGGAATGGGGCGAGACTTTGCGAGCGGCCTCCGCGTGCCAAAAATAGGCCGCGGGCACAGCCGAACCCAAAAATAACCGGCCGAAGGCCGGGTCGCCAAGTTCGTCCAGCGGAAAAATGGCCAAAAAACGGGTGGGCTATAGCCTTGGGGGAAGGGGCTGGCCTACTTCGTCCGCCGGGCTCGGAATGCGGCGAGACTTTGCGAGTGGCCTCCACGTGCCAAAAATAGGCCACGGACACAGCCACGTCCAAAAATAACCGCCCGAAGGCCAGGGCGCCAAGTTCGTCCAGTGGTAAAATGGCGAAAAAACGGGTAGGCTATAGCCTTGGGGGGAGGGGCTGCCCACTTCGTCCGCCGGACTCGGAATGGGGCGAGACTTTGAGAGCGGCCTCCGCGTGCTAAAAGTAGGCCGCGGGTACAGCCGCATCCAAAAATAACCTCCCGAAGGCCGGGGTGCCAAGTTCGTCCAGCGGAAAAATGTCCAACAAATGGGTGGGCTATGGCCTTGGGGGGAGGGGCTGGCCTACTTCGTCCGCCGGGCTCCGAATGGGGCGAGACTTTGCGAGCGGTCTCCGCGTGCCAAAAATAGGCCGCGGGCACAGCCGAACCCAAAACTAACCACCCGAAGGCCGGGGCGCCAAGTTCGTCCAGCGGAAAAATGGCCAAAAAACGGGTGGGCTATAGCCTTGGGGGGAGGGGCTGGCCCACTTCGTCCGCCGGACTCGGAATGGGGCGAGACTTTACGAGCGGCCTCCGCATGCCAAAAATAGGCCGCGGGCACAGCCGCGTCCAAAAATAACCTCCCGAAGGCCGGGGCGCCAAGTTCGTCCAGTTGAAAAATGGCCAAAAAACGGGTGGGCTATAGCCTTGGGGGGAGGGGCTGGCCAACTTCGTCCGCCGGACTCGGAATGGGGCGAGACTTTGCGAGCGGCCTCCACGTGCCAAAAATAGAACGCGGACACAGCCGCAACCAAAAATAACCTCCCGAAGGCCGGGGCGCCAAGTTCGTCCAGCGGAAAAATGGCCAAAAAACGGGCGGGCTATAGTCTTGGGGGGAGGGGCTGGCCAACTTCGTCCGCCGGACTCGGAATGGGGCGAGACTTTGCGAGCGGCCTCCGCGTGCCAAAAATAGAACGTGGACACAGCCGCATCCAAAAATAACCTCCCGAAGGCCGGGGCGCCAAGTTCGTCCAGGGGAAAAATAGCCAAAAAACGGGTGGGCTATAGTCTTGGGGGGTGGGGCTGGCCAACTTCGTCCGCCGGACTCGGAATGGGGCGAGACTTTACGAGTGGCCTCCGCGTGCCAAAAATAGGCCGCGGGCACAGCCGAACCCAAAAATAACCACCCGAAGGCCGGGTCGCCAAGTTCGTCCAGCGGAAAAATGGCCAAAAAACGGGTGGGCTATAGCCTTGGGGGAAGGGGCTGGCCTACTTCGTCCGCCGGGCTCGGAATGCGGCGAGACTTTGCGAGTGGCCTCCACGTGCCAAAAATAGGCCGCGGACACAGCCACGTCCAAAAATAACCGCCCGAAGGCCGGGGCGCCAAGTTCGTCCAGTGGTAAAATGGCGAAAAAACGGGTAGGCTATAGCCTTGGGGGGAGGAGCTGCCCACTTCGTCCGCCGGACTCGGAATGGGGCGAGACTTTGAGAGCGGCCTCCGCGTGCTAAAAGTAGGCCGCGGGTACAGCCGCGTTCAAAAATAACCTCCCGAAGGCCGGGGTGCCAAGTTCGTCCAGCTGAAAAATGTCCAACAAATGGGTGGGCTATAGCCTTGGGGGGAGGGGCTGGCCTACTTCGTCCGCCGGGCTCCGAATGGGGCGAGACTTTGCGAGCGGCCTCTGCGTGCCAAAAATAGGCCGCGGGCACAGCCGAACCCAAAACTAACCACCCGAAGGCCGGGGCGCCAAGTTCGTCCAGCGGAAAAATGGCCAAAAAACGGGTGGGCTATAGCCTTGGGGGGTGGGGCTGGCCCACTTCGTCCGCCGGACTCGGAATGGGGCGAGACTTTACGAGCGGCCTCCGCATGCCAACAATAGGCCACGGGCACAGCCGCGTCCAAAAATAACCCCCCGAAGGCCGGGGCGCCAAGTTCGTCCAGCGGAAAAATGGCCAAAAAACGGGTGGGCTATAGCCTTGGGGGGAGGGGCTGGCCAACTTCGTCCGCCGGACTCGGAATGGGGTGAGACTTTGCGAGCGGCCTCCGCAAGCCCAAAATAGGCCGCGGGCATAGCCGCGCCCAAAAATAACCGCCCGAAGGCCGGCGCGCCAAGTTCGTCCAGCGGAAAAATGACCAAAAAACGGGTGGGCTATAGCCTTGGGGGGAGGGGCTGGCCAACTTCGTCCGCCGGACTCGGAATGGGGCGAGACTTTGCGAGCGGCCTCCGCGTGCCAAAAATAGGCCGTGCGCATAGCCGTACCCAAAAATAACCCCCCGAAGGCCGGGGCGTCAAGTTCGTCCAGCGGAAAAATGGCCAAAAAACGGGTGGGCTATAGCCTTGGGGGGAGGGGCTGGCCAACTTCGTCCGCCGGACTCGGAATGGGTCGAGACTTTGCGAGTGGCCTCCGCGTGCCCAAAATAGGCCACGGGCACAGCCGCGCCCAAAAATAACCGCCCGAAGGCCGGGGCGCCAAGTTCGTCCAGCAGAAAAATGACCAAAAAACGGTTGGGCTATAGCCTTGGGGGGAGGGGCTGGCCCACTTCGTCCGCCGGACTCGGAATGGGGCGAGACTTTGCGAGCGGCCTCCGCGTGCCAAAAATAGGGCGCGGACACAGCCGCATCCAAAAATAACCTCCCGATGGCCGGGGCGCCAAGTTCGTCCAGCGGAAAAATGGCCAAAAAACGGGTGGGCTATAGCCTTGGGGGGAGGGGCTGGCCAACTTCGTCCGCTGGACTCGGAATGGGGCGAGACTTTGCGAGCGGCCTCCGCGTGCCAAAAATAGAACGTGGACACAGCCGCATCCAAAAATAACCTCCCGAAGGCCGGGGCGCCAAGTTCGTGCAGCGGAAAAATGGCCAAAAAACGGGTGGGCTATAGCCTTGGGGGGAGGGGCAGGCCAACTTCGTCCGCCGGACTCGGAATGGGGCGAGACTTTGCGAGCGGCCTCCGTGTGCCAAAAATAGAACACGGGCACAGCCGCATCCAAAAATAACCTCCCGAAGGCCGGGGCGTCAAGTTCGTCCAGCGGAAAAATGGCCAAAAAGCGGGTGGGCTATAGCCTTGGGGGGAGGGGCTGGCCGACTTCGTCCGCCGGACTCGGAATGGGGCGAGACTTTGCTAACAGCCTCCGCGTGCTAAAAATAGGCCATGGGCACAGCCGCGGCCAAAAATAACCCCCCGAAGGACGGCGCGCCCAAACCCCCCAGCGGAAAAATGGCCAAAAAACGGGTGGGCTATAGCCTTGGGGGGAGGGGCTGGCCAACTTCGTCCGCCGGACTCGGAATGGGGCGAGACTTTGCCAGAGGCCTCCGCGTGCCCAAAATAGGCCGCGGGCACAGCCGCGCCCAAAAATAACCGCCCGAAGGCCGGGGCGCCAAGTTCGTCCAGCGGAAAAATGGCCAAAAAACGGGTGGGCTATAGCCTTGGGGGGAGGGGCTGGCCCACTTCGTCCGCCGGACTCGGAATGGGGTGAGACTTTGCGAGCGGCCTCCGCATGCCAAAAATAGGCCGCGGACACAGCCGCGTCCAAAAATAACCTCCCGATGGCCGGGGCGCCAAGTTCGTCCAGCGGAAAAATGGCCAAAAAACGGGTGGGCTATAGCCTTGGGGGGAGGGGCTGGCCAACTTCGTCCGCCGGACTCGGAATGGGGCGAGACTTTGCGAGCGGCCTCCGCGTGCCAAAAATACAACGCGGGCACAGCCGTATCCAAAAATAACCTCCCGAAGGCCGGGGCGCCAAGTTCGTCCAGCGGAAAAATGGCCAAAAAACGGGTGGGCTATAGCCTTGGGGGGAGGGGCTGGCCAACTTCGTCCGCCGGACTCGGAATGGGCCGAGACTTTGCGAGCGGCCTCCGCGTGCCCAAAATAGGCCACGGGCACAGCCGCATCCAAAAATAACCTCCCGATGGCCGGGGCGCCAAGTTCGTCCAGCGGAAAAATGGCCAAAAAACGGGTGGGCTATAGCCTTGGGGGGAGGGGCAGGCCAACTTCGTCCGCCGGACTCGGAATGGGGCGAGACTTTGCGAGCGGCCTCCGCGTGCCAAAAATAGGCCGCGGGCACAGCCGCGCCCAAAAATAACCACCCGAAGGACGGCGCGCCAAAAACCACCAGCGGAAAAATGGCCAAAAAACGGGTGGGCTATAGCCTTGGGGGGAGGGGCTGGCCAACTTCATCCGCCGGACTCGGAGTAGGGCGAGACTTTGCGAACGGCCTCCGCGTGCCAAAAATAGGCCGCAGGCACAGCCGCGTCCAAAAATAACCTCCCGATGGCCGGGGCGCCAAGTTCGTCCAGCGGAAAAATGGCCAAAAAACGGGTGCGCTATAGCCTTGGGGGGAGGGGCTGGCCAACTTCGTCCGCCGGACTCGGAATGGGGCGAGACTTTGCGTGCGGCCTCCGCGTGCCAAAACTAGGCCGCGGGAACAGCCGCGCCCAAAAATAACCGCCCGAAGGCCGGGGCGCCAAGTTCGTCCAGCGGAAAAATGGCCAAAAAACGGGTGGGCTATAGCCTTGGGGGGAAGGGCTGGCCCATTTCGTCCGCCGGACTCGGAATGGGGCGAGACTTTGTGAGCGGCCTCCGCATGCCAAAAATAGGCCAAGGGCACAGCCCCGCCCAAAAATAACCTCCCGATGGCCGGGGCGCCAAGTTCGTCCAGCGGAAAAATGGCCAAAAAACGGGTGCGCTATAGCCTTGGGGGGAGGGGCTGGCCAACTTCGTCCGCCGGACTCGGAATGGGGCGAGACTTTGCGTGCGGCCTCCGCGTGCCTAAAATAGACCGCGGGCACCGCCGCGCCCAAAAATAACCGCCCGAAGGCCGGGGCGCCAATTCGTCCAGCGGAAAAATGGCCAAAAAACGGGTGGGCTATAGCCTTGGGGGGAGGGGCTGGCCCACTTCGTCCGCCGGACTCGGAATGGGGCGAGACTTTACGAGCGGCCTCCGCATGCCAAAAATAGGCCGAGGGCACAGCCGCGCCCAAAAATAACCTCCCGATGGCCGGGGCGCCAAGTTCGTCCAGCGGAAAAATGGCCAAAAAACGGGTGGGCTATAGCCTTGGGGGGAGGGGCTGGCCCACTTCGTCCGCCGGACTCAGAATGGGGCGAGACTTTGCGATCGGCCTCCGCGTGCCAAAAATAGGCCGCGGGCACAGCCGCGTCCAAAAATAACCACCCGAAGGTCGGCGCGCCCAAACCCCCAGCGGAAAAATGGCCAAAAAACGGGTGGGGTATAGCCTTGGGGGGAGGGGCTGGCCAACTTCATCCGCCGGACTCGGAGTAGGGCGAGACTTTGCGAACGGCCTCCGCGTGCCAAAAATAGGCCGCAGGCACAGCCGCGTCCAAAAATAACCGCCCGAAGGCCGGGGCGCCAAGTTCGTCCAGCGGAAAAATGGCCAAAAAACGGGTGGGCTATAGCCTTGGGGGGAGGGGCTGGCCAACTTCGTCCGCCGGACTCGGAATGGGGCGAGACTTTGCGAAAGGCCTCCGCGTGCCAAAAATAGGCCACCCAAACACAGCCGCGCCCAAAAATAACCACTCGAAGGCCGGCGCGCCAAAACAACCCCGCGGAAAAATGGCCAAAAAACGGGTGGGCTATAGCTTTGGGGGAAGGGCTGGCCAACTCGTCCGCTGGACTCGGAATGGGGCGAGACTTTGCGAGCGGCCTCCGCGTGCCAAAAAATAGGTCAACGCGGGCACAGCCGCATCCAAAATAACCTCCCGAAGGCCGGGCGCCAAGTTCGCCCAGCTGAAAAATGGCCAAAAACGGGTGGGCTATAGCCTTGGGGGAGGGCTGGCCAACTTCGTCCCTCCGGACTCGGAATGGGGCGAGACTATGCGAGCGGCCTCTGCATGCCAAAAATATGCCGCGGGCACAGCCGCGCCCAAAAATAACCCCCCGAAGGTCGGCGCCAAGTTCGTCCAGCGGAAAAATGGCCAAAAAACGGGTGGGCTATAGCCTTGGGGGGAGGGGCTGGCCAACTTCGTCCGCCGGACTCGGAATGGGGCGAGACTTTGCGAGCGGCCTCCGCATGCAAAAAATAGGCCGCGGACACAGCCGCGACCAAAAAATAACCCCCGAAGGTCGGCGCGCCCAAACCCCCCAGAGGAAAAATGGCCAAAAACGGGTGGGCTAAAGCCTTGGGGGGGGGGGCTGGCCAACTTCCTCCGCCGGACGCGGTATTGGGCGAGGCTTTGC
Source organism: Citrus sp. QX-2021 (assembly GCA_030444885.1). Classification (NCBI taxonomy): domain Eukaryota; kingdom Viridiplantae; phylum Streptophyta; class Magnoliopsida; order Sapindales; family Rutaceae; genus Citrus; species Citrus sp. QX-2021. The sequence goes on from CM059829.1 coordinate 309,498, forward strand.
GAACGGCCTCCAGCGTGCAAAAATAGGCCGCAGGACACAGCCGCGCCAAAAATAACCTCCCGAAGGCCGGGCGCCAAGTTCGTCCCAGCGGAAAAATGGCCAAAACACAGGTGGGCTATAGCCTGTGGGGGAGGGGCTGGCCGACTTCGTCCGCCGGACTCGGAATGGGGCGAGACTTTGCGAGCGGCCTCCGCGTGCCAAAAATAGGCCGTGGACACAGCCGCGCCCAAAAATAACCGCCCGAAGGCCGGGGCGCCAAGTTCGTCCAGCGGAAAAATGGCCAAAAAACGGGTGGGCTATAGCCTTGGGGGGAGGGGCTGGCCAACTTCGTCCGCCGGACTCGGAATGGGGCGAGACTTTGCGAGCGGCCTCCGCATGCCAAAAATAGGCCACGGGCACAGCCGCGGTGGGCTATAGCTTTGGGGGAAAATAACCCCCGATGGCCGGGCGCCAAAAATCGGCCCAGCGGAAAAATGGCCAAAAACGGGTGCGCTATAGCCTTGGGTGGGGTAGCCTTGGGGAGGGCTGGCCAACTTCATCCGCCCGGACTCGGAATGGGGCGAGACTTTGCCAGCGGCCTCCGCGTGCCAAAATATGGCCGCGGGCACAGCCGCGCCCAAAAATAACCCCCCGAAGGCCGGGGCGCCAAGTTCGTCCAGCGGAAATATGCCCAAAAACGGGTGGGCTATAGCCTTGGGGGAGGGGCTGGCCAACTTCGTCCGCCGGACTCGGAATGGGGCGAGACTTTGCGGCGGCCTCCGCATGCCAAAAATAGCCGCGGGGCACAGCCGCGCCCAAAATAACCTCCGAAGGCCGGGGCGCCAAGTTCGTCCAGCGGAAAAATGGCCAAAAAACGGGTGGGCTATAGCCTTGGGGGGAGGGGCTGGCCAACTTCGTCCGCCGGACTCGGAATGGGGCGAGACTTTGCGATCGGCCTCCGCGTGGCAAAAATAGGCCGCGGGCACAGCCGCGACCAAAATCACCCCGAAGGTCGCGCCCAAACCCCCCAGCGGAAAAATGGCCAAAAAACGGGTGGGCTATAGCCTTGGGGGGAGGGGCTGGCCAACTTCATCCGCCGGACTCGGAATGGGGCGAGACTTTGCGAGCGGCCTCCGCGTGCCAAAAATAGGCCGCGGGCACAGCCGCGCCCAAAAATAACCGCCCGAAGGCCGGGGCGCCAAGTTCGTCCAGCGGAAAATGGCCAAAAAACGGGTGGGCTATAGCCTTGGGGGGAGGGGCTGGCCAACTTCGTCCGCCGGACTCGGAATGGGGCGAGACTTTGCGAGCGGCCTCCGCGTGCCAAAAATAGGCCACGGGCACAGCCGCGCCCAAAAATAACCGCCCAAATCACTGCGCGCCAACGACGTCAACCGGAAGAATGGCCAAAAAACGGGTGGGCTATAGCCTTGGGGGGAGGGGCTGGCCAACTTCGTCCGCCGGACTCGGAATGGGGCGAGACTTTGCGAGCGGCCTCCGCGTGCCAAAAATAGGCCACGGGCACAGCCGCATCCAAAAATAACCGCCCGAAGGCCGGGGCGCCAAGTTCGTCCAGCGGAAAAATGGCCAAAAAACGGGTGGGCTATAGCCTTGGGGGGAGGGGCTGGCCAACTTCGTCCGCCGGACTCAGAATGGGGCGAGACTTTGCGAGCGGCCTCCGCGTGCCAAAAATAGGCCGCGGGCACAGCCGCGTCCAAAAATAACACCCCGAAGGTCGGCGCGCCCAAACCCCCCAGCGGAAAAATGGCCAAAAAACGGGTGGGCTATAGCCTTGGGGGGAGGGGCTGGCCAACTTCGTCCGCCGGACTCGGAATGGGGCGAGACTTTGCGAGCGGCCTCCGCGTGCCAAAATAGGCCGCAGGCACAGCCGCGTCCAAAAATAACCGCCCGAAGGCCGGGGCGCCAAGTTCGTCCAGCGGAAAAATGGCCAAAAAACGGGTGGGCTATAGCCTTGGGGGGAGGGGCTGGCCAACTTCGTCCGCCGGACTCGGAATGGGCGAGACTTTGCGAGCGGCCTCCGCGTGCCAAAAATAGGCCACGGGCACAGCCGCGCCCAAAAATAACCCCCCGAGGGCGGGCGCCAAGTGAGTCCAGCAGAAAAATGGCCAAAAACGGGTGGGCTATAGCCTTGGGGGGAGGGGCTGGCCAACTTCGTCCGCCGGACTCGGAATGGGGCGAGACTTTGCGAGCGGCCTCCGCGTGCCAAAAATAGGGCGCGGACACAGCCGCATCCAAAAATAACCTCCCGATGGCCGGGGCGCCAAGTTCGTCCAGCGGAAAAATGGCCAAAAAACGGTTGGGCTATAGCCTTGGGGGGAGGGGCTGGCCAACTTCGTCCGCTGGACTCGGAATGGGGCGAGACTTTGCGAGCGGCCTCCGCGTGCCAAAAATAGAACGTGGACACAGCCGTATCCAAAAATAACCTCCCGAAGGCCGGGGCACCAAGTTCGTGCAGCGGAAAAATGGCCAAAAAACGGGTGGGCTATAGCCTTGGGGGGAGGGGCAGGCCAACTTCGTCCGCCGGACTCGGAATGGGGCGAGACTTTGCGAGCGGCCTCCGTGTGCCAAAAATAGAACGCGGGCACAGCCGCATCCAAAAATAACCTCCCGAAGGCCGGGGCGTCAAGTTCGTCCAGCGGAAAAATGGCCAAAAAGCGGGTGGGCTATAGCCTTGGGGGGAGGGGCTGGCCGACTTCGTCCGCCGGACTCGGAATGGGGCGAGACTTTGCTAACAGCCTCCGTGTGCTAAAAATAGGCCATGGGCACAGCCGCGGCCAAAAATAACCCCCCGAAGGACGGCGCGCCCAAACCCCCCAGCGGAAAAATGGCCAAAAAACGGGTGGGCTATAGCCTTGGGGGGAGGGGCTGGCCAACTTCGTCCGCCGGACTCGGAATGGGGCGAGACTTTGCCAGTGGCCTCCGCGTGCCCAAAATAGGCCGCGGGCACAGCCGCGCACAAAAATAACCGCCCGAAGGCCGGGGCGCCAAGTTCGTCCAGCGGAAAAATGGCCAAAAAACGGGTGGGCTATAGCCTTGGGGGGAGGGGCTGGCCCACTTCGTCCGCCGGACTCGGAATGGGGTGAGACTTTGCGAGCGGCCTCCGCATGCCAAAAATAGGCCGCGGACACAGCCGAGTCCAAAAATAACCTCCCGATGGCTGGGGCGCCAAGTTCGTCCAGCGGAAAAATGGCCAAAAAACGGGTGGGCTATAGCCTTGGGGGGAGGGGCTGGCCAACTTCGTCCGCCGGACTCGGAATGGGGCGAGACTTTGCGAGCGGCCTCCGTGTGCCAAAAATACAACGCGGGCACAGCCGTATCCAAAAATAACCTCCCGAAGGCCGGGGCGCCAAGTTCGTCCAGCTGAAAAATGGCCAAAAAACGGGTGGGCTATAGCCTTGGGGGGAAGGGCTGGCCCACTTCGTCCTCCGGACTCGGAATGGGGCGAGACTTTGCGAGCGGCCTCCGCATGCCAAAAATAGGCCAAGGGCACAGCCCCGCCCAAAAATAACCTCCCGATGGCCGGGGCGCCAAGTTCGTCCAGCGGAAAAATGGCCAAAAAACGGGTGGGCTATAGCCTTGGGGGGAGGGGCTGGCCAACTTCGTCCGCCGGACTCAGAATGGGGCGAGACTTTGCAAGCGGCCTCCGCGTGCCAAAAATAGGCCGCGGGCACAGCCGCGTCCAAAAATAACCCCCCGAAGGTCGGCGCGCAAAACCCCAGCGGAAAATGGCCAAAAACGGGTGGGGTATAGCCTTGGGGAGGGGCTAGCCAACTTCATCCGCCGGACTCGGAGTAGGGCGAGACTTTGCGAACGGCCTCCACGTGCCAAAAATAGGCCGCAGGCACAGCCGCGTCCAAAAATAACCTCCCGATGGCCGGGGAGCCAAGTTCGTCCAGCGGAAAAATGGCCAAAAAACGGGTGCGCTATAGCCTTGGGGGGAGGGGCTGGCCAACTTCGTCCGCCGGACTCGGAATGGGGCGAGACTTTGCGTGTGGCCTCCGCGTGCCAAAACTAGGCCGCGGGAACAGCCGCGCCCAAAAATAACCGCCCGAAGGCCGGGGCGCCAAGTTCGTCCAGCGGAAAAATGGCCAAAAAACGGGTGGGCTATAGCCTTGGGGGGAAGGGCTGGCCCACTTCGTCCGCCGGACTCGGAATGGGGCGAGACTTTGCGAGCGGCCTCCGTGTGCCAAAAATACAACGCGGGCACAGCCGTATCCAAAAATAACCTCCCGAAGGCCGGGGCGCCAAGTTCGTCCAGCTGAAAAATGGCCAAAAAACGGGTGGGCTATAGCCTTGGGGGGAAGGGCTGGCCCACTTCGTCCTCCGGACTCGGAATGGGGCGAGACTTTGCGAGCGGCCTCCGCATGCCAAAAATAGGCCAAGGGCACAGCCCCGCCCAAAAATAACCTCCCGATGGCCGGGGCGCCAAGTTCGTCCAGCGGAAAAATGGCCAAAAAACGGGTGGGCTATAGCCTTGGGGGGAGGGGCTGGCCAACTTCGTCCGCCGGACTCAGAATGGGGCGAGACTTTGCAAGCGGCCTCCGCGTGCCAAAAATAGGCCGCGGGCACAGCCGCGTCCAAAAATAACCCCCCGAAGGTCGGCGCGCCCAAACCCCCAGCGGAAAAATGGCCAAAAAACGGGTGGGGTATAGCCTTGGGGGGAGGGGCTAGCCAACTTCATCCGCCGGACTCGGAGTAGGGCGAGACTTTGCGAACGGCCTCCACGTGCCAAAAATAGGCCGCAGGCACAGCCGCGTCCAAAAATAACCTCCCGATGGCCGGGGAGCCAAGTTCGTCCAGCGGAAAAATGGCCAAAAAACGGGTGCGCTATAGCCTTGGGGGGAGGGGCTGGCCAACTTCGTCCGCCGGACTCGGAATGGGGCGAGACTTTGCGTGTGGCCTCCGCGTGCCAAAACTAGGCCGCGGGAACAGCCGCGCCCAAAAATAACCGCCCGAAGGCCGGGGCGCCAAGTTCGTCCAGCGGAAAAATGGCCAAAAAACGGGTGGGCTATAGCCTTGGGGGGAAGGGCTGGCCCACTTCGTCCGCCGGACTCGGAATGGGGCGAGACTTTGCGAGCGGCCTCCGCATGCCAAAAATAGGCCAAGGGCACAGCCCCGCCCAAAAATAACCTCCCGATGGCCGGGGCGCCAAGTTCGTCCAGCGGAAAAATGGCCAAAAAACGGGTGCGCTATAGCCTTGGGGGGAGGGGCTGGCCCACTTCGTCCGCCGGACTCGGAATGGGGCGAGACTTTGCGTGCGGCCTCCGCGTGCCTAAAATAGACCGCGGGCACAGCCGCGCCCAAAAATAACCGCCCGAAGGCCGGGGCGCCAAGTTCGTCCAGCGGAAAAATGGCCAAAAAACGGGTGGGCTATAGCCTTGGGGGGAGGGGCTGGCCCACTTCGTCCGCCCGACTCGGAATGGGGCGAGACTTTGCGAGCGGCCTCCGCATGCCAAAAATAGGCCGAGGGCACAGCCGCGCCCAAAAATAACCTCCCGATGGCCGGGGCGCCAAGTTCGTCCAGCGGAAAAATGGCCAAAAAACGGGTGGGCTATAGCCTTGGGGGGAGGGGCTGGCCAACTTCGTCCGCCGGACTCAGAATGGGGCGAGACTTTGCGATCGGCCTCCGCGTGCCAAAAATAGGCCGCGGACACAGCCGCGTCCAAAAATAACCCCCCGAAGATCGGCGCGCCCAAACCCCCAGCGGAAAAATGGCCAAAAAACGGGTGGGGTATAGCCTTGGGGGGAGGGGCTGGCCAACTTCATCTGCCGGACTCGGAGTAGGGCGAGACTTTGCCAACGGCCTCCGCGTGCCAAAAATAGGCCGCAGGCACAGCCGTCCCCAAAAATAACCCCCCGAAGGCCGGGGCGCCAAGTTCGTCCAGCGGAAAAATGGCCAAAAAACGGGTGGGCTATAGCCTTGTGGGGAGGGTCTGGCCAACTTCGTCCGCCGGACTCGGAATGGGGCGAGACTTTCCTAACGGCCTCCGCGTGCCAAAAATAGGCCACGGGCACAGCCGCGGCCAAAAATAACCCCCCGAAGGACGGCGCGCCCAAACACCCCAGCGGAAAAATGGCCAAAAAACGGGTGGGCTATAGCCTTGGGGGGAGGGGCTGGCCAACTTCGTCCGCCGGACTCGGAGTGGGGCGAGACTTTGCGAGCGGCCTCCGCGTTCCAAAAATAGGCCGCGCGCACAGCCGCACCCAAAAATAACCCCCCGAAGGCCGGGGCGTCAAGTTCGTCCAGCGGAAAAATGGCCAAAAAACGGGTGGGCTATAGCCTTGGGGGGAGGGGCTGGCCAACTTCGTCCGCCGGACTCAGAATGGGGCGAGACTTTGCGAGCGGCCTCCGCATACCAAAAATAGGCCGCGGACACAGCCGCGCCCAAAAATAACCCCCCGAAGGTCGGCGCGCCCAAACCCCCCAGCGGAAAAATGGCGAAAAAACGGGTGGGCTATAGCCTTGGGGGGAGGTGCTGGCCAACTTCGTCCACCGGACTCGGAATGAGGCGAGACTTTGCGAGCGGCCTCCGCATGCAAAAAATAGGCCGCGGACACAGCCGCGCCGAAAAATAACCGCCGAAGGCCGGGGCGCCAAGTTCGTCCAGCGGAAAAATGGCCAAAAAACGGGTGGGCTATAGCCTTGGGGGGAGGGGCTGGCCAACTTCGTCCGCCGGACTCGGAATAAGGCGAGACTTTGCGAGCGGCCTCCGCGTGCCAAAAATAGGCCGTGGACACAGCCGCGCCCAAAAATAACCCCCCGAAGGTCGGCGCGCCCAAACCCCCCAGCGGAAAAATGGCGAAAAAACGGGTGGGCTATAGCCTTGGGGGGAGGGGCTAGCCAACTTCGTCCGCCGGACTCGGAATGAGGTGAGACTTTGCGAGCGGCCTCCGCGTGCAAAAAATAGGCCGTGGACACAGCCGCACCCAAAAATAACCGCCCGAAGGGCGGGGCGCCAAGTTCGTCCAGCGGAAAAATGGCCAAAAAACGGGTGGGCTATAGCCTTGGGTGGAGGGGCTGGCCAACTTCGTCCGCCGGACACGGAATGGCGTGAGACTTTGCGAGTGGCCTCCGCGTGCACAGCCGCGCCCAAAAATAACCGCCCGAAGGCCGGGGCGCCAAGTTCGTCCAGCGGAAAAATGGCCAAAAAACGGGTGGGCTATAGCCTTGGGGGGAGGGGCTGGCCCACTTCGTCCGCCGGACTCGGAATGGGGCGAGACTTTGCGAGCGGCCTCCGCATGCCAAAAATAGGCCGAGGACACAGCCGCGCCCAAAAATAACCTCCCGATGGCCGGGGCGCCAAGTTCGTCCGACGGAAAAATGGCCAAAAAACGGGTGGGCTATAGCCTTGGGGGGAGGGGCTGGCCAACTTCGTCCGCCGGACTCAGAATGGGGCGAGACTTTGCGAGCGGCCTCCGCGTGCCAAAAATAGGCCGCGGGCACAGCCGCGTCCAAAAATAACCCCCCGAAGGTCGGCGCGCCCAAACCCCCAGCGGAAAAATGGCCAAAAAACGGGTGGGGTATAGCCTTGGGGGGAGGGGCTGGCCAACTTCATCCGCCGGACTCGGACTGGGGCGAGACTTTGCAAACGGCCTCCGCGTTACAAAAATTGGCCGCGGGCACAGCCGCGCCCAAAAATAACCGCCCGAAGGCCGGGGCGCCAAGTTCGTCCAGCGGAAATATGGCCAAAAAACGGGTGGGCTATAGCCTTGGGGGGAGGGGCTGGCCAACTTCGTCCGCCGGACTCGGAATGGGGAGAGACTTTGCGAGCGGCCTCCGCATGCCAAAAATAGGCCGTGGGCACAGCCGCGCCCAAAAATAACCCCCCGAAGGCCGGGGCGCCAAGTTCGTCCAGCGGAAAAATGGCCAAAAAACGGGTGGGCTATAGCCTTGGGGGGAGGGGCTGGCCAGCTTCGTCCGCCGGACTTAGAATGGGGCGAGTCATTGCGAGCGGCCTCCGCGTACCGAAAATAGGCTGCGTGCACAGCCGCACCCAAAAATAACCCCCCGAAGGTCGGCGCGCCCAAACCCCCCAGCGGAAAAATGGCCAAAAAACGGGTGGGCTATAGCCTTGGGGGGAGGGGCTGGCCCACTTCGTCCGCCGGACTCGGAATGGTGCGAGACTTTGCGAGCGGCCTCCGCGTGCCAAAAATAGGCCGCGGGCACAGCCGCGTCCAAAAATAACCTTCCCAACACCAGGGCGCCAACTTCGTCCAGCGGAAAAATGGCCAAAAAACGGGTGGGCTATAGCCTTGGGGGGAGGGGCTGGCCAACTTCATCCGCCGGACTCGGACTGGGGCGAGACTTTGCAAACGGCCTCCGCGTTACAAAAATTGGCCGCGGGCACAGCCGCGCCCAAAAATAACCGCCCGAAGGCCGGGGCGCCAAGTTCGTCCAGCGGAAATATGGCCAAAAAACGGGTGGGCTATAGCCTTGGGGGGAGGGGCTGGCCAACTTCGTCCGCCGGACTCGGAATGGGGAGAGACTTTGCGAGCGGCCTCCGCATGCCAAAAATAGGCCGTGGGCACAGCCGCGCCCAAAAATAACCCCCCGAAGGCCGGGGCGCCAAGTTCGTCCAGCGGAAAAATGGCCAAAAAACGGGTGGGCTATAGCCTTGGGGGGAGGGGCTGGCCAACTTCGTCCACCGGACTCGGAATGAGGCGAGACTTTGCGAGCGGCCTCCGCATGCAAAAAATAGGCCGCGGACACAGCCGCGCCGAAAAATAACCGCCGAAGGCCGGGGCGCCAAGTTCGTCCAGCGGAAAAATGGCCAAAAAACGGGTGGGCTATAGCCTTGGGGGGAGGGGCTGGCCAACTTCGTCCGCCGGACTCGGAATAAGGCGAGACTTTGCGAGCGGCCTCCGCGTGCCAAAAATAGGCCGTGGACACAGCCGCGCCCAAAAATAACCCCCCGAAGGTCGGCGCGCCCAAACCCCCCAGCGGAAAAATGGCGAAAAAACGGGTGGGCTATAGCCTTGGGGGGAGGGGCTAGCCAACTTCGTCCGCCGGACTCGGAATGAGGTGAGACTTTGCGAGCGGCCTCCGCGTGCAAAAAATAGGCCGTGGACACAGCCGCACCCAAAAATAACCGCCCGAAGGGCGGGGCGCCAAGTTCGTCCAGCGGAAAAATGGCCAAAAAACGGGTGGGCTATAGCCTTGGGTGGAGGGGCTGGCCAACTTCGTCCGCCGGACACGGAATGGCGTGAGACTTTGCGAGCGGCCTCCGCGTGCACAGCCGTGCCCAAAAATAACCGCCCGAAGGCCGGGGCGCCAAGTTCGTCCAGCGGAAAAATGGCCAAAAAACGGGTGGGCTATAGCCTTGGGGGGAGGGGCTGGCCCACTTCGTCCGCCGGACTCGGAATGGGGCGAGACTTTGCGAGCGGCCTCCGCATGCCAAAAATAGGCCGAGGACACAGCCGCGCCCAAAAATAACCTCCCGATGGCCGGGGCGCCAAGTTCGTCCGACGGAAAAATGGCCAAAAAACGGGTGGGCTATAGCCTTGGGGGGAGGGGCTGGCCAACTTCGTCCGCCGGACTCAGAATGGGGCGAGACTTTGCGAGCGGCCTCCGCGTGCCAAAAATAGGCCGCGGGCACAGCCGCGTCCAAAAATAACCCCCCGAAGGTCGGCGCGCCCAAACCCCCAGCGGAAAAATGGCCAAAAAACGGGTGGGGTATAGCCTTGGGGGGAGGGGCTGGCCAACTTCATCCGCCGGACTCGGACTGGGGCGAGACTTTGCAAACGGCCTCCGCGTTACAAAAATTGGCCGCGGGCACAGCCGCGCCCAAAAATAACCGCCCGAAGGCCGGGGCGCCAAGTTCGTCCAGCGGAAATATGGCCAAAAAACGGGTGGGCTATAGCCTTGGGGGGAGGGGCTGGCCAACTTCGTCCGCCGGACTCGGAATGGGGAGAGACTTTGCGAGCGGCCTCCGCATGCCAAAAATAGGCCGTGGGCACAGCCGCGCCCAAAAATAACCCCCCGAAGGCCGGGACGCCAAGTTCGTCCAGCGGAAAAATGGCCAAAAAACGGGTGGGCTATAGCCTTGGGGGGAGGGGCTGGCCAGCTTCGTCCGCCGGACTTAGAATGGGGCGAGTCATTGCGAGCGGCCTCCGCGTACCGAAAATAGGCTGCGTGCACAGCCGCACCCAAAAATAACCCCCCGAAGGTCGGCGCGCCCAAACCCCCCAGCGGAAAAATGGCCAAAAAACGGGTGGGCTATAGCCTTGGGGGGAGGGGCTGGCCCACTTCGTCCGCCGGACTCGGAATGGTGCGAGACTTTGCGAGCGGCCTCCGCATGCCAAAAATAGGCCGCGGGCACAGCCGCGTCCAAAAATAACCTTCCCAACACCAGGGCGCCAACTTCGTCCAGCGGAAAAATGGCCAAAAAACGGGTGGGCTATAGCCTTGGGGGGAGGGGCTGGCCAACTTCGTCCGCCGGACTCGGAATGGGGCGAGACTTTGCGAGCGGCCTCCGCGTGGCAAAAATAGGCTGTGGGCACAGCCGCGCCCAAAAATAACCGCCCGAAGGCCGGGGCGCCAAGTTCGTCCAGCGGAAAAATGGCCAAAAAACGGGTGGGCTATAGCCTTGGGGGGAGGGGCTGGCCAACTTCGTCCGCCGGACTCGGAATGGGGCGAGACATTGCGAGCGGCCTCCGCGTGCCAAAAATAGGCTGCGGGCACAGCCGCTCCCAAAAATAACCCCCCGAAGGCCGGGGCGCCAAGTTCGTCCAGCGGAAAAATGGCCAAAAAACGGGTGGACTATAGCCTTGGGGGGAGGGGCTGGCCAACTTCTTCCGCCGGACTCGGAATGGGGCGAGAATTTGCAAGCGGACTCCGCGTGCCAAAAATAGGCCGTGGGCAGAGCCACGGGTAAAAATAACCACCCGAAGACCGGGGCGCCAAGTTCGTCCAGCGGAAAAATGGCCAAAAAACAGGTGGGTTATAGCCTTGGTGGGAGGGGCTGGCCAACTTCGTCCGCCGGACTCGGAATGGGGCGAGACTTTGCGAGCGGCCTCCGCGTGCCAAAAATAGACCGCGGTCACATCCGCGTCCAAAAATAACCGCCCGAAGGCCGGGGCGCCAAGTTCATCCAGCGGAAAAATGGCCAAAAAACGGGTGGGCTATAGACTTGGGGGGAGGGGCCGGCCCACTTCGTCCGCCGGACACGGAATGGGGCGAGACTTTGCGAGCGGCATCCGCGTTCCAAAAATACGCCGCGGGTACAGCCGCGCCCAAAAATAACCGCCCGAAGGCCGGGGCGCCAAGTTTGTCCAGCGGAAAAATGCCCAAAAAACGGGTGGGCTATAGCCTTGGGGGGAGGGGCTGGCCAACTTCGTCCGCCGGACTCGGAATGGGGCGAGACTTTGCGAGCGGCCTCCGCGTGCCAAAAATAGGCCGCGGGCATAGCCGCGTCCAAAAATTACCCCCCGAAGGTCGGCGCGCCCAAACTCCCCAGCGGAAAAATGGCCAAAAAACGGGTGGGCTATAGCCTTGGGGGGAGGGGCTGGCCCACTTCGTCCGCCTAACTCGGAATGGGGTGAGACTTTGTGAGCGGCCTCCGCGTGCCAAAAATAGGCCGCGGGCACAGCCGCGCCCAAAAATAACCGCCCGAAGGCCGTGGCGCCAAGTTCGTCCACCGGAAAAATGGCCAAAAAACGGGTGGGCTATAGCCTTGGGGGGAGGGGATGGCCCACTTCGTCCGCCGGACTCGGAATGGGGCGAGACTTTAAGAATGGCCTCCGCATGCCAAAAATAGGCCGCAGGCACAGCCGCGCCCAAAAATAACCCCTCGAAGGTCGGCGCGCCCAAACCCCCCAGCGGAAAAATGGCCAAAAAACGGGTGGGCTATAGCCTTGGGGGGAGGGGCTGGCCGACTTCGTCCGCCGGACTCGGAATGGGGCGAGACTTTGCGAGCGGCCTCCGCGTGCCCAAAATAGGCCGCGGGTATAGCCTCTCGCCCAAAAATAACCCCCCCAACGTCGGCGCGCCCAAACCCCCCAGCGGAAAAATGGCCACAAAACGGGTGGGCTATAGCCTTGGGGCGAGGGGCTGGCCCACTTCGTCCGCCGGACTCGCAATGGGGCGAGACATAGCGAGCGACCTCCGCGTGCAAAAAACAGGCCACGGGCACAGCCGCGCCCAAAAATAACCGCCCGAAGGCCGGGGCGCCAAGTTCGTCCTGCGGAAAAATGCCCAAAAAATGGGTGGGCTATAGCCTTGGGGGGAGGGGCTGGCCAATTTCATACGCCGGACTCGGAATGGGGCGAGACTTTGCGAGCGGTCTCCGCGTGCCAAAAATAGGCCTCGGACACAGGCGCGCCCAAAAATAACCCCCCGAAGGTCGGCGCGCCCAAACCCCCAGCGGAAAAATGGCCAAAAAACGGGTGGGCTATAGCCTTGGGGGGAGGGGCTGGCCAACTTCGTCCGCCGGACTCGGAATGGGGCGAGACTTTATGAGCGACCTCCGCGTGCCAAAAATAGGCCACGGGCACAGCCGCGTCCAAATATAACCCCCCGAATGTCGGCGCGCCCAAACCCCCCAGCGGAAAAATCGCCAAAAAACGGGTGGGCTATAGCCTTGGGGGGAGGGGCTGGCCCACTTCGTCCGCCGGACTCGGAATGGGGCGTGACTTTGCGAGCATCCTCCGCGTGCCAAAAATAGGCCGCAGGCACAGCCGCGCCCAAAAATAACTGCCCGAAGGCCAGTGCGCCAAGTTCGTCCAGCGGAAAAATGGCCAAAAAACGGTTGGGCTATAGCCTTGGGCGGAGGGGCTGGCCAACTTCTTCCGCCGGACTCGGAATGGGGCGAGACTTTGCGAGCGGCCTCCGCGTGCCAAAAATAGGCCGCGGGCATAGCCGCGTCCAAATATTACCCCCCGAAGGTCGGCGCGCCCAAACCCCCCAGCGGAAAAATGGCCAAAAAACGGGTGGGCTATAGCCTTGGGGGGAGGGGCTGGCCCACTTCGTCCGCCTGACTCGGAATGGGGCGAGACTTTGGGAGCGGCCTCCGCGTGCCAAAAATAGGCCGCGGGAACAGCCGCGCCCAAAAATAACCGCCCAAAGGCCGGGGCGCCAAGTTCGTCCAGCGGAAAAATGGCCAAAAAACGGGTGGGCTATAGCCTTGGGGGGAGGGGCTGGCCCACTTCGTCCGCCGGACTCGGAATGGGGCTGGCTTTTAAGAATGGCCTCCGCGTGCCAAAAATAGGCCGCGGACACAGCCGCGCCCAAAAATAACCCCCCGAAGGTCGGCGCGCCGAAACCCCCCAGCGGAAAAATGGCCAAAAAACGGGTGGGCTATGGGCTTGGGGGGAGGGGCTGGCCAACTTTGTCCGCCGGACTCGGAATGGGGTGAGACTTTGCGAGGCGCCTCCGTGTGCCAAAAATAGGCCGAGGGCACAGCCGCGTTCAAAAATACCCGCCCGAAGGCCGGGGTGCCAAGTTCGTCCAGCGGAAAAAGGCCACAAAAACGGGTGGGCTATAGCCTTGGGGGGTGGGGCTGGCCAACTTAGTCCGCCGGACTCGGAATGGCGCGAGACTTTACGAGTGGCCTCCGTGTGCCAAAAATAGGCCACGGGCACAGCCGCGCCCAAAAATAACCGCCCGAAGGCCGGGGCGCCAAGTCCGTCCAGCGGAAAAAGGCCACAAAAACGGGTGGGCTATAGCCTTGAGGGGTGGGGCTGGCCAACTTAGTCCGCCGGACTCGGAATGGCGCGAGACTTTACGAGTGGTCTCCGTGTGCCAAAAATAGGCCACGCGCACAGCCGCGCCCAAAAATAACCGCCCGAAGGCCGGGGCGCCAAGTCCGTCCAGCGGAAATAGGCCACAAAAACGGGTGGGCTATAGCCTTGGGGGGTGGGCTGGCCAACTTCGTCCGCCGGACTCGGAATGGTTCGAGACTTTGCGAGGGACGTCCGTGTGCCAAAAATAGGCCGCGGACACAGCCACGTCCAAAAACAACTGCCCGAAGGCTGGGGCGCCAATTTCGTCCGGCGGAAAAAGGCCACAAAAACGGGTGGGCTATAGCCTTGCGGGGTGGGGATTGCCCACTTCGTCCGCCGGACTCGGAATGGCGCGAGACTTTACGAGGGGCCTCCGTGTGCCAAAAATAGGCCGCGGGCACAGCCAAACCTAAAAATAACCGCCCGATGGCCGGGGCGCCAAGTTCGTCCAACGGAAAAAGCCCACAAAAACGGGTGGGCTATAGCCTTGGGGGGTGGGGCTAGCCAACTTCGTCTGCCGGACTTGGAATAGCGCGAGACTTTGCGAGGGGTCTCCGTGTGCCAAAATTAAGCCGCAGGCACAGCCGCGCCATAAAATAACCGCCCGAAGCCCGGGGCGCCAAATTCGTCCTGCGGAAATAGGCCACAAAAACGGGTGGGCTATAGCCTTTGGGGGTGGGCTGGCCAACTTCGTCCGCCGGACTCGGAATGGTTCGAGACTTTGCGAGGGGCCTCCGTGTGCCAAAAATAGGCCGTGGGCACAGCCGTACCCAAAAAAAACCACCCGAAGGCCGGGGCGCCAAGTTTGTCCAGCGGAAAAAGGCCACAAAAACGGGTGGGCTATAGCCTTGGGGGGTGGGGCTGGCCAACTTCGTCAGCCGGACTCGGAATGGCACGACACTTTGAGAGGGGCCACCGTATGCCAAAAATAGGCCGAGGGCACAGCCGCGTTCAAAAATACCCGCCCGAAGGCCGGGGCGCCAAGTTCGTCCAGCGGAAAAAGGCCACAAAAACGGGTGGGCTATAGCCTTGGGGGGTGGGGCTGGCCAACTTAGTCCGCCGGACTCGGAATGGCGCGAGACTTTACGAGTGGCCTCCGTGTGCCAAAAATAGGCCCCGGGCACAGCCGCGCCCAAAAATAACCGCCCGAAGGCCGGGGCGCCAAGTTCGTCCAGCGGAAAAATGCCACAAAAACGGGTGGGCTATAGCCTTGGGGGGTGCGGCTGGCCAACTTCGTCCGCCGGACTCGGAATGGCGCAGGCCTTTGCGAGTGGCCTCCGTGTGCCAAAAATAGGCCCCGGACACAGCCGCGTCCAAAAATAACCGCCCGAAGGCCGGGGCGCCAAGTTCATCCAGCGGAAAAATGCCACAAAAACGGGTGGGCTATAGCCTTGGGGGGTGGGGCTGGCCATCTTCGTCCGCCGGACTCGGAATGGCACGAGACTTTACGAGCGGCCTCCGTGTGCCAAAAATAGGCCCCGGGCACAGCCGCGCCCAAAAATAACCGCCTGAAGGCCGGGGCGCCAAGTTCGTCCAGCGGAAAAAGGCCACAAAAACGGGTGGGCTATACCCTAGGGGGGTGGGGCTGGCCAACTTCGCCCGCCGGACTCGGAATGGCGCGAGACTTTGCGAGCTTCCTCCGTGTGCCAAAAATAGGCCACGGGCACAGCCGTGCCCAAAAATAACCACCCGAAGGCCGGGGCGCCGAGTTCGTCCAGCGGAAAAAGGCCACAAAAACGGGTGGGCTATAGCCTTGGGGGGTGGGGCTGGCCAAAGTCGTCCGCCGGACTAGGACTGGCACGAGACTTTGCGAGCAGCCTCCGTGTGCCAAAAATAGGCCCCGGGTACAGCCGCGCCCAAAAATAACCGCCCGAAGGCCGGGGCGCCGAGTTCGTCCAGCGGAAAAAGGCCACAAAAACGGGTGGGCTATAGCCTTGGGGGGTGGTGCTGGCCAACTTCATCCGCCGGACTCGGAATGGCGCAGGCCTTTGCGAGTGGCCTCCGTGTGCCAAAAATAGGCCCCGGACACAGCCGCGCCCAAAAATAACCGCCCGAAGGCCGCGGCGCCAATTTCGTCCAGCGGAAAAAGGCCACAAAAACGGGTGGGCTATAGCCTTGGGGGGTGGGGCTGGCCAACTTCTTCCGCCGGACTCGGAATGGCACGAGACATTGCGAGGCGGCTCCGTGTGCCAAAAATAGGCCGCGGGCACAGCCGCGCCCAAATCTGCCCGCCCGAAGGCCGCGGCGCCAAGTTCGTCCACCGGAAAAAGGCCACAAAAACGGGTGGGCTATACCCTAGGGGGGTGGGGCTGGCCAACTTCGCCCGCCAGACTCGGAATGGCGCGAGACTTTGCGAGCTTCCTCCGTGTGCCAAAAATAGGCCCCGGGCACAGCCGAGCCCAAAAATAACCACCCGAAGGCCGGGGCGCCGAGTTCGTCCAGCGGAAAAAGGCCACAAAAACGGGTGGGCTATAGCCTTGGGGGGTGGGGCTGGCCAAAGTCGTCCGCCGGACTCGGACTGGCACGAGACTTTGCGAGCAGCCTCCGTGTGCCAAAAATAGGACCCGGGTACAGCCGCGCCCAAAAATAACCGCTCGAAGCCCGGGGCGCCAAGTTCGTCCTGCGGAAATAGGCCACAAAAACGGGTGGGCTATAGCCTTTGGGGGTGGAGCTGGCCAACTTCGTCCGCCGGACTCGGAATGGCGCGAGCCTTTGCGAGTGGCCTCCGTGTGCAAAAAATAGGCCCCGGACACAGCCGCGCCCAAAAATAACCGCCCGAAGGCCAGGGCGCCAAGTTCGTCCAGCGGAAAAAGGCCACAAAAACGGGTGGGCTATAGCCTTGGGGGGTGGGGCTGTCCAACTTCGTCCGCGGACTCGGAATGGCGCGAGACTTGGCGAGTGGCCTCCGTGTGCCAAAAATAGGCCCCGGGCGCAGCCGCGCCCAAAAATAACAGCCCGAACGCCGGGGAGCCAAGTTCGTCCAGCGGAAAAAGTCCACAAAAACGGGTGGGCTATAGCCTTGGGGGGTAGGGCTGGCCAACTTCGTCCGCCGGTCTCGGAATGGCGCGAGACTTTGCGAGCGGCCTCCATGTGCCAAAAATAGGGCCCGGGCACAGCCGCGCCTAAAAATAACCGCCCGAAGGCCGGGGCGCCAAGTTCGTCCAGCGGAAAAATGCCACAAAAACGGGTGGGCTATATCCTTGGGGGGTGGGGCTGGCCAACTTCGTCCGCCGGACTCGGAATGGCGCGAGTCTTTGCGAGCGGCCTCCGTGTGCCAAAAATAGGGCCCGGGCACAGCCGCGCCCAAAAATAACCGCCCGAAGGCCGGGGCGCCAAGTTCGTCCAGCGGAAAAAGGCCACAAAAACTGGTGGGCTATAGCCTTGGGGGGTGGGGCTGGCCAACTTCGTCCGCCGGACTCGGAATGGCGCGAGAGTTTGCGAGTGGCCTCCGTGTGCCAAAAATAGGCCCCGGGCACAGCCGCGCCCAAAAATAACCGCCCGAAGGCCGGGGGGCCAAGTTCGTCCAGCGGAAAAAGGCCACAAAAACGGGTGGGCTATACCCTAGGGGGGTGGGGCTGGCCAACTTCGTCCGCCGGACTCGGAATGGCGCGAGACTTTGCGAGCTTCCTCCGTGTGCCAAAAATAGGCCCCGGGCACAGCCGCGCCCAAAAATGACCGCCCGAAGGCCGGGGCGCCGAGTTCGTCCAGCGGAAAAAGGCCACAAAAACGGGTGGGCTATAGCCTTGGGGGGTGGGGCTGGCCAAAGTCGTCCGCCGGACTCGGACTGGCAGGAGACTTTGCGAGCAGCCTCCGTGTGCCAAAAATAGGCCCCGGGTACAGCCGCGCCTAAAATAACCACACGAAGGCCGGGGCGACAGTTCGTCCAGCAGAAAAAGGCCACAAAAACGGGTGGGCTTTAGCCTTGGGGGGTGGGGCTGGCCAAAGTCGTCCGCCGGACTCGGACTGGCAGGAGACTTTGCGAGCAGCCTCCGTGTGCCAAAAATAGGCCCCGGGTACAGCCGCGCCCAAAAATAACCACCCGAAGGCCGGGGCGCCGAGTTCGTCCAGCGGAAAAAGGCCACAAAAACGGGTGGGCTATAGCCTTGGGGGGTGGTGCTGGCCAACTTCGTCCGCCGGACTCGGAATGGCGTGAGCCTTTGCGAGTGGCCTCCGTGTGCCAAAAATAGGCCCCGGACACAGCCGCGCCCAAAAATAACCGCCCGAAGGCCGGGGCGCCAAGTTCGTCCAGCGGAAAAAGGCCACAAAAACGGGTGGGCTATAGCCTTGGGGGGTGGGGCTGTCCAACTTCGTCCGCCGGACTCGGAATGGCGCGAGACTTGGCGAGCGGCCTCCGTGTGCCAAAAATAGGCCCTGGGCGCAGCCGCGCCCAAAAATAATCGCCCGAACGCCGGGGCGCCAAGTTCGTCCAGCGGAAAAAGTCCACAAAAACGGGTGGGCTATAGCCTTGGGGGGTAGGGCTGGCCAACTTCGTCCGCCGGACTCGGAATGGCGCGAGACTTTGCGAGCGGCCTCCGCGTGCCAAAAATAGGCCACGGGCACAGCCGTGCCCAAAAATAAACTCCCAAAGGCCGGGGCACCAAGTTCGTCCAGTGGAAAAATGGCCAAAAAACGGGTGGGCTATAGCCTTGGGGGGAGGGGCTGGCCAACTTCGTCCGACGGACTCGGAATGGGGCGATACCTTGCGAGCGGCCTCCGCGTGCCAAAAATAGGCCGCGGGCACAGCCGCGCCCAAAAATAACCCCCCGAAGGCCGGGGCGCCAAGTTCGTCCAGCGGAAAAATGGCCAAAAAACGGGTGGGCTATAGCCTTGGGGGGAGGGGCTGGCCTACTTCGTCCGCCGGACTCGGAATGGGGCAAGACTTGGCGAGCGGCCTCCGCGTGCCAAAAATAGGCCGCGCGCACAGCCGCGCCCAAAAATAACCCCGCGAAGGTCGGCACGCCCAAACCCCCCAGCGGAAAAATGGCCAAAAAACGGGTGGGGTATAGCCTTGGGGGGAGGGGCTGGGCAACTTCGTCCGCCGGACTCGGAATGGGGCGAGACTTTGCGAGCGGTCTCCGCGTTCCAAAAATAGGCCACGGGCACAGCCGCGCCCAAAAATAACCTCCCGAGGGCCGGGGCGGCAAGTTCATCCAGTGGAAAAATGGCCAAAAAACGGGTGGGCTATAGCCTTGGGGGGAGGGGCTGGCCAACTTCGTCCGCCGGTCTCGGAATGGGGCGAGACATTGCGAGCGGCCTCCGCGTGCCAAAAATAGCCCACGGGCACAGCCGTGCCCAAAAATAAACTCCCGAAGGCCGGGGCGCCAAGTTCGTCCAGCGGAAAAATGGCCAAAAAACGGGTGGGCTATAGCCTTGGGGGGAGGGGCTGGCCAACTTCGTCCGACGGACTCGGAATGGGGCGAGACCTTGCGAGCGGTCTCCGCGTGCCAAAAATAGGCCGCGGGCACAGCCGTGCCCAAAAATAACCCCCCGAAGGCCGGGGCGCCAAGTTCGTCCAGTGGAAAAATGGCCAAAAAACGGGTGGGCTATAGCCTTGGGGGGAGGGGCTGGCCTACTTCGTCCGCCAGCCTCAGAATGGGGCGAGACTTTGCGAGCGGCCTCCGCATCCCAAAAATAGGCCGCGGGCAAAGCCGCGCCCATAAATAACACCCCGAAGGCCGGGGCGCCAAGTTCGTTCAGAGGAAAAATGGCCAAAAAACGGGTGGGCTATAGCCTTGGGGGGAGGGGCTGGCCTACTTCGTCCGCCAGACTCGGAATGGGGCGAGACTTTGCGAGCGGCCTCCGCGTGCCAAAAATAGGCCACGGGCAGAGCTGCACCCAAAAATAACCGCCCGAAGGCCGGGGCGCCAAGTTCGTCCAGCGGAAAAATGGCCAAAAAACGGGTGGGATATAGCCTTGGGGGGAGGGGCTGCCCAACTTCGTCCGCCGGACTCGGAATGGGGCGAGACTTTGCGAACGGCCTCCGCGTCCCAAAAATAGGTCGCGGGCAAAGCCGCGCCCATAAATAACACCCCGAAGGCCGGGGCGCCAAGTTCGTCCAGCGGAAAAATGGCCAAAAAACGGGTGGGCTATAGCCTTGGGGGGAGGGGCTGGCCTACTTCGTCCGCCAGACTCGGAATGGGCCGAGACTTTGCGAGCGGCCTCCGCGTGCCAAAAATAGGCCGCGGGCAGAGCTGCACCCAAAAATAACCGCCCGAAGGCCGGGGCGCCAAGTTCGTCCAGCGGAAAAATGGCCAAAAAACGGGTGGGCTATAGCCTTGGGTGGAGTGGCTGGCCAACTTTGTCTGAGGTACTCAGAATGGGGCAAGACTTTGCGAGCGGCCTCCGCGTGCCAAAAATAGGCCACGGTTAAAGCCGCGCCTATAAATAACCCCCCGAAGGCCGGGGCGCCAAGTTCTTCCAGCGGAAAAATTGCCAAAAAACGGGTGGGCTATAGCCTTGGGGGGAGGGGCTGGCCAACTTCGTCCGAGGGACTGGGAATCGGGCGAGACGTTGCGAGCGGCCTCCGCGTCCCAAAAATAGGCCGCGGGTAAAGCCGCGCCCATAAATAACCCCCCGAAGGCCGGGGCGCCAAGTTCGTCCAGCGGAAAGATGGCCAAAAAACGGGTGGGCTATAGCCTTGGGGGAGGGGTTGGCCAACTTCGTCCGCCGGTCTCGGAATGGGGCGAGACATTGCGAGCGGCCTCCGCGTGCCAAAAATAGCCCACGGGCACAGCCGTGCCCAAAAATAAACTCCCGAAGGCCGGGGCGCCAAGTTCGTCTAGCGGAAAAATGGCCAAAAAACGGGTGGGCTATAGCCTTGGGGGGAGGGGCTGGCCAACTTCGTCCGACGGACTCGGAATGGGGCGAGACCTTGCGAGCGGCCTCCGCGTGCCAAAAATAGGCCGCGGGCACAGCCGCGCCCAAAAATAACCCCCCGAAGGCCGGGGCGCCAAGTTCGTCCAGTGGAAAAATGGCCAAAAAACGGGTGGGCTATAGCCTTGGGGGGAGGGGCTGGCCTACTTCGTCCGCCAGACTCAGAATGGGGCGAGACTTTGCGAGCGGCCTCCGCATCCCAAAAATAGGCCGCGGGCAAAGCCGCGCCCATAAATAACACCCCGAACGCCGGGGCGCCAAGTTCGTTCAGAGGAAAAATGGCCAAAAAACGGGTGGGCTATAGCCTTGGGGGGAGGGGCTGGCCTACTTCGTCCGCCAGACTCGGAATGGGGCGAGACTTTGCGAGCGGCCTCCGCGTGCCAAAAATAGGCCACGGGCAGAGCTGCACCCAAAAATAACCGCCCGAAGGCCGGGGCGCCAAGTTCGTCCAGCGGAAAAATGGCCAAAAAACGGGTGGGATATAGCCTTGGGGGGAGGGGCTGCCCAACTTCGTCCGCCGGACTCGGAATGGGGCGAGACTTTGCGAACGGCCTCCGCGTCCCAAAAATAGGCCGCGGGCAAAGCCGCGCCCATAAATAACACCCCGAAGGCCGGGGCGCCAAGTTCGTCCAGCGGAAAAATGGCCAAAAAACGGGTGGGCTATAGCCTTGGGGGGAGGGGCTGGCCTACTTCGTCCGCCAGACTCGGAATGGGGCGAGACTTTGCGAGCGGCCTCCGCGTGCCAAAAATAGGCCGCGGGCAGAGCTGCACCCAAAAATAACCGCCCGAAGGCCGGGGCGCCAAGTTCGTCCAGCGGAAAAATGGCCAAAAAACGGGTGGGCTATAGCCTTGGGTGGAGTGGCTGGCCAACTTTGTCTGAGGTACTCAGAATGGGGCAAGACTTTGCGAGCGGCCTCCGCGTGCCAAAAATAGGCCACGGTTAAAGCCGCGCCTATAAATAACCCCCCGAAGGCCGGGGCGCCAAGTTCTTCCAGCGGAAAAATTGCCAAAAAACGGGTGGGCTATAGCCTTGGGGGGAGGGGCTGGCCAACTTCGTCCGAGGGACTGGGAATCGGGCGAGACGTTGCGAGCGGCCTCCGCGTCCCAAAAATAGGCCGCGGGTAAAGCCGCGCCCATAAATAACCCCCCGAAGGCCGGGGCGCCAAGTTCGTCCAGCGGAAAGATGGCCAAAAAACGGGTGGGCTATAGCCTTGGGGGAGGGGTTGGCCTACTTCGTCCGCCGGACTCGGAATGGGGCGAGACTTTGTGAACGGCCTCTGCATGCCAAAAATAGGCCGCGGGTACAGCTGCACCCAAAAATAACCGCCCGAAGGGCGGGGCGCCAAGTTCATCCAGCGGAAAAATGGCCAAAAAACGGGTGGGCTATAGCCTTGGGGGGAGGGGCTGGCCAACTTCGTCCGAGGGACTCGGAATGGGGCAAGACTTTGCGAGCGGCCTCCGCGTGCCAAAAATAGGCCACGGGCAAAGCCGCGCCCATAAATAACCCCCCGAAGGCCGGGGCGCCAAGTTCTTCCTGCGGAAAAATGGCCAAAAAACGGGTGGGCTATAGCCTTGGGGGGAGGGGCTGGCCGACTTCGTCCATCGGACTCGGAATGGGGCGAGACTTTTTGAGCGTCCTCCGCGTGCCAAAAATAGGCCGCGGGCACAGGCGCGCCTAAAAATAACCCCCCGAAGGTCGTTGCGCCCAAACCCACCAGCGGAAAAATGGCCAAAAAACGGGTGGGCTATAGCCTTGGGGGGAGGGGCTGGCCAACTTCGTCCGCCGGACTCATAATGGGGCGAGACTTTACGAGCGGGCTACGCGTGCCAAAAGTAGGCCGTGGGCACAGCCGCGCCCAAAACTAACCGCCCGACGGCCGGTGCGCCAAGTTCGTCCAGCGGAAAAATGGCCAAAAAACGGGTGGGATATAGCCTTGGGGGGAGGGGCTGCCCAACTTCGTCCGCCGGACTCGGAATGGGGCGAGACTTTGCGAGCAGCCTCCGCGTGCCAAAAATAGGCCGCGGGCACAGGCGCACCCAAAAATAACCCCCCGAAGGTCGTTGCGCCCAAACCCACCAGTGGAAAAATGGCTAAAAAACGGGTGGGCTATAGCCTTGGGGGGAGGGGCTGCCCAACTTCGTTCGCCGGACTCGGAATGGGGCGAGACTTTGCGAGCAGCCTCCGTGTGCCGAAAATAGGCCGCGGGCACAGGCGCGCCCAAAAATAACGCCCCGAAGGTCGTTGCGCCCAAACCCACCAGTGGAAAAATGGCCAAAAAACGGGTGGGCTATAGCCTTGGGGGGAGGGGCTGCCCAACTTCGTCCGCCGGACTCGGAATGGGGCGAGACTTTGCGAGCGTCCTCCATGTGCCAAAAATAGGCCGTGGTCACAGCCGCGCCCAAAAATAACCGCCCGAAGGCCGGGGCGCCAAGTTCGTCCAGAGGAAAAATGGCCAAAAAACGGGTGCGCTATAGCCTTGGGGGGAGGGGCTGGCCCACTTCGTCCGCCGAACTCGGAATAGGGCGAGACTTTGCGAGCGGCCTCCGCGTGCCAAAAATAGGACGTGGGCACAGGCGCGCCCAAAAATAACCCCCCGAAGGTCGGCGCGCCCAAACCCCCCAGCGGAAAAATGGCCAAAAAACGGGTGGGCTATAGCCTTGGGGGGAGGGGCTGGCCAACTTTGTCTGCCGGACTCGGAATGGGGCGAGTCTTTGTGAGCAGACTCCGCGTGCCAAAAATTTGCCGCGTGCACAGCCGCACCCAAAAATAACCGCCCGAAGGCCGGTGCGCCAAGTTCGTCCAGCGGAAAAATGGCCAAAAAAAGGGTGGGCTATAGCCTTGGGGGGAGGGGCTGGCCAACTTCGTCCGCCGGATTCGGAATGGGGCGAGATTTTACGAGCGGCCTCCGCATGCCAAAAATAGGCCGTGGGCACAGCCGCGCCCAAAAATAACGGCCCGAAGGCCGGGGCGCAAAGTTTGTCCAGCGGAAAAATGGCCAAAAAACGGGTGGGCTATAGCCTTGGGGGGAGGGGCTGGCCAACTTCGTCCGCCGGACTCGGAATGGGGCGAGACGTTGCGAGCGGCCTCCGTGTGCCAAAATTAGGCAGCAGGCACAGCTGTGCCCAAAAATAACTGCCCAAAAGCCGGGGCGCCAAGTTCGTCCAGCGGAAAAATGGCCAAAAAACGGGTGGGCTATAGCCATGGGGGGAGGGGCTGGCCAACTTCGTCCGCCGGACTCGGAATGGGGCGAGACTTTGCGAGCAGCCTCCGCATGCCAAAAATAGGCCGCGGACACAGCCGCACCCAAAAATAAGGGCCCGAAGGCCGGGGTACAAAGTTTGTCCAGCGGAAAAATGGCCAAAAAACGGGTGGGCTATAGCCTTGGGGGGAGGGGCTGGCCAACTTCGTCCGCCGGACTCGGAATGGGGCCAGACTTTGCGAGTGGCCTCCACGTGCCAAAAATAGGCCGTGGGCACAGCCGCGCCCAAAAATAACCGCCCGAAGGCCGGGGCGCCAAGTTCGTACAGCGGAAAAATTGCCAAAAATCGGGTGGGCTACAGCCTTGGGGGGAGGGGCTGGCCAACTTCGTCCACCGGACTCGGAATGGGGCGAGCCTTTTCGAGTGGCCTCCGCGTGCCAAAAATAACCCGCGAGCACAGCCGCACCCAAAAATAACCGCCCGAAGGCCGGGCCGCGAAGTTCGTCCAGCGGAAAAATGGCCAAAAAACGGGCGGGCTATAGCCTTGGGGGAGGGGCTGGCCAACTTCGTCCGCCGGACTCGGAATGGGGCGAGACTTTGTGAGCGGCCTCCGCATGGCAAAAATCGGCCACGGGCATAGCCGCGCCCAAAAATAACCGCCCGAAGGTCGTTGCGCCCAAACCCCCCAGCGGGAAAATGGCCAAAAAACGGGTGGGCTATAGCCTTGGCGGGAGGGGCTGGCCAACTTCGTCCGCCGGACTCGGAATGGGGCGAGACTTTGCGAGCGGCCTCCGCGTGCCAAAAATAGGCCGCGGGCACAGCCGCACCCAAAAATAACCGCCCGATGGCGGGGGCGCCAAGTTCGTCCAGCGGAAAAATGGCCAAAAAACGGGTGGGCTATAGCCTTGGGGGGAGGGGCTGGCCAACTTCATCCGTCGGACTCGGAATTGGATGAGACTTTGCGAGCGGCCTCCGCGTGCCAAAAATAGGCCACGGGCGCAGCCACACCCAAAAATAACCGCCCGAGGACCGGGGCGCCAAGTTCGTCGAGCGGAAAAATGGCCAAAAAATGGGTGGGCTATAGCCTTGGGGGGAGGGGCTGGCCAACTTCGTCCGCCGGACTCGAAAGGGGAGGAGACTTTGCGAGCGGCCTCCGCGTGCCAAAAATATGCCGCGGGCAAAGCCGCACCCAAATATAACTTCCCGAAGGCCGGGGCGCCATGTTCGTCCAGCGGAAAAATGGCCAAAAAACGGGTGGGCAATAGCCTTGGGGGTAGGGGCTGGCCAACTTCGTCCGCCGGACTCGGAATGGGACGAGACTTCGCAAGCGGCCTCCGCGTGCCAAAAATAGGCCGCGGGCACAGCCGTACCCAATAATAACCGCCCGATGGCGGGGACGCCATGTTCGTCCAGCGGAAAAATGGCCAAAGAACGGGTGGGCTATAGCCTTGGGGGGAGGGGCTGGCCCACTTCATCCGTCGAACTCGGAATGGGGTGAGACTATGTGAGCAGCCTACGCATGCCAAAAATATGCTGCGGGCACAGCCGCGCCCAAAAATAACCGCCCGAAGGTCGGCGAGCCCAAACCCCTATTGGAAAAATGGCCACATATCGGGTGGGCTATAGCCTTGGGGGGAGGGGCTGGCCAACTTCATCCGCCGGACTCGGAATGGGGCGAGCCTTTACGAGCGGCCTCCACGTGCTAAAAATAGGCCGCGGGCACAGCCGCGCCCAAAAATAACAGCTTGAATGCCGGGGCACCAAGTTCGTCCAGCGGAAAAATGGCCAAAAAACGGGTGGGCTATAGCCTTGGGGGGAGGGGCTGGCCAACTTCGTCCGCCGGACTCGGCATGGGTCGAGACTTTGCGAGCGGCCTCCGCGTGCCAAAAATAGGCCGCGGGCACAGCCGCGCCCAAAAATAACCGCTTGAAGGCGGGGGCACCAAGTTCGTCCAGCGGAAAAATGGCCAAAAAACGGGTGGGCTATAGCCTTGGGGGGAGGGGCTGGCCATGTTCGTCCGCGGGACTTGGAATGGGGCAATACTTTGCGAGCGGCCTCCATGTGCCAAAAATAGGCTGCGGGCACAGCCGCGCCCAAAAATAACCGCCCGATGGCCGGGGCGCCAAGTTCGTCCAGCGGAAAAATGGCCAAAAAACGGGTGGGCTATAGCCTTGGGGGGAGCGGCTGGCCAACTTCGTCTGCCGGACTCGGAATTGGGCGAGACTTTGCGAGCGGCCTCCGCGTGCCAAAAATAGTCCGCGGGCACAGCCGCGTCCAAAAATAACAAGCCGAAAGCCGGGGCGCCAAGTTCGTCCAGCGGAAAAATGGCCAAAAAACGGGTGGGCTATAGCCTTGGGGGGAGGGGCTGGCCAACTTCGTCCGCCGGACTCAGAATGGGACGAGACTTTGCGAGCGGCGTCCGCGTGCCAAAAATAGGCCGCGCGCACAGCCGAGCCCACAAATTACCCCCCGAAGGTCGTTGCGCCCAAACCCCCCAGCGGAAAAATGGCCAAAAAACGGGTGGGCTATAGCCTTGGGGGGAGGGGCTGGCCAACTTCGTCCGCCGGACTCAGAATGGGACGAGACTTTGCGAGCGGCGTCCGCGTGCCAAAAATAGGCCGCGCGCACAGCCGAGCCCACAAATTACCCCCCGAAGGTCGTTGCGCCCAAACCCCCCAGCGGAAAAATGGCCAAAAAACGGGTGGGCTATAGCCTTGGGGGGAGGGGCTGGTCAACTTCGTCCGCCGGACTCGGAATGGGGCGAGACTTTGTGAGCGTCCTCCGCTTGCCAAAAATAGGCCGTGGGTACAGTTCCGCCCAAAAATAACCCTCCGAAGGTCGTTGTGCCCAAACCCCCCAGCGGAAAAATGGCCAAAAAACGGGTGGGCTATAGCCTTGGGGGGAGGGGCTGGCCAAGTTCGTCCGCCAGACTCGGAATGGGTCGAGAATTTGCTAGCGCCCTCCGCGTGCCAAAAATAGACCGTAGGCACAGCCGCGCCCAAAAATAACCGCCCGAAGGCCGGGGCGCCAAGTTCGTCCAGCGGAAAAATGGCCAAAAAACGGGTTGGCTATAGCCTTGGGGGGAGGGGCTGGCCAACTTCGTCCGCCGGACTCGGAATGGGGCGAGACTTTGCGAGCGGCCTCCGCGTGCCAAAAATAGGCCGCGGGTACAGCCGCCCCGAAAATAACCGCCCAAAGGCCGGGGTGCCAAGTGTGACCAACGGAAAAAGGGCGAAAAAACGGGTGGGCTATAGCCTTGGGGGGGGGGGCTGGCCCACTTCGTCCGCCGGACTCGGAATGGGGCGAGACTTTGCGAGTGGCCTCCGCGTGCCAAAAAAAGGACGCGCGCACAGCCGCGCCCACAAATTACCCCCCGAAGGTAGTTGCGCCCAAACCCCCCAGCGGAAAAATGGCCAAAAAAGGGTGGGCTATAGCCTTGGGGGGAGGGGCTGGCCCACTTCGTCCGCCGGACTCGGAATGGGGCGAGACTTTGCGAGCGGCCTCCGCGTGCCAAAAATAGACTGCAGTCACAGCCGCGCCCAAAAATAACCGCCCGAAGGCCGGGGCACCAAGTTCGTCCAGTGGAAAAATGGCCAAAAAACGGGTGGGCTATAGCCTTGGGGGGAGCGGCTGGCCAACTTCGTCTGCCGGACTCGGAATTGGGCGAGACTTTACGAGCGGCCTCCGCGCGCCAAAACTAGTCCGGGGGCACAGCCGCGTCCAAAAATAACAAACCGAAGGCCGGGGCGCCAAGTTCGTCCAGCGGAAAAATGGCCAAAAAACGGGTGGGCTATAGCCTTGGGGGGAGGGGCTGGCCAACTTCGTCCGCCGGACTCAGAATGGGACGAGACTTTGCGAGCGGCGTCCGCGTGCCAAAAATAGACCGCAGTCACAGCCGCGCCCAAAAATAACCGCCCGAAGGCCGGGGTACCAAGTTCGTCCAGCGGAAAAATGGCCAAAAAACGGGTTGGCTATAGCCTTGGGGGGAGGGGCTGGCCAACTTCGTCCGCCGGACTCGGAATGGGTCGAGACTTTGCGAGCGGCCTCCGCGTGCCAAAAATAGGCCGCGGGCAGAGCCGCCCCGAAAATAACCGCCCGAAGGCCGGGGTGCCAAGTGTGACCAGCGGAAAAAGGTCCAAAAAACGGGTGGGCTATAGCCTTGGGGGGGGGGGCTGGCCCACTTCGTCCGCCGGACTCGGAATGGGGCGAGACTTTGCGAGTGGCCTCCGCGTGCCATAAAAAGGACACGCGCACAGCCGCGCCCACAAATTACCCCCCGAAGGTCGTTGCACCCAAACCCCCCAGCGGAAAAATGGCCAAAAAACGGGTGGGCTATAGCCTTGGGGGGAGGGGCTGGCCAAGTTCGTCCGCGGGACTTGGAATGGGGCGATACTTTGCGAGCGGCCTCCATGTGCCAAAAATAGGCTGCGGGCACAGCCGCGCCCAAAAATAACCGCCCGATGGCCGGGGCGCCAAGTTCGTCCAGCGGAAAAATGGCCAAAAAACGGGTGGGCTATAGCCTTGGGGGGAGCGGCTGGCCAACTTCGTCTGCCGGACTCGGAATTGGGCGAGACTTTACGAGCGGCCTCCGCGCGCCAAAACTAGTCCGCGGGCACAGCCGCGTCCAAAAATAACAAACCGAAGGCCGGGGCGCCAAGTTCGTCCAGCGGAAAAATGGCCAAAAAACAGGTGGGCTATAGCCTTGGGGGGAGGGGCTGGCCAACTTCGTCCGCCGGACTCAGAATGGGACGAGACTTTGCGAGCGGCGTCCGCGTGCCAAAAATAGACCGCAGTCACAGCCGCGCCCAAAAATAACCGCCCGAAGGCCGGGGTACCAAGTTCGTCCAGCGGAAAAATGGCCAAAAAACGGGTTGGCTATAGCCTTGGGGGGAGGGGCTGGCCAACTTCGTCCGCCGGACTCGGAATGGGTCGAGACTTTGCGAGCGGCCTCCGCGTGCCAAAAATAGGCCGCGGGCACAGCCGCCCCGAAAATAACCGCCCGAAGGCCGGGGTGCCAAGTGTGACCAGCGGAAAAAGGTCCAAAAAACGGGTGGGCTATAGCCTTGGGGGGGGGCTGGCCCACTTCGTCCGCCGGACTCGGAATGGGGCGAGACTTTGCGAGTGGCCTCCGCGTGCCAAAAAAAGGACACGCGCACAGCCGCGCCCACAAATTACCCCCCGAAGGTCGTTGCACCCAAACCCCCCAGCGGAAAAATGGCCAAAAAACGGGTGGGCTATAGCCTTGGGGGGAGGGGCTGGTAAACTTCGTCCGCCGGACTCGGAATGGGGCGAGACTTTTCGTGTGGCCTCCGCGTGCCAAAAATAGGCTGCGGGCACAGCCGCGTCCAAAAATGACTGCCCGAAGGTCGGCGCGCCCAAACCCCCCAGCGGAAAAATGGCCAAAAAAACGGGTGGGCTATAGCCTTGGGGGGAGGGGTGGCCAACTTCGTCCGCCGGACTCGGAATGGGACGAGACTTTGTGAGCGTCCACCGCTTGCCAAAAATAGGCCGTGGGTACAGTTCCGCCCAAAAATAACCCTCCGAAGGTCGTTGTGCCCAAACCCCCCAGCGGAAAAATGGCCAAAAAACGGGCGGGCTATTGCCTTGGGGGGAGGGGCTGGCCCACTTCGTCCGCCGGACTCGGAATGGGGCGAGACTTTGCGAGCGGCCTCCGCGTGCCAAAAATAGGCCGCGGGCACAGCCGCGCCCAAAAATAACCGCCCGAAGGCCGGGGTGCCAAGTGTGTCCAGCGGAAAAAGGGCCAAAAAACGGGTGGGCTATAGCCTTGGGGGGGGGGGCTGGCCCACTTCGTCCGCCGGACTCGGAATGGGGCGAGAATTTGCGAGCGGCCTCCGCGTGCCAAAAATAGACCGTAGTCACAGCCGCGCCCAAAAATAACCGCCCGAAGGCCGGGGCACCAAGTTCGTCCAGCGGAAAAATGGCCAAAAAACGGGTTGGCTATAGCCTTGGGGGGAGGGGCTGGCCAAGTTTTTCCGCCGGACTTGGAATGGGGCGATACTTTGCGAGCGGCCTCCATGTGCCAAAAATAGGCTGTGGGCACAGCCGCGGCCAAAAATAACCGCCCGATGGCCGGGGCGCCAAGTTCGTCCAGCGGAAAAATGGCCAAAAAAAGGGTGGGCTATAGCCTTGGGGGGAGGGGCTGGCCAACTTCGTCTGCCGGACTCGGAATTGGGCGAGACTTTGCGAGCGGCCTCCGCGTGCCAAAAATAGTCCGCGGGCACAGCCGCGTCCAAAAATAACAAACCGAAGGCCGGGGCGCCAAGTTCGTCCAGCGGAAAAATGGCCAAAAAAGGGTGGGCTATAGCCTTGGGGGGAGGGGCTGGCCCACTTCGTCCGCTGGACTATAAATGGGGTGAGACTTTGCGAGCGGCCTCCGCGTGCCAAAAATAGACCGCAGTCACAGCCTCGCCCAAAAATAACCGCCCGAAGGCCGGGGCACCAAGTTCGTCCAGTGGAAAAATGGCCAAAAAACGGGTTGGCTATAGCCTTGGGGGGAGGGGCTGGCCAAGTTCGTCCGCGGGACTTGGAATGGGGCGATACTTTGCGAGCGGCCTCCATGTGCCAAAAATAGGCTGCGGGCACAGCCGCGCCCAAAAATAACCGCCCGATGGCCGGGGCGCCAAGTTCGTCCAGCGGAAAAATGGCCAAAAAACGGGTGGGCTATAGCCTTGGGGGGAGCGGCTGGCCAACTTCGTCTGCCGGACTCGGAATTGGGCGAGACTTTGCGAGCGGCCTCCGCGTGCCAAAAATAGTCCGCGGGCACAGCCGCGTCCAAAAATAACAAACCGAAGGCCGGGGCGCCAAGTTCGTCCAGCTGAAAAATGGCCAAAAAACGGGTGGGCTATAGCCTTGGGGGGAGGGGCTGGCCAACTTCGTCCGCCGGACTCAGAATGGGACGAGACTTTGCGAGCGGCGTCCGCGTGCCAAAAATAGACCGCAGTCACAGCCGCGCTCAAAAATAACCGCCCGAAGGCCGGGGCACCAAGTTCGTCCAGCGGAAAAATGGCCAAAAAACGGGTTGGCTATAGCCTTGGGGGGAGGGGCTGGCCAACTTCGTCCGCCGGACTCGGAATGGGGCGAGACTTTGCGAGCGGCCTCCGCGTGCCAAAAATAGGCCGCGGGCACAGCCGCCCCGAAAATAACCGCCCGAAGGCCGGGGTGCCAAGTGTGACCAGCGGAAAAAGGTCCAAAAAACGGGTGGGCTATAGCCTTGGGGGGGGGGCTGGCCCACTTCGTCCGCCGGACTCGGAATGGGGTGAGACTTAGTGAGCGGCCTCCGCGTGCCAAAAATAGGCCGCGGGCATGGCCGCGCCCAAAAATAACTGCCCGAAGGCCGGGGCGCCTAGTTCGTCCAGCGGAAAAATGGCCAAAAAATGGGTGGGCTATAGCCTAGGGGGGAGGGGCTGGCCAACTTTGTCCGCCGGACTCAGAATGGGGCAAGACTTTGCGAGCGGCCTCCGCGTGCCAAAAATAGGCTGCGGGCACAGCCGTGCCCAAAAATAACCGCCCGAAGGCCGGGGCGCCAAGTTCGTCCAGCGGAAAAATGGCCAAAAAACGGGTGGGTTATAGCCTTGGGGGGAGGGGCTGGCCCACTTCGTCCGCCGGACTCGGAATGGGGCGAGACTTTACGAGCGGCCTACGTGTGCCAAAAATAGGCCGCGGGCACATTCGCGCCCAAAATTAACCCCCCGAAGGTCGGCGCGCCCAAACCCCCCAGCTGAAAAATGGCCAAAAAACGGGTGGGCTATCGGCTTGGGGGGAGGGGCTGGCCAACTTCGTCCGCCGGACTCCGAATGGGGCGAGACTTTGCGAGCGGCCTCCGCGTGCCAAAAGTAGGCCATGGGCACAACCGCGCCCAAAAATAACCCCCCGAAGGTCATCGCGCCCAAACTCCCCAGCGGAAAAATGAACAAAAAACGGGTGGGCTATAGCCTTGGGGGGAGGGGCTGGCCAACTTCGACCGCCGGATTCGGAATGGGGTGACACTTTGCGAGCGGCCTCCGCGTGCCAAAAATAGGCCGCGGGCATAGCCGCGCCCAAAAATAACCGCCCGGATGCCGGGGCGCCAAGTTCGTCCAGCGGAAAAATGGCCAAAACCGGGTGGGCTATAGCCTTGGGGGGAGGGGATGGCCAACTTCGTCCGCCGGACTCGGAATGGAGCGAGAATTTGCGAGCGGCCTCCGCGTGCCAAATATAGGCCGCGGGCACAGACGCGCCCAAAAATAACCCCCCGAAGGTCGGCGCGCCCAAACCCCCCAGCGGAAAAATGGCCAAAAAACGGGTGGGCTATAGCCTTGGGGGGAGGGGCTGGCCCACTTCGTCCGCCGGACTCGGAATGGGGCGAGACTTTGTGAGCGGCCTCCGCGTACCAAAAATAGGCCGCGGGCACGGCCGCGCCCAAAAATAACTACCCGATGGCCGGGGCGCCAAGTTCGTCCAGTGGAAAAATGGCCAAAAAAGGGGTGGCCTATTACCTTGGGGGCAGGGGCTGGCCCACTTCGTCCGCCGGACTCGGAATGGGGCGAGACATTGCGAGCGGCTTCCGCATGCCAAAAATAGGCCACGGGCACAGCCGCGCCCAAAAATAACCCCCCGAAGGTCGGCGCGCCCAAACCCCCCAGCGGAAAATGGCCAAAAAACGGGTGGGCTATAGCCTTGGGGGGCGGGGCTGGCAAACTTCGTCCGCCGGACTCGGAATGGGGTGAGACTTTACGAGCGGCCTCCGCATGCCAAAAATAGGCCGCGGGCACAGCCGCGCCCAAAAATAACCCCCCGAAGGTCGGCGCGCCCAAACCCCCCAGCGGAAAAATGGCCAAAAAACGGGTGGGCTATAGCCTTGGGGGGAGGGGCGGGCCGACTTCGTCCGCCGGACTCGGAATGGGGCGAGACTTTGTGAGCGGCCTCCATGTGTCAAAAATAGGCCGCGGGCTCAGCCGCGCCCAAAAATAACCGCCCGAAGTCCGGGGCGCCAAGTTCGTCCAGCGGACAAATGGCCAAAAAACGGGTGGGCTATAGCCTTGGGGGGAGGGGCTGGCCGACTTCGTCCGCCGGACTCGGAATGGGCCGAGACTTTTCGAGAGGCCTCCGCGTGCCAAAAATAGGCCGCGGGCACAGCCGCACCCAAAAATAACCGCCCGAAGGCCGGGGCGCCAAGTTCGTCCAGCGGAAAAATGGCCAAAAAACGGGTGGGCTATAGCCTTGGGGGGAGGGGCTGGCCAACTTCGTCCGCCGGACTCGGAATGGGGTGAGACTTTGCGAGCGGCCTCTGCGTGCCAAAAATAGGCCGCGGGCACAGCCGCGCCCAAAAATAACCCCCGAAGGTCGGCGCGCCCAAACCCCCCAGCGGAAAAATGGCCAAAAAACGGATGGGCTATAGGCTTGGGGGGAGGGGCTGGCCAACTTTGTCCGCCGGACTCGGAATGGGGCGAGCCTTTATGAGCGGCCTCCGCGTACCAAAAATAGGCCACGGGCACAGGCGCGCCCAAAAATAACCGCCCGAAGGCCGGGGCGCCAAGTTCGTCCAGCGGAAAAATGGCCAAAAAACGGGTGGGCTATAGCCTTGGGGGGAGGGGCTGGCCAAATTCATCCGCCGGACTCGGAATGGGGCGAGCCTTTATGAGCGGCCTCCGCGTACCAAAAATAGGCCACGGGCACAGGCGCGCCCAAAAATAACCGCCCGAAGGCCGGGGCGCCATGTTCGTCCAGCGGAAAAATGGCCAAAAAACGGGTGGGCTATAGCCTTGGGGGGAGGGGCTGGCCAAATTCGTCCGCCGGACTCGGAATGGGGCGAAACTTTGCGAGCGGCCTCTGCGTGCCAAAAATAGGCCGCGGGCACAGCCGCACCCAAAAATAACCCCCGAAGGTCGGCGCGCCCAAACTCCCCAGCGGAAAAATGGCCAAAAAACGGATGGGCTATAGCCTTGGGGGGAGGGGCTGGCCGACTTCGTCCGCCGGACTCAGAATGGGGCGAGACTTTGCGAGCGGCCTCTGCGTACCAAAAATAGGTGCGGGGACAGCCGTGCCCAAAAATAACCGCCCGAAGGTCGGCGAGCATAAACCCCC
The DNA here is from genome assembly GCA_030444885.1 of Citrus sp. QX-2021. NCBI lineage: Eukaryota > Viridiplantae > Streptophyta > Magnoliopsida > Sapindales > Rutaceae > Citrus > Citrus sp. QX-2021. The sequence goes on from CM059829.1 coordinate 343,370, forward strand.
CAGCGGAAAAATGGCCAAAAAATGGGTGCGCTATAGCCTTGGGGGGAGGGGCTGGCCAACTTCGTCCGCCGGACTCGGAATGGGGCGAGACTTTGCGAGCGGCCTCCGCGTGCCAAAAGTAGGCCGCGGGCACAGCCGCCCCCAAAAATAACCCCACGAAGGCCGGCGCGCATAAACCCCCCAGCGGAAAAATTGCCAAAAAACGGGTGGGCTATAGCCTTGGGTGGAGGGGCTGGCCAACTTCGTCCGCCGGACTCGGAATGGGGCGAGACTTTGCGAGCGGCCTCCGCGTGCTAAAAATAGGCCGCGGGCGCAGCCGCACCGAAAAATAACCACCCGAAGGCCGGGGTGCCAAGTTCGTCCAGCGGAAAAATGGCCAAAAAACGGGTGGGCTATAGCCTTGGGGGGAGGGGCTGGCCAACTTCGTCCGCCGGACTCGGAATGGGACGAGACTTTGCGAGCGGCTTCTGCGTGCCAAAAATAGGCCGCAGGCACAGCCGCGCCCAAAAATAACCCCCCGAAGGTCGGCGCGCCCAAACCCCCCAGCGGAAAAATGGCCAAAAAACGGGTGGGCTTGGGGGGAGGGGCGGGCTGCCTTCTTCCGCCGAACTCGGAATGGGGCGAGACTTCGGGAGCGGCCTCCATGTGCCAAAAATAGGCCGTGGGCACAGCCGCGCCCAAAAATAACCGCCCGAAGTCCGGGGCACCAAGTTCGTCCAGCGGAAAAATGGCCAAAAAACGGGTGGGCTATAGCCTTGGGGGGAGGGGCTGGCCGACTTCGTCCGCCGGACTCGGAATGGGGCGAGACTTTGCGAGCGGCCTCCGCTGCAAAAAAATAGCCAAAAAAATAGGCCGCTGGACCCAGCGAGCGCCTGCCAAAAAATAACCCCGAAGGTTAAAATAACAACCAAACCCCCCAGCGGAAAAATGGCCAAAAAACGGGTGGGCTATAGCCTTGGGGGGAGGGGCGGGCCGACTTCTTCCGCCGAACTCGGAATGGGCCGAGACTTTGGGAGCGGTCTCCACATGCCAAAAATAGGCCGTGGGCACAGCCGCGCCCAAAAATAACCGCCCGAAGTCCGGGGCGCCAAGTTCGTCCAGCGGAAAAATGGCCAAAAAACGGGTGGGCTATAGCCTTGGGGGGAGGGGCTGGCCAAGTTCGTCCAGCGGAAAAATGGCCAAAAAACGGGTGGGCTATAGCCTTGGGGGGAGGGGCTGGCCGACTTCGTCCGCCGGACTCGGAATGGGGCGAGACTCTGCTAGCTGCCTCCGTGTGCCAAAAAAATGCCGCGGACCCAGCCGCACCCAAAAATAACCGCCCGAAGGCCGGGGCGCCAAGTTCGTCCAGCGGAAAAATGGCCAAAAAACGGGTGGGCTATAGCCTTGGGGGGAGGGGTTGGCCAACTTCGTCCGCCGGACTCGGAATAGGGCGAGACTTTACGAACGGCCTCCGCGTGCCAAAAATAGGCCGCGGGCACAGCCGCGCCCAAAAATAACCCCCCGAAGGTTGGCGCGCCCAAACCCCGCAACGGAAAAATGGCCAAAAAACGGGTGGGCTATAGCCTTGGGGGGAGGGGCTGGCCGACTTCGTCCGCCGGACTCGGTATGGGGCGAGACTTTGCGAGCGGCCTCTGCGTGCCAAAAATAAGTACGGGGACAGCCGCGCCCAAAAATAACCGCCCGAAGGCCGTGGCGCCAAGTTCGTACAGCGGAAAGAGGCCACAAAAACGGGTGGGCTATAGCCTTGGGGGGAGGGGGTGGCCAACTTCGTCCGCCGGACTCGGAATGGGGCGAGACTTTGCGAGCGGCCTCCGTGTGCCAAAAATAGGCTATGGGCACAGTCGGGCCCAAAAATAACCCCCCGAAGGTCGGCGCGCCCAAACCCCCCAGCGGAAAAATGGCCAAAAAACGGGTGGGCTATAGCCTTGGGGGGGGGGGCTGGCGTACTTCGTCCGCCGGACTCGGAATGGGGCGAGACTTTGCGAGCGGCCTCTGCCTGCGAATAATAGGCCGCGGGCACAGCCGAGCCCAAAAATAACCGCCCGAAGGCCGGGGCGCCAAGTTCGTCCAGCAGAAAAATGGCCAAAAAACGGGTGGGCTATAGCCTTGGGGGGAGGGGCTGGCCAACTTCGTCCGCCGGACTCGGAATGGGGCGAGACTTTGCGAACGGCCTCTGCGTGCCAAAAATAGGCCGCGGGCACAGCCGCGCCCAAAAATAACCCCCCGAAGGTCTGCGCGCCCAAACCCCCCAGCGGAAAAATGGCCAAAAAACGGATGGGCTATAGGCTTGGGGGGAGGGGCTGGCCCACTTTGTCCGCCGGACTCGGAATGGGGCGAGCCTTTATGAGCGGCCTCTGCGTACCAAAAATAGGCCGCGGGCACAGCCGCGCCCAAAAATAACCGCCCGAAGGCCGGGGCGCCAAGTTTGTCCAGCAGAAAAATGGCCAAAAAACTGGTGGGCTATAGCCTTGGGGGGAGGGGCTGGCCAACTTCGTCTGCCGGACTCGGAATGGGGCGAGACTTTGCGAGCGGCCTCCGCGTGCCAAAAATAGGCCGCGGGCACAGCCGCCCCCAAAAATAACCGCCCGAAGGTCGGCGAGCATAAACCCCCCAGCGGAAAAATTTCCACAAAACGGGTGGGCTATAGCCTTGGGTGGAGGGGCTGGCCAACTTCGTCCGCCGGACTCGGAATGGGGCGAGACTTTGCGAGCGGCCTCCGCGTGCTAAAAATAGGCCGCGGACACAGCCGCATCGAAAAATAACCACCCGAAGGCCGGGGCGCCAAGTTCGTCCAGCGGAAAAATGGCCTAAAAATGGGTGGGCTATAGCCTTGGGGGGAGGGGCTGGCACACTTCGTCCGCCGGACTCGGAATGGGGCGAGACTTTGCGAGCGGCCTGCGCATGCCAAAAATATGCCGCGGGCTCAGCCGCGCCCAAAATAACCACCCGAAGGCCGGGACGCCAAGTTCGTACAGCGGAAAAATGGCCAAAAAACGGCTGGGCTATAGCCTTGGGGGGAGGGGCTGGCCGACTTCGTCCACCGGACTCGGAATGGGGCGAGACTTTGCGAGCAGCCTCTGCGTGCCAAAAATAGACCGCGGGAACAGCCGTGCCCAAAAATAACCCCCCGAAGGTCGGCGCGCCCAAACCCCCCAGCGGAAAAATGGCCAAACAACGGGTGGGCTATAGCCTTGGGGGGAGGGGCTGGCGTATTTCGTCCGCCGGACTCGGAATGGGGCGAGACTTTGCGAGCAGCCTCCGCGTGCCAAAAATAGGCTGCGGGGACAGCCGAGCCCAAAAATAACCGCCCGAAGGCCGGGGCGCCAAGTTCGTCCAGTGGAAAATTGCCAAAAAACAGTTGGGCTATAGCCTTGGGGGGAGGGGCTGGCCCACTTCGTCCGCCGGACTCGGAATGGGGCAAGACTTTGCGAGCGACCTCCGCGTGCCAAAAATAGGCCGCGGGCACAGCCGCGCCCAAAATTAACCACCCGAAGGTCGGCGCGCCCAAACCCCCCAGCGGAAAAATGGCCAAAAAACGGGTGGGCTATAGCCTTGAGGGGAGGGGCAGGCCCACTTCGTCCGCCGGACTCGGATTAGGGCGAGACTTTACGAGCAGCCTCTGCGTGCCAAAAATAGGCCGCGGGCACAGCTGCGCCCAAAAATAACCCCCCGAAGGTAGGCGCGCCCAAACCCCCCTGCGGAAAAATGGCCAAAAAACGGGTGGGCTATAGCCTTCGGGGGAGGGGCTGGCCCACTTCGTCCGCTGGACTCGGAATGTGGTGAGACTTTTCGAGCGGCCTCCACGTGCCAAAAATAGGCCGCGGGCACAGCCGAAGGCCGGGGCGCCAAGTTCGTCTAGCGGAAAAATGGCCAAAAAACGGGTGGGCTATAGCCTTGGGGGGAGGGGCTGGCCAAATTCGTCCGCCGGACTCGGAATGGGGCGAGACTTTGCGAGCGGCCTCCGCGTGCCAAAAATAGGCCGTTGGCACAGCCGAGCCCAAAAATAACCGCCCGAAGGCCGGGGCGCCAAGTTCGTCCAGCGGAAAATTGCCAAAAAACAGTTGGGCTATAGCCTTGGGGGGAGGGGCTGGCCAACTTCGTCCGCTGGACTCGGAATGGGGCGAGACTTTACGAGCGGCCTCCGCGTGCGAAAAATAGGCCGCGGGCACAGTCGCCCCCAAAAATAACCCCCCGAAGGTCGGCGCGCCCAAACCCCCCAGCGGAAAAATGTCCAAAAAACGGGTGGGCTATAGCCTTGGGGGGAGGGGCAGGCGAACTTCGTCCGCCGGACTCAGAATGGGGCGAGACTTTACGAGCGGCCTCCGGGTGCCAAAAATAGGCTGCGGGCACAGGCGCACCCAAAAATAACCTCCCAAAGGCCGGGGCGCCTTGTTCGTGCAGTGGAAAAATGGCCAAACAATGGGTGGGCCATAGCCTTGGGGGGAGGGGCTGGCCAACTTCGTCCGCCGGACTCGGAATGGGGCGAGACTTTGCGAGCGGCCTCCGCGTTCCAAAAATAGGCCGCGGGCACAGCCGAAGGCCGGGGCGAAAAGCCCGAAGGCCGGGGCGCCAAGTTCGTCCAGCGGAAAAATGGCCAAAAAACGGGTGGGCTATAGCCTTGGGGGGAGGGGCTGGCCAACTTCGTCCGCTGGACTCAGAATGGGACGAGACTTTGCGAGCGGCCTCCGCGTGACAAAAATAGGCCACGGACACAGGCGCGCCCAAAAATAACCCCCCGAAGGCCGGGGCGCCAAGTTCGTGCAGCGGAAAAATGGCCAAAAAACGGGTGGGCCATAGCCTTGGGGGGAGGGGCTGGCCAACTTCGTCCGCCGGAATCGGAATGGGCCGAGACTTTGCGAGCGGCCTCCGCTTGCCAAAAATAGTCTATGGGCACAGCCGTGCCCAAAAATAACCCCCCGAAGGTCGGCGCGCCCAAACCCCCCAGCGGAAAAATGGCCAAAATACGGATGGGCTATAGCCTTGGGGGGAGGGGCTGGCCAACTTCGTCCGCCGGACACGGAATGGGGTGAGACTTTGCGAGCGGCCTCCGGGTGCCAAAAATCGGCCGCGGACACAGGTACGCCTAAAAATAACCCCCCGAAGGTCGGCGCCCAAACCCCCCAGCGGAAAAATGACCAAAAAACGGGTGCGCTATAGCCTTGGGGGGAGGGGCTGGCCAACTTCGACCGCCGGACTAGGAATGGGGTGAGACTTCGCGAGCGGCCTCCGGGTGCAAAAAATAGGCCGTGGGCACAGCCGCACCCAAAAATAACCCCCTGAAGGCCGGGGCGCCAAATTCGTCCAGCGGAAAAATGGCCAAAAAACGGGTGGGCTAAAGCCTTCGGGGGAGGGGCTGGCTCACTTCGTCCGCCGGACTCCGAATGGGGTGAGACTTTGCGAGCGGCGTCCGGGTGCCAAAAATAAGCCACGGGCACAGCCGCGCCCAACAATAACGCCCCGAAGGACGGCGAGCCCAGAACGACCAGCGGACAAATGGCCAAAAAACGGGTGGGCTATAGCCTTGGGGGGAGGGGTTGGCCAACTTCGTCCGCCGGACTCGGAATTGGGCAAGACTTTGCGAGCGACCTCCGCGTGACAAAAATAGGGCGCGGGCACAGCCGCGCCCAACAATAACTGCCCGAAGGCCGGGGCGCCAAGTTCGTCCAGCGGAAAAATGGCCAAAAAACGGGTGGGCTATAGCCTTGGGGGGAGGGGCTGGCCAACTTCGTCCGCCGGACTCGGAATGGGTCGAGACTTAGCGAGCGGCGTCCGCCTGCCAAAAATAGGCTGTGGACACAGCCGCGCCAAAAAATAACCACCCGAAGGCCGGGTCGCCAAGTTCGTCCAGCGGAAAAATGGCCAAAAAACGGGTGGGCTATAGCCTTGGGGGGAGGGGCTGGCCAACTTGGTCCGCCGGACTCGGAATGGGGTGAGACTTTGTGAGCATCCTCCGCGTGCAAAAAATAGGCCGCGGGCACAGCTGTACCCAAAAATAACCCCCCGAAGGTCGGCGCGCCGAAACCCCCCAGCGCAAAAATGGCCAAAAAACGGGTGGGCTATAGCCTTGGGGGCAGGGGCTGGCCCACTTCGTCCGCCGGACTCGGAATGGGGTGAGACTTTGCGAGCGGCCTCTAGGTGCCAAAAATAGGCCACGGGCACAAGTGCGCCTAAAAATAACCCCCCGAAGGTCGGCGCCCAAACCCCCCAGCGGAAAAATGACCAAAAAACGGGTGCGCTATAGCCTTGGGGGGAGGGGCTGGCCAACTTCGACCGCCGGACTCGGAATGGGGTGAGACTTTACGAGCGGCCTCCGGGTGCAAAAAATAGGCCGTGGGCACAGCCGCACCCAAAAATAACCCCCTGAAGGCCGGGGCGCCAAATTCGTCCAGCGGAAAAGGGCCACAAAAACGGGTGGGCTATAGGCTTGGGGGGTGGGGCTGGCCAACTTCGTCGGCCGGACTCGGAATGGCGTGAGACTTTGCTAGGCGCCTCCGTGTGCCAAAAATAGGCCGCGGGCACAGCCGCGCCCAAAAATACCGGCCCGATGGCTGGGAAGCCAAGTTCGTCCAGCGTAAATAGGCCACAAAAACGGGTGGGCTATAGGCTTGGGGGGTGGGGCTGGTCAACTTCGTCGGCCGGACTCGGAATGGCGCGAGACTTTGCTAGGCGCCTCCATGTGACAAAAATAGGCCGCGGGCACAGCCGCGCCCAAAAATACCCGCCCGATGGCCGGGGCGCCAAGTTCGTCCAGCGTAAATAGGCCACAAAAACGGGTGGGCTATAGCCTTGGGCGGTGGGGCTGGCCCACTTCGTCCGCCAGACTCGGAATGGCGCGAGACTTTGCGAGTTGCCTCCATGTGCCAAAAATAGGCCGCGGGCACAGCCGCACCCAAAAATACCTGCCCGAAGGCCGGGGCGCCAACTTCTTCCAGCGGAAAAACGCCACAAAAATGGGTGGGCTATAGCCTTGGGGGGTGGGGCTGGCCGAGTTCGTCCGCCAGACTCGGAATGGAGCGAGACTTTGCGAGGCCCCTCCGTGTGCCAAAAATAGGCCGCGGGCACAGCCGCGCCCAAAAATACCCGCCCGAAGGCCGGGGCGCCAAGTTCGTCCAGCGGAAATAGGCCACAAAAACGGGTGGGCTATAGCCTTGGGGGGTGGGGCTGGCCCACTTCGTCGGCCGGACTCGGAATGGCGCGAGACTTTGCTAGGAGCCTCCGTGTGCCAAAAATAGGCCGCGGGCGCAGCTGCGCCCAAAAATAACCGCCCGAAGGCCGGGGCGCCATGATCGTCCAGCGGAAAAATGGCGAAAAAACGGGTGGGCTATAGCCTTGGGGGGAGGGGCTGGCCAACTTCGTCCGCCGGACTCGGAATGGGGCGAGAGTTTGTGAGCGGCCTCTGCGTGCCAAAAATAGGCCCCGGGCACAGCCACGACCAAAAATAACTGCCCGAAGGCCGGGGCGCCAAGTTCGTCCAGCGGAAAAATTGCCAAAAAACAGGTGGGCTATAGCCTTGGGGGGAGGGGCTGGCCAACTTCGTCCGCCGGACTCGGAATGGGGCGAGACTTTACGAGCGGCCTCCGCGTGCAAAATATAGGCCCCGGGCATAGCCGCGCCCAAAAATAACCGCCCGAAGGCCGGGACGCCAAGTTCGTCCGGCGGAAAAATGGCCAAAAAACGGGTGGGCTATAGCCTTGGGGGGAGGGGCTGGCCCACTTCGTCCGCCTGACTCGGAATGGGATGAGACTTTGCGAGCGGCCTCCGCGTGCCAAAAATAGGCCGCGGGCACAGCCGCGCCCAAAAATAACCGCCCAAAGGTCGAGGCACCCAAACCCCCCAGCGGAAAAATGGCCAAAAAACGGGTGGGCTATAGCCTTGGGGGGAGGGGCTGGCCAACTTCATCCGCCGGACTAGGAATGGGTCGAGACTTTGCGAGCGGCCTCCGCGTGCCAAAAATAGGCCGCGGGCACAGTCGCGCCCAAAAATTACCCCCCGAAGGTCGGCGCGCCCAAACCCCCCAGCGGAGAAATGGCCAAAAAACGGGTGGGCTATAGCCTTGGGGGGAGGGGCTGGCCAACTTCGTCCGCCGGACTCGGAATGGGACGAGACGTTGCGAGCGGCTCCGCGTGCCAAAAATAGGCCGCGGGCCCAGCCGCGTCCAAAAATAACCGCCCGAAGGCCGGGTCGCCAAGTTCGTCCAGCGGAAAAATGGCCAAAAAACGGGTGGGCAATAGCCTTGGGGGGAGGGGCTGGCCAACTTCGTCCGCCGGACTCGGAATGGGGCGAGACTTTGCGAGCGGCCTCCGCGTGCCAAAAACGGCCGCGGGCACAGCAGCGCCAAAAAATAACCCCCCGAAGGCCGGGGCGCCAAGTTCGTCCAGCGGAAAAATGGCCAAAAAACGGGTGGGCTATAGCCTTGGGGGGAGGGGCTGGCCAACTTCGTCCGCCGGACTCGGAATGGGGCGAGACTTTGCGAGTGGCCTCCGCGTGCCAAAAATAGGCCGCGGGCACAGACGCGCCCAAAAATAACCCCCCGAAGGTCGGCGCGCACAAACCCCCCAGCGGAAAAATGGCCAAAAAACGGGCGGGCTATAGCCTTGGGAGAAGGGGCTGGCCAACTTCGTCCGCCGTACTCGGAATCGGGCGAGACTTTGTGAATGGCCTCCGCGTGCCAAAACTAGGCCGTGGGCACAGCCGAACCCAAAAATATCCGCCCGAAGGCCGGGGCGCCAAGTTCGTCCAGCGTAAAAAGGCCACAAAAACGGGTGGGCTATAGCCTTGGGGGGTGGGGCTGGCCAACTTCGTCCGCCGGACTCAGAATGGTGCGAGAATTTGCGAGTGGGCTCCGTGTACCAAAAATACGCCCCGGGCCCAGCCGCGTCCAAAAATAACTGCCCGAAGGCCGGGGCGCCAAGTTCGTCCAGTGGAAAAAGGCCACAAAAACGGGTGGGCTATAGCCTTGGGGGGTGGGGCTGGCCAACCTCGTCCGCCGGACTCGGAATGGCGCGAGACCTTGCGAGCGGCCTCCGTGTGCCAAAAATAGGCCCCGTGCACAGCCGCGCCCAAAAATAACCGCCCGAAGGCCGGGGCGCCAAGTTCGTCCAGCGGAAAAAGGCCACAAAAACGGGTGGGCCATAGCCTTGGGGGGTGGGGCTGGCCCACTTCGTCCGCCGGACTCGGAATGGCGCAAGACTTTGCGAGCGGCCTCCGTGTGCCAAAAATAAGCCCCGGGCACAGTCGCGCCCAAAAATAAATGCCCGAAGGCCGGGGCGCCAAGTTCGTCCAGCGGAAAAATGGCCACAAAAACGGGTGGGCTATAGCCTTGGGGGCCGGGGCGCCAAGTTCGTCCAGCGGAAAAATGGCCAAAAAACGGGTGGGCTATAGCCTTGGGGGGAGGGGCTGGCCAACTTCGTCCGCCGGACTCGGAATGGGGCGAGACTTTGCGAGCAGCCTCCGCGTGCCAAAAATAGGCCGCGGGCATAGCCGCGCCAAAAAATAACCCCCCGAAGGCCGGGGCGCCAAGTTCGTCAAGCGGAAAAATGGCCAAAAAACGGGTGGGCTATAGCCTTGGGGGGAGGGGCTGGCCAACTTCGTCCGCCGGACACGGAATGGGGCGAGACTTTGCGAACGGCCTACGCGTGCCAAAAATAGGCCGCGGGCACAGCCGCGCCCAAAAATAACCGCCCAAAGGTCGAGGCACCCAAACCCACCAGCGGAAAAAAGGCCAAAAAACGGGTAGGCTATAGCCTTGGGGGGAGGGGCTTTCCAACTTCGTCCGCCGGACTCGGAATGGGGCGAGACTTTGCGAGCGACCTCCGCATGCCAAAAATAGGACGCGGGCGCAGCTACGCCCAAAAATAACCGCCCGAAGGCCGGGGCGCCATGATCGTCCAGCGGAAAAATGGCGAAAAAACGGGTGGGCTATAGCCTTGGGGGGAGGGGCTGGCCAACTTCGTCCGACGGACTCGGAATGGGGCGAGAGTTTGTGAGCGGCCTCCGCGTGCCAAAAATAGGCCCCGGGCACAGCCGCGACCAAAAATAACTGCCCGAAGGCCGGGGCGCCAAGTTCGTCCAGCGGAAAAATTGCCAAAAAACAGGTGGGCTATAGCCTTGGGGGGAGGGGCTGGCCAACTTCGTCCGCCGGACTCGGAATGGGGCGAGACTTTGCGAGCGGCCTCCGCGTGCAAAATATAGGCCCCGGGCATAGCCGCGCCCAAAAAAACCACCCGAAGGCCGGGACGCCAAGTTCGTCCGGCGGAAAAATGGCCAAAAAACGGGTGGGCTATAGACTTGGGGGGAGGGGCTGGCCCACTTCGTCCGCCTGACTCGGAATGGGATGAGACTTTACGAGCGGCCTCCGCGTGCCAAAAATAGGCCGCGGGGACAGCCACGCCCAAAAATAACCCCCCGAAGGTCGGCGCGCCCAAACCTCCCAGCGGAAAAATGGCCAAAAAACGGGTGGGCTATAGCCTTGGGGGGAGGGGCTGGCCAACTTCGTCCGCCGGACTCGGAATGGGGCGAGACTTTGCGAGCGGCGTCCGCGTGCCAAAAATAGGTCGTGGGCACAGCCGAACCCAAATATAACCCCCCGAAGGCCGGGCCGCCAAGTTCGTCCAGCGGAAAAATGGCCAAAAAACGGGTGGTCTATAGCCTTCGGGGGAGGGGCTGGCCAACTTCGTCCGCCGGACTCGGAATGGGGCGAGACATTTCGAGCGGCCTCCGCGTGCCAAAAATAGGCCGCGGGCACAGCTGCGCTCAAAAATAACCGCCCAAAGGTCGAGGCACCCAAACCCCCCAGCGGAAAAATGGCCAAAAAACGGGTGGGCTATAGCCTTGGGGGGAGGGGCTGGCCAACTTCGTCCGCCGGACTAGGAATGGGTCGAGACTTTGCGAGCGGCCACCGCGTGCTGTGGGCCAGGCCGCGGGCACAGTCGCGCCCAAAAATTACCCCCCGAAGGTCAGCGCGCCCAAACCCCCCAGCGGAGAAATGGCCAAAAAACGGGTGGGCTATAGCCTTGGGGGGAGGGGCTGGCCAACTTCGTCCGCCGGACTCGGAATGGGACGAGACGTTGCGAGCGGCTCCGCGTGCCAAAAATAGGCCGCGGGCCCAGCCGCGTCCAAAAATAACCGCCCGAAGGCCGGGTCGCCAAGTTCGTCCAGCGGAAAAATGGCCAAAAAACGGGTGGGCAATAGCCTTGGGGGGAGGGGCTGGCCAACTTCGTCCGCCGGACTCGGAATGGGTCGAGACTTTGCGAGCGGCCTCCGCGTGCCAAAAACGGCCGCGGGCACAGCAGCGCCAAAAAATAACCCCCCGAAGGCCGGGGCGCCAAGTTCGTCCAGCGGAAAAAAGGCCAAAAAACGGGTGGGCTATAGCCTTGGGGGGAGGGGCTGGCCAACTTCGTCCGCCGGACTCGGAATGGGGCGAGACTTTGCGAGTGGTCTCCGCGTGCCAAAAATAGGCCGCGGGCACAGACGCGCCCAAAAATAACCCCCCGAAGGTCGGCGCGCACAAACCCCCCAGCGGAAAAATGGCCAAAAAACGGGCGGGCTATAGCCTTGGGAGAAGGGGCTGGCCAACTTCGTCCGCCGTACTCGGAATGGGGCGAGACTTTGTGAACGGCCTCCGCGTGCCAAAACTAGGCCGTGGGCACAGCCGAACCCAAAAATAACCCCCCGAAGGCCAGGGCGCCAAGTTCGTCCAGCGGAAAAATGGCCAAAAAACGGGCGGGCTATAGCCTTGGGGGGAGGGGCTGGCCAACTTCGTCCGCCGGACTCGGAATGGGGCGAGACTTTGTGAACGGCCTCCGCGTGCCAAAACTAGGCCGTGGGCACAGCCGAACCCAAAAATAACCCCCCGAAGGCCAGGGCGCCAAGTTCGTCCAGCGGAAAAATGGCCAAAAAACGGGTGGGCTATAGCCTTGGGGGGAGGGGCTGGCCAACTTCGTCCGCCGGACTCGGAATGGGGCGAGACTTTGCAAGTGGCCTCCGCGTGCCAAAAATAGGCCGCGGGCACAGCCGCGCCCAAAAACAACCCCCTGAAGGTCGGCGCGCCCAAACCCCCCAGCGGAAAAATGGCCAAAAAACGGGCGGGCTATAGCCTTGGGAGAAGGGGCTGGCCAACTTCGTCCGCCGGACTCGGAATGGGTCGAGACTTTGCGAGCGGCCTCCGCGTGCCAAAAATAGGCTGCGGGCACAGTCGCGCCCAAATATTACCCCCCGAAGGTCAGCGCGCCCAAACCCTCCAGCGGAGAAATGGTCAAAAAACGGGTGGGCTATAGCCTTGGGGGGAGGGGCTGGCCAACTTCGTCCACCGGACTCGGAATGGGACGAGACGTTGCAAACGGCTCCGCGTGCCAAAAATAGGCCGCGGGCCCAGCCACGTCCAAAAATAACCGCCCGAAGGCCGGGTCGCCAAGTTCGTCTAGCGGAAAAATGGCCAAAAAACGGGTGGGCAATAGTCTTGGGGGGAGGGGCTGGCCCACTTCGTCCGCCGGACTCGGAATGGGGTGAGACTTTGCGAGTGGCCTTCGTGTGCCAAAAATAGGCCGCGGGCACAGCCGCGCCCAAAAATAACCACCCAAAGGCCGGGGCGCCTTGTTTGTCCAGTGGAAAAAGGCCACAAAAACGGGTGGGCTATAGCTTTGGGGGGTGGGGCTGGCCAAGTTCGTCCGCCCGACTCGGAAGGGGACGAGATTTTGCGAGTGTCCTCCATGTGCCAAAAATAGGCCTCGGGCACAGCCGTACCCAAAAATAACTGCCCGAAGGCCGGCGCGCCAAGTTTGTCCAGTGGAAAAAGGCACAAAAACGGGTGGGCTATAGCCTTGGGGGGTGGGGCTGGCCAAATTCGTCCGCCGGACTCGGAATGGGGCGAGACTTTGTGAGTTGCCTCCGTGTGCCAAAAATAGGCCGCGGGCACAGCCGCGCCCAAAAATAACCGACCGAATGCCGGGGAGCCAAGTTCGTCCAGCGGAAAAAGGCCACAAAAACGGGTGGGCTATAGCCTTGGGGGGTGGAGCTGGCCAAGTTCGTCCGCCGGACTCGGAATAGGGCGAGACTTAGCATGCGGCCTCCGTGTGCCAAAAATAGGCCGCGGGCACAGCCGCGCCCAAAAATAATCACCCGAAGGCCGGGGCGCCAAGTTTGTCCAGCGGAACAAGGCCACAAAAACGGGTGGGCTATAGCCTTGGGGGCGGGGCTGGCCAACTTCGTCCGCCGGACTCGGAATGGCGCGAGACTTTGCGAGGCGCCTCCGTGTGCCAAAAATAGGCCGCGGGCACAGCCGCGCCCAAAAATAACCACCCGAAGGCCGGGGCGCCAATTTTGTCCAGTGGAAAAAGGCCACAAAAACGGGTGGGCTATAGCTTTAGGGGGTGGGGCTGGCCAAGTTCGTCCGCCCGACTCGGAAGGGGATGAGATTTTGCGAGTGTCCTCCATGTGCCAAAAATAGGCCTCGGGCACAGCCGCACCCAAAAATAACTGCCCGAAGGCCGGCGCGCCAAGTTTGTCCAGTGGAAAAAGGCACAAAAACGGGTGGGCTATAGCCTTGGGGGGTGGGGCTGGCCAAATTCGTCCGCCGGACTCGGAATGGCGCGAGACTTTGCTAGGAGCCTCCGTGTGCCAAAAATAGGCCGCGGGCACAGCTGCGCTAAAAAAGAACCGCCCGAAGGCCGGGGCGCCAAGTTTGTCCAGCGGAAAAATGGCCAAAAAACGGGTGCGCTATAGCCCTGGGGGGAGGGGCTGGCCCTCTTCGTCCGCCGGACTTGGAATGGGGTGAGACTTTGCGAGTGGCCTCCGCGTGCCAAAAATATGCCACGGGCACAGCCGCGCCCAAAAATAACCGCCCGAAGGCCGGAGCGCCAAGTTCGTCCAGCGGAAAAATGGCCAAAAAACGGGTGGGCTATAGCCTTGGGGGGTGGGGCTGGCCCACTTCGTCGGCCGGACTCGGAATGGCGCGAGACTTTGCTAGGAGCCTCCGTGTGCCAAAAATAGGCCGCGGGCACAGCTGCGCTAAAAAAGAACCGCCCGAAGGCCGGGGCGCCAAGTTTGTCCAGCGGAAAAATGGCCAAAAAACGGGTGCGCTATAGCCCTGGGGGGAGGGGCTGGCCCTCTTCGTCCGCCGGACTTGGAATGGGGTGAGACTTTGCGAGTGGCCTCCGCGTGCCAAAAATATGCCACGGGCACAGCCGCGCCCAAAAATAACCGCCCGAAGGCCGGAGCGCCAAGTTCGTCCAGCGGAAAAATGGCCAAAAAACGGGTGGGCTATAGCCTTGGGGGGAGGGGATGGCCAACTTCGTCCGCCGTACTCGGAATGGGGTGAGACTTTGTGAGCGGCCTCCGCATGCCAAAAATAGGCCGCGGGCACAGCCGTGCCCAAAATTAACCGCCCGAAGGCCGGGGAGCCAAGTTCGTCCAGCGGAAAAATGGCCAAAAAACGGGTGGGCTATAGCCTTGGGGGGAGGGGCTGGCCAACTTCGTCTGCTGGACTCGGAGTGGGTCGAGACTTTGCGAACGGCCTCCGCGTGCCAAAAATAGGCCACGGGCACAGCCGCGCCCTAAAATAACTGTCCGAAGGCCGGGGTGCCAAGTTCGTCCAGCGGAAAAATGGCCAAAAAACGGGTGGGCTATAGCCTTGGGGGGAGAGGCTGGCCAACTTCGACCGCCGGACTCGGATTGGGCCGAGAGGTTGGGAGCGGCCTCGGCATGCCAAAAATAGGCTGCGGGAATAGCCACGCCCAAAAATAACCGCCCGAAGGCCGGCGCGCCAAGTTCGTCCAGCGGAAAAATGGCCAAAAAACGGGTGGGCTATAGCCTTGGGGGGAGGGGCTGGCCAACTTCGTCCGCCGGACTCAGAATGGGGCGAGACATTGCGAGCGGCCTCCGCGTGCCAAAAATAGGCCGCGGGCACAGCCCCGACCAAAAATGACCCACCGAAGGCCGGGGCGCCAAGTTCGTCCAGCGGAAAAATTGCCAAAAAACGGGTGGGCTATAGCCTTGGGAGGAGGGGCTGGCCAACTTCCTCCGCCGGACTCGGAATGGGGCGAGACTTTGCGAGCGGCCTCCGCGTGCCAAAAATAGGCCGCGGGCACAGCCCCGACCAAAAATGACCCACCGAAGGCCGGGGCGCCAAGTTCGTCCAGCGGAAAAATTGCCAAAAAACGGGTGGGCTATAGACTTGGGAGGAGGGGCTGGCCAACTTCCTCCGCCGGACTCGGAATGGGGCGAGACTTTGCGAGCGGCCTCCGCGTGCCAAAAATAGCCCGCGGGCACAGCCGCGCCCAAAAATAACCACCCGAAGGCCGGGGCGCCAAGTTCGTCCAGCGAAAAAATGGCCAAAAAACGGGTGGGCTATAGCCTTGGGGGGAGGGGCTGGCCAACTTCGCCCGCCGGTCTCGGAATGGGGCGAGACTTTGCGAGCGGCCTCCGCGTGCCAAAAATAGGCCGCGGGAACAGCCGTGCCCAAAAATAACCCCCCGAAGGTCGGCGCGCCCAAACCCCCCAGCGGAAAAATGGCCAAAAAACGGGTGGGCTATAGCCTTGGGGGGAGGGGCTGGCCAACTTCGTCCGCCGGACTCGGAATTGCGCGAGACTTTGCGAGGTGGCTCCGTGTGCCAAAAATAGGCCGCGGGCACAGCAGCACCCGAAAATACCTGCACGAAGGGGGGGGGGGCGCCAAGTTCGTCCAGGGGAAAAAGGCCACTAAAACGGGCGGGCTATAGCCTTGGAGGGTGGGGCTGGCCAGCTTCGTCCGCCGGACTCGGAATGGCGCGAGACTTTGCGAGGTGCCTCCGTGTGCCAAACATAGGCCGCGGGCACAGTGCGCCCAAAAATACCCGCCCGAAGGCCGGGGCACAAAGTTCGTCCAACGGAAAAAGGCCACAAAAACGGGTGGGCTATAGCCTTGGGGGATGGGGCAGGCCAACTTCGTCCGCCGGACTCGGAAAGGGGCGAGACTTTGCGAGCGGCCTCCGTGTACCAAAAATAGGCCATGGGCACAGCCGCGCCCAAAAATAACCGCCCGAATGCCGGGGCTCCAAGTTCGTCCAGCGGAAAAATGTCCAAAAAACGGGTGGGCTATAGCCTTGGGGGGAGGGGCTGGCCAACTTCGTCCGCCGGACTCGGAATGGGGCGAGACTTTGCGAGCGGCCTCCGCGTGCCAAAAATAGGCCGCGGGAACAGCCGTGCCCAAAAATAACCCCCCGAAGGTCGGCGCGCCCAAACCCCCCAGCGGAAAAATGGCCAAAAAACGGGTGGGCTATAGCCTTGGGAGGAGAGGCTGGCCAACTTCCTCCGCCGGACTCGGAATGGGGCGAGACTTTGCGAGCGGCCTCCGCGTACCAAAAATAGGCCGCGGGCACAGCCGCGCCCAAAAATAACCGCCCGAAGGCCGGGGCGCCAAGTTCGGCCAGCGGAAAAATGGCCAAAAAACGGGTGAGCTATAGCCTTGGGGGGAGGGGCTGGCCAACTTCGTCCGCCGGATTCGGAATGGGGCGAGACTTTGCGAGCGGCCTCCGCGTGCCAAAAATAGGCCGCGGGAACAGCCGTGCCCAAAAATAACCCCCCGAAGGCCGGGGCACCAAGTTCGTCCAACGGAAAAAGGCCACAAAAACGGGTGGGCTATAGCCTTGGGGGATGGGGCAGGCCAACTTCGTCCGCCGGACTCGGAAAGGGGCGAGACTTTGCGAGCGGCCTCCGTGTACCAAAAATAGGCCATGGGCACAGCCGCGCCCAAAAATAACCGCCCGAATGCCGGGGCGCCAAGTTCGTCCAGCGGAAAAATGGCCAAAAAACGGGTGGGCTATAGCCTTGGGGGGAGGGGCTGGCCAACTTCGTCCGCCGGACTCGGAATGGGGCGAGACTTTGCGAGCGGCCTCCGTGTGCCAAAAATAGGCCGCGGGAACAGCCGCGCCCAAAAATAACCCCCTGAAGGTCGGCGCGCCCAAACCCCCCAGCGGAAAAATGGCCAAAAAACGGGTGGGCTATAGCCTTGGGGGGAGGGGCTGGCCAACTTCCTCCGCCGGACTCGGAATGGGGCGAGACTTTGCGAGCAGCCTCCGCGTACCAAAAATAGGCCGCGGGCACAGCCGCGCCCAAAAATAACCGCCCAAGGCCGGGGCGCCAAGTTCGTCCAGCGGAAAAATGGCCAAAAAACGGGTGAGCTATAGCATTGGGGGGAGGGGCTGGCCAACTTCGTCCGCCGGGCTCGGAATGGGGCGAGACTTTCCCAGCGGACTCTGCGTGCCAAAAATAGGTCGCGGGCACAGCTGCGCTAAAAAAGAACTGCCCGAAGGCCGGGGCGCCAAGTTTGTCCAGCGGAAAAATGGCCAAAAAACGGGTGGGCTATAGCCCTGGGGGGAGGGGCTGGCCCTCTTCGTCCGCCGGACTTGGAATGGGGTGAGACTTTGCGAGTGGCCTCCACGTGCCAAAAATATGCCACGGGCACAGCCGCGCCCAAAAATAACCGCCCGAAGGCCGGAGCGCCAAGTTCGTCCAGCGGAAAAATGGCCAAAAAACGGGTGGGCTATAGCCTTGGGGGGAGGGGATGGCCAACTTCGTCCGCCGTACTCGGAATGGGGTGAGACTTTGTGAGCGGCCTCCGCATGCCAAAAATAGGCCGCGGGCACAGCCGTGCCCAAAATTAACCGCCCGAAGGCCGGGGAGCCAAGTTCGTCCAGCGGAAAAATGGCCAAAAAACGGGTGGGCTATAGCCTTGGGGGGAGGGGCTGGCCAACTTCGTCTGCTGGACTCGGAGTGGGTCGAGACTTTGCGAACGGCCTCCGCGTGCCAAAAATAGGCCACGGGCACAGCCGCGCCCTAAAATAACTGTCCGAAGGCCGGGGTGCCAAGTTCGTCCAGCGGAAAAATGGCCAAAAAACGGGTGGGCTATAGCCTTGGGGGGAGAGGCTGGCCAACTTCGACCGCCGGACTCGGATTGGGCCGAGAGGTTGCGAGCGGCCTCGGCATGCCAAAAATAGGCTGCGGGAATAGCCACCCCCAAAAATAACCGCCCGAAGGCCGGCGCGCCAAGTTCGTCCAGCGGAAAAATGGCCAAAAAACGGGTGGGCTATAGCCTTGGGGGGTGGGGCTGGCCGACTTCGTCCGCCGGACTCGGAATGGCACGAGACTTTGCGAGGGGCCTTCGTGTGCCAAAAATAGGCCGTGGGCACAGGCGCGCCCAAAAATCACTGCCCGAAGGCCGGGGCGCCAACTTCGTCCAGCGGAAAAAGGCCACAAAAACGGGTGGGTTATAGCCTTGGGGGGTGGGTCTGGCCAACTTCATCCGCCGGACTCGGAATGGCCCGAGACATTGCGAGGGGGCTCCAAGTGCTAAAAATAGGCCGCGGGCACAGCCGTACCCAAAAATAACCGCCCGAAGGCTGGGGCGCCAAGTTCGTCCATCGGAAAAAGGCCACAAAAACGGGTGGGCTATAACCTTGGGGGGTGGGGCTGGCCCACTTCTTCCGCCGGACTCGGAATGGCGCGAGACTTTTCGAGGGGCCTCTGTGTGCCAAAACTAGGCCGCGGGCACAGCTGCGCCCAAAAATAACTGCCCCAAGGCGGGGGCGCCAAGTTCGTCCAGCGGAAAAAGGCCACAAAACTGGGTGGGCTATAACCTTGTGGGGTGGGTCTGGCCAACTTCATCTGCCAGACTCGGAATGGTGCGAGACTTTACGAGGGGCCTCTGTATGCCAAAAATAGGCCACGGGCCCAGCCGTGACCAAAAATAACCGCCCGAACGCCGTGGCGCCAAGTTCGTCCAGCGGAAAAAGGCCACAAAAACGGGTGGGCTATAGCCTTGGGGGATGGGGCTGGCCGACTTCGTCCGCCGGACTCGGAATGGCACGAGACTTTGCGAGGGGCCTTCGTGTGCCAAAAATAGGCCGTGGGCACAGCCGCGCCCAAAAATAACCCCCGAAGGCCGGGGCGCCAACTTCGTCTGCTGGGCTCGGAATGTCGCGAGACTTTGCGAGGGGCCTCCGTGTACCAAAAAAAGGCCGCGGGCACAGCCGCACCCAAAAATAACAGCCTTACGGCCTGGGCGCCAAGTTCGTCCAGCGGAAAAAGGCCACAAAAACGGGTGGGCTATAGCCTTGGGGGATAGGGCTGGCCAACTTCGTCCGCCGGACTCGGAATGGCACGAGACTTTGCGAGGGGCCTTCGTGTGCCAAAAATAGGCCGTGGGCACAGGCGCGCCCAAAAATCACTGCCCGAAGGCCGGGGCGCCTACTTCGTCCAGCGGAAAAAGGCCACAAAAACGGGTGGGTTATAGCCTTGGGGGGTGGGTCTGGCCAACTTCATCCGCCGGACTCGGAATGGCCCGAGACATTGCGAGGGGGCTCCAAGTGCTAAAAATAGGCCGCGGGCACAGCCGTACCCAAAAATAACCGCCCGAAGGCTGGGGCGCCAAGTTCGTCCATCGGAAAAAGGCCACAAAAACGGGTGGGCTATAACCTTGGGGGGTGGGGCTGGCCCACTTCTTCCGCCGGACTCGGAATGGCGCGAGACTTTTCGAGGGGCCTCTGTGTGCCAAAACTAGGCCGCGGGCACAGCTGCGCCCAAAAATAACTGCCCCAAGGCGGGGGCGCCAAGTTCGTCCAGCGGAAAAAGGCCACAAAACTGGGTGGGCTATAACCTTGTGGGGTGGGTCTGGCCAACTTCATCTGCCAGACTCGGAATGGCGCGAGACTTTACGAGGGGCCTCTGTATGCCAAAAATAGGCCACGGGCCCAGCCGTGACCAAAAATAACCGCCCGAACGCCGTGGCGCCAAGTTCGTCCAGCGGAAAAAGGCCACAAAAACGGGTGGGCTATAGCCTTGGGGGATGGGGCTGGCCGACTTCGTCCGCCGGACTCGGAATGGCACGAGACTTTGCGAGGGGCCTTCGTGTGCCAAAAATAGGCCGTGGGCACAGCCGCGCCCAAAAATAACCCCCGAAGGCCGGGGCGCCAACTTCGTCTGCTGGGCTCGGAATGTCGCGAGACTTTGCGAGGGGCCTCCGTGTACCAAAAATAGGCCGCGGGCACAGCCGCACCCAAAAATAACAGCCTTACGGCCTGGGCGCCAAGTTCGTCCAGCGGAAAAAGGCCACAAAAACGGGTGGGCTATAGCCTTGGGGGATAGGGCTGGCCAACTTCGTCCGCCGGACTCGGAATGGCACGAGACTTTGCGAGGAGCCTTCGCGTGCCAAAAATAGGCCGTGGGCACAGGCGCGCCCAAAAATCACTGCCCGAAGGCCGGGGCACCAACTTCGTCCAGCGGAAAAAGGCCACAAAAACGGGTGGGTTATAGCCTTGGGGGGTGGGGCTGGCCAACTTCGTCCGCCGGACTCGGAATGGCCCGAGACATTGCGAGGGGCCTCCTAGTGCATAAAATAGGCCGTGGGCACAGCCGTACCCAAAAATAACCGCCCGAATGCCGGGGCGCCAAGTTCCTCCAGCGGAAAAAGGCCACAAAAACGGGTGGGCTATAACCTTGGGGGGTGGGGCTGGCCCACTTCGTCCGCCGGACTCGGAATGGCGCGAGACTTTTCGAGGGGCTTCTGTGTGCCAAAACTAGGCCGCGGGCACAGCTGCGCCCAAAAATAACCGCCCCAAGGCGGGGGCGCCAAGTTCGTCCAGCGGAAAAAGGCCACAAAACTGGGTGGGCAATAGCCTTGTGGGGTGGGTCTGGCCAACCTCGTCTGCCGGACTCGGAATGGCGCGAGACTTTGCGAGGGGCCTCCGTGTACCAAAAATAGGCCGCGGGCACAGCCGCACCCAAAAATAACAGCCTTACGGCCTGGGCGCCAAGTTCGTCCAGCGGAAAAAGGCAACAAACACGGGTGGGCTATAGCCTTGTGGGGTGGGTCTGGCCGACTTCGTCCGCCGGACTCGGAATGGCACGAGACTTTGCAAGGGGCCTTCGTGTGCCAAAAATAGACCGTGGGCACAGCCGCGCCCAAAAATAACCCCCGAAGGCCGGGGCGCCAACTTCGTCTGCTGGGCTCGGAATGTCGCGAGACTTTGCGAGGGGCCTCCGTGTACCAAAAATAGGCCGCGGGCACAGCCGCACCCAAAAATAACAGCCTTACTGCCTGGGCACCAAGTTCGTCCAGCGGAAAAAGGCCACAAAAACGGGTGGGCTATAGCCTTGGGGGATGGGGCTGGCCAACTTCGTCCGCCGGACTCGGAATGGCACGAGACTTTGCGAGGGGCCTTCGTGTGCCAAAAATAGGCCGTGGGCACAGCCGCGCCCAAAAATCACTGCCCGAACGCTGGGGCACCAACTTCGTCCAGCGGAAAAAGGCCACAAAAACGGGTGGGTTATAGCCTTGGGGGGTGGGGCTGGCCAACTTCGTCCGCCGGACTCGGAATGGCCCGAGACATTGCGAGGGGCCTCCAAGTGCATAAAATAGGCCGCGGGCACAGCCGTACCCAAAAATAACCGCCCGAAGGCCGGGGCGCCAAGTTCGTCCAGCGGAAAAAGGCCACAAAAACGGGTGGGCTATAACCTTGGGGGGTGGGGCTGGCCCACTTCGTCCGCCGGACTCAGAATGGCGCGAGACTTTTTGAGGGGCCTCTGTGTGCCAAAACTAGGCCGCGGGCAC
The DNA here is from genome assembly GCA_030444885.1 of Citrus sp. QX-2021. Classification (NCBI taxonomy): domain Eukaryota; kingdom Viridiplantae; phylum Streptophyta; class Magnoliopsida; order Sapindales; family Rutaceae; genus Citrus; species Citrus sp. QX-2021. The sequence goes on from CM059829.1 coordinate 364,950, forward strand.
AGCTGCGCCCAAAAATAACCGCCCGAAGGCGGTGGCGCCAAGTTCGTCCAGCGGAAAAAGGCCACAAAAACGGGTGGGCTATATCCTTGGGGGGTGGGGCTGGCCCACTTCGTCCGCTGGACTCGGAATGGCGCGAGACTTTACGAGGGGCCTCCACATGCCAAAAATAGTCCACGGTCCCAGCCACACCCAAAAATAACCGCCCGAAGGCCATGGCGCCAAGTTCGTCCAACGGAAAATGGCCACAAAAACGAGTGGGCTATGGCCTTGGGGGGTGGGGCTGGCCAACTTCGTCCGCCGGACTCGGAATGGCGCGATACTTTGTGAGGGGCCTCTGTGTGCCAAAATTAGGCCGGGGGACAGCCGCGCCCAAAAATAACCGCCCGAAGGCCGGGGCGCCAAGTTCGTCCAGCGGAAAAAGGCCACAAAAACGGGTGAGCTATAGCCTTGGGGGGAGGGGCTGGCCAACTTCCTCCGCCGGACTCGGAATGGGGCGAGACTTTGCGAGCAGCCTCCGCGTACCAAAAATAGGCCGCGGGCACAGCCGCGCCCAAAAATAACCGCCCAAGGCCGGGGCGCCAAGTTCGTCCAGCGGAAAAATGGCCAAAAAACGGGTGAGCTATAGCATTGGGGGGAGGGGCTGGCCAACTTCGTCCGCCGGGCTCGGAATGGGGCGAGACTTTCCCAGCGGACTCCGCGTGCCAAAAATAGGTCGCGGGCACAGCTGCGCTAAAAAAGAACTGCCCGAAGGCCGGGGCGCCAAGTTTGTCCAGCGGAAAAATGGCCAAAAAACGGGTGGGCTATAGCCCTGGGGGGAGGGGCTGGCCCTCTTCGTCCGCCGGACTTGGAATGGGGTGAGACTTTGCGAGTGGCCTCCACGTGCCAAAAATATGCCACGGGCACAGCCGCGCCCAAAAATAACCGCCCGAAGGCCGGAGCGCCAAGTTCGTCCAGCGGAAAAATGGCCAAAAAACGGGTGGGCTATAGCCTTGGGGGGAGGGGATGGCCAACTTCGTCCGCCGTACTCGGAATGGGGTGAGACTTTGTGAGCGGCCTCCGCATGCCAAAAATAGGCCGCGGGCACAGCCGTGCCCAAAATTAACCGCCCGAAGGCCGGGGAGCCAAGTTCGTCCAGCGGAAAAATGGCCAAAAAACGGGTGGGCTATAGCCTTGGGGGGAGGGGCTGGCCAACTTCGTCTGCTGGACTCGGAGTGGGTCGAGACTTTGCGAACGGCCTCCGCGTGCCAAAAATAGGCCACGGGCACAGCCGCGCCCTAAAATAACTGTCCGAAGGCCGGGGTGCCAAGTTCGTCCAGCGGAAAAATGGCCAAAAAACGGGTGGGCTATAGCCTTGGGGGGAGAGGCTGGCCAACTTCGACCGCCGGACTCGGATTGGGCCGAGAGGTTGCGAGCGGCCTCGGCATGCCAAAAATAGGCTGCGGGAATAGCCACCCCCAAAAATAACCGCCCGAAGGCCGGCGCGCCAAGTTCGTCCAGCGGAAAAATGGCCAAAAAACGGGTGGGCTATAGCCTTGGGGGGTGGGGCTGGCCGACTTCGTCCGCCGGACTCGGAATGGCACGAGACTTTGCGAGGGGCCTTCGTGTGCCAAAAATAGGCCGTGGGCACAGGCGCGCCCAAAAATCACTGCCCGAAGGCCGGGGCGCCAACTTCGTCCAGCGGAAAAAGGCCACAAAAACGGGTGGGTTATAGCCTTGGGGGGTGGGTCTGGCCAACTTCATCCGCCGGACTCGGAATGGCCCGAGACATTGCGAGGGGGCTCCAAGTGCTAAAAATAGGCCGCGGGCACAGCCGTACCCAAAAATAACCGCCCGAAGGCTGGGGCGCCAAGTTCGTCCATCGGAAAAAGGCCACAAAAACGGGTGGGCTATAACCTTGGGGGGTGGGGCTGGCCCACTTCGTCCGCCGGACTCAGAATGGCGCGAGACTTTTTGAGGGGCCTCTGTGTGCCAAAACTAGGCCGCGGGCACAGCTGCGCCCAAAAATAACCGCCCGAAGGCGGTGGCGCCAAGTTCGTCCAGCGGAAAAAGGCCACAAAAACGGGTGGGCTATATCCTTGGGGGGTGGGGCTGGCCCACTTCGTCCGCTGGACTCGGAATGGCGCGAGACTTTACGAGGGGCCTCCACATGCCAAAAATAGTCCACGGTCCCAGCCACACCCAAAAATAACCGCCCGAAGGCCATGGCGCCAAGTTCGTCCAACGGAAAATGGCCACAAAAACGAGTGGGCTATGGCCTTGGGGGGTGGGGCTGGCCAACTTCGTCCGCCGGACTCGGAATGGCGCGAGACTTTGTGAGGGGCCTCTGTGTGCCAAAATTAGGCCGGGGGACAGCCGCGCCCAAAAATAACCGCCCGAAGGCCGGGGCGCCAAGTTCGTCCAGCGGAAAAAGGCCACAAAAACGGGTGAGCTATAGCCTTGGGGGGTGGGGCTGGCCAACTTCGTCCGCCGGACTCGGAATGGCGCGAGACTTTGCGAGGGGCCTCCGTGTGCCAAAAATAGGCCACGGGCCCAGCCGCGCCCAAAAATAACCGCCCGAAGGCCGTGGCGCCAAGTTTGTCCAGCGGAAAAAGGCCACAAAAACGGGTGGGCTATAACCTTGGGGGGTGGGACTGGCCCACTTCGTCCGCCGGACTCGGAATGGCGTGAGCCTTTTCGAGGGGCCTCTGTGTGCCAAAACTAGGCCACGGGCATAGCTGCGCCCAAAAATAACCGACTGAAGTCGGTGGCGCCAAGTTCGTCCAGCGGAAAAAGGCCACAAAAACGGGTGGGCTATATCCTTGGGGGGTGGGGCTGGCCCACTTCGTCCGCCAGACTCGGAATGGCGCGAGACTTTTTGAGGGGCCTCTGTGTGCCAAAAATAGTCCACGGTCCCAGCCGCACCCAAAAATAACCGCCCGAAGGCCGTGGCGCCAAGTTCGTCCAGCGGAAAAAGGCCACAAAAACGGGTGAGCTATAGCCTTGGGGGGTGGGGCTGGCCAACTTCGTCCGCCGGACTCGGAATGGCGCGAGACTTTGCGAGCGGCCTCTGTGTGCCAAAATTAGGCCGGGGGACAGCCGCGCCCAAAAATAACCGCCCGAAGGCCGGGGCGCCAAGTTCGTCCAGCGGAAAAAGGCCACAAAAACGGGTGAGCTATAGCCTTGGGGGGTGGGGCTGGCCAACTTCGTCCGCCGGACTCGGAATGGCGCGAGACTTTGCGAGCGGCCTCCGTGTGCCAAAAATAGGCCACGAGCCAAGCCGCGCCCAAAAATAACCGCCCGAAGGCCGTGGCGCCAAGTTCGTCCAGCGGAAAAAGGCCACAAAAACGGGTGGGCTATAACCTTGGGGGGTGGGACTGGCCCACTTCGTCCGCCGGACTCGGAATGGCACGAGCCTTTTCGAGGGGCCTCTGGGTGTGAAAACTAGGCCACGGGCATAGCTGCGCCCAAAAATAACCGCCTCAAGGCGGGGGCGCCAAGTTCGTCCAGCGGAAAAAGGCCACAAAACTGGGTGGGCTATAGCCTTGTGGGGTGGGTCTGGCCAACTTCGTCTGCCGGACTCGGAATGGCGCGAGACTTTGCGAGGGGCCTCTGTATGCCAAAAATAGGCCACGGGCCCAGCCGCGACCAAAAATAACCGCCCGAAGGCCGTGGCGCCAAGTTCGTCCAGCGGAAAAAGGCCACAAAAACGGGTGGGATATATCCTTGGGGGGTGGGGCTGGCCCACTTCGTCCGCCGGACTCGGAATGGCGCGAGACTTTACGAGGGGCCTCTGTGTGCCAAAACTAGGCCGCGGGCACAGCTGCGCCCAAAAATAACCGGCCCAAGGCGGGGGCACCAAGTTCGTCCAGCGGAAAAAGGCCACAAAACTGGGTGGGCTATAGCCTTGTGGGGTGGGTCTGGCCAACTTCGTCTGCCGGACTCGGAATGGCGCGAGACTTTGCGAGGGGCCTCTGTATGCCAAAAATAGGCCACGGGCCCAGCCGCGACCAAAAATAACCGCCCGAAGGCCGTGGCGCCAAGTTCGTCCAGCGGAAAAAGGCCACAAAAACGGGTGGGCTATATCCTTGGGGGGTGGGGCTGGCCCACTTCGTCCGCCGGACTCGGAATGGCGCGAGACTTTACGAGGGGCCTCTGTGTGCCAAAACTAGGCCGCGGGCACAGCTGCGCCCAAAAATAACCGGCCCAAGGCGGGGGCACCAAGTTCGTCCAGCGGAAAAAGGCCACAAAACTGGGTGGGCTATAGCCTTGTGGGGTGGGTCTGGCCAACTTCGTCTGCCGGACTCGGAATGGCGCGAGACTTTGCGAGGGGCCTCTATATGCCAAAAATAGGCCACAGACCCAGCCGCGACCAAAAATAACCGCCCGAAGGCCGTGGCGCCAAGTTCGTCCAGCAGAAAAAGGCCACAAAAACGGGTGGGCTGTATCCTTGGGGGGTGGGGCTGGCCAACTTCGTCCGCCGGACTCGGAATGGCGCGAGACTTTAAGAAGGGCCTCCGCATGCCAAAAATAGGCCACGGGCCCAGCCGCGACCAGAAATAACCGCCCGAAGGCCGTGGCGCCAAGTTCGTCCAGCGGAAAAAGGCCACAAAAACGGGTGGGCTATATCCTTGGGGGGTGGGGCTGGCCCACTTCGTCCGCCGGACTCGGAATGGCGCGAGACTTTACGAGGGGCCTCTGTGTGCCAAAACTAGGCCGCGGGCACAGCTGCGCCCAAAAATAACCGGCCCAAGGCGGGGGCACCAAGTTCGTCCAGCGGAAAAAGGCCACAAAACTGGGTGGGCTATAGCCTTGTGGGGTGGGTCTGGCCAACTTCGTCTGCCGGACTCGGAATGGCGCGAGACTTTGCGAGGGGCCTCTATATGCCAAAAATAGGCCACAGACCCAGCCGCGACCAAAAATAACCGCCCGAAGGCCGTGGCGCCAAGTTCGTCCAGCAGAAAAAGGCCACAAAAACGGGTGGGCTGTATCCTTGGGGGGTGGGGCTGGCCAACTTCGTCCGCCGGACTCGGAATGGCGCGAGACTTTAAGAAGGGCCTCCGCATGCCAAAAATAGGCCACGGGCCCAGCCGCGACCAGAAATAACCGCCCGAAGGCCGTGGCGCCAAGTTCGTCCAGCGGAAAAAGGCCACAAAAACGGGTGGGCTATATCCTTGGGGGGTGGGGCTGGCCCACTTCGTCCGCCGGACTCGGAATGGCGCGAGACTTTACGAGGGGGCTTCGCATGCCAAAAATAGTCCACGGTCCCAGCTGCACCCAAAAATAACCGCACGAAGGCCATGGCGCCGAGTTCGTCCAACGGAAAATGGCCACAAAAACGAGTGGGCTATGGCCTTGGAGGGTGGGGCTGGCCAACTTCGTCCGCCGGACTCGGAATGGCGCGAGACTTTACGAGGGGCCTCTGTGTGGCAAAATTAGGCTCGGACACAGCCACGCCCAAAAATAACCGCCCGAAGGCCGGGGCGCCAAGTTCGTCCAGCGGAAAAAGGCCACAAAAACGGGTGGGCTATAGACTTGGGGGGTGGGGCTGGCCAACTTCGTCCGCCGGACTCGGAATGGCGCGAGACTTTGCGAGGGTCTCCGTGTGCCAAAAATAGGCCACGGGCCCAGCCGCGCCCAAAAATAACTGCCCGAAGGCCGTGGCGCCAAGTTCGTCCAGCGGAAAAAGGCCACCAAAACGGGTGGGCTATATCCTTGGGGGGTGGGGCTGGCCCACTTCGTCCGCCGGACTCGGAATGGCGCGAGACTTTTCGAGGGGCCTCTGTGTGCCAAAACTAGGCCGCGGGCACAGCTGCGCCCAAAAATAACCGCCCCAAGGCGGGGGCGCCAAGTTCGTCCAGCGGAAAAAGGCCACAAAACTGGGTGGGCTGTATCCTTGGGGGGTGGGGCTGGCCAACTTCGTCCGCCGGACTCGGAATGGCGCGAGACTTTACGAAGGGCCTCCACATGCCAAAAATAGTCCACGGTCCCAGCCGTACCAAAAAATAACCGCCCGAAGGCCGTGGCGCCAAGTTTGTCCAACGGAAAATGGCCACAAAAACGGGTGGGCTATAGCCTTGGGGGGTGGGGCTGGCCGACTTCGTCCGCCGGACTCGAAATGGCGCGAGACTTTGCGAGGGGCCTCCGTGTGCCAAAAATAGGCCGGGGGCGCAGCCGCGCCAAAAAAATAACCGCCCCAAGGCCGGGGCGCCAAGTTCGTCCAGTTGAAAAAGGCCGCAAAAACGGGTGGGCTATAGCCTTGGGGGGTGGGGCTGGCCAACTTCGTCCGCCGGACTCGGAATGGCACGAGACATTGCGAGGCACCTCCGTGTGCCAAAAATAGGCCGTGGGCACAGCCGCGCCCAAAAATACCCGCCCAAAGGCCGGGGCGCCAAGTTCGTCCAGCGGAAAAAGGCCACAAAAACGGGTGGGCTATAGCCTTGGGGGGTTGGGCTGGCCAACTTCGTCCGCCGGACTCGGAATGGTATGAGACTTTGCGAGGCACCTCCGTATGCAAAAGATACACCGCGGGCACAGCCACGCCCAAAAATACCCACCCGAAGGGCGGGGCACCAAGTTCGTCCAGCGGAAAAAGGCCAAAAAAACGGGTGGGCTATAGCCTTGGGTGGTGGGGTTTGCCAGCTTCGTCTGCCGGACTCGGAATGGCGCGAGACTTTGCGAGGCGCCTCCGTGTACCAAAAATAGGCTGTGGGCACAGCCGCGTCCAAAAATACCCGCCCGAAGGCCGGGTCGCCAAGTTCGTCCAGCGGAAAAAGGCCACTAAAACGGGTGGGCAATAGCCTTGGGGGGTGGCGCTGGCCAAATTCGTCCGCCGGACTCGGAATGGCGCGAGACTTTGCGAGGCGCCTCCGTGTGCCAAAAATAGGCCGCGGGCACAGCCGCGCTAAAAAATACCCACCCGAAGGCCGGGGCGCCATGTTCGTCCAGCGGAAAAAGGCCACAAAAATGGGTGGGCTATAGCCTTGGGGGGTGGGGCTGGCCCACTTCGTCCGCCGGACTCGGAATGGGGCGAGACTTTGCGACCGGCCTCCGCGTGCCAAAAATAGGCCGCGGGTACAGCCGCGCTTGAAAATAAGCCCCCGTAGGTCGGCGCGCCCAAACCCCCCAGCGGAAAAATGGCCAAAAAACGGGTGCGCTATAGCCTTGGGGGGAGGGGCTTGCCAACTTCGTCCGCGGGACTCGGAATGGGGCGAGACTTTACGAGTGGCCTCCGCGTGCCAAAAATAGGCCGCGGGTACAGCCGCGCTTGAAAATAAGCCCCCGTAGGTCGGCGCGCCCAAACCCCCCAGCGGAAAAATGGCCAAAAAACAGGTGCGCTATAACCTTGGGGGGAGGGGCTGGCCCACTTCGTCCGCCGGTCTCGGAATGGGGCGAGACTTTGCGAGCGGCCTCCGTATGCCAAAAATAGGCCGCAGGCACAGCCGCGCCCAAAAATAACCCGCCCGAAGGCCGGGGCGCCAAGTTCGTCCAGCGGAAAAAGGCCAAAAAAACGGGTGGGCTATAGCCTTGGGGGGTGGGGCTGGCCAACTTCGTCCGCCGGAATCGGAATGGCGCGATATTTTGCGAGGGGCCTCCATGTGCCAAAAATAGCCCGCGGCCAAAAATACCCGCCCGAAGGCCGGGGCGCCAAGTTCGTCCAGCAGAAAAAGGCCACAAAAACGGGTGGGCTATAGCCTTGGGGGGTGGGGCTGGCCAACTTCATCCGCCGGACTCGGAATGGCGCGAGACTTCGCGAGGCGCCTCCGTGTGCCAAAAATAGAACACGGGCACAGCCGCGTCCAAAAATACCCTCCCGAAGGCCGGGGCGCCAAGTTCGTCCAGCGGAAAAAGGCCACAAAAACGGATGGGTTATAGCCTTGGGGGGTGGGGCTGGCCAACTTCGTCCACCGGACTCGGAATGGCGCGAGACTTTGCGATGCACCTCCGTGTACCAAAAATAGGCCGCGGGCACAGCCGTGCCCAAAAATACCCACCCGAAGCCGGGGCGCCAAGTTCGTCCAGCGGAAAAAGGCCACAAAAACGGGTGGGCTATAGCCTTGGGGGGTGGGGCTGGCCCACTTCGTCCGTCGGACTCGGAATGGCGCGAGACTTTGTGATGCATCTCCGTGTACCAAAAATAGGCCGCGGGCACAGACGCGCCCAAAAATACCCGCCCGAAGGCCGGGGCGCCAAGTTCGTCCAGCGGAAAAAGGCCACAAAAACGGGTGGGCTATAGCCTTGGGGGGTGGGGCTGGCCAACTTCGTCCGTCGGACTCGGATTGGCGCGAGACATTGCGAGGCGCCTCCGTGTGCCAAAAATAGGCCGCGGGCACAGCCGCACCCAAAAATACCCGTCCGAAGGCCGGGGCGCCAAGTTCGTCCAGCGGAAAAAGGCCACAAAAACGGGTGGGCTTTAGCCTTGGCGGGTGAGGCGGGCGAACTTCGTCCGCCGGACTCGGAATGGCGCGAGACTTTGCGAGGCCCCTCCGTGTGCCAAAAATAGGCCGCGGGCACAGCCGCGCCCAAAAATACCCGCCCGAAGGCCGGGGCGCCATGTTCGTCCAGCGGAAAAAGGCCAAAAAAACGGGTGGGCTATAGCCTTGGGGGGTGTGGCTGGCCAACTTCGTCCGCTGGACTCTGAATGGCGTGAGACTTTGCTAGGCGCCTCCGTGTGCCAAAAATAGGCCGCGGACAAAGCGGCACCGAAAAATACCCGCCCGAAGGCCGGGGCGCCAAGTTCGTCCAGCGGAAAAAGGCCACAAAAACGGGTGGGCTATAGCCTTGGGGGGTGGGGCTGGCCAACTTCGTCCGTCGGACTCGGATTGGCGCGAGACATTGCGAGGCGCCTCCGTGTGCCAAAAATAGGCCGCGGGCACAGCCGCACCCAAAAATACCCGTCCGAAGGCCGGGGCGCCAAGTTCGTCCACCGGAAAAAGGCCACAAAAACGGGTGGGCTACAGCCTTGGGGGGTGGGGCTGGCCAACTTCGTCCGCCGGACTCGGAATGGCGTGAGACGCCTCCGTGTGCCAAAAATAGGCCGCGGGCACAGCCGCACCCAAAAATACCCGCCCGAAGGCCGGGGCGCCAAGTTCGTCCAGCGGAAAAAGGCCACAAAAACGGGTGGGCTATAGCCTTGGGGGGTGGGGCTGGCCCACTTCGTCCGCCGGACTCGGAATGGCGTGAGACTTTGCGAGGCACCTCCGTGTACAAAAAATAGGCCGCGGGAGTAGCCGCACCCAAAAATACCCGCCCAAAGGCCGGGGCGCCAAGTTCGTCCAGCGGAAAAAGGCCACAAAAACGGGTGGGATATAGCCTTGGGGGGTGGGGCTGGCCAACTTCGTCCGCCGGACTCAGAATGGCGCGAGACTTTGCGAGGTGCCTCCGTGTGCCAAAAATAGGCCGCTGGCACAGCCGCGCCCAAAAATACCCGCCCGAAGGCCGGGGCGCCAAGTTCGTCCAGCGGAAAAAGGCCAAAAACACGGGTGGGCTATAGCCTTGGGGGGTGTGGCTGGCCAACTTCGTCCGCCGGACTCTGAATGGCGTGAGACTTTGCTAGGCGCCTCCGTGTGCCAAAAATAGGCCGCGGACAAAGCGGCACCGAAAAATACCCGCCCGAAGGCCGGGGCGCCAAGTTCGTCCATCGAAAAAAGGCCACAAAAACGGGTGGGCTATAGCCTTGGGGGGTGGGGCTGGCCCACTTCGTCCGCCGGACTCGGAATGTCATGAGACTTTGCGAGGCGCCTCCGTGTGCCAAAAATAGGCCGCGGACAAAGCGGCACCGAAAAATACCCGCCCGAAGGCCGGGGCGCCAAGTTCGTACTTCGAAAAAAGGCCACAAAAACGGGTGGGCTATAGCCTTGGGGGGTGGGGCTGGCCAACTTCGTCCGCCGGACTCGGAATGACTTGAGACTTTGCGAGGCGCTACCGTGTGAAAAAAATGTCCGCGGGCACAGCCGCGCCCAAAAATACCCTCCCGAATGCCGGGGCGCCAAGTTCGTCCAGCGGACAAAGGCCACAAAAACGGGTGGGCTATAGCCTTAGGGGGTGGGGCTGGCCAACTTCGTCCGCCGGACTCGGAATGGCTAGAGACTTTGTGATGCACCTCCGTGTGCGAAAAATAGGCCGCGGGCACAGACGCGCCCAAAAATACCCGCCCGAAGGCCGGGGCGCCAAGTTCGTCCAGCGGAAAAAGGCCACAAAAACGGGTGGGCTATAGCCTTGGGGGGTGGGGCTGGCCAACTTCGTCCGTCGGACTCGGATTGGCGCGAGACATTGCGAGGCACCTCCGTGTGCCAAAAATAGGCCGCGGGCACAGCCGCGCACAATAATACCCGCCCGAAGGCCGGGGCACCAAGTTCGTCCAGCGGAAAAAGGCCACAAAAACGGGTGGGCTATAGCCTTGGGGGGTGGGGCTGGCCAACTTCGTCCGCCGGACTCGGAATGACTTGAGACTTTGCGAGGCGCTTCCGTGTGAAAAAAATGTCCGCGGGCACAGCCGCGCCTAAAAATACCCTCCCGAATGCCGGGGCGCCAAGTTCGTCCAGCGGAAAAAGGCCACAAAAACGGGTGGCCTATAGCCTTGGGGGGTGGGTCGGGCCAACTTCGTCCGCCGGACTCGGAATGGTGAGAGACTTTGCGAGGCACCTCCGTATGCAAAAGATACGCCGCGGGCACAGCCGCGCCCAAAAATACCCACGGCGGGGCGCCAAGTTCGTCCAGCGGAAAAAGGCCACAAAAACGGGTGGGCTATAGCATTGGGGGGTGGAGCTGGCCAACTTCGTCCGCCGGACTCGGAATGGCGCGAGACTTGGCGAGGCCCCTCCGTGTGCCAAAAATAGGCCGCGGGAAAAGCTGCGCCCAAAAATACCCGCACGAAGGCCGGGGCGCCAAGTTCGTCAAGCGGAAAAAGGCCACAAAAACGGGTGGGCTATAGCCTTGGGGGGTGGGGCTGGCCAACTTCGTCCGCCGGACTCGGAATGGCGCGAGACTTTGCGAGGCACCTCAGTGTGCCAAAAAAAGGGCGCGGGCACAGCCGCGCCGAAATATACCCACCCGAAGGCCGGGCGCCAACTTCGTCCAGCGGAAAAAGGCCACAAAAACGGGTGGCCTATAGCCTTGGGGGGTGGGGCTGGCCAACTTAGTCTGCCGGTCTCGGAATGGCGCGAGACTTTGCGAGGCACCTCCGTCTGCCAAAAATAGGCCGTGGGCACAGCCGCGCCCAAAAATACCCGCACAAAGGCCGGGGCGCCAAGTTCGTCCAGCGGAAAAAGGCCACAAAAACGGGTGGGCTATAGCCTTGGGGGGTTGGGCTGGCCAACTTCGTCCGCCGGACTCGGAATGGTATGAGACTTTGCGAGGCACCTCCGTATGCAAAAGATACACCGCGGGCACAGCCACGCCCAAAAATACCCACCCGAAGGGCGGGGCACCAAGTTCGTCCAGCGGAAAAAGGCCACAAAAACGGGTGGGCTATAGCCTTGGGGGGTGGGGCTGGCCAACTTCGTCCGCCGGACTCGGAATGGCGTGAGACTTTGTGAGGCCCCTCCGTGTGCCAAAAATAGGCCGCGTGAACAGCCGCGCCCAAAAATACGCGCACGAAGGCCGGGGCGCCAAGTTCGTCAAGCGGAAAAAGGCCACAGAAACGGGTGGGCTATAGCCTTGGGGGGTGGGGCTGGCCAACTTCGTCCGCCGGACTCGGAAGGGCACCAGACTTTGTGAGGCACCTCCGTGTGCCAAAAATAGCCCGCGGGCACAGCCGCGCCCAAAAATACCAGCCCGAAGGCTGCGGCGCCAAGTTCGTCCAGCGGTAAAAGGCCACAAAATCGGGTGGGCTATAGCCTTGGTGGGTGGGGCTGGCCCACTTCGTCCGCCGGACTCGGAATGGCGAGAGACTTTGCAAGGCACCTCCGTGTGCAAAAGATACGCCGCGGGCACAGCTGCGCAGAAAAATACCCACCCGAAGGGCGGGGCACCATGTTCGTCCAGCGGAAAAAGGCCACAAAAACGGGTGGGCTATAGCCTTGGGGGGTGGGGCTGGCCAACTTCGTCCGGCGGACTCGGAATGGCGTGAGTCGCCTCCGTGTGCCAAAAATAGGCCGCGGGCACAGCCGCGCCCAAAAATACCCGCCCGAAGGCCGGGGCGCCAAGTTCGTCCAGCGGAAAAAGGACACAAAAACGGGTGGGCTATCGCCTTGGGGGGTGGCGCTGGCCAACTTCGTCCGCCGGACTCGGAATGGCACGAGGCTTTACGAGGCACCTCCGTGGGCCAAAAATAGGCCGAGGGCACAGACGCACTCAAAAATACCGGCCGAGGGCACAGACGCACTCAAAAATACCCGCCCGAAGGCCGGGGCGCCAAGTTCGTCCAGCGGAAAAAGGCCACAAAAACGGGTGGGCTATAGCCTTGGGGGGTGGGGCTGCCCAACTTCGTCCGCCGGACTAGGAATGGCACGAGAATTTGCGACGCGCCTCCGTGTGCCAAAAATAGGCCGCGGGCACAGCCGCGCCCAAAAATACCCCCCCGAAGGCCGGGGCGCCAAGTTCGTCCAGCGGAAAAAGGCCACAAAAACGGGTGGGCTATAGCCTTAGGGGGTGGGGCTGGCCAACTTCGTCCGCCGGACTCGGAATGGCTAGAGACTTTGCGAGGCGGCTCCGTGTGCCAAAAATAGGCTGCGGGCACAGCCGCACCCGAAAATACCCGCCCGAAGGCCGGGGCGCCAAGTTCGTCCAGTGGAAAAAGGCCACAAAAGCGGGTGGGCTATAGTCTTGGGGGGTGGGGCTGGCCAACTTCGTCCGCCGGATTCGGAATGGCACGAGACTTTGCGAGTCACCTCCGTGTGCCAAAAATAGGCCGCGGGCATAGCCGCGCCCAAAAATACACGCCCGAAGGCCGGGGCGCCAACTTCGTCCAGCGGTAAAAGGCCACAAAAACGGGTGGGCTATAGCCTTGGGGGGTGGGGTGGCCAACTTCGACCGCCGGACTCGGAATGGCGCGAGACTTTGCGAGGTGCCTCCGTGTGCCAAAAATAGGCCACGGGCACAGCCGCGCCCAAAAATATCCGCCCGAAGGCCGGGGCGCCAACTTCGTCCAGCGGTAAAAGGACACAAAAACGGGTGGGCTATAGCCTTGGGGGGTGGGGCTGGCCAACTTCGTCCGTCGGACTCGGAATGGCGCGAGACTTTACGAGGCGGCTCCGTGTACCAAAAATAGGCCGTAGGCACAGCCGCGCCCAAAAATACCTGCCCGAAGGCCAGGGCGCCAAGTTCGTCCAGCGGTAAAAGGCCACAAAAACGGGAGGGCTATAGCCTTGGGGGTGGGGCTGGCCGACTTCGTCCGCCGGACTCGGAATGGCGTGAGACTTTGCGAGGCGCCTCCATGTGCAAAAAATAGGCCGCGGGAGTAGCCTCACCCAAAAATAACAGCCCGAAGGCCGGGGCGCCAAGTTCGTCCAGCGGAAAAAGGCCACAAAAACGGGTGTGCTATGGCCTTGAGGGGTGGGGCGGGCCTACTTCGTCCGCCGGACTCGGAATGGCGCGAGACTTTGCGAGGCACCTCCGTGTGCCAAAAATTGGCTGCGGGCACAGCCGCGCCGAAAAATACCCACCCGAAGGCCGGGGCGCCAAGTTCGTCCAGCGGAAAAAGGCCACAAAAACGGGTGGGCTACAGCCTTGGGGGGTGGGGCTGGCCAACTTCGTCCGCCGGACTCGGAATGGCACGAGACTTTGCGTGGCGCCTCCGTGTGCAAAAAATAGGCCACGGGCACAGCCGCGCCCAAAAATACCCGCCCGAAGGCTGGGGCGCCAACTTCGTCCAGCGGTAAAAGGACACAAAAATGGGTGGGCTATAGCCTTGGGGGGTGGGGCTGGCCAACTTCGTCCGCCGGACTCGGAATGGCGAGAGACTTTGCGAGACGGCTCCGTGTGCCAAAAATAGGCCGCGGTCACAGCCGCGCCCAAAAATACCCGCCCGAAGGCCGGGGCGCCAAGTTCGTCCAGCGGAAAAAGGCCACAAAAGCGGGTGGGCTATAGTCTTGGGGGGTGGGGCTGGCCAACTTCGTCCGCCGGACTCGGAATGGGGCGAGACTTTGCAAGCGGCCTCATGGTGCGAAAAATAAGCGGCGGGCAAAGCTGCGCCCAAAAGAAAGCACCCGACGGTCGTGCCGCCAAAACCCCCTAGCGGAAAAATAGCCAAAAAACGGGTGGGCTATAGACTTGGTGGGGGGCGCGGGCGAAGTTCGTCCGCCGGACTCGGAATGGGGCGAGACTTTACGAGGGGCCTCGGGATGCCAAATATAATCCGCGGGCAAAGCCGCGCCCAAAAATAAGCGCCCGAAGGTCGTGGTGCCAAAACCCCCCAGCGGAAAAATGGCCAAAAAACGGGTGGGCTATAGCCTTGGTGGGGGGCGCGGGCGAAGTTCGTCCGACGGACTCGGAATGGGGTGAGACTTTGCGAAGGGCCTCGGGGTGCCAAAAATAAACCGCGGGAAAAGCCGCGAACAAAAATAAGCGCCCGAAGGTCGTGGTACCAAAAGCCCCCAGCGGAAAAATGGCCAAAAAACGGGTGGGCTATAGCATTCGTGGGGGGCGCGGACGAAGTTCGTCCGCCGGACTCGGAATGGGACGAGACTTTGCGAGGGGCCTCATGATGCCAAATATAAGCCGCGGGCAAAGCCGCGCCCAAAAATAAGCGCCCAAAGGTCGTGGTGCCAAAACGACCCAGCAGAAAAATGGTCAAAAAACGGGTGGGCTATAGCCTTGGTGGGGGGCGCGTACGAAGTTCGTCCGCCGGACTCGGAATGGGACGAGACTTTGCGAGGGGCCTCAGGGTGCCAAAAATAAGCCGCAGGCAAAGCCGTAAACAAAAATAAGTGCCCGAAGGTCGTGGTCCGAAAACCCCCCAGCGGAAAAATGGCCAAAAAACGGGTGGGCTATAGCCTTGGTGGGGGGCACGGGCGAAGTTCGTCCGCCGGACTCGGAATGGGTCGAGACTTTGCGAGGGGCCTCGGGGTGCCAAAAATAAGCTGCGGTCAAAGCCGTACCCAAAAATAACTACCCGAAGGTCGTGGTGCCAAAACCCCCCCGCGGAAAAATGGTCAAAAGACGGGTGGGCTATAGCCTTGGTGGGGGGGGCGGGCGAAGTTCGTCCGCCCGACTCGGAATGGGGTGAGACTTTGTGAGGGGCCTCGGGGTTCCAAAAATAAGCCGCGGGCAAAGCGTCGCCCAAAAATAAGCGCCCGAAGGTCGTGGTGCCAAAACCCCCCGCGGGAAAATGGTCAAAAGACGGGTGGGCTATAGCCTTGGTGGGGGGGGCGGGCGAAGTTCGTCCGCCGGACTCAGAATGGGGTGAGACTTACGAGGGGCCTCGGGGTTCCAAAAATAAGCCGCGGGCAAAGCGTCGCCCAAAAATAAGCGCCCGAAGGTCGTGGTGCCAAAACCCCCCAGCGGAAAAATGGCCAAAAACGGGTGGGCTATAGCATTGGTGGGGGGCGCGGGTGAAGTTCGTCCGCCGGACTCGGAATGGGGTGAGACATTGTGAGGGGCCTCGTGGTGCCAAAAATAAGCTGCGGGCAAAGCCGCACCCAAAAGAAAGCGCCCGACGGTCGTGGCGCCAAAACCCCCCAGCGGAAAAATTGTCAAAAAACGGGTGGGCTATAGCCTTGGTGGGGGGCGCGGGCGAAGTTCGTCCGCCGGACTCGGAATGGGTCGAGACTTT
Source organism: Citrus sp. QX-2021 (assembly GCA_030444885.1). Classification (NCBI taxonomy): domain Eukaryota; kingdom Viridiplantae; phylum Streptophyta; class Magnoliopsida; order Sapindales; family Rutaceae; genus Citrus; species Citrus sp. QX-2021. Next base: position 380,638 of record CM059829.1, read on the forward strand.
GCGAGGGGCCTCGGTGTGCCAAAAATAAGCCGTGGGCAAAGCCGCGAACAAAAATAAGCGCCGGAAGGTCGTGGTGCCAAAACCCCCCAGCGGAAAAGTTCTCAAAAGACGGGTGGGCTATAGCCTTGGTGGGGGGGGGGGCGGGCGAAGTTCGTCCGCCGGACTCGGAATGGGGCGAGACTTTGCGAGGGGCCTCGGGGTTCCAAAAATAAGCCGCACGCAAAGCCTCGCCCAAAAATAAGCACCCGAAGGTCGTGGTGCCAAAACCCCCCAGCGGAAAAATGGCCAAAAAACGGGTGGGCTATAGCATTGGTGGGGGGCTCGGGCGAAGTTCGTCCGCCGGACTCGGAATGGGGCGAGACTTTGTGAGGGGCCACGTGGTGCAAAATAAGCTGCGGGCAAAGCCGCGCCCAAAAGAAAGCGCCCGACGGTCGTGGCGCCAAAACCCCCCAGCGGAAAAATAGCCAAAATACGGCTGGGCTATAGCCTTAGTGGGGGGCGCGGGGAAGTTCGTCCGCCGGACTCGGAATGGGGCGAGACTTTACGAGGGGCCTCGGGATGCCAAAAATAAGCTGTGGCCAAAGCCACACCGAAAAATAAGCGCCCGAAGGTCGTGGTGCCAAAACCCCCCAGTGGAAAAATGGTCAAAAGACGGGTGGGCTATAGCCTTTGTGGGGGGGGGGGGCGGACGAAGTTCGTCCGCCGGACTCGGAATGGGGGGAGACTTTGCCAGGGGCCTTGGGGTTCCAAAAATAAGCCGTGGGCAAAGCCTTGCCCAAAAATAAGCGCCCGAAGGTCGTGGTGCCAAAACCCCCCAGCGGAAAAATGGCCAAAAAACGGGTGGGCTATAGCATTGGTGGGTGGCGCGGGCGAAGTTCGTCCGCGGACTCGGAATGGAGCGAGACTTTGTGAGGGGCCTCGTGGTGCCAAAAATAAGCTGCGGGCAAAGCCGCGCCCAAAAGAAAGCGCCCGACGGTCGTGGCGCCAAAACCCCCCAGCGGAAAAATAGCGAAAAAAGGGCTGGGCTATAGCCTTAGTGGGGGGCGCGGGGAAGTTCGTCCGCCGGACTCGGAATGGGGCGAGACTTTACGAGGGGCCTCGGGATGCCAAAAATAAGCTGCGGCCAAAGCCACACCGAAAAATAAGCGCCCGAAGGTCGTGGTGCCAAAACCCCCCAGCGGAAAAATGGTCAAAAGACGGGTGGGCTATAGCCTTGGTGGGGGGGGCGGGCGAAGTTCGTCCGCCGGACTCGGAATGGGGGGAGACTTTGCGAGGGGCCTCGGGGTTCCAAAAATAAGCCGTGGGCAAAGCCTCGCCCAAAAATAAGCGCCCGAAGGTCGTGGTGCCAAAACCCCCCAGCGGAAAATGGTCAAAAAACGGGTGGGCTATAGCCTTGGTGGGGGGCGCGGGCGAAGTTCGTCCGCCGGACTCGGAATGGGGCGAGACTTTGAGAGGGGCCTCGGGGTACCAAAATAAGCCGTGGCAAAGCCGCGCCCAAAATAAGTGCCCGAATGTCATGGTGCCAAAACCCCCCAGCGGTAAAATGGTCAAAAAACGGGTGGGCTATAGCCTTGGTGGGGGGCGCGGGCGAAGTTCGTCCTCCGGACTAGGAATGGGCCGAGACTTTGTGAGGGGCCTCGGGGTACCAAAAATAAGCCGCGGCCACAGCCGCTCCCAAAAATAACCGCCCGAAGGCCGGGGCGCCAAGTTCGTCCAGCGGAAAATTGGCCAAAAAACGGGTGGGCTATGGCCTTGGGCGGTGGGGCTGGCCAACTTCGTCCGCCGGACTCGGAATGGCGCGAGACTTTGCGAGGGGCCTCCGTGTCCCAAAAATAGTCCTTGGGAATAGCCGCGCCCAAAAATACCCACCCAATGCCGGGCGCCAAGTTCGTCCAGCGGAAAAAGGCCACAAAAGCGGGTGGGCTATAGCCTTGAGGATGGGGCTGGCCAACTCGTCCCGCCGGACTGAGAATTACGCGAGACTTTGCGAGGGGCCCCGGTGTACTAAAAATAGGCCGCGGACACAGCCGCGTCCAAAAATAACTTCCCTATGTCCGGGGCGCCAAGTTCGTCCAGCGGAAAAAGGCCACAAAAACGGATGGGCTATAGCCTTGGGGGGTGGGGCTGGCCAACTTCGTCCGCCGGACTCGGAATGGCGCGAGACTTTGCGAGTGGCCTCCGTGTGCCAAAAATAGGCCGCGGGCACAGTCACACGAAAAAATAACCGCCCGAAGGCCGGGGCGCCAAGTTCGTTCAGTGGAAAAAGGCCACAAAAACGGGTGGGCTATAGCCTTGGCGGTTGGGGCTGGCTAACTTCGTCCGCCGGACTCGGAATGGCACGAGACTTTGCGAGGGGCCTCCGTGTGCCAAAAATAGGCCGCGATCACAGCCACGTCCAAAAATAACTGCCCGAAGGCCGGGGCGCCAAGTTCGTCCAGAGGAAAAGGGCCACAAAAATGGGTGGGCTATAGCCTTGGGGGGTGGGGCTTGCTAACTTCGTCCGCCGGACTCCGAATGGCGTGAGACCTTGCGAGGGGCCTCCGTATGCCAAAATTAGGCCGCAGACACAGTCGCACCCAAAAATAACCGCCCGAAGGTCGGGGCACAAAGTTCGTCCAGCGGAAAAAGTCCACAAAAACGGGTGGGCTATAGCCTTGAGGGGTGGGGCTGGCCAACTTCGTCTGCCGGACTCGGAATGGCGCGAGACTTTCTGAGGGGCCTCCGTGTGCAAAAAATAGGCTGCGCGAACAGCCGCTTAAAAATAACCGCCCGAAGGCCGGGGCACCAGGTTCGTCCAGCGGAAAAAGGCCAAAAAAACGGGTGGCCTATAGCCTTGGGGGGTGGGGCTGGACAACTTCGTCCGTCGGACTCGGAATGGCGCGAGACTTTGCGAGGGGCCTCCGTGTGCCAAAAATAGGCTGCAGGCACAACTGAGCCCAAAAATAACGGCCCGAAGGCCGTGGCACCAACTTCGTCCAGCGGAAAACGGCCACAAAAACGGGTGGGCTATAGCCTTCGGGGGTGGGGCTGGCCAACTTCGTACGCCGGACATCGAAAGGCACGAGACTTTACGAGGGGCCTCCGTGTGCCAAAAATAGACCGCGGCTACAGCCGCGCCCAAAAGTAACCGCCCGAAGACCGGGGCGCCAAGTTCGTCCAGCGAAAAAAGGCCACAAAAACGGGTGGGCTACAGCCTTGGCGGTTGGGGCTGGCCCACTTCGTCCGCCGGACTCGGAATGGCGCGAGACTTTGCGAGTGGCCTCCGTGTGCCAAAAATAGGCCGCGGGCACAGCCGCACAAAAAAATAACCGCCCGAAGACCGGGGCGCCAAGTTCGTCCAGAGGAAAAGGGCCACAAAAACGGGTGGGCTATAGCCTTGGAGGGTGGGGCTTGCCAACTTCGTCCGCCGAACTGGGAATGGCGCGAGACTTTGCGAGGAGCCTCCGTGTGCCAAAAATAGGCCGCGGGCACAGCCGCGCGCTTAAAATAACCGCCTTGAAGGCCGGGCACCAGGTTCGTCCAGCGGATAAAGGCCACAAAAACGGGTGGCCATTAGCCTTGGGGGTGGGCTGGCCAACCGTCCGTCGGACTCGGAATGGCGCGAGACTTTGCGAGGAGCCTCCGTGTGCTAAAATAGGCCACGGGCACAGCCAAGCCCAAAATTAACGGCCCGAAGGCCGTGGCACCAACTTTGTCCAGCGGAAAAAGGCCACAAAAACGGGTGGGCTATAGCCTGGGGGGCTGGGGCTGAGCAACTTCGTCCGCGGACTGGGAATGGCGCAAGACTTTACGAGGGTCCTCCGTGTGCCGAAAAAGTAGGACACGGGCACAGCCGCTCCGAAAATTAACGGCCCGAAGGCCTTGGCTCCAACTTCGTCCAGCGGAAAAAGCCCACAAAAACGGGTGGGCTATAGCCTTGGGGGATGGGGCTGTCCAACTTCGTCCGCTGGACTCGGAATTGCTTGAGACTACGCGAGGGGCCTCCGTGTGACAAAAGTAGACGCGGCTACAGCCGCGCCATGGCACCGCCGAAGGCCGGGCGCCAAGTTCGTCTAGCGGAAAAAGGCCACAAAAACGGGTGGGCTATAGCCTTGGCGGTTGGGGCTGGCCCACTTCGTCCGCCGGACTCGGAATGGCGCGAGACTTTGCGAGTGGCCTCCGTGTGCAAAAAATAGCCCACGGGCACAACCGCAAGAAAAAATAACCGCCCGAAGGCCGGGGCACCAACTTCGTCCAGAGGAAAAGGGCCACAAAAACGGGTGGGCTATAGCCTTGGAGGGTGGGGCTTGCAAACTTCGTCCGCCGGACTGGGAATGGTGCGAGACTTTGCGAGTGGCCTCCATGTGCCAAAAATAGCCCGCGGGCACAGCCGCACGAAAAAATAACCGCCCGAAGGCCGGGGCACCAACTTCGTCCAGCGGAAAAAGGCCACAAAAACGGGTGGGCTATAGCCTTCGGGGGTAGGGCTGGCCAACTTCGTACGCCGGACTTTGAAAGGCGCGAGACTTTAAGAGGGCCTCCGTGTGCCAAAAATAGACAGCCAGCTGCAGCCGCCCCCAAAATTAACCGCCCGAAGGCCGGGGCGCCAAGTTCGTCCAGCGGAAAAAGGCCACAAAAACGGGTGGGCTATAGCCTTGGGGGGTGGGGCTGGCCCACTTTGTCTGCCGGACTCGGAATGGTGCGAGACTTTATGAGGGGCCTCCGTGTGCCAAAACTAGGCCGCGGGCACAGCCGCGCCCAAAAATAACCGCCCGAAGGCCGGGGCGCCAAGTTCGTCCAGCGGAAAAAGGCCACAAAAACAGGTGGGCTATAGCCTTGGGGGGTGGGGCTGGCCCACTTCTTCCGCCGGACTGGAAAGGGGGCGAGACTTTGCGAGGGTCCTCCGTGTGCCAAAATTAGGCCACGGGCACAGCCGCGCCCAAAAATAACCGCCCGAAGGCCGGGGCACCAACTTCGTCCAGCGGAAAAAGGCCACAAAAACGGGTGGGCTATGGCCTTGGCGGGTGGGGCTGGCCGACTTCGTCCGCCGGACTGGGAATGGCGCAAGACTTTACGAGGGTCCTCCGTGTGCCGAAAGTAGGCCACGGGCACAGCCGCGCCCAAAAATAACCTCCAAAAGGCCAGGGCGCCAAGTTCGTCCAGCGGAAAAAGCCCACAAAAACGGGTGGGCTATAGCCTTGGGGGGTGGGGCTGGCCGACTTCGTCCGCCGGACTGGGAATGGCGCAAGACTTTACGAGGGTCCTCCGTGTGCCGAAAGTAGGCCACGGGCACAGCCGCGCCCAAAAATAACCGCCCGAAGGCCAGGGCGCCAAGTTCGTCCAGCGGAAAAAGCCCACAAAAACGGGTGGGCTATAGCCTTGGGGGGTGGGGCTGTCCAACTTCGTCCGCTGGACTCGGAATGGCGTGAGACTTCGCGAGGGGCCTCCGTGTGCCAAAAATAGGCCGCGGGCACAGCCGTACCCAAAAATAACAGCCCAAAGGCCGGGGCGCCAAGTTTGTCCAGTGGAAAATGGCCACAAAAACGGGTGGGCTATAGCGTTGGGGGGTGGCGCTGGCCGATTTCGTCCGCCGGATTCGGAATGGCGCGAGACATTGCGTGGGGCCTCCGTGTGCCAAAACTAGGACGCGGGCACAGCCTCGCCCAAAAATACCCGCCCGAAGGCCGGGGCGCCAAGTTCGTCCAGCGGAAAAAGGCCACAAAAACGGGTGGGCTATAGCCTTGGGGGGTGGGGCTGGCCCACTTCGTCCGCCGGACTCGGAATGGCGTGAGACTTTGCGAGGGGCCTCCGTGTGCCAAAAATAGGCCGCGGGCACAGTCGCACACTAAAAATAACAGCCCGATGGCCGGGCGCCAAGTTCGTCAAGCGGAAAAAGGCCACAAAAACGGGTGGGCTATAGCCTTGGGGGTGGGGCTGGCCAGCGTCGTCCGCCGGACTGGGAATGGTGCAAGACTTTACGAGGTGCTCCGTGTGCGAAAGTAGGTCCGCGGGCACAGCCGCGCCCAAAAATAACCGCCGAAGGCCGGGCGCTAAGTTCATCCAGCGGAAAAAGGCCACAAAAACGGGTGGGCTATAGCCTTGGGGTGGGGCTGGCCGACTTCTGTCCGCCCGGACTGGGAATGGCGCAAGACTTTACGAGGGTCCTCCATGTTCCAAGTAGGTCGCGGCACAGCCGCGCTCAAAAATAACCACCCGAAGGCCGAGGCGCCAAGTTCTGTCCTGAGGAAAGAGGCCAAAAAACGGGTGGGCTATAGCCTTGGGGGTGGGGCTGGCTCGACTTCGTCCGCCGGACTCGGAATGGCGTGAGACTTTACGAGGGGCCTCCGTGTGCTGTAAAATAGACCGCGGCCACAGCCGTACTTCAAAAATAACAGCGCGATGGCCGGGGCGCCAAGTTCGACCACCGGAAAAATGCCACAAAAACGGTGGGCTATAGCCTTGGGGGATGGGTGGCTAACTTCGGTCTACGGGACTTGAATGGCGTTGAGCTTTGCGAGGGGCCTCCGTGTAATTAAAATAGGCCGCGGCCCAGCCGCGCCAAAAATAGCCGCCCGAAGGCCGGGCGCCAAGTTCTGGTCCAAATGCGGTAAATGGCCACAAGGGGCGGGCTATAGCAGGTAGGAGGGCTAGCCGCCGTCCAGCCAGCTGACTCGGAAAGGGGCGAGACTTTGCAAGCCCGGCCTCCGCGTGCCAAAAATAGGTTACATTGGCAGCTCACTAAAAATAACCCCGAATGCGAAGCGCAAGTTCGTCAAGCGGAAAAATGGCCAAAAGCGGGTGGGCTATAGCCTTGAGGAGGGCTGGCCAACCGTCCGCCCGGACTCGGAATCGGGCGAGACTTCTGGCGGCCTCCGCATGCCAAAAATAGGCCGTGGGCTGCCGCGCCCAAAAATAACCGCTTGAAGGCAGGGCGCCAGGATCGTCCAAAGCGCAAAAATTGCCAAAAAACGTGCGGGCTATAGCCTTGGGGGAGGGGCAGGCCAACCGTCCGCGGACTCGGAAAAGGGCGAGACTTTGCGAGCGGCCTCCAGCGTGCCAAAAATAGGCGCGGTCACCAGCGCTCCAAAATACCCCGCCAGAAGGCCAGGCGCCAAGTTCGTCCAGCGGAAAATGGCCAAAAGCGGGTGGGCTATAGCCTTGGGGAGGGCTGGCCAACATTGTCCGCCCGGACTGGAATGGGGCGAGACTTTGCGAGCAGTCTCGCGTGCTAAAAATAGGCGCGGGCACAGCCACGGCCAAAAATACCCGACCGAAGGCCGCGGCGCCAAGTTCGTCCAGCGGAAAAAGGCCACAAAAACGGGTGGGCTATAGCCTTGGGGGGTGGGGCTGGCAAACTTCGTCCGCCGGACTCGGAATGGGGCGAGACTTTGCGAGGCGACTCCGTGTGCCAAAAATAGGCCGCGTTCACAGCCGCGCCCAAAAATACCCGCCCGAAGGCCGCGGCGCCAAGTTCGTCCAGCGGAAAAAGGCCACAAAAATGGGTGGGCTATAGCCTTGGGGGGTGGGGCTGGCCGACAGATACGGCCGGACTCGGAATGGCGCGAGACTTTGTGAGGCGCCTCCGTGTGCCAAAAATAGGCCACGCAGGCACAGCCGTCCCAAAAATACCCGCCCGAAGGCAGCGCGCCGAAGTTAAATCCAGCGGAAAAAGGACACAAAAACGGGTGGGCTATAGCCTTGGGGGGTGGGGCTGGCCAACTTCGTCCGCCGGACTCGGAATGGCGCGAGACTTTGCGAGGCGCCTCCGTGTTGTAAAAATAGGCCGCGGGCACAGCCGCGCCCAAAAATACCCGCCCGAAAGCCGCGGCGCCGAGTTCGTCCAGCGGAAAAAGGCCACAAAAACGGGTGGGCTATAGCCTTGGGGGGTGGGGCTGGCCAACTTCGTCCGCCGGACTCGGAATGGCGCGAGACAATGCGAGGCGCCTCCGTGTGCCAAAAATAGGCCGCGCGCACAGCCGCGCCCAAAAATACCCGCCCGAAGGCCGCGGCGCCAAGTTCGTCCAGCGGAAAAAGGCCACAAAAACAGGTGGGCTATATAGCCTTGGGTCGTGGGGCTGGCCAAATTCGTCCGCCGGACTCGGAATGGTGCGAGACTTTACGAGGTGCCTCCATGTACCAAAAATAGGCCGCGGCCACAGCCGCGCCCAAAAATACCCGCACGAAGGACGTGGCGCCAAGTTCGTCCAGCGGAAAAAGGCCACAAAAATGGGTGGGCTATAGCCTTGGGGGGTGGGGCTGGCCGACTTCGTCCGCCGGACTCGGAATGGCGCGAGACTTTGTGAGGCACCTCTGTGTGCCAAAAATAGGCCACGGGCACAGCCGCCCCCAAAAATACCCGCCCGAAGGCCGCGGCGTGAAGTTCGTCCAGCGGAAAATGGCCACAAAAACGGGTGGGCTATAACCTTGGGGGGGGGGGCTGGCCAACTTCGTCCGCCGGACTCGGAATGGCGCGAGACTTTGCAAGGCGCCTCCGTGTGCCAATAATAGGCCGCGGACACAGCCGCGCCCAAAAATACCCGCCCGAAAGCCGCGGCGCCAAGTTCGTCCAGCGGAAAAAGGACACAAAAACGGGTGGGCTATAGCCTTGGGGGGTGGGGCTGGCCAACTTCGTCCGCCGGACTCGGAATGGCGCGAGACTTTGCGAGGCGCCTCCGTGTTGTAAAAATAGGCCGCGGGCACAGCCGCGCCCAAAAATACCCGCCCGAAGGCCGGGGCGCCAAGTTCGTACAGCGGAAAATGGCCACAAAAACGGGTGGGCTATAGCCTTGGGGGGTGGGGCTGGCAACTTCATCCGCCGGACTCGGAATGGCGCGAGACTTTGCGAGGCGCCTCCGTGTGCCAAAAATAGGCCACGGGCACAGCCGCGCCCAAAAATACCCGCCCGAAGGCCGGGGCGCCAAGTTCGTACAGCGGAAAATGGCCACAAAAACTGGTGGGCTATAGCCTTGGGGGGTGGGGCTGGCAACTTCGTCCGCCGGACTCGGAATGGCACGAGACTTTGCGAGGCACCTCCATGTGCCAAAAATAGGCCGCGGGCAGTGCCACGCCCAAAAATACCCGCCCGAAGGACATGGCGCCAAGTTCGTCCAGCGGAAAAAGGCCACAAAAACGGGTGGGCTATAGCCTTGGGGGTGGGGCTGGCCAACTTCGTCCGCCGGACTCGGAATGGTGTGAGACTTTGCGAGGTGCCTCCGTGTGCTAAAAATAGGTAGCGGGCACAGCCACGTCCAAAAATACACGCCCGAAGGCCGCGGCACCAAGTTCGTCCAGCGGAAAAAGGCCACAAAAACTGGTGGGCTATAACCTTGGGGGGAGGGGCTGGCCAACTACGTCCGCCGGACTCGGAATGGGGCGAGACTTTACGAGCAGCCTCCGTGTGCCAAAATTAGGCACCGGGCTTAGCCGCGCCCAAAAATAACCCCCCGAAGGCCGGGGCACCAAGTTCGTCCAGCGGAAAAAGGCCACAAAGACGGGTGGGCTATAGCCTTGGGGGGTGGGGCTGGCCGACTTCGTCCGCCGGACTCGGAATGCCGCGAGATTTTACGAGCGGCCTCCGTGTGCCAAAAATAGGCCCCGGGCTCCGCCGCGCCCAAAAATAACTGCCCAAAGGCCGGGACGCCAAGTTCGTCCAGCGGAAAACGGCCACAAAAACGGGTGGGCTGTAGCCTTGCGGGGTGGGGCTGGCCCACTTCGTCCGCCGGACTCGGAATGGCGCGAGGCTTTGCGAGCGGCCTCCGTGTGCCAAAAATAGGCCCCGGGCACAGCCGCGCCCAAAAATAACCGCCCGAAGGTCGGGGCGCCAAGTTCGTCCTGCGGAAAACGGACACAAAAACGGGTGGGCTGTAGCCTTGCGGGGTGGGGCTGGCCCACTTCGTCCGCCGGACTCGGAATGGCGCGAGACTTTGCGAGCGGCCTTCGTGTGCCAAAAATAGGCCCCGGGCACAGCCGCACCCAAAAATAACCGCCGGAAGGCCGGGGCGCCAAGTTCGTCCAGCAGAAAAAGGCAGCAAAAACGGGTGGGCTATAGCCTTGGGGGGTGGGGCTGGCCCACTTCGTCCGCCGGACTCGGAATGGCGCGAGGAGCTGGCCAACTTTGTCCGGCGGACTCGGAATGGCGCGAGACTTTGCGAGGCGCCTCCGTGTGCCAAAAATAGGCCCCGGGCACAGCCACGCCCAAAAATAACCGCCCGAAGGCCGGGGCGCCAAGTTCGTCCAGCGGAAAAAGGCCGCAAAAACGGGTGGGCTATAGCCTTGGGGGGTGGGGCTGGCCCAATTTGTCCGCCGGACTCGGAATGGTGCGAGACTTTGCGAGCGGCCTCCGTGTGCCAAAAATAGGCCCCGGGCACAGCCGCGCCCAAAAATAACCGCCCGAAGGCCGGGGCGCCAAGTTCGTCCAGCGGAAAAAGGCCGCAAAAACGGGTGGGCTATAGCCTTGGGGGGTGGGGCTGGCCCACTTCGTCCGCCGGACTCGGACTGGCGCCAGACTTTGCGAGCAGCCTCCTTGTGCCAAAAATAGGCCCCGGGCACAGCCGCGCCCAAAAATATACGACCGAAGGCCGGGGCGCCAAGTTCGTCCAGCGGAAAAAGGCCGCAAAAATGGGTGGGCTATAGCCTTGGGGGGTGGGGCTGGCCAACTTCGTCCGCCGGACTCGGATTGGCGCGAGACTTTGCGAGCGGCCTTCGTGTGCCAAAAATAGGCCCCGGGCACAGCCGCACCCAAAAATAACCGCCCGAGGGGCAGGCGCCAAATCGTCCAGTGAAAAAAGCGTAGCAGGTGGGCTATAGCCTTGGGGGGTGGGGCTGGGCCACTTCGTCCGCCGGACTCGGAATGGCGCGAGACTTTGCGAGGCGCCTCCGTGTGCCAAAAATAGGCCGCGGGCACAGCCGCGCCCAAAAATACCCGCCCGAAGTCCGCGGCGCCAAGTTCGTCCAGAGGAAAAAGGCCACAAAAACGGGTGGGCTATAGCCTTGGGGGGTGGGGCTGGCCCACTTCGTTCGCCGGACTCGGAATGGGGCGAGACTTTGCGAGCGGCCTCCGCGTGCCAAAAATATGCCGCGGGCACAGCCTCACCCAAAAATAACCCCCCGAAGGTCGGCGCGCCCAAACCCCCCAGCGGAAAAATGGCCAAAAAACGGGTGGGCTATAGCCTTGGGGGGTGGGGCTGGCCAACTTCCTTTGCCGGATTCGGAATGGGGCGAGACTTTGCGAGCGGCCTCCGCGTACCAAAAATAGGCCGCGGGCACAGCCGCGCACAAAAATAACCCCCCGGAAGGTTGGCGTGCCCAAACCCCCCGCGGAAAAATGGCCAAAAAACGGGTGGGCTATAGCCTGGGGGGATGGGCTGGCCAACTTTGTCCGCCGGACTCGGAATGGGGTGAGACTTTGCGAGCGGCCTCCGCGTGCCAAAAATAGGCCACGGGCACAGCCACAGCAAAAATAACCCCCTCGAGGTCGGCGCGCCCAAACCCCCAGCGGAAAAATGGCCAAAAAGGGTGCGTTATAACCTTGGGGAGGGGCTGGCCAACCGTCCGCGGACTCGGAATGGGGCGAGACTTTGCGGCGGCCTCCGCGTGCCAAAAATAGACATGGGCACAGCCGCGTCAAAAATAACCCCCTGAAGGTCGGCGCTACTTGCAAAACCCCCAGCGGAAAAGTTGCCAAAAAACGGGTGGGCTATAGCGTTGGGGGGAGGGGCTGGCCCACTTCGTCCGCCGGACTCGTAATGGGGCGAGACTTTGCGAGTGGCCTCCGCGTGCCAAAAATAAGCCGCGGGCAAAGCCGTGCCCAAAAATAAGCGCCCGAAGGTCGTGGTGCCAAAACCCCCCAGCGGAAAAATAGCCAAAAAACGGGTGGGCTATATCCTTGGTGGGGGGCGCGGGCGAAGTTCGTCCGCCGGACTCGGAATGGGGCGAGACTTTGCGAGGGGCCTCGGGGTGCCAAAAATAAGCCGTGGACAAAGCCGCGCCCAAAAATAAGTGCCCGAAGGTCGCGGTGACAAAACCCCCCAGGGGAAAAATGGCCGAAAAACGGGTGGGCTATAGCCTTGGGGGGTGGGGCTTGCCAGCTTCGTCTGCCGGACTCGGAATGGCGCGAGACTTTGCGAGGCACCTCCGTGTACCAAAAATAGGCTGTGGGCACAGCCGCGTCCAAAAATACCCGCCCGAAGGCCGGGTCGCCAAGTTCGTCCAGCGGAAAAAGGCCACTAAAACGGGTGGGCAATAGCCTTGGGGGGTGGTGCTGGCCAAATTCGTCCGCCGGACTCGGAATGGCGCGAGACTTTGCGAGGCGCCTCCGTGTGCTAAAAATAGGCCACGGGCACAGCCGCGCTAAAAAATACCCACCCGAAGGCCGGGGCGCCATGTTCGTCCAGCGGAAAAAGGCCAAAAAAACGGGTGGGCTATAGCCTTGGGGGGTGGGGCTGGCCCACTTCGTCCGCCGGACTCGGAATGGGGCGAGACATTGTGAGCGGCCTCCACGTGCCAAAAATAGGCCACGGGTACAGCCGCGCTTGAAAATAAGCCCCCGTAGGTCGGCGCGCCCAAACCCCCCAGCGGAAAAATGGCCAAAAAACGGGTGCGCTATAGCCTTGGGGGGAGGGGCTTGCCAACTTCGTCCGCCGGACTCGGAATGGGGCGAGACTTTGCGAGCGGCCTCCGCGTGCCAAAAATAGGCCGCAGGTACAGCCGCGCTTGAAAATAAGCCCCCGTAGGTCGGCGCGCCCAAACCCCCCAGCGGAAAAATGGCCAAAAAACGGGTGCGCTATAACCTTGGGGAGGGGCTGGCCAACCGTCCGCCCGGACTCGGAATGGGGCGAGACTTTGCGAGCGGCCTCCGTATGCCAAAAATAGGCCGCAGGCACAGCCGCGCCCAAAAATAACCCCCCGAAGGTCGGCGCTCCCAAACCCCCCAGCGGAAAAATGGCCAAAAAACGGGTGGGCTATAGCCTTGGGGGGAGGGGCTGGCCAACTTCCTCCGCCGGATTCGGAATGGGGCGAGACTTTGCGAGCGGCCTCCGCGTGCCAAAAATAGGCCGCAGGCACAGCCGCGCCCAAAAATAACCCCCCGAAGGTCGGCGCGCCCAAACCCCCCAGCGGAAAAATGGCCAAAAAACGGGTGGGCTATAACCTTGGGGGGAGGGGCTGACCAACTTCGTCCGCCGGACTCGGAATGGGGCGAGACTTTGCGAGCGGACTTCACGTGCCAAAAATAGGCCGTAGGCACAGCCGCGCCCAAAAATAACCCCCCGAAGGTCGGCGCAACCAAACCCCCCAGCGGAAAAATGGCCAAAAAACGGGTGGTCTATAGCCTTGGGGGGAGGGGCTGGCCAACTTCCTCCGCCGGATTCGGAATGGGGTGAGACTTTGCGAGCGGCCTCCGCATGCCAAAAATAGGCCGCGGGCACAGCCGCGCACAAAAATAACCCCCCGAAGGTCGGCGCGCCCAAACCCCCCAGCGGAAAAATGGCCAAAAAACGGGTGCGCTATAACCTTGGGGGGAGGGGCTGGCCAACTTCGTCCGCGGGACTCGGAATGGGGCGAGACTTTGCGAGCGGCCTCCGTGTGCCAAAAATAGGCCGCGGGCACAGCCGCGCCTAAAAATAACCTCCCGAAGGTCGGCGTGCCGAAACCCCCCAGCGGAAAAATGGCCAAAAAACGGGTGGGCTATAGCCTTGGGGGGAGGGGCTGGCCCTCTTCGTCCGCCGGACTCGTAATGGGGCGAGACTTTGCGAGTGGCCTCCGCATGCCAAAAATAGGCCGCAGGCACAGCCGCGCCCAACAATAACCCCCCGATGGTCGGCGCGCCCAAACCCCCCAGCGGAAAAATGGCCAAAAAACGGGTGGGCTATAGCCTTGGTGGGGGGCGCGGGCGAAGTTCGTCCGCCGGACTCGGAATGGGCAATACTTTGTGAGGGTCTCGGGGTGCCAAAAATAAGCCGCGGGCAAAGCCGCGCCCAAAAATAATCCCCCGAAGGTCGTGGTGCCAAAACCCCCCAGCGGAAAAATGGCCAAAAAACGGGTGGGCTATAGCCTTGGTGGGGGGCGCGGGCGAAGTTCGTCCGCCGGACTCGGAATGGGCCGAGACTTTGCGAGCGGCCTCCGCGTGCCAAAAATAGGCCGCGGGCACAGCCGCGCCCAAAAATAACCCCCCGAAGGTCGGCGCGCCCAAACCCCCCAGCGGAAAAATGGACAAAAAACGGGTGCGCTATAGCCTTGGGGGGAGGGGCTTGCCAACTTCGTCCGCCGGACTCGGAATGGGTCGAGACTTTGCGAGCGGCCTCCGCGTGCCAAAAATATGCCGCGGGCACAGCCTCACCCAAAAATAACCCCCCGAAGGTCGGCGCGCCCAAACCCCCCAGCGGAAAAATGGCCAAAAAACGGGTGGGCTATAGCCTTGGGGGGAGGGGCTGGCCAACTTCCTTTGCCGGATTCGGAATGGGGCGAGACTTTGCGAGCGGCCTCCGCGTACCAAAAATAGGCCACGGGCACAGCCGCGCACAAAAATAACCCCCCGAAGGTCGGCGCGCCCAAACCCCCCAGCGGAAAAATGGCCAAAAAACGGGTGCGTTATAACCTTGGGGGGAGGGGCTGGCCAACTTCGTCCGCCGGACTCGGAATGGGGCGAGACTTTGCGAGCGGCCTCCGCGTGCCAAAAATAGGCCGCGGGCACAGCCGCGTCCAAAAATAACCCCCTGAAGGTCGGCGCGCCGAAACCCCCCAGCGGAAAAATTGCCAAAAAACGGGTGGGCTATAGCGTTGGGGGGAGGGGCTGGCCCACTTCGTCCGCCGGACTCGTAATGGGGCGAGACTTTGCGAGTGGCCTCCGCGTGCCAAAAATAAGCCGCGGGCAAAGCCGCGCCCGAAAATAAGTGCCCGTAGGTCGTGGTGCCAAAACCCCCCAGTGGAAAAATGGCCAAAAAACGGGTTGGCTATAGCCTTGGTGGGGGGCGCGGGCGAAGTTCGTCCGCCGAACTCGGAATGGGGCGAGACTTTGCGAGGGACCTCGGGGTGCCAAAAATAAGCCGCGGCCAAAGCCGGGCCCAAAAATAAGTCCCCGAAGGTCGTGGTGCCAAAACCCCCCAGCGGAAAAATGGCCAAAAAACGGGTGGGCTATAGCCTTGGTGGGGGGCGCGGGCGAAGTTCGTCCGCCGGACTCGGAATGGGGCGAGACTTTGCGAGGGGCCTCGGGGTGCCAAAAATAAGCCGCGGGCAAAGTCGCACCCAAAAATAAGCCCCCGAAGGTCGTGGTGCCAAAACCCCCCAGCGGAAAAATGGCCAAAAAACGGGTGGGCTATAGCCTTGGTGGGGGGCGCGGGCGAAGTTTGTCCGCCGGACTCGGAATGGGGCGAGACTTTGCAAGGGGCCTCGGGGTGCCAAAAATAAGCCACGGGCAAGGCCGCGCCCAAAAATAAGCCCCCAAAGGTCGTGGTGCCAAAACCCCCCAGGGGAAAAATGGCCAAAAAACGGGTGGGCTATAGCCTTGGTGGGGGGCGCGGGGGAAGTTCGTCCGCCGGACTCGGAATGGGGCGAGACTTTGCGAGGGACCTCGGGGTGCAAAAAATAAGCCGCGGACAAAGCCGGGCCCAAAAATAAGTCCCCAAAGGTCGTGGTGCAAAACCCCCCAGCGGAAAAATGGCCAAAAAACGGGTGGGCTATAGCCTTGGTGGGGGGCGCGGGAGAAGTTCATTCGCCGGACTCGGAATGGGGCGAGACTTTGCGAGGGGTGTCGGGGTACCAAAAATAAGCCGCGTCCAAAAATAACCCCCTGAAGGTCGGCGCGCCAAAACCCCCCAGCGGAAAAATTGCCAAAAAACGGGTGGGCTATAGCCTTGGGGGGAGGGGCTGACCAACTTCGTCCGCCGGACTCGTAATGGGTCGAGACTTTGCGAGTGGCCTCCGCGTGCCAAAAATAAGCCGCGGGCAAAGCCGCGCCCAAAAATAAGCGCCCGAAGGTCGTGGTGCCAAAACTCCCCAGCGGAAAAATAGCCAAAAAACGGGTGGGCTATAGCCTTGGTGGGGGGCGCGGGCGAAGTTCGTCCGCCGGACTCGGAATGGGGCGAGACTTTGCGAGGGGCCTCGGGGTGCCAAAAATAAGCCGCGGGCAAAGCCGCGCCCAAAAATAAGTGCCCGAAGGTCGCGGTGCCAAAACCCCCCAGGCAAAAAATGGCCAAAAAACGGGTGGGCTATAGCCTTGGTGGGGGGCGCGGGGGAAGTTCGTCCGCCGGACTCGGAATGGGGCGAGACTTTGCGAGGGGCGTCGTGGTGCCAAAAGTAAGCTGCGGGCAAAGCCGCGCCCAAAAGAAAGCGCCCGACGGTCGTGGCGCCAAAACCCCCCTGCGGAAAAATAGCCAAGGGGCCTCGGGATGCGTAAAATAAGCCGCGGGCAAAGCCGCGCCGAAAAATAAGCACCCGAAGCTCGTGGTGCCAAAACCCCCCAGCGGAAAAATAGCCAAAAAATGGGTGGGCTATAGCCTTGGTGGGGGGTGCGGGCGAAGTTCGTCCGCCGGACTCGGAATGGGGCGAGGCTTTACGAGGGGCATCGGGATGCCAAAAATAAGCCACGGGCAAAGCCGCGCCCAAAAATAAGTGTCCGAAGGTCGTGGTGCCAAAACCCCCCAGCGGAAAAATGGTCAAAAAACGGGTGGGCTATAGCCTTGGTGGGGGGCGCGGGCGAAGTTCGTCCGCCGGACTCGGAACGGGGCGAGCCTTTGCGGGGACCTCGGGGTACCAAAAATAAGCTGCGGGCAAACCCGCGCCCAAAAATAAGCCCCCGAAGGTCATGGTACGAAAACCCCCCAATGGAAAAATAGCCAAAAAACGGGTGGGCTATAGCCTTGGTGGGGGGCGCGGGCGAAGTTCGTTCGCCGGACTCGGAATGGGGCGAGACTTTACGAGGGTCATCGGCATGCCAAAAATAAGCCGCGGGCAAAGCCGCGCCCAAAAATAAGAGCCCGAAGGTCGTGGTGCCAAAACCCCCCAGCGGAAAATGGTCAAAAAACGGGTGGGCTATAGCCTTGGTGGGGGGCGCGGGCGAAGTTCGTCCGCCGGACTCGGAATGGGGCGAGACTTTGCGAGCGGCCTCGTGGTGCGAAAAATAAGCTGCGGGCAAAGCCGCGCCCAAAAGAAAGCGCCAGACGGTCGTGGTACCAAAACTCCCCAGCGGAAAAATGGCCAAAAAACGGGTGGGCTATAGCCTTGGTGGGGGGCGCGGGCGAAGTTTGTCCGCCGGACTCGGAATGGGGCGAGACTTTGCAAGCGGCCTCATGGTGCGAAAAATAAGCGGCGGGCAAAGCTGCGCCCAAAAGAAAGCACCCGACGGTCGTGCCGCCAAAACCCCCTAGCGGAAAAATAGCCAAAAAACGGGTGGGCTATAGACTTGGTGGGGGGCGCGGGCGAAGTTCGTCCGCCGGACTCGGAATGGGGCGAGACTTTACGAGGGGCCTCGGGATGCCAAATATAATCCGCGGGCAAAGCCGCGCCCAAAAATAAGCGCCCGAAGGTCGTGGTGCCAAAACCCCCCAGCGGAAAAATGGCCAAAAAACGGGTGGGCTATAGCCTTGGTGGCGCGCTGGCGAGTTCGTCCGACGGACTCGGAATGGGGTGAGACTTTGCGAAGGGCCTCGGGGTGCCAAAATAAACCGCGGGAAAAGCCGCGAACAAAAATAAGCGCCCGAAGGTCGTGGTACCAAAAGCCCCCAGCGGAAAAATGGCCAAAAAACGGGTGGGCTATAGCATTCGTGGGGGGCGCGGACGAAGTTCGTCCGCCGGACTCGGAATGGGACGAGACTTTGCGAGGGGCCTCATGATGCCAAATATAAGCCGCGGGCAAAGCCGCGCCCAAAAATAAGCGCCCAAAGGTCGTGGTGCCAAACGCGACCAGCAGAAAAATGGTCAAAAACGGGTGGGCTATAGCCTTGGTGGGGCGCGTCGAAGTTCGTCCGCCGGACTCGGGAATGGGGCGAGACTTTGCGAGGGCCTCAGGGTGCCAAAAATAAGCCGCAGGCAAAGCCGTAAACAAAAATAAGTGCCCGAAGGTCGTGGTCCGAAAACCCCCCAGCGGAAAAATGGCCAAAAAACGGGTGGGCTATAGCCTTGGTGGGGGGCACGGGCGAAGTTCGTCCGCCGGACTCGGAATGGGTCGAGACTTTGCGAGGGGCCTCGGGGTGCCAAAAATAAGCTGCGGTCAAAGCCGTACCCAAAAATAACTACCCGAAGGTCGTGGTGCCAAAACCCCCCCGCGGAAAAATGGTCAAAAGACGGGTGGGCTATAGCCTTGGTGGGGGGGGCGGGCGAAGTTCGTCCGCCCGACTCGGAATGGGGTGAGACTTTGTGAGGGGCCTCGGGGTTCCAAAAATAAGCCGCGGGCAAAGCGTCGCCCAAAAATAAGCGCCCGAAGGTCATGGTGCCAAAACCCCCCCGCGGAAAAATGGTCAAAAGACGGGTGGGCTATAGCCTTGGTGGGGGGGGCGGGCGAAGTTCGTCCGCCGGACTCAGAATGGGGTGAGACTTACGAGGGGCCTCGGGGTTCCAAAAATAAGCCGCGGGCAAAGCGTCGCCCAAAAATAAGCGCCCGAAGGTCGTGGTGCCAAAACCCCCCAGCGGAAAAATGGCCAAAAACGGGTGGGCTATAGCATTGGTGGGGGGCGCGGGTGAAGTTCGTCCGCCGGACTCGGAATGGGGTGAGACATTGTGAGGGGCCTCGTGGTGCCAAAAATAAGCTGCGGGCAAAGCCGCACCCAAAAGAAAGCGCCCGACGGTCGTGGCGCCAAAACCCCCCAGCGGAAAAATTGTCAAAAAACGGGTGGGCTATAGCCTTGGTGGGGGGCGCGGGCGAAGTTCGTCCGCCGGACTCGGAATGGGTCGAGACTTTGCGAGGGGCCTCGGTGTGCCAAAAATAAGCCGTGGGCAAAGCCGCGAACAAAAATAAGCGCCGGAAGGTCGTGGTGCCAAAACCCCCCAGCGGAAAAGTTCTCAAAAGACGGGTGGGCTATAGCCTTGGTGGGGGGGGGGGCGGGCGAAGTTCGTCCGCCGGACTCGGAATGGGGCGAGACTTTGCGAGGGGCCTCGGGGTTCCAAAAATAAGCCGCACGC
The DNA here is from genome assembly GCA_030444885.1 of Citrus sp. QX-2021. Classification (NCBI taxonomy): domain Eukaryota; kingdom Viridiplantae; phylum Streptophyta; class Magnoliopsida; order Sapindales; family Rutaceae; genus Citrus; species Citrus sp. QX-2021. Next base: position 399,727 of record CM059829.1, read on the forward strand.
AAAGCCTCGCCCAAAAATAAGCACCCGAAGGTCGTGGTGCCAAAACCCCCCAGCGGAAAAATGGCCAAAAAACGGGTGGGCTATAGCATCGGTGGGGCTCAAGGTTCGATTAAATCCGCCGGACTCGGAATGGGGCGAGACTTTGTGAGGGGCCACGTGGTGCAAAATAAGCTGCGGGCAAAGCCGCGCCCAAAAGAAAGCGCCCGACGGTCGTGGCGCCAAAACCCCCCAGCGGAAAAATAGCCAAAATACGGCTGGGCTATAGCACTCAGTAGGCGGCGCGGAAGTTAAATCCGCGGACTCGGAATGGGGCGAGACTTTACGAGGGGCCACGGGTTGCCAAAAATAAGCTGTGGCCAAAGCCACACCGAAAAATAAGCGCCCGAAGGTCGTGGTGCCAAAACCCCCCAGTGGAAAAATGGTCAAAAGACGGGTGGGCTATAGCCTTTGTGGGGGGGGGGGCGGACGAAGTTCGTCCGCCGGACTCGGAATGGGGGGAGACTTTGCCAGGGGCCTTGGGGTTCCAAAAATAAGCCGTGGGCAAAGCCTTGCCCAAAAATAAGCGCCCGAAGGTCGTGGTGCCAAAACCCCCCAGCGGAAAAATGGCCAAAAAACGGGTGGGCTATAGCATTGGTGGGTGGCGCGGGCGAAGTTCGTCCGCGGACTCGGAATGGAGCGAGACTTTGTGAGGGGCCTCGTGGTGCCAAAAATAAGCTGCGGGCAAAGCCGCGCCCAAAAGAAAGCGCCCGACGGTCGTGGCGCCAAAACCCCCCAGCGGAAAAATAGCGAAAAAAGGGCTGGGCTATAGCCTTAGTGGGGGGCGCGGGGAAGTTCGTCCGCCGGACTCGGAATGGGGCGAGACTTTACGAGGGGCCTCGGGATGCCAAAAATAAGCTGCGGCCAAAGCCACACCGAAAAATAAGCGCCCGAAGGTCGTGGTGCCAAAACCCCCCAGCGGAAAAATGGTCAAAAGACGGGTGGGCTATAGCATTGGTGGGGGGCGCGGGCGAAGTTCGTCCGCGGACTCGGAATGGGGAGACTTTGCGAGGGCCTCGGGGTTCCAAAATAACCCGTGTGCAAAGCCTCTCCCAAAAAAACCCGCCGGACGGTCGTGGTGCCTATACCCCCAGCGTAAAAATGGCCAAAAAACGGGTGGGCTATAGCATTGGTGGGGGGCGCGGGCGAAGTTCGTCCGCCGGACTCGGAATGGAGCGAGACTTTGTGAGGGGCCTCGTGGTGCCAAAAATAAGCTGCGGGCAAAGCCGCACCCAAAAGAAAGTGCCCGACGGTCGTGGCGCCAAAACCCCAATGTGAAAATAGCCAAAAAGCAGGTATTTGGGCTATAGCCTTAGTGGGGGGCGCGGGGAAGTTCGTCCGCCGGACTCGGAATGGGGAGAGACTTTACGAGGGGCCTTGGGATGGCAAAAATAAGCTGCGGGCAAAGCCACACCGAAAAATAAGCGCCCGAAGGTCGTGGTGCCAAAACCCCCCAGCGGAAAAATGGCCAAAAAACGGGTGGGCTATAGCATTGGTGGGGGGCGCGGGCGAAGTTCGTCCGCCGGACTCGGAATGGGGCGAGACTTTGTGAGGGGCCATGTGGTGCGAAATAAGCTGCGGGCAAAGCTGCGCCCAAAAGAAAGCACCCGACGGTCGTGGCGCCAAAACCCCCCAGCGGAAAAATAGCCAAAAAACGGCTGGGCTATAGCCTTAGTGGGGGGCGCGGGGAAGTTCGTCCGCCGGACTCGGAATGGGACGAGACTTTACGAGGGGCCTCGGGATGCCAAAAATAAGCTGCGGCCAAAGCCACACCGAAAAATAAGCGCCCGAAGGTCGTGGTGCCAAAACCCCTTAGCGGAAAAATGGTCAAAAGACGGGTGGGCTATAGCCTTGGTGGGGGGGGGCGGGCGAAGTTCGTCCGCCGGACTCGGAATGGGGGGAGACTTTGCGAGGGGCCTCGGGGTTGCAAAAATAAGCCGCGGGCAAAGCCTCGCCCAAAAATAAGCGCCCGAAGGTCGTGGTGCCAAAACCCCCCAGCGGAAAAATGGCCAAAAAACGGGTGGGCTATAGCATTGGTGGGGGGCGCGGGCGAAGTTCGTCCGCCGGACTCGGAATGGGGCGAGACTTTGTGAGGGGCCTCGTGGTGCCAAAAATAAGCTGCGGCCAAATCCGCGCCCAAAAGAAAGCGCCCGACGGTCGTGGCGCCAAAACCCCCCAGCGGAAAAATAGCCAAAAAACGGCTGGGCTATAGCCTTAGTGGGGGGCGCGGGGAAGTTCGTCCGCCGGACTCGGAATGGGGAGAGACTTTACGAGGGGCCTTGGGATGGCAAAAATAAGCTGCGGGCAAAGCCACGCCGAAAAATAAGCGCCCGAAGGTCGTGGTGCCAAAACCCCCCAGCGGAAAAATGGCCAAAAAACGGGTGGGCTATAGCCTTGGTGGGGGGCGCGGGCGAAGTTCGTCCGCCGGACTTGGAATGGGGCGAGACTTTGCGAGGGGCCTCGGGGTGCCAAAACTAAGCCGCGGGCAAAGCCGCGGGCAAAGCCGCGCCCAAAAATAAGCGCCCGAAGGTCGTGGTGCCAAAACCCCCCAGCGGAAAATGGTCAAAAAACGGGTGGGCTATAGCCTTGGTGGGGGGCGCGGGCGAAGTTCGTCCGCCGGACTCGGAATGGGGCGAGACTTTGCGAGGGGCCTCGGGGTACCAAAAATAAGCCGTGGGCAAAGCCGCGCCCAAAAATAAGTGCCCGAAGGTCATGGTGCCAAAACCCCCCAGCGGAAAAATGGCCAAAAAACGGGTGGGCTATAGCCTTGGTGGGGGGCGCGGGCGAAGTTCGTCCTCCGGACTAGGAATGGGCCGAGACTTTGTGAGGGGCCTCGGGGTACCAAAAATAAGCCGCGGCCACAGCCGCTCCCAAAAATAACCGCCCGAAGGCCGGGGCGCCAAGTTCGTCCAGCGGAAAATTGGCCAAAAAACGGGTGGGCTATGGCCTTGGGCGGTGGGGCTGGCCAACTTCGTCCGCCGGACTCGGAATGGCGCGAGACTTTGCGAGGGGCCTCCGTGTCCCAAAAATAGTCCTTGGGAATAGCCGCGCCCAAAAATACCCACCCGAATGCCGGGGCGCCAAGTTCGTCCAGCGGAAAAAGGCCACAAAAACGGGTGGGCTATAGCCTTGAGGGATGGGGCTGGCCAACTTCGTCCGCCGGACTGAGAATTACGCGAGACTTTGCGAGGGGCCCCGGTGTACTAAAAATAGGCCGCGGACACAGCCGCGTCCAAAAATAACTTCCCTATGTCCGGGGCGCCAAGTTCGTCCAGCGGAAAAAGGCCACAAAAACGGATGGGCTATAGCCTTGGGGGGTGGGGCTGGCCAACTTCGTCCGCCGGACTCGGAATGGCGCGAGACTTTGCGAGTGGCCTCCGTGTGCCAAAAATAGGCCGCGGGCACAGTCACACGAAAAAATAACCGCCCGAAGGCCGGGGCGCCAAGTTCGTTCAGTGGAAAAAGGCCACAAAAACGGGTGGGCTATAGCCTTGGCGGTTGGGGCTGGCTAACTTCGTCCGCCGGACTCGGAATGGCACGAGACTTTGCGAGGGGCCTCCGTGTGCCAAAAATAGGCCGCGATCACAGCCACGTCCAAAAATAACTGCCCGAAGGCCGGGGCGCCAAGTTCGTCCAGAGGAAAAGGGCCACAAAAATGGGTGGGCTATAGCCTTGGGGGGTGGGGCTTGCTAACTTCGTCCGCCGGACTCCGAATGGCGTGAGACCTTGCGAGGGGCCTCCGTATGCCAAAATTAGGCCGCAGACACAGTCGCACCCAAAAATAACCGCCCGAAGGTCGGGGCACAAAGTTCGTCCAGCGGAAAAAGTCCACAAAAACGGGTGGGCTATAGCCTTGAGGGGTGGGGCTGGCCAACTTCGTCTGCCGGACTCGGAATGGCGCGAGACTTTCTGAGGGGCCTCCGTGTGCAAAAAATAGGCTGCGCGAACAGCCGCGCCCAAAAATAACCGCCCGAAGGCCGGGGCACCAGGTTCGTCCAGCGGAAAAAGGCCAAAAAAACGGGTGGCCTATAGCCTTGGGGGGTGGGGCTGGCCAACTTCGTCCGTCGGACTCGGAATGGCGCGAGACTTTGCGAGGGGCCTCCGTGTGCCAAAAATAGGCTGCAGGCACAACTGAGCCCAAAAATAACGGCCCGAAGGCCGTGGCACCAACTTCGTCCAGCGGAAAACGGCCACAAAAACGGGTGGGCTATAGCCTTCGGGGGTGGGGCTGGCCAACTTCGTACGCCGGACATCGAAAGGCACGAGACTTTACGAGGGGCCTCCGTGTGCCAAAAATAGACCGCGGCTACAGCCGCGCCCAAAAGTAACCGCCCGAAGACCGGGGCGCCAAGTTCGTCCAGCGAAAAAAGGCCACAAAAACGGGTGGGCTACAGCCTTGGCGGTTGGGGCTGGCCCACTTCGTCCGCCGGACTCGGAATGGCGCGAGACTTTGCGAGTGGCCTCCGTGTGCCAAAAATAGGCCGCGGGCACAGCCGCACAAAAAAATAACCGCCCGAAGACCGGGGCGCCAAGTTCGTCCAGAGGAAAAGGGCCACAAAAACGGGTGGGCTATAGCCTTGGAGGGTGGGGCTTGCCAACTTCGTCCGCCGAACTGGGAATGGCGCGAGACTTTGCGAGGAGCCTCCGTGTGCCAAAAATAGGCCGCGGGCACAGCCGCGCCCAAAAATAACCGCCCGAAGGCCGGGGCACCAGGTTCGTCCAGCGGAAAAAGGCCACAAAAACGGGTGGCCATTAGCCTTGGGGGGTGGGGCTGGCCAACTTCGTCCGTCGGACTCGGAATGGCGCGAGACTTTGCGAGGGGCCTCCGTGTGCTAAAAATAGGCCACGGGCACAGCCAAGCCCAAAATTAACGGCCCGAAGGCCGTGGCACCAACTTTGTCCAGCGGAAAAAGGCCACAAAAACGGGTGGGCTATAGCCTGGGGGTGGGGCTGGCCGACTTCGTCCGCCGGACTGGGAATGGCGCAAGACTTTACGAGGGTCCTCCGTGTGCCGAAAGTAGGACACGGGCACAGCCGCGCCGAAAAATAACCGCCCGAAGGCCAGGGCGCCAAGTTCGTCCAGCGGAAAAAGCCCACAAAAACGGGTGGGCTATAGCCTTGGGGGATGGGGCTGTCCAACTTCGTCCGCTGGACTCGGAATGGCGTGAGACTTCGCGAGGGGCCTCCGTGTGCCAAAAGTAGACCGCGGCTACAGCCGCGCCCAAAAGTAACCGCCCGAAGGCCGGGGCGCCAAGTTCGTCTAGCGGAAAAAGGCCACAAAAACGGGTGGGCTATAGCCTTGGCGGTTGGGGCTGGCCCACTTCGTCCGCCGGACTCGGAATGGCGCGAGACTTTGCGAGTGGCCTCCGTGTGCTAAAAATAGGCCACGGGCACAGCCGGATGAAAAAATAACCGCCCGAAGGCCGGGGCGCCAAGTTCGTCCAGAGGAAAAGGGCCACAAAAACGGGTGGGCTATAGCCTTGGAGGGTGGGGCTTGCAAACTTCGTCCGCCGGACTGGGAATGGTGCGAGACTTTGCGAGTGGCCTCCATGTGCCAAAAATAGCCCGCGGGCACAGCCGCACGAAAAAATAACCGCCCGAAGGCCGGGGCACCAACTTCGTCCAGCGGAAAAAGGCCACAAAAACGGGTGGGCTATAGCCTTCGGGGGTAGGGCTGGCCAACTTCGTACGCCGGACTTTGAAAGGCGCGAGACTTTACGAGGGGCCTCCGTGTGCCAAAAATAGACCGCGGCTACAGCCGCGCCCAAAAGTAACCGCCCGAAGGCCGGGGCGCCAAGTTCGTCCAGCGGAAAAAGGCCACAAAAACGGGTGGGCTATAGCCTTGGGGGGTGGGGCTGGCCCACTTTGTCTGCCGGACTCGGAATGGTGCGAGACTTTATGAGGGGCCTCCGTGTGCCAAAACTAGGCCGCGGGCACAGCTGTGCCCAAAAATAACCGCCCGATGGCCGGAGCGCCAAGTTCGTCCAGCAGAAAAAGGCCACAAAAACAGGTGGGCTATAGCCTTGGGGGGTGGGGCTGGCCCACTTCTTCCGCCGGACTGGAAAGGGGGCGAGACTTTGCGAGGGTCCTCCGTGTGCCAAAATTAGGCCACGGGCACAGCCGCGCCCAAAAATAACCGCCCGAAGGCCGGGGCACCAACTTCGTCCAGCGGAAAAAGGCCACAAAAACGGGTGGGCTATGGCCTTGGCGGGTGGGGCTGGCCGACTTCGTCCGCCGGACTGGGAATGGCGCAAGACTTTACGAGGGTCCTCCGTGTGCCGAAAGTAGGCCACGGGCACAGCCGCGCCCAAAAATAACCTCCAAAAGGCCAGGGCGCCAAGTTCGTCCAGCGGAAAAAGCCCACAAAAACGGGTGGGCTATAGCCTTGGGGGGTGGGGCTGGCCGACTTCGTCCGCCGGACTGGGAATGGCGCAAGACTTTACGAGGGTCCTCCGTGTGCCGAAAGTAGGCCACGGGCACAGCCGCGCCCAAAAATAACCGCCCGAAGGCCAGGGCGCCAAGTTCGTCCAGCGGAAAAAGCCCACAAAAACGGGTGGGCTATAGCCTTGGGGGGTGGGGCTGTCCAACTTCGTCCGCTGGACTCGGAATGGCGTGAGACTTCGCGAGGGGCCTCCGTGTGCCAAAAATAGGCCGCGGGCACAGCCGTACCCAAAAATAACAGCCCAAAGGCCGGGGCGCCAAGTTTGTCCAGTGGAAAATGGCCACAAAAACGGGTGGGCTATAGCGTTGGGGGGTGGCGCTGGCCGATTTCGTCCGACGGATTCGGAATGGCGCGAGACATTGCGTGGGGCCTCCGTGTGCCAAAACTAGGACGCGGGCACAGCCTCGCCCAAAAATACCCGCCCGAAGGCCGGGGCGCCAAGTTCGTCCAGCGGAAAAAGGCCACAAAAACGGGTGGGCTATAGCCTTGGGGGGTGGGGCTGGCCCACTTCGTCCGCCGGACTCGGAATGGCGTGAGACTTTGCGAGGGGCCTCCGTGTGCCAAAAATAGGCCGCGGGCACAGCCGCACTCAAAAATAACAGCCCGATGGCCGGGGCGCCAAGTTCGTCCAGCGGAAAAAGGCCACAAAAACGGGTGGGCTATAGCCTTGGGGGGTGGGGCTGGCCAACTTCGTCCGCCGGACTGGGAATGGCGCAAGACTTTACGAGGGTGCTCCGTGTGCCGAAAGTAGGCCGCGGGCACAGCCGCGCCCAAAAATAACCGCTCGAAGGCCGGGGCGCTAAGTTCATCCAGCGGAAAAAGGCCACAAAAACGGGTGGGCTATAGCCTTGGGGGGTGGGGCTGGCCGACTTCGTCCGCCGGACTGGGAATGGCGCAAGACTTTACGAGGGTCCTCCATGTTCCGAAAGTAGGCCGCGGGCACAGCCGCGCCCAAAAATAACCACCCGAAGGCCGAGGCGCCAAGTTCGTCCCGAGGAAAGAGGCCACAAAAACGGGTGGGCTATAGCCTTGGGGGGTGGGGCTGGCCGACTTCGTCCGCCGGACTCGGAATGGCGTGAGACTTTGCGAGGGGCCTCCGTGTGCTAAAATTAGACCGCGGCCACAGCCGTACTAAAAAATAACAGCGCGATGGCCGGGGCGCCAAGTTCGACCACCGGAAAAAGGCCACAAAAACGGGTGGGCTATAGCCTTGGGGGGTGGGGCTGGCCAACTTCGTCCGCCGGACTTGGAATGGCGCGAGCCTTTGCCAGGGGCCTCCGTGTACCAAAAATAGGCCGCGGGCCCAGCCGCGTCAAAAAATAGCCGCCCGAAGGCCGGGGCGCCAAGTTCGTCCTGCGGTAAATGGCCACAAAAACGGGTGGGCCATAGCCTTGGGGGGTGGGGCTGGCCAACTTCATCCGCCATGCTCGGAATGGCGTGAGACTTTGCGAGGCCCCTCCGTGTGCCAAAAATAGGCCGCGGGCACAGCCGCGCCCAAAAATACCCACCCAAAGGCCGGGGCGCCAAGTTCGTCCAGCGGAAAAAGGCCACAAAAACGGGTGGGCTATAGCCTTGGGGGGAGGGGCTGGCCAACTTCGTCCGCCGGACTCGGAATGGGGTGATACTTTGCGAGCGGCCTCCGCGTGCGAAAAATAGGCCGCGGGTACAGGCGCGCTTGAAAATAACCCCCCGATGGTCGGCGCGCCCAAACCCCCCAGCCGAAAAATGGCCAAAAAACTGGTGCGCTATAACCTTGGGGGGAGGCGCTGGCCCACTTCGTCCGCCGGACTCGGAATGGGCCGAGACTTTGCGAGCGGCCTCCGCGTGCCAAAAATAGGCCGCAGGCACAGCCGCGCCCAAAAATAACCCCCCGAAGGGCGGCGCGCCCAAACCCCCCGGCGGAAAAATGGCCAAAAAACGGGTGCGCTATAGTCTTGGGGGGAGGGGCTGGCCAACTTCGTCCGCCGGACTCGGAATGGAGCGATACTTTGCAAGTGGCCTCCGCATGCCAAAAATAGGCCGCGGGTACAGCCGCACTTGAAAATAACCCCCCGAAGGTCGGCGCGCCCAAACCCCCCAGCGGAAAAATGGCCAAAAAACTGGTGCGCTATAACCTTGGGGGGAGGGGCTGGCCAACTTCGTCCGCCGGACTCGGAATGGGGCGAGACTTTGCAAGCGGCCTCCGCGTGCCAAAAATAGTCCGTAGGCACAGCCGCGCCCAAAAATAACCCCCCGAAGGTCGGCGCGCCCAAACCCCCCGGCGGAAAAATGGCCAAAAAACGGGTGCGCTATAGCCTTGCGGGGAGGGGCTGGCCAACTTCGTCCGCCGGACTCGGAATGGGGCGAGACTTTGCGAGAGGCCTCCGCGTGCCAAAAATAGGCCGCGGGCACAGCCGCGCCCTAAAATAACCCCCCGAAGGTCGGCGCGCCCAGACCCCGCAGCGGAAAAATGGCCAAAAAACGGGTGCGCTATAGCCTTGGGGGGAGGAGTTGGCCAACTTCGTCCGCCGGACTCGGAATGGGGCGAGGCTTTGCGAGCGGCCTCCGCGTACCAAAAATAGGCCGCGCCCAAATATAACCGCCCGAAGGCCGGGGCGCCTAGTTCATCCAGTGGAAAAAGGCCACAAAAACGGGTGGGCTATAGCCTCGGGGGGTGGGGCAGGCCAAGTTCGTCCGCCGGACTCGGAATAGGACGAGAATTTGTGAGCGGCCTTCGTGTACCAAAAATAGACCGCGGGCACAGCCGCGCCCAAAAATAACCGCCCGAAGGCCGGGGCGCCAAGTACGTCCACTGGAAAAAGGCCACAAAAACGGGTGGGCTTTAGCCTTGGGGGGTGGGGCTGGCCAAGTTCGTCCGCCGGACTCAGAATGGGCCGAGACTTTGCGAGCGGCCTCCGTGTGCCAAAAATAGGCCGCGGGCACAGCCGTGCCCAAAAATAACCGCCCGAAGGCCAGGGCGCCTAGTTCGTCCAGCGGAAAAAGGCCACAAAAACGGGTGGGCTACAGCCTTGGGGGGTGGGGCTGGCCAAGTTCGTCCGCGGGACTTGGAATGGGGCGACACTTTGCGACCGGCCTCCGTGTGCAAAAAATAGGCCGCGGGCACAGCCGTATCCAAAAATAACCGCACGAAGGCCGGGGCGCCAAGTTCGTCCAGCGGAAAAAGGCCACAAAAACGGGTGGGCTATAGCCTTGGGGGGTGGGGCCGGTCAAGTTCGGCCGCTGGACTCAGAAATGGGGCGAGACTTTGCGAGCGGCCTCCGTGTGCCAAAATTAGGCTGCGGGCACGGCCGCGCCCAAAAATAACCGTCCGAAGGTCGGGGCGCCAAGTTCGTCCAGCGGAAAAAGGCCACAAAAACGGGTGGGCTATAGCCTTGGGGGGTGGGGCTGGCCAAGTTCGTCCGCCGGCCTCGGAATGGGGCGAGACTTTGCGAGCGGCCTCCGTGTACCAAAAATAGGCCGCAGGCACAGCCGTGCCCAAAAATAACCGCCCGAAGGCCGGGCCGCCAAGTTCATCCAGCGGAAAAAGGCCACAAAAACGGGTGGGCTACAGCCTTGGGGGGTGGGGCTGGCCAAGTTCGTAAGCCGGACTCGGAATGGGTCGAGACTTTGCGACCGGCCTCCGTGTGACAAAAATAGGGCGTGGGCACAGCCGCGACCAAAAATAACCGCCCGAAGGCCTGGCCGCCAAGTTTGTCCAGCGGAAAAAGGCCACAAAAACGGGTGGGCTATAGCCTTGGGGGGTGGGGCTGGCCAAGTTCGTCCGTCGGACTCGGAATGGGGCGAGACTTTGCGAGCGGCCTCCGTGTACCAAAAATAGGCCGCGGTCACAGCCGCGCCCAAAAATAACCGCCCGAAGGCAGGGGAGCCAAGTTAATCCAGTGGAAAAAGGCCACAAAAACGGGTGGGCTTTAGCCTTGGGGGGTGGGGCTGGCCAAGTTCGTCCGCCGGACTCAGAATGGGCCGAGACTTTGCGAGCGGCCTCCGTGTGCCAAAAATAGGCTGCGGGCATAGCCGTGACCAAAAATAACCGCCCGAAGGCCAGAGCGCCAAGTTCGTCCGGCGGAAAAAGGCCACAAAAACGGGTGGGCTATAGCCTTGGGGGGTGGGGCTGGCCACCTTCGTCCTCCGGACTCGGAATGGCGCGAGACTTTGCGAGGCGCCTCCGTGTGCCAAAAATAGGCCGCGGGCACAGCTGCGCCCAAAAATACCAGCCCGAAGGCCGGGGCGCCAAGTTCGTCCAGCCGAAAAAGGCCACAAAAACGGGTGGGCTATAGCCTTGGGGGGTGGGGCAGGCCAACTTTTTCCGCCGGATTCGGAATGGTGAAAGACTTTGCGAAGCGCCCCCGTGTGCCAAAAATAGGCCCCGGGCACAGCCGCGCCCAAAAATAACCGCCCGAAGGCCGGGTGCCAAGTTCGTCCGGCGGAAAAAAGCCACAAAAACGGGTGGGCTATAGCCTTGGGGGGTGGGGCTGGCCAACTTCGTCCGCCGGACTCAGAATGGCGCGAGACTTTGCGAGCTGCCTCCGTGTGCCAAAAATAGGCCCCGGGCACAGCCGCGCCCAAAAATACCCGCCCGAAGGCCAGAGCGCCAAGTTCGTCCGGCGGAAAAAGGCCACAAAAACGGGTGGGCTATAGCCTTGGGGGGTGGGGCTGGCCACCTTAGTCCTCCGGACTCGGAATGGCGCGAGACTTTGCGAGGCGCCTCCGTGTTCAAAAAATAGGCCGCGGGCACAGCCGCGCCCAAAAATACCCTCCCGTAGGCCGGGGCGCCAAGGTCGTCCAGTGGAAAAAGAACACAAAAACGGGTGGGCTATAGCCTTGGGGGGTGGGGCTGGCCACCTTCGTCCTCCGGACTCGGAATGGCGCGAGACTTTGCGAGGCGCCTCCGTGTGCCAAAAATAGGCCGCGGGCACAGCTGCGCCCAAAAATACCAGCCCGAAGGCCGGGGTGCCAAGTTCGTCCAGCCGAAAAAGGCCACAAAAACGGGTGGGCTATAGCCTTGGGGGGTGGGGCAGGCCAACTTTGTCCGCCGGATTCGGAATGGCGAAAGACTTTACGAAGCGCCCCCGTGTGCCAAAAATAGGCCCCGGGCACAGCCGCGCCCAAAAATAACCGCCCGAAGGCCGGGGTGCCAAGTTCGTCCGGCGGAAAAAAGCCACAAAAACGGGTGGGCTATAGCCTTGGGGGGTGGGGCTGGCCAACTTCGTCCGCCGGACTCAGAATGGCACGAGACTTTGCGAGCTGCCTCCGTGTGCCAAAAATAGGCCCCGGGCACAGCCGCGCCCAAAAATAACCGCCCGAGGGCCAGGGCGCCAAGTTCGTCCAGCGGAAAAAGGCCACAAAAACGGGTGGGCTATAGCCTTGGGGGGGTGGGGCTGGCCAAGTTCGTCCGCCGAACTCGGAATGGGGCGAGACTTTGCTAGTGGCCTCCGTGTATTAAAAATAGGCACCAGGCACAGCCGCGCCCAAAAATAACCGCCCGAAGGCCGGGGTGCCAAGTTCATCCAGCGGAAAAAGGCCACAAAAACGGGTGTGCTATAGCCTCGGGGGGTGGGGCAGGCCAAGTTCGTCCGCCGGCCTCGGAATGGGGCAAGACTTTGGGAGCGGCCTCCGTGTGCCAAAAATAGGCCGTGGTCACAGCCGCACCCAAAAATAACCGCCCGAAGGCCGGGGCGCCAAGTTCGTCCAGCGGAAAAAGGCCACAAAAACGGGTGGGCTTTAGCCTTGGGGGGTGGGGCTGGCCAAGTTCGTCTGCCGGACTCAGAATGGGCCGAGAGTTTGCGAGCGGCCTCCGTGTGCCAAAAATAGGCCGCGGACACAGCCGTGTGCAAAAATAACCGCCCGAAGGCCAGGGCGCCTAGTTCGTCCAGCGGAAAAAGGCCACAAAAACGGGTGGGCTATAGCCTTGGGGGGTGGGGCTGGCCAAGTTCGTCCGCCGGACTCGGAATGGGGCGAGACTTTGCTAGCGGCCTCCGTGTATTAAAAATAGGCAGCAGGCACAGCCGCGCCCAAAAATAACTGCCCGAAGGCCGGGGAGCCAAGTTCATCCAGCGGAAAAAGGCCACAAAAACGGGTGTGCTATAGCCTCGGGGGGTGGGGCCGGCCAAGTTCGTCCGCCGGCCTCGGAATGGGCCAAGACTTTTCGAGCGGCCTCCGTGTGCCAAAAATAGGCCACGGACACAGCCGCGACCAAAAATAACCGCCTGAAGGCCGGGGCGCCAAGTTTGTCCAGCGGAAAAAGGCCACAAAAACGGGTGGGCTATAGCCGTAGAAGTGGGGCTGGCAGGTTCGTCCGGCGGACTCTGAATGGGACAAGACTTTCCAAGCAGCCTCCATGTGCCAAAAATAGGCCTTGGGCACAGCCACGCCCAAAAATAACTTCCCGAAGGCAGGGCGCCAAGTTCGTCCAGCGGAAAAAGGCCACAAAAACGGGTGGGCTATAGCCTTGGGGGGTGGGGCTGGCCAAGTTCGTCCGCCGCACTCAGAATAGGAGGAGACTTTGGGAGCGGCCTCCATGTGCCAAAAATAGGCCGCGGGCACAGCTGTACCCAAAAATAACCGCCTGACGGCCGGGGCGCCAAGTTTGTCCAGCGGAAAAAAGCCACAAAAACGGGTGGGCTATAGCCTTGGGGGGTGTGGCTGGCCAAGTTCGTCCGCCGGACTTGGAATGGGGCAAGACTTTTCGAGCGGCCTCCGTGTGCAAAAAATAGGCCATGGACACAGCCGCGACCAAAAATAATTGCCCGAAGGCCGGGGCGCTAAGTTTGTCCAGCGGAAAAAGGCCACAAAAACGGGTGGGCTATAGCCTTAGGGGGTGGGGCTGGCCAGGTTCGTCCGGCGGACTCTGAATGGGAGAAGACTTTGCAAGCAGCCTCCATGTGCCAAAAATATGCCTTGGGCACAGCCACGTCCAAAAATAACTTCCCGAAAGCCGGGGCGCCAAGTTCGTCCAGCGGAAAAAGCACACAAAAACGGGTGGGCTATAGCCTTGGGGGGTGGGGCTGGCCAAGTTCGTCCGCCGGACTCGGAATAGGACGGCACTTTGCGAGGCGCCTCCGTGTGCCAAAAATAGGCCGCGGGCACAGCCGCCCCCAAAAATACCCGCCTGAAGGCCGGGCGCCAAGTTCGTCCAGCGGAAAAAGGCCACAAAAACAGGTGGGCTATAGCCTTGGGGGGTGGGGCTGGCCAACTTTGTCAGCCGGACTCGGAATGGCGCGATACTTTGCGAGGTGCCTCTGTGTGCTAAAAATAGGCCACGGGCAGAGCCGCGCCGAAAAATACCCGCCCGAAGGCCGGGACGCCAAGTTCGTCCAGCGGAAAATGGCCACAAAAAAGGGTGGGCTATAGCCTTGGGGGGTGGGGCTGGCCAACTTCATCCGCCGGACTCGGAATGGCACGAGACTTTGCGAGGCGCCTCGGGCGGGGCGCCAAGTTCGTCCAGCGGAAAAAGGCCACAAAAATGGGTGGGCTATAGCCTTGGAGGGTGGGGCTGGCCAACTTCGTCCGCCGGACTCGGAATCGCGCGACACTTTGCGAGGCACCTCCGTGAGCCTAAAATAGGCCGCGGACTCGGCCACGCCCAAAAATACACACCCGAAGGTCGGGGCGCCAAGTTCGTCCAGCGGAAAAAGGCCACAAAAACGGGTGGGCTATAGCCTTGGGGGTGGGGTGGGCCAACTTCGGCCGCCGGACTCGGAATGGTGCGAGACTTTGCGAGGCACCTCCGGGTGCCAAAAATAGGCTGTGGAAACAGCCGCGCCCAAAAATACCCACCCGAAGGCCAAGGCGCCAAGTTCGTCCAGCAGAAAATGGCCACAAAAACGGGTGGGCTATAGCCTTGGGGGGTGGGGCTGGCCGACTTCGTCCGCCGGACTCGGAATGGCGCGAGACTTTGCGAGGTGCCTCCGTGTGCCAAAAAAAGGCCGCGGGCACAGCCGCGCCCAAAAATACCCGCCCGAAGGCCAGGGCGCCAAGTTCGTCCAGCGGAAGAAGGCCACAAAAACGCGTGGGCTATAGCCTTGGGGGATGGGGCTGGCCAACTTCGTCCGCCGGACTAGGAATGGCGCGAGACTTTGCGAGGCGCCTCCGTGTGCCAAAAATAGGCCGCGGGCACAGCCGCGTCCAAAAATACTCGCCCGAAGGCCGGGGCGCCAAGTTCGTCCAGCGGAAAAAGGCCACAAAAACGGGTGGGCTATAGCCTTGGGGGATGGGGCTGGCCAACTTCGTCTGCCGGACTAGGAATGGCGCGAAACTTTGCGAGGCGCCTCCGTGTGAAAAAAATAGACTGCGGGCACAGCCGCACCCAAAATACCTGCCCGAAGGCCGGGACGCCAATTTCGTCCAGCGGAAAAAGGCCACAAAAACGGGTGGGCTATAGCCTTGGGGGGTGGGGCTGCCCAACTTCGTCCGCCAGAGTCGGAATGGCGCGAGACTTTGCGAGGGGCCTCCGTGTACCAAAACTTGGCCGCGGGCACAGCCACGCCCAAAAATAACTGCCCGAAGGCCGGGACGCCAAGGTCGTCCAGCAGAAAAAGGCCACAAAAACGGGTGGGCTATAGCCTTGGGGGGTGGGGCTGCCCAACTTCGTCCGCCAGAGTCGGAATGGCGCGAGACTTTGCGAGGGGCCTCCGTGTGCCAAAAGTAGACCGCGGGCACAGCCACACCCAAAAATAACTGCCCGAAGGCCGGGGCGCCAAGTTCGTCCAGCAGAAAAACGCCACAAAAACGGGTGGGCTATAGCCTTGGGGGGTGGGGCTGCCCAACTTCGTCCGTCGGACTCGGAATGGCGCGAGATATTGTGAGGGGCCTCTGTGTGCCAAAAATAGGCCGCGGGCACAGCCGCACTAAAATATAACTGCCCGAAGGCCGGGGCGCCAAGTTCGTCCAGCGGAAAAAGGCCACAAAAACGGGTGGGCTATAGCCTTGGGGGTGGGGCTGCCCAACTTCGTCCGCCGGAGTCGGAATGGCGTGAGACTTTGCGAGGGGCCTCTGTGTGCCAAAACTAGACCGCGGGCACAGCCACGCCCAAAAATAACTACCCAAAGGCCGGGGCGCCAAGTTCGTCCAGCAGAAAAACGCCACAAAAACGGGTGGGCTATAGCCTTCGGGGGTGGGGCTGCCCAACTTCGTCCGTCGGACTCGGAATGGCGCGAGATATTGTGAGGGGCCTTCGTGTGCCAAAAATAGGCCGCGGGCACAGCCGCACCAAAATATAACCGCCCGAAGGCCGGGGCGCCAAGTTCGTCCAGCGGAAAAAGGCCACAAAAACGGGTGGGCCATAGCCTTGGGGGTGGGGCTGCCCAACTTCGTCCGCCGGACTCGGAATGGCGCGAGACTTTGCGAGGGGCCTCCGTGTGCCAAAAATAGGCCACGGGGACAGCCGCGCCCAAAAATAACCAACCGAAAGCCGGTGCGCCAAGTTCGTCCAGCGGAAAAAGGCCACAAAAACGGGTGGGCTATGGCCTTCGGAGGTGGGGCTGGCCAAATTCGTCCGCCAGACTCGGAATGGCGCGATACTTTGCGAGGGGCCTCCGTGTGCCAAAAATAGGCCGCGGGCACAGCCACGCCCAAAAATAACCGCCTGAATGCCGGGGCGCCAAGTTCGTCCAGCGGAAAAAGGCCACAAAAACGGGTGGGCTATAGCCTTGGGGGGTGCGGATGGCCAACTTCGTCCGCCGGACTCGGAATGGCGCGAGACTTTGCGAGGGGCCTCCATGTGCAAAAATAGGCCGAGGCCACAGCCGCGCCCAAAAATAACCCCCGACGGCCGGGGCGCCAAGTTCGTCCAGCGGAAAAAGGCCACAAAAACGGGTGGGCTATAGCCTTGGGGGGTGGGGCTGGCCGACTTCGTCCGCCGGACTAGGAATGTCGCGAGACTTTGAGAGGGGCCTCCATGTGCCAAAAATAGGCCGAGGACACAGCCGCCCCCAAAAATAACCCCCGACGGCCGGGGCGCCAAGTTCGTCCAGCGGAAAAAGGCCACAAAAACGGGTGGGCTATAGCCTTGGGGGGTGCGGCCGGCCCACTTCGTCCGCCGGACTCGGAATGGCGCGAGACTTTGCGAGGGGCCTCCATGTGCCAAAAATAGGCCGAGGCCACAGCCGCGCCCAAAAATAACCCCCGACGGCCGGGGCGCCAAGTTCGTCCAGCGGAAAAAGGCCACAAAAACGGGTGGGCTATAGCCTTGGGGGGTGCGGCTGGCCAACTTCGTCCGCCGGACTCGGAATGGCGCGAGACTTTGCGAGGGGCCTCCGTGTGCCAAAAATAGGCCACGGACACAGCCGCGCCCAAAAATAACCAACCAAAAGCCGGTGCGCCAAGTTCGTCCAGCGGAAAAAGGCCACAAAAACGGGTGGGCTATGGCCTTCGGAGGTGGGGCTGGCCAAATTCGTCCGCCGGACCTGGAATGGCGCGAGACTTTGCGAGGGCCCTCCGTGTGCCAAAAATAGGCCGCGGGCACAGCCACGCCCAAAAATAACCGCCTGAATGCTGGGCCGCCAAGTTCGTCCAGCGGAAAAAGGCCACAAAAACGGGTGGGCTATAGCCTTGGGGGGTGGGGCTGGCCATCTTCGTCCGCCGGACTCGGAATGGCGCGAGACTTTACGAGGGCCTCCGTGTACAAAAAATAGGCCGCGGGCACAGCCGCGCCAAAAAATAACCACCAGAAGGCCGGGGAGCCAAGTTCGTCCAGCGGAAAAAGGCCACAAAAACGGGTGGGCTATAGCCTTGGGGGGTGCGGCTGGCCAACTTCGTCCGCCGGACTCGGAATGGCGCGAGACTTTGCGAGGGGCCTTCGTGTGCCAAAAATAGGCCACGGGCACAGCCGCGCCCAAAAATAACCAACCAAAAGCCGGTGCGCCAGTTCGTCCAGCGGAAAAAGGCCACAAAAACGGGTGGGCTATGGCCTTCGGAGGTGGGGCTGGCCAAATTCGTCCGCCGGACCTGGAATGGCGCGAGACTTTGCGAGGGCCCTCCGTGTGCCAAAAATAGGCCGCGGGCACAGCCACGCCCAAAAATAACCGCCTGAATGCTGGGCCGCCAAGTTCGTCCAGCGGAAAAAGGCCACAAAAACGGGTGGGCTATAGCCTTGGGGGGTGGGGCTGGCCATCTTCGTCCGCCGGACTCGGAATGGCGCGAGACTTTACGAGGGCCTCCGTGTACAAAAAATAGGCCGCGGGCACAGCCGCGCCAAAAAATAACCACCAGAAGGCTGGGGAGCCAAGTTCGTCCAGCGGAAAAAGGCCACAAAAACGGGTGGGCTATAGCCTTGGGGGGTGCGGCTGGACAACTTCGTCCGCCTGACTCGGAATGGCGCGAGACTTTGCGAGGGGCCTCCGTGTGCCAAAAATAGGCCACGGGCACAGCCGCGCCCAAAAATAACCAACCAAAAGCCGGTGCGCCAAGTTCGTCCAGCGGAAAAAGGCCACAAAAACGGGTGGGCTATGGCCTTCGGAGGTGGGGCTGGCCAAATTCGTCCGCCGGACCTGGAATGGCGCGAGACTTTGCGAGGGCCCTCCGTGTGCCAAAAATAGGTCGCGGGCACAGCCACGCCCAAAAATAACCGCCTGAATGCTGGGCCGCCAAGTTCGTCCAGCGGAAAAAGGCCACAAAAACGGGTGGGCTATAGCCTTGGGGGGTGGGGCTGGCCATCTTCGTCCGCCAGACTCGGAATGGCGCGAGACTTTACGAGGGCCTCCGTGTACAAAAAATAGGCCACGGGCACAGCCGCGCCAAGAAATAACCACCAGAAGGCTGGGGCGCCAAGTTCGTCCAGCTGAAAAAGGTCACAAAAACGGGTGGGCTATAGCCTTGGGGGGTGGGGCTGGCCAACTTCGTCCGCCGGACTCGGAATGCCGCGAGACTTTGCGAGGGGCCTCCGTGTGCCAAAAATAGGCCACGGCCAAAGCCGCGACCAAAAATAACCTCCCAAAGGCCGGGGCGCCAAGTTCGTCCAGCGGAAAAAGGCCACAAAAACGGGCGGGCTATGGCCTTGGGGGGTGGGGCTGGCCCACTTCGTCCGCCGAACACGGAATGCCGCGAGACTTTGCGAGGGGCCTCCGTGTGCCAAAAATAGGCCGTGGCCAAACCCGCGCCCAAAAATAACCGCCCGAAGGCCGCGGCGCCAAGTTCGTCCAGCTGAAAAAGGCCACAAAAACGGGTTGGCAATATCCTTGGGGGTGGGGCTGACCCACTTCGTCCGCCGGACTCGGAATGCCGCGAGACTTTGCGAGGGGCCTCCGTGTGCCAAAAATAGGCCGCGGGCACTGCCACGTCCAAAAATAACCCCCCGAAGGTCGTTGCACCCGAACCCGCCAGTGGAAAAATGGCCAAAAAACGGGTGGGCTATAGCCTTGGGGGGAGGGGCTGGCCAACTTCGTCCGCCGGACTCGGAATGGGGCAAGACTTTGCGAGCGACCTCCGCGTGCCAAAAATAGGCCGCAGGCACTGCCGCGTGCAAAAATAACAGCCCGAAGGCCGGGGCGCCAAGTTCGTCCAGCGGAAAAATGTCCAAAAAACGGGTGGGCTATAGCCTTGGGGGGAGAAGCTGGCCAACTTCGTTCGCCGGACTCGGAATGGCGCGAGACTTTCGGAGCGGCCTCCAGTCCAGCGGAAAAAGTACACAAAAACGGGTGGGCTATAGCCTTGGGGGGTGGGGCTGGCCAACTTCGTCCGCCGGACTCGGAATGGCGCGAGATTTTGCGAGCGGCCTCCATGTGCCAAAAATAGGCCCCGGGCACAGCCGCGCCCAAAAATAACAGCCCGAAGGCCGGGGCGCCAAGTTCGTCCAGCGGAAAAAGGCCACAAAAACGGGTGGGCTATACCCTTGGGTGGTGGGGCTGGCCAACTTCGTCCGCCGGACTCGGAATGGCGCGAGACTTTGCGAGCGGCCTCCATGTGTTAACAATAGACCCCGGGCAAAGCCGCGCCCAAAAATAACAGCCTGAAGGCCGGGGCGCCAAGTTCCTCCAGCGGAAAAAGGCCACAAAAACGGGTGGGCTATAGCCTTGGGGGTTGGGGCCGGCCAACTTCCTCCGCCGGACTCAGAATGGCGCGAGACTTTGCGAGCGGCCTCCGTGTGACAAAAATAGGCCTCGGGCACAGCCGCACCAAAAAATAACCGCCCGAAGGCCAGGGCGCCACGATCGTCCAACGGAAAAAGGCCACAAAAACGGGTGGGCTATAGCCTTGGGGGCTGGTGCTGGCCAACTTCGTCCGCCGGACTCGGAATGGAGCGAGACTTTGCGAGCGGCCTCCGCATGCCAAAAATAGGCCGCGGGCACAGCCGCGCCCAAAAATAACCGACCGAAGGCCCGGGCGCCAAGTTCGTCCAGCGGAAAAAGGCCACAAAAACGGGTGGGCTATAGCTTTGGGGGGTGGGGCTGGCCAACTTCGTCCGCCGGACTCGGAATGGTGCCAGACTTTGCGAGGCGCCTCCGTGTGCAAAAAATAGGCCGCGGGCACAGCCGCGCCCAAAAATAACAGCCCGAAGGCCGGGGCGCCAAGTTCGCCCAGCGGAAAAATGGCCAAAAAACGGGTGAGCTATAGCCTTGGGGGGAGGGGTTGGCCCACTTCGTCCGTTTTACTCGGAATGGGGTGAGACTTTGCGAGCGGCCTCCGCGTGCCAAAAATAGGCCGCGGGCACAGCCGCGCGCAAAAATAACAGCCCGAAGGCCGGGGCGGCATGTTCGTCCAGCGGAAAAAGGCCACAAAAGCAGGTGAGCTATACCCTTGGGGGGTGGGGCTGGCCCACTTCGTCCGTCGGGCTCGGAATGGCGCGAGACTTTGCGAGGGGCCTCCGTGTGCCAAATATAGGCTGCGGGCACAGCCGCGCCCAAAAATAACAGCCCGAAGGCCGGGGCGCCAAGTTCGTCCAGCGGAAAAAGGCCACAAAAACGGGTGGGCTATAGCCTTGGGGGGTGGGGCTGGCCAACTTCGTCCGCCGAACTCGGAATGGTGCGAGACTTTGCGAGGCGCCTCCGTGTGAAAAAAATAGGCCGCGGGCACAGCCGCGCCCAAAATACCCGCCCGAAGGCCGGGACGCCAAGTTCGTCCAGCGGAAAAATGGCCAAAAAACGGGTGGGCTATAGCCTTGGGGGGCGGGGCTGGCCGACTTCGTCCACCGGACTCGGAATGGCAGGAGACTTTGCGAGGGGTCTCCATGTGCCAAAAATAGGCCGCGGGCACAGCCGCGCGCAAAAATAACCGCCCGAAGGCCGGGGCGCCAAGTTCGTCCAGCGGAAAAAGGCCACAAAAACGGGTGGGCTATAGCCTTGCGGGGTGGGGCTGGCCAACTTCGTCCGTCGGACTCGGAATGGTACGAGACTTTGTGAGTGGCCTCCGTGTGCTAATAAGAGGCCGCGGGCACAGCCGCGCCCAAAAATGACCACCCGAAGGCTGGGGCGCCAAGTTCGTGCAGCGGAAAAAGGCCACAAAAACGGGTGGGCTATAGCCTTAGGGGGTGGGGCTGCCAACTTCGTCCGCCGGACTCGGAATCGCGCGAGAGTCTGCGAGGGGCCTCCGTGCGCCAAAAATAGGCCGCGGGCACAGCCGCGCCCAAAAATAACCGCCCGAAGGCCGGGGGGCCAAGTTCGTCCAGCGGAAAAAGGCCACAAAACGGGTGGGCTATAGCCTTGGGGGGTGGCGCTGGCCAACTTCGTCCGCCGGACTCGGAATGGCGCGAGACTCTGCGAGGGGCCTCCGTGTGCCAAAAATAGGCCGCGGGCACAGCCGCGCCCAAATATAACAGCCCGAAGGCCGGGACGCCAAGTTCGTCCAGCGGAAAAAGGCCACAAAAACGGGTGGGCTATAGCCTTGGGGGATGGGGCTGGCCAACTTCGTCCGCCGGACTCGGAATGGCGCCAGACTTTATGAGGCGCCTCTGTGTGCCAAAAATAGGCCGCGGGCACAGCCGTACCCAAAAATACCCGCCCGAAGGCCGGGGCGCCATGTTCGTCCGGCGGAAAAGGCCCTGGCAAATCGCCTTGGGGGTGGGGCTGGCCAACTTCGTCTGCCGGACTCGGAATGGCGCGAGACTTTGCGAGGGGCCTCCGTGTGCCAAATATAGGCCGCGGCACAGCCGCGCCCAAAAATGAACGCCCGAGGGCCGGGGCGCCAAGTTCGTCCAGCGGAAAAAGGCCACAAAAACGGGTGGGCTATAGCTTTGGGGGGTGGGGCAGGCCAACTTCGTCCGTTGGACTCGGAATGGTACGGGACTTTATGAGGGGCCTCCGTGTGCTAATAATAGGCTGCGGGCACAGCCGCGCCCAAAAATGACCACCCGAAGGCCGGGGCGCCAAGTTCGTCCTGCGGAAAAAGGCCACAAAAATGGGTGGGCTATAGCCTTGGGGGGTAGGGCTCGCCAACTTCGTCTGTCGGACTCGGAATGGCGCGAGACTTTGCGAGGGGCCTCTGTGTGCCAAAAATAGGCCGCGGGCACAGCCGTACCCAAAAATACCCGCCCGAAGGCCGGGGCGCCATGTTCGTCCGGCGGAAAAAGGCCACAAAAGCAGGTGGGCTATCGCCTTGGCGGGTGGGGCTGGCCAACTTTGTCTGCCGGACTCGGAATGGCGCGAGACTTTGCGAGGGGCCTCCATATGCCAAAAATAGGCCGCGGGCACAGCCACGTCCAAAAATAACCGCCCGAAGGCCGGGGCGCCAAATTCGTCCAGCGGAAAAAGGCCACAAAAACGGGTGGGCTATAGCCTTGGGGGGTGGGGCTGGCCAACTTCGTCTGCCGGCCTCGGAATGGCGCGAGACTTTACGAGGGGCCTCCGTGTGCCAAATATAGGCCGCCGCACAGCCGCGGCACAGCCGCGCCCAAAAATGAACGCCCGAGGGCCGGGGCGCCAAGTTCGTCCAGCGGAAAAAGGCCACAAAAACGGGTGGGCTATAGCTTTGGGGGGTGGGGCAGGCCAACTTCGTCCGTCGGACTCGGAATGGTACGAGACTTTATGAGGGGCCTCCGTGTGCTAATAATAGGCCGCAGGCACAGAAAGGGCACAGCCGCGCCCAAAATGACCACCCGAAGGCCGGGGCGCCAAGTTCGTCCTGCGGAAAAAGGCCACAAAATGGGTGGGCTATAGCCTTGGGGGTGAGGCTGGCCAACTTCGTCTGGCCGGACTCGGAATGGCGCGAGACTTTGCGAGGGGCCTCCGTGTGCCAAAAATAGACCTCGGGCACAGCCGCGCCCAAATATAACCGCCCGAAGGCCGGGGCGCAATGTTCGTCCAGCAGAAAAAGGCCACAAAAACGGGTGGGCTATAGCCTTGGGGGGTGGGGCTGCCCAACTTCGTCTGCCGGAGTTGGAATGGCGCGAGACTTTGCGAGGGGCCTCCGTGTGCCAAAACTAGGCTGCGGGCACAGCCATGCCCAAAAATAACAGCCCGAAGGCCCGGGCGCCAAGTTCGTCCAGCGGAAAAAGGCCACAAAAACGGGTGGGCTATAGCCTTGCGGGGTGGCGCTGGCCAATTTCGTCCGTCGGACTCGGAATGGTACGAGACTTTGCGAGGGGCCGCCGTGTGATAATAAGAGGCCGCGGGCACAGCCGCGCCCAAAAATGACCACCCGAAGGCTGGGACACCAAGTTCGTGCAGCGGAAAAAGGCCACAAAAACGGGTTGGCTATAGCCTTAGGGGGTGGGGCTGCCAACTTTGTCCGCCGGAGTCGGAATGGCGCGAGACTTTGCGAGGGGTCTCCGTGTGCCAAAAATAGGCCGCGGGCACAGCCGCGCCCAAAAATAACCGCCCGAAGGCCCGGGCGCCAAGTTCGTCCGGCGGAAAAAGGCCACAAAAATGGGTGGGCAATAGCCTTGCGGGGTGGGGCTGGCCAAAATCGTCGGCCGGACTCGGAATGGCGGGAGATTTTGCGAGGCGCCTCCGTGTGATAAAAATAGGCCGTGGGCACGGCCGCGCCCAAAATACCCGCCCGAAGGCCGGGACGCCAAGTTCGTCCAGCGGAAAAATGGCCAAAAAACGGGTGGGCTATAGCCTTGGGGGGCGGGGCTGGCCGACTTCGTCCGCCGGACTCGGAATGGCGGGAGACTTTGCGAGGGGTCTCCGTGTGCCAAAAATAGGCCTCGGGCACAGCCGCGCGCAAAAATAACCGCCCGAAGGCCGGGGCGCCAAGTTCGTCCAGCGGAAAAAGGCCACAAAAACGGGTGGGCTATAGCTTTGGCGGGTGGGGCTGGCCAACTTCGTCCGTCGGACTCGGAATGGTACGAGACTTTGTGAGTAGCCTCCGTGTGCTAATAAGAGGCCGCGGGCACACCCGCGCCCAAAAATGACCACCCGAAGGCTGGGGCGCCAAGTTCGTGCAGCGGAAAAAGGCCACAAAAACGGGTTGGCTATAGCCTTAGGGGGTGGGGCTGCCAACTTTGTCCGCCGGACTCGGAATGGCGCGAGAGTCTGGGAGGGGCCTCCGTGTGCCAAAAATAGGCCGCGGGCACAGCCGCGCCCAAAAATAACAGCCCGAAGGCCGGGGCGCCAAGTTTATCCAGCGGAAAAAGGCCACAAAACGGGTGGGCTATAGCCTTGGGGGGTGGCGCTGGCCAACTTCGTCCGCCGGACTCAGAATGGCGCGAGACTCTGCGAGGGGCCTCCGTGTGCCAAAAATAGGCCACGGGCACAGCCGCGTCCAAATATAACAGCCCGAAGGCCGGGGCGCCAAGTTCGTCCAGCGGAAAAAGGCCACAAAAACGGGTGGGCTATAGCCTTGGGGGGTGGGGCTGGCCAACTTCGTCCGCCGGACTCGGAATGGCGCCAGACTTTATGAGGCGCCTCTGTGTGCCAAAAATAGGCCGCGGGCACAGCCGTACCCAAAAATACCCGCCCGAAGGCCGGGGCGCCATGTTCGTCCGGCGGAAAAAGGCCACAAAAGCAGGTGGGCTATCGCCTTGGCGGGTGGGGCTGGCCAACTTTGTCTGCCGGACTCGGAATGGCGCGAGACTTTGCGAGGGGCCTCCATATGCCAAAAATAGGCCGCGGGCACAGCCACGTCCAAAAATAACCGCCCGAAGGCCGGGGCGCCAAATTCGTCCAGCGGAAAAAGGCCACAAAAACGGGTGGGCTATAGCCTTGGGGGGTGGGGCTGGCCAACTTCGTCTGCCGGCCTCGGAATGGCGCGAAACTTTACGAGGGGCCTCCGTGTGCCAAATATAGGCCGCCGCACAGCCGCGGCACAGCCGCGCCCAAAAATGAACGCCCGAGGGCCGGGGCGCCAAGTTCGTCCAGCGGAAAAAGGCCACAAAAACGGGTGGGCTATAGCTTTGGGGGGTGGGGCAGGCCAACTTCGTCCGTCGGACTCGGAATGGTACGAGACTTTATGAGGGGCCTCCGTGTGCTAATAATAGGCCGCAGGCACAGAAAGGGCACAGCCGCGCCCAAAAATGACCACCCGAAGGCCGGGGCGCCAAGTTCGTCCTGCGGAAAAAGGCCACAAAAATGGGTGGGCTATAGCCTTGGGGGGTGAGGCTGGCCAACTTCGTCTGTCGGACTCGGAATGGCGCGAGACTTTGCGAGGGGCCTCCGTGTGCCAAAAATAGACCTCGGGCACAGCCGCGCCCAAATATAACCGCCCGAAGGCCGGGGCGCAATGTTCGTCCAGCAGAAAAAGGCCACAAAAACGGGTGGGCTATAGCCTTGGGGGGTGGGGCTGCCCAACTTCGTCTGCCGGAGTTGGAATGGCGCGAGACTTTGCGAGGGGCCTCCGTGTGCCAAAACTAGGCTGCGGGCACAGCCATGCCCAAAAATAACAGCCCGAAGGCCCGGGCGCCAAGTTCGTCCAGCGGAAAAAGGCCACAAAAACGGGTGGGCTATAGCCTTGCGGGGTGGCGCTGGCCAATTTCGTCCGTCGGACTCGGAATGGTACGAGACTTTGCGAGGGGCCGCCGTGTGATAATAAGAGGCCGCGGGCACAGCCGCGCCCAAAAATGACCACCCGAAGGCTGGGACACCAAGTTCGTGCAGCGGAAAAAGGCCACAAAAACGGGTTGGCTATAGCCTTAGGGGGTGGGGCTGCCAACTTTGTCCGCCGGACTCGGAATGGTACGAGACTTTGAGAGTGGCCTCCATGTTCTAATAAGAGGCCGCGGGCACAGCCGCGCCCAAAAATGACCACCCGAAGGCTGGGCCGCCAAGTTCATGCAGCGGGAAAAGGCCACAAAAACGGGTGGGCTATAGCCTTAGGGGGTGGGGCTGCCAACTTTGTCCGCCGGACTCGGAATGGCGTGAGACTTTGCAAGGGGCCTCCGTGTGCCAAAAATAGGCCGCGGGCATGGCCGCGCCCAAATATAACCGGCCGAAGGCCGGGGCGCCAAGTTCGTCCAGCAGAAAAAGGCCACAAAAACGGGTGGGCTATAGCCTTGGGGGGTGGGGCTGCCCAACTTCGTCCGCCGGAGTCGGAATGGCGCGAGACTTTGTGAGGGGCCTCTGTGTGCCAAAACTAGGCCGCGGGCACAGCCGTAATAAAAAATAACCGCCCGAAGGCCGGGGCGCCAAGTTCGTCCAGCGGAAAAAGGCCACAAAAACGGGTGGGCTATAGCCTTGGGGGTGGGGCTGCCAACTTTGTCCGCCGGACTCGGAATGGCGCGAGACTTTGCGAGGGGCCTCCGTGTGCCAAAAATAGGCCGCGGGCACAGCCGCGCCCAAAAATAACCACCCGAAGGCCGGGGCGCCAAGTTCGTCCAGCGGAAAAAGGCCACAAAAACGGGTGGGCTATAGCCTTGGGGGGTGGGGCTGCCCAACTTCGTCTGCCGGAGTTGGAATGGCGCGAGACTTTGCGAGGGGCCTCCGTGTGCCAAAACTAGGCTGCGGGCACAGCCATGCCCAAAAATAACAGCCCGAAGGCCCGGGCGCCAAGTTCGTCCAGCGGAAAAAGGCCACAAAAACGGGTGGGCTATAGCCTTGCGGGGTGGCGCTGGCCAATTTCGTCCGTCGGACTCGGAATGGTACGAGACTTTGCGAGGGGCCGCCGTGTGCTAATAAGAGGCCGCGGGCACAGCCGCGCCCGAAAATGACCACCCGAAGGCTGGGACACCAAGTTCGTGCAGCGGAAAAAGGCCACAAAAACGGGTTGGCTATAGCCTTAGCGGGTGGGGCTGCCAACTTTGTCCGCCGGACTCGGAATGGTACGAGACTTTGAGAGTGGCCTCCATGTTCTAATAAGAGGCCGCGGGCACAGCCGCGCCCAAAAATGACCACCCGAAGGCTGGGCCGCCAAGTTCGTGCAGCGGAAAAAGGCCACAAAAACGGGTGGGCTATAGCCTTAGGGGGTGGGGATGCCAACTTTGTCCGCCGGACTCGGAATGGCGTGAGACTTTGCAAGGGGCCTCCGTGTGCCAAAAATAGGCCGCGGGCACGGCCGCGCCCAAATATAACCGGCCGAAGGCCGGGGCGCCAAGTTCGTCCAGCAGAAAAAGGCCACAAAAACGGGTGGGCTATAGCCTTGGGGGGTGGGGCTGCCCAACTTCGTCCGCCTGAGTCGGAATGGCGCAAGACTTTGTGAGGGGCCTCTGTGTGCCAAAACTAGGCCGCGGGCACAGCCGTAATAAAAAATAACCGCCCGAAGGCCGGGGCGCCAAGTTCGTCCAGCGGAAAAAGGCCACAAAAACGGGTGGGCTATAGCCTTGGGGGTGGGGCTGCCAACTTTGTCCGCCGGACTCGGAATGGCGCGAGACTTTGCGAGGGGCCTCCGTGTGCCAAAAATAGGCCGCGGGCACAGCCGCGCCCAAAAATAACCGCCCGAAGGCCCGGGCGCCAAGTTCGTCCAGCGGAAAAAGGCCACAAAAACGGGTGGGCTATAGCCTTGGGGGGTGGGGCTGCCCAACTTTGTCCGCCGGAGTCGGAATGGCGCGAGACTTTGTGAGGGGCTTCCATGTGCCAAAACTAGGCCGCGGGCACAGCCGTACCCAAAAATAACCGCCCGAAGGCCGTGGCGCCAAGTTCGTCCAGCGGAAAAAGGCCACAAAAACGGGTGGGCTATAGCCTTGGGGGGTGTGGCTGCCAACTTTGTCCGCCGGACTCGGAATGGCGCGAAACTTTGCGAGGGGCCTCCATGTGGCAAAAATAGGCCGCGGACACAGCCGCGCCCAAAAATAACCGCCCGAAGGCCCGGGCGCCTAGTTCATCCAGCGGAAAAAGGCCACAAAAACGGGTGGGCTATAGCCTTGCGGGGTGGGGCTGGCCAACATCGTCGGCCGGACACGCAATGGCAGCAGACGTTGCGAGGTGTCTCTGTGCCAAAAATAGGCCGCGGGCACAGCCGCGTCCAAAAATAACCGTCCCAAGGCCGGGTCGCCAAGTTCGTCCAGCGGAAAAAGGCCACAAAAACGGGTGGGCTATAGCTTTGGGGGGTGGGGCTGGCCAACTTCGTCCGTCGGACTCGGAATGGTACGAGACTTTGTGAGTGGCCTCCGTGTGCTAATAAGAGGCCGTGGGCACAGCCGCGCCCAAAAATGACCACCGGAAGGCTGGGACGCCAAGTTCGTGCAGCGGAAAAAGGCCACAAAAACGGGTTGGCTATAGCCTTAGGGGGTGGGGCTGCCAACTTTGTCCGCCGGACTAGGAATGGCGTGAGACTTTGCAAGGGGCCTTCATGTTCCAAAAATAGGCCGCGGGCACGGCCGCGCCCAAATATAACCGGCCGAAGGCCGGGGCGCCAAGTTCGTCCAGCAGAAAAAGGCCACAAAAACGGGTGGGCTATAGCCTTGGGGGGTGGGGCTGCCCAACTTCGTCCGCCGGAGTCGGAATGGCGCGAGACTTTGTGAGCGGCCTCTGTGTGCCAAAACTAGGCCGCGGGCACAGCCGTAATAAAAAATAACCGCCCGAAGGCCGGGGCGCCAAGTTCGTCCAGCGGAAAAAGGCCACAAAAACGGGTGGGCTATAGCCTTGGGGGGTGGGGCTGCCAACTTTGTCCGCCGGACTCGGAATGGCGCGAGACTTTGCGAGGGGCCTCCGTGTGCCAAAAATAGGCCGCGGGCACAGCCGCGCCCAAAAATAACCGCCCGAAGGCCCGGGCGCCAAGTTCGTCCAGCGGAAAAAGGCCACAAAAACGGGTGGGCTATAGCCTTGCGGGGTGGGGCTGGCCGACATCGTCGGCCGGACTCGCAATGGCAGGAGACTTTGCGAGGGGTCTCCGTGTGCCAAAAATAGGCCGCGGGCACAGCCGCGCCCAAAAATAACCGCCCGAAGGCCGGGGCGCCAAGTTCGTCCAGCGGAAAAAGGCCACAAAAACGGGTGGGCTATAGCTTTGGGGGGTGGGGCTGGCCAACTTCGTCCGTCGGACTCGGAATGGTAAGAGACTTTGTGAGTGGCCTCCGTGTGCTAATAAGAGGCCGCAGTCACAGCCGCGCCCAAAAATGACCACCCGAAGGCTGGGGCGCCAAGTTCGTGCAGCGGAAAAAGGCCACAAAAACGGGTTGGCTATAGCCTTAGGGGGTGGGGCTGCCAACTTTGTCCGCCGGACTCGGAAGGTTGTGAGACTTTCCGAGGGGCCTCCGTGTGCCAAAAATAGGCCGCGGGCACAGCCGCGCCCAAAAATAACCATCCGAAGGCCCGGGCGCCAAGTTCGTCCAGCGGAAAAAGGACACCAAAACGGGTGGGCTATAGCCTTACGGGGTGGGGCTGGCCAACATCGTCGGCCGGACTCGGAATGGCGGGAGACTTTGCGAGGGGTTTCCGTGTGCCAAAAATAGGCCGTGGGCACAGCCGCGCGCAAAAATAACCACCCGAAGGCCGGGGCGCCAAATTCGTCCAGCGGAAAAAGGCCACAAAAACGGGTGGGCTATAGCTTTGGGGGGTGGGGCTGGCCAACTTCGTCCGTCGGACTCGGAATGGTACGAGACTTTGAGAGTGGCCTCCGTGTGCTAATAAGAGGCTGCGGGCACAGCCGCGCCCAAAAATGACCACCCGAAGGCTGGGGCGCCAAGTTCGTGCAGCGGAAAAAGGCCACAAAAACGGGTGGGCTATAGCCTTAGGGGGTGGGGCTGCCAACTTTGTCCGCCGGACTCGGAATGGCGTGAGACTTTGCGAGGGGCCTCCGTGTGCCAAAAATAGGCCGCGGGAACGGCCGCGCCCAAAAATAACCGCCCGAAGGCCGTGGCGCCAAGTTCGTCCAGCGGAAAAAGGCCACAAAAACGGGTGGGCTATAGCCTTGGGGGGTGGGGCTGCCAACTTTGTCCGCCGGACTCGGAATGGCGCGAAACTTTGCGAGGGGCCTCCATGTGGCAAAAATAGGCCGCGGACACAGCCGCGCCCAAAAATAACCGCCCGAAGGCCCGGGCGCCTAGTTCATCCAGCGGAAAAAGGCCACAAAAACGGGTGGGCTATAGCCTTGCGGGTGGGGCTGGCCAACATCGTCGGCCGGACTCGGAATGGCGGGAGACTTTGCGAGGGGTCTCCGTGTGCCAAAAATAGGCCGCGGGCACAGCCGCGCCCAAAAATAACCGCCCGAAGGCCCGGGCGCCAAGTTCGTCCAGAGGAAAAAGGCCACAAAAACGGGTGGGCTATAGCCTTGCGGGGTGGGGCTGGCCAACATCGTCGGCCGGACTCGGAATGGCGGGAGACTTTGCGAGGGGTCTCCGTGTACCAAAAATAGGCCGCGGGCACAGCCGCGAGCAAAAATAACCGCCCAAGGCCCGGGCGCCAAGTTCGTCCAGCGGAAAAGGGCCACAAAAATGGGTGGGCTATAGCCTTGGGGGGTGGGGCTGGCCAACTTCGTCCGTCGGACTCGGAATGGCGCGAGACTTTACGAGGGGCCTCCGTGTACAAAAAATAGGCCGCGGGCACAGCCGCGCCCAAATATAACCGGCCGAAGGCCGGGGCGCCAAGTTCGTCCAGCAGAAAAAGGCCACAAAAACAGGTGGGCTATAGCCTTGGGGGGTGGGGCTGCCCAACTTTGTCCGCCGGAGTCGGAATGGCGCGATACTTTGTGAGGGGCTTCCGTGTGCCAAAACTAGGCCGCGGGCACAGCCGTACCCAAAAATAACCGCCCGAAGGCCGTGGCGCCAAGTTCGTCCAGCGGAAAAAGGCCACAAAAACGGGTGGGCTATAGCCTTGGGGGGTGGGGCTGCCAACTTTGTCCGCCGGACTCGGAATGGCGCGAAACTTTGCGAGGGGCCTCCATGTGGCAAAAATAGGCCGCGGACACAGCCGCGCCCAAAAATAACCGCCCGAAGGCCCGGGCGCCTAGTTCATCCAGCGGAAAAAGGCCACAAAAACGGGTGGGCTATAGCCTTGCGGGGTGGGGCTGGCCAACATCGTCGGCCGGACTCGGAATGGCAGGAGACTTTGCGAGGGGTCTCTGTGTGCCAAAAATAGGCCGCGGGCACAGCCGCGTCCAAAAATAACCGTCCCAAGGCCGGGTCGCCAAGTTCGTCCAGCGGAAAAAGGCCACAAAAACGGGTGGGCTATAGCTTTGGGGGGTGGGGCTGGCCAACTTCGTCCGTCGGACTCGGAATGGTACGAGACTTTGTGAGTGGCCTCCGTGTGCTAATAAGAGGCCGCGGGCACAGCCGCGTCCAAAAATGACCACCGGAAGGCTGGGACGCCAAGTTCGTGCAGCGGAAAAAGGCCACAAAAACGGGTTGGCTATAGCCTTAGGGGGTGGGGCTGCCAACTTTGTCCGCCGGACTCGGAAAGGGGTGAGACTTTGCGAGGGGCCTCCGTGTGCCAAAAATAGGCCGCGGGCACAGCCGCGCCCAAAAATAACCGCCCGAAGGCCCGGGCGCCAAGTTCGTCCAGCGGAAAAAGGCCACAAAAACGGGTGGGCTATAGCCTTGCGGGGTGGGGCTGGCCAACATCGTCGGCCGGACTCGGAATGGCGGGAGACTTTGCGAGGGGTCTCCGTGTGCCAAAAATAGGCCGCGGGCACAACCGCGCCGAAAAATAACCGCCCGAAGGCCGGGGCGCCAAGTTCGTCCAACGGAAAAAGGCCACAAAAATGGGTGGGCTATAGCTTGGGGGGGTGGGCCTGGCCAAATTCGTCCGTCGGACTCGGAATGGTACGAGACTTTGTGAAGGGCCTCCGTGTGCCAAAAATAGGCCGCGGGCACAGCCGCGCGCAAAAATAACCGCCCGAAGGCCGGGGCGCCAAGTTCGTCCAGAGGAAAAAGGCCACAAAAACGGGTGGGCTATAGCCTTGGGGGGTGCGGCTGCCAACTTTGTCCGCCGGAGTCGGAATGGCGTGAGACTTTGCGAGGGGCCTCCGTGTGCCAAAAATAGGCCGCGGGCACAGTCGCGCCCAAAAATAACCGCCCGAAGGCTGGGGCGCCAAGTTCGTCCAGCGGAAAAAGGCCACAAAAACGGGTGGGCTATAGCCTTGGGGGGTGGGGCTGGCCAACTTCGTCCGCCGGACTCAGACTGGCGCGACACTTTGCGAGGTGCCTCCGTGTGCCAAAAATAGGCCGCGGGCACAGCCGCGACCAAAAATACCCGCCCGAAGGCCGGGGCGCCAAGTTCGTCCAGCGGAAAATGGCCACAAAAACGGGTGGGCTGTAGCCTTGGGGGGTGGGGCTGGCCTACTTCGTCCGCCGGACTCGGAATGGCGCGAGACTGTGCGAGACCCCTCCGTGTGCCAAAAATAGGCCCCAGGCACGGCCGCGCCCAAAACTAACGGCCCGAAGGCCGGGGCGCCATGTTCGTCCTGCGGAAAAAGGCCACAAAAACGGGTGGGCTATAGCCTTGGGGGGTGGGGCTCGCCAACTTCGTCCGCCGGACTCGGAATGGCGCGAGACTTTGCGAGCGGCCTCCGTGTGCCAAAAATAGGCCCTGGACACAGCCGCGCCCAAAAATAACCGCCCGAAGGCCGGGGCACCAAGTTCGTCCAGCGGAAAAAGGCCACAAAAACGGGTGGGCTATAGCCTTGGGGGGCGGGGCTGGCCAACTTCGTTCGCCTGACTCGGAATGGCGCGAGAGTTGCGAGCGGCCTCCGTGTGCCAAAATTATGCCCCGGGCACAGCCGCACCCAAAAATAACTGCCCGAAGGCCGGGGCGCCAAGTTCGTCCAGCGGAAAAAGGCCACAAAAACGGGTGGGCTATAGCCCTGGGTGGTGGGGCTCGCCAAATTCGTCCGCCGGACTCGGAATGGCGCGAGACTTTGCGAGCGGCCTCCGTGTGCCAAAAATAAGCCCTGGACACAGCCGCGCCCAAAAATAACCGCCCGAAGGCCGGGGCGCCAAGTTCGTCCAGCGGAAAAAGGCCACAAAAACGGGTGGGCTATAGCCTTGGGGGGTGGGGCTGGCCAACTTCGTTCGCCTGACTCGGAATGGCGCGAGAGTTGCGAGCGGCCTCCGTACGCCAAAATTAGGCCCCGGGCACAGCCGCACCCAAAAATAACTGCCCGAAGGCCGGGGCGCCAAGTTCGTCCAGCGGAAAAAGGCCACAAAAACGGGTGGGCTATTGCCTTGGGTGGTGGGGCTCGCCAACTTCGTCCGCCGGACTCGGAATGGCGCAGACTTTGCGAGCGACCTCCGTGTACCAAAAATAGGCCCCGGACACAGCTGCGCCCAAAAATGCCCGCCCGAAGGCCGGGGCGCCAAGTTCGTCCGGCGGAAAAAAGGCAACAAAAACGGGTGGGCTATAGCTTTGCGGGGTGGGGCCGGCCACCTTCGTCCGCCGGAGTCGGAATGGTACGAGACTTTGCGAGCGGCCTCCGTGTGCCAAAAATATGCCCTGGGCACAGCCGCGCCCAAAAATAACCACCGGAAGGCCGGGGCGCCATGTTCGTCCGGCGGAAAAAGGCCACAAAAACGGGTGGGCTATAGCCTTGCGGGGTGGGGCCGGCCCACTGCTACCCCCGGACTCGGAATGGCGCGAGACTTTGCGAGCGGCCTCCGTGTGCCAAAAAGAGGCCCCGGGCAAAGCCGCGCCCAAAAAAAACCGCCCGAAGACCGGGACGCCAAGTTCGTCCAGCGGAAAAAGGCCACAAAAACGGGTGGGATATAGCCTTGGGGGTGGGGCCGCCCGACTTCGTCCGCCGGACTCGGAATGGCGCGAGACTTTGCGAGCGGCCTCCATGTGCCAAAAATAGACCCCGGGCACAGCCGCGCCCAAAAATAACAGCCCGAAGGCCGGGGCGCCAAGTTCCTCCAGCGGAAAAAGGCCACAAAAACGGGTGGGCTATAGCCTTGGGGGGTGGGGCCGGCCAACTTCGTCCGCCGGACTCGGAATGGCGCGAGACTTTGCGAGCGGCCTCCGTGTGCCAAAAATAGGCCCCGGTCACAGCTGCGCCCAAAACTAACGGCCCGAAGGCCGGGGCGCGAAGTTCGTCCAGCGGAAAAAGGCCACAAAAACGGGTGGGCTATAGCCTTGGGGGGTGGGGCTGGCTAACTTCGTCCGCCGGACTCGGAATGGGACGAGACTTTGCGAGCGGCCTCCGTGTGCCAAAAATTGGCCCCGGGCAAAGCCGCACCCAAAACTAACGGCCCGAAGGCCGGGGCGCCAAGTTCGTCCAGCGGAAAAAGTCCACAAAAACGGGTGGGCTATACCCTTGGGTGGTGGGGTTGGCCAACTTCGTCCGCCGGACTCGGAATGGCGTGAGACTTTGCGAGCGGCCTTCATGTGTTAACAATAGACCCCGGGCACAGCCGCGCCCAAAAATAACCACCCGAAGGCCAGGGCGCCAAGTTCGTCCAACGGAAAAAGGCCACAAAAACGGGTGGGCTATAGCCTTGGGGGGTGGTGCTGGCCAACTTTGTCCGCCGGACTCGGAATGGCGCGAGACTTTGCGAGCGGCCTCCGTGTGCCAAAAATAGGCCCCGGACACAGCCACGCCCAAAAATAACCACCGGAAGGCCGGGGCGCCATGTTCGTCCGGCGGAAAAAGGCCACAAAAACGGGTGGGCTATAGCCTCTGGGGGTGGGGCCGGCCCACTTCGTCCGCCGGACTCGGAATGGCGCGAGACTTTGCGAGTGGCCTCCGTGTGCCAAAAAGAGGCCCCGGGCACAGCCGCGCCCAAAAATAACCGCCCGAAGACCGGGATGCCAAGTTCGTCCAGCGGAAAAAGGCCACAAAAACGGGTGGGCTATAGCCTTGGGGGGTGGGGCTGGCCAACTTCGTCCGCCGGACTCGGAATGGCGCGAGACTTTGCGAGCGGCCTCCGTGTGCCAAAAATAGGCCCCGGACACAGCCACGCCCAAAAATAACCACCGGAAGGCCGGGGCGCCATGTTCGTCCGGCGGAAAAAGGCCACAAAAACGGGTGGGCTATAGCCTCTGGGGGTGGGGCCGGCCCACTTCGTCCGCCGGACTCGGAATGGCGTGAGACTTTGCGAGCGGCCTCCGTGTGCCAAAAAGAGGCCCCGGGCACAGCCGCGCCCAAAAATAACCGCCCGAAGACCGGGATGCCAAGTTCGTCCAGCGGAAAAAGGCCACAAAAACGGGTGGGCTATAGCCTTGGGGGGTGGGGCTGGCCAACTTCGTCCGCCGGACTCGGAATGGCGCGAGACTTTGCGAGCGGCCTCCGTGTGCCAAAAATAGGCCCCGGACACAGCCGCGCCCAAAAACAACCACCGGAAGGACGGGGCGCCATGTTCGACCGGCGGAAAAAGGCCACAAAAACAGGTGGGCTATAGCCTTGGGGGGTTTGGTCCGGCCCACTTCGTCCGCCGGACTCGGAATGGCGCGAGACTTTGCGAGGCGCTCCGTGTGCCAAAAATAGGCCCCGGACACAGCCGCGCTCAAAAATACCAGCCCGAAGGCCGCGGCGCCAAGTTCGTCCAGCGGAAAAAGGACACAAAAACGGGTGGGCTATAGCCTTGGGGGGTGGGGCTGGCCAACTTCGTCCCCCGGACTCGGACTGGCGCGAGACTTTGCGAGGCACCTCCGTGTGCCAAATATAGGCCGCGGGCACAGCCGCGCCCAAAAATACCCGCCCGAAGGCCGCGGCGCCGAGTTCGTCCAACGGAAAAAGGCCACAAAAACGGGTGGGCTATAGCCTTGGGGGGTGGGGCTGGCCAACTTCGTCCGCCGGACTCGGAATGGCGCGAGAATTTGCGCGGCTCCTCCGTGTGTGAAAAATTGACCGCGGGCACAGCCGCGCTCAAAAATGCCCGCCCGAAGGCCACGGCGCCAAGTTCGTCCAGCGGAAAAAGGCCACAACAACGGGTGGGCTATAGCCTTGGGGGGTGGGGCTGGCCCACTTCGTCCGCCGGACTCGGAATGGCGCGAGACTATACGAGGTGCCTCCGTGTTCCAAAAATACGCCGCGCCACAGCCGCGCCCAAAAATACCCGCCCAAAGGCCGCGGCGCCAAGTTCATCCAGCGGAAAAAGGCCACAAAAAAGGGTGGGCTATAGCCTTGGGGGGTGGGGCTGGCCAACTTCGTCTGCCGGACTCGGAATGGCGTGATGAACTTGGCGCCTCCGTGTGCCAAAAATAGGCCGCGGGTACAGCCGCGCCCAAAAATCCCATCCCCAAGGCCGCATCGCCAAGTTCGTCCGCATCGCCACTTCGTCCGCCAGACTCGGAATGGCGCGAGACTTTGTGGGAAGCCTCCGTGTACAAAAAATAGGCCGTGGGCACAGCCGCACCCAAAAATAACCACCCGAAGGCCGGGGCGCCAAGTTCGTCCAACGGAAACAGGACACAAAAACGGGTGGGCTATAGCCTTGGGGGGTGGGGTTGGCCCACTTCGTCCGCCGGACTCGGAATGGCGCGAGACTTTCCGAGGGGCCTCCGTGTACCAAAAATAGGCCGCGGGCTCAGCCACGTCCAAAAACAACCGCCCGAAGGCCGGGGCGCCAAGTTCGTCCAGCAGAAAAAGGCCACAAAAACGGGTGGGGTAGAGCCTTGGGGGGTGGGGCTGGCCAACTTTGTCTGCCGGACTCGGAATGGCGCGAGACCTTGCGAGGGCTCTCCGTGTGCCAAAAATAAGCCGCGGGCGCAGCCGTGCCATAAAATAACCGCCCGAAGGCCGGGGCGCCAAATTTATCCGGCGGAAAAAGGCCACAAAAACGGGTGGGCTATAGCCTTGGGGGATGGGGCTGGCCAACTTCGTCCGCGGACTCGGAATGGCGCCAGACTTTACGAGGCGCCTCCGTGTGCCAAAAAATGGCCGCGGGCACAGCCGTGCCCAAAAATACCAGCCCGAATGCCGGGTCGCCAAGTTCGTCCAGCGGAAAAAGGCCACAAAAACGGGTGGGCTATAGACTTGGGGGGTGGGGCTGGCCAACTTCGTCCGCCGCACTCGGAATGGCACGAGACTTTCCGAGGGCCCTCCGTGTTCCAAAAATAGGCCGCGGGCACAGCCGCGCACAAAAATAACCACCCGAAGGCTGGGGCGCCAAGTTCGTCCAGCGGAAAAAGGCCACAAAAACGGGTGGGCTATAGCCTTGGGGAGTGGGGCTGGCCAACTTCGTCCGCCGGACTCGGAATGGCGCAAGACTTTGCGAGGGCCCTCCGTGTGCCAAAAATAGGCCGCGGGCACAGCCGCGCCCAAAAATAACCGCCCGAAGGCCGGGGCGCCAAATTCGTCCGGCGGAAAAAGGCCACAAAAACGGGTGGGCTATAGCCTTGGGGGTTGGGGCTGGCCAACTTCGTCCGCCGGACTCGGAATGGCGTGAGCCTTTGCGAGCCGCCTCCGCGTGCCAAAAATAGGCCGCGGGCACAGCCGCGCCCTAAAATAACCCCCCGAAGGTCGGCGCGCCCAAACCCCCCAGCGGAAAAATGGCCAAAAAACGGGCGCGCTATAGCCTTGGGGGGAGGGGCTGGCCAACTTCGTCCGCCGGACTCGGAATGGGAAGAGACTTTGCGAGCGGCCTCCGCGTGCCAAAAATAGGCCGCGGGCACAGCCGCGTCCAAAAAAAAACCCCCCGAAGGTCGGCGCGCCTAAACCCCCCTGCGGAAAAATGGCCAAAAAACGGGTGCGCTATAGCCTTGGGGGGAAGGGCTGGCCAACTTCGTCCGCCGGACTCGGAATGGGGCGAGACTTTGCGAGCGGCCTCCCAGTGCCAAAAATAGGCCGCGGGCACAGCCACGCCCAAAAATAACCCCCCGATGGTCGGCGCGCCTAAACCCCCTAGCGGAAAAATGGCCAAAAAATGAGTGGGCTATAGCCTTGGGGGGAGGGGCTGGCAAACTTTGTCCGCCGGACTCGGAATGGGGGGAGACTTTGCGAGTGACCTCCGCGTGCCAAAAATAGGCCGCGGGCACAGCCGCGACCAAAAATAACCCCCCGAAGGTCGGCGCGCCCAAACCCCCCTGCGGAAAAATGGCCAAAAAACGGGTAGGCTATAGCCTTGGGGGGAGGGGCTGGCCAACTACGTCCGCCGGACTCGGAATGGGGTGACACTTTGCGGGCGGCCTCCGCGTGCCAAAAATAGGCCGCGGGCACAGCCGCGCCCAAAAATAATCCCCCGAAGGTCGGCGCGCGCAAACCCCCCAGCGGAAAAATGGCCAAAAAACGGGTGCGCTACAGTCTTGGGAGGAGGGGCTGGCCAATTTCGTCCGCCGGACTCGGAATGGGGCGAGACTTTACGAGCGGCCTCCGCGTGCCAAAAATAGGCCGCGGGCACAGCCGCACCCTAAAATAACCCCCCGAAGGTCGGCGCGCCCAGACCCCCCAGCGGAAAAATGGCCAAAAAACGGGCGCGCTATAGCCTTGGGGGGAGGGGCTGGCCAACTTTGTCCGCCGGACTCGGAATGGGGCGAGACTTTGCGAGCGGCCTCCCAGTGCCAAAAATAGGCCGCGGGCACAGCCACGCCGAAAAATAACCCCCCGACGGTCGGCGCACCTAAACCCCCTACCGGAAAAATGGCCAAAAAAAGAGTGGGCTATAGCCTTGGGGGGATGGCCTAGCAAACTTCGTCCGCCGGACTCGGAATGAGGCGAGACTTTGCGAGCGGCCTCCGCGTGCCAAAAATAGGCCGCGGGCACAACCGCGACCAAAAATAACCCCCCGAAGGTCGGCGCGCTCAAACCCACCAGCGGAAAAATGGCCAAAAAACGGGTGCGCTATAGCCTAGGGCGGAGGGTCTGGCCAACTTCGTCCGCCGGACTCGGAATGGGGCGAGACTTTGCGAGCGGCCTCCGCGTGCCAAAAATAGGCCGCGGACACAGCCACGCCCAAAAATAATCCCCCGAAGGTCGGCGCGCCCAGACCCCCCAGCGGAAAAATGGCCAAAAAACGGGTGCGCTATAGCCTTGGGGGGAGGGGCTGGCCTACTTCGTCCGCCGGACTCGGAATGGGGCGAAACTTTACGAGCGGCCTCCGCATGCCAAAAATAGGCCACGGGCACATCCGTGCCCAAAAAAAAACCCCCCGAAGGTCGGCGCGCCTAAACCCACCAGCTGAAAAATGGCCAAAAAACGGGTGGGCTATAGCCTTGAGCGGAGGGGCTGGCCAACTACGTCCGCCGGACTCGGAATGGGGCGAGACTTTACGAGCGGACTCCGCGTGCCAAAAATAGGCCACGGGCACTGCCGTGCCCAAAAATAATCCCCCGAAGGTCGGCACGCCCAAACCCCCTAGCGGAAAAATGGCCAAAAAACGGGTGCGCTATAGTCTTGGGGGGAGGGGCTGGCCAATTTCGTCCGCCGGACTCGGAATGGGGCGAGACTTTACGAGCGGCCTCCGCGAGCCAAAAATAGGCCGCGGGCACAGGCGCACCCTAAAATAACACCCCGAAGGTCGGCGTACCCAGACCCCCCAGCGGAAAAATGGCCAAAAAACGGGTGCGCTATAGCCTTGGGGGGAGGGGTTGGCCAACTTTGTCCGCCGGACTCAGAATGGGGCGAGACTTTGCGAGCGGCCTCCCAGTACCAAAAATAGGCCACGGGCACAGCCGCGCCCAAAAATAACCCCCCGAAGGTTGGCGCGCCCAAACCCCCTAGCGGAAAAATGGCCAAAAAACGGGTGCACTAAAGCCTTGGGGGGAGGGGCTGGCAAACTTTGTCCGCCGGACTCGGAATGGGGGGAGACTTTGCGAGTGACCTCCGCGTGCCAAAAATAGGCCGCGGGCACAGCCGCGACCAAAAAAAACCCCCCGAAGGTCGGCGCGCCCAAACCCCCCTGCGGAAAAATGGCCAAAAAACGGGTAGGCTATAGCCTTGGGGGGAGGGCCTGGCCCACTTCGTCCGCCGGACTCGGAATGGGGCGAAACTTTACGAGCGGCCTCCGCGTGCCAAAAATAGGCCACGGGCGCATCCGCGCCCAAAAAAAAACCCCCCGAAGGTCGGCGCGCCTAAACCCACCAGGTGAAAAATGGCCAAAAAACGGGTGGGCTATAGCCTTGAGGGGAGGGGCTGGCCAACTACGTCCGCCGGACTCGGAATGGGGTGACACTTTGCGGGCGGCCTCCGCGTGCCAAAAATAGGCCGCGGGCACAGCCGCGCCCAAAAATAATCCCCCGAAGGTTGGCGTGCGCAAACCCCCCAGCGGAAAAATGGCCAAAAAATGGGTGCGCTACAGTCTTGGGGGGAGGGGCTGGCCAATTTCGTCCGCCGGACTCGGAATGGGGCGAGACTTTACGAACGGCCTCCGCGTGCCAAAAATAGGCCGCGGGCACAGCCGCACCCTAAAATAACCCCCCGAAGGTCAGCGCGCCCAGACCCCCCAGCGGAAAAATGGCCAAAAAAACGGGTGGGCTATAGGCTTGGGGGGAGGGGCTGGCCAACTTCGTCCGCCGGACTCGGAATGGGGCGAGTAATTGCGAGCGGCCTCCGCGTGCCAAAAATAGGCCGCGTGCCCAGCCGAGCCCAAAAATTACCCCCCGAAGGTTGGCGCGCCCAAACCCCCCAGCGGAAAAATGGCCAAAAAACGGGTGCACTAAAGCCTTGGGGGGAGGGGCTGGCCAACTTCGTCCGCCGGACTCGGAATGGGGCGAGACTTTGCGAGCGGCCTCCGCGTACCAAAAATAGGCCGCGGTCACAGCCGCGCCCAAAAATAACCCCCGAAGGTCGGCGCGCCCAAACCCCCCAGCGGAAAAATGGCCAAAAAATGAGTGGGCTATAGCCTTGGGGGGAGGGGCTGGCAAACTTCGTCCGCCGGACTCGGAATGGGGCGAGACTTTGCGAGCGGTCTCCGCGTGCCAAAAATAGGCCACGGGCACAGCCGCGCCCAAAAATAACCACCCGAAGGTCCGCGCGCCCAAACCCCCCAGCGGAAAAATGGCCAAAAAACGGGTGGGCTATAGCCTTGGGGGGAGGGGCTGGCCAACTTCGTCCGCCGGACTCGGAATGGGGCGAGACTTTGCGATCGGCCTCCGCGTACCAAAAATAGGCAGCGGGCACAGCCGCGCCCAAAAATAAGTGCCCAAAGGTCATTGACCAAAAACCCCCCAGCGGAAAAATATCCAAAAAACGGGTGGGCTATAGCCTTGGTGGGGGACGCGGTCGAATTTCGTCCTCCGGACTCGGAATGGGGCGAGACATGGCGAGGGGCCTCGGGGTGCCAAAAATAAGCCGCGGGCAAAGCCGCGCCCGAAGGTTGTGGTGCCAAAACCCCCCAGCGGAAAAATGGCCAAAAAACGGGTGGGCTATAGCCTCGTCCGGACTCGGAATGGGGCGAGACTTTTTGAGCGGCCTCCGTGTGCCAAAAACAGAAAGCGGGCACAGCCGCGCCCAAAAATAACCGCCCGAAGCCCAGAGCGCCAAGTTCGTCCAGCGGAAAAAGGCCACAAAAACGGGTGGGCTATAGCCTTAGGGGCTGGGGCTGGCCAACTTCGTCCGCCGGACTCGGAATGCTGCGAGACGTTACGAGGGGCGTCCGTGTGCCAAAAATAGGCCGCGGGCACAGCCGTACCCAAAAATAACCGCCCGAAGGCCGGGCCACCAAGTTTGTCCAGCGGAAAAAGTCCACAAAAACGGGTGGGCTATAGCCTTGGGGGGTGGTGCTGACCCAACTTCGTCCGCCGGACTCGGAATGGTGCGAGACTTTGCAAGGTGCCTCCTTGTGCCAAAACTATGCCGCGGGCACAGCCACACCTAAAAATACCCGCCCGAAGGCCGGGGCGCCAAGTTCGTCCAGCGGAAAAAGGCCACAAAAACGGGTGGGCTATAGCCTTGGGGCTGGGGCTGTACAACTTCGTCCGCCGGACTCGGACTGGCGCGAGACTTTGTGAGGCGCCTCCGTGTGTGAAAAATAGGCCACGGGCACAGCCGGGCCCAAAAATACCCGCCCGAAGACCAGGGCGCCAAGTTCGTCCAGCGGAAAAAGGCCACAAAAACGGGTGGGCTATAGCCTTGGGGGGTGGGGCTGGCCGACTTCGTCCGCCGCACTCGGAATGGCGGGAGACTTTGCGAGGCACCTCGGTGTACCAAAAATAGGCCGCGGGCACAGCCGCGATTAAAAATACCCGCCCGAAGGCCGGGGCGCCAAGTTCGTCCAGCGGAAAAAGGCCACAAAAACGGGTGGTCTATAGTCTTGGGGGGTGGGGCTGCCCAACTTCCTCCGCCGGACTCGGAATGGTGCGAGACTTTGCGAGGTGCCTCCATGTGCCAAAACTAGGCCGTGGGCACAGCCGCGCCTAAAAATACCCACCCGAAGGCCGGGGCGCCAAGTTCGTCCAGCGGAAAAAGGCCACAAAAACGGGTGGGCTATAGCCTTGGGGGGTGGGGCTGTACAACTTCGTCCGCCGGACTCGGACTGGCGCGAGACTTTGTGAGGGGCCTCCGTGTGCCAAAAATAGGCTGCGGGAACAGCCGCACCCAAAAATAACCGCCCGAAGGCCGGAGCGCCAAGTTCGTCCAGCGGAAAAAGGCCACAAAAAGGGTGGGCTGTAGCCTTGGGGGGTGGGGCCGGTCAACTTCGTCTGCCGGACTCGGAATGGCGCGAGACTTTGCGAGGTGCCTCTGTTTGCCAAAAATAGGCCATGGGGACAGCCGCACCCAAAAATACCCGGCCGAAGGCCGGGGCGCCAAGTTCGTCCAGCGGAAAATGGCCACAAAAACGGGTGGGCTATAGCCTTGGGGGCTGGGGCTGGCCAACTTCGTCCGCCGGACTCGGAATGGTGCGAGACTTTGCGAGGCGCCTCGGTGTACCAAAAATCGGCCGTGGGCACAGCCGCGATTCAAAATACCCACCCGAAGGCCGGGGCGCCAAGTTCGTCCAGCGGAAAAAGGCCACAAAAACGGGTGGTCCATAGTCTTGGGGGGTGGGGCTGGCCAACTTCGTCCGCCGGACTCGGAATGGCGCGAGACTTTGCGAGGCGCCTCCGTGTGTGAAAAATAGGCCACGGGCACAGCCGGGCCCAAAAATACCCGCCCGAAGACCAGGGCGCCAAGTTCGTCCAGCGGAAAAAGGCCACAAAAACGGGTGGGCTATAGCCTTGGGGGGTGGGGCTGGCCGACTTCGTCCGCCGCACTTGGAATGGAGGGAGACTTTGCGAGGCACCTCGGTGTACCAAAAATAGGCCGCGGGCACAGCCGCGATTAAAAATACCCGCCCGAAGGCCGGGGCGCCAAGTTCGTCCAGCGGAAAAAGGCCACAAAAACGGGTGGTCTATAGTCTTGGGGGGTGGGGCTGCCCAACTTCCTCCGCCGGACTCGGAATGGTGCGAGACTTTGCGAGGTGCCTCCATGTGCCAAAACTAGGCCGCGGGCACAGCCGCGCCTAAAAATACCCACCCGAAGGCCAGGGCGCCAAGTTCGTCCAGCGGAAAAAGGCCACAAAAACGGGTGGGCTATAGCCTTGGGGGGTGGGGCTGTACAACTTCGTCCGCCGGACTCGGACTGGCGCGAGACTTTGTGAGGGGCCTCCGTGTGCCAAAAATAGGCTGCGGGAACAGCCGGCCCAAAAATAACCGCCCGAAGGCCGGAGCGCCAAGTTCGTCCAGCGGAAAAAGGCCACAAAAAGTGGGGCTCAGTAGCCTTGGGGCAGGGGCAGTCAACTTCGTCTGCCGGACTCGGAATGGCGCGAGACTTTGCGAGGTGCCTCTGTGTGCCAAAAATAGGCCATGGGGACAGCCGCGCCCAAAAATACCCGGCCGAAGGCCGGGGCGCCAAGTTCGTCCAGCGGAAAATGGCCACAAAAACGGGTGGGCTATAGCCTTGGGGGCTGGGGCTGGCCAACTTCGTCCGCCGGACTCGGAATGGTGCGAGACTTTGTGAGGCACCTCCGTGTGCGAAAAATAGGCCGCGGGCACAGCCGCGTCAAAAAATACCCGCCCGAAGGCCGGGGCGCTAAGTTCGTACAGCTGAAAAAGGCCACAAAAACGGGTGGGCTATAGCCTTGGGGGCTGGGGCTGGCCAACTTCGTCCGCCGGACTCGGAATGGTGCGAGACTTTGCGAGGCACCTCCGTGTGCGAAAAATAGGCCGCGGGCACAGCCGCGTCCAAAAATACCCGCCCGAAGGCCGGGGCGCTAAGTTCGTACAGCTGAAAAAGGCCACAAAAACGGGTGGGCTATAGCCTTGGGGGGTGGGGCTGGCCAACTTCGTACGCCGGATTCGGAATGGCGCGAGACTTTGCGAGGTGCTTCCGTGTGCCAAAAATAGGCCGC
This sequence comes from Citrus sp. QX-2021, assembly GCA_030444885.1. Classification (NCBI taxonomy): domain Eukaryota; kingdom Viridiplantae; phylum Streptophyta; class Magnoliopsida; order Sapindales; family Rutaceae; genus Citrus; species Citrus sp. QX-2021. The sequence goes on from CM059829.1 coordinate 443,634, forward strand.
GGGCACAGCCGCGTCCAAAAATACCCGCCCGAAGGCTGGGGCGCCAAGTTCGTCCAGCGGTAAAAGGCCACAAAAACGGGTGGGCTATAGCCTTCGGGGGTGGGGCTGGCCGACTTCGTCCGCCGGACTGGGAATGGCGCGAGCATTTGCGAGGCACCTTCGTGTGCCAAAAATAGGCCGCGGGCTCAGCCGCGCCCAAAAATACCCGCCCGAAGGCCGGGGCGCCAAGTTCGTCCAGCGGAAAAAGGCCACAAAAACGGGTGGGCTATAGCCTTGGGGGGTGGGGCTGGCCAACTTCGTCCGCCGGACTCGGAATGGCGCAAGACTTTGCGAGGGCCCTCCGTGTGCAAAAAATAGGCTGCGGGCACAGCCGCGCCCAAAAATAACCGCCCGAAGGCCGGGACGCCAAGTTCGTCCAGTGGAAAAAGGCCACAAAAACGGGTGCGCTATAGCCTTGGGGGGTGGGGCTGGCCAACTTCGTCCGCCGGACTCGGAATGGGGCGAGACTTTGCGAGCGGCCTCCGCGTGCCAAAAATAGGCCGCGTGTACAGCTGCGCCCAAAATCAACACCCCGAAGGTCGGCGCGCCCAAACCCCCCAGCGGAAAAATGGCCAAAAAACGGGTGCGCTATAGCCTTGGGGGGAGGGGCTGGCCAACTTCGTCGGGCGGACTCGGAATGGGGTGAGACTTTGCGAGCGGCCTCCGCATGCCAAAAATAGTCCGCGTGCATAGCTGCGCCCAAAAATAACACCCCGAAGGTCGGCGCGCCCAAACCCCCCAGCGGAAAAATGGCCAAAAAACTGGTGCGCTATAGCCTTGGTGGGAGGGGCTGGCGAACTTCATCCGCCGGACTCGGAATTGGGCGAGACTTTGTGAGCGGCCTCCGCGTGCCAAAAATAGACCATGGGCACAGCCGCGCCCAAAAATAACCCCCCGAAGGTCGTCGCGCCCAATCCCCCCAGCGGAAAAATGGCCAAAAAACGGGTGGGCTATCGCCTTGTGGGGAGGTGCTGGCCAACTTCGTCCGCCGGACTCGGAATGGGGTGAGACTTTGCGAGGGGCCTTCGTGTGCCAAAAATAGGCCGTGGGAACAGCCGAGCCCAAAAATAACCGCCCGAAGGCTGGGGCGCCAAGTTCGTCCAGCGGAAAAAGGCCACAAAAACGGGTGGGGCTGGCCAACTTCTTCCGCCGGACTCGGAATGGCACGAAACTTGGCGAGGGGCCTCCGTGTGCCAAAAATAGGCCGCGGCCGCAGCCGCGCCCAAAAATAACCGCCCGAAGGCCGGGGCGCCAAGTTCGTCCAGCGGAAAAAGGCCACAAAAACGGGTGGGCTATAACCTTGGGGGGTGGGGCTGGCAAACTTCGTCCGCCGGACTCGGAATGGCGCGAGACTTTTCGAGGCACCTCCGCTTGCCAAAAATAGGCCGTGGGCACAGCCATGCCCAAAAATAACCCCCCAAAGGTCGGCGCACCCAAACCCCCCAGCGGAAAAATGGCCAAAAAACGGGTGGGCTATAGCCTTGGGGGGAGGGGCTGGCCAACTTCGTCCGCCGGACTCGGAATGGGGCGAGACTTTGTGAGCGGCCTCCGCGTGCCAAAAATAGGCCGTGGGCACAGCCGCGTCCAAAAATAATGCCCCGAAGGTCAGCGCGCCCAAACCCCCCAGCGAAAAAATGGCAAAAAAACGGGTGGGCTATAGCCCTGGGGGGAGGGGCTGGCCAACTTCGTCCGCCGGTCTCGGAATGGCGCGAGACTTTGCGAGGGGTCTCTGTGTGCCAAAAATAGGCCGTGGGCACAGCTGAGCCCAAAAATAACCGCCCGAAGGCTGGGGCGCCAAGTTCGTCCAGCGGAAAAAGGCCACAAAAACGGGTGGGGTTGGCCAACTTCTTCCGCCGGACTCGGAATGGGGCGAGACTTTGCGAGGGGCCTCGGGGTGCAAAAAATAAGCCGCGGGCAAAGCTGCACCCAAAAATAAGCGCCCGAAGATCGTGGTGCCAAAACCCCCCAGCGGAAAAATGGCCAAAAAACGGGTGGGCTATAGACTTGGTGGGGGGGGCGGGCGAAGTTCGTCCGCCGGACTCGGAATGGGGCGAGACTTTGCGAGGGGCCTCGGGGTGCCAAACATAAGCCACGGGTAAAGCCGCGCCCAAAAATAAGCGCCCCAAGATCGTGGTGCCAAAACCCCAGCGGAAAAATGGACAAAAACAATGGGCTCTGACCTTGGTAGGGCGCGGGCGAAGTTCGTCCGCCGAACTTGGAATGGGGCGAGACTTTGCGAGGGGCCTCGGGGTACCAAAAATAAGCCGCGGGCAAAGCCACGCACAAAAATAAGCTCCCGAAGATCGTGGTGCAAAACCCCCCAGCGGAAAAATGGCCCAAAACAGGGGGGCTATAGCCTTGGTGGGGGCGGGCGAGTTCGTCCGCCGGACTCGGAATGGGGCGAGACTTTGTGAGGGGCCTCGGGGTACCAAAAATAAGCCGCGGGCAAAGCCGCGCACAAAAATAAGCGCCCGAAGATCGTGGTGCAAAACCCCCCAGCGGAAAAATGGCCAAAAAACAGGTGGGCTATAGCCTTGGTGGGGGGCGCGGGCGAAGTTCGTCCGCCGGACTCGGAATGGGGCGAGACTTTGCGAGGGGCCTCGGGATGCCAAAAATAAGCCGTGGGCAAAGCCGCGCCCAGAAATAAGCGCCCGATGGTCGTGGTGCCAAAACCCCCCAGCGGAAAAATGGCCAAAAAACGGGTGGGCTATAGCCTTGGTGGGGGGCGCGGGCGAAGTTCGTCCGCCGGACTCGGAATGGGGAGAGACTTTGCGAGGGGCCTCGGGATGCCAAATATAAGCCTCGGGCAAAGCCGCGCCCAAAAATAAGCGCCCGAAAGTCGTGGTGCCAAAACCCCCCAGCGGACAAATGGCAAAAAAACGGGTGGGCTATAGCCTTGGACGGGGGCGCGGGCGAAGTTCGTCCGCCGGACTCGGAATGGGGCGAGACTTTGCGAGGGCCCTCGGGGTGCCAAAAATAAGCCGCGGGCAAAGCCGCGCCAAAAAGAAGCGCCCGAAGGTCGTGGTACCAAAACCCCCCAGCGGAAAAATGGCCAAAAAACGGGTGGGTTATAGCCATGGTGGGGGCCGCGGGCGAAGTTCGTCCGCCGGGCTCGGAATGGGGTGAGACTTTGCGAGGGGCCTTAGGGTACCAAAAATAAGGCGCGGGCAAAGCCGCGCCCAAAAATAAGGGCCCGAAGATCGTGGTACCAAAACCCCCCAGCGGAAAAATGGCCAAAAAACGGGTGGGCTATAGCCTTGGTGGGGGGCGCGGGCGAAGTTCGTCCGCCGGACTCGGAATGGGGCGAGACTTTGCGAGTGCCCTCGGGGTGCCAAAAATAAGCCGCGGGCAAAGCCGCGCCAAAAAGGAGCGCCTGAAGGTCGTGGTGCCAAAACCCCCCAGCGGAAAAATGGCCAAAAAACGGGTGGGTTATAGCCTTGGTGGGGGGCGCGGGCGAAGTTCTTCCGCCGGGCTCGGAATGGGGCGAGACTTTGTGAGGGGCCTCGGGGTGCCAAAAATAAGCCGCGGGCAAAGCCGCACCCAAAAATAAGCGCCCGAAGATCGTGGTGCCAAAACCCCCCAGTGGAAAAATGGCCGAAAAACGGGTGGGCTATAGCCTTGGTGGGGGGCGCGGGCGAAGTTCGTCCGCCGGACTCGGAATGGGGGGAGACTTTGCGAGGGGCCTCCGGGTGCCAAAAATAACCGCGGGCAAAGCCACGCCCGAAGATCGTGTTGCCAAAACCCCCCAGCGGAAAAATGGCCAAAAAACAGGTGGGCTTCAGCCTTGGTGGGGGGCGCGGGCGAAGTTCGTCCGTCGGGCTCGGAATGGGGCGAGACTTTGCGAGGGGCCTCGAGGTGCCAAAAATAAGCCGCGGCCAAAGCCGCGCCCAAAAATAAGAGCCCGAAGTTCGTGGTGCCAAAACCCCCCAGCGGTAAAATGGCCAAAAAACGGGTGGGCTATAGCCTTAGTGGGGGACGTGGGCGAAGTTCGTCCGCCGGACTCGGAATGGGGCGAGACTTTACGAGGGGCCTCGGGGTGCCAAAAATAAGCCACGGGCAAAGCCGCACCCGAAGGTCGTGGTGCCAAAACCCCCCAGCGGGAAAATGGCCAAAAAACGGGTGGGCTATAGCCTTTGTGGGGGGCGCGGGCGACGTTCCTCCGCCGGACTCGGAATGGGGCGAGATTTTGCGAGGGGCCTCGGGTTGCCAAAAATAAGCCGCGCCCAAAAATAATCGCCCGAAGGTCGTGGTGCCAAAACCCCCCAGCGGAAAAATGGCCAAAAAACGGGTGGGCTATAGCCTTGGTGGGGGGCGCGGGCGGAGTTCGTCCGCCGGACTCGGAATGGGGCGAGACTTTGCGAGGGTCCTCGGGGTGCCAAAAATAAGACGCGGGCAAAGCCGCGCCCAAAAATAATCGCCCAAAGGTCGTGGTGCCAAAACCCCCCAGCGGAAAAATGGCCAAAAAACGGGTGGGCTATAGCCTTGATGGGGGGCGCGGGCGAAGTTCGTCCGCCGGACTCGGAATGGGGGGAGGCTTTGCGAGGGGACTCGGGGTGCCAAAAATAAGCCGCGGGCAAAGCCGCGCCCAAAAATAAGCGCCCGAAGATCGTTGTGCCAAAACCCCCAGCGGGAAAATGGCCAAAAAACGGGTGGGCTATAGCCTTTGTGGGGGGCGCGGGCGAAGTTCGTCCGCCGGACTCGGAACGCGGCGAGATTTTGTGAGGGGCCTCGGGGTGCCAAAAATAATCTGGGGGAAAGCCGCGCCCGAAGGTCGTGGTGCCAAAACCCCCCAGCGGGAAAATGGCGAAAAAAACGGGTGGGCTATAGCCTTTGTGGGGGGCGCGGGCGAAGTTCGTCCGCCGGACTCGGAATGGGGCGAGATTTTGCGAGGGGCCTCGGGGTGCCAAAAATAAGCCGTGCCCAAAAATAATCGCCCGAAGGTCGTGGTGCCAAAACCCCCCAGCGGAAAAATGGCCAAAAAACGGGTGGGCTATAGCCTTGGTGGGGGGCGCGGGCGGAGTTCGTCCGCCGGACTCGGAATGGGGCGAGACTTTGCGAGGGGCCTCGAGGTGCCAAAAATAAGACGCGGGCAAAGCCGCGCCCAAAAATAATTGCCCGAAGGTCATGGTGCCAAAACCCCCCAGCGGAAAAATGGCCAAAAAACGGGTGGGCTATAGCCTTGATGGGGGGCGCGGGCGAAGTTCGTCCGCCGGACTCGGAATGGGGGGAGACTTTGCGAGGGGACTCGGGGTGCCAAAAATAAGCCGCGGGCAAAGCCGCGCCCAAAAATAAGCGCCCGAAGATCGTTGTGCCAAAACCCCCCAGCGGGAAAATGGCCAAAAAACGGGTGGGCTATAGCCTTTGTGGGGGGCGCGGGCGAAGTTCGTCCGCCGGACTCGGAACGCGGTGAGATTTTGTGAGGGGCCTCGGGGTGCCAAAAATAATCTGGGGGAAAGCCGCGCCCGAAGGTCGTGGTGCCAAAACCCCAAGCGGGAAAATGGCGAAAAAAACGGGTGGGCTATAGCCTTTGTGGGGGGCGCGGGCGAAGTTCGTCCGCCGGACTCGGAATGGGACGAGATTTTGCGAGGGGCCTCGGGGTGCCAAAAATAAGCCACGCCCAAAAATAATCGCCCGAAGGTCGTGGTGCCAAAACCCCCCAGCGGAAAAATGGCCAAAAAACGGGTGGGCTATAGCCTTGGTGGGGGGCGCGGGCGGAGTTCGTCCGCCGGACTCGGAATGGGGCGAGACTTTGCGAGGGTCCTCGGGGTGCCAAAAATAAGACGCGGGCAAAGCCGCACCCAAAAATAATCGCCCAAAGGTCGTGGTGCCAAAACCCCCCAGCGGAAAAATGGCCAAAAAACGGGTGGGCTATAGCCTTGATGGGGGGCGCGGGCGAAGTTCGTCCGCCGGACTCGGAATGGGGGGAGACTTTGCGAGGGGACTCGGGGTGCCAAAAATAAGCCGCGGGCAAAGCCGCGCCCAAAAATAAGCGCCCGAAGATCGTTGTGCCAAAACCCCCCAGCGGGAAAATGGCCAAAAAACGGGTGGGCTATAGCCTTTGTGGGGGGCGCGGGCGAAGTTCGTCCGCCGGACTCGGAACGCGGTGAGATTTTGTGAGGGGCCTCGGGGTGCCAAAAATAGGCTACGGGAAAGCCGCGCCCGAAGGTCGTGGTGCCAAAACCCCCCAGCGGGAAAATGGCGAAAAAAACGGGTGGGCTATAGCCTTTGTGGGGTCGCGGGCGAAGTTCGTCCGCCGGACTCGGAATGGGGCGAGATTTTGCGAGGGGCCTCGGGGTGCCAAAAATAAGCCGCGGGCAAAGCCGCACCCAAAAATAAGTACCCGAAGTTCGTGGTGCCAAAACCCCCCAGCGGAAAAATGGCCAAAAAACGGGTGGGCTATAGCCTTAGTGGGGGACGCGGGCGAAGTTCGTCCGCCGGACTCGGAATGCGGCGAGACTTTGCGAGGGGCCTCGGGGTGCCAAAAATAAGCCGCGGGCAAAGCCGCGCCCAAAAATAAGTACCCGAAGTTCGTGGTGCCAAAACCCCCCAGCGGAAAAATGGCCAAAAAACGGGTGGGCTATAACCTTAGTGGGGGACGCGGGCGAAGTTCGTCCGCCGGACTCGGAATGGGGCGAGATTTTGTGAGGGGCCTCGGGGTGCCAAAAATAAGCTGCGGGAAAGCCGCGCCCGAAGGTCGTGGTGCCAAAACCCCCCAGCGGGAAAATGGCCAAAAAAACTGGTGGGCCATAGCCTTTGTGGGGGGCGCGGGCGAAGTTCGTCCGCCGGACTCGGAATGGGGCGAGACATTGCGAGCGGCCTCCGCATGCCAAAAATAGGCCGCGGGCACAGCCGCGCCCTAAAATAACCGCCCGAAGGTCGGCGCGCCCAAACCCCCCAGCGGAAAAATGGCCAAAAAACGGGTTGGCTATAGCCTTGGGGAGGGCGGCGAACTGTCCGCCCGGACTCGGAATGGAGCGAGACATTGCGAGCGGCCTCCGGATGCCAAAAATAGGCCGCGGGCACAGCCGCACCCTAAAATAACCGACCGAAGGTCGGCGCGCCCAAACGGCCCCGCGGAAAAATGGCCAAAAAACGGGTGGGCTATAGCCTTGGGGGGAGGGACTGGCGAACTTCGTCCGCCGGACTCGGAATGGTGCGAGACTTTACGAGCGGCCTCCGCGTGCCAAAAATAGGCAGCAGGCACAGCCGCGCCCAAAAATAACCGCCCGAAGCCCGGGGTGCCAAGTTCGTCCAGCGGAAAAATGGCCAAAAAACGGGTGGGCTATAGCCTTGGGGCGAGGGGCTGCCCAACATCGTCCGCCGGACTCCGAATGAGGCAAGACTTTGCGAGCGGCCTCCGCGTGCTAAAAATAGGCCGCGGGCACAGCCGCGCCCAAGAATAACCACCCAAACGTCGGCGCACCGAAACGCCCCGGCGGAAAATGGGCAAAAAACGGGTGGGCTATAGCCTTGGGGGGAGGGGCGGGCGAACTTCGTCCGCCGGACTCGGAATGGGGCGAGACATTGCGAGCGGCCTCCGCATGCTAAAAATAGGCCGCGGGCACAGCCGCGCCCTAAAATAACCCCCCCGAAAGTCGGCGCGCCCAAACCCCCCAGCGGAAAAATGGCCAAAAAACGGGTTGGCTATAGCCTTGGGGGGAGGGGCTGGCCGACTTCGTCCGCCGTACTCGGAATGGGGCGAGACTTTGCGTGCGGCCTACGCGTACCAAAAATAGGCCGCGGGCACAGCCGCGCCCAAAAATAAACCCCCAAAGGTCGTTGCGTCCAAACCCCCCAGCGGAAAAATGGCCAAAAAACGGGTGGGCTATAGCCTTGGGGGGAGGGACTGGCGAACTTCGTCCGCCGGACTCGGAATGGTGCGAGACTTTGCGAGCGGCCTTCGCGTGCCAAAAATAGGCCGCAGGCACAGCCGCGCCCAAAAATAACCGCCCGAAGGCCGGAGCGCCAAGTTCGTCCAGCGGAAAAATGGCCAAAAAACGGGTGGGCTATAGCCTTGGGGGGAGGGGCTGGCCAACTTCGTCCGCCGGACTCGGAATGGGGCGAGACTTTGCGAGCGGCCTCCGCGTGCTAAAAATAGGCCGCGGGCATAGCCACGCCAAAAAATAACCACCCGAAGGCCGGGACGCCAAGTTCGTCCAGCGGAAAAATGGCCAAAAAACGGGTGGGCTATAGCGTTGGGGGGAGGGGCTGGCCAACTTCGTCCGCCGGACTCGGAATGGGGCGAGACTTTGCGAGCGGCCTCCGCATGCTAAAAATAGGCCGCGGGCACAGCCGCGCCCAACAATAACCACCCGAAGGCTGGGGCGCCAAGTTCGTAGAGCGGAAAAATGGCCAAAAAACGGGTGGGCTATAGCCTTGGGGGGAGGGACTGGCCAACTTCGTCCGCCGGACTCGGAAACGGGTGAGACTTTGCGAGCGGCCTCTGCGCTCCAAAAATAGGCCGCGGGCACAGCCGCGCCCAAGAATAACCACCCGAACATCGGCGCACCCAAACCCCCCGGCGGAAAAATGGGCAAAAAACGGGTGGGCTATAGCCTTGGGGGGAGGGGCTGGCCAACTTCGTCCGCCGGACTCGGAATGGGGCGAGACTTTGCGAGCGGCCTCCGCATGCCAAAAATAGGCCGCGGGCACAGCCGCGCCCAAAAATAACCCCCCGAAGGTCGTTGCGTCCAAACCCCCCAGCGGAAAAATGGCCAAAAAACGGGTGGGCTATAGCCTTGGGGGGAGGGGCTGGCCAACTTCGTCCGCCGGACTCGGAATGGGGCGAGACTTTGCGAGCGGCCACCGCATGCCAAAAATAGGCCGCGGGAAAAGCCTCGCCCAAAAATAACCGCCCGAAGACCGGGGCGACAAGTTCGTCCAGCGGAAAAATGGCCAAAAAACGGGTGGGCTATAGCCTTGGGGGGAGTGGCTGGCCAACTTCGTCCGCCGGACTCGGAATAGGGCAAGACTTTACGAGCGGCCTCCGCATCCCAAAAATAGGCCACGGGCACAGCCGCACCCAAAATAACTGCCCGAAGGTCGGCGCGCCCAAACCCCCCAGCGGAAAAATGGCCAAAAAATGGGTGGTCTATAGCCTTGGGGGAGTGGCTGGCCCACTTCGAACGCCGGACTCGGAATGGGGCGAGACTTTGCGAGCGGCCTCCGCATGCCAAAAATAGGCCGCGGGCTCAGCCGTGCCCAAAAATAACCGCCCGAAAGTCGGCGCGCCCGAACCCCCCAGCGGAAAAATGGCCAAATAACGGGTGGGCTATAGCCTTGGGGGGAGGGGCTGGCCAACTTCGTCCGCCGGACTCGGAATGGGGCGAGACTTTGCGAGCGGCCTCCGCGTGCTAAAAATAGGCCGTGTGCATAGCCGCGCCAAAAAATAACCACCCGAAGGCCGGGACGTCAAGTTCGTCCAGCGGAAAAATGGCCAAAAAACGGGTGGGCTATAGCCTTGGGGGGAGGGGCTGGCCAACTTCGTCCGCCGGACTCGGAAAGGGGCGAGACCTTGCGAGCGGCCTCCGCATGCCAAAAATAGGCCACGGGCACAGCCGCCCCCAAAAATAACCGCCCGAACGTCGGCGCGCCCAAACCCGCCAGCGGAAAAATGGCCAAAAAATGGGTGGGCTATAGCCTTGGGGGGAGGGGCTGGCCAACTTCTTCCGCCGGACTCGGAATGGGACGAGACTTTGCGAGCGGCCTACGCGTGCCAAAACTAGGCCGCGGGCACAGCCTCGCCCAAAAATAACCACCCGAACGCTGGCGCGCCTAAACCCCGCAGCGGAAAAATGGCCAAAAAACGGGTGGGCTATAGCCTTGGGGGGAGGGGCTGGCCAACTTCTTCCGCCGGACTCGGAATGGGACGAGACTTTGCGAGCGGCCTACGCGTGCCAAAACTAGGCCGCGGGCACAGCCTCGCCCAAAAATAACCACCCGAACGCTGGCGCGCCTAAACCCCGCAGCGGAAAAATGGCCAAAAAACGGGTGGGCTATAGCCTTGGGGGGAGGGGCTGGCCAACTTCGTCCGCCGGACTTGGAATGGGGCGAGACCTTGCGAGGGGCCTCCGCGTACCAAAAATAGGTCGCGGGCACAGCCGCGCCCAAAAATAACCGCCCGAAGGCCGGGGCGCCAAGTTCGTCCAGCGGAAAAATGGCCAAAAAACGGGTGGGCTATAGCCTTGGGGGAGGGGCTGCCCAACTTCGTCCGCCGGACTCCGAATGTGGCGAGACTTTGCGAGCGGCCTCCACGTGCCAAAAATAGGCCGTGGGCACAGCCGCGCCCAAAAATAACCACCCGGAGGTTGGCGCGCCCAAACCCCCCAGCGGAAAAATGGCCAAAAAACGGGTGGGCTATAGCCTTGGGGGCAGGGGCTGGCCAACTTCATCCGCCGGACTCGGAATGGGGCTAGATTTTGTGAGCAGCCTCCACGTTTCAAAAATACGCCGCGGGCACTGCCGCGCCTAAAAATAAACCCCCGAAGGTCGGCGCGCCCAAACCCCCCTGCGGAAAAATGGCCAAAAAACGGGTGGGCTATAGCCTTGGGGGGAGGGGCTGGCCAACTTCGTCCGCCGGACTCGGAATGGGGTGATACTTTGCGAGCGGCCTCCGTGTGCCAAAAATAGGCCGCGTGCAGAGACACGCCAAAAAATAACCACCCGAAGATCAGCGCGCCCAAACCCCCCAGCGGAAAAATGGCCATAAAACGGGTCGGCTATAGCCTTGGGGGAAGGGGCTGGCCAACTTCATCCACCGGACTCGGAATGGAGCAAGACTTTGCGAGCGGCCTCCGCGTGCCAAAAATAGGGTTCGTGCACAGCCGCGCCCAAAAATAACTGCCCGAAGGCCGGGGTGCCAAGTTCGTCCAGTGGAAAAATGGCAAAAAAACGGGTGGGCTATAGCCTTGGGGGAAGGGGCTGGCCAACTTCATCCGCCGGACTCAGAATGGGGCGAGAATTTGCGAGCAGACTCCACGTGCTAAAAATAGGCCGCGGACATAGCCGCGCTCAAAAATAACCCCCCGAAGGTCGGCGCGCCCAAACCCCCCAGCGGAAAAATGGCCAAGAAACGGGTGGGCTATAGCCTTGGGGGGAGGGGCTGGCCGACTTCGTCTGTCGGACTCGGAATGGGGGGAGACTTTGCGAGCGGCCTCTGCATGCCAAAAATAGGCCACGAGCACAGCCGCGCCCAAAAATAACCGCCTGAAAGCCGGCGTGCCAAGTTCGTCCAGCGGAAAAATGGCCAAAAAACGGGTGGGCTATAGCCTTGGGGAGAGGGGCTGGCAAACTTCGTCCGCCGGACTCGGAATGGGGGAGACTTTGCGAGCGGCCTCCGCGTGCGAAAAATAGGCCGCGGTCACAGCCGCGCCCAAAAATAAACCCCCGAAGGTCGGCGCGCCCAAACCCCCCTGCGGAAAAATGGCCAAAAAACGGGTGGGCTATAGCCTTGGGGGGAGGGGCTGGCCGACTTCGTCCGCCGGACTCGGAATGGGGTGATACTTTGCGAGCGGCCTCCGTGTGCCAAAAATTGGCCGCGGGCACAGCCGCGCCCAAAAATAACCCCCCTAAGGTCGGCGCGCCCAAACCCCCCAGCGGAAAAATGGGCAAGAAACGGGTGGGCTATAGCCTTGGGGGCAGGGGCTGGCCAACTTCGTCCGCCGGACTCGGAATGGGGCGAGACATTGCGAGCAGCCTCCGCGTTCCAAAAATAGGCGGCGGGCACAGCCGTGCCCAAAATTAAACCCCCGAAGGTCGGCGCGCCCAAACCCCCCTGCGGAAAAATGGCCAAAAAACGGGTGGGCTATAGCCTTGGGGGGAGGGGCTGGCCAACTTTGTCCGCCGGACTCGGAATGGGGCGATACTTTGCGAGCGGCCTCCGTGTGCCAAAAATAGGCCACGGGCACAGCCGCTCCCAAAAATAACCCCCCGAAGGTCGGCGCGCCCAAACCCCCCAGCGGAAAAATGGCCAAGAAACGGGTGGGCTATAGCCTTGGGGGGAGGGGCTGGCCAACTTCGTCCGCCGGACTCAGAATGGGGCGAGACTTTACGAGCAGCCTCCGCATGCCAAAAATAGGCCTCGGGCACAGCCGCGCCCAAAAATACCAGCCCGAAGGCCGGGGCGCCAAGTTCGTCCAGCGGAAAAAGGCCACAAAAAGGGAGGGGCTATAGCCTTGGGGGGTGGGGCTGGCCGACTTCGTCCTCCGGACTCGGAATGGCACAAGACTTTGCGAGGCGCCTCCGTGTGCCAAAAATAGGCCGCGGGCACAGCCGCGCCCAAAAATACCCGCCCGAAGGCCGGGGCGCCAAGTTCGTCCAGCGGAAAAAGGCCACAAAAACGGGTGGGCTATAGCCTTGGGGGGTGGGGCTGGCCAACTTCGTCCGCCGGACTCGGAATGGCGCGAGACTTTGCGAGGCACCTCCGTGTGCGAAAAATAGGCCGCGATCACAGCCGCGCCCAAAAATACCCACCCGAAGGGCGGGGCGCCAAGTTCGTCCAGCGGAAAATGGCCAAAAAAACGGGTGGGCTATAGCCTTGGGGGGTGGGGCTGGCCAACTTCGTCCGCCGGACTCGGAATGGCGCGAGACTTTGCGAGGCGCCTCCGTTTGCCAAAAATAGGCCGCGGGCCCAGCCGCGCCCAAAAATACCCGCCTGAAGGCTGGGGCTCCAAGTTCGTCCACCGGAAAAAGGCCACAAAAACGGGTGGGCTATAGCCTTGGGGGGTGGGGATGGCCAACTTCGTCCGCCGGACTCAGAATGGCGCCAGACTTTGCGAGGTGCCTCCGTGTGCCAAAAATAGGCCGCGGGCACAGCCGCGCCCAAAAATACCCGCCCGAAGGCCGGGGCGCCAATTTCGTCCCGCGGAAAAAGGCCACAAAAACGGGTGGGCTATAGCCTTGGGGGGTGGGGATGGCCAACTTCGTCCGCCGGACTCAGAATGGCGCCAGACTTTGCGAGGCGCCTCCGTGTGCCAAAAATAGGCCGCGGGCACAGCCGCGCCCAAAAATACTTGCCCAAAAACTGGGGCTCCAAGTTCGTCCACCGAAAAAAGGCCACAAAAACGGGTGGGCTATAGCCTTGGGGGGTGGGGATGGCCAACTTCGTCCGCCGGACTCAGAATGGCGCCAGACTTTGCGAGGTGCCTCCGTGTGCCAAAAATAGGCCGCGGGCACAGCCGCGCCCAAAAATACCCGCCCGAAGGCCGGGGCGCCAAGTTCGTCCAGCGGAAAAAGGCCACAAAAACGGGTGGGCTATAGCCTTGGGGGGTGGGGATGGCCAACTTCGTCCGCCGGACTCAGAATGGCGCCAGACTTTGCGAGGCGCCTCCGTGTGCCAAAAATAGGCCGCGGGCACAGCCGCGCCCAAAAATACCCGCCCGAAGGCCGGGGCGCCAAGTTCGTCCCGCGGAAAAAGGCCACAAAAACGGGTGGGCTACAGCTTTGGGGGGTGGGGCTGGCCAACTTCGTCCGCCGGACTCGGAATGGCGCGAGACTTTGCGAGGCACCTCCGTGTGCGAAAAATAGGCCGTAGGCACAGCCGTGCCCAAAAATACCTGCCCGAAGGCCGGGGCGCCAAGTTCGTCCAGCGGAAAATGGCCACAAAAACGGGTGGGCTATAGCCATGGGGGGTGGGGCTGGCCAACTTCGTCCGCCGGACTCGGAATGGCGCGAGACTTTGCGAGGCACCTCCGTGTGCCAAAAATAGGCCGCGGTCACAGCCGCGCCCAAAAATACCCGCCCGAAGGCCGGGGCGCCAAGTTCGTCCAGCGGAAAATGGCCACAAAAACGGGTGGGCTATAGCCTTGGGGGGTGGGGCTGGCCAACTTCGTCCGCCGGACTCGGAATGGCGCGAGACGTTGCGAGGCGCCTCCGTGTACCAAAAATAGGCCACCGGCACAGCCGCGCCCAAAAATACCCACCCGAAGGCCGGGGCGTCAAGTTCGTCCAGCGGAAAATGGCCACAAAAACGGGTGGGCTATAGCCTTGGGGGGTGGGGCTGGCCAACTTCGTCCGCCGGACTCGGAATGGCGCGAGACTTTGCGAGGCGCCTCCATGTGCCAAAAATAGGCTGCGGTCACCGCCGCGCCCAAAAATACCCGCCCGAAGGCCGGGGCTCCAAGTTCGTCCAGCGGAAAATGGCCACAAAAACGGGTGGGCTATAGCCTTGGGGGGTGGGGCTGGCCAACTTCGTCCGCCGGACTCGGAATGGCGCGAGACTTTGTGAGGCGCCTCCATGGGGAAGAAATAGGCAGCGGCCACAGCCGCGCCCAAAAATACCCGCTCGAAGGCCGGGGCGCCAAGTTCGTCCAGCGGAAAATGGCCACAAAAACGGTTGGGCTATAGCCTTGGGGGGTGGGGCTGGCCCACTTCGTCCGCCGGACTCGGAATGGCGCGAGACTTTGCGAGGCGCCTCCGTGTGCGAAAAATAGGCCGCGGTCACAGCCGCGCCCAAAAATACCCACCCGAAGGGCGGGGCGCCAAGTTCGTCCAGCGGAAAATGGCCACAAAAACGGGTGGGCTATAGCCTTGGGGGGTGGGGCTGGCCCACTTCGTCCGCCGGACTCGGAATGGCGCGAGACTTTGCGAGGCGCCTCCGTGTGCCAAAAATAGGCCGCGGGCACAGCCGCGCCACAAAATACCCGCCCGAAGACTGGGGCTCCAAGTTCGTCCACCGAAAAAAGGCCACAAAAACGGGTGGGCTATAGCCTTGGGGGGTGGGGATGGCCCACTTCGTCCGCCGGACTCAGAATGGCGCCAGACTTTGCGAGGTGCCTCCGTGTGCCAAAAATAGGCCGCGGGCACAGCCGCGCCCAAAAATACCCGCCCGAAGGCCGGGGCGCCAAGTTCGTCCCGCGGAAAAAGGCCACAAAAACGGGTGGGCTATAGCCTTGGGGGGTGGGGATGTCCAACTTCGTCCGCCGGACTCAGAATGGCGCCAGACTTTGCGAGGCGCCTCCGTGTGCCAAAAATAGGCCGCGGGCACAGCCGCGCCCAAAAATACCCGCCCGAAGACTGGGGCTCCAAGTTCGTCCACCGAAAAAAGGCCACAAAAACGGGTGGGCTATAGCCTTGGGGGGTGGGGATGGCCAACTTCGTCCGCCGGACTCAGAATGGTGCCAGACTTTGCGAGGTGCCTCCGTGTGCCAAAAATAGGCCGCGGGCACAGCCGCGCCCAAAAATACCCGCCCGAAGGCCGGGGCGCCAAGTTCGTCCCGCGGAAAAAGGCCACAAAAACGGGTGGGCTATAGCCTTGGGGGGTGGGGATGGCCAACTTCGTCCGCCGGACTCAGAATGGCGCCAGACTTTGCGAGGCACCTCCGTGTGCGAAAAAAAGGCCGTAGGCACAGCCGCGCCCAAAAATACCTGCCCGAAGGCCGGGGCGCCAAGTTCGTCCAGCGGAAAATGGCCACAAAAACGGGTGGGCTATAGCCATGGGGGGTGGGGCTGGCCAACTTCGTCCGCCGGACTCGGAATGGCGCGAGACTTTGCGAGGCACCTCCGTGTGCCAAAAATAGGCCGCGGTCACAGCCGCGCCCAAAAATACCCGCCCGAAGGCCGGGGAGCCAAGTTCGTCCAGCGGAAAAAGGCCAAAAAAAAGGGTGGGCTATAGCCTTGGGGGTGGGGCTGGCCAACTTCGTCCGCCGGACTCGGAATGGCGCGAGACTTTACGAGGCACCTCCGTGTGCAAACCATAGGCCGCGGGCACAGCCGCGCCCAAAAATACCCGCCCGAAGGCCGGGGCGCCAAGTTCGTCCAGCGGAAAAGGGCCACAAAAACGGGTGGGCTATAGCCTTGGTGGGTGGGGCTGGCCGACTTCGTCCGCCGGACTCGGAATGGCGAGAGACTTTGCGAGGCACCTCCGTATGCCAAAAATAGGCCGCGGGAAGAGCCGCGCCCACAAATTCCAGCCCGAAGGCCGGGGCTCCCTGTTCGTCCAGCGGAAAATGGCCACAAAAACGGGTGGGCTATAGCCTTGGGGGGTGTGGCTGGCCATCTTCGTCCGCCGGACTCGGAATGGCGCGAGACATTGCGAGGCGCCTCCGTATGCCAAAAATAGGCCGCGGACACAGCCGAGCCCAAAAATACCCGCCCGAAGGCCGGGGCGCCATGTTCGTCCAGCGGAAAATGGCCACAAAAACGGCTGGGCTATAGCCTTGGGGGGTGGGGCTGGCCCACTTCGTCCGCCGGGCTCGGAATGGCGTGAAACTTTGCAAGGTGCCTCCGTGTGCCAAAAATATGCCGCGGACACAGCCGCGCCCAAAAATACCCGCCCGAAGGCCGGGGCGCCAAGTTCGTCCTGCGGAAAAAGGCCACAAAAACGGGTGGGCTATAGCCTTGGGGGGTGGGGCTGGCCGACTTCGTCCGCCGGACTCGGAATGGCGCGAGACTTTGCGAGGCACCTCCGTGTGCCAAAAATAGGCCGCGGGAAGAGCCGCGCCCACAAATTCCCGCCCGAAGGCCGGGGCTCCAAGTTCGTCCAGCGGAAAAAGGCCACAAAATCGGGTGGGCTATAACCTTGGGGGGTGGGGCTGGCCAACTTCGCCCGCCGGACTCGGAATAGCGCGAGACTTTACGAGGCTCCTCCGTGTGCCAAAAATAGGTAGCGGGCACAGCTGCACCCAAAAATACCCGCCCGAAGGCCGGGGCGCCAAGTTCGTCCAGCGGAAAAAGGCCACAAAAACGGGTGGGCTATAGCCTTGGGGGGTGGGGCTGGCCAACTTCGTCCGCCGGACTCGGAATGGCGCGAGACTTTGCGAGGCGCCTCCGTGTGCCAAAAATAGGCCGCGGGCACAGCCGCGCCGAAAAATACCCGCCCGAAGGCCGGGGCGCCAAGTTCGTCCAGCGGAAAAAGGCCACAAAAACGGGTGGGCTATAGCCTTGGGGGGTGGGGCTGGCCAACTTCGTCCGCCGGACTCGGAATGGTGCGAGACTTTGTGAGCGGCCTCCGTGTGCTAACAATAGGCTCCGGGCATGCCGCGCCCAAAAATAACCGCCCGAAGGCCGCGGCACCAAGTTCGTCCAGCGGAAAAAGGCCACAAAAACGGGTGGCCTATAGCCTTGGGGGGTGGGGCTGGCGAACTTCGTCCGCCGGACTCGGAATGGCGCGAGACTTTGCGAGCGACCTCCGTATGCCAAAAATAGGCCCCGGGCACAGCCGCGCCCAAAAATAACCGCCCGAAGGCCGGGGCGCCAAGTTCGTCCAGCGGAAAAAGGCCACAAAAACGGGTGGGCTATAGCCTTGGGGGGTGGGGCTGGCCAACTTCGTCCGCCGGACTAGGAATGGAGCGAGACTTTGCGAGCGGCCTTCGTGTGCTAACAATAGGCTCCGGGCATGCCGCGCCCAAAAATAACCGCCCGAAGGCCGGGGCGCCAAGTTCGTCCAGCGGAAAAAGGCCACAAAAACGGGTGGCCTATAGCCTTGGGGGGTGGGGCTGGCCGACTTCGTCCGCCGGACTCGGAATGGCGCGAGACTTTGCGAGCGGCCTCCGTATGCCAAAAATAGGCCCCGGGCACAGCCGCGCCCAAAAATAACCGCTCGAAGGCCGGGGCGCCAAGTTCGTCCAGCGGAAAAAGGCCACAAAAACGGGTGGGCTATAGCCTTAGGGGGTGGGGCTGGCCAACTTCGTCCGCCGGACTCGGAATGGCGCGAGACTTTGCGAGCGGCCTCCGTATGCCAAAAATAGCCCCGGGCACAGCCGCACCCAAAAATAACCGCCCGAAGGCCGGGGCGCCATGTTCGTCCAGCGGAAAAAGGCCACAAAAACGGGTGGCCTATAGTCTTGGGGAGTGGGGCTGGCCAACTTCGTCCGCCGGACTCGGAATGGCGCGAGACTTTACGAGCGGCCTCCGTATGCCAAAAATAGCCCCGGGCACAGCCGCGCCCAAAAATAACCGCCCGAAGGCCGGGGCGCCATGTTCGTCCAGCGGAAAAAGGCCACAAAAACGGGTGGGATATAGCCTTGGGGGGTGGGGCTGGCCAACTTCGTCCGCCGGACTCGGAATGGCGCGAGACTTTGCGAGCGGCCTCCGTGTGCCAAAAATAGGGCCCGGGCACAGCCACGCCCAAAAATAACCGCCCGACGGCCGGGGCGCCAAGTTCATCCAGCGGAAAAAGGCCACAAAAACGGGTGGGCTATAGCCTTGGGGGGTGGGGCTGGCCAACTTCGTCCGCCGGACTCGGAATGGCGCGAGACTTTGCGAGCGGCCTCCGTGTGCTAACAATAGGCCCCGGACACAGCCGCGCCTAAAAATAATCGCCCGAAGGCCGGGACGCCACGTTCATCCAGCGGAAAAAGGCCACAAAAACGGGTGGGCTATAGCCTTGGGGGGTGGGGCTGGCCAACTTCGTCCGCCGGACTCGGAATGGCGCGAGACTTTGGGAGCGGCCTCCGTGTGCTAACAATAGGCCCCAGACACAGCCGCGCCCAAAAATAATCACCCGAAGGCCGGGACGCCACGTTCGTCCAGCGGAAAAAGGCCACAAAAACGGGTGGGCTATAGCCTTGGGGGGTGGGGCTGGCCAACTTCGTCCGCCGGACTCGGAATGGAGCGAGACTTTGCGAGCGGCCTCCGTGTGCTAACAATAGGCTCCGGGCATGCCGCGCCCAAAAATAACCGCCCGAAGGCCGGGGCGCCAAGTTCGTCCAGCGGAAAAAGGCCACAAAAACGGGTGGCCTATAGCCTTGGGGTTGGGGCTGGCCAACTTCGTCCGCCGGACTCGGAATGGCGCGAGACTTTGTGAGCGGCCTCCGTATGCCAAAAATAGCCCCGGGCACAGCCGCGCCCAAAAATAACCGCCCGAAGGCCGGGGCGCCATGTTCGTCCAGCGGAAAAAGGCCACAAAAACGGGTGGGCTATAGCTTTGGGGGGTGGGGCTGGCCAACTTCGTCCGCTGGACTCAGAATGGCGCGAGACTTTACGAGGTGCCTCCGGGTA
Organism: Citrus sp. QX-2021; assembly: GCA_030444885.1. Lineage (NCBI taxonomy): Eukaryota > Viridiplantae > Streptophyta > Magnoliopsida > Sapindales > Rutaceae > Citrus > Citrus sp. QX-2021. Next base: position 462,609 of record CM059829.1, read on the forward strand.
CCAAAAATAGGCCGCGGGCACAGCCGCGCCCAAAAATACCCGCCCGAAGGCCGCCGCGACAAGTTCGTCCAGCGGAAAAAGGCCACAAAAACGGGTGGGCTATAGCCTTGGGGGGTGGGGCTGGCCAACTTCGTCCGCCGGACTCGGAATGGCGCGAGACTTTGCGAGGCGCCTCCGTGAGCCAAAAATAGGCCGCGGGCACAGCCGCGCCCAAAAATACCCGCCCGAAGGCCGCCGCGACAAGTTCGTCCAGCGGAAAAAGGCCACAAAAACGGGTGGGCTATAGCCTTGGGGGGTGGGGCTGGCCAACTTCGTCCGCCGGACTCGGAATGGCGCGAGACTTTGCGAGCGGCCTCCGTGTGCCAAAAATAGGCCCCGGGCACAGCCGCGCCCAAAAATAACCGCCCGAAGGCCGGGGCGCCAAGTTCGTCCTGCGGAAAAAGGTCACAAAAACGGGTGGGCTATAGCCTTGGGGGGTGGGGCTGGCCAACTTCGTCCGCCGGACTCGGAATGGCGCGAGACTTTGCGAGCGGCCTCCTTGTGCCAAAAATAGGCCCCGGACACAGCCGCTCCCAAAAATAACTGCCCGACGGCCGGGGCACCAAGTTCGTCCAGCGGAAAAAGGCCACAAAAATGGGTGGGCTATAGCCTTGGGGGGTGGGGCTGGCCAACTTCGTCCGCCGGACTCGGAATGGCACGAGACTTTGCGAGCGGCCTCCGTGTTCCCAAAATAGGCCCCGGACACAGCCGCGACAAAAAATAACCGCCCGAAGGCCGGGGCGCCAAGTTCATCCAGCGGAAAAAGGCCACAAAAACGGGTGGGCTATAGCCTTGGGGGGTGGGGCTGGCCAACTTCGTCAGCCGGACTCGGAATGGCGCGAGACTTTGTGAGCGGCCTCCGTGTGCTAAAAATAGGCCCCGGGCACAGCCGCGCCCAAAAATAACCACCCGAAGGCCGGGGCGCCAATTTTGTCCAGCGGAAAAAGGCCGCAAAAACGGGTGGGCTATGGCCTTGGGGGGTGGGGCTGGCCAACTTCGTCCGCCGGACTCGGAATGGCGCGAGCCTTTGCGAGCGGCCTCCGTGTGCGAAAAATAGGCCCCGGGCACAGCCGCGCCCAAAAATAACCGCCCGAAGGCCGGGGCTCCAAGTTCGTCCAGCGGAAAAAGGCCACAAAAACGGGTGGGTTATAGCCTTGGGGGGTGGGGATGGCCAACTTCGTCCGCCGGACTCGGAATGGCGCGAGACTTTGCGAGCGGCCTCCGTGTGCCAAAAATAGGCCCTGGGCACAGCCGCGCCCAAAAATAACCGCCCGAAGGCCGGGGCGCCAAGTTCGTCCAGCGGAAAAAGGTCACAAAAACGGGTGGGCTATAGCCTTGGGGGGTGGGGCTGGCCAACTTCGTCCGCCGGACTCGGAATGGCGCGAGACTTTGCGAGCGGCCTCCTTGTGCCAAAAATAGGCCCCGGGCACAGCCGCTCCCAAAAATAACTGCCCGACGGCTGGGGCGCCAAGTTCGTCCAGCGGAAAAAGGCCACAAAAATGGGTGGGCTATAGCCTTGGGGGGTGGGGCTGGCCAACTTCGTCCGCCGGACTCGGAATGGCACGAGACTTTGCGAGCGTCCTCCGTGTTCCAAAAATAGGCCCCGGACACAGCCGCGACAAAAAATAACCTCCCGAAGGCCGGGGCGCCAAGTTCGTCCAGCGGAAAAAGGCCACAAAAACGGGTGGGCTATAGCCTTGGGGGGTGGGGCTGGCCAACTTCGTCAGCCGGACTCGGAATGGCGCGAGACTTTGTGAGCGGCCTCCGTGTGCCAAAAATAGGCCCCGGGCACAGCCGCGCCCAAAAATAACTGTTGTGCAAATTTTAATGTACTCATAGCGCGCACGAATCTATTGTAGTGTAGATCAATGGTGACGAGTGTCGATCCCACGAGGAGGTGGATTTTAATTTTATGTAGAATTAATTTTGTAAATGGGTGATTGGATTTGTGGTGGAAATGGTTTGGAATATGCTAAAACTTAAATTAAAATGGCGAGAATAAATTCTAAAATTGGAATTGCAATGGAGAGAATAAATTGAAGCGAAAATTCTATTAAATTGACGTACTTGGGTATCTGGATCCGTATCAACATGCATCATGGGCTAAATAATCCGTATTAATTCCAATTAAATCCACACCTCATGAACCACGCTCTAATCAATATGGTGCTAAGGGCTTCTCGTGCCAAATAATAATAACCTTGTACTAGAGGGCCGGTAAAACCAAGGCGGTACTAGACAAGATTAGTATTATTTGTCGACGAAAAGTCAAAACATCCCCAAAAACTAGAGGGGAAGAGAAAATAAATTTACCAAATTAAGCCCATGACACATGTTGAGACTTCACCTTCAACCCAAGCTTGAAAGGAAATTAGCTACTCATAATTGAACTAGGGGCAAAATGGGAATTTATTAAAATATGAAGAAAATACAAGACGGAGAAGGAATTACAGAAAATGGATCCCAAAAATGGATTCAGAGATATCAAATTAGGGGGGAGAGGCCCCCTTTTTATAGATACATGGAGTAAATCATGGCCATCGGATTAAAAACAGTTTGGACGCTCAAGATTGCGCCACGTCATCATCAACAGTCCACGGTTTGACCACGCGGATGAACGATAACGCGGTTTGGTTGAAAAATAATCGCATGTGATGCATGCACCTTGTCGCGAGATTTTTCGTCCACTAATATGCTGCCACGTCACCATCACCAAAAGATATATAAGAATTTTAGTCCAACAGATCGTGATACCTCATCGATCAATGCCACGTCATCGGTCAATGCCACGTCATCGATCCGTCTATGTGAACGATGTCGTGAACGATGCGTAAAGCGATCACTGCGTGAATAGTACCGTACATGTGAATAGTGCCATTTTTTCTTTTATGCTCCTCCTAAGGTTTTCGACCGTCCCACGAGTTCAAAAGTGAAGTCCGTTTTGCCGTCTGATCTCTCCTTTATTGTGAAATGACTATAATGCCCCTAAAATACATAAATTACTTAATTAAAATAAAACACACGTAATTAAATCACAAGAATGTTAAATACATAAAAGTAAGGGTTGTTAGTAAAACTTGAAATGTAAAATGACAGTTTTCTCCTTTATAAATATACATTTTCTAACACTCAACACACCTCCCAACCAGCTTATTGCTAGTCCCTAGCAAATAAAGCGAAAACAAAATTCAAATTCAAAATATATATATATTTTTTTTAGAAACACTCGTGTTTATTCAATCAGATTAATGATAGCAATCAAATAAAAGTATAAGCATTATCTCCAGTCTAAAGCAACATCACACCGACATCAACCATCCACATGAATCAGCCCAATAGACTTTGTTATAGCTACTTTCAAGAATGACATGTCAAACCCCAAAATCTCACTGGAAGTAGTGACACTCTCACAAAGAAATTAAACCTAATAAAAATAGTCACTCCAATGAATGGTAATTGAGAGAAAATAATGAAGAAGTGATATCACATGCTCTCACCAAGATGAAATAAATATGCCCTCAGCTTAAAAATAATACGATCTCAAGTCAAATAAAAGCATTAGTCAACCCAATTTATTTATTTATTTATTTTTATATACACCACTACATCATTTTAGCCCATATAACTAGCTTCTACTTCAGATTATAGTTCCCTAAAATTAGGAAGGACTTTTATTAGGATGTAACGTAGGCTAGGGACATGGTTAACAAAGAAAGGAAATAAGGAAAACAAAGTGTATGTTTGAGAAAAATGCAGAGATTTTTTTTTTTTTTGGAAGTTGCAAGGTGGATTTCACCTATTATTGTTATTTTTATTCTTTTGAAACAACAATTTTTTTTTTTTTTTGCTTTTGTTTGGCATAACTTCACTGAACAATATAATTATTTACATTTTCTCAAACATAAATAGGTGATGGAACTTATAAGACATTGGGTAATACTCCAAATCGGAGTGGGTCAAGATGATAAGTTGACAAAGAAAATTTTTTTTTTTAAAGGCTCAAAAGTGTTAACTATGGATATTTCATAAAAGGGATGGCTAGAAAGGCTCAAACGGATCAAAGATGGCCTTTCCATCGTATTTTAGGGCTCTAAATAATCTTCCATATTTACTAGTTAGATGGGCCTCCAAATGTAGCAACACACAGTTTTTTTTTTATTTTACAATTTTTTTAAGGGTTAACTCAAAAGCAATCTTGAGATCGTGTATAAAATAATAAACTGCTAAGTTGTATAAAAAATGGGCAAAAGGGTTACTCTCCAAGAAAAATGATAGGCTTAAAAACTCACTTGGTACTTATTATGACATGTTCATTCCTTCAAGCAACTCATATTTGTCTCTGACATCAACATGTAGAGTAGCAAACATAGCGTAACATCACTTAAGACCAAAGATAAGACAAATACTAAAATTTGAAATTAATCATGTCATCCAATGTTAAAACAAATCACACAATTGTTTTTTTTTTTAAACAACATTCTACCCCCCAACCTATTCTAAACATGAAAGGAAAATATGCATGCAGAAATGTGAAAATGATGCATAAAAACTAATTAGAAAAGTTACACTTAAAATGATAGAAAACGAAAATGAATTTTTTTTTTTTAACTTAGAAGATGCGTTTCTAGAGGCACTACACTCCATATTCAGCCATCTTCGACTCAAAAGTTGGAAAATGTATATTTATAGAGGAGAAATTAAAAAGAAGAAGAAAAATGAACATCAAAACTTAATAAAGAAAAAGAAATTTTTATTTTTATTTTTTTATTTTTTATTTTTATTTTTAATCAATGAAGATGCGTTTAGAGAGGCACTACACTCCATATTCAGCCATCTTCAACACAAAAAGTTAGCAACAGATTAGTTTCTACAATAAAAAATTAGTACAAACTTAACCAAGATTCCACAATTGTCGACTATTCCCTCCCCCAACTGAACGAAACATTGTCCTCAATGTTTAAAAGGAAAGAAGTAGAGTTTAGAAGACATCACCAGGGTGGTGCAACACGAGAAGAAAATATTTACAGGCGGAGAGTTAAATCTAATTTGTACTTCTTCTTCTGCGCTCTCTTCATTACCATCATTATTTGGTCGCTCCAACACAAAGGTCCAGGGGTTTGGCTCCGGTCTAAAAGCTTGTAACAGATCAAGTAGCTCATTAGCAGTGTGAGCACAAATAAAAAGTTTTTTCGCATGGGAAGGAATGAAGTATTTTTTTATTGCATGGTTAAGAAATGCGATAAAGCCATCATAAAAGTTATTGACATTTAACAAACCGATGGGTTTCTGGTGGATGTGCAGATGAGCCCAAGATGCTAGTGTGATAAGTGCCTCTAGTGTTGCAAGATCTCCTGGAAGGAAAATAAAAGTCCACAAAAACGGGTGGGCTATAGCCTTGGGGGGTGGGGCTGGCCAACTTCGTCCGCCGGACTCGGAATGGCGCGAGACTTTGCGAGGCGCCTCCGTGTGCCAAAAATAGGCCCCGGGCACAGCCGCGCCCAAAAATACCGGCCCGAAGGCCGCGGCGCCAAGTTCGTCCAGCAGAAAAAGGCCACAAAAACGGGTGGCCGCGCCCAAAAATACCCACCCGAAGGCCGCGGCGCCAAGTTCATCCAGCGGAAAAAGGCTACAAAAATAGTTGGGCTATAGCCTTGGGGGGTGGGGCTGCCCGACTTCGTCCGCCGGACTCAGAATGGCGTGAGACTTTGTGAGGCGCCTCCGTGTGCCAAAAATAGGCCGCGGGCACAGCCGCACCCAAAAATACCCGCCCGAAGGCCGCGGCGCCAAGTTCGTCCAGCGGAAAAAGGCCACAAAAACGGGTGGGCTATAGCCTTGGGGGGTGGGGCTGGCCAACTTCGTCCGCCGGACTCAGAATGGCGCGAGACTTTACGAGGCGCCTCCGTGTGGCAAAAATAGGCCGCGGGAACAGCCGCTCCCAAAAATACCCGCCCGAAGGCCGCGGCGCCAAGTTCGTCCAGCGGAAAAAGGCCACAAAAACGGGTGGGCTATAGCCTTGGGGGATGGGCCTGGCCAACTTCGTCCGCCGGACACGGAATGGCGCGAGACTTTGCGAGGCGCCTCCGTGTGCCAAAAATAGGCCGCGGCCACAACCGCGCCCAAAAATACCTGCCCGAAGGCCGCGGCGCCAAGTTCGTCCAGCGGAAAAAGGCCACAAAAACGGGTGGGCTATAGCCTTGGGGGGTGGGGCTGGCCAACTTCGTCCGCCGGACTCGGAATGGCGCGAGACTTTGCGAGGCGCCTCCGTGTGCCAAAAATAGGCCGCTTGCACAGCCGCGCCCAAAAATACCCCCCCGAAGGCCGCGGCGCCAAGTTCGTCCAGCGGAAAAAGGCCACAAAAACGGGTGGGCTATAGCCTTGGGGGGTAGGGCTGGCCAACTTCGTCCGCCGGACTCGGAATGGCGCGAGACTTTGCGAGGCGCCTCCGTGTGCCAAAAATAGGCCGCGGGCGCAGCCGCTCCCAAAAATACCCGCCCGAAGGCCGCGGCGCCAAGTTCGTCCAGTGGAAAAAGGCCACAAAAACGGGTGGGCTATAGCCTTGGGGGGGTGGGGCTGGCCCACTTCGTCCGCCGGACTCGGAATGGCGCGAGACTTTGCGAGTCGCCTCCGTGTGCCAAAAATAGGCCGCTGCCACAACCGCGCCCAAAAATACCCGCACGAAGGCCGCGGCGCCAAGTTCGTCCAGCGGAAAAAGGCCACAAAAACGGGTGGGCTATAGCCTTGGGGGGTGGGGCTGGCCCACTTCGTCCGCCGGACTCGGAATGGCGCGAGACTTTGTGAGGTACCTCTGTGTGTAAAAAATAGGCCGCGGCCACAGCTGCGCTCAAAAATACACGCCCGAAGGCCGCGGCGCCAAGTTCGTCCAGCGGAAAAAGGCCACAAAAACGAGTGGGCTATAGCCTTGGGGGGTGGGGCTGGCCCACTTCGTCCGCCGGACTCGGAATGGCGCGAGACTTTGCGAGGTACCTCTGTGTGCAAAAAATAGGCTGCGGCCACAGCTGCGCCCAAAAATACACGCCCGAAGGCCGCGGCGCCAAGTTCGTCCAGCGGAAAAAGGCCACAAAAACGGGTGGGCTATAGCCTTGGGGGGTGGGGCTGGCCAACTTTGTCCGCCGGACTCGGAATGGCGCGAGACTTTGCGAGGCTCCTCCGTGTGCCAAAAATAGGCCGCTTGCACAGCCGCGCCCAAAAATACCCCCCCGAAGGCCGCGGCGCCAAGTTCGTCCAGCGGAAAAAGGCCACAAAAACGGGTGGGCTATAGCCTTGGGGGGTGGGGCTGGCTAACTTCGTCCGCCGGACTCGGATTGGCACGAGACTTTGTGAGGCGCCTCCGTGTGCCAAAAATAGGTCGCTTGCACAGCCACGCCCAAAAATACCCCCCCGAAGGCCGCGGCGCCAAGTTCGTCCAGCGGAAAAAGGCCACAAAAACGGGTGGCCTATAGCCTTGGGGGGTGGGGCTGGCCAACTTTGTCCGCCGGACTCGGAATGGCGCGATACTTTGCGAGGCACATCTGTGTGCCAAAACTAGGCCGCGGGCACAGCCGTACCCAAAAATAACCGCCTGAATGCTGGGCCGCCAAGTTCGTCCAGCGGAAAAAGGCCACAAAAACGGGTGGGCTATAGCCTCGTGGGGTGGGGCTGGCCTACTTCGTCCGCCGGACTCAGAATGGCGCGAGACTTTGCGATGCGCCTCCGTGTGCCAAAAATAGGCAGCGGGCACAGCCGCGGCAAAAAATACCTGCCCGAAGGCCGCGGCGCCAAGTTCGTCCAGCGGAAAAAGGCCATAAAAACGGGTGGGCTATAGCCTTGGGGGGTGGGGCTGGCCAACTTCGTCCGCCGGGCTCGCAATAGCGCAAGACTTTGCGAGGCAACTCCCTGTGCCAAAAATAGGCAGCGGGCACAGCCGCGGCAAAAAATACCTGCCCGAAGGCCGCGGTGCCTAGTTCGTCCAGCAGAAAAAGGCCACAAAAATGGGTGGGCTATAGTCTTGGGGGGTGCGGCTGGCCAATTTCGTCCGCCGGACTCGGAATGGCACGAGATTTTGCGAGGCACGTCCGTGTGCTAAAAATAGGCCGCGGGCACAGCCGTACCCAAAAATACCCGCCCAAAGGCCACGGCGCCAAGTTCGTCCAGCGGAAAAAGGCCACAAAAACGGGTGGGCTATAGCCTCGTGGGGTGGGGCTGGCCTACTTCGTCCGCCAGACTCAGAATGGCGCGAGACATTGCGAGGCGCCTCCGTGTGCCAAAAATAGGCAGCGGGCACAGCCGCGGCAAAAAATACCTGCCCGAAGGCCGCGGCGCCAAGTTCGTCCAGCGGAAAAAGGCCATAAAAACGGGTGGGCTATAGCCTTGGGGGGTGGGGCTGGCCAACTTCGTCCGCCGGGCTCGGAATGGCGCGAGACTTTGCGAGGCACCTCCGTGTGCCAAAAATAGGCAGCGGGCACAGCCGCGGCAAAAAATACCTGCCCGAAGGCCGCGGTGTCTAGTTCGTCCAGCAGAAAAAGGCCACAAAAATGGTTGGGCTATAGTCTTGGGGGGTGGGGCTGGCCAATTTCGTCCGCCGGACTCGGAATGGCGCGAGATTTTGCGAGGCACCTCCGTGTGCCAAAAATAGGCCGCGGGCACAGCCGCGCCCAAAAATACCCACCCGAAGGCCGCGGCGCCAAGTTCGTCCAGTGGAAAAAGGCCACAAAAAAGGGTGGGCTATAGCCTTGGGGGGTGGGGCTGGCTAACTTCGTCCGCCGGACTCGAATTGGCGCGAGACTTTGCGAGGCACCTCCGTGTGCCAAAAATAGGCCGCTTGCACAGCCGCACCCAAAAATACCCCCCCGAAGGCCGCGGCGCCAAGTTCGTCCAGCGGAAAAAGGCCACAAAAACGGGTGGGCTATAGCCTCGTGGGGTGGGGCTGGCCTACTTCGTCCGCCGGACTCAGAATGGCGCGAGACTTTGCGATGCGCCTCCGTGTGCCAAAAATAGGCAGCGGGCACAGCCGCGGCAAAAAATACCTGCCCGAAGGCCGCGGCGCCAAGTTCGTCCAGCGGAAAAAGGCCATAAAAACGGGTGGGCTATAGCCTTGGGGGGTGGGGCTGGCCAACTTCGTCTGCCGGGCTCGCAATAGCGCGAGACTTTGCGAGGCAACTCCCTGTGCCAAAAATAGGCAGCGGGCACAGCCGCGGCAAAAAATACCTGCCCGAAGGCCGCGGTGCCTAGTTCGTCCAGCAGAAAAAGGCCACAAAAATGGGTGGGCTATAGTCTTGGGGGGTGCGGCTGGCCAATTTCGTCCGCCGGACTCGGAATGGCGCGAGATTTTGCGAGGCACGTCCGTGTGCCAAAAATAGGCCGCGGGCACAGCCGTACCCAAAAATACCCGCCCAAAGGCCACGGCGCCAAGTTCGTCCAGCGGAAAAAGGCCACAAAAACGGGTGGGCTATAGCCTCGTGGGGTGGGGCTGGCCTACTTCGTCCGCCAGACTCAGAATGGCGCGAGACATTGCGAGGCGCCTCCGTGTGCCAAAAATAGGCAGCGGGCACAGCCGCGGCAAAAAATACCTGCCCGAAGGCCGCGGCGCCAAGTTCGTCCAGCGGAAAAAGGCCATAAAAACGGGTGGGCTATAGCCTTGGGGGGTGGGGCTGGCCAACTTCGTCCGCCGGGCTCGGAATGGCGCGAGACTTTGCGAGGCACCTCCGTGTGCCAAAAATAGGCAGCGGGCACAGCCGCGGCAAAAAATACCTGCCCGAAGGCCGCGGTGTCTAGTTCGTCCAGCAGAAAAAGGCCACAAAAATGGTTGGGCTATAGTCTTGGGGGGTGGGGCTGGCCAATTTCGTCCGCCGGACTCGGAATGGCACGAGATTTTGCGAGGCACCTCCGTGTGCCAAAAATAGGCCGCGGGCACAGCCGCGCCCAAAAATACCCACCCGAAGGCCGCGGCGCCAAGTTCGTCCAGCGGAAAAAGGCCACAAAAAAGGGTGGGCTATAGCCTTGGGGGGTGGGGCTGGCTAACTTCGTCCGCCGGACTCGAATTGGCGCGAGACTTTGCGAGGCACCTCCGTGTGCCAAAAATAGGCCGCTTGCACAGCCGCACCCAAAAATACCCCCCCGAAGGCCGCGGCGCCAAGTTCGTCCAGCGGAAAAAGGCCACAAAAACGGGTGGCCTATAGCCTTGGGGTGTGGGGCTGGCCAACTTTGTCCGCCGGACTCGGAATGGCGCGATACTTTGCGAGGCATGTCTGTGTGCCAAAAATAGGCCGTGGGCACAGCCGTACCCAAAAATACCCGCCCAAAGGCCACGGCGCCAAGTTCGTCCAGCGGAAAAAGGCCACAAAAACGGGTGGGCTATAGCCTCGTAGGGTGGGCCTGGCCTACTTCGTCCGCCGGACTCAGAATGGCGCGAGACTTTGCGAGGTGCCTCCGTGTGCCAAAAATAGGCAGCGGGCACAGCCGCGGCAAAAAATACCTGCCCGAAGGCCGCGGCGCCAAGTTTGTCCAGCGGAAAAAGGCCACAAAAACGGGTGGGCTATTGCCTTGGGGGGTGGGGCTTGCCAAATTCGTCCGCCGGACTCGGAATGGCGCGAGACATTGCGAGGCGCCTCCGTGTGCCAAAAATAGGCCGCGACCACAACCACGCCCAAAAATACCCGCCCGAAGGCCGCGGCGCCAAGTTCGTCCAGCGGAAAAATGCCACAAAAACGGGTGGGCTATAGCCTTGGGGGGTGGGGCTGGCCAACTTCGTCCACCGGACTCGGAACGGCGCGAGACTTTGCGAGGCGCCTCCGTGTACCAAAACTAGGACGCGGGCAGAGCCGCGCCCAAAAATACCCGCCCGAAGGCCGCGGCGCCAAGTTCGTCCAGCGGAAAAAGGCCACAAAAATGGGTGGGCTATAGCCTTGGGGGGTGGGGCTGGCCAATTTCGTCCGCCGGACTCGGAATGGCGCGAGATTTTGCGAGGCACCTCCGTGTGCCAAAAATAGGCATGGGCAGAGCCGCGCCCAAAAATACCCGCCCGAAGGCCGCGGCGCCAAGTTCGTCCAGCGGAAAAAGGCCACAAAAACGGGTGGGCTATATCCTTGGGGGGTGGGGCTGGCTAACTTCGTCCGCCGGACTCGGAAAGGCGTGAGACATTGCGAGGCGCCTCCGTGTGCCAAAAATAGGCCGCTTGCACAGCCGCGCCCAAAAATACCTCCCGAAGGCCGCGGCGCCAAGTTCGCCCAGCGGAAAAAGGCCACAAAAACGGGTAGGCTATAGCCTTGGGGGGTGGGGCTGGCCCACTTCGTCCGCCGGACTCGGAATGGCGCGAGACTTTGAGAGGAGCCTCCGTGTGCCAAAAATAGGCACCGGGCAAAGCCGCGCCCCAAAATACCCGCCCTCACGCCGCGGCGCCGAGTTCGTCCAGCGGAAAAAGGCCACAAAAACAGGTGGGCTAGAGCCTCGGGGGATGGGGCTAGCCAACTTCGTCCGCCGGACTCGGACCGGCGCGAGACTTTGCGAGGCGTCTCCGTGTGCCAAAAATAGGCCACGGGCAAAACCGCGCCCAAAAATACCCGCCCGAAGGCCGCGGCGCCAAGTTCGTCCAGCGGAAAAAGGCCACAAAAACGGGTGGGCTATAGCCTTCGGGGGTGGGGCTGGCCGACGTCGTCCGCCGGACTTGGAATGGCGCGATACTTTGCGAGGCACCTCCGTGTGCCAAAAATAGGCCGCGGGCACAGCCGCGCCCAAAAATACCCGCCCGAAGGCCGCGGCGCCAAGTTCGTCCAGCGGAAAAAGGCCACAAAAACGGGTGGGCTATATCCTTGGGGGGTGGGGCTGGCTAACTTCGTCCGCCGGACTCGGAAAGGCGTGAGACTTTGCGAGGCACCTCCGTGTGCCAAAAATAGGCCGCTTGCACAGCCGCGCCCAAAAATACCCCCCCGAAGGCCGCGGCGCCAAGTTCGCCCAGCGGAAAAAGGCCACAAAAACGGGTAGGCTATAGCCTTGGGGGGTGCGGCTGGCCAACTTCGTCCGCCGGACTCGGAATGGCGCGAAACATTGCGAGGCGCCTCCGTGTGCCAAAAATAGGCCGCTTGCACAGCCGCACCCAAAAATACCCCCCCGAAGGCCGCGGCGCCAAGTTCGTCCAGCGGAAAAAGGCCACAAAAACGGGTGGCCTATAGCCTTGGGGGGTGGGGCTGGCCAACTTCGTCCGCCGGACTCGGAATGGCGCGAGACTTTGCGAGGCGCCTCCGTGTACCAAAACTAGGACGCGGGCAGAGCCGCGCCCAAAAATACCCGCCCGAAGGCCGCGGCGCCAAGTTCGTCCAGCGGAAAAAGGCCACAAAAACGGGTGGGCTATAGCCTTGGGGGGTGGGGCTGGCCAATTTCGTCCGCCGGACTCGGAATGGCGCGAGATTTTGCGAGGCACCTCCGTGTGCCAAAAATAGGCCGCGGGCACAGCCGCGCCGAAAAATACCCGCCCGAAGGCCGCGGCGCCAAGTTCGTCCAGCGGAAAAAGGCCACAAAAACGGGTGGGCTATATCCTTGGGGGGTGGGGCTGGCTAACTTCGTCCGCCGGACTCGGAAAGGCGTGAGACATTGCGAGGCGCCTCCGTGTGCCAAAAATAGGCCGCTTGCACAGCCGCGCCCAAAAATACCTCCCCGAAGGCCGCGGCGCCAAGTTCGCCCAGCGGAAAAAGGCCACAAAAACGGGTAGGCTATAGCCTTGGGGGGTGGGGCTGGCCCACTTCGTCCGCCGGACTCGGAATGGCGCGAGACTTTGTGAGGTGCCTCCGTGTGCCAAAAATAGGCTGCGGGCATAGCCGCGCCCAAAAATACCCGCCCGAAGGCCGCGGCGCCGAGTTCGTCCAGCGGAAAAAGGCCACAAAAACAGGTGGGCTAGAGCCTCGGGGGATGGGGCTAGCCAACTTCGTCCGCCGGACTCGGACCGGCGCGAGACTTTGCGAGGCGTCTCCGTGTGCCAAAAATAGGCCACGGGCAAAACCGCGCCCAAAAATACCCGCCCGAAGGCCGCGGCGCCAAGTTCGTCCAGCGGAAAAAGGCCACAAAAACGGGTGGGCTATAGCCTTCGGGGGTGGGGCTGGCCGACGTCGTCCGCCGGACTTGGAATGGCGCGATACTTTGCGAGGCACCTCCGTGTGCCAAAAATAGGCCGCGGGCACAGCCGCGCCCAAAAATACCCGCCCGAAGGCCGCGGCGCCAAGTTCGTCCAGCGGAAAAAGGCCACAAAAACGGGTGGGCTATATCCTTGGGGGGTGGGGCTGGCTAACTTCGTCCGCCGGACTCGGAAAGGCGTGAGACTTTGCGAGGCACCTCCGTGTGCCAAAAATAGGCCGCTTGCACAGCCGCGCCCAAAAATACCCCCCCGAAGGCCGCGGCGCCAAGTTCGCCCAGCGGAAAAAGGCCACAAAAACGGGTAGGCTATAGCCTTGGGGGGTGCGGCTGGCCAACTTCGTCCGCCGGACTCGGAATGGCGCGAAACATTGCGAGGCGCCTCCGTGTGCCAAAAATAGGCCGCTTGCACAGCCGCACCCAAAAATACCCCCCCGAAGGCCGCGGCGCCAAGTTCGTCCAGCGGAAAAAGGCCACAAAAACGGGTGGCCTATAGCCTTGGGGGGTGGGGCTGGCCAACTTCGTCCGCCGGACTCGGAATGGCGCGAGACTTTGCGAGGCGCCTCCGTGTACCAAAAATAGGCCGCGGGCAGAGCCGCGCCCAAAAATACCCGCCCGAAGGCCGCGGCGCCAAGTTTGTCCAGCGGAAAAAGGCCACAAAAACGGGTGGGCTATTGCCTTGGGGGGTGGGGCTTGCCAAATTCGTCCGCCGGACTCGGAATGGCGCGAGACATTACGAGGCGCCTCCGTGTGCCAAAAATAGGCCGCGACCACAACCACGCCCAAAAATACCCGCCCGAAGGCCGCGGCGCCAAGTTCGTCCAGCGGAAAAAGGCCACAAAAACGGGTGGGTTATAGCCTTGGGGGGTGGGGCTGGCCAACTTCGTCCACCGGACTCGGAATGGCGCGAGACTTTGCGAGGCGCCTCCGTGTACCAAAACTAGGACGCGGGCAGAGCCGCGCCCAAAAATACCCGCCCGAAGGCCGCGGCGCCAAGTTCGTCCAGCGGAAAAAGGCCACAAAAACGGGTGGGCTATAGCCTTGGGGGGTTGGGCTGGCCAACTTCGTCCGCCGGACTCGGACCGGTGCGAGACTTTGCGAGGCGTCTCCGTTTGCCAAAAATAGGCCGCGGGCACAACCGCGCCCAAAAATACCCGCCCGAAGGCCGCGGCGCCAAGTTCGTCCAGCGGAAAAAGGCCACAAAAACGGGTGGGCTATAGCCTTCGGAGGTGGGGCTGGCCGACGTCGTCCGCCGGACTTGGAATGGCGTGATACTTTGCGAGGCACCTCCGTGTGCCAAAAATAGGCCGCGGGCACAGACGCGCCCAAAAAGACCCGCCCGAAGGCCGCGACGCCAAGTTCGTCCAGCGGAAAAAGGCCACAAAAACGGGTGGGCTATAGCCTTGGGGGGTGGGGCTGGCCAATTTCGTCCGCCGGACTCGGAATGGCGTGAGATTTTACGAGGCACCTCCGTGTGCCAAAAATAGTCCGCGGGCACAGCCGCGCCCAAAAATACCCGCCCGAAGGCCGCGGCGCCAAGTTCGTCCAGTGGAAAAAGGCTAAAAAAACGGGTGGGCTATAGCCTTGGGGGGTGGGGCTGGCCCACTTCGTCCGCCGGACTCGGAATGGCGCGAGACTTTGCGACGTGCCTCCGTGTGCCAAAAATAGGCCGCGGGCACAGCCACGCCCAAAAATACCCGCCCGAAGGCCGCGGCGCCGAGTTCGTCCAGTGGAAAAAGGCCACAAAAACAGGTGGGCTAGAGCCTCGGGGGGTGGGGCTGGCCAACTTCGTCCGCCGGACTCGGAATAGCGCGAGACTGTGCGAGGCACCTCCGTGTACCAAACATAGGCCGTGGGCACAGCCGCGCCCAAAAAAACCCGCCCGAAGGCCGCGGCGCCAAGTTCGTCCAGCGGAAAAAGGCCACAAAAACGAGTGGGCTATAGCCTTGGGGGGTTTGGCTGGCCAACTTCGTCTGCCGGACTCGGAATGGCGCGAGACTTTGCGAGGCACCTTCGTGTGCCAAAAATAGGCCGCGGGTACAGCCGCGCCCAAAAATACCCGCCCGAAGGCCGCGGCGCCAAGTTCGTCCAGCGGAAAAAGGCCACAAAAACGGGTGGGCTATAGCCTTGGGGGGTGGGGCTGGCCCACTTCGTCCGCCGGACTCGGAATGGCGCGAGACTTTGCGAGGTGCCTCCGTGTGCCAAAAATAGGCCGCGGGCACAGACGCGCCCAAAAAGACCCGCCCGAAGGCCGCGACGCCAAGTTCGTCCAGCGGAAAAAGGCCACAAAAACGGGTGGGCTATAGCCTTGGGGGGTGGGGCTGGCCAATTTCGTCCGCCGGACTCGGAATGGCGCGAGATTTTACGAGGCACCTCCGTGTGCCAAAAATAGGCCGCGGGCACAGCCGCGCCCAAAAATACCCGCCCGAAGGCCGCGGCGCCAAGTTCGTCCAGCGGAAAAAGGCCAAAAAAACGGGTGGGCTATAGCCTTGGGGGGTGGGGCTGGCCCACTTCGTCCGCCGGACTCGGAATGGCGCGAGACTTTGCGACGTGCCTCCGTGTGCCAAAAATAGGCCGCGGGCACAGCCGCGCCCAAAAATACCCGCCCGAAGGCCGCGGCGCCGAGTTCGTCCAGCGGAAAAAGGCCACAAAAACAGGTGGGCTAGAGCCTCGGGGGGTGGGGCTGGCCAACTTCGTCCGCCGGACTCGGAATAGCGCGAGACTGTGCGAGGCACCTCCGTGTGCCAAAAATAGGCCGTGGGGACAGCCGCGCCCAAAAAAACCCGCCCGAAGGCCGCGGCGCCAAGTTCGTCCAGCGGAAAAAGGCCACAAAAACGAGTGGGCTATAGCCTTGGGGGGTTTGGCTGGCCAACATCGTCTGCCGGACTCGGAATGGCGCGAGACTTTGCGAGGCGCCTTCGTGTGCCAAAAATAGGCCACGGGTACAGCCGAGCCCAAAAATACCCGCCCGAAGGCCGCAGCGCGAAGTTCGTCCAGCGGAAAAAGGCCACAAAAACGGGTGGGCTATAGCCTGGGGGGGTGGGGCTGGCCCAATTCGTCCGCCGGACTTGGAATGGCGCGAGACTTTTCGAGGTGCCTCCGTGTGCCAAAAATAGGCTGCGGGCACAGCCGCACCCAAAAATACCCGCCCGAAGGCCGCGGTGCCGAGTTCGTCCAGCGGAAAAAGGCCACAAAAACAGGTGGGCTAGAGCCTCGGGGGGTGGGGCTGGCCAACTTCGTCCGCCGGACTCGGAATAGCGCGAGACTGTGCGAGGCACCTCCGTGTGCCAAAAATAGGCCGTGGACACAGCCGCGCCCAAAAAAACCCGCCCGAAGGCCGCGGCGCCAAGTTCGTCCAGCGGAAAAAGGCCACAAAAACGGGTGGGCTATAGCCTTGGGGGGTTGGGCTAGACAACTTCGTCTGCCGGACTCGGAATGGCGCGAGACTTTGCGAGGCGCCTTCGTGTGCCAAAAATAGGCCGCGGGTACAGCCGCGCCCAAAAATACCCGCCCGAAGGCCGCGGCGCCAAGTTCGTCCAGCGGAAAAAGGCCACAAAAACGGGTGGGCTATAGCCTGGAGGGGTGGGGCTGGCCCACTTCGTCCGCCGGACTTGGAATGGCGCGAGACTTTTCGAGGTGCCTCCGTGTGCCAAAAATAGGCCGCGGGCACAGCCGCGCCCAAAAATACCCGCCCGAAGGCCGCGGCGCCAAGTTCGTCCAGCGGAAAAAGACCACAAAAACGGGTGGGCTATAGCCTTGGGGGGTGGGGCTGGCCCACTTCGTCCGCCGGACTCGGAATGGGGCTAGCCTTTGCGAGCGGCCTCCGCGTGCCAAAAATAGGCCGCGGGCACAGCCGTACCCAAAAATAACCCCCCGAAGGTCGTTGCGCCCAAACTCCCCAGCAGAAAAATAGCCAAAAAATGGGTGGGCTATAGCCTTGGGGGGAGGGGCTGGCGAACTTCGTCCGCCGGACTCAGAATAGGGCGAGACTTTGCGAGCGGCCTCCGCGTGCCAAAAATACGCTGTGGGCACAGCCGCGCCCAAAAATAACCGCCCGAAGGTCGGCGCGCCCAAACCCCCCAGCGGAAAAATGGCCAAAAAACGGGTGGGCTATAGCCTTGGGGGGAGGGGCCGGCGAACTTCGTCCGCTGGACTCGGAATGGGGCAAGACTTTGCGAGTGCCCTCCGCATGCCAAAAATAGGCAGCGGGCACAGCCGCGCCCAAAAATAACAGCCCGAAGGCCGGGGCGCCAAGTTCGTCCAGCGGAAAAATGGCCAAAAAACGGGTGGCCTATAGCCTTCGGGGGAGGGGCTGGCCAACTTCATCCGCCGGACTCGGAATGGGGCGAGACTTTACGTACGGCCTCCGCATGCCAAAAATAGGCCGCGGGTACAGCCGCGCCCAAAAATAACTGCCCGAAGGCCGGGGCGCCAAGTTCGTCCAGCGGAAAAATGGCCGAAAAACGGATGGGCTATAGCCTTGGGGGGAGGGGCAGGCCAACTTCGTCCGCCGGACTCGGAATGGGGTGATACTTTGCGAGCAGCCTCCGCGTGCCAAAAATACGGCCGCGGGCACATACGCGCCCAAAAATAACCGCCCGAAGCCTGGGCGCCAAGTTCGTCCAGCGGAAAAAGGCCACAAAAACGGGTGGGCTATAGCCTTGGGGGTTGGGGCTGGCCAACTTCGTCCGCTGGACTCGGAATGGTGCGAGACTTTGCGAGCGGTGTCCGCGCGCCAAAAATAGGCCCCGCCCACAGCCGCGCCCAAAAAATACCATCCGAAGGCCGGGGCGCCAAGTTCGTCCAGCGGAAAAAGGCCACAAAAACGGGTTGGCTATAGCCTTGGGGGGTGGGGCTGGCCAATTTCGTCCGCCGGACTCGGGATGGCGCGAGATGTTGCGAGCGGCCTCTGTGTGCCAAAAATAGGCCCCGGGCACTGCCACACCCAAAAATAACCACCCGTAGGCCGGGGCGCCAAGTTCGTCCAGCGGAAAAAGGCCACAAAAACGGGTGGGCTTTACCCTTGGGGGTTGGGGTTGGCCAACTTCGTCCGCCGGACTCGGAATGGAGCGAGACTTTGCGAGGCACCTCCGTGTGCTAAAAATAGGCCGCGGGCACAGCCGCGCCCAAAAATACCCGCCCGAAGGCCGCGGCGCCAAGTTCGTCCAGCGGAAAAAGGCCACAAAAACGGGTGGGCTATAGCCTTGGGGGGTGGGGCTGGCCAACTTCGTCCGCCGTACTCGGAATGGCGCGAGACTTTGCGAGGCACCTCCGTGTGCCAAAAATAGGACGCGGACACAGCCGCACCCACAAATACCCGCCCGAAGGCCGCGGCGCCAAGTTCGTCCAGCGGAAAAAGGCCACAAAAACGGGTGGGCTTTACCCTTGGGGGTTGGGGCTGGCCAACTTCGTCCGCCGGACTCGGAATGGCGCGAGACATTGCGAGGCGCCTCCGTGTGCCAAAAATAGGCCGCGGGCACAGCCGCGCCCAAAAATACCCGGCCGAAGGCCGCGGCGCCAAGTTCATCCTGCGGAAAAAGGCCACAAAAACGGGTGGGCTAAACCCTTGGGGGTTGGGGCTGGCCAACTTCGTCCGCCGGACTCGGAATGGCGCGAGACTTTGCGAGGCGCCTCCGTGTGCCAAAAATAGGCCGCGGGCACAGCCGCGCCCAAAAATACCCGCCCGAAGGCCGCGGCGCCAAGTTCGTCCAGCGGAAAAAGGCCACAAAAACGGGTGGGCGATAGCCTTGGGGGGTGGGGCTGGCCAACTTCGTCCGCCGAACTCGGAATGGCGCGAGACATTGCGAGGCGCCTCCGTGTGCGAAAAATAGTCCGCGGCCACAACCGCGCCCAAAAATACCCGCCCGAAGGCCGCGGCGCCAAGTTCGTCCGGCGGAAAAAGGCCACAAAAACGGGTGGGCGATAGCCTTGGGGGGTGGGGCTGGCCAACTTCGTCCGCCGAACTCGGAATGGGGCGAGACTTTGCGAGGCACCTCCGTGTGGTAAAAATAGGACGCGGACACAGCCGCACCCAAAAATACCCGCCCGAAGGCCGCGGCGCCAAGTTCGTCCAGCGGAAAAAGGCCACAAAAACGGGTGGGCTATAGCCTTGGGGGGTGGGGCTGGCCAACTTCGTCCGCCGGACTCGGAATGGCGCGAGACTTTGCGAGCGGCCTCCGTGTGCCATAAATAGGCCCCGGGCACAGCCGCGAACAAAAATAACCGCCCGAAGGCCTGGGCCCCAAGTTCGTCCAGCGGAAAAAGGCCACAAAAACGGGTGGGCTATAGCCTTGGGGGGTGGGGCTGGCCAACTTCGTCCGTCGGACTCGGAATGGTGCAAGACTATGCGAGCAGCCCCCGTGTGCCAAAAATAGGACACGGGCACAGCCGCGCCCAAAAATAACCCCCCGAAAGCCAGGGCGCCAAGTTCGTCCAGCAGAAAAAGGCCACAAAAACGGGTGGGCTATAGCCTTGGGGGGTGGGGCTGGCCAACTTCGTCCGCCGGACTCGGAATGGCGCGAGACTTTGCGAGCCGCCTCCGTGTGCTAAAAATAGGCCCCGGGCACAGCCGTGCCCAAAAATAACGGCCCGAAGGCCGGGGCAACAAGTTCGTCCAGCGGAAAAAGGTCGCAAAAACGGGTGGGCTATAGCCTTGGGGGGTGGGGCTGGCCAACTTCGTCCGCCGGACTCGGAATGGCGCGAGACTTTGCGAGCGGCCTCCATGTGCCAAAAATAGGCCGCGGGCACAGCCGCGCCCAAAAATAACCGCCCGAAGGCCGGGGCGCCAAGTTCGTCCAGCGGAAAAAGGCCGCAAAAACGGGTGGGCTATAGCCTTGGGGGGTGGGGCTGGCCCACTTCGTCGGCCGGACTCGGAATGGCGCGAGACTTTGCGAGTGGCCTCCGTGTGCCAAAAAGAGGCCCCTGGCACAGCCGCGCCCAAAAATAACCGACTGAAGGCCGGGGCGCCAAGTTCGTTCAGCGGAAAAAGGCCGCAAAAACGGGTGGCTATAGCCTTGGGGGGTGGGGCTGGCCAACTTCGTCCGCCGGACTCGGAATGGCGCGAGACTTTGCGAGGAGCCTGCGTGTGTCAAAAATAGGCCGCGGGCACAGCCGCGCCCAAAAATACCCCCCCGAAGGCCGCGGCGCCAAGTTCGTCCAGCGGAAAAAGGCCACAAAAACGGGTGGGCTATAGCCTTGGGGGGTGGGGCTGGCCAAGTTCGTCAGCCGGACTCGGAATGGCGCGAGACTTTGCGAAGCGCCTCCGTGTGACAAAAATAGGCCGCGGACACAGCCGCGTCCAAAAATACCCGCCCGAAGGCCGCAGCGCCAAGTTCGTCCAGCGGAAAAAGGCCACAAAAACGGGTGGGCTATAGCCTTGGGGGGTGGGGCTGGCCAACTTCGTCCGCCGGACTCGGAATGGCGCGAGACTTTGCGGGCGGCACCCGCGTCCCAAAAATAGGCCACGGGCACAGCCGCGCCCAAAAATAACCGCCTGAAGGTCGGCGCGACCAAACCCCCCAGCGGAAAAATGGCCAAAAAACGGGTGGGCTATAGCCTTGGGGGGAGGGGCTGGCCCACTTCGTCCGCCGGATTCGGACTGGGGCGAGACTTTACGTGCGGCCTCCGCGTGCCAAAAATAGGCCGCGGGCACAGCCTCCCCAAAAATAACCGCCTGAAGGTCGGCGCGGCCAAACCCCCCAGCGGAAAAATGGCCAAAAAACGGGTGGGCCATAGCCTTGGGGGGAGGGGCTGGCAACTTCGTCCGCCGGACTCGGAATGGGGCGAGACTTTGCGAGTGACCTACGCATGCTAAAAATAGGCCGGGGCCACAGCCGCGCCCAAAAATAACCGCCCGAAGGCCGCGGCGCCAAGTTCGTCCAGCGGAAAAAGGCCACAAAAAGGGTGGGCTATAGCCTTTGGGGGTGGGGCTGGCCAACTTCGTCCGCCGGACTCGGAATGGCGCGAGACTTTGCGAGGCGCCTCTGTGTGCGAAAAATAGGCCGCGGGCACAGCCGCGCCCAAAAATACCAGCCCGAAGGCCGCGGCGCCAAGTTCGTCCTGCGGAAAAAGGCCACAAAAAGGGAGGGCTATAGCCTTGGGGGGTGGAGCTGGCCAACTTCGTCCGCCGGACTCGGAATGGCGCGAGACTTTGCGAGGCACCTCCGTGTGACAAAAATAGGCCGCGGACAAAGCCGCGCCCAAAAATACCCACCCGAAGGCCGCAGCGCCAAGTTCGTCCAGCGGAAAAAGGCCACAAAAACGGGTGGGCTATAGCCTTGGGGGGTGGGGCTGGCCACCTTCGTCCGCCGGACTCGGAATGGCGTGAGACTTTGCGAGGCACCTACGTGTGCCAAAAATACCCGCCCGAAGGCCGCGGCGCCAAGTTCGTCCAGCGGAAAAAGGCCACAAAAACGGGTGGGCTATAGCCTTCGGGGGTGGGGCTGGCCGACTTTGTCCGCCGGACTTGGAATGGCGCGAGACTTTGCGAGGCGCCTCCGTGTGCGAAAAATAGGCCGCGGGCATAGCCGCGCCCAAAAATACCCGCCCGAAGGCCGCGGCGCCAAGTTCGTCCAGCGGAAAAAGGCCACAAAAACGGGTGGGCTATAGCCTTGGGGGGTGGGGCTGGCCCACTTCGTCCGCCGGACTCGGAATGGCGCGAGACTTTGCGAGGTGCCTCCGTGTGCCAAAAAAAGGGCGCGGGCACAGACCCGCCCAAAAAGACCCGCCCGAAGGCCGCGACGCCAAGTTCGTCCAGCGGAAAAAGGCCACAAAAACGGGTGGGCTATAGCCTCGGGGGGTGGGGCTGGCCAATTTCGTCCGCCGGACTCGGAATGGCGCGAGATTTTACGAGGCACCTCCGTGTGCCAAAAATAGGCCGCGGGCACAGCCGTGCCAGAAAATAACCACCCGAAGGCCGGGGCGCCAAGTTCGTCCAGCGGAAAAAGGCCACAAAAACGGGTGGGCTATAGCCTTGGGGGGTGGGACTGGCCAACTTCGTCCGCCGGACTCGGAATGGCGCGAGACTTTGTGAGCGGCCTCCGTGTGCCATAAATAGGCCCCGGGCACAGCCGCGAACAAAAATAACCGCCCAAAGGCCTGGGCCCCAAGTTCGTCCAGCGGAAAAAGGCCACAAAAACGGGTGGGCTATAGCCTTGGGGGGTGGGGCTGGCCAACTTCGTCCGCCGGACTCGGAATGGCGCGAGACTTTCCGAGGCGGCTCCGTGTGCCAAAAATAGGCCGCGGGCACAGCCGCACCCAAAAATACCCGCCCGAAGGCCGAGGCGCCAAGTTCGTCCAGCGGAAAGAGGCCACAAAAACGGTTGGGCTATAGCCTTGGGGGGTGGGGCTGGCCAACTTCGTCCGCCGGACTCGGAATGGCGCGAGACTTTGCGAGCGGTCTCCGTGTGCCAAAAATAGGCCCCGGGCACAGCCGCACCCAAAAATAACCGACCGAAGGCCGGTGCGCCAAGTTCGTCCAGCGGAAAAAGGCCACAAAAACGGGTGGGCTATACCTTGGGGGGTGGGGCTGGCCAACTTCGTCCGCCGGACTCGGAATGGCGCGAGACTTTGCGAGCGGCCTCCGTGTGCCAAAAATAGGTCCCGGGCAAAGCCGCGCCCAAAAATAACTGCCTGAAGGCCGGGGCGCCAAGTTCGTCCAGTGGAAAAAGGCCACAAAAATGGGTGGGCTATAGCCTTGGGGGGTGGGGCTGGCCAACTTCGTCCGCCGGACTCGGAATGGCACGAGACTTTGCGAGCGGCCTCCGTGTGCCATAAATAGGCCCCGGGCACAGCCGCGAACAAAAATAACCGCCCGAAGGCCTGGGCCCCAAGTTCGTCCAGCGGAAAAAGGCCACAAAAACGGGTG
This sequence comes from Citrus sp. QX-2021, assembly GCA_030444885.1. Taxonomy (NCBI): domain Eukaryota; kingdom Viridiplantae; phylum Streptophyta; class Magnoliopsida; order Sapindales; family Rutaceae; genus Citrus; species Citrus sp. QX-2021. The sequence continues at coordinate 485,629 of CM059829.1, forward strand.
GGCTATAGCCTTGGGGGGTGGGGCTGGCCAACTTCGTCCGTCGGACTCGGAATGGTGCGAGACTATGCGAGCAGCCCCCGTGTGCCAAAAATAGGACACGGGCACAGCCGTGCCCAAAAATAACCGCCCGAAAGCCAGGGCGCCAAGTTCGTCCAGCAGAAAAAGGCCACAAAAACGGGTGGGCTATAGCCTTGGGGGGTGGGGCTGGACAACTTCGTCCGCCGGACTCGGAATGGCGCGAGACTTTGCGAGCCGCCTCCGTGTGCTAAAAATAGGCCCCGGGCACAGCCGTGCCCAAAAATAACGGCCCGAAGGCCGGGGCAACAAGTTCGTCCAGCGGAAAAAGGTCGCAAAAACGGGTGGGCTATAGCCTTGGGGGGTGGGGCTGGCCAACTTCGTCCGCCGGACTTGGAATGGCGCGAGACTTTGCGAGCGGCCTCCATGTGCCAAAAATAGGCCCCGGGCACAGCCGCGCCCAAAAATAACCGCCCGAAGGCCGGGGCGCCAAGTTCGTCCAGCGGAAAAAGGCCGCAAAAACGGGTGGGCTATAGCCTTGGGGGGTGGGGCTGGCCCACTTCGTCGGCCGGACTCGGAATGGCGCGAGACTTTGCGAGCGACCTCCGTGTGCCAAAAAGAGGCCCCTGGCACAGCCGCGCCCAAAAATAACCGACTGAAGGCCGGGGCGCCAAGTTCGTCCAGCGGAAAAAGGCCGCAAAAACGGGTGGCTATAGCCTTGGGGGGTGGGGCTGGCCAACTTCGTCCGCCGGACTCGGAATGGCGCGAGACGTTCTGAGCCGCCTCCGTGTGCTAAAAATAGGCCCCGGGCACAGCCGTGCCCAAAAATAACGGCCCGAAGGCCGGGGCAACAAGTTCGTCCAGCGGAAAAAGGCCGCAAAAAGGGGGGGCTATAGCCTTGGGGGGTGGGGCTGGCCAACTTCGTCCGCCGGACTCGGAATGGCGCGAGACTTAGAGAGGTCCCACCTTCTCCCAAAAATAGGCCAAATGCACAGACGCGCCCAAAAATAACAGCCCGAAGGCCGGGGCGCCAAGTTCGTCCAGCGGAAAAAGGCCGCAAGAGCGGGTGGGCTATAGCCTTGGGGGGTGGGGCTGGCCCACTTCGTCGGCCGGACTCGGAATGGCGCGAGACTTTGCGAGCGACCTCCGTGTGCCAAAAAGAGGCCCCTGGCACAGCCGCGCCCAAAAATAACCGACTGAAGGCCGGGGCGCCAAGTTCATCCAGCGGAAAAAGGCCGCAAAAACGGGTGGCTATAGCCTTGGGGGGTGGGGCTGGCCAACTTCGTCCGCCGGACTCGGAATGGCGCGAGACTTTGTGAGCGGCCTCCGTGTGCCATAAATAGGCCCCGGGCACAGCCGCGAACAAAAATAACCGCCCGAAGGCCTTGGCCCCAAGTTCGTCCAGCGGAAAAAGGCCACAAAAACGGGTGGGCTATAGCCTTGGGGGGTGGGGCTGGCCAACTTCGTCCGCCGGACTCGGAATCGCGCGAGACTTTCCGAGGCGGCTCCGTGTGCCAAAAATAGGCCGCGGACACAGCTGCGCCCAAAAATACCCGCCCGAAGGCCGAGGCGCCAAGTTCGTCCAGCGGAAAGAGGCCACAAAAACGGGTGGGCTATAGCCTTGGGGGGTGGGGCTGGCCAACTTCGTCCGCCGGACTCGGAATGGCGCGAGACTTTGCGAGCGGTCTCCGTGTGCCAAAAATAGGCCCCGGGCACAGCCGCACCCAAAAATAACCGACCGAAGGCCGGGGCGCCAAGTTCGTCCAGCGGAAAAAGGCCACAAAAACGGGTGGGCTATACCTTGGGGGGTGGGGCTGGCCAACTTCGTCCGCCGGAGTCGGAATGGCGCGAGACTTTGCGAGCAGCCTCCGTGTGCCAAAAATAGGTCCCGGGCAAAGCCGCGCCCAAAAATAACTGCCCGAAGGCCGGGGCGCCAAGTTCGTCCAGTGGAAAAAGGCCACAAAAATGGGTGGGCTATAGCCTTGGGGGGTGGGGCTGGCCAACTTCGTCCGCCGGACTCGGAATGGCGCGAGACTTTGCGAGCGGCCTCCGTGTGCCATAAATAGGCCCCGGGCACAGCCGCGAACAAAAATAACCGCCCGAAGGCCTGGGCCCCAAGTTCGTCCAGCGGAAAAAGGCCACAAAAACGGGTGGGCTATAGCCTTGGGGGGTGGGGCTGGCCAACTTCGTCCGTCGGACTCGGAATGGTGCGAGACTATGCGAGCAGCCCCCGTGTGCCAAAAATAGGACACGGGCACAGCCGCGCCCAAAACTAACCGCCCGAAAGCCAGGGCGGCAAGTTCGTCCAGCAGAAAAAGGCCACAAAAACGGGTGGGCTATAGCCTTGGGGGGTGGGGCTGGCCAACTTCGTCCGCCGGACTCGGAATGGCGCGAGACTTTGCGAGCCGCCTCCGTGTGCTAAAAATAGGCCCCGGGCACAGCCGTGCCCAAAAATAACCGCCCGAAGGCCGGGGCAACAAGTTCGTCCCAGCGGAAAAAGGTCGCAAAACGGGTGGGCTATAGCCTTGGGGGTGGGGCTGGCCAACTGGTCCGCCGGACTTGGAATAGCGCGAGACTTTGCGAGCGGCCTCCATGTGCCAAAAATAGGCCCCGGGCACAGCCGCGCCCAAAAATAACCGCCAGAAGGCCGGGGCGCCAAGATCGTCCAGCGGAAAAAAGGCCGCAAAAACGGGTGGGCTATAGCCTTGGGGGGTGGGGCTGGCCCACTTCGTCGGCCGGACTCGGAATGGCGCGAGACTTTGCGAGCGACCTCCGTGTGCCAAAAAGAGGCCCCTGGCACAGCCGCGCCCAAAAATAACCGACTGAAGGCCGGGGCGCCAAGTTCGTCCAGCGGAAAAAGGCCGCAAAAACGGGTGGCTATAGCCTTGGGGGGTGGGGCTGGCCAACTTCGTCCGCCGGACTCGGAATGGCGCGAGACGTTCTGAGCCGCCTCCGTGTGCTAAAAATAGGCCCCGGGCACAGCCGTGCCCAAAAATAACGGCCCGAAGGCCGGGGCAACAAGTTCGTCCAGCGGAAAAAGGTCGCAAAAACGGGTGGGCTATAGCCTTGGGGGGTGGGGCTGGCCAACTTCGTCCGCCGGACTTGGAATGGCGCGAGACTTTGCGAGCGGCCTCCATGTGCCAAAAATAGGCCCGGGGCACAGCCGCGCCCAAAAATAACAGCCCGAAGGCCGGGGCGCCAAGTTCGTCCAGCGGAAAAAGGCCGCAAAAACGGGTGGGCTATAGCCTTGGGGGGTGGGGCTGGCCCACTTCGTCGGCCGGACTCGGAATGGCGCGAGACTTTGCGAGCGACCTCCGTGTGCCAAAAAGAGGCCCCTGGCACAGCCGCGCCCAAAAATAACCGACTGAAGGCCGGGGCGCCAAGTTCATCCAGCGGAAAAAGGCCGCAAAAACGGGTGGCTATAGCCTTGGGGGGTGGGGCTGGCCAACTTCGTCCGCCGGACTCGGAATGGCGCGAGACTTTGTGAGCGGCCTCCGTGTGCCATAAATAGGCCCCGGGCACAGCCGCGAACAAAAATAACCGCCCGAAGGCCTGGGCCCCAAGTTCGTCCAGCGGAAAAAGGCCACAAAAACGGGGGGGCTATAGCCTTGGGGGGTGGGGCTGGCCAACTTCGTCCGCCGGACTCGGAATCGCGCGAGACTTTCCGAGGCGGCTCCGTGTGCCAAAAATAGGCCGCGGACACAGCTGCGCCCAAAAATACCCGCCCGAAGGCCGCGGCGCCAAGTTCGTCCAGCGGAAAGAGGCCACAAAAACGGGTGGGCTATAGCCTTGGGGCGTGGGGCTGGCCAACTTCGTCCGCTGGACTCGGAATGGCGCGAGACTTTGCGAGCGGTCTCCGTGTGCCAAAATAGGCCCGGGCACAGCCGCACCCAAAAATAACCGACCAAAGCCGGGCGCCAAGTTCGTCCAGCGGAAAAAGGCCACAAAACGGGTGGGCTATACCTTGGGGGTGGGGCTGGCCAACTTCGTCCGCGGAGTCGGAATGGCGCGAGACTTTGCGAGCAGCCTCCGTGTGCCAAAATAGGTCCCGGGCAACGCCGCGCCTAAAAATAACTGCCCGAAGGCCGGGGCGCCAAGTTCGTCCAGGGGAAAAAGGCCACAAAAATGGGTGGGCTATAGCGTTGGGGGGTGGGGCTGGCCAACTTCGTCCGCCGGACTCGGAATGGCGCGAGACTTTGCGAGCGGCCTCCGTGTGCCATAAATAGGCCCCGGGCACAGCCGCGAACAAAAATAACCGCCCGAAGGCCTGGGCCCCAAGTTCGTCCAGCGGAAAAAGGCCACAAAAACGGGTGGGCTATAGCCTTGGGGGGTGGGGCTGGCCAACTTCGTCCGTCGGACTCGGAATGGTACGAGACTATGCGAGCAGCCCCCGTGTGCCAAAAATAGGCCGCGGACACAGCCGCGTCCAAAAATACCCGCCCGAAGGCCGCAGCGCCAAGTTCGTCCAGCGGAAAAAGGCCACAAAAACGGGTGGGCTATAGCCTTGGGGGGTGGGGCTGGCCAACTTCGTCCGCCGGACTCGGAATGGCGCGAGACTTTGCGAGCCACCTCCGTGTGCTAAAAATAGGCCCCGGGCTCAGCCGTGCCCAAAAATAACGGCCCGAAGGCCGGGGCAACAAGTTCGTCCAGCGGAAAAAGGTCGCAAAAACGGGTGGGCTATAGCCTTGGGGGGTGGGGCTGGCCAACTTCGTCCGCCGGACTTGGAATGGCGCGAGACTTTGCGAGCGGCCTCCATGTGCCAAAAATAGGCCCGGGGCACAGCCGCGCCCAAAAATAACAGCCCGAAGGCCGGGGCGCCAAGTTCGTCCAGCGGAAAAAGGCCGCAAAAACGGGTGGGCTATAGCCTTGGGGGGTGGGGCTGGCCCACTTCGTCGGCCGGACTCGGAATGGCGCGAGACTTTGCGAGCGACCTCCGTGTGCCAAAAAGAGGCCCCTGGCACAGCCGCGCCCAAAAATAACCGACTGAAGGCCGGGGCGCCAAGTTCATCCAGCGGAAAAAGGCCGCAAAAACGGGTGGCTATAGCCTTGGGGGGTGGGGCTGGCCAACTTCGTCCGCCGGACTCGGAATGGCGCGAGACTTTGTGAGCGGCCTCCGTGTGCCATAAATAGGCCCCGGGCACAGCCGCGAACAAAAATAACCGCCCGAAGGCCTGGGCCCCAAGTTCGTCCAGCGGAAAAAGGCCACAAAAACGGGTGGGCTATAGCCTTGGGGGGTGGGGCTGGCCAACTTCGTCCGCCGGACTCGGAATCGCGCGAGACTTTCCGAGGCGGCTCCGTGTGCCAAAAATAGGCCGCGGACACAGCTGCGCCCAAAAATACCCGCCCGAAGGCCGAGGCGCCAAGTTCGTCCAGCGGAAAGAGGCCACAAAAACGGGTGGGCTATAGCCTTGGGGGGTGGGGCTGGCCAACTTCGTCCGCCGGACTCGGAATGGCGCGAGACTTTGCGAGCGGTCTCCGTGTGCCAAAAATAGGCCCCGGGCACAGCCGCACCCAAAAATAACCGACCGAAGGCCGGGCGCCAAGTTCGTCCCAGCGGAAAAAGGCCACAAAAACGGGTGGGCTATACCTTGGGGGTGGGGCTGGCTAACTTCGTCCGCTTGGAGTCGGAATGGCGCGAGACTTTGCGAGCAGCCTCCGTGTGCCAAAAATAGGTCCCGGCAAAGCCGCGCCCAAAAATAACTGCCCGAAGGCCGGGCGCCAAGTTCGTCCAGTTGAAAAAGGCCACAAAAATGGGTGGGCTATAGCCTTGGGGGTGGGGCTGGCCAACTTCGTCCGCCCGGACTCGGAATGGCGCGAGACTTTGCGAGCGGCCTCCGTGTGCCATAAATAGGCCCCGGGCACAGCCGCGAACAAAAATAACCGCCCGAAGGCCTGGGCCCCAAGTTCGTCCAGCGGAAAAAGGCCACAAAAACGGGTGGGCTATAGCCTTGGGGGGTGGGGCTGGCCAACTTCGTCCGTCGGACTCGGAATGGTGCGAGACTATGCGAGCAGCCCCCGTGTGCCAAAAATAGGACACGGGCACAGCCGCGCCCAAAACTAACCGCCCGAAAGCCAGGGCGGCAAGTTCGTCCAGCAGAAAAAGGCCACAAAAACGGGTGGGCTATAGCCTTGGGGGGTGGGGCTGGCCAACTTCGTCCGCCGGACTCGGAATGGCGCGAGACTTTGCGAGCCACCTCCGTGTGCTAAAAATAGGCCCCGGGCTCAGCCGTGCCCAAAAATAACGGCCCGAAGGCCGGGGCAACAAGTTCGTCCAGCGGAAAAAGGTCGCAAAAACGGGTGGGCTATAGCCTTGGGGGGTGGGGCTGGCCAACTTCGTCCGCCGGACTTGGAATAGCGCGAGACTTTGCGAGCGGCCTCCATGTGCCAAAAATAGGCCCCGGGCACAGCCGCGCCCAAAAATAACCGCCCGAAGGCCGGGGCGCCAAGTTCGTCCAGCGGAAAAAGGCCGCAAAAACGGGTGGGCTATAGCCTTGGGGGGTGGGGCTGGCCCACTTCGTCGGCCGGACTCGGAATGGCGCGAGACTTTGCGAGCGACCTCCGTGTGCCAAAAAGAGGCCCCTGGCACAGCCGCGCCCAAAAATAACCGACTGAAGGCCGGGGCGCCAAGTTCGTCCAGCGGAAAAAGGCCGCAAAAACGGGTGGCTATAGCCTTGGGGGGTGGGGCTGGCCAACTTCGTCCGCCGGACTCGGAATCGCGCGAGACTTTCTGAGCCGCCTCCGTGTGCTAAAAATAGGCCCCGGGCACAGCCGTGCCCAAAAATAACGGCCCGAAGGCCGGGGCAACAAGTTCGTCCAGCGGAAAAAGGTCGCAAAAACGGGTGGGCTATAGCCTTGGGGGGTGGGGCTGGCCAACTTCGTCCGCCGGACTTGGAATGGCGCGAGACTTTGCGAGCGGCCTCCATGTGCCAAAAATAGGCCCCGGGCACAGCCGCGCCCAAAAATAACCGCCCGAAGGCCGGGGCGCCAAGTTCGTCCAGCGGAAAAAGGCCGCAAAAACGGGTGGGCTATAGCCTTGGGGGGTGGGGCTGGCCCACTTCGTCGGCCGGACTCGGAATGGCGCGAGACTTTGCGAGCGACCTCCGTGTGCCAAAAAGAGGCCCCTGGCACAGCCGCGCCCAAAAATAACCGACTGAAGGCCGGGGCGCCAAGTTCGTCCAGCGGAAAAAGGCCGCAAAAACGGGTGCCTATAGCCTTGGGGGGTGGGGCTGGCCAACTTCGTCCGCCGGACTCGGAATGGCGCGAGACTTTCTGAGGCGGCTCCGTGTGCCAAAAATAGGACGCGGGCACAGCCGCACTCAAAAATACCCGCACGAAGGCCGGGGCAACAAGTTCGTCCAGCGGAAAGAGGCCACAAAAACGGCTGGGCTATAGCCTTGGGGGGTGGGGCTGGCCAACTTCGTCCGCCGGACTCGCAATGGCGCGAGACTTTGCGAGGCGCCTCCGTGTGCCAAAAATAGGCCGCGGGCACAGCCGCGCCCAAAAATACCCGCCCGAAGGCCGGGGCGCCAAGTTCGTCCAACGGAAAGAGGCCACAAAAACAGGTGGGCAATAGCCTTGGGGGGTGGGGCTGGCCAACTTCGTCCGCCGGACTCGGAATGGCGCGAGACTTTGCGAGGTGGCTCCGTGTGCCAAAAATAGGCCGCGGACCCAGCCGCGCCCAAAAATACCCGCCCAAAGGCCGGGGCGCGAAGTTCGTCCAGCGGAAAGAAGCCACAAAAACGGGTGGACTATAGCCTCGGGGGGTGGGGCTGGCCCACTTCGTCCGCCGGACTCGGAATGGTGCGAGACTTTGTGAGGTGCCTCCGGGTGCCAAAAATAGGCCGCGGACACAGCCGCGCCCAAAAATACCCGCCCGAAGGCCGGGGCACCAAGTTCGTCCAGCGGAAAGAGGCCACAAAAACGGCTGGGCTATAGCCTTGGGGGGTGGGGCTGACCAACTTCGTCTGCCGGACTCGGAATGGCGCGAGACTTTACGAGGCGCCTCCGTGTGACAAAAATAGGCCGCGGGGACAGCCGCGCCCAAAAATACCCGGCCGAAGGCCGGGGCGTCAAGTTCGTCCAGCGGAAAAAGGCCACAAAAACGGGTGGGCAATAGCCTTAGGGGGTGGGGCTGGCCAACTTCGTCCGCCGGACTCGGAATGGCGCGAGACTTTGCGAGGCGGATCCGTGTGCCAAAAATAGGCCGCGGACCCAGCCGCGCCCAAAAATACCCGCCCAAAGGCCGGGGCGCGAAGTTCGTCCAGCGGAAAGAAGCCACAAAAACGGGTGGGCTATAGCCTCGGGGGGTGGGGCTGGCCAACTTCGTCCGCCGGACTCGGAATGGTGCGAGACTTTGTGAGGTGCCTCCGGGTGCCAAAAATAGGCCGCGGACACAGCCGCGCCCAAAAATACCCGCCCGAAGGCCGGGGCACCAAGTTCGTCCAGCGGAAAGAGGCCACAAAAACGGCTGGGCTATAGCCTTGGGGGGTGGGGCTGACCAACTTCGTCTGCCGGACTCGGAATGGCGCGAGACTTTACGAGGCGCCTCCGTGTGACAAAAATAGGCCGCGGGGACAGCCGCGCCCAAAAATATCCGGCCGAAGGCCGGGGCGCCAAGTTCGTCCAGCGGAAAAAGGCCACAAAAACGGGTGGGCTATACCTTGGGGGGTGGGGCTGGCCAACTTCGTCCGCCGGACTCGGAATGGCGCGAGACTTTGCGAGCGGCCTCCGTGTGCCAAAAATAGGTCCCGGGTAAAGCCGCACCCAAAAATAACTGCCCGAAGGCCGGGGCGCCAAGTTCGTCCAGCGGAAAGAGGCCACAAAAACGGGTGGGCTATAGCCTTGGGGGGTGGGGCTGGCCAACTTCGTCCGCCGGACTCGGAATGGCGCGAGACTTTGCGAGGCGGCTCCGTGTGCCAAAAATAGGCCACGGCCACAGCCGTGCCCAAAAATACCCGCCCGAAGGCCGGGGCGCCAAGTTCGTCCAGCGGAAAGAGGCCACAAAAACGGGTGGGCTATAGCCTTGGGGGGTGGGGCTCGCCAACTTTGTCCGCCGGACTTGGAATGGCGCGAGACTTTACGAGGTGGCTCCGTGTGCCAAAAATAGGCCGCGGGCACAGCCGCGCCCAAAAATCCCCGCTCGAAGGCCGGGGCGCCAAGTTCGTCCAGCGGAAAGAGGCCACAAAAACGGGTGGGCTATAGCCTTGGGGGGTGGGGCTGGCCAACTTCGTCCGCCGGACTCGGAATGGTGCGAGACTTTGTGAGGCGCCTCCGTGTGCAAAAAAAAGGCCGGGGACGCAGCCGCGCCCAAAAATACCCGCCCGAAGGCCGGGGCAACAAGTTCGTCCAGCGGAAAGAGGCCACAAAAACGGCTGGGCTATAGCCTTGGGGGGTGGGGCTGGCCAACTTCGTCCGCCGGACTCGCAATGGCGCGAGACTTTGTGAGGCACCTCCGTGTGCCAAAAATAGGCCGCGGGCACAGCCGCGCCCAAAAATACCCGCCCGAAGGCCGAGGCGCCAAGTTCGTCCAACGGAAAGAGGCCACAAAAACGGGTGGGCTATAGCCTTGGGGGGTGGGGCTGGCCAACTTCGTCCGTCGGACTCGGAATGGCGCGAGACTTTGCGAGGCACCTCCGTGTGCCAAAAATAGGCCGCGGGCACAGCCGCGCCCAAAAATACCCGCCCGAAGGCCGAGGCGCCAAGTTCGTCCAACGGAAAGAGGCCACAAAAACGGGTGGGCTATAGCCTTGGGGGGTGGGGCTGGCCAACTTCGTCCGTCGGACTCGGAATGGCGCGAGACTTTGCGAGGCACCTCCGTGTGCCAAAAATAGGCCGCGGGCACAGCCACGTCCAAAAATAACGGCCCGAAGGTCGGGGTGCCAAGTTCGTCCAGCGGAAAATGGCCACAAAAACGAGTGCGCTATAGCCTTGGGGGGTGGGGCGGGCCGACTTCGTCCGCCGGACTCGGAATGGCGCAAGACTTTGCGAGGCCCCTCCGTGTGCTAAAAATAGGCCGCGGGCACAGCCGCGCCCAAAAATACCCGCCCGAAGGCCGGGGCGCCAAGTTCGTCCAGCGGAAAATGGCCACAAAAACGGGTGGGCTATAGCCTTGGGGGGTGGGGCTGGCCCACTTCGTCCGCCGGACTCCGAATGGCGCGAGACCTTGCGAGCGGCCTCCGTGTGCCAAAAATAGGCCCCGGGCACAGCCGCGCCCAAAAATTACCGCTCGAAGGCCGGGCCGCCAAGTTCGTCCAGCGGAAAAACGCCACAGAAAAGGGTGGGCTATAGCCTTGGGGGGTGGGGCTGGCCAATTTCGTCCGCCGGACTCGGAATGGCGCGAGACTTTGCGAGTGGCCTCCGTGTGCCAAAAATTGCCCCGGGCACAGCCGCGCCCAAAAAAAACAGCCCGAAGGCCGGGGCGCCAAGTTCGTCCAGCGGAAAAAGGCCACAAAAACGGGTGGGCTATAGCCTTGGGGGGTGGGGCTGGCCAACTTCGTCCGCCGGACTCGGAATGACGCGAGACTTTGCGAGCGGCCTCCGTGTGCCAAAAATAGGACTCGGGCACAGCCGCGTCCAAAAATAACCGCCCGAAGGCAGGGGCGCCAAGTTCGTCCAGCGGAAAAAGGACACAAAAACTGGTGGGCTATGGCCTTGGGGGGTGGGGCTGGCCAACTTCGACCGCCGGACTCGGAATGGCGCAAGACCTTGCGAGCGGCATCCATGTGCCAAAAATAAGCCCCGGACACAGCCGCGCCCAAAATTAACCGCCTGAAGGCCGGGGCGCCAAGTTCGTCTAGCGGAAAAAGGCCACAGAAACGGGTGGGCAATAGCCTTGGGGGGTGGGGCTGGCCCACTTCGTCCGCCGGACTCGGAATGCCGCGAGACTTTGCGAGGGCCCTCTGTGCGCCAAAAATAGGCCGCGGACACAGCCGCGCCCGAAAATAACCGCCCGAAGGCTGGGGCGCCAAGTTCGTCCAGCGGAAAAATGGCCAAAAAACGGGTGGGCTATAGCCTTGGGGGGAGGGGCTGACCAACTTCGTCCGCCGGACTCGGAATGGGGCGAGACTTTGCGAGTGGCCTCCGCGTGCCAAAAATTGGCCACGGTGACAGCCGCGCCCAAAAATAACCGCCCGAAGGCCGGGGCGCGAAGTTCGTCCAGTGGAAAAATGGGCAAAAAACGGGTGGGCTATAGCCTTGGGGGGAGGGGCTGGCCAACTTCGTCCGCCGGACTCGGAATGGGGCGAGACTTTGCGAGCAGCCTTCGCGTGCTGAGAATAGGCCGCGGACACAGCCGCGCCCAAAAATTACCGCTCGAAGGCCGGGCCGCCAAGTTCGTCCAGCGGAAAAACGCCACAGAAAAGGGTGGGCTATAGCCTTGGGGGGTGGGGCTGGCCAATTTCGTCCGCCGGACTCGGAATGGCGCGAGACTTTGCGAGCGGCCTCCGTGTGCCAAAAATAGGACTCGGGCACAGCCGCGCCCAAAAATAACCCCCCGAAGGCCGGGCCGCCAAGTTCGTCCAGCGGAAAAAGGCCACAAAAACGGGTGAGCTACAGCCTTGGTGGGTGGCGCTGGCCCACTTCGTCCGCCGGACTCGGAATGGCGTGAGACTTTGCGAGGGCCCTCCGTGTGTCAAAAATAGGCCGCGGACACAGCCGCGCCCGAAAATAACCGCCCGAAGGCTGGGGCGCCAAGTTCGTCCAGCGGAAAAATGGCCAAAAAACGGGTGGGCTATAGCCTTTGGGGGAGGGGCTGGCCAACTTCATCTGCCGGACTCGGAATGGGGCGAGACTTTGTGAGCAGCCTTCGCGTGCCGAAAATAGGCCGCGGACACAGCCGCGCCCGAAAATAACCGCCCGAAGGCCGGGCCGCCAAGTTCGTCCAGCGGAAAAATGGCCAAAACACGGGTGGGCTATAGCCTTGGGGGGAGGGGCTGGCCAATTTCATCCGCCGGACTCGGAATGGGGCGAGACTTTGCGAGCAGCCTTCGCGTGCCGAAAATAGGCCGCGGACACAGCCACGCCCGAAAATAACCGCCCGAAGGCCGGGGCGCCAAGCTCGTCCAGCGGAAAAAGGCCACAAAAACGGGTGGGCTATAGCCTTGGGGGGTGGGGCTGGCCGACTTTGTCCGCCGGACTCGGAATGGGGCGAGACTTTGCGAGCGGCCTCCGCGTGCCAAAAATAGGCCGCGGACACAGCCGCACCCGAAAATAACCGCCCGAAGGCTGGGGCGCCAAGTTCGTCCAGCGGAAAAATGGCCAAAAAACGGGTGGGCTATAGCCTTGGGGGGAGGGGCTGGCCAACTTCATCCGCCGGACTCGGAATGGGGCGAGACTTTGCGAGCAGCCTTCGCGTGCCGAAAATAGGCCGCGGACACAGCCGAGCCCGAAAATAACCGCCCGAAGGCCGGGCCGCCAAGTTCGTCCAGCGGAAAAATGGCCAAAAAACGGGTGGGCTATAGCCTTGGGGGGAGGGGCTGGCCAATTTCATCCGCCGTACTCGGAATGGGGCGAGACTTTGCGAGCAGCCTTCGCGTGCTGAAAATAGGCCGCGGACACAGCCACGCCCGAAAATAACCACCCGAAGGCCGGGGCGCCAAGTTCGTCCAGCGGAAAAATGGCCAAAAAACGGGTGGGCTATAGCCTTGGGGGGAGGGGCTGGCCAACTTCATCCGCCGGATTCGGAATGGGGCGAGACTTTGCGAGCAGCCTTCGCGTGCCGAAAATAGGCCGCGGACACAGCCGCGCCCGAAAATAACCGCACGAAGGCCGGGCCGCCAAGTTCGTCCAGCGGAAAAATGGCCAAAAAACGGGTGGGCTATAGCCTTGGGGGGAGGGGCTGGCCAATTTCATCCTCCGGACTCGGAATGGGGCGAGACTTTGCGAGCAGCCTTCGCGTGCTGAAAATAGGCCGCGGACACAGCCACGCCCGAAAATAACCGCCCGAAGGCCGGGGCGCCAAGCTCGTCCAGCGGAAAAAGGCCACAAAAACGGATGGGCTATAGCCTTGGGGGGTGGGGCTGGCCAACTTCGTCCGCCGGACTCGGAATGACGCGAGACTTTGCGAGCGGCCTCCGTGTGCCAAAAATAGGACTCGGGCACAGCCGCGCCCAAAAATAACCCCCCGAAGGCCGGGCCGCCAAGTTCGTCCAGCGGAAAAAGGCCACAAAAACGGGTGAGCTACAGCCTTGGTGGGTGGCGCTGGCCCACTTCGTCCGCCGGACTCGGAATGGCGTGAGACTTTGCGAGGGCCCTCCGTGTGTCAAAAATAGGCCGCGGACACAGCCGCGCCCAAAAATAACCGCCCGAAGGCTGGGGCGCCAAGTTCGTCCAGCGGAAAAATGGCCAAAAAACGGGTGGGCTATAGCCTTGGGGGGAGGGGCTGGCCAACTTCATCCGCCGGACTCGGAATGGGGCGAGACTTTGTGAGCAGCCTTCGCGTGCCGAAAATAGGCCGCGGACACAGCCGCGCCCGAAAATAACCGCCCGAAGGCCGGGCCGCCAAGTTCGTCCAGCGGAAAAATGGCCAAAACACGGGTGGGCTATAGCCTTGGGGGGAGGGGCTGGCCAATTTCATCCGCCGGACTCGGAATGGGGCGAGACTTTGCGAGCAGCCTTCGCGTGCCGAAAATAGGCCGCGGACACAGCCACGCCCGAAAATAACCGCCCGAAGGCCGGGGCGCCAAGCTCGTCCAGCGGAAAAAGGCCACAAAAACGGGTGGGCTATAGCCTTGGGGGGTGGGGCTGGCCGACTTTGTCCGCCGGACTCGGAATGGGGCGAGACTTTGCGAGCGGCCTCCGCGTGCCAAAAATAGGCCGCGGACACAGCCGCACCCGAAAATAACCGCCCGAAGGCTGGGGCGCCAAGTTCGTCCAGTGGAAAAATGGCCAAAAAACGGGTGGGCTATAGCCTTGGGGGGAGGGGCTGGCCAACTTCATCCGCCGGACTCGGAATGGGGCGAGACTTTGCGAGCAGCCTTCGCGTGCCAAAAATAGGCCGCGGACACAGCCGCGCCCGAAAATAACCGCCCGAAGGCCGGGCCGCCAAGTTCGTCCAGCGGAAAAATGGCCAAAAAACGGGTGGGCTATAGCCTTGGGGGGAGGGGCTGGCCAATTTCATCCGCCGGACTCGGAATGGGGCGAGACTTTGCGAGCAGCCTTCGCGTGCTGAAAATAGGCCGTGGACACAGCCACGCCCGAAAAAAACCGCCCGAAGGCCGGGGCGCCAAGCTCGTCCAGCGGAAAAAGGCCACAAAAACGGGTGGGCTATAGCCTTGGGGGGTGGCGCTGGCCGACTTTGTCCGCCGGACTCGGAATGGGGCAAGACTTTACGAGCAGCCTCCGCGTGCCAAAAATAGGCCGCGGACACAGCCGCGCCCGAAAATAACCGCCCGAAGGCCGGGGCGCCAAGTTCGTCCAGCGGAAAAATGGCCAAAAAACGGGTGGGCTATAGCCTTGGGGGGAGGGGCTGACCAACTTCGTCCGCCGGACTCGGAATGGGGCGAGACTTTGCGAGTGGCCTCCGCGTGCCAAAAATTGGCCACGGTGACAGCCGCGCCCAAAAATAACCGGCCGAAGGCCGGGGCGCGAAGTTCGTCCAGTGGAAAAATGGGCAAAAAACGGGTGGGCTATAGCCTTGGGGGGAGGGGCTGGCCAACTTCGTCCGCCGGACTCGGAATGGGGCGAGACTTTGCGAGCAGCCTTCGCGTGCTGAAAATAGGCCGCGGACACAGCCGCGCCCGAAAATAACCGCCGGAAGGCCGGGGCGCCAAGTTCGTCCAGCGGAAAAATGGCCAAAAAGCGGGTGGGCTATAGCCTTGGGGGGAGGGGCTGACCAACTTCTTTCGCCGGACTCGGAATGGGGCGAGACTTTGCGAACAGCCTCCGCGTGCCAAAAATAGGCCGCGGGCACAGCCGCGCCCAAAAATAAACGCCCGAAGGCCAGGGCGCCAAGTTCGTCCAGCGGAAAAATGGCCAAAAAACGGTGGGCTATAGCCTTGGGGGGAGGGGCTGGCCAACTTCATCCGCCGGACTCGGAATGGGGCGAGACTTTGCGAGCAGCCTTCGCGTGCCGAAAATAGGCCGCGGACACAGCCGCGCCCGAAAATAACCGCCCGAAGGCCGGGGCACCAAGTTCGTCCAGCGGAAAAATGGCCAAAAAACGGGTGGGCTATAGCCTTGGGGGGAGGGGCTGGCCAATTTCATCCGCCGGACTCGGAATGGGGCGAGACTTTGCGAGCAGCCTTCGAGTGCCGAAAATAGGCCGCGGACACAACCGCGCCCGAAAATAACCACCCGAAGGCCGGGGCGCCAAGCTCGTCCAGCGGAAAAAGGCCACAAAAACGGGTGGGCTATAGCCTTGGGGGGTGGGGCTGGCCGACTTCGTCCGCCGGACTCGGAATGGGGCGAGACTTTGCGAGCGGCCTCCGCGTGCCAAAAATAGGCCGCGGACACAGCCGCACCCGAAAATAACCGCCCGAAGGCCGGGGCGCCAAGTTCGTCCAGCGGAAAAATGGCCAAAAAACGGGTGGGCTATAGCCTTGGGGGGAGGGGCTGACCAACTTCGTCCGCCGGACTCGGAATGGGGCGAGACTTTGCGAGTGGCCTCCGCGTGCCAAAAATTGGCCGCGGTGACAGCCGCGCCCAAAAATAACCGCCCGAAGGCCGGGGCGCGAAGTTCGTCCAGTGGAAAAATGGGCAAAAAACGGGTGGGCTATAGCCTTGGGGGGAGGGGCAGGCCAACTTCGTCCGCCGGACTCGGAATGGGGCGAGACTTTGCAAGCAGCCTTCGCGTGCCAAAAATAGGCCGCGGACACAGCCGCGCCCGAAAATAACCGCCCGAAGGCCGGGGCGCCAAGGTCGTCCAGCGGAAAAATGGCCAAAAAGCGGGTGGGCTATAGCCTTGGGGGTAGGGGCTGACCAACTTCGTTCCCCGGACTCGGAATGGGGCGAGACTTTGCGAACGGCCTCCGCGTGCCAAAAATAGGCCGCGGGCACAGCCGCGCCCAAAAATAAATGCCCGAAGGCCGGGGCGCCAAGTTCGTCCAGCGGAAAAATGGCCAAAAAACGGGTGGGCTATAGCCTTGGGGGGAGGGGCTGGCCAACTTCGTCCGCCGGACTCGGAATGGGGCGAGACTTTGCGAGCAGCCTTCGCGTGCCGAAAATAGGCCGCGGACACAGCCGCGCCCGAAAATAACCGCCCGAAGGCCGGGGGGCCAAGTTCGTCCAGCGGAAAAATGTCCAAAAAACGGGTGGGTTATAGCCTTGGGGGGAGGGGCTGGCCAACTTCGTCCGCTGGACTCGGAATGGGGCGAGACTTTGCGAGCGGCCTACGCGTGCCAAAAATTGGCCGCGGTCACAACCGCGCCCAAAAATAACCGCCCGAAGGCCGGCGCGCCCCAACCCCACAGCGGAAAAATGGCCAAAAAAGGGGTGGGCTATAGCCTTGGGGGGAGGGGCTGGCCAACTTCGTCCGCCGGACTCGGAATGGGGCGAGACTTTGCGAGCAGCCTCCGCGTGCCAAAAATAGGCCGTGGACACAACCGCGCCCAAAAATAACCACCCGAAGGCCGGGGCGCCAAGTTCGTCCAGCAGAAAAATGGCCAAAAAACGGGTGGGCTATAGCCTTGGGGGGAGGGGCTGACCAACTTCGTCCGCCGGACTCGGAATGGGGCGAGACTTTGCGAGTGGCCTCCGCGTGCCAAAAATTGGCCGTGGTGACAGCCGCGCCCAAAAATAACCGCCCGAAGGCCGGGGCGCGAAGTTCGTCCAGTGGAAAAATGGGCAAAAAACGGGTGGGCTATAGCCTTGGGGGGAGGGGCTGGCCAACTTCGTCCACCGGACTCGGAATGGGGCGAGACTTTGCGAGCGGCCTCCGCGTGCCAAAAATAGGCCGCGGGCACAGCCGCGCCCAAAAATAACCGCCCGAAGGGCGGGGCGCCAAGTTCGTCCAGCGGAAAAATTGCCAAAAAACGGGTGGGCTATAGCCTTGGGGGGAGGGGTTGGCCCACTTCGTCCGCCGGACTCGGAATGGGGAGAGACTTTGCAAACGGCCTCCGCGAGCCAAAAATAGGCCATGGGCACAGCCGCGCACAAAAATAACCCCCCGAAGGTCGTTGCGCCCAAACCCCCCAGCGGAAAAATGGCCAAAAAACGGGTGGGCTATAGCCTTGGGGGGAGGGGCTGGCCCACTTCGTCCGCCAGACTCGGAATGGGGCGAGACTTTGCGAGCGACCTCCGCGTGCCAAAATTAGGCCGCGGGCACAGTCGCGCCCAAAAAATAATCTCCCGAAGGCCGGGGCGCAAAGTTCGTCCAGCGGAAAAATGGGCAAAAAACGGGTGGGCTATAGCCTTGGGGGGAGGGGCTGGCCAACTTCGTCCGCCGGACTCGGAATGGGGCGAGACTTTGCGAGCAGACTTCGCGTGCCAAAAATAGGCCGCGGACACAACCGCGCCCAAAAATAACCGCCCGAAGGTGGGAGCGCCAAGTTCGTCCAGCGAAAAAATGACCAAAAAACGTGTGGGCTATAGCCTTGGGGGGAGGGGCTGGCCCACTTCGTCCGCCGGACTCGGAATGGGGCGAGACTTTGCAAACGGCCTCCGCGAGCCAAAAATAGGCCACGGGCACAGCCGCGCCCAAAAATAACCCCCCGAAGGTCGTTACGCCCAAACCCCCCGGCGGAAAAATGGCCAAAAAACGGGTGGGCTATAGCCTTGGGGGGAGGGGCTGGCCAACTTCGTCCGCCGGACTCGGAATGGGGCGAGACTTTGCGTGCGACCTCCGCGTGCCAAAATTAGGCCGCGGGCACAGTCGCGCCCATTAAATAACCTCCCGAAGGCCGGGGCGCGAAGTTCGTCCAGCGGAAAAATGGGCAAAAAACGGGTGGGCTATAGCCTTGGGGGGAGGGGCTGGCCAACTTCGTCCGCCGGACTCGGAATGGGGCGAGACTTTGCGAGCCGACTTCGCGTGCCAAAAATAGGCCGCGGACACAACCGCGCCCAAAAATAACAGCCCGAAGGTCGGCGCGCCAAGTTCGTCCAGCGGAAAAATGACCAAAAAACGTGTGGGCTATAGCCTTGGGGGGAGGGGCTGGCCCACTTCGTCCGCCAGACTCGGAATGGGGCGAGACTTTGCGAGCGGCCTCCGCGTGCCAAAAATAGGCCGCGGGCACAGTCGCGCTCAAAAAATAACCGCCCGAAGGCCGGGGCGCGAAGTTCGTCCAGCAGAAAAATGGGCAAAAAACGGGTGGGCTATAGCCTTGGGGGGAGGGGCTGGCCACCTTCGTCCGCCGGACTCGGAATGGGGCGAGACTTTTCGAGCTGCCTACGCGTGCCAAAAATAGGCCGGGGACACAACCGCGCCCAAAAATAACCGCCCGAAGGTCGGCGCGCCAAGTTCGTCCAGCGAAAAAATGGCCAAAAAACGGGTGGGCTATAGCCTTGGGGGGAGGGGCTGGCCAACTTCGTCCGCCGGACTCGGAATGGGGCGAGACTTTGCGAGCGACCTCCGCGTGCCAAAAATAGGCCGCGGGCACAGTCGCGCCCAAAAAATAACCACCCAAAGGCCGGGGCGCGAAGTTCGTCCAGCGGAAAAATGGGCAAAAAACGGGTGGGCTATAGCCTTGGGGGGAGGGGCTGGCAAACTTCGTCCGCCGGACTCGGAATGGGGCGAGACTTTGTGAGCAGCCTTCGCGTGCCAAAAATAGGCCGCGGACACAACCGCGCCCAAAAATAACCGCCCGAAGGTCGGCGCGCCAAGTTCGTCCAGCGGAAAAATGACCAAAAAACGTGTGTGCTATAGCCTTGGGGGGAGGGGCTGGCCCACTTCGTCCGCCAGACTCGGAATGGGGCGAGACTTTGCGAGCGGCCTCCGCGTGCCAAAAATAGGCCGCGGCCACAGTCGCGCCCAAAAAATAACCGCCCGAAGGCTGGGGCGCGAAGTTCGTCCAGCGGAAAAATGGGCAAAAAACGGGTGGGCTATAGCCTTGGGGGGAGGGGTTGGCCAACTTCGTCCGCCGGACTCGGAATGTGGCGAGACTTTTCGGGCCACCTACGCGTGCCAAAAATAGGCCGGGGACACAACCGTGCCCAAAAATAACCGCCCGAAGGTCGGCACGCCAAGTTCGTCCAGCGAAAAAATGGCCAAAAAACGGGTGGGCTATAGCCTTGGGGGGAGGGGCTGGCCAACTTCGTCTGCCGGACTCGGAATGGGGCGAGACTTTGCGAGCGACCTCCACGTGCCAAAAATAGGCCGCGGGCACAGTCGCGCCCAAAAAATAACCTCCCAAAGGCCGGGGCGCGAAGTTCGTCCAGCGCAAAAATGGGCAAAAAACGGGTGGGCTATAGCCTTGGGGGGAGGGGCTGGCAAACTTCGTCCGCCGGACTCGGAATGGGGCGAGACTTTGCGAGCAGCCTTCGCGTGGCAAAAATAGGCCGGGGACACAACCGCGCCCAAAAATAACCGCCCGAAGGTCGGCGCGCCAAGTTCGTCCAGCGAAAAAATGGCCAAAAAACGGGTGGGCTATAGCCTTGGGGGGAGGGGCTGGCCAACTTCGTCCGCCGGACTCGGAATGGGGCGAGACTTTGCGAGCGACCTCCGCGTGCCAAAAATAGGCCGCGGGCATAGTCGCGCCCAAAAAATAACCTCCCAAAGGCCGGGGCGCGAAGTTCGTCCAGCGGAAAAATGGGCAAAAAACGGGTGGGCTATAGCCTTGGGGGGAGGGGCTGGCAAACTTCGTCCGCCGGACTCGGAATGGGACGAGACTTTACGAGCAGCCTTCGCGTGCCAAAAATAGGCCCCGGGCACAGCCGCGCCCAAAAATAACTGCCCGAAGGCCGGGGCGTCAAGTTCGTCCAGCGGAAAAAGCCACAAAAACGGGTGGGCTATAGCCTTGGGGGGTGGGGCTGGCCAACTTCGTCCGCCGGAATCGGAATGGCGCGAGACTTTGCGAGCGGCCTCCGTGTGCCAAAAATAGGCCCCGGGCACAGCCGCACCCAAAAATAACTGCCCGAAGGCCGGGGCGCCAAGTTCGTCCAGCGGAAAAAGGCCACAAAAACGGGTGGGCTATAGCCTTGGGGGGTGGGGCTGGCCAACTTCGTCCGCCGGACTCGGAATGGCGCGAGACTTTACGAGCGGCCTCCGTGTGCCAAAAATAGGCCGCGGGCACAGCCGCGCCCAAAAATAACCGCCCGAAGGCCGGGGCGCCAAGTTCGTCCAGCGGAAAAAGGCCACAAAAACGGGTGGGCTATAGCCTTGGGGGGTGGGGCTGGCCCACTTCGTCCGCCGGACTCGGAATGGCGCGAGACTTTGCGAGCGGCCCCCGTGTGCCAAAAATAGGCCGTGGGCACAGCCGCGCCCAAAAATAACCTCCCGAAGGCCGGGGCGCCAAGTTCGTCCAGCGGAAAAAGGCCACAAAAACGGGTGGGCTATAGCCTTGGGGGGTGGGGCTGGCCAACTTCGTCTGCCGGACTCGGAATGGCGCGAGACTTTGCGAGCGGCCTCCGTGTGCGAAAAATTGGCCCCGGACACAGCCGCGCCCAAAAATAACCGCCCTAAGGCCGGGGCGCCAAGTTGGTCCAGCGGAAAAAGGCCACAAAAACGGGTGGGCTATAGCCTTGGGGGGTGGGGCTGGCCGACTTCGTCCGCCGGACTCGGAATGGCGCGAGACTTTGCGAGTGGCCTCCGTGTGCCAAATATAGGCAACGGGCACAGCCGCGCCCAAAAATAACTGGCCGAAGGCCGGGGCGCCAAGTTCGTCCAGCGGAAAAAGGCCTCAAAAACGGGTGGGTTATAGCCTTGGGGGGTGGGGCTAGCCCACTTCGTCCGCCAGACTCGGAATGGCGCGAGACTTTGCCAGCGGCCTCCGTGTGCCAAAAATAGGCCCCGGGCACAGCCGCGCCCAAAAATAACCGCCCGATGGCCAGGGCGTCAAGTTCGTCCAGCGGAAAAAGCCACAAAAACGGGTGGGCTATAGCCTTGGGGGGTGGGGCTGGCCAACTTCGTCCGCCGGAATCGGAATGGCGCGAGACTTTGCGAGCGGCCTCCGTGTGCCAAAAATAGGCCCCGGGCACAGCCGCGCCCAAAAATAACTGCCCGAAGGCCGGGGCGCCAAGTTCGTCCAGCGGATAAAGGCCACAAAAACGGGTGGGCTATAGCCTTGGGGGGTGGGGCTGGCCAACTTCGTCCGCCGGACTCGGAATGGCGCGAGACTTTACGAGCGGCCTCCGTGTGCCAGAAATAGGCCGCGGGCACAGCCGCGCCCAAAAATAACCGCCCGAAGGCCGGGGCGCCAAGTTCGTCCAGTGGAAAAAGGCCACAAAATCGGGTGGGCTATAGCCTTGGGGGGTGGGGCTGGCCCACTTCGTCCGCCGGACTCGGAATGGCGCGAGACTTTGCGAGCGGCCCCCGTGTGCCAAAAATAGGCCGTGGGCACAGCCGCGCCCAAAAATAACCTCCCGAAGGCCGGGGCGCCAAGTTCGTCCAGCGGAAAAAGGCCACAAAAACGGGTGGGCTATAGCCTTGGGGGGTGGGGCTGGCCAACTTCGTCTGCCGGACTCGGAATGGCGCGAGACTTTGCGAACGGCCTCCGTGTGCCAAAAATAGGCAGCGGGCACAGCCACGCACAAAAATAACTGCCCGATGGCCGGGTCGCAAAGTTCGTCCAGCGGAAAAAGGCCACAAAAACGGGTGGGCTATAGACTTGGGAGGTGGGGCTAGCCAACTTCGTCCGCCGGACTCGGAACAGCGCGAGACTTTGCGAGGGGCCTCCGTGTGCCAAAAATAGGCAGCGGGCACAGCCGCGCCCAAAAAAAAAGCCCGATGGCCGGGGCGCGAAGTTCGTCCAGCGGAAAAAGGCCACAAAAACTGGTGGGCTATAGCCTTGGGAGGTGGGGCTGGCCAACTTCGTCCGCCGGACTCGGAATGGCGCGAGACTTTGCGAGGGTCCTCCGTGTGCCAAAAATAGGCAGCGGGCACAGCCGCGCACAAAAATAACCCCCCGAAGGCCGGGGCGCCAAGTTCGTCCAGCGGAAAAAGGCCACAAAAACGGGTAGGCTACAGACTTGGGAGGTGGGGCTAGCCAACTTCGTCCGCCGGACTCGGAACTGTGCGAGACTTTGCGAGGGACCTCCGTGTGCCAAAAATAGGCAGCGGGCACAGCCGCGCTCAAAAATAACCGACCGATGGCCGGGGCGCGAAGTTCATCCAGCGGAAAAAGGCCACAAAAACGGGTGGGTTATAGCCTTGGGAGGTGGGGCTGGCCAACTTCGTCCGCCGGACTCGGAATGGCGCGAGACTTTGCGAGGGTCCTCCGTGTGCCAAAAATAGGCCGCGGGCACAGCCGCGCACAAAAATAACCGCCCGATGGCCGGGGCGCGAAGTTCGTCCAGCGGAAAAAGGCCACAAAAACGGGTGGGCTATAGCCTTGGGAGGTGGGGCTGGCCAACTTCGTCCGCCGGACTCGGAATGGCGCGAGACTTTGCGAGGGTCCTCCGTGTGCCAAAAATAGGCCGTGGGCACAGCCGCGCCCAAAAATAGCTGCCCGAAGGCCGGGGCGCCAAGTTCGTCCAGCGGAAAAAGGCCACAAAAACGGGTGGGCTGTAGACTTGGGGGGTGGGGCTGGCCAACTTCGTCCGCCGGACTCGGAATGGCGCGAGATTTTGCGAGCCGCCTCCCTGTGCCAAAAATAGGCCGCTTGCACAGCCGCGCCCAAAAATACCCACCCGAAGGCCGGGGCGCCAAGTTCGTCCAGCGGAAAAAGGCCACAAAAACGGGTGGGCTATAGCCTTGGGGGGTGGGGCTGGCCAACTTCATCCGCCGGACTCGGAATGGCGCGAGACTTTCTGAGGTGGCTCCGTGTGCCGAAAATTGGCCGCGGGCACAGCCGCGCCCAAAAATACCCGCCCGAAGGCCGGGGCGCCAAGTTCGTCCAGCGGAAAAAGGCCACAAAAACGGGTGGGCTATAGCCTTGGGGGGTGGGGCTGGCCAACTTCGTCCGCCGGACTCGGAATGGTGCGAGACTTTGCGAGGGTCCTCCGTGTGCAAAAAATAGGCCGCGGGCACAGCCGTGCCAGAAAATAACCACCCGAAGGCCGGGGCGCCAAGTTCGTCCAGCGGAAAAAGGCCACAAAAACGGGTGGGCTATAGCCTTGGGGGGTGGGGCTGGCCAACTTCGTCCGCCGGACTCGGAATGGCGCGAGACTTTGCGAGGCGCCTCCGTGTCCCAAAAATAGGCCTCGGGGACTGCTGCGCCAAAAAATACATGCCCGAAGGCCGGGGCGCCAAGTTCGTCCAGCGGAAAAAGGCCACAAAAACGGGTGGGCTATAGCCTTGGGGGGTGGGGCTGGCCAACTTCGTCCGCCGGAATCGGAATGGCGTGAGACTTTGCGAGCGGACTCCGTGTGCCAAAAATAGGCCCCGGGCACAGCCGCGCCCAAAAATAACCGCCCGAAGGCCGGGGCGCGAAGTTCGTCCAGCGGAAAAAGGCCACAAAAACGGGTGTGCTATACCCTTGGGGGGTGGGGCGGGCCAACTTCGTCCGCCGGACTCGGAATAGCGTGAGACTTTGCGAGCGGCCTCCGTGTGCGAAAAATTGGCCCCGGACACAGCCGCGCCCAAAAATAACCGCCCTAAGGCCGGGGCGCCAAGTTGGTCCAGCGGAAAAAGGCCACAAAAACGGGTGGGCTATAGCCTTGGGGGGTGGGGCTGGCCGACTTCGTCCGCCGGACTCGGAATGGCGCGAGACTTTGCGAGTGGCCTCTGTGTGCCAAATATAGGCAACGGGCACAGCCGCGCCCAAAAATAACTGGCCGAAGGCCGGGGCGCCAAGTTCGTCCAGCGGAAAAAGGCCTCAAAAACGGGTGGGTTATAGCCTTGGGGGGTGGGGCTAGCCCACTTCGTCCGCCAGACTCGGAATGGCGCGAGACTTTGCCAGCGGCCTCCGTGTGCCAAAAATAGGCCCCGGGCACAGCCGCGCCCAAAAATAACTGCCCGATGGCCAGGGCGCCAAGTTCGTCCAGCGGAAAAAGCCACAAAAACGGGTGGGCTATAGCCTTGGGGGGTGGGGCTGGCCAACTTCGTCCGCGGGACTCGGAATGGGATGAGAGTTTGCGAGCGGCCTCCGCATGCCAAAAATAGGCCGTGGGCACAGCTGCGCCCAAAAATAACCGCCCGAAGGCCGGGGCGCCAAGTTCGTCCAGCGGAAAAATGGCCAAAAAACGGGTGTGCTATAGCCTTGGGGGGAGGGGCTGCCCAACTTCGTCCGCCGGACTCGGAATGGGACGAGACTTTGCGAGCGGCCTCCGTGTGCCAAAAATAGGCCGCGGGCACAGCCACGCCCAAAAATAACTGCCCGAAGGCCGGGGCGCCAAGTTCGTCCAGCGGAAAAATGGCAAAAAAACGGGTGGGCTGTAGCCTTGGGGGGAGGGGCTGGCCAACATCGTCCGCCGGACTCGGAATGGGGCGAGACTTTGCGAGCGGCCTCCGCATGCCAATAATGGGCCGCGGGCACAGCCGCGCCCAAAAATAACCACCCGAAGGGCGGGGCGCTAAGTTCGTCCAGCGGAAAAATTGCCAAAAAACGGGTGGGCTATAGCCTTGGGGGGAGGGGTTGGCCCACTTCGTCCGCCGGGCTCGGAATGGGGCGAGACTTTGTCAGCGGCCTCCGCGAGCCAAAAACAGGCCACGGGCACAGTCGCGCCCAAAAATAACCCCCCGAAGGTCGTTGCGCCCAAACCCCCCAGCGGAAAAATGGCCAAAAAACGGGTGGGCTATAGCCTTGGGGGGAGGGGCTGGCCAACTTCGTCCGCCGGACTCGGAATGGGGCGAGACTTTGCGAGCGGCCTCCGCGTGCCAAAAATAGGCCGCGGCCGCAGCCGTACCAAAACTAAACGCCCGAAGGCCAGCGCGCCCAAACCCCCCAGCGTAAAAATGGCCAAAAAAGGGGTGGGCTATAGCCTTGGGGAGAGGGGCTGGAAAACTACGTCCGCCGGACTCGGAATGGGGCGAGACTTTGCGAGTGGCCTCCGCGTACCAAAAATAGGCCGCGGGCACAGCCGTGCCGAAAAATAACCGCAGGAAGGCCGGGGCGCCAAGTTCGTCCAGCGGAAAAATGGTCATAAAACGGGTGGGCCATAGCCTTGGGGGGAGGGGCTGGCCAACTTCGACCGCCGAACTCGGAATGGGGCGAGACTTTGCGAGCGGCCTCCGCGTGCCAAAAATAGGCGGCGGGCACAGCCGCGCCCAAAAATAACCGCCCGAAGGCCGGGGCGCCAAGTTCGTCCAGCGGAAAAATGGCCAAAAAACGGGTGAGCTATAGCCTTGGGGGTAGGGGTTGGCCAACTTCATCCGCCGGACTCGGAATGGGGCGAGACTTTGCAAGCGGCCTCCGCGAGCCAAGAATAGGCCACGGGAACAGCCGCGCCCAAAAATAACCCCCCGAAGGTCGTTGCGCCCAAACCCCCCAGCGGAAAAATGGCCAAAAAACGGGTGGGCTATAGCCTTGGGGGGAGGGGCTGGCCAACTTCGTCCGCCGGACTCGGAATGGGGCGAGACTTTGCGAGCGGCCTCCGCGTGCCAAAAATAGGACGCGGGCACAGCCACGCCCAAAAATAACAGCCCGAAGGCCGGGGCGCCAAGTTCGTCCTGCGGAAAAATGGCCAAAAAACGGATGGGCTATAGCCTTGGGGGGAGGGGCTGGCCAACTTCGTCCGCGGGACTCGGAATGGGATGAGAGTTTGCGAGCGGCCTCCGCATGCCAAAAATAGGCCGTGGGCACAGTCTCACCCAAAAATAACTGCCCGAAGTCCGGGGCGCCAAGTTCGTCCAGCGGAAAAATGGCCAAAAAACGGGTGTGCTATAGCCTTGGGGGGAGGGGCTGCCCAACTTCGTCCGCCGGACTCGGAATGGGACGAGACTTTGCGAGCGGCCTCCGTGTGCCAAAAATAGGCCGCGGGCACAGCCACGCCCAAAAATAACTGCCCGAAGGCCGGGGCGCCAAGTTCGTCCAGCGGAAAAATGGCAAAAAAACGGGTGGGCTGTAGCCTTGGGGGGAGGGGCTGGCCAACATCGTCCGCCGGACTCGGAATGGGGCGAGACTTTGCGAGCGGCCTCCGCATGCCAATAATGGGCCGCGGGCACAGCCACGCCCAAAAATAACCACCCGAAGGGCGGGGCGCTAAGTTCGTCCAGCGGAAAAATTGCCAAAAAACGGGTGGGCTATAGCCTTGGGGGGAGGGGTTGGCCCACTTCGTCCGCCGGGCTCGGAATGGGGCGAGACTTTGTCAGCGGCCTCCGCGAGCCAAAAACAGGCCACGGGCACAGTCGCGCCCAAAAATAACCCCCCGAAGGTCGTTGCGCCCAAACCCCCCAGCGGAAAAATGGCCAAAAAACGGGTGGGCTATAGCCTTGGGGGGAGGGGCTGGCCAACTTCGTCCGCCGGACTCGGAATGGGGCGAGACTTTGCGAGCGGCCTCCGCGTGCCAAAAATAGGCCGCGGCCGCAGCCGTACCAAAACTAAACGCCCGAAGGCCAGCGCGCCCAAACCCCCCAGCGTAAAAATGGCCAAAAAAGGGGTGGGCTATAGCCTTGGGGGGAGGGGCTGGAAAACTACGTCCGCCGGACTCGGAATGGGGCGAGACTTTGCGAGTGGCCTCCGCGTACCAAAAATAGGCCGCGGGCACAGCCGTGCCGAAAAATAACCGCAGGAAGGCCGGGGCGCCAAGTTCGTCCAGCGGAAAAATGGCCAAAAAACGGGTGAGCTATAGCCTTGGGGGTAGGGGTTGGCCAACTTCGTCCGCCGGACTCGGAATGGGGCGAGACTTTGCAAGCGGCCTCCGCGAGCCAAGAATAGGCCACGGGAACAGCCGCGCCCAAAAATAACCCCCCGAAGGTCGTTGCGCCCAAACCCCCCAGCGGAAAAATGGCCAAAAAACGGGTGGGCTATAGCCTTGGGGGGAGGGGCTGGCCAACTTCGTCCGCCGGACTCGGAATGGGGCGAGACTTTGCAAGCGGCCTCCGCGTGCCAAAAATAGGACGCGGGCACAGCCACGCCCAAAAATAACAGCCCGAAGGCCGGGGCGCCAAGTTCGTCCTGCGGAAAAATGGCCAAAAAACGGATGGGCTATAGCCTTGGGGGGAGGGGCTGGCCAACTTCGTCCGCGGGACTCGGAATGGGATGAGAGTTTGCGAGCGGCCTCCGCATGCCAAAAATAGGCCGTGGGCACAGCCTCGCCCAAAAATAACTGCCCGAAGTCCGGGGCGCCAAGTTCGTCCAGCGGAAAAATGGCCAAAAAACGGGTGGGCTATAGCCTTGGGGGGAGGGGCTGGCCAACTTCGTCCGCCGGACTCGGAATGGGGCGAGACTTTGCGAGCGGCCTCCGCGTGCCAAAAATAGGCAGCGGGCGTAGCCGTACCAAAACTAAACGCCCGAAGGCCAGCGCACCCAAACCCCCCAGCATAAAAATGGCCAAAAAAGGGGTGGGCTATAGCCTTGGGGGGAGGGGCTGGCAAACTACGTCCGCCGGACTCGAAATGGGACGAGACTTTGCGAGTGGCCTCCGCGTGCCAAAAATAGGCCGCGGGCACAGCCGTGCCCAAAAGTAACCGCACGAAGGCCGGGGCGCCAAGTTCGTCCAGCGGAAAAATGGTCATAAAACGGGTGGGCCATAGCCTTGGGGGGAGGGGCTGGCCAACTTCGACCGCCGAACTCGGAATGGGGCGAGACTTTGCGAGCGGCCTCCGCGTGCCAAAAATAGGCGGCGGGCACAGCCGCGCCCAAAAATAACCGCCCGAAGGCCGGGGCGCCAAGTTCGTCCAATGGAAAAATGGCCAAAAAACGGGTGGGCTATAGCCTTGGGGGGAGGGGCTGGCCAACTTCGTCCGCCGGACTCGGAATGGGGCGAGACTTTGCGAGCGGCCTCCGCGTGCCAAAAATAGGCCGCGGACACAGCCGCGCTGAAAAATAACCGCCGAACGCCGGGGCGCCAAGCTCGTCCAGTAGAAAAATGGCAAAAAAACGGGTGGGCCATAGCCTTGGGGGCAGGGGCTGGCCAACTTCGACCGCCGAACTCGGAATGGGGCGAGACTTTGCAAGCGGCCTCCGCGTACGAAAAATAGGCTGCGGGCACAGCCGTGTCCAAAAATAACCGCCCGAAGGTCGGCGCGCCCTATCCGCCCAGCGAAAAACTGGCCAAAAAACGGGTGGGCTATAGCTTTGGCGGGAGGGGCTGGCCAACTTCGTCCGCCGGACTCGGAATGGCGCGAGACTTTACAAGCGGCCTCCGCGGGCCAAAAATAGGCCGCGGGCACAGCCGCGACAAAAAATAACCACCCGAAGGCCGGGGCGCCAAGTTCGTTCAGCGGAAAAATGGCCAAAAAACGAGTGGGCCATAGCCTTGGGGGGAAGGGCTGGCCCACTTCGTCCGCCGGACTCGGAATGGGGCGAGACTTTGCGAGCGGCCTCCGCGTGCCAACAATAGGCTGCGGACACAGCCGTGCCCAAAAATAACCGCCCCAAGGATGGTGCGCCCAAACCCCCCAGCGGAAAAATGGCCAAAAAACGGGTGGGCTATAGCCTTGGGGGGAGGGGCTGGCCAACTTCGTCCGCCGGACTCGGAATGGGGCGAGAATTTACGAGCGGCCTCGGCGTGCTAAAAATAGGCCGCGGGCACAGCCACGCCCAAAAATAACCGCCCGACGGTTGGCGTGCCCAAACCCCCCCGCGGAAAAATGGCCAAAAAAATGGTGGGGTATAGCCTTGGGGGAGGGGCTGCCAACTTCGTACACCGGACTCGGAATGGGGCGAGACTTTGCGAGCCGCATCCGATAGCGCAGCCAAAAAATAGGCCTTGGGTACAGCCGCCGTCTCGCCTGACTCGTAAAAATAAATGCCCGAAGGCCAGGGAACCAAGTTCGTCCAGCGGAAAAATGGCCAAAAAACGGGTGGCCTATAGCCTTGGGGGGAGGGGCGGGCCAACTTCGTCCGCCGGAGTCAGAATGGGGCGAGACTTTGCGAGCGGCCTCCGCGTGCCAAAAATAGGCCGCGGGACGAGACTTTGGCGGCGCGGCCTCGTCCCAGCGAAAAATGGCCAAAAATCCGGTGGGCTAAAAGGGGCTGGCCAACTGGTCCGCCATACTCGGAATGGGGCGAGACTGGCACAGCCACGTGCCAAAAATAACCACCCTTAAAATATAATGCTGAAGGTTGGCGTGCCCAAACCCCCCAGCGGAAAAATGGCCAAAAAATTGGTGGGCTATAGCCTTGGGGCAGGGGCTGGCCAACTTCGTACGCCGGACTCGGAATGGGGCGAGACTTTACGAGCGGCCTTCACGTGCCAAAAATAGGCCACGGGCACAGCCGCGCCCAAAAATAACTGCCCGAAGGCCGGGGCGCCAAGTTCGTCCAGCGGAAAAATGGCAAAAAAACGGGTGGGCTGTAGCCTTGGGGGGAGGGGCTGGCCAACTTCGTCCGCCGGACTCGGAATGGGCGAGACTTTGCGAGCGGCCTCGGCGTGCCAAAAATAGGCCGCGGGCACAGCCGCGCCCAAAAATAACCGCCCGAAGGCCGGGGAGCCAAGTTCGTCCAGCGGAAAAATGGCCAAAAGACGGGTGGCCTATAGCCTTGGGGGGAGGGGCGGGCCAACTTCGTCCGCCGGACTCGGAATGGGTCGAGACTTTGCGAGCGGCCTCCGCGTGACAAAAATAGGACACGGGCCCAGCCGCGCCCAAAAATAACCGCCCGAAGGTCGGCGCACCCAAACCCCCCAGTGGAAAAATGGCCAAAAAACGGGTGGGCTATAGCCTTGGGGGGAGGGGCTGGCCAACTTCGTCCTCCGGACTCAGAATGGGGCGAGACTTTGCGAGCGGCCTCCGCGTGCCAAAAATAGGCCACGGGCACAGCCGCGCCCAAAAATGACCGCCCGAAGTTCGGCGCCCCCAAACCCCCCAGCGGAAAAATGGCCAAAAAACGGGTGGGCTATAGCCTTGGGGGGAGGGGCTGGCCAACTTCATCCGCCGGACTCGGAATGGGGCGAGACTTTGCGAGCCGCATCCGCGTGCCAAAAATAGGCCGCGGGCACAGCCGCGTCCAAAAATAACAGCCCGAAGGCCAGGGCACGAAGTTCGTCCAGCGGAAAAATGGCCAAAAAACGGGTGGGCTATAGCCTTGGGGGGAGGGGCTGGCCAACTTCGTCCGCCGGACTCGGAATGGGGCGAGACTTCGCGAGCGGCCTCCGCGTGCCAAAAATAGGCCGTGGGCACAGCCGTGCCCAAAAATAACCGCCCGAAGGCCGGGGCACCAAGTTCGTCCAGCGGAAAAATGGCCAAAAAACGGGTGGGCTATAGCCTTGGGGGGAGGGGCTGGCCAACTTCGTCCTCCGGACTCGGAATGGGGCGAGACTTTGCGAGCGGCCTCCGCGTGCTAAAAATAGGCCGCAGGCACAGCCGCGCCCAAAAACAACCCGCCGAAGGTCATTGCGCCCAAACCCCCCAGCGGAAAAATGGCCAAAAAACGGGTGGGCTATAGCCTTGGGGGGAGGGGCTAGCCAACTTCGTCCGCGGGACTCGGAATGGGATGAGACTTTGCGAACGGCCTCCGCGTGCCAAAAATAGGCCGCGGGCATAGCCGCGCCCAAAAATAACCGCCCGAAGGCCGGGGCGCCAAGTCGTCCAGCGGAAAAATGGCCAAAAAACGGGTGGGCTATAGCCTTGGGGGGAGGGGCAGGCCAACTTCGTCCGCCGGACTCGGAATGGGGCGAGACTTTGCGAACGGCCTCCGCGTGCCAAAAATAGGCCGCGGGCACAGCCGTGCCCAAAAATAACCGCCCGAAGGCCGGGGCACCAAGTTCGTCCAGCGGAAAAATGGCCAAAAAACGGGTGGGCTATAGCCTTGGGGGGAGGGGCTGGCCCACTTCGTCCGCCAGACTCGGAATGGGTCGAGACTTTGCGAGGGGCCTCGGGGTGCCAAAAATAAGCCGCGGGCAAAGCCGCGCCCAAAAAAAAGCGCCCAAAGGTCGTGGTGCCAAAACCCCCCAGCGGAAAAATGGCCAAAAAACGGGTGGGCTATAGCCTTGGTGGGGGGCGCGGGCAAAGTTCGTCCGCTGGACTCGGAATGGGGCGAGACTTTGCGAGGGGCCTCGGGGTACCAAAAATAGGCCGCGGGCAAAGCCGCGCCCGATGATCTTGGTGCCAAAACCCCCCAGCGGAAACATGACCAAAAAACGGGTGGGCTATAGCCTTGGTGGGGGGCACGGGCGAAGTTCGTCCGCCAGACTCGGAATGGGACGAGACTTTGTGAGGGGCCTCGGGGTGCCAAAAATAAGCCGTGGGCAAAGCCGCGCCCAAAAATAAGCGCCCGAAGGTCGTGGTGCCAAAACACCCCAGCGGAAAAATGACCAAAAAACGAGTGGGCTATAGCCTTGGTGGGGGGCGCGGCGAAGTTTGTCCGCCGGACTCGGAATGGGGCGAGACTTTGCGAGGGGTCTCGGGCTGCCAAAAATAAGCCGCGGGCAAAGCCGCACCCAAAAATAAATGCCCGAAGGTCGTGGTGCCAAAACCCCCCAGCGGAAAAATGGCCAAAAAACGGGTGGGCTATAGCCTTGGTGGGGGGCGCGGGCGAAGTTCGTCCGCCGGACTAGGAATGGGGCGTGACTTTGCGAGGGGCCTCGGGGTGCCAAAAATAAGCCGCGGGCAAAGACGCACCCAAAAATCGTTGTGCGAAAACACCGCAGCGGAAAAATGGCCAAAAAACGGGTGGGCTATAGCCTTGGTGGGGGGCGGGGGCGAAGTTCGTCCGCCGGACTCGGAATGCGGCGAGACTATGCGGGGGCCTCGGGGTGCCAAAAATAAGCCGCGGGTAAAGCCGCGCCTATAAATAAGTGCCCGAAGATCGTCGTGCCAAAACCCCCCAGCGGAAAAATGGCCAAAAAACGGGTGGGCTATAGCTATGTGGGGGGCGCGGGCGAAGTTCTCCCGCCGGACTCGGAATTGGGAGAGACTTTGCGAGGGGCCTCGGGGTGCCAAAAATAAGCCGTGGTCAAAGCCGCGTCCAAAAATAAGCGCCCGAAGGTCGTGGTGCCAAAACACCCCAGCGGAAAAATGACCAAAAAACGAGTGGGCTATAGCCTTGGTGGGGGGCGCGGCGAAGTTCGTCCGCCGGACTCGGAATGGGGCGAGACTTTGCGAGGGGTCTCGGGCTGCCAAAAATAAGCCGCGGGCAAAGCCGCACCCAAAAATAAATGCCCGAAGGTCGTGGTGCCAAAACCCCCCAGCGGAAAAATGGCCAAAAAACGGGTGGGCTATAGCCTTGGTGGGGGCGCGGGCGAAGTTCGTCCGCCGGTCTCGGAATGGGGCGAGACTTTACGAGTGGCCTCGGGGTGCCAAAAATAAGCCGCGGCCAGAAATAAGCGCCCAAAGGTCGTGGTGCCAAAACCCCCCAGCGGAAAAATGGCCAAAAAACGGGTGGGCTATAGCCTTGGTGGGGGGCGCGGGCAAAGTTCGTCCGCTGGACTCGGAATGGGGCGAGACTTTGCGAGGGGCCTCGGGGTACCAAAAATAGGCCGCGGGCAAAGCCGCGCCCGATGATCTTGGTGCCAAAACCCCCCAGCGGAAACATGACCAAAAAACGGGTGGGCTATAGCCTTGGTGGGGGGCACGGGCGAAGTTCGTCCGCCAGACTCGGAATGGGGCGAGACTTTGTGAGGGGCCTCGGGGTGCCAAAAATAAGCCGTGGGCAAAGCCGCGCCCAAAAATAAGCGCCCGAAGGTCGTGGTGCCAAAACACCCCAGCGGAAAAATGACCAAAAAACGAGTGGGCTATAGCCTTGGTGGGGGGCGCGGCGAAGTTCGTCCGCCGGACTCGGAATGCGGCGAGACTATGCGGGGGCCTCGGGGTGCCAAAAATAAGCCGCGGGTAAAGCCGCGCCTATAAATAAGTGCCCGAAGATCGTCGTGCCAAAACCCCCCAGCGGAAAAATGGCCAAAAAACGGGTGGGCTATAGCTATGTGGGGGGCGCGGGCGAAGTTCTCCCGCCGGACTCGGAATTGGGAGAGACTTTGCGAGGGGCCTCGGGGTGCCAAAAATAAGCCGCGGGCAAAGACGCACCCAAAAATCGTTGTGCGAAAACACCGCAGCGGAAAAATGGCCAAAAAACGGGTGGGCTATAGCCTTGGTGGGGGGCGGGGGCGAAGTTCGTCCGCCGGACTCGGAATGCGGCGAGACTATGCGGGGGCCTCGGGGTGCCAAAAATAAGCCGCGGGTAAAGCCGCGCCTATAAATAAGTGCCCGAAGATCGTCGTGCCAAAACCCCCCAGCGGAAAAATGGCCAAAAAACGGGTGGGCTATAGCTATGTGGGGGGCGCGGGCGAAGTTCTCCCGCCGGACTCGGAATTGGGAGAGACTTTGCGAGGGGCCTCGGGGTGCCAAAAATAAGCCGTGGTCAAAGCCGCGTCCAAAAATAAGCGCCCGAAGGTTGTGGTGCCAAAACCCCCCCGTGGAAAAATGGCCAAAAAACGGGAGGGCTATAGCCTTGGAGGGGGGCGAGGGCGAAGTTCGTCCGCCGGACTCGGAATGGGGCGAGACTTTGCGAGGGGCCTCGGGGTACCAAAAATAAGCCGCGGGCAAAGCCGCGCCCAAAAATAATCGCCCGGTGATCGTGGTGCCAAAACCCCCCAGCGGAAAAATGGCCAAAAAACGGGTGGGCTATAGCCTTGGTGGGGGGCGCGTGCGAAGTTCGTCTGCCGATCTCGGAATGGGGCGAGACTTTGCGAGGAGCCTCGGGGTGCTAAAATTAAGCCGCGGGCAAAGCCGCGCCGAAAAATAAGTGCCCGAAGATCGTGGTGCCAAAACCACCCAGCGGAAAAATGGCCAAAAAACGGGTGGGCTATAGCCTTGGTGGGGGCGCGTGCGAAGTTCGTCCGCCGGTCTCGGAATGGGGCGAGACTTTACGAGTGGCCTCGGGGTGCCAAAAATAAGCCGCGGCCAGAAATAAGGGCCCGAAGATCGTGGTGCCAAAACCCCCCAGCGGAAAAATGGCCAAAAAACGGGTGGGCTATAGCCTTGGTGAGGGGCGCGGGCGAAGTTCGTCCGCCGGACTAGGAATGGGGCGTGACTTTGCGAGGGGCCTCGGGGTGCCAAAAATAAGCCGCGGGCAAAGACGCACCCAAAAATCGTTGTGCGAAAACACCGCAGCGGAAAAATGGCCAAAAAACGGGTGGGCTATAGCCTTGGGGGGAGGGGCTGGCCCACTTCGTCCGCCGGACTCGGAATGGGCAAGACTTTGAGAGCGGCCTCCGCGAACTAAACATAGGCCGCAGGCACAGCCGCGCCAAAAAATAACCCCCGTAGGTCGGCGCGCCCAAACTCCCCAGCGGAAAAATGGCCAAAAATTGGTTGGGCTATAGCCTTGGGGGGAGGCGCTGGCCAACTTCGTCCGCAGGACTCGGAATGGGGCGAGACTTTGCGAGCAGCCTCCGCGTGCAAAAAATAGGCCGCGGGCACAGCCGCGCCCAAAAATAACCGCCCAAAGGCCGGGGCGCCAAGTTCGTCCACCGGAAAAAAGGCCAAAAAACGGGTGGGCTATAGCCTTTGGGGGAGGGGCTGGCCTACTTCGTCCGCCGGACTTGGAATGGGGCGAGACTTTGTGAGCGACCTCCGCGTGCAAAAAATAGGCCGCGGGCACAGCCGTACCCAAAAATAACCGCCCGAAGGCCGGGGCGCCAAGTTCGTCCAGCGGAAAAAGGCCACAAAAACGGGTGGGCTATAGCATCGGGGGGTGCGGCTGGCCAACTTCGTCCGCCTAACTCAGAATGGCGCGAGACTTTGCGAGGGCCCTCCGTGGGCCAAAAATAGGCCGTGGGCACAGCCGCGCCCAAAAATAACCGCCCGAAGGGCGGGGCGCCAAGTTCGTCCAGCGTAAAAAGGCCACAAAAACGGGTTGGCTATAGCCTTGGGGGGTGGGGCTGGCCCACTTCGTCCGCCGGACTCGGAATGGCGTGAGACTTTGCGAGGCGTCTCCGTGTGCCAAAAATAGGCCACGGACACAGCCGCGCCCAAAAATGACCGCCCGAAGGCCGGGGCGACAAGTTCGTCCAGCAGAAAAAGGCCACAAAAACGGGTGGGCTATAGCCTTGGGGGGTGGGGCTGGCCAACTTCGTCCGCCGGACTCGGAATGGCGCGAGACTTTGCGAGCGGCCTCCGTGTGCCAAAAATAGGCCCCGGGCACAGCCGCGAACAAAAATAACCACTCGAAGGCCTGGGCCCCAAGTTCGTCCAGCGGAAAAAGGCCACAAAAACGGGTGGGCTATAGCCTTGGGGGGTGGGGCTGGCCAACTTCGTCTGCCGGACTCGGAATGGCGCGAGACTTTGCGAGCGGCCTCCGTGTGCCAAGAATAGGCCGCGAGCACAGTCGCGCCCAAAAATAACGGCTCGAAGGCCAGGGCGCCAAGTTCGTCCAGCGGAAAAAGGCCACAAAAACGGGTGGGCTATAGCCTTGGAGGGTGGAGCTGGCCAACTTTGTCCGCCGGACTCGGAATGGCGCGAGACTTTGCGAGCGGCCTCCGTGTGCGAAAAATAGGCCCCGGGCACAGCTGCGCCCATAAATAACCGCCCGAAGGCCAGGGCGCCAAGTTCGTCCAGCGGAAAAAGGCCGCAAAAACGGGTGGGCTATAGCCTTGGGGGGTGGGGCTGGCCCACTTCGTCCGCCGGACTAGAAATGGCGCGAGACTTTACGAGCGGCCTCCGTGTGCCAAAAGGAGGCCCCGGGCACAGCCGCGCCCAAAAATAACCGACCGAAGGCCACGGCGCCAAGTTCGTCCAGCGGAAAAAGGCCGCAAAAACGGGTGGGCAATAGCCTTGGGGGGTGGGGCTGGCCAACTTCGTCCGCCGGACTCGGAATGGGGCGAGACTTTGCGAGGCGCCTCCGTGTGCCAAAAATAGGCCGCGGCCGCAGCCGCGCCTAAAAATACCCGCCCGAAGTCCGCGGCGCCAAGCTCGTCCAGCGGAAAAAGGCCTCAAAAACGGGTGGCATATAGCCTTGGGGGGTGGGGCGGCCAACTTCGTCCGTCGGACTCGGAATGGCGCGAGACTATGGAGCGGCCTCCGTGTGCCAAAAATAGGCCACGGGCACAGCCACGCCCAAAAATAACTGCCCGAAGGCCGGGGCGCCAAGTTCGTCCAGCAGAAAAATGGCCAAAAAACGGGTGGGCTATAGCCTTGGGGGGAGGGGCTGGCCAACTTCGTCCGCCGGACTCGGAATTAGGCAAGACTTTGCGAGCGGCCTCCGCGTGCCAAAAATAGGGCGCGGACACAGCCGCGCCCAAAAACAACCGCCTGAAGGCCGGGGCGCCAAGTTCGTCCAGCGGAAAAATGGCCAAAAAACGGGTGGGCTATAGCCTTGGGGGGAGGGGCTGGCCAATTTCGTCTGCCGGACTCGGAATGAGGTGAGACTTCTGGCGGCTCTCAGCGTGCCAAAAATAGGCCGCGGGCACAGCCGCGCCCAAAAATAACCCCCCGATGGCCGGGGCGCCAAGTTCGTCCAGCGGAAAAATGGCCAAAAAACGGGTGGGCTATAGCCTTGGGGGGAGGGGCTGGCCCACTTCGTCCGCCGGACTCGGAATGGGCGTGACTTTGAGAGCGGCCTCCGCGAACTAAACATAGGCCGCAGGCACAGCCGCGCCAAAAAATAACCCCCGAAGGTCGGCGCGCCCAAACTCCCCAGCGGAAAAATGGCCAAAAATTGGTTGGGCTATAGCCTTGGGGGGAGGCGCTGGCCAACTTCGTCCGCCGGACTCGGAATGGGGCGAAACTTTGCGAGCGGCCTCCGCGTGCAAAAAATAGGCCGTGGGCACAGCCGCGCCTAAAAATAACTGCCCGAAGGCCGGGGCGCCAAGTTCGTCCACCGGAAAAAAGGCCAAAAAACGGGTGGGCTATAGCCTTGGGGGGAGGGGCTGGCCCACTTCGTCCGCCGGACTCGGAATGGGCGAGACTTTGAGAGCAGCCTCCGCGTGCCAAAAATAGGGCGCGGACACAGCCGCGTACAAAAATAACCCCCCGAAGGCCGGGGCGCCAAGTTCGTCCAGCGGAAAAAGGCCACAAAAACGGGTGGGCTATAGCCTTGGGGGGTGGGGCTGGCCAACTTCGTCTGCCGGACTCGGAATGGCGCGAGACTTTGCGAGCGGCCTCCATGTGCCAAAAATAGGCCCCGGCCACAGCCGCACCCATAAATAACC
The DNA here is from genome assembly GCA_030444885.1 of Citrus sp. QX-2021. Taxonomy (NCBI): domain Eukaryota; kingdom Viridiplantae; phylum Streptophyta; class Magnoliopsida; order Sapindales; family Rutaceae; genus Citrus; species Citrus sp. QX-2021. The sequence goes on from CM059829.1 coordinate 522,859, forward strand.
GCCCGAAGGCCGGGGCGCCAAGTTCGTCCAGCGGAAAAAGGCCACAAAAACGGGTGGGCTATAGCCTTGGGGGGTGGGGCTGGCCAACTTCGTCCACCGGAATCGGAATGGTACGAGACTTTGCGAGCGGCCTCCATGTACCAAAAATAGGCCCCAGACACAGCCGCGCCCAAAAATAACCGCCCGAAGGCCGGGGCGCCAAGTTCGTCCAGCGGAAAAAGGCCACAAAAACGGGTGGGCTATAGCCTTGGGGGGTGGGGCTGGCCAACTTCGTCCGCCGGACTCGGAATAGCGTGAGACTTTGCGAGCGGCCTCCGTGTGCGAAAAATTGGCCCTGGACACAGCCGCGCCCAAAAATAACCGCCCTAAGGCCGGGGCGCCAAGTTCGTCCAGCGGAAAAAGGCCACAAAAACGGGTGGGCTATAGCCTTGGGGGGTGGGGCTAGCCAACTTCGTCTGCCGGACTCGGAATGGCGCGAGACTTTGTGAGCGGCCTCCGTGTGCCAAAAATAGTCCCCGGCCACAGCCGCACCCATAAATAACCGCCCGAAGGCCGGGGCGCCAAGTTCGTCCAGCGGAAAAAGGCCACAAAAATGGGTGGGCTATAGCCTTGGGGGGTGGGGCTGGCCAACTTCGTCCACCGGAATCGGAATGGAACGAGACTTTGCAAGCGGCCTCCGTGTACCAGAAATAAGCCCCGGACACAGCCGCGCCCAAAAATAACCGCCCGAAGGCCGGGGCGCCAAGTTCGTCCAGCGGAAAAAGGCCACAAAAACGGGTGGGCTATAGCCTTGGGGGGTGGGGCTGGCCAACTTCGTCTGCGGGACTCGGAATGGCGCGAGACTTTGCGAGCGGCCTCCGTGTACCAAAAATAGGCCCCGGGCACAGCCGCGCCCATAAATAACCGCCCGAAGGCCGGGGCGCCAAGTTCTTCCAGCGGAAAAAGGCCACAAAAACGGGTGGGCTATAGCCTTGGGGGGTGGGGCTGGCCAACTTCGTCCGCCGGACTCGGAATGGCGCGAGACTTTGCGAGCGGCCTCCGTGTACCAAAAATAGGCCCCGGGCACAGCCGCGCCCATAAATAACCGCCCGAAGGCCGGGGCGCCAAGTTCGTCCAGCGGAAAAAGGCCACACAAACAGGTGGGCTATAGCCTTGGGGGGTGGGGCTGGCCAACTTCTTCCGCCGGACTGGGAATGGCGCGAGACTTTGCGAGCGGCCACCGTGTACCAAAAATAGGCCCCGGTCACAGCCGCGCCCAAAAATAACCACCCGAAGGCCGGGGTGCCAAGTTCGTCCAGCGGATAAAGGCCACAAAAACGGGTGGGCTATAGCCTTGGGGGGTGGGGCTGGCCAACTTCGTCCGCCGGACTCGGAATGGCGCGAGACTTTGCGAACGGCCTCCGTGTGCTAAAAATAGGCCCCGGGCACAGCCGCGCCCAAAAATAACCGCCCGAAGGCCGGGGCGCCAAGTTCGTCCAGCGGAAAAAGGCCACAAAAACGGGTGGGCTATAGCCTTGGGGGGTGGGGCTGGCCCACTTCGTCCGCCGGACTCGGAATGGCGCGAGACTTTGTGAGCGGCCTCCGTGTGCCAAAAATAGGCCCTGGGCACAGCCGCGCCCAAAAATAACCTCCCGAAGGCCGGGGCGCCAAGTTCGTCCAGCGGAAAAAGGCCACAAAAACGGGTGGGCTATAGCCTTGGGGGGTGGGGCTGGCCAACTTCGTCTGCCGGACTCGGAATGGCGCGAGACTTTGTGAGCGGCCTCTATGTGCCAAAAATAGGCCCCGGGCACAGCCGTACCCATAAATAACCGCCCAAAGGCCGGGGCGCCAAGTTCGTCCAGTGGAAAAAGGCCACAAAAACGGGTGCGCTATAGCCATGGGGGGTGGGGCTGGCCAACTTCGTCCACCGGAATCGGAATGGTTCGAGACTTTGCGAGCGGCCTCCGTGTACCAAAAATAAGCCCCGGGCACAGCCGCGCCCAAAAATAACCGCCCGAAGGCCGGGGCGCCAAGTTCGTCCAGCGGAAAAAGGCCACAAAAACGGGTGGGCTATTGCCTTGGGGGGTGGGGCTGGCCAACTTCGTCCGCCGGACTCGGAATGGCGCGAGACTTTGCGAGCGGCCACCGTGTACCAAAAATAGGCCCCCGTCAAAGCCGCGCCCAAAAATAACCGCCCGAAGGCCGGGGCGCCAAGTTCATCCAGTGGAAAAAAGCCACAAAAACGGGTGGGCTATAGCCTTGGGGGGTGGGGCTGGCCAACTTCGTCCGGCGGACTCGGAATGGCGCGACACTTTGCGAGCGGCCTCTGTGTGCCAAAAATAGGCCCCGGGCACAGCCGCGCCCAAAAATAACCGCCCGATGGCCGGGGCGCCAAGTTCGTCCAGCGGAAAAAGGCCACAAAAACTGGTGGGCTAGCCTTGGGGGTTGGGGCTGGCCAACTTCGTACGCCGGACTCGGAATGGCGCGAGACTTTGCGAGCGGCCTCCATGTGCCAAAAATAGGCTCTGGCCAAAGCCGCGCCCAAAAATAACCGCCCGAAGGCCGGGGAACCAAGTTCGTCCAGCGGAAAAAGGCCACAAAAACGGGTGGGATATAGCCTTGGGGGGTGGGGCTGGCCAACTTCGTCCGCCGGACTCGGAATGGCGCGAGACTTTGCGAGCGGCCACCGTGTACCAAAAATAGGCCCCGGTCAAAGCCGCGACCCGAAATAACCGCACGAGGCCGGGGCGCCAAGATCGTCCAGCGGAAAAAGGCCACAAAAACGGGTGGGCTATAGCCGTGGGGGGTGCGGCTGGACAACTTCGTCCGCCGGAGTCGGAATGGGGCGAGACTTTGCGAGTGGCCTCCGCATGTCAAAAATAGGCCGCGGACACAGCGGAGCCCAAAAATAACCCCCCGAAGGTCGGCGCGCCCAAAGCCCCTCAGCGGAAAAATGGCCAAAAAACGGTTGGGCTATAGCCTTGGGGAGAGGGGCTGCGCGTTCCAAAAATAGCCTTGGGGGGTGGGGCTGGCCAACTTCGTCCGCCGGACTCGGAATGGCGCGAGACTTTGCGAGCGGCCACCGTGTACCAAAAAAAGGCCCCGGTCAAAGCCGCGACCCGAAATAACCGCACGAAGCCGGGGCGCCAAGATCGTCCAGCGGAAAAAGGCCACAAAAACGGGTGGGCTATAGCCTTGGGGGGTGGGGCTGGACAACTTCGTCCGCCGGACTCGGAATGGGGCGAGACTTTGCGAGCGGCCTGCGCGTTCCAAAAATAGGTCGCGCCCACAGCCGCGCCCAAAAATAACCGCCCGAAGGCCGGGGCACCAAGTTCGTCCGGCGGAAAAGTGGCCAAAAAACGGGTGGGCTATAGCCTTGGGGGGAGGGGCTGGCCAACTTTGTCCGCCGGACTCGGAATGGGGCGAGACTTTGCGAGCAGCCTCCGCGTGCCAAAAATAGGCCGCGGGCATAGCCACGCCCAAAAATAACAGCCCGAAGGTCGGCGCGCCCAAACCCCCCAGCGGAAAAATGGCCAAAAAACGGGTGGGCTATAGCCTTGGGGGGAGGGGCTGGCCGACTTTGTCCGCCATACTCAGAATGGGACGAGACTTTGCGAGCGGCCTTCGTGTGCCAAAAATAGGCTGCGGACACAGCCGCGCCGAAAAATAACCGCCCGAACGCCGGGGCGCCAAGTTCGTCCAGCGGAAAAATGGCCAAAAAACGGGTGGGCCATAGCCTTGGGGGGAGGGGCTGGCCAACTTCGACCGCCGAACTCGGAATGGGGCGAGACTTTGCAAGCGGCCTCCGCGTGCCAAAAATAGGCCGCGGGCACAGCCGCGCCCAAAAATAACCGCCCGAAGGCCGGGGCACGAAGTTCGTCCAGCGGAAAAATGGCCAAAATACGGGTGGGCTATAGCCTTGGGGGTAAGGGCTGGCCAACTTCGTCCGCCGGACTCGGAATGGGGTGAGACTTTGCGAGCGGCCTCCGCGTGCCAAAAATAAGACACGGGCCCAGCAGCGGCCAAAAATAACTGCCCGAAGGTCGGCGCACCCAAACCCCCCAGCGGAAAAATGGCCAAAAAACGGGTGGGCTATAGACTTGGGGGGATGGGCTGGCCAACTTCGTCCTCCGGACTCGGAATGGGGCGAGACTTTGTGTGCGGCCTCCGCGTGCTAAAAATAGGCCGCGGGCACAGCCGCGCCCAAAAACAACCCGCCGAAGGTCATTGCGCCCAAACCCACCAGCGGAAAAATGGCCAAAAAATGGGTGGGCTATAGCCTTGGGGGGAGGGGCTAGCCAACTTCGTCCGTGGGACTCGGAATGGGGTGAGACTTTGTGAACGGCCTCCGCGTGCCAAAAATAGGCCGCGGACACAGCCGCGTCCAAAAATAACCGCCCGAAGGCCGGGGCGCCAAGTTCGTCCAGCGGAAAAATGGCCAAAAAACGGGTGGGCTATAGCCTTGGGGGTAGGGGCTGGCCAACTTCGTCCGCGGGACTCGGAATGGGATGAGACTTTGCGAGCGGCCTCCGCGTGCCAAAAATAGGCCGCGGACACAGCCGCGTCCAAAAATAACCGCCCGAAGGCCGGGGCGCCAAGTTCGTCCAGCGGAAAAATGGCCAAAAAACGGGTGGGCTATAGCCTTGGGGGTAGGGGCTGGCCAACTTCGTCCGCGGGACTCGGAATGGGATGAGACTTTGCGAGCGGCCTCCGCGTGCCAAAAATAGGCCGCGGACACAGCCGCGTCCAAAAATAACCGCCCGAAGGCCGGGGCGCCAAGTTCGTCCAGCGGAAAAATGGCCAAAAAACGGGTGTGCTATAGCCTTGGGGGGAGGGGCTGGCCAACTTCGTCCGCCGGACTCGGAATGGGGCGAGACTTTGCGAGCGGCCTCCGCGTGCCAAAAATAGGCCGCGGGCACAGCCACGCCCAAAAATAACTGCCCGAAGGCCGGGGCCCCAAGTTCGTCCAGCGGAAAAATGGCAAAAAAACGGGTGGGCTGTAGCCTTGGGGGGAGGGGCTGGCCAACCTCGTCCGCCGAACTCGGAATGGGCGAGACTTTGCGAACGGCCTCCACGTGCCAAAAATATGCCGTGGGCACAGCCTCGCCCAAAAATAACTGCCCGAAGGCCGGGGCGCCAAGTTCGTCCAGCGGAAAAATGGCCAAAAAACGGGTGGGCGATAGCCTTGGGGGGAGGGGCTGGCCAACTTCGTCCGCGGGACTCGGAATGGGATGAGAGTTTGCGAGCGGCCTCCGCGTGCCAAAAATAGGGTGCGGGCACAGTCGCGCCCAAAAATAACCGCCCGAAGGCCGGGGCGCCAAGTTCGTCCAGCGGAAAAATGGCCAAAAAACGGGTGTGCTATAGCCTTGGGGGGAGGGGCTGGCCAACTTTGTCCGCCGGACTCGGAATGGGACGAGACTTTGCGAGCGGCCTCCGCGTGCCAAAAGTAGGCCGCGGGCACAGCCACGCCCAAAAATAACTGCCCGAAGGCCGGGGCGCCAAGTTCGTCCAGCGGAAAAATGGCCAAAAAACGGGTGGGCGATAGCCTTGGGGGGAGGGGCTGGCCAACTTCGTCCGCCGGACTCGGAATGGGGCGAGAATTTACGAGCGGCCTCGGCGTGCCAAAAATAGGCCGCGGGCACAGCCACGCCCAAAAAAAACCGCCCGACGGTTGGCGTGCCCAAACCCCCCCGCGGAAAAATGGCCAAAAAAATGGTGGGGTATAGCCTTGGGGGAGGGGCTGCCAACTTCGTACACCGGACTCGGAATGGGGCGAGACTTTGCGAGCCGCATCCGCGTGCCAAAAATAGGCCGCGGGTACAGCCGCGCCCAAAAATAAATGCCCGAAGGCCAGGGAACCAAGTTCGTCCAGCGGAAAAATGGCCAAAAAACGGGTGGCCTATAGCCTTGGGGGGAGGGGCGGGCCAACTTCGTCCGCCGGAGTCGGAATGGGGCGAGACTTTGCGACCGGCCTCCGCGTGCCAAAAATAGGCCGCGGGCATAGCCGACCCCAAAAATAACCGCCCGAAGGCCGGGGCGTCATGTTCGTCCAGCGGAAAAATGGCCAAAAAACGGGTTGGCTATAGCCTTGGGGGGAGGGGCTGGCCAACTTCGTCCTCCGGACTCGGAATGGGGCGAGACTTTGCGAGGGGGCTCCGTGTGCCAAAAATAGGCCGCGGGCACAGCCGCGCCCAAAAATAAACACCCGAAGGCCGGGGAACCAAGTTCGTCCAGCGGAAAAATGGCCAAAAAACGGGTGGCCTATAGCCTTGGGGGGAGGGGCGGGCCAACTTCGTCTGCCGGACTCGGAATGGGGCGAGACTTTGCAAGCGGCCTCCGCGTGCCAAAAATAAGACACCGGCCCAGCCGCGCCCAAAAATAACTGCCCGAAGGTCGGCGCACCCAAACCCCCCAGCGGAAAAATGGCCAAAAAACGGGTGGGCTATAGCCTTGGGGGGAGGGGTTGGCCAACTTCGTCCTCCGGACTCGGAATGCGGCGAGAATTTGCGTGCGGCCTCCGCGTGCTAAAAATAGGCCGCGGGCACAGCCGCGCCCAAAAACAACCCGCCGAAGGTCATTGCGCCCAAACCCCCCAGCGGAAAAATGGCCAAAAAATGGGTGGGCTATAGCCTTTGGGGGAGGGGCTAGCCAACTTCGTCCGCGGGACTCGGAATGTGGTGAGACTTTGTGAACCGCCTCCGCGTTCCAAAAATAGGCCGCGGGCACAGCCAGGCCAAAAAATAACCGCCCGAAGGCCGGGGCGCCAAGTCGTCCAGCGGAAAAATGGCCAAAAAACGGGTGGGCTATAGCCTTGGGGGGAGGCGCTGGCCAACTTCGTCCGCCGGACTCGGAATGGGGCGAGACTTTGCGACCGGCCTCCGCGTGCCAAAAATAGGCCGCGGGCATAGCCGAGCCCAAAAATAACCGCCCGAAGGCCGGGGCGTCATGTTCGTCCAGCGGAAAAATGGCCAAAAAACGGGTTGGCTATAGCCTTGGGGGGAGGGGATGGCCAACTTCGTCCGCCGGACTCGGAATGGGGCGAGACTTTGCGAGCGGCCTCCGCGTGCCAAAAATAGGCCGCGGGCACAGCCACGCCGAAAAATAACAGCCCGAAGGTAGGCGCGCCCAAACACCCCAGCGGAAAAATGGCCAAAAAACGGGTGGGCTATCGCCTTGGGGGGAGGGGCTGGCCCACTTCGTCCGCCGGACTCGGAATGGGGCGAGACTTCGCGAGCGGCCTCCGCGTGCCAAAAATAGGCCGTGGGCACAGCCGTGCCCAAAAATAACCGCCCGAAGGCCGGGGCAGCAAGTTCGTCCAGCGGAAAAATGGCCAAAAAACGGGTGGGCTATAGCCTTGGGGGGAGAGGCTGGCCAACTTCGTCCGCCGGACTCAGAATGGGGCGAGACTTTGCGAGCGGCCTCTGCGTGCCAAAAATAGGCCGCGGGCATAGCCACGCCCAAAAATAACAGCCCGAAGGTCGGCGCGCCCAAACCCCCCAGCGGAAAAATGGCCAAAAAACGGGTGGGCTATAGCCTTGGGGGGAGGGGCAGGCCAACTTCGTCCGCCGGACTCGGAATGGGGCGAGACTTTGCGAGCAGCCTCCGCGTGCCAAAAATAGGCCGCGGGCATAGCCACGCCCAAAAATAACAACCCGAAGGTCGGCGCGCCCAAACCCCCCAGCGGAAAAATGGCCAAAAAACGGGTGGGCTATAGCCTTGGGGGGAGGGGCTAGCCAACTTCGTCCGCGGGACTCGGAATGGGATGAGACTTTGCGAACGGCCTCCGCGTGCCAAAAATAGGCCGCGGGCACAGCCGCGTCCAAAAATAACCGCCCGAAGGCCGGGGCGCCAAGTCGTCCAGCGGAAAAATGGCCAAAAAACGGGTGGGCTATAGCCTTGGGGGGAGGGGCAGGCCAACTTCGTCTGCTGGACTCAGAATCGGTCGACACTTTGCGAGCAGCCTCCGCGTGCCAAAAATAGGCTGCGGGCACAGCCGCGCCCAAAAATAACAACCCGAAGGCCGGGGCACCAAGTTCGTCCAGCGGAAAAATAGCCAAAAAACGGGTGGGCTATAGCCTTGGGGGGAGGGGATGGCCAACTTCGTCCGCCGGACTCGGAATGGGGCAAGACTTTGCGAGCGGCCTCCGCGTGCCAAAAATAGGCCGCGGGCACAGTCACGCCCAAAAATAACAGCCCGAAGGTCGGCGCGCCCAAACACCCCAGCGGAAAAATGGCCAAAAAACGGGTGGGCTATAGCCTTGGGGGGAGGGGCTAGCCAACTTCGTCCGCGGGACTCGGAATGGGATGAGACTTTGCGAACGGCCTCCGCGTGCCAAAAATAGGCCGCAGGCACAGCCGCTCCCAAAAATAACCGCGCGAAGGCCGGGGCGCCAAGTCGTCCAGCGGAAAAATGGCCAAAAAACGGGTGGGCTATAGCCTTGGGGGGAGGGGCTGGCCAACTTCATCAGCCGGACTCGGAATGGGGCGAGACTTTGCGAGCCGCATCCGCGTGCCAAAAATAGGCTGCGGGCTCAGCCGCGCCCAAAAATAACAGCCCGAAGGCCGGGGCACGAAGTTCGTCCAGCGGAAAAATGGCCAAAAAACGGGTGGGCTATAGCCTTGGGGGGAGGGGCTGGCCAACTTCGTCCGCCAGACTCGGAATGGGGTGAGACTTTGCGAGCGGCCTCCGCGTGCCAAAAATAGGACACGGGCCCAGCCGCGCCCAAAAATAACCGCCCGAAGGTCGGCACACCCAAACCCCCCAGCGGGAAAATGGCCAAAAAACGGGTGGGCTATAGCCTTGGGGGGAGGGGCTGGCCAACTTCGTCCTCCGGACTCGGAATGGGGCGAGACTTTGCGAGGGGGCTCCGTGTGCCAAAAATAGGCCGCGGGCACAGCCGTACCCAAAAATAACCGCCCGAAGGCCGGGGCGCCGTGTTCATCCAGCGGAAAAAGGCCACAAAAACGTGTGGGCTATAGCCTTGGGGGGTGGGGCTGGCCAACTTCGTCCGCCGGACTCGGAATGGCGCGAGACTTTGCGAGGGGCCTCCGTGTGCCAAAAATAGGCCGCGGGCACAGCCGCGCCCAAAAATAACCTCCCGAAGGCCGGGGCGCCAAGTTCGTCCAGCAGAAAAAGACCACAAAAACGGGTGGGCTATAGCCTTGGGAGGTGGGGCTAGCCGACTTCGTCCGCCAGACTCGGAATGTGCGAGACTTTGCGAGGGGCCTCCGTGTGCCAAAAATATGCAGCGGGCACAGCCGCGGCCAAAAATAACCTCCCGAAGGCCGGGGCGCCAAGTTCGTCCAGCGGAAAAAGTCCACAAAAACGGGTGGGCTATAGCCTTGGGGGGTGGGGCTGGCCAACTTCGTCCGCCGGACTCGGAATGGCGTGAGACTTTGCGAGCGGCCTCCGCGTGCTAAAAATAGGACACGGGCCCAGCCGCGCCCAAAAATAACCGCCCGAAGGTCGGCACACCCAAACCCCCCAGCGGAAAAATGGCCAAAAAACGGTTGGGCTATAGCCTTGGGGGGAGGGGCTGGCCAACTTCGTCCTCCGGACTCGGAATAGGGCGAGACTTTGCGAGCGGCCTCCGCGTGCTAAAAATAGGCCGCGGGCACAGCCACGCCCAAAAACAACTCGCCGAAGGTCATTGCGCCCAAACCCCCCAGCGGAAAAATGGCTAAAAAATGGGTGGGCTATAGCCTTTGGGGGAGGGGCTAGCCAACTTCGTCCGCGGGACTCGGAATCGGGTGAGACTTTGTAAACGGCCTCCGCGTGCCAAAAATAGGCCGCGGGCACAGCCGCGCCAAAAAATAACCGCATGGAGGCCGGGGCGCCAAGTCGTCCAGCGGAAAAATGGCCAAAAAACGGGTGGGCTATAGCCTTGGGGGGAGGGGCTGGCCAACTTCGTCCGCCGGACTTGGAATGGGGCGAGACTTTGCGACCGGCATCTGCGTGCCAAAAATAGGCCGCGGGCATAGCCGAGCCCAAAAATAACCGCCCGAAGGCCGGGGCGTCATGTTCGTGCAGCGGAAAAATGGCCAAAAAACGGGTTGGCTATAGCCTTGGGGGGAAAGGATGGCCAACTTCGTCCGCCGGACTCGGAATGGGGCGTGACTTTGCGAGCGGCCTCCGCGTGCCAAAAATAGGCCGCGGGCACAGTCACGCCCAAAAATAACAGCCCGAAGGTCGGCGCGCCCAAACACCCCAGCGGAAAAATGGCCAAAAAACGGGTGGGCTATAGCCTTGGGGGGAGGGGCTGGCCAACTTCGTCCTCCGGACTCGGAATGGGGCGAGACTTTGCGAGCGGCCTCCGCGTGCTAAAAATAGGCCGCGGGCACAGCCGCGCCCAAAAACAACCCGCCGAAGGTCATTGCGCCCAAACCCCCCAGCGGAAAAATGGCCAAAAAATGGGTGGGCTATAGCCTTGGGGGGAGGGGCTAGCCAACTTCGTCCGCGGGACTCGGAATGGGATGAGACTTTGTGAACGGCCTCCGCGTGCCAAAAATAGGCCGCGGGCACAGCCGCGTCCAAAAATAACCGCCCGAAGGCCGGGGCGCCAAGTCATCCAGCGGAAAAATGGCCAAAAAACGGGTGGGCTATAGCCTTGGGGGGAGGGGCTGGCCAACTTCGTCCGCCGGACTCGGATTGGGGCGAGACTTTGCGAACGGCCTCCGCGTGCCAAAAATAGGCCGCGGACATAGCCACGGCCAAAAATAACAGCCCGAAGGTCGGCGCGCCCAAACCCCCCAGCGGAAAAATGGCCAAAAAACGGGTGGGCTATAGCCTTGGGTGGAGGGGCTGGCCAACTTCGTCCCCCGGACTCGGAATGGGGCGAGACTTTGCGAGCGGCCTCCGCGTGCCAAAAATAGGCCGTGGGCACAGCCGTGCCCAAAAATAACCGCCCGAAGGCCGGGGCACCAAGTTCGTCCAGCGGAAAAATGGCCAAAAAACGGGTGGGCTATAGCCTTGGGGGGAGGGGCTGGCCAACTTCGTCCGCCGGACTCGGAATGGGGCAAGACTTTGCGAGCGGCCTCCACTTGCCAAAAATAGGCCGCGGGCTCAGCCGCACCCAAAAATAACCGCCCGAAGCCGGGGCACCAAGTTCGTCCAGCGGAGAAATGGCCAAAAAACGGGTGGGCTATAGCCTTGGGGGGAGGGGCAGGCCAACTTCGTCTGCTGGACTCGGAATCGGTCGACACTTTGCGAGCAGCCTCCGCGTGCCAAAAATAGGCTGCGGGCACAGCCGCGCCCAAAAATAACAACCCGAAGGCCGGGGCGCCAAGTTCGTCCAGCGGAAAAATGGCCAAAAAACGGGTGGGCTATAGCCTTGGGGGGAGGGGATGGCCAACTTCGTCCGCCGGACTCGGAATGGGGCAAGACTTTGCGAGCGGCCTCCGCTGGCCAAAAATAGGCCGCGGGCACAGCGGCGCCCAAAAATAACCGCCCGAAGCCGGGGCACCAACTTCGTCCAGCGGAAAAATGGCCAAAAAACGGGTGGGCTATAGCCTTCGGGGGAGGGGCAGGCCAACTTCGTCTGCTGGACTCGGAATCGGTCGACACTTTACGAGCAGCCTCCGCGTGCCAAAAATAGGCCGCAGGCACAGCAGCGCCCAAAAATAACAACCCGAAGCCCGGGGCGCCAAGTTCGTCCAGCGGAAAAATGGCCAAAAAACGGGTGGGCTATAGCCTTGGGGGGAGGGGCTGGCCAACTTTGTCCGCCTGACTCGGAATCGGGCGAGACTTTGCGAGCGGCCTCCGCGTGCCAAAAATAGGCCGCGGGCACAGCCGCGCCCAAAAATAACCACCCGAAGGCCGGGGCGCCATGTTCGTCCAGTGGAAAAATGGCCAAAAAACGGGTGGGCTATAGCCTTGGGGGGAGGGGCTGGCGAACTTCGTCCGCCGGACTCGTAAGGGGGCGAGACTTTGCGAGCGGCCTCCGCGTGCCAAAAATAGGCCACGGGCACATCCGCGCCCAAAAATAACCAACTGAAGGCCGGGGAACCAAGTTCGTCCAGCGAAAAACTGGCCAAAAAACGGGTGGGCTATAGCTTTGGCGGGAGGGGCTGGCCAACTTCGTCCGCCGGACTCGGAATGGCGCGAGACTTTACAAGTGGCCTCCGCGTGCCAAAAATAGGCCGCGGGCACAGCCGCGCCCAAAAATAACCGCACGAAGGCCGGGGCGCGAAGTTCGTTCAGCGGAAAAATGGCCAAAAAATGAGTGGGCCATAGCCTTGGGGGGAGGGGCTGGCCAACTTCGTCCGCCGGACTCGGAATGGGGCGAGACTTTGCGAGCGGCCTCCGTGTGCCAACAATAGGCTGCGGACACAGCCGTGCCCAAAAATAACCGCCCGAAGGCCGGGGCGCCAAGTTCGTCCAGCGGAAAAAGGCCACAAAAACGGGTGGGCTATAGCCTTGGGGGGTGGGGCTGGCCCGCTTCGTCCGCCGGACTCGGAATGGTACGAGACTTTGCGAGGGGCCTCCGTGCACCAAAAATAGGCCGCGGGCACGGCCGCGCCCAAAAATAACTGCCTTAAGGCCGGGCGCCAAGTTCGTCCAGCGGAAAAAGCCCACAAAAACGGGTGGGCTATAGCCTTGGGGGATGGGGCTGGCCAACTTCGTCTGCCAGACTAAGAATGGCGCGAGACTTTGCGAGGGGCCTCCGTGTGCCAAAAATCGGCCGCGGACACAGCCGCTCCCAAAAATAACCGCCCGAAGGCCGGGGCGCCAAGTTCGTCCAGCGGAAAAAGACCACAAAAACGGGTGGGCTATAGCCTTGGGGGGTGGGGCTGGCCAACTGCGTCCGCCGGACTCGGAATGGCGCGAGACTTTGCTAGGGGTCTCCGCATGCTAAAAATAGGCCGCGGTCACAGCCTCGCCCAAAAATAACCGCCCGAAGGCCGGGCCGCCAAGTTCGTCCAGCGGAAAAAGGCCACAAAAAAGGGTGGGCTATAGCCTTGGGGGGTGGGGCTGGCCCACTTCGTCCGCCGGACTCGGAATGGCGCGAGACTTTGCGAGGGGCCTCCGTGTGCCAAAAATCGGCCGCGCACACAGCCGCTCCCAAAAGTAACTGCCCGAAGGCCGGGGCGCCAAGTTCGTCCAGCGGAAAAAGGCCACAAAAACGGGTGGGCTATAGCCTTTGGGGGTGGGGCTGGCCCACTTCGTCCGCCGGACTCGGAATGGCGCAAGACTTTGCGAGGGGCCTCCGTGTGCCAAAAATAGGACGCGGGCACATCCGGGCCCAAAAATAACCGCCCGAAGGCCGGGGCGCCAAGTTCGTCCAGCGGAAAAAGGCCACAAAAACGGGTGGGCTATAGCCTTGGGGGGTGGGGCTGGCCGACTTCGTCCGGCGGACTCGGAATGGCGCGAGACTTTGCGAGGGGCCTCCGTGTGCCAAAAATAGGCCGCGGGCACCGCTGTCCCCAAAAATAACCGCCCGAAGGCCGGGGCGCCAAGTTCGTCCAGCGGAAAAAGGCCACAAAAACGGGTGGGCTATAGCCTTGGGGGGTGGGGCTGGCCGACTTCATCCGCCGGACTCGGAATGGCGCGAGACTTTGCGAGGGGCCACCGTGTACCAAAAATAGGCCGCGGGCTGAGCCGCGCCCAAAAATAACCGCCCGAAGGCCGGGGCGCCAAGTTCGTCCAGCGGAAAAAGGCTCCAAAAACGGTTGGGCTATAGCGTTGGGGGGTGGGGCTGGCCAACTTGGTCCGCCGGACTCGGAATGGTGCGAGACTTCGCAAGGGGCCTCCGTGTGCCAAAAATAGGCTGTGGACTCAGCCGCGCCCGAAAATCACCGCCCAAAGACCGGGGCGCCAAGTTCGTCCAGCGGAAAAAGGCCACAAACACGGGTGGGCTATAGCCTTGGGGGGTGGGGCTGGCCGACTTCGTCCGCCGGACTCGGAATGGCGGGAGACTTTACGACGGGCCTCCGTGTGCCAAAAATAGGCTGCGGGCACAGCCGCGCCCAAAAATAACCGCCCGAAAGCCGGGGAACTAAGTTCGTCCAGCGGAAAAAGGCCACAAAAACGGGTGGGCTATAGCCTTTGGGGGTAGGGCTGGCCCACTTCGTCTGCCGGACTCGGAATGGCGCGAGACTTTGCGAGTGGCCTCCGTGTGCCAGAAATAGGCCGTGGTAACAGCCGCGCCCAAAAATAACTGCCCGAAGGCCGGGGCGCCAAGTTCGTCCAGCGGAAAAAGGCCACAAAAACGGGTGGGCTATAGCCTTGGGGGGTGGGGCTGGCCCGCTTCGTCCGCCGGACTCGGAATGGCGCGAGACTTTGCGAGGGGCCTCCGTGTGCCAAAAATCGGCCGCGCACACAGCCGCTCCCAAAAGTAACTGCCCGAAGGCCGGGGCGCCAAGTTCGTCCAGCGGGAAAAGGCCACAAAAACGGGTGGGCTATAGCCTTTGGGGGTGGGGCTGGCCCACTTCGTCCGCCGGACTCGGAATGGCGCAAGCCTTTGTGAGGGGCCTCCGTGTGCCAAAAATAGGACGCGGGCACAGCCGGGCCCAAAAATAACCGCCCGAAGGCCGGGGCGCCAAGTTCGTCCAGCGGAAAAAGGCCACAAAAACGGGTGGGCTATAGCCTTGGGGGGTGGGGCTGGCCAACTTCGTCCGCCGGACTTAGAATGGTGCGAGACTTTACGAGGGGCCTCCGTGTGCCAAAAATAGTCCGCGGGCACAGCCGGGCCCAAAAATAACCGCCCGAAGGCCAGGGCGCCAAGTTCGTCCAGCGGAAAAAGGCCACAAAAACGGGTGGGCTATAGCCTTAGGGGGTGGGGCTGGCCCGCTTCGTCCGCCGGACTCGGAATGGCGCGAGACTTTGCGAGGGGCCTCCGTGTGCCAAAAATCGGCCGCGCACACAGCCGCTCCCAAAAGTAACTGCCCGAAGGCCGGGGCGCCAAGTTCGTCCAGCGGGAAAAGGCCACAAAAACGGGTGGGCTATAGACTTGGGGGGTGGGGCTGGCCCACTTCGTCCGCCGGACTCAGAATGGCGCGAGACTTTGCTAGGGGTCTCCGTGTGCTAAAAATAGGCCGCGGTCACAGCGTCGCCCAAAAATAACCGCCCGAAGGCCGGGGCGCCAAGTTCGTCCAGCGGAAAAAGGCCACAAAAACGGGTGGGCTATAGCCTTGGGGGGTGGGGCTGGCCAACTTCGTCCGCCGGACTTAGAATGGCGCGAGACTTTACGAGGGGCCTCCGTGTGCCAAAAATAGGCCGCGGGCACAGCCGGGCCCAAAAATAACCGCCCGAAGGCCAGGGCGCCAAGTTCGTCCAGCGGAAAAAGGCCACAAAAACGGGTGGGCTATAGCCTTGGGGGGTGGGGCTGGCCCGCTTCGTCCGCCGGACTCGGAATGGCGCGAGACTTTGCGAGGGGCCTCCGTGTGCCAAAAATCGGCCGCGCACACAGCCGCTCCCAAAAGTAACTGCCCGAAGGCCGGGGCGCCAAGTTCGTCCAGCGGGAAAAGGCCACAAAAACGGGTGGGCTATAGACTTGGGGGGTGGGGCTGGCCCACTTCGTCCGCCGGACTCAGTATGGCGCGAGACTTTGCTAGGGGTCTCCGTGTGCTAAAAATAGGCCGCGGTCACAGCGTCGCCCAAAAATAACCGCCCGAAGGCCGGGGCGCCAAGTTCGTCCAGCGGAAAAAGGCCACAAAAACGGGTGGGCTATAGCCTTGGGGGGTGGGGCTGGCCAACTTCGTCCGCCGGACTCAGAATGGCGCGAGACTTTGCGAGGGGCCTCCGTGTGCCAAAAATCGGCCGCGGACACAGCCGCTCCCAAAAATAACTGCCCGAAGGCCGGGGCGCCAAGTTCGTCCAGCGGAAAAAGGCCACAAAAACGGGTGGGCTATAGCCTTGGGGGGTGGGGCTGGCCAACTGCGTCCGCCGGACTCGGAATGGCGCGAGACTTTGCTAGGGGTCTCCGCATGCTAAAAATAGGCCGCGGTCACAGCCTCGCCCAAAATAACCGCCCGAAGGCCGGGGCGCCAAGTTCGTCCAGCGGAAAAAGGCCACAAAAACGGGTGGGCTATAGCCTTGGGGGGTGGGGCTGGCCAACTTCGTCCGCCGGACTCAGAATGGCGCGAGACTTTGCGAGGGGTCTCCGTGTGCCAAAAATCGGCCGCGGACACAGCCGCTCCCAAAAATAACTGCCCGAAGGCCGGGGCGCCAAGTTCGTCCAGCGGAAAAAGGTCACAAAAGCGGGTGGGCTATAGCCTTTGGGGGTGGGGCTGGCCCACTTCGTCCGCCGGACTCGGAATGGCGCAAGACTTTGCGAGGGGCCTCCGTGTGCCAAAAATAGGACGCGGGCACAGCCGGGCCCAAAAATAACCGCCCGAAGGCCGGGGCGCCAAGTTCGTCCAGCGGAAAAAGGCCACAAAAACGGGTGGGCTATAGCCTTGGGGGGTGGGGCTGGCCGACTTCGTCCGGCGGACTCGGAATGGCGCGAGACTTTGCGAGGGGCCTCCGTGTGCCAAAAATAGGCCGCGGGCACCGCTGCCCCCAAAAATAACCGCCCGAAGGCCGGGGCGCCAAGTTCGTCCAGCGGAAAAAGGCCACAAAAACGGGTGGGCTATAGCCTTGCGGGGTGGGGCTGGCCAACTTCGTCCGCCGGACTCAGAATGGCGCGAGACTTTGCGAGGGGCCTCCGTGTGCCAAAAATCGGCCGCGGACACAGCCGCTCCCAAAAATAACTGCCCGACGGCCGGGGCGCCAAGTTCGTCCAGCGGAAAAAGGTCACAAAAACGGGTGGGCTATAGCCTTTGGGGGTGGGGCTGGCCCACTTCGTCCGCCGGACTCGGAATGGCGCAAGACTTTGCGAGGGGCCTCCGTGTGCCAAAAATAGGAAGCGGGCACAGCCGGGCCCAAAAATAACCGCCCGAAGGCCGGGGCGCCAAGTTCGTCCAGCGGAAAAAGGCCACAAAAACGGGTGGGCTACAGCCTTGGGGGGTGGGGCTGGCCGACTTCGTCCGGCGGACTCGGAATGGCGCGAGACTTTGCGAGGGGCCTCCGTGTGCCAAAAATAGGCCGCGGGCACCGCTGCCCCCAAAAATAACCGCCCGAAGGCCGGGGCGCCAAGTTCGTCCAGCGGAAAAAGGCCACAAAAATGGGTGGGCTATAGCCTTGGGGGGTGGGGCTGGCCAACTGCGTCCGCCGGACTCGGAATGGCGCGAGACTTTGCTAGGGGTCTCCGCATGCTAAAAATAGGCCGCGGTCACAGCCTCGCCCAAAAATAACCGCCCGAAGGCCGGGGCGCCAAGTTCGTCCAGCGGAAAAAGGCCACAAAAAAGGGTGGGCTATAGCCTTGGGGGGTGGGGCTGGCCCACTTCGTCCGCCGGACTCGGAATGGCGCGAGACTTTGCGAGGGGCCTCCGTGTGCCAAAAATCGGCCGCGCACACAGCCGCTCCCAAAAGTAACTGCCCGAAAATCACCGCCCAAAGACCGGGGCGCCAAGTTCGTCCAGCGGAAAAAGGCCACAAACACGGGTGGGCTATAGCCTTGGGGGGTGGGGCTGGCCGACTTCGTCCGCCGGACTCGGAATGGCGGGAGACTTTACGACGGGCCTCCGTGTGCCAAAAATAGGCTGCGGGCACAGCCGCGCCCAAAAATAACCGCCCGAAAGCCGGGGAACTAAGTTCGTCCAGCGGAAAAAGGCCACAAAAACGGGTGGGCTATAGCCTTTGGGGGTAGGGCTGGCCCACTTCGTCTGCCGGACTCGGAATGGCGCGAGACTTTGCGAGTGGCCTCCGTGTGCCAGAAATAGGCCGCGGTAACAGCCGCGCCCAAAAATAACTGCCCGAAGGCCGGGGCGCCAAGTTCGTCCAGCGGAAAAAGGCCACAAAAACGGGTGGGCTATAGCCTTGGGGGGTGGGGCTGGCCCGCTTCGTCCGCCGGACTCGGAATGGCGCGAGACTTTGCGAGGGGCCTCCGTGTGCCAAAAATCGGCCGCGCACACAGCCGCTCCCAAAAGTAACTGCCCGAAGGCCGGGGCGCCAAGTTCGTCCAGCGGGAAAAGGCCACAAAAACGGGTGGGCTATAGCCTTTGGGGGTGGGGCTGGCCCACTTCGTCCGCCGGACTCGGAATGGCGCAAGCCTTTGTGAGGGGCCTCCGTGTGCCAAAAATAGGACGCGGGCACAGCCGGGCCCAAAAATAACCGCCCGAAGGCCGGGGCGCCAAGTTCGTCCAGCGGAAAAAGGCCACAAAAACGGGTGGGCTATAGCCTTGGGGGGTGGGGCTGGCCTACTTCGTCCGCCGGACTTAGAATGGCGCGAGACTTTACGAGGGGCCTCCGTGTGCCAAAAATAGGCCGCGGGCACAGCCGGGCCCAAAAATAACCGCCCGAAGGCCGGGGCGCCAAGTTCGTCCAGCGGAAAAAGGCCACAAAAACGGGTGGGCTATAGCCTTGGGGGGTGGGGCTGGCCGACTTCGTCCGGCGAACTCGGAATGGCGCGAGACTTTGCGAGGGGCCTCCGTGTGCCAAAAATAGGCCGCGGACACCGCTGTCCCCAAAAATAACCGCCCGAAGGCCGGGGCGCCAAGTTCGTCCAGCGGAAAAAGGCCACAAAAACGGGTGGGCTATAGCCTTGGGGGGTGGGGCTGGCCGACTTCATCCGCCGGACTCGGAATGGCGCGAGACTTTGCGAGGGGCCACCGTGTACCAAAAATAGGCCGCGGGCTGAGCCCCGCCCAAAAATAACCGCCCGAAGGCCGGGGCGCCAAGTTCGTCCAGCGGAAAAAGGCCACAAAAACAGGTGGGCTATAGCCTTGGGGGGTGGGGCTGGCCAATTTCGCCCGCCGGACTCGGAATGGCGCGAGACTTTGCGAGGCGCCTCCGTGTGCCAAAAATAGGCCGCGGGCATAGCCGCGCTGAAAAATACCCGCCCGAAGGCCGGGGCGCCAAGTTCGTCCAGCGGAAAAAGGCCACAAAAACGGGTGGGCTGTAGCCTTGGGGGGTGGGGCTGGCCAACTTCGTCCGCGGGACTCGGAATGGCGCTAGACTTTGCGAGGAGCCTCCGTGTACCAAAAATAGGCCGCGGGCACAGCCGTACCCAAAAATACCAGCCCGAAGGCCGGGGCGCCAAGTTCTTCCAGCGGAAAATGGCCACAAAAACGGGTGGGCTATAGCCTTGGGGGGTGGGGCTGGCCAACTTCGTTCGCCGGACTCGGAATGGCGCAAGACTTTGCGAGGCATCTCCGTGTGCCAAAAATAGGCAGCAGGCGCAGCCTCGCCCAAAAATACCCTCCCGAAGGCCACGGCGCCAAGTTCGCCCAGCGGAAAAAGGCCACAAAAACGGGTGGGCTATAGCCTTGGGGGGTGGGGCTGGCCAACTTCGTCCACCGGACTCGGAATGGCGCGAGACTATGCGAGGCGCCTCCGTGTGCCAAAAATAGGCTGTGCCCACAGCCACGCCCAAAAATACCCGACCGAAGGCCGGGGCGCCAAGATCGTCCAGCGGAAAATGGCCACAAAAACGGGTGGGTATAGCCTTGGGAGGTGGGGCTGGCCAACTTCATCCGCCGGACTCAGAATGGCGCGAGACTTTGCGAGGAGCCTCCGTGTGCCAAAAATAGGCCGCGGGCACAGCCGCACCCAAAAATACCCACCCGAAGGCCGCTGCGCCAAGTTCGTCCAGTGGAAAAAGGCCACAAAAACGGGTGGGCTATAGCCTTGGGGGGTGGGGCTGGCCACCTTCGTCCGCCGGACTCGGAATGGCGCGAGACTTTGCGAGGTGCCGCCGTTTGCCAAAAATAGGCCGTGGGCACAGGCGCGCCCAAAAATACCCGCCCGAAGGCCGGGGCGCCAAGTTCGTGCAGCGGAAAAAGACCACAAAAACGGGTGGGCTATAGGCTTGGGGGGTAGGGCTGGCCAACTTCGTCCGCCGGACTCAGAATGGCGCGAGACTTTGCGAGGCCCCTCCGTGTGCCAAATCTAGGCGACGGGAATAGCCGCGCCCAAAAATACCCGCCCAATGGCCGGGGCGCCGAGTTCGTCCAGCGGAAAAAGGCAACAAAAACGGGTGGGCTATAGCCTTGGGGGGTAGGGCTGGCCAACTTCGTCCGCCGGACTCGGAATGGCGCGAGACTTTACGAGGTGCCTCCGTGTGCCAAAAATAGGCCGCGGGCACAGCCGCGCCCAAAAATAACCGCCCGAAGGCCGCGGCGCCAAGTTCGTCCAACGGAAAAAGGGCACAAAAACGGGTGGGCTATAGCCTTGGGGGGTGGGGCTGGCCAACTTAGTCCGCCGGACTCGGAATGGCGCGACACTTTGCGAGGTGCCTCCGTGTGCTAAAAATAGGCCGCGGGCACAGCCGCGCCAAAAATACCGACCCGAAGGCCGGGGCGCCAAGTTCGTCCAGCGGAAAAAGGCCACCAAAACGGGTGGGCTATAGCCTTTGGGGGTGGGGCTGGCCAACTTCGTCTGCCGGACTCGGAATGGCGCGAGACTTTACGAGGTGCCTCCGTGTGCCAAAAATAGGCCACGGGCACAGCCGCGCTCAAAAATACCCGCCCGAAGGCCGAGGCTCCTAGTTCGTCCAGCGGAAAAAAGCAACAAAAACGGGTGGGCTATAGCCTTGGGGGGTGGGGCTGGCCAACTTCGTCCGCCGGACTCGGAATGGCGCGAGACTTTGCGAGGTGCCGCCGTTTGACAAAAATAGGCCGTGGGCACAGCCACGCCCCAAAATACCCGCCCGAAGGCCGGGGTGCCAAGTTCGTCCAGCGGAAAAAGGCCAGAAAAACGGGTGGGCTATAGCCTTGGGGGGTGGGGCTGGCTAACTTAGTCCGCCGGACTCGGAATGGCGCGAGACTTTACGAGGTGTCTCCGTGTGACAAAAATAGGCCGCGGGCACAGCCGCGTCCAAAAATACCCGCCCGAAGGCCGAGGCTCCTAGTTCGTCCAGCGGAAAAAAGCAACAAAAACGGGTGGGCTATAGCCTTGGGGGGTGGGGCTGGCCAACTTCGTCCGCCGGACTCGGAATGGCGCGAGACTTTGCGAGGTGCCGCCGTTTGACAAAAATAGGCCGTGGGCACAGCCACGCCCCAAAATACCCGCCCGAAGGCCGGGGTGCCAAGTTCGTCCAGCGGAAAAAGGCCACAAAAACGGGTGGGCTATAGCCTTGGGGGGTGGGGCTGGCCAACATCGTCCGCCGGACTCGGAATGACGCGAGACTTTGCGAGGCACCTCCGTGTGCCAAAAATAGGCCCCGGGCACAGCCGCGCCCAAAAATACCCGCCCGAAGGCCGGGCCGCCAAGTTCGTCCAGCGGAAAACGGTCACAAAAACGGGTGGGCTATAGCCTTGGGGGGTGGGGCTGCCCAACATCGTCCGCCGGACTCGGAATGGCGCGAGACTTTGCGAGGCACCTCCGTGTGCCAAAAATAGGCCCCAGGCACAGCCACGTCCAAAAATCCCGCCCGAAGGCCGGGGCGCCAAGTTCGTCCAGCGGAAAAAGGCCACAAAATCGGGTGGGCTATAGCCTTGGGGGGTGGGGCTGGCCAATATCGTCCGCCGGACTCGGAATGGCGCGAGACTTTGCGAGGTGCCTCCGTGTGCCAAAAATAGGCTACGGGCGCAGCCGCGCCAAAAAATACCCGCCCGAAGGCCGAGCCGCCAGGTTCGTCCAGCGGTGAAAGGCCACAAAAACGGGTGGGCCATAGGCTTGGTGGGTGGGGCTAGCCAACTTCGTCCGCCGGACTCGGAATGGCGCGAGACTTTGCGAGGCACCTCCGTGTGCCAAAAATAGGCTGCGGGCACAGCCGTGCCCAAAAATACCCGCCCGAAGGCCGGGGCGCCAAGTTCGTCCAGCGGACAAAGGCCACAAAAACGGGTGGGCTATAGCCTTGGGGGGTGGGGCTCGCCCACTTCGTCCGCCAGACTCGGAATGGCGCGAGACTTTGCAAGGTGCCTCCGTGTGCCAAAAATAGGCCGCGGGCACAGCCGCGCCCAAAAATACCCGCCCGAAGGCCGGGCCGCCAAGTTCGTCCAGCGGAAAAAGGCCACAAAATCGAGTGGGCTATAGCCTTGGGGGGTGGGGCTCGCCCACTTCGTCCGCCAGACTCGGAATGGTGCGAGACTTTGCAAGGTGCCTCCGTGAGCCAAAGATAGGCCGTGGGCACAGCCGCACCCAAAAATACCTGCCCGAAGGCCGGGGCGCCAAGTTCGTCCAGCGGAAAAAGGCCACAAAATCGGGTCGGCTATAGCCTTGGGGGGTGGGGCTGGCCAACATCGTCCGCCGGACTCGGAATGGCGCGAGACTTTGCGAGGCACCTCCGTGTGCCAAAAATAGGCCGCGGGCACAGCCGCGTCCAAAAATACCCGCCCGAAGGCCGGGGCGCCAAGTTCGTCCAGCGGAAAAAGGCCACAAAAACGGGTGGGCTATAGCCTTGGGGGGTGGGGCTGCCCAACTTCGTCCGCCGGACTCGGAATGGTACGAGACTTTGTGAGGTGCCTCCATATGCCAAAAATAGGCCGCGGGACACCCGCGTCCAAAAATACCCGCCCGAAGGCCGGGGCGCCAAGTTCGTCCAGCGGAAAAAGGCCACAAAAACGGGTGGGCTATAGCCTTGGGGGGTGGCGCTGGCCCACTTCGTCCGCCGGACTCGGAATGGTGCGAGACTTTGCGAGGCGTCCCGTGTGCGAAAAACAGGCAGCGGGCACAGCCGCGCCCAAAAATACCCGTCCGAAGGCCGGGGCGCCAAGTTCGTCCAGCGGAAAAAGGCCACAAAATCGGGTGGGCTATAGCCTTGGGGGGTGGGGCTGGCCAACATCGTCCGCCGGACTTGGAATGGTGCCAGACTTTGCGAGGTGCCTCCGTGTGCCAAAAAATAAGCCGCGGGCACAGCCGAGCCCAAAAATACCCGCCCGAAGGCCGGGGCGCCAGGTTCGTCTAGCGGTAAAAGGCCACAAAAACGGGTGTGCTATAGCCTTGGGGGGTGGGGCTGGCCAACTTTGTCCGCCCGACTCGGAATGGCGCGAGACCTTGCGTGACGCCTCCGTGTGCCAAAAATAGGCCACGGGCACAGCCGCGCCAAAAAATACCCGCCCGAAGGCTGGGCCGCCAAGTTCGTCCAACGGAAAAAGGCCACAAAAACGGGTGGGCTATAGCCTTGGGGGTGGGGCTGGCCCACTTCATCCGCCGGACTCGGAATGGCGCGAGACTTTGTGAGGCACCTCCGTGTTCCAAAAATAGGCTACGGGCGCAGCCGCGTGAAAAAATACCCGCCCGAAGGCCGGGCCGCCAAGTTCGTCCAGCGGTGAAAGGCCACAAAAACGGGTGGGCTATAGGCTTGGGGGGTGGGGCTAGCCAACTTCGTCCGCTGGACTCGGAATGGCGCGAGACTTTGCGAGGCGTCTCCGTGTGCCAAAAATAGGCTGCGGGCACAGCTGCGCCCAAAAATACCCGACCGAAGGCCGGGGCGCCAAGTTCGTCCAGCGGAAAAAGGCCACAAAAATGGGTAGGCTATAGCCTTGGTGGGTGGGGCTGTCCAACTTCGTCCGCCTGACTCGGAATGGCGCGAGACTTTGCGAGTTGCCTCCGTGTGCCAAAAATAGGTTGCGGGACACCCGCGTCCAAAAATACCCGCCCGAAGGCCGGGGCGCCAAGTTCGTCCAGCGGAAAAAGGCCACAAAAACGGGTGGGCTATAGCCTTGGGGGGTGGCGCTGGCCCACTTCGTCCGCCAGACTCGGAATGGTTTGAGACTTTGCGAGGCGTCCCGTGTGCGAAAAACAGGCAGCGGGCACAGCCGCGCCCAAAAATACCCGTCCGAAGGCCGGGGCGCCAAGTTCGTCTAGCGGAAAAAGGCCACAAAATCGGGTGGGCTATAGCCTTGGGGGGTGGGGCTGGCCAACATCGTCCGCCGGACTTGGAATGGTGCCAGACTTTGCGAGGTGCCTCCGTGTGCCAAAAAATAAGCCGCGGGCACAGCCGCGCCCAAAAATACCCGACCGAAGGCCGGGGCGCCAAGTTCGTCCAACAGAAAAAGGCCACAAAAACGGGTGGGCTATAGCCTTGGGGGTGGGGCTGGCCCACTTCATCCGCCGGACTTGGAATGGCGCGAGACTTTGCGAGGGGCCTCCATGTGCCAAAAATAGGCTACAGGCGCAGCCGCGCCAAAAAATACCCGCCCGAAGGCCGGGCCGCCAAGTTCGTCCAGCGGTGAAAGGCCACAAAAACGGGTGGGCTATAGCCTTGGTGGGGGGCGCGGACGAAGTTCGTCCGCCGGGCTCGGAATGGGGCGAGACTTTGCGAGGGACCTCGGGGTACCATAAATAAGCCACGGAAAAAGCTGCGCCAAAAAATAAGTGCCCGAAGATCGTGGTGCCAAAACCCCCCAGCGGAAAAATGGCCAAAAAACGGGTGGGCTATAGCCTTGGTGGGGGGCGCGGGCGAAGTTCGTCCGCCGGACTCGGAATGGGGTGAGACTTTGCGAGGGGCTTCGGGGTGCGAAAAATAAGCCGCGGGCAATGCCGCGCCCAAAAATAAGCGCCCGAAGATCGTGGTACCAAAACCCCCCAGCGGAAAAATGGCCAAAAAACGGGTGGGCTATAGCCTTGGTGGGGGACGCGGGCAAATTTCGTCCGCCGGACTCGGAAGGGGGCTAGACTTTGCGAAGGGCCTCGGGGTGCCAAAAATAAGCCGCGGACAAAGCCGCGCCCAAAAATAAGCGCCCGAAGATCGTGGTACCAAAACCCCCCAGCGGAAAAATGGCCAAAAAACGGGTGGGCTATAGCCTTGGTGGGGGGCGCGGGCGAAGTTCGTCCGCCGGACTCGGAATGGGGCTAGACTTTGCGAAGGGCCTCGGGGTACCAAAAATAAGCCACGTGCAAAGCCGCGCCCAAAAATAAGTGCCCAAAGATCGTGGTGCCAAAACCCCCCAGCGGAAATATGGCCAAAAAACGGGTGGGCTATAGTCTTGGTGGGGGGCGTGGGCGAAGTTCGTCCGCCGGACTTGGAATGGGGCGAGACTTTGCGAGGGGCTTCGGGGTGGCAAAAATAAGCCGCGGGCAAAGCCGCTCCCGAAGATCTTGGTGCCAAAACCCCCCAGTGGAAAAATGGCCAAAAAACGGGTCGGCTATAACCTTGGTGGGGGGCGCGGGCGAAGTTCGTCCGCCGGACTCGGAATGGGGAAAGACTTTACGAGGGGCCTCGGGGTGCAAAAGATAAGCCGCGGGCAAAGTCGCCCCCAAAAATAAGCACCCGCGGAAAAATGACCAAAAAACGGGTGGGCTATAGCCTTGGTGGGGGGCGCGGGCGAAGTTCATCCGCCGGACTCGGAATGGGGCGAGACTTTGCGAGGGGCCTCGGGGTGCCAAAAATAAGACACGGGCAAAACCGCGTCCAAAAATAAGCGCCCGAAGATCGTGTTGCCAAAACCCACCAGCGGAAAAATGGCCAAAAAACGGGTGGGCTATAGCCTTGGTGGGGGGCGCGGGCGAATTTCGTCCGCCGGACTCGGAATGAAGCGAACCTTTGCGTGGGGCCTCGGGGTGCCAAAAATAAGCCGCGGCAAAGCCGCTCCCGAAGATCTTGGTGCCAAAACCCCCCAGTGGAAAAATGGCCAAAAAACGGGTGGGCTATAACCTTGGTGGGGGGCGCGGGCGAAGTTCGTCCGCCGGACTCGGAATGGGGCGAGACCTTGCGAGGGGCCTCGGGGTGCCAAAAATAAGCCGCGGGCAAAGCCGCGCCCAAAAATAAGCGCCCGAAGGTCGTGGTGCCAAAACCCCCCAGTGGAAAAATGGCCAAAAAACAGGTGGGCTATAGCCTTGGTGGGGGGCGCGGGCGAAGTTCGTCCGCCGGACTCGGAATGGGGCGAGACTTTGCGAGGGGCCTCGGGGTGCCAAAAATAAGCCGCGGGCAAAGCCGCGCCCAAAAATAAGCACCCGAAGATCGTGGTGGCAAAACCCCCCAGCGGAAAAATGGCCAAAAAACAGGTGGGCTATAGCCATGGTGGGGGGCGCGGGCGAAGTTCGTCCGCCGGACTCGGAATGGGGCGAGACTTTGCGAGGGGCTTCGGGGTGCGAAAAATAAGCCGCGGGCAATGCCGCGCCCAAAAATAAGCGCCCGAAGATCGTGGTACCAAAACCCCCCAGCGGAAAAATGGCCAAAAAACGGGTGGGCTATAGCCTTGGTGGGGGACGCGGGCAAATTTCGTCCGCCGGACTCGGAAGGGGGCTCGACTTTGCGAAGGGCCTCGGGGTGCCAAAAATAAGCCGCGGACAAAGCCGCGCCCAAAAATAAGCGCCCGAAGATCGTGGTACCAAAACCCCCCAGCGGAAAAATGGCCAAAAAACGGGTGGGCTATAGCCTTGGTGGGGGGCGCGGGCGAAGTTCGTCCGCCGGACTCGGAATGGGGCTAGACTTTGCGAAGGGCCTCGGGGTACCAAAAATAAGCCGCGTGCAAAGCCGCGCCCAAAAATAAGTGCCCAAAGATCGTGGTGCCAAAACCCCCCAGCGGAAAAATGGCCAAAAAACGGGTGGGCTATAGTCTTGGTGGGGGGCGGGCGAAGTTCGTCCGCCGGACTTGGAATGGGGCGAGACTTTGCGAGGGGCTTCGGGGTGGCAAAAATAAGCCGCGGGCAAGCCACTCCCGAAGATCTTGGTGCCAAAACCCCCCAGTGGAAAAATGGCCAAAAAACGGGTCGGCTATAACCTTGGTGGGGGGCGCGGGCGAAGTTCGTCCGCCGGACTCGGAATGGGAAAGACTTTGCGAGGGGCCTCGGGGTGCAAAAGATAAGCCGCGGGCAAAGTCGCCCCCAAAAATAAGCACCCGCGGAAAAATGACCAAAAAACGGGTGGGCTATAGCCTTGGTGGGGGGCGCGGGCGAAGTTCATCCGCCGGACTCGGAATGGGGCGAGACTTTGCGAGGGGCCTCGGGGTGCCAAAAATAAGACACGGGCAAAACCGCGTCCAAAAATAAGCGCCCAAAGATCGTGGTGCCAAAACCCACCAGCGGAAAAATGGCCAAAAAACGGGTGGGCTATAGCCTTGGTGGGGGGCGCGGGCGAATTTCGTCCGCCGGACTCGGAATGAAGCGAGCCTTTGCGTGGGGCCTCGGGGTGCCAAAAATAAGCCGCGGCAAAGCCGCTCCCGAAGATCTTGGTGCCAAAACCCCCTAGTGGAAAAATGGCCAAAAAACGGGTGGGCTATAACCTTGGTGGGGGGCGCGGGCGAAGTTCGTCCGCCGGACTCGGAATGGGGCGAGACCTTGCGAGGGGCCTCGGGGTGCCAAAAATAAGCCGCGGGCAAAGCCGCGCCCAAAAATAAGCGCCCGAAGGTCGTGGTGCCAAAACCCCCCAGTGGAAAAATGGCCAAAAAACAGGTGGGCTATAGCCTTGGTGGGGGGCGCGGGCGAAGTTCGTCCGCCGGACTCGGAATGGGGTGAGACTTTGCGAGGGGCCTCGGGGTGCCAAAAATAAGCCGCGGGCAAGCCGCGCCCAAAAATAAGCACCTGAAGATCGTGGTGGCAAAACCCCCCAGCGGAAAAATGGCCAAAAAACAGGTGGGCTATAGCCATGGTGGGGGGCGCGGGCGAAGTTCGTCCGCCGGACTCGGAATGGGGCGAGACTTGGCGAGGGGCCTCGGGGTGCCAAATATAAGCCACGGGCAAAGCCGCGCCCAAAAATAAGCACCCGAAGATCATGGTGCCAAAACCCCCCAGCGGAAAAATGACAAAAAAACAGGTGGGCTATAGCCTTGCTGGGGGGCGCGGGCGAAGTTCGTCCGCCGGACTCGGAATGGGGCGAGACTTTGCGAGGGGCCTCGGGGTGCCAAAAATAAGCCGCGGGCAAAGACGCGCCCAACAATAAGCACCCGAAGATCATGGTGCCAAAACCCCCCAGCGGAAAAATGACCAAAAAACAGGTGGGCTATAGCCTTGCTGGGGGGCGCGGGCGAAGTTCGTCCGCCGGACTCGGAATGGGGCGAGACTTTGCGAGGGGCCTCGGGGTGCCAAAAATAAGCCGCGGGCAAAGCAACACCCCAAAATAAGCACCCGAAAGTCGTGGTGCGAAAACCCCCCAGCGGAAAAATGGCCAAAAAACGGGTGGGCTATAGATTTGGTGGGGGCGCGGACGAAGTTCGTCCGCAGGACTCGGAATGGTGCGAGACTTTGCGAGGGGCCTCGGTGTGCCAAAAATAAGCCGCGGGCAAAGCCGCGCCCAAAAATAAGCGCCCGAAGATCGTGGTGCCAAAACCTCCCAGCGGAAAAATGGCCAAAAATCGGGTGGGCTATAGCCTTGGTGTGGGGCGGGGGCGAAGTTCGTCCGCCGGACTCAGAATGGGGCGAAACTTTGCGAGGGGCCTCGGGGTGCAAAAAGTAAGCCGCGGGCAAAGCCGTACCCAAAAATAAGCGCCCGAAGGTCGTGGTACGAAAACCCCCCAGCGGAAAAATGGCTAAAAAACAGGTGGGCTATAGCCTTGGTGGGGGGCGTGGGCGAAGTTCGTCCGCCGGACTCGGAAAGGGGCGAGACTTTGTGAGGGGCCTCGGGGTACCAAAAATAAGCCGCGGGCAAAGCCGCGCCCAAAAATAAGCGCTCGAAGATCGTGGTGCCAAAACCACCTAGCGGAAAACTGGCCAAAAAACGGGTGGGCTATAGCCTTGGTGGGGAGCGCGGGCGAAGTTCGTCCGCCGGACTCGGAATAGGGCGAGACTTTGCGAGGGGCCTCGGGGTGTGAAAAATAAGCCGCAGGTAAAGTCGCGCCCAAAAATAAGCGCCCGAAGATCGAGGTGCCAAAACCCCTCAGCGGAAAAATGGCTCAAAAACGGGTGGGCCATAGCCTTGGTGGGGGGCGTAGGCGAAGTTCGTCCGCCGGACTCGGAATGGGGCGAGACTTTGCGAGGTTCCTCGGGGTGCCAAAAATAAGCCGCGGGAAAAGCCGCGCCCAAAAATAAGCGCCCAAAGATCGAGGTGCCAAAACCCCCCAGAGGAAAAATGGCCAAAAAACGGGTGGGGCCTTGCTGGGGGGCGCGGGCGAAGTTCGTCCGCCGGACTCGGAATGGGGCGAGACTTTGCGAGGGGCTTCGGGGTGCCAAAAATAAGCTGCGGGCAAAGCCGTACCCAAAAATAAGCGCCCAAAGATCGTGGTGCCAAAACCCCCCAGCGGAAAAATGGCCAAAAAACGGGTGGGCTATAGCCTTGGTGGGGGGCGCGGACGAAGTTCGTCCACCGGACTCGGAATGGGGCGAGACTTTGCGAGGGGCCTCGGGGTACCAAAAATAAGCCGCGGGCAAAGCCGTGCCCAAAAATAAGCACCCAAAGGTCGTGGTGCCAAAACCCCCCAACGGAAAAATGGCCAAAAAACGGGTGGGCTATAGCGTTGGTGGGGCGCGGCGGTTCGTCCGCGGACTCGGAATGGGGCGAGACTTTGCGAGGGGCCTCGGGGTGCCAAAAATAAGCCGCGGACAAAGCCGTGCCCAAAAATAAGCGCCCGAAGGTCGTGGTGCCAAAACCCCCCAGCGGAAAAATGGCCAATAAACGGGTGGGCTATAGCCTTGGTGGGGGGCGCGGGCGAAGTTCGTCCACTGGACTCGGAATGGGGCGAGACTTTGCGAGGGGCCTCGGGGTACCAAAAATAAGCCGCGGGCAAAGCCGCGCCCGAAGGTCGTGGTGCCAAAACCCCCCAGCGGAAAAATGGCCAATAAACGGGTGGGCTATAGCCTTGGTGGGGCGAAGTTCGTGCGCCGGACTCGGAATGGGGCGAGACTTTGTGAGGGGCCTCGGGGTGCCAAAAATAAACCGCGGGCAAAGCCGCACCCAAAAATAAGCGCTCAACGATCGTGGTGCCAAAACCCCAGCGGAAAAACGGGTGGGCTATAGCCTTGGGGGGTGGGGCTGGCCAACTTCGTCCGCCGGACTCGGAATGGCGCGAGAATTTGCGAGGCACCTCCGTGTGCCAAAAATAGGCCGCGGGCACAGCCGTGCCTAAAAATACCCGCCCAAAGGCCGGGGCGCCAAGTTCGTCCAGCGGGAAAAGGCCACAAAAACGGGTGGGCTATAGCCTTGGGGGGTGGGACTGGCCAACTTCGTCCGCCGGACTCGGAATGGCGCAAAACTTTACGAGCCACCTCCGTGAGCCAAAAATAGCCCGCGGGCACAGCCACACCCAAAAATAACCCCCCGAAGGTCGGCACGCCCAAACCCCCCAGCGGAAAAATGGCCAAAAAACGGGTGGGCTATAGCCTTGGGGGGAGGGGCTGGCCAACTTCGTCCGCCGGACTCGGAATGGGGCGAGACTTTGCGAGCGGCCTCTGCGTGCCAAAAATAGGCTGCGGGCACAGCCACGCCCAAAAATAACCCCACGAAGGTCGGCACGCCCAAACCCCCCAGCGGAAAAATGGCCAAAAAACGGGTGGGCTATAGCCTTGGGGGGAGGGGCAGGCGAACTTCGTGCGCCGGACTCGTAATGGGGCGAGACTTTGCGAGGGGCATCCGTGTGCCAAAAATAGGCCGAGGGCACAGCCGCGCCCAAAAACAACCGCCCGAAGGCCGGGGCGCCAAGTTCGTCCAGCGGAAAAATGGCCAAAAAACGGGTGGGCTATAGCCTTGGGGGGAGGGGCTGGCCCACTTCGTCCGCCGGACTCGGAATGGGGCGAGACCATGCGAGCGGCCTCCGCGTGCCAAAAATAAGCCGCGGGCACAGCCGCGCCCAAAAATAACCCCCCGAAGGTCGTTGCGCCCAAACCCCCCAGCGGAAAAATGGCCAAAAAACGGGTGGGCTATAGCCTTGGGGGGTGGGGCTGGCCAACTTCGTCCGCCGGACTCGGAATGGGGCGAGACTTTGCGAGCGGCCTCCACGTGCCAAAAATAGGCCGTGGGCACAGCCACGCCCAAAAATAACCGCCCGAAGGTCGGCTCGCCCAAACCCCCCAGCAGAAAAATGGCCAAAAAACGGGTGGGCTATAGCCTTGGGGGGAGGGGCTGGCCAACTTTGTCCGCCGGACTCGGAATGGGGGGAGATTTTGCGAGCGGCCTCCTCGTGCCAAAAATAGGCCACGGGCACAGCCGCGCCCAAAAATAACCGCCCGAAGGTCGGCTCGCCCAAACCCCCCAGCGGAAAAATGGCCAAAAAACGGGTGGGCTATAGCCTTGGGGGGAGGGGCTGGCCAACTTCGTCCGCCGGACTCAGATTGGGGCGAGACTTTGTGAGGGCCCTCCGTGTACGATAAATAGGCCGCGGGCACAGCCGCGCACAAAAATATCCGCCCGAAGGCCGGGGCGCAAAGTTCGTCCAGCGGAAAAAGGCCACAAAAACGGGTGGGCGATAGCCTTGGGGGGTGGGGCTGGCCCACTTCGTCCGCCGCACTCGGAATGGCGCGAGACTTTGTGAGGCACCTCCATGTGCCAAAAATAGGCAGCGGGCACAGCCGCGCCCAAAAATAACTGCCCGAAGGCCGGGGCGCCAAATTCGTCCGGCAGAAAAAGGCCACAAAAACGGGTGGGCTATAGCCTTGGGGGGTGGGGCTGGCCCACTTCGTCCGCCGCACTCGGAATGGTGCGAGACTTTGCGAGGGCCCTCCGTGTGCCAAACATAGGCCGCGAGCACAGCCGCGCCCAAAAATATCTGCCCGAAGGCCGGGGCGCCATGTTCGTCCGGCGGAAAAAGGCCACAAAAACGGGTGGGCTATAGCCTTGGGGGGTGGGGCTGGCCAACTTCGTCCGCCGCACTCGGAATGGCGCGAGACATTGCGAGCGGCCTCCGCGTGCTAAAAATAGGCCGTGGGCACAGCCGCGCCCAAAAATAACCCCCCGAAGTTCGTTGCGCCCAAACACCCCAGTGGAAAAATGGCCAAAAAATGGGTGGGCTATAGCCTTGGGGGGAGGGGCTGGCCAACATCGTCCGCCGGACTCGGAATGGGGCGAGACTTTGCAAGCGGCCTCCGCGTGCCAAAAATATGCCGCGGCCACAGCCAAGCCCAAAAATAACTGCCCGAAGGACGGGGCGCCAAGTTCGTCCAGCGGAAAAAAGGCCAAAAAACGGGTGGGCTATAGCCTTGGGGGGAGGGGCTGGCCAACTTCGTCCGCCGGACTCGGAATGGGGCGAGACTTTGCGAGCGGCCCACGCATACCAAAAATAGGCCACGGGCACAGCCGCGCCCAATAATAACCGCCTGATGGCCGGGGCGCCAAGTTCGTCCAGCGGAAAAATGGCCGAAAAACAGGTGGGCTATAGCCTTGGTGGGAGGGGCTGGCCAACTTCGTCCGCCGGACTCCGAATGGGGCGAGCCTTTGCGAGCGGCCTCCATGTGCCAAAAATAGGCCGCAGGCACAGCCGCGCCGAAAAATAACCACCCGAAGGCCGGGGCGCCAAGTTCGTCCTGCGGAAAAATGGCCAAAAAACGGGTGGGCTATAGCCTTGGGGGGAGGGGCTGGCCAACTTTGTCCGCCGGACTCGGAATGGGGGGAGACTTTGCGAGCGGCCTCCTCGTGCCAAAAATAGGCCACGGGCACAGCCGCGCCCAAAAATAACCGCCCGAAGGTCGGCTCGCCCAAACCCCCCAGCAGAAAAATGGCCAAAAAACGGGTGGGCTATAGCCTTGGGGGGAGGGGCTGGCCAACTTTGTCCGCCGGACTCGGAATGGGGGGAGATTTTGCGAGCGGCCTCCTCGTGCCAAAAATAGGCCACGGGCACAGCCGCGCCCAAAAATAACCGCCCGAAGGTCGGCTCGCCCAAACCCCCCAGCGGAAAAATGGCCAAAAAACGGGTGGGCTATAGCCTTGGGGGGAGGGGCTGGCCAACTTCGTCCGCCGGACTCAGATTGGGGCGAGACTTTGTGAGCGGCCTCCGCGTACCAAAAATAGGCCGCGGGCACAGCCGCGCCCAAAAATAACCCCCCGAAGGTCGGCGCGCCCAAACCCCCAGCGGAAAAATGGCCAAAAAATGGGTGGGCTATAGCCTTGGGGGGAGGGGCTGGCCCAGTACGTCCGCCGGAGTCGGAATGGGGCAAGACTTTGCGAGCAGCCTCCGTGTGCAAAAATTATGGCGCGGGAGCAGCCGTGCCCAAAAATAACCGCCCGAAGGCCGGGGCGCCAAGTTCGTCCAGCGGAAAAATGGCGAAAAAACGGGTGGGCTATAGCCTTGGGGGGAGGGGCTGGCCCACTTCGTCCGCGGGACTTGGATTGGGGCGAGACTTTGTGAGCGGCCTCCGCGTACCAAAAATAGGCCGCGGGCACAGCCGCGCCCAAAAATAACCCCCGAAGGTCGGCGCGCCCAAACCCCCCAGCGGAAAAATGGCCAAAAAACGGGTGGGCTATAGCCTTAGGGGGAGGGGCTGGCCAACTTCGTCCGCCGGACTCGGAATGGGGCGAGACTTTGCGAGCGGCCTCCGCGTGCCAAAAATAGTCCATGGGCACAACCGAACCCAAAAATAACCGCCCGAAGGCCACGGCGCCAAGTTCGTCCAGCGGAAAAATGGCCAAAAAACGGGTGGGCTATAGCCTTGGGGGGAGGGGCTGGCCAACTTTGTCCGCTGGACTCGGAATGGGGGGAGACTTTGCGAGCGGCCTCCTCGTGCCAAAAATAGGCCACGGGCACAGCCGCGCCAAAAAATAACCGCCCGAAGGTCGGCTCGCCCAAACCCCCCAGCAGAAAAATGGCCAAAAAACGGGTGGGCTATAGCCTTGGGGGGAGGGGCTGGCCAACTTCGTCCGCCGGACTCGGAATGGGGAGAGACTTTGCGAGTGGCCTCCGTGTCCGAAAACTATGCCACGGGCACAGGCGCGCCCAAAAATAACCGCCCGAAGGCCGGCGCGGCAAGTTCGTCCAGCGGAAAAATGGCCAAAAAACGGTTGGGCTATAGCCTTGGGGGGAGGGGCTCGCAACTTCGTCCGCCGGTCTCGAATGGGTTGAGACTTTGCAAGTGGCCTCCGCGTGCCAAAAATAGGCCGCGGGGACCACCGCGCCCAAAAATTACCGCCCGACGGTCGGCGCGCCCAAACCCCCAGCGGAAAAATGGCCAAAAAACGGGTGGGCTATAGCCTTGGGGGGAGGGGCTGGCCAACTTCGTCCGCCGGACTCGGAATGGGGCGAGACTTTGCGAGGGCCATCCGTGTGCCAAAAATAGGCCGCGGGCACAGGTACACCCAAAAATAACTACCCGAAGGCCGGGGCGCCAAGTTCGTCCAGCGGAAAAAGGCCACAAAAACGGGTGGGCTATAGCCTTGGGGGGTGGGGCTGGCCAACTTCGTCTGCCGGACTTGGAATGGCGCCAGACTTTGCGAGGGGTCTCCGTGTGCCAAAAATAAGCCGCGGACACAGCCGCACCATAAAATAACCGCACGAAGGCCGGGGCGCCAAATTCGTCCGGCGGAAAAAGGCCACAAAAACAGGTGGGCTATAGCCTTGGGGGTTGGGGTTGGCCAACTTGGTCCGCCGGAGTCGGAATGGCGTGAGACTACGCGAGGTGCCTCTATGTGCCAAAAATAAGCCGCGGAGACAGCCGCACACAAAAATAACCGCCCGAAGGCCGGGGTGCCATGTTCGTCCGGCGGAAAAAGGCCACAAAAGCAAGTGGGCTATCGCCTTGGGGGGTGGGGCTGGCCAACTTCGTCCGCTGCACTCGGAATTGCGCGAGACTTTGCGAGGGCCCTCCTTGTGCCAAAAAGAGGCCGCGGGCACAGCCGCATCCAAAAAGAACCACCCGAAGGCCGGGTCGCCAAGTTCGTCCAGCGGAAAAAGGCCACAAAAACGGGTGGGCTATAGCCTTGGGGGGTGGGGCTGGCCAACTTCGTCCGCCGGACTCGGAATGGTACGAGACTTTGCGAGGGGCCTCCGTGTGACAAAACTAGGCAGCGGGTACAGCCGCGCCCAAAAATAACTGCCCAATGGCCGGGGCGCCATGTTCGTCCTGCGGAAAAAGGCCACAAAAGCAGGTGGGCTATCGCCTTGGGGGGTGGGGCTGGCCAACTTCGTCTGCCGGACTCGGAATGGCGCCAGACTTTGCGAGGCGCCTCCGTGTGCCAAAAATAGGCCGCGGGCACAGCCGCGTCCAAAAATTACCGCCCGATGGCCGGGGCGCCAAGTTCGTCCAGCGCAAACAGGCCACAAAAACGGGTGGGCTATAGCCTTGGGGGGTGGGGCTGGCCGACTTCGTCCGCTGCACTCGGAATTGCGCGAGACTTTACGAGGGCCCTCCTTGTGCCAAAAAGAGGCCGCGGGCACAACCGCGTCCAAAAACAACCGCCCGAAGGCCGGGGCGCCAAGTTCGTCCAGCGGAAAAAGGCCACAAAAGCGGGTGGGCTATAGCCTTGGGGGGTGGGGCTGGCCGACTTCGTCCGCCAGACTCGGAATGGCGCGAGACTTTGTGGGAAGCCTCCGTGTGCAAAAAATAGGTCGTGGGCACAGCCACGCCCAAAAATTACCGCCCGATGGCCGGGGCGCCAAGTTCGTCCAGCGGAAACAGGCCACAAAAACGAGTGGGCTATAGCCTTGGGGGGTGGGGCCCGCCAACTTCGTCCGCTGCACTCGGAATTACGCGAGACTTTGCGAGGGCTCTACTTGTGCCAAAAAGAGGCCGCGGGCACAACCGCGTCCAAAAACAACCACCCGAAGGCCGGGGCGCCAAGTTCGTCCAGCGGAAAAAGGCCACAAAAACGGGTGGGCTATAGCCTTGGGGGTGGGGCTGGCCGACTTCGTCCGCCAGACTCGGAATGGCGCGAGACTTTGTGGGAAGCCTCTGTATGCAAAAAATAGGCCGCGGGCACAGCCGCGTCCAAAAATACCCACACGAAGGCCGGGGCGCGAAGTTCGTCCTGCGGAAAAAGGCCACAAAAACGGGTGGGCTATAGCCTTGGGGGGTGGGGCTGACCAACTTCGTCCGCCGGACTCGGAATGGCGCGAGACTTTGCGAGGCACCTCCGTGTGCCAAAAATAGGCCGCGGGCACAGCCGCGCCCAAAAATAACCGCCCAAAGGCCGGGGCGCCAATTTCGTCCAACGGAAGCAGGACACAAAAACGGGTGGGCTATAGCCTTGGGGGGTGGGGCTGGCCCACTTCGTCCGCCGGACTCGGAATGGCGCGAGACTTACCGAGGGGCCTCCGTGTACCAAAAATAGGCCGCGCGCACAGCCGCGTCCAAAAATTACCGCCCGAAGGCCGGGGCGCCATGTTTGTCCGGCGGAAAAAGGCCACAAAAACGGGTGGGCTATAGCCTTGGGGGGAGGGGCTGGCCAACTTCGTCCGCCGGACTCGGAATGGGGCGAGACTTTGCGAGCGGCCTCCGCATGACAAAAATAGTCCGCGGGCATGGCCGCGCCCAAAATTACCCGCCCGAAGGCCGGGGCGCCATGTTCGTCCAGCGGAAAAAGGCCACAAAAACGGGTGGGCTATAGCCTTGGGGGGTGGGGCTGGCCAACTTCGTTCGCCGGACTCGGAATGCGCGAGACTTTGCGAGGCACCTCCGTGTGCCAAAAATAGGCCGCGGGCACAGCCGCGCCCAAAAATACCCGCCCGAAGGCTGGGGCGCCAATTTCGATCAGCGGAAAATGGCCACAAAAACGGGTGGGCTATAACCTTGGGGGGTGGGGCTGGCCAACTTCGTCCGCCGGACTCGGAATGGCGCGAGACTTTTCGAGGCGCCTCCGTGTACCAAAAATAGGCCGCGGACACAGCCGCGCCCAAAAATACCCGCCCGAAGGCCAGGGCGCCAAGTTCGTCCAGCAGAAAATGGCCACAAAAAAGGGTGGGTATAGCCTTGGGGGGTGTGGCTGGCCAACTTCGTCCGCCGGACTCGGAATGGCGCGAGACTTTGTGAGGCGCCTCCGTGTGCCAAAAATAGGCCGCGGGCACAGCCGCGCCCAAAAATACCCGCCGGAAGGCCGGGGCGCTACGTTCGTCCAGCGGAAAATGGCCACAAAAAGGGGTGCGCTATAGCCTTGGGGGGTGGGGCTCGCCGACTTCGTCCGCCGGACTCGGAATGGCGCGAGACTTTGTGGGAAGCCTCTGTGTGCCAAAAATAGGCCACGGGCACAGCCGCGCCCAAAAATACCCGCCCGAAGACCGGGGCGCCAAGTTCGTCCAGCGGAAAAAGGCCACAAAAACGGGTGGGCTACAGCCTTTGGGGGTGGGGCTGGCCAACTTCGTCCGCCGGACTCGGAATGGCGCGAGACTTTACGAGGTGCCTCCGTGTGCCAAAAATAGGCCGCGGGCCCAGCCGCGCCCAAAAATACCCGCCCGAAGGCCGGGTCGCCAAGTTCGTCCAGCGGAAAATGGCCACAAAAACGGGTGGGCTATAGCCTTGGGGGGTGGGGCTGGCCGACTTCGTCCGCCGGACTCGGAATGGCGCGAGACTTTACGAGGCGCCTCCGTTTGCCAAAAATAGGCCGCGGACACAGCCGCGCCCAAAAATACCCGCCCGAAGGCCGGGGCGCCAAGTTCGTCCAGCGGAAAATGGCCACAAAAACGGGCGGGTTATAGCCTTGGGGGGTGGGGCCGGCCCACTTCGTCCGCCAGACTCGGAATGGCGCGAGACTTTGCGAGGCGTCTCCGTGTGCCAAAAATAGGCCGCGGGCACAGCCGCGCCCAAAAATACCCGCCCGAAGGCCGGGGCGCCAAGTTCGTCCAGCGGAAAATGGCCACAAAAACGGGTGGGCTATAGCCTTGGGGGGAGGGGCTGGCCAACTTCGTCCGCCGGACTCGGAATGGGGCGAGACTTTGCGAGCGGCCTCCGCATGACAAAAATAGTCCGCGGGCATTGCCGCGCCCAAAAATAACCGCCGGAAGGAGGGCGCGCCCAAATCCCCCAGCGGAAAAATGGCCAATAAACGGGTGGGCAACTTCGTGCGCCGGACTCGGAATGGCGAGAGACTTTACGAGGCACCTCCGTGTGCCAAAAATAGGCCGCGGGCACAGCCGCGCCCAAAAATACCCGCCCCAAGGCCGGGGCGCCAATTTCGTCCAGCGGAAGCAGGACACAAAAACGGGTGGGCTATAGCCTTGGGGGGTGGGGCTGGCCCACTTCGTCCGCCGGACTCGGAATGGCGCGAGACTTTCCGAGGGGTCTCCGTGTACCAAAAATAGGCCGCGCGCACAGCCGCGTCCAAAAATTACCGCCCGAAGGCCGGGGCGCCATGTTCGTCCAGCGGAAAAAGGCCACAAAAACGGGTGGGCTATAGCCTTGGGGGGTGGGGCTGGCCAACTTCGTTCGCCGGACTCGGAATGCGCGAGACTTTGCGAGGCACCTCCGTGTGCCAAAAATAGGCCGCGGGCACAGCCGCGCCCAAAAATACCCGCCCGAAGGCCGGGGCGCCAATTTCGATCAGCGGAAAATGGCCACAAAAACGGGTGGGCTATAACCTTGGGGGGTGGGGCTGGCCAACTTCGTCCGCCGGACTCGGAATGGTGCGAGACTTTTCGAGGCGCCTCCGTGTACCAAAAATAGGCCGCGGACACAGCCGCGCCCAAAAATACCCACCCGAAGGCCGGGGCGCCAAGTTCCTCCAGCGGAAAATGGCCACAAAAAAGGGTGGGTATAGCCTTGGGGGGTGTGGCTGGCCAACTTCGTCCGCTGGACTCGGAATGGCGCGAGACTTTGTGAGGCCCTCCTTGTGCCAAAAAGAGGCCGCGGGCACAACCGCGTCCAAAAACAACCGCCCGAAGGCCGGGGCGCCACGTTCGTCCAGCGGAAAATGGCCACAAAAAGGGGTGCGCTATAGCCTTGGGGGGTGGGGCTCGCCGACTTCGTCCGCCGGACTCGGAATGGCGCGTGACTTTGCGAGGCACCTCCGTGTGCCAAAAATAGGCCGCGGGCACAGCCGCGCCCAAAAATACCCACCCGAAGACCGGGGCGCCAAGTTCGTCCAGCGGAAAAAGGCCACAAAAACGGGTGGGCTACAGCCTTTGGGGGTGGGGCTGGCCAACTTCGTCCGCCGGACTCGGAATGGCGCGAGACTTTACGAGGCGCCTCCGTGTGCAAAAAATAGGCCGCGGGCCCAGCCGCGCCCAAAAATACCCGCCCGAAGGCCGGGGCGCCAAGTTCGTCCAGCGGAAAATGGCCACAAAAACGGGTGGGCTATAGCCTTGGGGGGTGGGGCTGGCCGACTTCGTCCGCCGGACTCGGAATGGCGCGAGACTTTACGATGCGCCTCTGTTTGCCAAAAATAGGCCGCGGACACAGCCGCGCCCAAAAATACCCGCCCGAAGGCCGGGGCGCCAAGTTCGTCCGGCGGAAAATGGCCACAAAAACGGGCGGGCTATAGCCTTGGGGGGTGGGGCCGGCCCACTTCGTCCGCCGGACTCGGAATGGCGCGAGACTTTGTGAGGCGCCTCCGTGTGCCAAAAATAGGCCGCGGGCACAGCCGCGCCCAAAAATACCCGCCCGAAGGCCGGGGCGCCAAGTTCGTCCAGCGGAAAATGGCCACAAAAACGGGTGGGCTATAGCCTTGGGGGGAGGGGCTGGCCAACTTCGTCCGCCGGACTCGGAATGGGGCGAGACTTTGCGAGCGGCCTCCGCATGACAAAAATATTCCGCGGGCATGGCCGCGCCCAAAAATAACCACCGGAAGGAGGGCGCGCCCAAATCCCCCAGCGGAAAAATGG
The DNA here is from genome assembly GCA_030444885.1 of Citrus sp. QX-2021. Taxonomy (NCBI): domain Eukaryota; kingdom Viridiplantae; phylum Streptophyta; class Magnoliopsida; order Sapindales; family Rutaceae; genus Citrus; species Citrus sp. QX-2021. Next base: position 562,366 of record CM059829.1, read on the forward strand.
CCAATAAACGGGTGGGCAACTTCGTGCGCCGGACTCGGAATGGCGAGAGACTTTGCGAGGCACCTCCGTGTGCCAAAAATAGGACGCGGGCATAGCCGTGCCCAAAAATAACCTCCCGAAGGCCGGGGCGCCAAGTTCGTCCAACAGAAAAAGGCCACAAAAATGGGTGGGCTATAGCCTTGAGGGGTGGGGCTGGCCAACTTCGTCCGCCGGACTCGGAATGGCGCGAGACTTTACGAGGCACCTCCATGTGCCAAAAATAGGCCGCGGGCACAGCCGCGTCCAAAAATACCCGCCCGAAGGCCGGGGCGCCAAGTTCGTCCAGCGGAAAAAGGCCACAAAAACGGGTGGGCTATAGCCTTGGGGGGGGGGGGCTGGCCAAATTCGTCCGCCAGACTCGGAATGGCGCGAGACTTTGCAAGGTGTCTCCGTGTGCCAAAAATAGGCCGTGGGCACAGCCGGGCCAAAAAATACCAACCCGAAAGCCGGGGCGCCAAGTTCGTCCAGCGGAAAAAGGCCACAAAAACGGGTGGGCTATAGCCTTGGGGGGTGGGGCTGGCCAACTTCGTCCGCCGGACTCGGAATGGTACGAGACTTTGCGAGGTGCCTCCGTGTGCAAAAAATAGGCCGCGGGCACAGCCGTCCCCAAAAATACCCACCCGAAGGACGAGGCGCGAAGTTCGTCCAGCGGAAAAAGGCCACAAAAACGGGTGGGCTATAGACTTGGGGGGTGGGGCTGGCCAACTTCGTCCGCCGGACTCGGAATGGCGTGAGACTTAACGACGCTCCTCCGTGTGCCAAAAATAGGCCGCGGGCACAGCCGCGCCCAAAAATACCCGCCCGAAGGCCGGGGCGCCAAGTTCGTCCAGCGGAAAACGGCCACAAAAACGGGTGGGCTATAGCCTTAGGGGGTGGGGCTGCCCAACATCGTCCGCCGGACTCGGAATGGCGCGAGACTTTGCGAGGCACCTCCGTGTGCCAAAAATAGGCCCCGGGCACAGCTGCGTCCAAAAATACCCGCCCGAAGGCCGGGGCGCCAAGTTCGTCCAGCGGAAAAAGGCCACAAAATCGGGTGGGCTATAGCCTTGGGGGGTGCGGCTGGCCAACATCGTCCGCCGGACTCGGAATGGGGCGAGACTTTGTGAGGGCTCGGGGTGCCAAAAATAAGCCGCGGGCAAACCCGCGCCCAAAAATAAGTGCCCGAAGGTCGTGGTGCCAAAACCCCCAGCGGAAAAATGGGCAAAAAACGGGTGGGCTATAGCCTTGGTGGGGAGCACGGGCGAAGTTCGTCCGCCGGACTCGGAATGGGGTGAGACTTTGCGAGGGGCCTCGGGGTGCCAAAAAAAAGCCGTGCCCGAAGGTCGTGGTGCCAAAACCCCCCAGCGGAAAAATGGCCAAAAAACGGGTGGGCTATAGCCTTGGTGGGGGGCGCTGGCCAACTTCATCCGCCGGATTCGGAATGGCGCAAGAATTTGCGAGGCACCTCCGTGTGCCAAAAATAGGCCGCGGGCACAGCCGCGCCCAAAAATACCCGCCCGAAGGCCGGGCCGCCAAGTTCGTCCAGCGGAAAAAGGCCACAAAATCGAGTGGGCTATAGCCTTGGGGGGTGGGGCTCGCCCACTTTCTCCGCCAGACTCGGAATGGTGCGAGACTTTGCAAGGTGCCTCCGTTAGCCAAAGATAGGCCGCGGGCACAACCGCGCCCAAAAATACCCGCCCGAAGGCCGGGGCGCCAAGTTCGTCCAGCGGAAAAAGGCCACAAAATCGGGTGGGCTATAGCCTTGGGGGGTGGGGCTGGCCAACATCGTCCGCCGGACTCGGAATGGCGCGAGACTTTGCGAGGCACCTCCGTGTGCCAAAAATAGGCCGCGGGCACAGCCGCGTCCAAAAATACCCGCCCGAAGGCCGGGGCGCCAAGTTCGTCCAGCGGAAAACGGCCACAAAAACGGGTGGGCTATAGCCTTGGGGGGTGGGGCTGCCCAACTTCGTCCGCCGGACTCGGAATGGCGCGAGACTTTGTGAGGCACTTCCGTATGCCAAAAATATGCCGCGGGACACCCGCGTCCAAAAATACCCGCCCGAAGGCCGGGGCGCCAAGTTTGTCCAGCGGAAAAAGGCCACAAAAACGGGTGGGCTATAGCCTTGGGGGGTGGGGCTGGCCAACTTCGTCCGCCGGACTTGGAATGGTGCCAGACTTTGCGAGGCGCCTCCGTGTGCCAAAAAATAAGCGCCGGGCACAGCCGCACCCAAAAATACCCGCCCGAAGGCCGGGGCGCCAATTTCGTCCAGCGGTAAAAGGCCACAAAAACGGGTGTGCTATAGCCTTGGGGGGTGGGGCTGGCCAACTTTGTCCGCCCGACTCGGAATGGCGCGAGACTTTGCGTGATGCCTCAGTGTGCCAAAAATAGGCCGCGGACACAGCCGCGCCCAAAAATACCCGCCCGAAGGCCGGGGCGCCAAGTTCGTCCAACGGAAAAAGGCCACAAAAACGGGTGGGCTATAACCTTGGGGGTGGGGCTGGCCCACTTCATCCGCCGGACTCGGAATGGCGCGAGACTTTGCGAGGCACCTCCGTGTGCGAAAAATAGGCTACGGGCGCAGCCGCGCCAAAAAATACCCACCCGAAGGCCGGGCCGCCAAGTTCGTCCAGCGGTTAAAGGCCACAAAAACGGGTGGGCTATAGGCTTGGGGGGTGGGGCTAGCCTACTTCGTCCGCCGGACTCGGAATGGCGCGAGACATTACGAGGGGTCTCCGTGTACCAAAAATAGGCCGCGGGACACCCGAGTCCAAAAATACGCGCCCGAAGGCCGGGGCGCCAAGTTCATCCAACGGAAAAAGGCCACGAAAACGGGTGGGCTATAGCCTTGGGGGGTGGGGCTGCCCAACATAGTCCGCCGGACTCGGAATGGCGCGAGACTTTGTGAGGCACCTCCGTGTGCCAAAAATAGGCTCCGGGCACAGCCGCGTCCAAAAATAACGGCCCGAAGGCCGGGGCGCCTAGTTCGTCCAACGGAAAAAGGCCACAAAAACGGGTGGGCTATAGCCTTGGGGGGTGGGGCAGGCCAACATCGTCCGTCGGACTCGGAATGACGCGAGACTTTGCGAGGCACCTCCATCTGCCAAAAATAGGCCCCGGGCACATCCGCGCCCAAAAATACCCGCCCGAAGGCCTGGGCGCCAAGTTCGTCCAGCGGAAAAAGACCACAAAAACGGGTGGGCTATAGCCTTGGGGGGTGGGGCTGCCCAACATCGTCCGCCGGACTCGGAATGGCGCGAGACTTTGCGCGGCACCTCCATGTGCCAAAAATAGGCCCCGAGCACAGCCGCGTCCAAAAATACCCGCCCGAAGGCCGGGGCGCCAAGTTCGTCCAGCGTAAAAAGGCCACAAAAACGGGTGGGCTATAGCCTTGGGGGGTGGGGCTGCCCAACATCGTCCGCCGGACTCGGAATGGCGCGAGACTTTGCGCGGCACCTCCATGTGCCAAAAATAGGCCCCGGGCACAGCCGCGTCCAAAAATACCCGCCCGAAGGCCGGGGCGCCAAGTTCGTCCAGCGGAAAAAGGCCACAAAAACGGGTGGGCTATAGCCTTGGGGGGTGGGGCTCGCCCACTTCGTCCGCCAGACTCGGAATGGTGCGAGACTTTGCAAGGTGCCTCCGTGAGCCAAAAATAGGCCGCGGGCACAGCCGCGCCCAAAAATACCCGCCCGAAGGCCGGGGCGCCAAGTTCGTCCAGCGGAAAAAGGCCACAAAATCGGGTGGGCTATAGCCTTGGGGGGTGGGGCTGGCCAACATCGTCCGCTGGAGTCGGAACGGTGCGAGACTTTGCGAGGCACCTCCGTGTGCCAAAAATAGGTCGCGGGTACAGCCGCGTCCAAAAATACCCACCCGAAGGCCGGGGCGCCAAGTTCGTCCAGCGGAAAACGGCCACAAAAACGGGTGGGCTATAGCCTTGGGGGGTGGGGCTGCCCAACTTCGTCCGCCGGACTCGGAATGGCGCGAGACTTTGTGAGGCGCTTCCGTATGCCAAAAATATGCCGCGGGACACCCGCGTCCAAAAATACCCGCCCGAAGGCCGGGGCGCCAAGTTTGTCCAGCGGAAAAAGGCCACAAAAACGGGTGGGCTATAGCCTTGGGGGGTGGGGCTGGCCAACTTCGTCTGCCGGACTTGGAATGGTGCCAGACTTTGCGAGGCGCCTCCGTGTGCCAAAAAATAAGCGCCGGGCACAGCCGCACCCAAAAATACCCGCCCGAAGGCCGGGGCGCCAATTTCGTCCAGCGGTAAAAGGCCACAAAAACGGGTGTGCTATAGCCTTGGGGGGTGGGGCTGGCCAACTTTGTCCGCCCGACTCGGAATGGCGCGAGACTTTGCGTGACGCCTCAGTGTGCCAAAAATAGGCCGCGGACACAGCCGCGCCCAAAAATACCCGCCCGAAGGCCGGGGCGCCAAGTTCGTCCAACGGAAAAAGGCCACAAAAACGGGTGGGCTATAACCTTCGGGGTGGGGCTGGCCCACTTCATCCGCCGGACTCGGAATGGCGCGAGACTTTGCGAGGCACCTCCGTGTGCGAAAAATAGGCTACGGGCGCAGCCGCGCCAAAAAATGCCCGCCCGAAGGCCGGGCCGCCAAGTTCGTCCAGCGGTGAAAGGCCACAAAAACGGGTGGGCTATAGGCTTGGGGGGTGGGGCTAGCCTACTTCGTCCGCCGGACTCGGAATGGCGCGAGACTTTACGAGGCGTCTCCGTGTACCAAAAATAGGTCGCGGGACACCCGAGTACAAAAATACGCGCCCGAAGGCCGGGGCGCCAAGTTCGTCCAACGGAAAAAGGCCACAAAAACGGGTGGGCTATAGCCTTGGGGGGTGGGGCTGCCCAACATAGTCCGCCGGACTCGGAATGGCGCGAGACTTTGCGAGGCACCTCCGTGTGCCAAAAATAGGCTCCGGGCACAGCCGCGTCGAAAAATAACGGCCCGAAGGCCGGGGCGCCTAGTTCGTCCAACGGAAAAAGGCCACAAAAACGGGTGGGCTATAGCCTTGGGGGGTGGGGCTGGCCAACATCGTCCGCCGGACTCGGAATGACGCGAGACTTTGCGAGGCACCTCCTTCTGCCAAAAATAGGCCCCAGGCACAGCCGCGCCCAAAAATACCCGCCCGAAGGCCTGGGCGCCAAGTTCGTCCAGCGGAAAAAGGCCACAAAAACGGGTGGGCTATAGCCTTGGGGGGTGGGGCTGCCCAACATCGTCCGCCGGACTCGGAATGGCGCGAGACTTTGCGCGGCACCTCCATGTGCCAAAAATAGGCCCCGGGCACAGCCGCGTCCAAAAATACCCGCCCGAAGGCCGGGGCGCCAAGTTCGTCCAGCGGAAAAAGGCCACAAAAACGGGTGGGCTATAGCCTTGGGGGGTGGGGCTGGCCAACATCGTCCGCCGGACTCGGAACGGCGCGAGACTTTGCGAGGCACCTCCGTGTGCCAAAAATAGGCCGCGGGTACAGCCGCGTCCAAAAATACCCACCCGAAGGCCGGGGCGCCAAGTTCGTCCAGCGGAAAGAGGCCACAAAAACGGGTGGGCTATAGCCTTGGGGGGTGGGGCTGCCCAACTTCGTCCGCCGGACTCGGAATGGCGCGAGACTTTGTGAGGCGCTTCCGTATGCCAAAAATATGCCGCGGGACACCCGCGTCCAAAAATACCCGCCCGAAGGCCGGGCCGCCAAGTTCGTCCAGCGGAAAAAGGCCACAAAATCGAGTGGGCTATAGCCTTGGGGGGTGGGGCTCGCCCACTTCGTCCGCCAGACTCGGAATGGTACGAGACTTTGCAAGGTGCCTCAGTTAGCCAAAGATAGGCCGCGGGCACAACCGCGCCCAAAAATACCCGCCCGAAGGCCGGGGCGCCAAGTTCGTCCAGCGGAAAAAGGCCACAAAATCGGGTGGGCTATAGCCTTGGGGGGTGGGGCTGGCCAACATCGTCCGCCGGACTCGGAATGGCGCGAGACTTTGCGAGGCACCTCCGTGTGCCAAAAATAGGCCGCGGGCACAGCCGCGTCCAAAAATACCCGCCCGAAGGCCGGGGCGCCAAGTTCGTCCAGCGGAAAAAGGCCACAAAAACGGGTGGGCTATAGCCTTGGGGGGTGGGGCTCGCCAACTTCGTCCGCCAGACTTGGAATAGCGTGAGACTTTGCAAGGTGCCTCCGTCTGCCAAAAATAGGCCGCGTGCACAGCCGCGCCCAAAAATACCCGCCCGAAGGCCGGGCCGCCAAGTTCGTCCAGCGGAAAAAGGCCACAAAATCGAGTGGGCTATAGCCTTAGGGGGTGGGGCTCGCCCACTTCGTCCGCCCGACTCGGAATGGCGCGAGACATTGCGTGATGCCTCCGTGTGCCAAAAATAGGCCGCGGGCACAGCCGCGCCCAAAAATACCCGCCCGAAGGCCGGGGCGCCAAGTTCGTCCAACGGAAAAAGGCCACAAAAACGGGTGGGGTATAGCCTTGGGGGTGGGGCTGGCCCACTTCATCCGCCGGACTCGGAATGGCGCGAGACTTTGCGAGACGCCTCCGTGTGCCAAAAATAGGCTACGGGTGCAGCCGCGCCAAAAAATACCCGCCCGAAGGCCGGGCCGCCAAGTTCGTCCAGCGGTGAAAGGCCACAAAAACGGGTGGGCTATAGGCTTGGGGGGTGGGGTTAGCCAACTTCGTCCGCTGGACTCGGAATGGCGCGAGACTTTGCGAGGCGTCTCCGTGTGCCAAAAATAGGCTGCGGGCACAGCCGCGCCCAAAAATACCCGACCGAAGGCCGGGGCGCCAAGTTCGTCCAGCGGAAAAAGGCCACAAAAACGGGTGAGCTATAGCCTTGGTGGGTGGGGCTGGCCAACTTCGTCCGCCGGACTCGGAATGGCGCGAGACTTTGCGAGTGGTCTCCATGTGCCAAAAATAGGGTCCGGACACAACCGCGCCCAAAAATAACCGCCCGAAGGCCGGGGCTCCAAGTTCGTCCAGCGGAAAAAGGCCACAAAAACGGGTGGGCTATAGCATTGGGGGGTGGGGCTGGCCAACTTCGTCCGCCGGACTCGGAATGGCGCAAGACTTTGCGAGCGGCCTCCTTGTGCCAAAAATAGGCCCCGGTCATAGCCGCGCCCAAAAATAACCGCCCGAAGGCCGGGGCGCCAAGTTCGTCCAGCGGAAAAAGGCCACAAAAACGGGTGGGCTATAGCCTTGGGGGGTGGGGCTGGCCAACTTCGTCCGCCGGACTCGGAATGGCGCGAGACTTTGCGAGCGGCCGCCGTGTGCGAAAAGTAGGCCCCAGACACAGCCGTGCCCAAAAATAACCACCCGAAGGCCGGGGCGCCAAGTTCGTCCAGCGGAAAAAGGCCACAAAAACGGGTGGGCTATAGCCTTGGGGGGTGGGGCTGGCCAACTTCGTCCGCCGGACTCGGAATGGCGCGAGACTTTGCGAGCGGCCTACGTGTGCCAAAAACAGGCCCCATGCACATCCGCACCCAAAAATAACCGCCCGAAGGCCGGGGTGCCAAGATCGTCCAGTGGAGAAAGGCCACAAAAACGGGTGGGCTATAGCCTTGGCGGGTGGGGCGGGCCAACTTCGTCCGCCGGACTCGGAATGGGGCGAGACTTTGCGAGCGGCTTCCGCTTGCCAAAAATAGGCCTAGGGCACAGCCGCGCCCAAAAACAACCGCCCGAAGGCCGGGGCGCCAAGTTCGTCCAGCGGAAAAATGGCCAAAAAACGGGTGGGCTATAGCCTTGGGGGGAGGGGCTGGCCCACTTCGTCCGCCGGACTCGGAATGGGGCGACACTTTGCGAACGGCTTCCGCGTGCCAAAAATAGGCCGAGGGCACAGCCGCGCCCAAAAACAACCGCCCGAAGGCCGGGGCGGCAAGTTCGTCCAGCGGAAAAATGGCCAAAAAACGGGTGGGCTATAGCCTTGGGGGGAGGGGCTGGCCCACTTCGTCCGCCGGACTCGGAATGGGGCGAGACTTTGCGAGCGGCCTCCACGTGCCAAAAATAGGCCGCGGGCACAGCCGAACCCAAAAATAACCGCCCGAAGGTCGGCGCGCCCAAACCCCCCAGCGGAAAAATGGCCAAAAAACGGGTGGGCTATAGCCTTGGGGGGAGGGGCGGGCCAACATCGTCCGCCGGACTCGGAATGGGGCGAGACTTTGCGAGTGGCCTCCGCGAGCCAAAAATAGTCCGAGGGCACAGGCGCGCCCAAAAATAACCGCCCGAAGGCCGGGGCGCCAAGTACGTCCAGCAGAAAAATGGCAAAAATACGGGTGGGCTATAGCCTTGGGGGGAGGGGCTGGCCCACTTCGTCCGCCGGACTCGGAATGGGGCGAGACTTTGCGAGCGGCCTCCTCGTGCCAAAAATAGGCCGCGGGCACAGCCTCGCCCAAAAATAACCGCCCGAAGGTCGGCGCGCCCAATCCCCCCACCGGAAAAATGGCCAAAAAACGAGGGGGATATAGCCTTGGGGGGAGGGGCTGGCCCACTTCATCCGCCGGACTCGGAATGGGGCGAGACTTTGCGATCGGCCTCCACGTGCCAAAAATAGGCCGCGGGCACAGCCGCACCCAAAAATAACCGCCCGAAGGTCGGCGCGCCCAAACCCCCCAGCGGAAAAATGGCCAAAAAACGGGTGGGCTATAGCCTTGGGGGGAGGGGCGGGCCAACATCGTCCGCCGGACTCGGAATGGGGCGAGACTTTGCGAGCGGCCTCCGCGAGCCAAAAATAGGCCGAGGGCACAGGCGCGCCCAAAAATAACCGCCCGAAGGCCGGGGCGCCAAGTACGTCCAGCAGAAAAATGGCAAAAAAACGGGTGGGCTATAGCCTTGGGGGGAGGGGCTGGCCCACTTCGTCCGCCGGACACGGAATGGGGCGAGACTTTGCGAGCGGCCTCCTCGTGCCAAAAATAGGCCGCGGGCACAGCCTTGCCCAAAAATAACCACCCGAAGGTCGGCACACCCAAACCCCCCACCGGAAAAATGGCCAAAAAACGGGTGGGCTATAGCCTTGGGGGGAGGGGCTGGCCCACTTCGTCCGCCGGACTCGGAATGGGGCGAGACTTTGCGAGCGGCCTCCTCGTGCCAAAAATAGGCCGCGAGCATAGCCGCGCCCAAAAATAACCGCCCGAAGGTCGGTGCGCCCAAACCCCCCAGCGGAAAAATGGCCAAAAAACGGGTGGGCTATAGCCTTGGGGGGAGGGGCTGGCCCACTTCGTCTGCCAGACTCGGAATGGGGCGAGACTTTGCGAACGCCCTCCGCGTGCCACAAATAGGCCACGGGCAAAGCCGCACCCAAAAATAACCGCCCGAAGGTCGGCGCGCCCAAACCCCCCAGCGGAAAAATTGCCAAAAAACGGGCGGGCTATAGCCTTGGGGGGAGGGGCTGGCCAACATCGTCCGCCGGACTCGGAATGGGGCGAGACTTTGCGAGCGGCCTCCGTGTTCCAAAAATAGGCCGCGGCCAGTGCCGCGCCCAAAAATAACAGCCCGTAGGCCGGGGCGCCAAGTTCGTCCAGCGGAAAAAGGCCACAAAAACGGGTGGGCTATAGGCTTGGGGGGTGGGGCTGGCCAACTTCGTCCGCCGGACTCGGAATGGCGCGAGACTTTGCGAGCGGCCTCCGTGTGCCAAAAATAGGCCGCGAGCACTGCCGCGCCCAAAAATAACCACCGAAAGGCCGGGGCGCCAAGTTCGTCCAGCGGAAAAAGCCCACAAAAACGGGTGGGCTATAGCCTTGGGGGGTGGGGCTGGCCAACATCGTCCGCCGGACTCGGAATGGGGCGAGACTTTGCGAGCGGCCTCCGTGTTCCAAAAATAGGCCGCGGGCAGTGCCGCGCCCAAAAATAACAGCCCGTAGGCCGGGGCGCCAAGTTCGTCCTGCGGAAAAAGGCCACAAAAACGGGTGGGCTATAGGCTTGGGGGGTGGGGCTGGCCAACTTCGTCCGCCGGACTCGGAATGGCGCGAGACTTTGCGAGCGGCCTCCGTGTGCCAAAAATAGGCCGCGGGCACTGCCGCGCCCAAAAATAACCACCGAAAGGCCGGGGCGCCAAGTTCGTCCAGCGGAAAAAGCCCACAAAAACGGGTGGGCTATAGCCTTGGGGGGTGGGGCTGGCCAACTTCGTCCGCCGGACTCGGAATGGCGCGAGACTTTACGAGCGGCCTTCGTGTGCCAAAACTAGGCCCCTGTCACAGCCGCGCACAAAAATAACCGCCCGAAGGCCGGGGCGCCAAGTTCGTCCAGCGGAAAGAGGCCAGAAAAACGGGTGGGCTATAGCCTTGCGGGGTGGGGCTGGCCGACTTCGTCCGCCGGACTCGGAATTGCGCGAGACATTGCGAGCAGCCTCGGTGTGCCAAAAATAGGCCCCGGACACAGCCGCGCCCAAAAATAACCGCCCGAAGTCCGGGGCGCCAAGTTCGTCCAGCGGAAAAAAGCCACAAAAACGGGTGGGCCTTGGGGGGTGGGGCTGGCCAACTTTTTCCGCCGGACTCGGAATGGCGCGAGACTTTGCGAGAGGCCTACGTGTGCCAAAAATAGGCTCCGGACTCAGCCACGCCCAAAAATAACCGCCCGAACGCCAGGGCGCCCAGTTCGTCCAGCGGAAAAAGGCCACAAAAACGGGTGTGCTATACCCTTGGGGGGTGGGGCTGGCCGACTTCGTCCGCCGGACTCGGAATAGCGTGAGACTTTGCGAGCGGTCTCCATGTGCCAAAAATTGGCCCCGGACACAGCCGCGCCCAAAAATAACTGCCCTAAGGCCGGGGCGCCAAGTTCGTCCAGCGGAAAAAGGCCACAAAAACGGGTGGGCTGTAGCCTTGGGGGGTGGGGCTGGCCAACTTCGTCCGCCGGGCTCGGAATGGCGCGAGACTTTGCGAACGGCCTCCGTGTGCCAAAAATAGGCGCCGGCCACAGCCGCGCCAAAAATAACCGCCCGAAGGCCGGGGCACCAAGTTCGTCCTGCGGAAAAAGGCCACAAAAAAAGGTGGCCTATAGCCTAGGGGGGGGGGGCTGGCCAACTTCGTCCGCCGGACTCGGAATGGCGCGAGACTTTGCGAGTGGCCTCCGTGTGCCAAAAATAGGGCGCGGGCACAGCCGCGCCCAAAAATAACCGCCCGAAGGCCGGGGCGCCAAGTTCGTCCAGCGGAAAAAGGCTACAAAAACGGGTGGGCTATAGCCTTGGGGGGTGGGGCTGGCCAACTTCGTCCGCCGGACTCGGAATGGCGCGAGACTTTGCGAGGCACCTACGTGGGCCAAAAATAGGTCGCGGGCACAGCCGCGTCCAAACATACCAGCCAGAAGGCCGCGGCGCCAAGTTCGTACAGCGGAAAAAGGCCACAAAAACGGGTGGGCTATAGCCTTGGGGGGTGGGGCTGGCCAACTTCGTCTTCCGGACTCGGAATGGCGCGAGACTTTGCGAGGCGCCTCCATGTGCCAAAAATAGGCCGCGGACACAGCCGCGCCCAAAAATACACGCCCGAAGGCCGCAGCGCCAAGTTCGTCCAGCGGAAAAAGGCCACAAAAACGGGTGGGCTATAGCCTTTGGGGGTGGGGCTGGCCAACTTCGTCCGCCGGACTCGGAATGGCGCGAGACTTTGTGAGGCGCCTCCGTGTGCCAAAAATAGGCCGTGGGAACAGCCGCGCCCAAAAATATCGGCCCGAAGACCGCGGCGCCCAGTTCGTCCAGCGGAAAAAGGCCCCAAAAACGGGTGGGCTATAGCCTTGGGGGGTGGGGCTGGCCAACTTCGTCCGCCGGACTCGGAATGGCGCGAGACTTTGCGAGGCACCTACGTGGGCCAAAAATAGGTCGCGGGCACAGCCGCGTCCAAACATACCCGCCAGAAGGCCGCGGCGCCAAGTTCGTACAGCGGAAAAAGGCCACAAAAACGGGTGGGCTATAGCCTTGGGGGGTGGGGCTGGCCAACTTCGTCCGCCGGGCTCAGAATGGCGCGAGAGTTTGCGAGGCGTCTCCGCATGCCAAAAATAGGCAGCGGGCACAGCCGCGCTCAAAAATACCCGCCCGTAGGCCGGGGCGCCCAGTTCGTCCGGCGGAAAAAGGCCACAAAAACGGGTGGGCTATAGCCTTGGGGGGTGGGGCTGGCCGACTTCGTCCCCCGCACTCGGAATGGTGCGAGACTTTGCGAGGGCCCTCCGTGTACGATAAATAGGCCGCGGGCACAGCCGCGCCCAAAAATATCCGCCCGAAGGCCGGGGCGCCAAGTTCGTCCAGCGGAAAAAGGCCACAAAAACGGGTGGGCGATAGCCTTGGGGGGTGGGGCTGGCCAACTTCGTCCGCCGCACTCGGAATGGCGCGAGACTTTGTGAGGCACCTCCGTGTGCCAAAAATAGGCAGCGGGCACAGCCGCGCCCAAAAATAACTGCCCGATGGCCGGGGCGCCAAATTCGTCCGGCGGAAAAAGGCCACAAAAACGGGTGGGGTATAGCCTTGGGGGGTGGGGCTGGCCCACTTCGTCCGCCGAACTCGGAATGGCGCGAGACCTTGCGAGGGCCCTCCGTGTGCCAAACATAGGCCGCGGGCACAGCCGCGCCCAAAAATATCCGCCCGAAGGGAGCGGCGCCAAGTTCGTCCAGTTGAAAAAGGCCACAAAAACGGGTGGGCTATAGCCTTGGGGGGTGGGGCTGGCCAACCTCGTCCGCCGGACTCGGAATGGCGCGAGCCTTTGCGAGGCTCCTCCGTGTGTCAAAAATAGGCCGCGGGCACAGCCGCGCTCAAAAATACCCGCCCGTAGGCCGGGGCGCCCAGTTCGTCCGGCGGAAAAAGGCCACAAAAACGGGTGGGCTATAGCCTTGGGGGGTGGGGCTGGCCGACTTCGTCCCCCGCACTCGGAATGGTGCGAGACTTTGCGAGGGCCCTCCGTGTACGATAAATAGGCCGCGGGCACAGCCGCGCCCAAAAATATCCGCCCGAAGGCCGGGGCGCCAAGTTCGTCCAGCGGAAAAAGGCCACAAAAACGGGTGGGCGATAGCCTTGGGGGGTGGGGCTGGCCAACTTCGTCCGCCGCACTCGGAATGGCGCGAGACTTTGTGAGGCACCTCCGTGTGCCAAAAATAGGCAGCGGGCACAGCCGCGCCCAAAAATAACTGCCCGATGGCCGGGGCGCCAAATTCGTCCAGCGGAAAAAGGCCACAAAAACGGGTGGGGTATAGCCTTGGGGGGTGGGGCTGGCCCACTTCGTCCGCCGAACTCGGAATGGCGCGAGACTTTGCGAGGGCCCTCCGTGTGCCAAACATAGGCCGCGGGCACAGCCGCGCCCAAAAATATCCGCCCGAAGGCCGGGGCGCCAAGTTCGTCCGGCGGAAAAAGGCCACAAAAACGGGTGGGCTATAGCCTTGGGGGGTGGGGCTGGCCAACTTCGTCCGCCGCACTCGGAATGGCGCGAGACATTGCGAGCGGCCTCCGCGTGCCAAAAATAGGCCGCGGGCACAGCCGCGCCCAAAAATAACCCCCCGCAGTTCGTTGCGCCCAAACCCCCCAGCGGAAAAATGGCCAAAAAATGGGTGGCCTATAGCCTTGGGGGGAGGTGCTGGCCAACATCGTCCGCCGGACTCGTAATGGGGCGAGACTTTGCAAGCGGCCTCCGCGTGCCAAAAATATGCCGCGGACACAGCCGAGCCCAAAAATAACTGCCCGAAGGCCGGGGCGCCAGGTTCGTCCAGCGGAAAAAAGGCCAAAAAACGGGTGGGCTATAGCCTTGGGGGGAGGGGCTGGCCAACTTCGTCCGCCGGACTCGGAATGGGGCGAGACTTTACGAGTGGCCCACGCATACCAAAAATAGGCCACAGGCACAGCCGCGCCCAAAAATAACCGCCTGATGGCCGGGGCGCCAAGTTCGTCCAGCGGAAAAATGGCCGAAAAACAGGTGGGCTATAGCCTTGGTGGGATGGGCTGGCCAACTTCGTCCGCCGGACTCGGAATGGGGCGAGACTTTGCGAGCGGCCTCCACGTGCCAGAAATAGCCTACGGGCACAGCCGCGCTGAAAAATAACCACCCGAAGGCCGGGGCGCCAAGTTCGTCCTGCGGAAAAATGGCCAAAAAACGGGTGGGCATAGCCTTGGGGGGAGGGGCTGGCCAACTTCGTCCGCCGGACTCGGAATGGGGCGAGACTTTGCGAGCGTCCTCCGCGTGCCAAAAATAGGCCGTTGGACAGCCGCGCCCAAAAATAACGCCCCGAAGGTCCTTGCGCCCAAACCCCCCAGCGGAAAAATGGCCAAAAAACGGGTGGGCTATAGCCTTGGGGAGAGGGGCTGGCCAACTTCGTCCGCCGGACTCGGAATGGGGCGAGAGTTTGCGAGTGGCCACCGCGTGAGAAAAATAGGCCGCGGGGACAGCCGTACCCAAAAATAACCCCCCGAAGGTCGTTGCGCCCAAACCCCCCAGCGGAAAAATGGCCAAAAAACGGGTGGGCTATAGCCTTGGGGAGAGGGGCTGGCCCGCTTCGTCCGCCGGACTCGGAATGGGGCGAGAGTTTGCGAGTGGCTTCTGCGTGCCAAAAATAGGCCGCGGGCACAGCCGCGCCCAAAAATAACTACCCGAAGGCCAGGGCGCCAAGTTCGTCCAGCGGAAAAATGGCCAAAAAACGGGTGGGCTATAGCCTTGGGGGGAGGGGCTGGCCAACTTCGTCCGCCGGACTCGGAATGGGGCGAGACTTTGCGAGCGGCCTCCACGTGCCAAAAATAGGCAACGGGCACAGCCACGCCCAAAAATAACCGCCTCAAGGTCGGCGCGCCAAAATGCCCCAGCGGAAAGCTGGCCAAAAAACGGGTGGGCTATACCTTGGGGGGAGGGGCTGGCCAACTTTGTCCGCCGGACTCCGAATGGGGCGAGACATTGCGAGCGGCCTCCGCGTGCCAAAAATAGGCCGCGGGCACAGCCGCGTCGAAAAATAAGCCACTGAAGGTCGGCGCGCCCAAACCCCCCAGCGGAAAAATGGCCAAAAAACGGGTGGGCTATAGCCTTGGGGGGAGGGGCTGGCCAACTTCAATTGCCGGACCCGGAATGGGGCGAGACTTTGCGAGCGTCCTCCGCGTGCCAAAAATAGGCCACCGGCACAGCCGCGCCGAAAAATAAGCCACCGAAGGTCGGCGCGCCCAAACCCCCCAGCGGAAAAATGGCCAAAAAACGGGTGGGCTATAGCCTTGGGGGGAGGGGCTGGCCAACTTCAATTGCCGGACCCGGAATGGGGCGAGACTTTGCGAGCGTCCTCCGCATGCCAAAAATAGGCCACGGGCACAGCCGCAACCAAAAATAACCGCCCGAAGGCCGGGTCGCCAACTTCGTCCAGTGGAAAAATGGCCAAAAAACGGGTGGGCTATAGCCTTGGGGGGAGGGGCTCGCCAACTTCGTCCGCCGGACTCGGAATGGGGCGAGACTTTACGAGCGGCCTCCGCGTGCCAAAAATTGGCCGTGGGCACAGCCGCGCCCAAAAATAACCGCCCGAAGGCCGGGGCATCAAGTTCGTCGAGTGAAAAAATGGCCAAAAAACGGGTGGGCTATAGCCTTGGGGGGAGGGGCTGGCCAACTTCGTCCGCCGGACTCGGAATGGGGCGAGACTTTGCGAGCAGCCTCCGCGTGCCAAAAATAGGCTGCGGGCACAGCCGCGCCCAAAAATAACCGCCCGAAGGCCGGGGCGCCAAGTTCGTCCAGCGGAAAAATGGCCAAAAAACGGGTGGGCTATAGCCTTGGGGGGAGGGGCTCGCCAACTTCGTCCGCCGGACTCGGAATGGGGCGAGACTTTGCGAGCGGCCTCCGCGTGCCAAAAATTGGCCGCGGGCACAGCCGCGTCCAAAAATAACCGCCCGAAGGCCGGGGCATCAAGTTCGTCGAGTGAAAAAATGGGCAAAAAACGGGTGGGCTATAGCCTTGGGGGGAGGGGCTGGCCAGCTTCGTCCGCCGGGCTCGGAATGGGGCGAGACTTTGCGAGCGGCCTCCGCGTGCCAAAAATAACCCCCCGATGTTCGGCGCGCCCAAACCCCCCAGCGGAAAAATGACCAAAAAACGGGTGGGCGACAGCCTTGGGGGGAGGGGCTGGCCGACTTCGTCCGCCGGACTCGGAATGGGGCGAGACTTTGCGAGCGACCTCCGCGTGCAAAAAATAGGCCGCGGGCACAGCCGCGCCCAAAAATAACCCCCTGATGTTCGGCGCGCCCAAACCCCCCAGCGGAAAAATGGCCAAAAAACGGGTGGGCTATAGCCTTGGGGGGAGGGGCTGGCCAACTTCAATTGCCGGACCCGGAATGGGGTGAGACTTTGCGAGCGGCCTCCGCGTGCCAAAAATAGGGCACGGGCACAGCCGCGACCAAAAATACCTCCCCGAAGGTGGTTGCGCCCAAACCCCCCAGCGGAAAAATGGCAAAAAAATGGGTGGGCTATAGCCTTGGGGGGAGGGGCTGGCCCACTTCGTCCGCCGGCCTCGGAATGGGGGGAGACTTTGCGAGTGGCCTCCGCGTGCCAAAAATAGGCTGCGTACACAGCCGCGCCCAAAAATCACCCCCCGAAGGCCGGGGCGACAAGTTCGTCCAGCGGAAAAATGGCCAAAAAACGGGTGGGCTATAGCCTTGGGGGGAGGGGCTGGCCAACTTCGTCCGCCGGACTCGGAATGGGGCGAGTCTTTACCAGCGGCCTCCGTGTACCAAAAATAGGCCGCGGGCACAGCCGCGCCCAAAAATAACCCCCCGAATGTCGTTGCTTCCAAACCCGCCAGCGGAAAAATGGCCAAAAAACGGGTGGGCTATAGCCTTGGGGGGAGGGGCTGACCCACTTCGTCCGCCGGACTTGGAATGGAGCGAGACTTTGCGAGCGGCCTCCGCGTACAAAAAATAGGCGTCGGGCACAGCCGCGCCCAAAAATACCTCCCCGAAGGTGGTTGCGCCCAAACCCCCCAGCGGAAAAATGGCCAAAAAATGGGTGGGCTATAGCCTTGGGGGGAGGGGCTGGCCCACTTTGTCCGCCGGCCTCGGAATGGGGGGAGACTTTGCGAGCGGCCTCCGCGTGCCAAAAATAGGCTACGTACACAGCCACGCCCAAAAATAACCCCCCGAAGGCCGGGGCGACAAGTTCGTCCAGCGGAAAAATGGCCAAAAAACGGGTGGGCAACAGCCTTGGGGGGAGGGGCTGGTCAACTTCGTCCGCCGCACTTGGAATGGGGCGAGACATTGCGAGCGGCCTCCGCGTGCCAAAAATAGGCCTCAACCACAGCCGCGTCCAAAAATAACTGCCCGAAGGCCGGGGCGCCAAGTTCGTCCTGCGGAAAAATGGCCAAAAAACGGGTAGGCTATAGCCTTGGGGGGAGGGGCTGGCCAACTTCGTCCGCTGGACTCGGAATGGGGCGAGGATTTGCGAGCGGCCTCCGCGAGCCAAAAATAGGCCGCAGGCACAGCCGCACCCAAAAATAATCACCCGAAGGCCGGGGTGCCAAGTTCGTCCAGCGGAAAAATGGCCAAAAAACGGGGGGGCTATAGCCTTGGGGGGAGGGGCTGGCCAACTTCGTCCGCCGGACTCGGAATGGGGCGAGACTTTGCGAGCGGCCTCCGCTTGCCAAAAATAGGCGCGGGCACAGCTGCGCCCAAAAATAACCCCCGAAGGTCGTTGCGCCCAAACCCCCCAGCGGAATCATGGCCAAAAAACGGGTGGGCTATAGCCTTGGGGGGAGGGACTGGCCAACTTCGTCCGCCGGACTCAGAATGGGACGAGACTTTGCGAGCGGCCTCAGCGTGCCAAAAATAGGCCACGGGCACAGCCGCGCGGAAAAATAACCCCCTGATGTTCGGCGCGCCCAAACCCCCCAGCGGAAAAATGGCCAAAAAACGGGTGGGCTATAGCCTTGGGGGGAGGGGCTGGCCAACTTCAATTGCCGGACCCGGAATGGGGCGAGACTTTGCGAGCGTCCTCCGCATGCCAAAAATAGGCCGCAGGCACAGCCGCACCCAAAAATAACCCCCGAAGGCCGGGGCGCCAAGTTTGTCCAGCGCAAAAATGGCCAAAAAACGGGTGGGCTATAGCCTTGGGGGGAGGGGCTGGTCAACTTCGTCCGTCGGACTCGGAATGGGGCGAGACTTTGCGAGCGGCCTCCGCGTTCCAAAAATAGGACGCGGTCATAGCTACGCCCAAAAATAACCCCCCGAAGGCCGGGGCGCCAAGTTCGTCCATCGGAAAAATGGCCAAAAAACGGGTGGGCTATAGCCTTGGGGGGAGTGGCTGGCCAACTTCGTCCGCCGGACTCGGAATGTGGCGAGACATTGCGAGCGGCCTCCGCGTGCCAAAAATAGGCCGCGGGCACTGCCGCACCCAAAAATAACCCCCCGAAGGTCGGCGCGCCCAAACCCCCCAGCGGAAAAATGGCCAAAAAACGGGTGGGCTATAGCCTTGGGGGGAGGGGCTAGCCAACTTCGTCCGCCGGACTCGGAATTGGGCGAGACTTTATGAGCGGCCTCCGCGTGCCAAAAATAGGCAGCGGGAACAGCCGCGCCCAAAAATAACCCCCCGAAGGTCGGCGCGGCCAAACCCTCCAGCGGAAAAATGGCCAAAAAACGGGTGGGCTATAGCCTTGGGTGGAGGGGCTGGCCCACTTCGTCCGCCGAGCTCGGAATGGGGCGAGACTTTGCGAGCGGCCTCCGCGTGCCAAAAATAGGCCGCTGGCACAGCCGGACCCAAAAATAACCCCCCGAAGGTCGGCGTACCCAAACCCCCCAGCGGAAAAATGGCCAAAAAACGGGTGGGCTATAGCCTTGGGGGGAGGGGCTGGCCCACTTCGTCCGCCGGACTCGGAATGGGGCGAGGCTTTGCGAACGGCCTCCGCGTGCCAAAAATAGGCCGCGGGCACAGCCGCGCCCAAAAATATCCGCCCGAAGGCCGGGGCGCCAAGCTCGTACAGCGGAAAAATGGCCAAAAAACGGGTGGGCTATAGCCTTGGGGGGAGGGGCTGGCCAACTTCGTCCGCCGGACTCGGAATTGGGCGAGACTTTATGAGCGGCCTCCGCGTGCCAAAAATAGGCCGCGGGCACAGCCGCGCCCAAAAATAACGCCCCGAAGGTCGGCGCCCGAACCCCCCAGCGGAAAAATGGCCAAAAAACGGGTGGGCTATAGCCTTGGGGGGAGGGGCTGGCCAACTTCATCCGCCGGACTCGGAATGGGGTGAGACTTTGCGAGCGGCCTCCGGGTGCCAAAAATAGGCCGCGGGCACAGGTGCGTCTAAAAATAACCCCCTGAAGGCCGGCGCCCAAACCCCCCAGCGGAAAAATGACCAAAAAACGGGTGGGCTATAGCCTTGGGGGGAGGGGCTGGCCAACTTCGTCCGCCGGACTCGGAATGGGGTGAGACTTTGCGAGCAGCCTCCGGCTGCCAAAAATAGGCCGTGGGCACAGCAGTACCCATAAATAACCCCCTGAAGTCCGGGGCGCCAAATTCGTCCAGCGGAAAAATGGCCAAAAAACGGGTGGGCTATAGCCTTCGGGGGAGGGGCTGGCCGACTTCGTCCGCCGGACTCGGAATGGGGTGAGACATTTCAAGCGGCCTCCGGGGGCCAAAAATAGGAGCGGGCACAGCCGCGCCCAAAAATAACCCCCCGAAGGTCGGCGCGCCCAAACCCCCCAGCGGAAAAATGGCCAAAAAACGGGTCGGCTATAGCCTTGGGGGGAGGGGCTGGCCAACTTCGTCCTCCGGACTCGGAATGGGGCGAGGCTTTGCGAGCGGCCTCCGCGTACCAAAAATAGGCCGCGGGCACAGGCGTGCCCAAAAATAACCCCCCGATGGTCGGCGCCCAAACCCCCCAGCGGAAAAATGGCCAAAAAACGGGTGGGCTATAGCCTTGGGGGGAGGGGCTGGCCACCTTCGTCCGCCGGACTCGGAATGGGGCGAGACTTTGCGAGTGGCCTCCAGGTGCCAAAAATAGGCCGCGGGCACAGCCGTACCCAAAACTAACTGCCCGAAGGCCGGGGCACCAAGTTCGTCCAGCGGAAAAATGGCCAAAAAACGGGTGGGCTATATCCTTGGGGGGAGGGGCTGGACAACTTCGTCCGCCGGACTCGGAATTGGGCGAGACTTTGCGAGCGGCCTCTGCGTGCCAAAAATAGGCCGTGGGGACAGCCGTACCCAAAAATAACCCCCCGAAGGTCGGCGCGCCCAAACCCCCCAGGCGGAAAAATGGCCAAAAAACGGGTGGGCTATAGCCTTGGGGGGAGGGGCTGGCCCACTTCGTCCGCCGGACTCGGAATGGGGCGAGACATTGTGAGCGGCCTCCGCGTGCCAAAAATAGGCCGCGGGCATGGCCGTACCTAAAAATAACCGCCCGAAGGCCGGGGCGCCAAGTTCGTCCAGCGGAAAAATGGCCAAAAAACGGGTGGGCTATAGCCTAGGGGAAAGGGGCTGGCCAACTTTGTCCGCCGGACTCAGAATGGGGCGAGACTTTGCATGCGGCCTCCGCGTGCCAATAATAGGCCGTGGGCACAGCCGTACGCAAAAATAACCGCCCGAAGGCCGGGGCACCAAGTTCGTCCAGCGGAAAAATGGCCAAAAAACGGGTGGGCTATAGCCTTGGGGGGAGGGGCTGGACAACTTCGTCCGCCGGACTTGGAATGGGGTGAGACTTTGCGAGCGGCCTCCGTGTGCCAAAAATAGGCCGCGGACACAGCCCCGCCCAAAAATAACATCCCGAAGGCCGGGGCGCCAAGTTCGTCCAGCGGAAAAATGGCCAAAAAACGGGTGGCCTATAGCCTTGGGGGGAGGGGCTGGCCAACTTCGTCCGCCGGACTCGGAATGGGGCCAGACTTTGCGAGCGGCCTCCTCGTGCCAAAAATAAGCCGCAGGCACAGCCGCGAACAAAAATAACCCCCCGAAGGTCGGCGCGCCCAAATCCCCGAGCGGAAAAATGGCCAAAAAACGGGTGGGCTATAGCCTTGGGGGGAGGGGCTGGCCCACTTCGTCCGCCGGACTCGGAATGGGGCGAGACTTTGCGATCGGCATCTGCGTGCCAAAAATAGGCCGCGGGCATGGCCGCGCCCAAAAATAACCGCCCGAAGGCCGGGGCGCCAAGTTCGTCCAGCGGAAAAATGGCCAAAAAACGGGTGGGCTATAGCCTTGGGGGGAGGGGGTGGCCCACTTCGTCCGCCGGACTCGGAATGGGGCGAGACTTTGCGAACGGCCTCCACGTGCTAAAAATAGGCAGCGGGCACAGCCGCGCCAAAAAATAACCCCCCGAAGGTCGGCACGCCCAAACCCCTCAGCGGAAAAATGGCCAAAAAACGGGTGGGCTATAGCCTTGGGGGGAGGGGCTGGCCAACTTCGTCCGCCGGACTCGGAATGGGGTGAGACATTGCGAGCGGCCTCTGCGTGCCAAAAATAGGCCGCGGGCACAGCCGCGCCCAAAAATAACCGCCCGAAGGCCGGGGCGCCAAGTTCGTCCAGCGGAAAAAATGGCCAAAAAACGGGTGGGCTATAGCCTTGGGGGGAGGGGCTGGCCCACTTCGTCCGCCGGACTCGGAATGGGGCGAGACTTTGCGAGCGGCCTCCGCGTGCAAAAAATAGGCCGCGGGCACAGCTGCGTCCAAAAATAACCGCCCGAAGGCCGGGTCGCCAAATTCGTCCAGCGGAAAAATGGCCAAAACACGGGTGGGCTATAGCCTTGGGGGCAGCGGCTGGCCAACTTCGTCCGCCGGACTCGGAATGGGGCGAGACTTTTCGAGCGGCATCTGCGTGCCAAAAATAGGCCGCGGGCATGGCCGCGCCCAAAAATAACCGCCCGAAGGCCGGGGCGCCAAGTTCGTCCAGCGGAAAAATGGCCCAAAAACGGGTGGGCTATAGCCTTGGGGGGAGGGGCTGGCCAACTTCGTCCGCCCGACTCGGAATGGGGCGAGACTTTGCGAGTGGCCTCCGCGTGCCAAAAATAGGCCACGGGCACAGCCGTCCCCAAAAATAACCCCCCGAAGGTCGGCGCGCCCAAACCCCCCAGCGGAAAAATGGCCAAAAAACGAGTGGGCTGTAGCCTTGGGGGGACGGGCAGGCCAACTTCGTCCGCCGGACTCGGAATGGGGCGAGACTTTGCGAGCGGCCTCCGCGTGCCAAAAATAGGCCATGGGAACAGCCACGCACAAAAACAACAGCCCGAAGGCTGGGGCGCCAAGTTCGCCCAGCGGAAAAATGGCCAAAATATGGGTGGGCTATAGCCTTGCAGGAAGGGGCTGGCCAACTTCGTCTGCCGGACTCGGAATGGGGCGAGACATTACGAGCGGCCTCCGCGTGCCAAAAATAGGCCGCGGGCACAGCCGCGCTCAAAAATAACCGCCCGAAGGCCGGGGCGCCAAGTTCCTCCAGCGGAAAAATAGCCAAAAAACGGGTGGGCTATAGCCTTGGGGGGAGGACTAGCCACCTTCGTCTGCCGGACTCGGAATGGGGCGAGACTTTGCGAGCGGCCTCCGTGGACCAAAAATAGGCCGTGGGCACAGCCGCGCCCAAAAATAACCGCCCGAAGGCCGGGGCGCAAAGTTCGTCCAGCGGAAAAATGGCCAAAAAACGGGTGGGCTATAGCCTTGGGGGGAGGGGCTGGCCCACTTCGTCCGCCGGGCTCGGAATGGGGCGAGACTTTGCGAGCGGCATCTGCGTGCCAAAAATAGGCCGTGGGCATGGCCGCACCCAAAAATAACCGCCCGAAGGCCGGGGCGCCAAGTTCGTCCAGCGGAAAAATGGCCAAAAAACGGGTGGGCTATAGCCTTGGGGGGAGGGGGTGGCCCACTTCGTCCGCCGGACTCGGAATGGGGCGAGACTTTGCGAACGGCCTCCACGTGCTAAAAATAGGCAGCGGGCACAGCCGCGCCAAAAAATAACCCCCCGAAGGTCGGCACGCCCAAACCCCTCAGCGGAAAAATGGCCAAAAAACGGGTGGGCTATAGCCTTGGGGGGAGGGGCTGGCCCACTTCGTCCGCCGGACTCGGAATGGGGTGAGACATTGCGAGCGGCCTCTGCGTGCCAAAAATAGGCCGCGGGCACAGCCGCGCCCAAAAATAACCGCCCGAAGGCCGGGGCGCCAAGTTCCTCCAGCGGAAAAATAGCCAAAAAACGGGTGGGCTATAGCCTTGGGGGGAGGACTGGCCACCTTCGTCTGCCGGACTCGGAATGGGGCGAGACTTTGCGAGCGGCCTCCGCGGACCAAAAATAGGCCGCGGGCACAGCCGCGCCCAAAAATAACCGCCCGAAGGCCGGGGCGCCAAGTTCGTCCAGCGGAAAAATGGCCAAAAAACGGGTGGGCTATAGCCTTGGGGGGAGGGGCTGGCCCACTTCGTCCGCCGGACTCGGAATTGGGCGAGACTTTGCGAGCGGCCTCCGCATGCCAAAAATAGGCCACGGGCACAGCCGCGTCCAAAAATAACAGCCCGAAGGCCGGGTCGCCAAATTCGTCCAGCGGAAAAATGGCCAAAAAACGGGTGGGCTATAGCCTTGGGGGGAGGGGCTGGCCAACTTCGTCCGCCGGACTCGGAATGGGGCGAGACTTTGCGAGCGGCCTCCGCGTGCCAAAAATAGGCCGCGGGCACAGCCGCGTCCAAAAATAACCCCCCGAAGGTCGGCGCGCCCAAACCCCCCAGCGGAAAAATGGCCAAAAAACGGGTGGGCTATAGCCTTGGGGGGAGGGGCTGGCCAACTTCATCCGCCGGACTCGGAATGGGGTGAGACTTTTCGAGCGGCCTCCGCGTGCCAAAAATAGGCCGCGGGCATGGCCGCGCCCAAAAATAACCGCCCGAAGGCAGGGGCGCCAAGTTCGTCCAGCGGAAAAATGGCCGAAAAACGGGTGGGCTATAGCCTTGGGGGGAGGGGCTGGCCAACTTCGTCCGCCCGACTCGGAATGGGGCGAGACTTTGCGAGTGGCCTCCGCGTGCCAAAAATAGGCCGCGGGCACAGCCGTCCCCAAAAATAACCCCCCGAAGGTCGGCGCGCCCAAACCCCCCAGCGGAAAAATGGCCAAAAAACGGGTGGGCTATAGCCTTGGGGAGAGGGGCTCGCCAACGTAGTCCGCCGGACTTGGAATGGGGCGAGACTTTCGAGTGGCTTCCGCGTGCCACAAATAGGCCACGGGCACAGCCGCGCCCAAAAATAACCCCCCGATGGTCGGCGCGCCCAAACCCCCCAGCGGAAAAATGGCCAAAAAACGGGTGGGCTATAGCCTTGGGGGGAGGGGCTGGCCGACTTCGTCCGCCGGACTCGGAATGGGGCGAGACTTTGCGAGCGGCCTCCGCGTGACAAAAATAGGCCGCGGGCACAGCCGCGCCCAAAAATAACCGCCCGAAGACCGGGGCGCCAAGTTCGTCCAGCGGAAAAATGGCCAAAAAACGGGTGGGCTATAGCCTTGGGGGGAGGGGGTGGCCCACTTCGTCCGCCGGACTCGGAATGGGGCGAGACTTTGCGAACGGCCTCCACGTGCCAAAAATAGGCAGCGGGCACAGCCGCGCCAAAAAATAACCCCCCGAAGGTCGGCGCGCCCAAACCCCTCAGCGGAAAAATGGCCAAAAAACGGGTGGGCTATAGCCTTGGGGGGAGGGGCTGGCCAACTTCGTCCGCCGGACTCGGAATGGGGTGAGACATTGCGAACGGCCTCCGCGTGCTAAAAATAGTCCGCGGGCACAGCCGCGCCCAAAAATAGCCCCCCGAAGGTCGGCGCGCCCAAACCCCCCAGCGGAAAAATGGCCAAAAAACGGGTGGGCTATAGCCTTGGGGGGAGGGGCTGGCCCACTTCGTCCGCCGGACTCGGAATGGGGTGTGACTTTGCGAGCGGCCTCCGCGTGCCAAAAATAGGCCGCGGGCACAGCCGCGCCCAAAAATAACCGCCCGAAGGCCGGGGCGCCAAGTTCGTCAAGCGGAAAAATGGCCAAAAAACGGGTGGGCTATGGCCTTGGGGGGAGGGGCTGGCAAACTTCGTCCGCCGGACTCGGAATTGGGCGAGACTTTGTGAGCGGCCTCCGCGTACCAAAAATAGACCGCGGGCACAGCTGCGCCAAAAAATAACCCCCCGAAGGTCGGCGCGCCCAAACCCCCCAGCGGAAAAATGGCCAAAAAACGGGTGGGCTATAGCCTTCGGGGGAGGGGCTGGCCCACATCGTCCGCTGGACTCGGAATGGGGCGAGACTTTGCGAGCGGCCTCCGCGTGCCCAAAATAGGCCGCGGGCACAGCCGCGCCCAAAAATAACCCCCCGAAGGATGGCGCGCCCCAACCCCCCAGTGAAAAAATGGCCAAAAAACGGGTGGGCTATAGCCTTGGCGGGAGGGGCTGGCCAACTTCGTCCGCCGGACTCGGAAAGGGGCCAGACTTTGCGAGCGGCCTCCGTGTGCCAAAAATAGGCCGCGGGCACAGCCGCGCACAAAAATACCCGCCCGAAGGCCGGGGCGCCAAGTTCGTCCAGCGGAAAAAGGCCACAAAAACGGGTTGGCTATAGGCTTGGGGGGTGGGGCTGGCCAACTTCGTCCACCGGACTCGGAATGGCGCGAGACTTTGCGAGGCTCCTCCGTGTGCCAAAAAAAGCCCGCGAGCGTAGCCGCGCCAAAAAATACCCGCCCGAAGGCCGGGGCGTCAAGTTCATCCAGCGGAAAAAGGCCACAAAAACGGGTGGGCAATAGGCTTGGGGGGTGGGGCTGGCCAACTTCGTCCGCCGGACTCGGAATGGCGCGAGACTTTACGAGGCGCCTCCGTGTGCCAAAAATAGGCCCCGGTCACAGCCGCGGCCAAAAATACCCACCCGAAGGTCGGGGCGCCAAGTTCGTCCAGCGGAAAAAGTTCACAAAAACGGGTGGGCTATAGCCTTTGGGGGTGGGGCTGGCCCACTTCGTCCACCGGACTCAGAATGGCGCGAGACTTTGCTAGGCGCCTCCATGTGCCAAAAATAGGCCGCGGGCACAGACGCGCCCAAAAATACCCGCCCGATGGCCGGGGCGCCAAGTTCGTCCAGCAGAAAAAGGCCACCAAAACGGGTGGGCTATAGCCTTGGGGGGTGGGGCTGGCCAACTTCGTCCGCTGTACTCGGAATGGCGCGAGACTTTGTGAGGCACCTCCGTGTACCAAAAATAGGCCGCGGGAACAGCCGCGCCCAAAAATACCTTCCCGAAGGCCGGGGCGCCAAGTTCTTCCAGCGGAAAAATGCCACAAAAACGGGTGGGCTATAGCCTTGGGGGGTGGGGCTGGCCGAGTTCGTCCGCCAGACTCGGAATGGAACGAGACTTTACGAGGCCCCTCCGTGTGCCAAAAATAGGCCGCGGGCACAGCCGCGCCCAAAAATACCCGTCCGAAGGCCGGGGCGCCAAGTTCGTCCAGCGGAAAAAGGCCACAAAAACGGGTGGGCTATAGCCTTGGGGGGTGGGGCTGGCCAACTTCGTCCGGCGGACTCGGAATGGCGCGAGACATTACGAGGCGGCTCCGTGTGCCAAAAATAGGCCACGGGCACAGCCGCGCCCAAAAATACCCGCCCGAACGCCGGGGCGCCAAGTTCGTCCAGCGGAAATAGGCCACAGAAACGGGTGGGCTATAGCCTTGAGGGGTGGGGCTGGCCCACTTCGTCCGCCGGACTCGGAATGGCGCGAGACTTTGCGAGGCACCTCCGTGTGCCAAAAATAGGCCGCGGGCACAGCCGCACCCAAAAATACCCGCCCGAAGGCCGGGGCGCCAAGTTCGTCCAGCGGAAAAAGGCCACAAAAATGGGTGGGCTATAGGCTTGGGGGGTGGGGCTGGCCAACTTCGTCCGCCGGACTTGGAATGGCGCGAGACTTTGCGAGGCACCTCCATGTGCCAAAAATAGGCCGCGGTCACAGCCGCGGCCAAAAATACCCACCCGAAGACCGGGGCGCCAAGTTCGTCCAGCGGAAAAAAGCCACAAAAACGGGTGGGCTATAGCCTTGGGGGGTGGGGCTGGCCAACTTCGTCCGCCGGACTCGGAATGGTGCGAGACTTTGCTAGGCGCCTCCGTGTGCCAAAAATAGGCCGCGGGCACAGCCGCGCCCAAAAATACCCGCCCGATGGCCGGGGCGCCAAGTTCGTCCAGCGGAAAAAGGCCACAAAAACGGGTGGGCTATAGCCTTGGGGGATGGGGCTGGCCCACTTCGTCCGCCGGACTTAGAATGGCGCGAGACTTTGCGAGGCGCCTCCGTGTGCCAAAAATAGGCCGCGGGAACAGCCGCGCCCAAAAAAAAACCACCCGAAGGCCGGGGCGCCAAGTTTGTCCAGCGAAAAAAGCCCACCAAAACGGGTGGGCTATAGCCTTGGGTGGTGGGGCTGGCCAACTTCGTCCGCCGGACTCGGAATGGCGTGAGACTTTGTAAGGGGCCTCCGTGAGCCAAAAATAGGCCGCGGGCACAGCCGCGCCCAAAAAAAACCACCCGAAGGCCGGGGCGCCAAGTTTGTCCAGCGAAAAAAGCCCACCAAAACGGGTGGGCTATAGCCTTGGGTGGTGGGGCTGGCCAACTTCGTCCGCCAGACTCGGAATGGCGTGAGACTTTGTAAGGGGCCTCCGTGAGCCAAAAATAGGCCGCGGGCACAGCCATGCCCACTAATAACCGCATGAAGGCCAGGGCGCCAAGTTCGTCCAGCGGAAAAAGGCCACTAAAACGGGTGGCCTATAGCCTTGGGCGGTGGGGCTGGCCAACTTCGTCCGCCGGACTCGGAGTGGTGCGAGACATTGTGAGGTGCCTCTGTGTGCGAAAAATAGGCCGCGGGCACTGCCGCACCCAAAAATAACCGCCCGAAGGCCGGGGCGCCAAGTTCGTCCAGCGGAAAAAGGCCACAAAAACGGGTGGGCTATAGCCTTGGGGGGTGGGGCTGGCCAACTTCGTCTGCCAGACTCGGAATGGCTCGAGACTTTGCGAGGTGCCTCCGTGTGCCAAAAATAGGCCGCGGTCCCAGCCGCGCCAAAAACTACCCGCCCGAAGGCCGGGGCGCCAGGTTCGTCCAGCGGAAAAAGGCCACAAAAACGGGTGTGCTATAGCCTTGGGGGGTGGGGCTGGGCAACTTCGTCCGCCGGACTCGGAATGGCGGGAGACTTTGCGAGGCACCTCCGTGTGGTAAAAATAGGCCGCGGGGACAGCCGCGCACAAAAATAACCGCCCGAAGGCCGAGGCGCCAAGTTCGTCCAGCGGAAAAAGGCCACAAAAACGGGTGGGCTATGGCCATGGGGGGTGGGGCTGGCCCGCTTCGTCCGCCGGACTCGGAATGGCGCGAGACTTTGCGAGGTGCCTCCGCGTGCCAAAAATATGCTGCGGGCACAGCCGCGCCCAAAAATAACCGCCCGAAGGCCGGGGCGCCAAGTTCGTCCAGCGGAAAAAGGCCACAAAAACGGGTGTGCTATAGCCTTGGGGGGTGGGGCTGGCCAACTTCGTCCGCTGGACTCGGAATGGTGCGAGACATTGTGAGGCGCCACCATGTGCCAAAAATAGGCCGCGGTCACAGCCGCGCCCAAAAATAACCGCCCGAAGGCCGGGGCGCCAAGTTCGTCCAGCGGAAAAAGGCCACAAAAACGAGTGGGCTATAGCCTTGGGGGGTGGGGCTGGCCAACTACGTGCGCCGGACTCGGAATGGCGCGAGACTTTGCGAGGCATCTCCGTGTGCCAAAAATAGGCCGCGGGCACAGCCGCGCCCAAAAATAACCACCCGAAGGCCGGGGCGCCAAGTTCGTCCAGCGGAAAAAGGCCACAAAAACGGGTAGGCTATAGCCTTGGGGGGTGTGGCTGGCCAACTTTGTCCGCCGGACTCGGAATGGCACAAAACTTTACGAGGAACCTCCGTGTGCCAAAAATAGGCCGCGGGCACAGCCGTGCCCAAAAATAACCGCCCGAAGGCTGGGGCGCCAAGTTCGTCCAGCGGAAAAAGGCCACAAAAACGGGTGGGCTATAGCCTTGGGGGTGAAATACAAGTATGCAACCCAAGAGGGGGGGTGAATTGGGATTCTAAAAAATTATTCAATTTATTAAAAAAAAATCTTAATGCAATTATAAATCAAATTCAAAGCAATAACAATTAAGATGATCACAATATAAAAAGATAAGGGAAGAGAGATTCAAACACCGAGATTTTTACGTGGTTCGGCCAACCTCGCCTACGTCCACGCCTCCAAGCTTTCCGGGCTTGAGGATTCCACTATGCAAGCCTCCAAGGCTTCAAATGCTTACACTTGACTTCCAAGGTGTCAATGGACCTTTACAACAAGAGATTATCCCCAATCTCTTAACCCAAGTGTATCTCAACACTTACAATCACTCAAAGTAAAAGATTACAAACTGTTTTGCCTCTGATAATATATAAGATTACACAATGATGCTTAATATGTGAATAGATGAAGCAAGAATATGTTCTAAGCTCTATGAAGATCGTATTCTCGAATATTAGCTCAAATGGTCGTGTTGTGATCAGCCTTCTTTGAATTTGAATGAGCTTATTTATATTTGGAGCTGAAAATCTAGCCGTTACAAACTGTCGGACAAAAAACGGTTCGCCGTTAACCATTAACGGTTAACCGTTTAGGCTGGTCAAAGTTACTGTTGGGCCAATTTTCAAATAAACGATTAGCCGTTTAGGCTTAACCTTTCGCCGTTAACTTCCAGAGACCTGCAAGATAAACATTGGTTATCCGTTTACACTAAACGGTTAAGGACTTGCGTGAAGTGGCTTCTCTGGATATTATCGGTTAACCGTTTGAAATAAACGGATCGCCGTTTGTCTCCAGTAACCTGCAAAATGAACATCAGTTATCCGTTTTCATTAAGCGGTTAAGGGATTGCAGGAAGTGGCTTCTCTGGATATTATCGGTTGACCGTTTAAAATAAACGGTTCGCCGTTTGGCTTCAGTAAGCTGCAAAACAATTTAGCCTTATCAGTTTTCATTAATCAATGCCAGAGGAGGAGAACCTTCAATTCTGGACGTTATCAGTTAACCGTTTAAAAAATAAACGGTTCACCGTTAGGTTCCAGTAGCCTTCCCATCTTTGGTGTTTTCCGTTAAACATAAACGGCTAGAGCTTAGGCAATATGTTGCTCTCTGGTGCTAATCGGTTAACCGTTTAAAAGAGAACGGTTTACCGTTAATTTCTAGTAACCTCCCCATCTTTTGTGTTTTCCGTTTTTCATAAAAGGTTAGAGGTTTTAGGAAATGTGTTGCTCTCTGCCTTTAATCGGTTAACCGTTTTATATAAACGGTTCACCGTTTTAAATAAACGGTTCACCGTTTATAACCAAAATTGCAACTTTAAACAAGTTTTTGCAGAGAATCTCTTTCCAATTTGAAAATTCATCTTTTATGAAGACATAAGGCAATGATTAAAAGGGCTTTTTGTTTATTAAGAAATAGCTCCAATATTTTTGTCAAAAACCATATAAAATTTGTTATCATCAAAATCAATATTATTAACATATTCATGTTAACAGGGGGTGGGGCTGGCCAACTTCGTCCGCCGGACTCGGAATGGCACGAGACTTTGCGAGGCACCTCCGTGTGCCAAAAATAGGCCGCGGCCACAGCCGCACCCAAAAATAACCACCCGAAGGCCGGGGCGCCAAGTTCGTCCAGCGGAAAAAGGCCACAAAAACGGGTGGGCTATAGCCTTGGAGGGTGGGGCTGGCCAACTTCGTCCGCCGGACTCGGAATGGCGCGAGACTTTGCGAGGCACCTCCGTGCGCCAAAAATAGGCCGCGGGCACAGCCGCGCCCAAAAATAACCGCCCGAAGGCTGGGGCGCCAAGTTCGTCCAGCGGAAAATGGCCAGAAAAACGGGTGGGCTATAGCCTTGGGGGGTGGGGCTGGCCCACTTCGTCCGCCGGACTCGGAATGAGGCGAGACTTGGCGAGGTGCCTCCGTGTGCCAAAAATAGGCCGCGGGCACAGCCGCGCCCAAAAATAACCGCCCGAAGGCCGGGGCGCCAAGTTCGTCCAGCGGAAAAATGGCCAAAAAACGGGTGGGCTATAGCCTAGGGGGGAGGGGCTGGCCAACTTTGTCCGCCGGACTCAGAATGGGGTGAGACTTTGCGAGCGGCCTCCGCATGCCAAAAATAGGCCGCGGGCACAGCCGTGCGCAAAAATAACTGCCCGAAGGCCGGGGCGCCAAGTTCGTCCAGCGGAAAAATGGCCAAAAAACGGGTGGGTTATAGCCTTGGGGGGAGGGGCTGGCCAACTTCGTCCGCCGGACTCGGAATGGGGCGAGACTTTGCGAGCGGCCTACGCGTGCCAAAAATAGGCCGCGGGCACAGTCGCGCCCAAAATTAACCCCCCGAAGGTCGGCGCGCCCAAACCCCCCAGCTGAAAAATGGCCAAAAAACGGGTGGGCTATCGGCTTGGGGGGAGGGGCTGGCCAACTTCGTCCGCCGGACTCGGAATGGGGCGAGACTTTGCGAGCGGCCTCCGCGTGCCAAAAGTAGGCCATGGGCACAGCCGTGCCCAAAAATAACCCCCCGAAGGTCAGCGCGCCCAAACTGCCCAGCGGAAAAATGGCCAAAAAACGGGTGGGCTATAGCCTTGGGGGGAGGGGCTGGCCAACTTCGACCGCCGGATTCGGAATCGGGCGACACTTTACGAGCGGCCTCCGGGTGCCAAAAATAGGCCGCGGGCATAGCCGCACCCAAAAATAACCGCCCGAATGCCGGGGCGCCAAGTTCGTCCAGCGGAAAAATGGCCAAAACCGGGTGGGCTATAGCCTTGGGGGGAGGGGATGGCCAACTTCGTCCGCCGGACTCGGAATGGAACGAGAATTTGCGAGCGGCCTCCGCGTGCCAAATATAGGCCGCGGGCCCAGACGCGCCCAAAAATAACCCCCGAAGGTCGGCGCGCCCAAACCCCCTAGCGGAAAAATGGCCAAAAAACGGGTGGGCTATAGCCTTGGGGGGAGGGGCTGGCCCACTTCGTCCGCCGGACTCGGAATGGGGCGAGACTTTGTGAGTGGCCTCCGCGTACCAAAAATAGGCCGCGGGCACGGCCGCCACCAAAAATAACTGCCCGATGGCCGGGGCGCCAAGTTCGTCCAGCGGAAAAATGGCCAAAAAAGGGGTGGCCTATTACCTTGGGGGCAGGGGCTGGCAAACTTCGTCCGCCGGACTCGGAATGGGGCGAGACTTTGCGAGCCACCTCCTCGTGCCAAAAATAGGCGGCGGGCACAGCCGCGCCCAAAAATAACCCCCCGAAGGTCGGCGCGCCCAAATCCCCCAGCGGAAAAATGGCCAAAAAACGGGTGGGCTATAGCCTTGGGAGGAGGGACTGGCCCACTTCATCCGCCGGACTCGGAATGGCGCGAGACTTTTTGAGGGGCCTCCGTGTGCCAAAAATAGGCCGGGGTAACAGCCGCGCCCAAAAATAACTGCTCGAAGGCCGGGGCGCCAAGTTCGTCCAGCGGAAAAAGGCCACAAAAACGGGTGGGCTATATCCTTTGGAAGTGGGGCTGGCCCACTTCGTCTGCCGGACTCGGAATGGCGCGAGACTTTGCGAGGGGCCTCCGTGTCCCAGAAATAGGCCGCGGTAACAGCCGTGCCCAAAAATAACTGCCCGAAGGCCGGGGCGCCAAGTTCGTCCAGCGCAAAAAGGCCACAAAAACGGGTGGGCTATAGCCTTTGGAGGTGGGGCTGGCCCACTTCGTCTGCCGGACTCGGAATGGCGCGAGACTTTGCGAGGGGCCTCCGTGTGCCAGAAATAGGCCACGGTAACAGCCGCGCCCAAAAATAACTGCCCGAAGGCCGGGGCGCCAAGTTCGTCCAGCGGAAAAAGGCCACAAAAACGGGTGCGCTATAGCCTTGGGGGGTGGGGCTGGCCCGCTTCGTCCGCCGGACTCGGAATGGCGCGAGACTTTGCGAGGGGCCTCCGTGTGCCAAAAATAGGACGCGGGCACAGCCGCGCCCAAAAATAACCGCCGTAAGGCCGGGGCGCCAAGTTCGTCCAGCGGAAAAAGGCCACAAAAACGGGTGGGCTATAGCCTTGGGGGGTGGGGCTGGCCAATTTCGTCTGCCGGACTAAGAATGGCGCGAGACTTTGCGAGGGGCCTCCGTGTGCCAAAAATCGGCCGCGGACACAGCCGCTCCTAAAAATAACTGCCCAAAGGCCGGGGCGCCAAGTTCGTCCAGCGGAAAAAGGCCACAAAAATGGGTGGGCTATAGCCTTGGGGGGTGGGGCTGGCCAACTTCGTCTGCCGGACTAAAAATGGCGCGAGACTTTGCGAGGGGCCTCCGTGTGCCAAAAATCGGCCGCGGACACTGCCGCTCCCAAAAATAACTGCCCGAAGGCCGGGGCGCCAAGTTCGTCCATCGGAAAAAGGCCACAAAAACGGGTGGGCTATAGCCTTTGGGGGTGGGGCTGGCCCACTTCGTCCGCCGGACTCGGAATGGCGCGAGACTTTGCGAGGGGCCTCCGTGTGCCAAAAATAGTCCGCGGGCACAGCCGCGCCCAAAAATAACCGCCCGAAGGCCGGGGCGCCAAGTTCGTCCAGCGGAAAAAGGCCACAAAAACGGGTGGGCTATAGCCTTGGGGGGTTCTGCTGGCCAACTTCGTCCGCCGGACTCGGAATAGCGCGAGACTTTGCGAGGGGCCTCCGTGTGCCAAAAATAGGCCGCAGGCACAGCCGCGCCCAAAAATAACCGCCCGAAGGCCGGGGCGCCAAGTTCGTCCAGCGGAAAAAGGCCACAAAAACGGGTGGGCTATAGCCTTGGGGGGTGGGGCTGGCCCGCTTCGTCCGCCGGACTCGGAATGGCGCGAGACTTTGCGAGGGCCCTCCGTGTGCCAAAAATAGGCCGCGGGCACAGCCGCGTCCAAAAATAACCGCCCTAAGGCCGGGGCGCCAAGTTCGTCCAGCGGAAAAAGGCCACAAAAACGGGTGGGCTATAGCCTTGGGTTGTGGGGCTGGCCAACTTCGTCTGCCGGACTAAAAATGGCGCGAGACTTTGCGAGGGGCCTCCGTGTGCCAAAAATCGGCCGCGGACACTGCCGCTCCCAAAAATAACTGCCCGAAGGCCGGGGCACCAAGTTCGTCCATCGGAAAAAGGCCACAAAAACGGGTGGGCTATAGCCTTTGGGGGTGGGGCTGGCCCACTTCGTCCGCCGGACTAAGAATGGCGCGAGACTTTGGGAGTGGCCTCCGCGTACCAAAAATAAGCCGCGGGCACAGCCGCGCCCAAAAATAACCCCCCGATATTCGGCGCGCCCAAACCCCCCAGCGGAAAAATGGCCAAAAAACGGGTGGGCGACAGCCTTGGGGGGAGGGGCTGGCCGACTTCGTCCGCCGGACTCGGAATGGGGCGAGACTTTGCGAGCGGCCTCTGCGTGCCAAAACTAGGCCGCGGGTACAGCCGAGTCCAAATATAACCACCCGAAGGCCGGGGCGCCAAGTTCGTCCAGCGGAAAAAGGCCACAAAAACGGGTGGGCTATAGCCTTGGGGGGTGGGGCTGGCCAACTTCGTCTGCCGGACTAAGAATGGCGTGAGACTTTGCGAGGGGCCTCCGTGTGCCAAAAATCGGCCGCGGACACAGCCGCTCCCAAAAATAACTGCCCGAAGGCCGGGGCGCCAAGTTCGTCCAGCGGAAAAAGGCCACAAAAACGGGTGGGCTATAGCCTTGGGGGGTGGGGATGGCCAACTTCGTCTGCCGGACTAAAAATGGCGCGAGACTTTGCGAGGGGCCTCCGTGTGCCAAAAATCGGCCGCGGACACAGCCGCTCCCAAAAATAACCGCCCGAAGGCCGGCGCGCCAAGTTCGTCCAGCGGAAAAATGGCCAAAAAACGGGTGGGCTATAGCCTTGGGGGGAGGGGCTGGCCAATTTCGTCCGCCGGACTCGGAATGGGGCGAGACTTTGCGAGCGGCCTCTGCATGCCAAAAATAGGCCGTGGACATAGTCGCGCCAAAAATTAACCCCTCGAAGGCCGGGGCGCCAAGTTCGTCCAGCGGAAAAATGGGCAAAAAACGGGTGGGCTATAGCCTTGGGGGGAGGGGCTGGCCAACTTCGTCCGCCGGACTCTGAACGGGGCGAGACTTTGCGAACGGCCTCTGCGTGCCAAATATAGGCCGCGGGCACAGCCGCGCCCAAAAATAACCCCCCGAAGGTAGGCGCGCCCTAACCCCCCAGCGGAAAAATGGCCAAAAAACGGGTGGGCTATAGCCTTGGGGGGAGGGGCTGGCCCGCTTCGTCCGCCAGACTCGGAATGGGGCGAGACTTTGCGAGCGGCCTCCGCGTGCCAAAAATAGGCCGCGGGTACAGCCTCGCCCATAAATAACCGCCCGAAGGCCGGGGCGCCAAGTTCGTCCAGCGGAAAAATGGCCAAAAAACGGGTGGGCTATAGCCTTGGGGGGAGGGGCTGGCCTACTTCGTCCGCCGGACTCGGAATGGGGCCAGACTTTGCGAGCGGCCTCCGCGTGCCAAAAATAGGCCGCGGGCACAGCCGCGCCCAAAAATAACCCCCCGAAGGCCGGGGCGCCAAGTTCGTCCAGCGGAAAAATGGCCAAAAAATGGGTGGGCTATAGCCTTGGGGGTAGGGGCTGGAAAACTTCGTCCGCCGGACTCGGAATGGGGCGAGACTTTGCGAGCGGCCTCCGCGTGCCAAAAATAGGCCGCGGGCACAGCCGCGCCCAAAAATAACCCCGCGAACGTCGGCGCGCTCAAAGCCCCCAACGGAAAAATGGCCAAAAAACGGGTGGGCTATAGCCTTGGGGGGAGGGGCTGGCCAACTTCGTCCGCCGGACTCGGAATGGGGCGAGACGACTTTGCGAGCGGCCTCTGCATGCCAAAAATAGGCCGTGGGCATAGTCGCGCCAAAAATTAACCCCCCGAAGGCCGGGGCGCCAAGTTCGTCCAGCGGAAAAATGGGCAAAAAACGGGTGGGCTATAGCCTTGGGGGGAGGGGCTGGCCAACTTCGTCCACCGGACTCGGAATGGGGCGAGACTTTGCGAGCGGCTTCCGTGCCCAAAAATACCCGCCCGAAGGCTGGGGCGCCAAGTTCGTCCAGCGGAAAAATGGCACAAAAACGGGTGGGCTATAGCCTTGGGGGGTGGGGCTGGCCAACATCGTCCGCCGGACTTGGAATGGCGCAGGACTTTGCGAGGCCCCTCCGTGTGCCAAAAATAGGCCGCGGACATAGCCACGCCCAAAAATAACCGCCCGAAGACCGGAGCGCCAAGTTCGTCCAGCGGCAAAAGGCCACAAAAACGGGTGGGCTATAGCCTTGCGGGGTGGGGCTGGACAACTTCGTCCGCCGGTCTTGGAATGGCGCGCGACTTTGTGAGGGGCTTCCTTTGCCAAAAATAGGCCGCGGGCACAGCCGTGCCCAAAAATAACTACCCGAAGGCCGGGGCGCCAAGTTCGTCCAGCAGAAAAAGGCCACAAAAACGGGTGGGCTATAGCCTTGGGGGGTGGGGCTGGCCGACTTCGTCCGCCGGACTTGGAATGGCGCGCGACTTTGCGAGGGCCTTCCTTTGCCAAAAATAGGCCGCGGGCACAGCCGCGCCCAAAAATAACTGCCCGAAGGCCGGGGCGCCAAGTTCGTCCAGCGGAAAAAGGCCACAAAAATGGGTGGGCTATAGCCTTGGGGGGTGGGGCTGGCCAACTTCGTCCGCCGGACTCGGAATGGCGCGAGACTTTACGAGGCACCTCCGTGTGCCAAAAATAGGCCGAGGGCACAGCCGCGCCCAAAAATAACCGCCCGAAGGCCGGGGCGCCAAGTTCGTCCTGCGGAAAAAGGCCACAAAAACGGGTCGGCTATAGCCTTGGGGGGTGGGGCTGGCCAACTTCGTCCGCCGGACTCGGAATGGCGCGAGACTTTCTGAGGCACCTCCGTGTGCCAAAAATAGGCCACGGGTACAGCCGCGCCCAAAAATAACCGCCCGAAGGCCGGGGCGCAAAGTTCGTCCTGCGGAAAAAGGCCACAAAAACGGGTCGTCTTTAGCCTTGGGGGGTGGGGCTGGCCCACTTCGTCCGCCGGACTCAGAATGGCGCGAGACTTTGTGAGGGCCCTCCGTGTGCCAAAAATACGCCGTGGCCACAGCCGCGACTAAAAATAACCCCCCGAAGGCCGGGGCACCAAGTTCGTCCCAAATGAAGCAGGCCACAAACACGGGTGGGCTATAGCCTTGGGGGGTGGGGCCGACCCACTTCGTCGGCCGGACTCGGAATGGCGCGAGACTTTCCGAGGGGCCTCTGTGTACCAAAATTAGGCCGCGGATACAGCCGCGTCCAAAAATTACCACCCGATGGCCGGGGCGCCATGTTCGTCAAGAAATGCAAACAGCTGCAAAAACGGGTGGGCTATAGCCTTGGGGGGTGGGGCTGCCCCACTTCGTCCGCTGCAGTCGGAATTGCGCGAGACTTTACGAGGGCCCTCCTTGTGCTAAAAAGAGGCAATGGGCACAGCCGTGCCCAAAAATACCCGCCCGAAGGCCGGGGCGCGAAGTTCGTCCAGCGGAAATAGGCCACAAAAACGGGTGGGCTATAGCCTTGGGGGGTGGGGCTGGCCCACTTCGTGCGCCGGACTCGGAATGGCGCGAGACTTTACGAGGGCCCTCCGTGTGCCAAAAATAGGTCGCAGGCTCAGCCGCGCCCAAAAATAACCGCCCGAAGGCCGGGGCGCCAAGATCGTCCAGCGGAAAAAGGCCACAAAAACGGGTGGGCTATAGCCTTGGGGGGTGGGGCTGGCCCACTTCGTCCGCCGGACTCGGAATGGCGCGAGACTTTACGAGGGTCCTCCGTGTGCCAAAAATAGGCCGCGGGCACAGCCGCGCCCAAAAATACCCGCACGAAGGCCGGGGCGCCAAGTTCGTCCTGCGGAAAAAGGCCACAAAAACGGGTGGGCTATAGCCCTGGGGGGTGGGGCTGACCAACTTCGTCCGCCGGACTCGGAATGGCACGAGACTTTCCGAGGGGCCTCCGTGTACCAAAACTAGGCCGCGGGCACAGCCGCGCCCAAAAACAAACCAACCGAAGACCGGTACGCCAATTTCGTCCAGCGGAAAAAGGCCACAAAAACGGGTGGGCTACAGCCTTGGTCGGTGGGGCTGGCCAAATACGTCCACCGGACTTGGAATGGGCCGAGACATTGCGAGCGGCCTCCGTGTGACAAAAATAGGCCGTGGGCACAGCAGCGCCCAAAAATAACAGCCCGAAGGCCGGGGCTCCAAGTTCGTCCAGCGGAAAAAGGCCACATAAACGGGTGGGCTATAGCCTTGGGGGGTGGGGCATGCCAAGTTCGTCCACCGGACTTGGAATGGGGCGAGACTTTACGATCAACGTCTGTGTGAAAAAAATAGGCCGCGGGCGCGTCCGCGCTCAAAAATAACCTCCTGAAGGCCGGGGCGCCAAGTTATTCCAGCGGAAAAAGGCCACAAAAACGGGTGGCTTAGAGGCTTGGGGGGTGGGGCTGTCCAAGTTCGTCCGCCGGACTCGGAATGGGGTGAGACTTTGCGAGCGGCCTTCGTGTGCGAAAAATAGGCCGTGAGCAAAGCCGCGCCCAAAAATAACCGCCCGAAGACCGGGGCGCCAAGTTCGTCCAGCGGAAAAAGGCCACAATAACGGGTGGGCTATAGCCTTGGGGGGTGGGGCTGGCCAAGTTCGTCCGGCGGACTCGGAATGGGACAAGACTTTGCGAGCAGCCTACGTGTGCCAAAAATAGGACGCGGGCACAGCCGCCCCCAACATTATCCGCCCGAAGGCCGGGCCGCCAAGTTCGTCCAGCGGAAAAAGGCAACAAAAACGGGTGGGCTATAGCCTTGGGGGGTGGCGCTGGCCAAGTTCATCCGCTGGACTCGGAATGGGACAAGACTTTTCGAGTGGCCTACGTGTGCCAACAATAGGACACGGGCACAGCCGCACTCAACAATAACCGCCCGAAGGCCGGGCCGCCAAGTTCGTCCGGCGGAAAAAGGCCACAAAAACGGGTAGGCTATAGCCTTGGGGGGTGGGACTGGCCATGTTCGTCCGCCGGACTCGGAATGGGACAAGACTTTGCCAGCGGCCTACGTGTGCCAAAAATAGGACGCGGCCACAGCCGCGCTCAACAATATCCACCCGAAGGCCGGGCCGCCATTTTCGTCCAGCGGAAAAAGGAAACAAAAACGAGTGGGCTATAGCCTTGGGGGGTGGCGCTGGCCAAGTTCATCCGCCAGACTCGGAATGGGGTTAGACTTTGCGAGCGGCCTCCGGGTACAAAAAATAGGCCGTGGGCACAGCCGCGCCTAAAAATAACCGCCCGAAGGCCGGGGCGCCAAGTTCGTCCAACGGAAAAAGGCCACAAAAACGGGTGGGCTATAGCCTTGGGGGGTGGGGCTGGGCAAGTTCGTCCACCGGACTCGGAATGGGATGAGACTTTGCGTGCGGCCTCCGTGTGCCAAAAATAGGCCGCGGGCACAGCCATGCCCAAAAATAACCACCCGACGGCCGGGGCGCCAAGTTCGTCCAGCGGAAAAAGCCCAAAATAACGGGTGGGCTATAGCCTTGGGGGGTGGGGCATGCCAAGTTCGTCCACCGGACTTAGAATGGGACGAGACTTTGCGACTAGTGTCTGTGTGAAAAAAATAGGCCACTGCGCGCGCCATCTCAAAAATAACCTCCTGAAGGCCGGGGCGCCAAGTTATTCCAGCGGAAAAAGGCCACAAAAACGGGTGGCTTAGAGGCTTGGGGGGTGGGGCTGTCCAAGTTCGTCCGCCGGACTCGGAATGGGGGAGACTTTGCGAGCGGCCTTCGTGTGCGAAAAATAGGCCGTGAGCAAAGCCGCGCCCAAAAATAACCGCCCGAAGACCGGAGCGCCAAGTTCGTCCAGCGGCAAAAGGCCACAAAAACGGGTGGGCTATAGCCTTGCGGGGTGGGGCTGGACAACTTCGTCCGCCGGTCTTGGAATGGCGCGCGACTTTGTGAGGGGCTTCCTTTGCCAAAAATAGGCCGCGGGCACAGCCGTGCCCAAAAATAACTACCCGAAGGCCGGGGCGCCAAGTTCGTCCAGCAGAAAAAGGCCACAAAAACGGGTGGGCTATAGCCTTGGGGGGTGGGGCTGGCCGACTTCGTCCGCCGGACTTGGAATGGCGCGCGACTTTGCGAGGGCCTTCCTTTGCCAAAAATAGGCCGCGGGCACAGCCGCGCCCAAAAATAACTGCCCGAAGGCCGGGGCGCCAAGTTCGTCCAGCGGAAAAAGGCCACAAAAATGGGTGGGCTATAGCCTTGGGGGGTGGGGCTGGCCAACTTCGTCCGCCGGACTCGGAATGGCGCGAGACTTTACGAGGCACCTCCGTGTGCCAAAAATAGGCCGCGGGCACAGCCGCGCCCAAAAATAACCGCCCGAAGGCCGGGGCGCCAAGTTCGTCCTGCGGAAAAAGGCCACAAAAACGGGTCGGCTATAGCCTTGGGGGGTGGGGCTGGCCAACTTCGTCCGCCGGACTCGGAATGGCGCGAGACTTTCTGAGGCACCTCCGTGTGCCAAAAATAGGCCACGGGTACAGCCGCGCCCAAAAATAACCGCCCGAAGGCCGGGGCGCAAAGTTCGTCCTGCGGAAAAAGGCCACAAAAACGGGTCGTCTTTAGCCTTGGGGGGTGGGGCTGGCCCACTTCGTCCGCCGGACTCAGAATGGCGCGAGACTTTGTGAGGGCCCTCCGTGTGCCAAAAATACGCCGTGGCCACAGCCGCGACTAAAAATAACCCCCCGAAGGCCGGGGCACCAAGTTCGTCCAGCGGAAACAGGCCACAAAAACGGGTGGGCTATAGCCTTGGGGGGTGGGGCCGACCCACTTCGTCGGCCGGACTCGGAATGGCGCGAGACTTTCCGAGGGGCCTCTGTGTACCAAAAATAGGCCGCGGATACAGCCGCGTCCAAAAATTACCACCCGATGGCCGGGGCGCCATGTTCGTCCAGCGGAAACAGGCCACAAAAACGGGTGGGCTATAGCCTTGGGGGGTGGGGCTGCCCCACTTCGTCCGCTGCAGTCGGAATTGCGCGAGACTTTACGAGGGCCCTCCTTGTGCTAAAAAGAGGCAATGGGCACAGCCGTGCCCAAAAATACCCGCCCGAAGGCCGGGGCGCGAAGTTCGTCCAGCGGAAATAGGCCACAAAAACGGGTGGGCTATAGCCTTGGGGGGTGGGGCTGGCCCACTTCGTGCGCCGGACTCGGAATGGCGCGAGACTTTACGAGGGCCCTCCGTGTGCCAAAAATAGGTCGCAGGCTCAGCCGCGCCCAAAAATAACCGCCC
Organism: Citrus sp. QX-2021; assembly: GCA_030444885.1. Taxonomy (NCBI): domain Eukaryota; kingdom Viridiplantae; phylum Streptophyta; class Magnoliopsida; order Sapindales; family Rutaceae; genus Citrus; species Citrus sp. QX-2021. The sequence goes on from CM059829.1 coordinate 603,529, forward strand.
GAAGGCCGGGGCGCCAAGATCGTCCAGCGGAAAAAGGCCACAAAAACGGGTGGGCTATAGCCTTGGGGGGTGGGGCTGGCCCACTTCGTCCGCCGGACTCGGAATGGCGCGAGACTTTGAGGAGTCCTCCGTGTGCCAAAAATAGGCCGCGGGCACAGCCGCGCCCAAAAATACCCGCACGAAGGCCGGGGCGCCAAGTTCGTCCTGCGGAAAAAGGCCACAAAAACGGGTGGGCTATAGCCCTGGGGGGTGGGGCTGACCAACTTCGTCCGCCGGACTCGGAATGGCACGAGACTTTCCGAGGGGCCTCCGTGTACCAAAACTAGGCCGCGGGCACAGCCGCGCCCAAAAACAAACCAACCGAAGACCGGTACGCCAATTTCGTCCAGCGGAAAAAGGCCACAAAAACGGGTGGGCTACAGCCTTGGTCGGTGGGGCTGGCCAAATACGTCCACCGGACTTGGAATGGGCCGAGACATTGCGAGCGGCCTCCGTGTGACAAAAATAGGCCGTGGGCACAGCAGCGCCCAAAAATAACAGCCCGAAGGCCGGGGCTCCAAGTTCGTCCAGCGGAAAAAGGCCACATAAACGGGTGGGCTATAGCCTTGGGGGGTGGGGCATGCCAAGTTCGTCCACCGGACTTGGAATGGGGCGAGACTTTACGATCAACGTCTGTGTGAAAAAAATAGGCCGCGGGCGCGTCCGCGCTCAAAAATAACCTCCTGAAGGCCGGGGCGCCAAGTTATTCCAGCGGAAAAAGGCCACAAAAACGGGTGGCTTAGAGGCTTGGGGGGTGGGGCTGTCCAAGTTCGTCCGCCGGACTCGGAATGGGGTGAGACTTTGCGAGCGGCCTTCGTGTGCGAAAAATAGGCCGTGAGCAAAGCCGCGCCCAAAAATAACCGCCCGAAGACCGGGGCGCCAAGTTCGTCCAGCGGAAAAAGGCCACAATAACGGGTGGGCTATAGCCTTGGGGGGTGGGGCTGGCCAAGTTCGTCCGGCGGACTCGGAATGGGACAAGACTTTGCGAGCAGCCTACGTGTGCCAAAAATAGGACGCGGGCACAGCCGCCCCCAACATTATCCGCCCGAAGGCCGGGCCGCCAAGTTCGTCCAGCGGAAAAAGGCAACAAAAACGGGTGGGCTATAGCCTTGGGGGGTGGCGCTGGCCAAGTTCATCCGCTGGACTCGGAATGGGACAAGACTTTTCGAGTGGCCTACGTGTGCCAACAATAGGACACGGGCACAGCCGCACTCAACAATAACCGCCCGAAGGCCGGGCCGCCAAGTTCGTCCGGCGGAAAAAGGCCACAAAAACGGGTAGGCTATAGCCTTGGGGGGTGGGACTGGCCATGTTCGTCCGCCGGACTCGGAATGGGACAAGACTTTGCCAGCGGCCTCCGTGTGTGCCAAAAATAGGACGCGGCCACAGCCGCGCTCAACAATATCCACCCGAAGGCCGGGCCGCCATTTTCGTCCAGCGGAAAAAGGAAACAAAAACGAGTGGGCTATAGCCTTGGGGGGTGGCGCTGGCCAAGTTCATCCGCCAGACTCGGAATGGGGTTAGACTTTGCGAGCGGCCTCCGGGTACAAAAAATAGGCCGTGGGCACAGCCGCGCCTAAAAATAACCGCCCGAAGGCCGGGGCGCCAAGTTCGTCCAACGGAAAAAGGCCACAAAAACGGGTGGGCTATAGCCTTGGGGGGTGGGGCTGGGCAAGTTCGTCCACCGGACTCGGAATGGGATGAGACTTTGCGTGCGGCCTCCGTGTGCCAAAAATAGGCCGCGGGCACAGCCATGCCCAAAAATAACCACCCGACGGCCGGGGCGCCAAGTTCGTCCAGCGGAAAAAGCCCAAAATAACGGGTGGGCTATAGCCTTGGGGGGTGGGGCATGCCAAGTTCGTCCACCGGACTTAGAATGGGACGAGACTTTGCGACTAGTGTCTGTGTGAAAAAAATAGGCCGCGGGCGCGTCCGCGCTCAAAAATAACCTCCTGAAGGCCGGGGCGCCAAGTTATTCCAGCGGAAAAAGGCCACAAAAACGGGTGGCTTAGAGGCTTGGGGGGTGGGGCTGTCCAAGTTCGTCCGCCGGACTCGGAATGGGGGAGACTTTGCGAGCGGCCTTCGTGTGCGAAAAATAGGCCGTGAGCAAAGCCGCGCCCAAAAATAACCGCCCGAAGACCGGGGCGCCAAGTTCGTCCAGCGGAAAAAGGCCACAAAAACGGGTGGGCTATAGCCTTGGGGGGTGGGGCTGGCCAAGTTCGTCCGGCGGACTCGGAATGGGACAAGACTTTGCGAGCAGCCTACGTGTGCCAAAAATAGGACGCGGGCACAGCCGCCCCCAACATTATCCGCCCGAAGGCCGGGCCGCCAAGTTCGTCCAGCGGAAAAATGCAACAAAAACGGGTGGGCTATAGCCTTGGGGGGTGGCGCTGGCCAAGTTCATCCGCTGGACTCGGAATGGGACAAGACTTTTCGAGCGGCCTACGTGTGCCAACAATAGGACACGGGCACAGCCGCACTCAACAATAACCGCCCGAAGGCCGGGCCGCCAAGTTCGTCCGGCGGAAAAAGGCCACAAAAACGGGTGGGCTATAGCCTTGGGGGTGGGGCTGGCCATGTTCGTCCGCCGGACTCGGAATGGGACAAGACTTTGCCAGCGGCCAAGTTCGTCCGGAGGACTCGGAATGGGGCCAGTCTTTGCGAGGGGCCTCACAGTGCCAAAAATAGGCCGCGGGCACAGCCGCGCCCAAAAATAAGCTGCCGAAGGTCCCGTCCCCATGTTCATCCGCCGCAAAAATGCCCAAAAAACGGGCGGGCTATAGCCTTGGGGGGTTGGGCTGGCCATGTTCGTCCGCCGGAGTCGGAATGGGGCCAGACTTTGCGAGGGGCCCTTGTGTACCAAAAATAGGCCGCGGGCACAGCCGCGCCCAAAAATAAGCGCCCGAAGGTCCCGTCCCCAAGTTCGTCCGCTGCAAAAATGCCCAAAAAACGGGTGGGCTATAGCCTTGGGGGGAGGGGCTGGCCAAGTTCGTCCGCCGGACTCGGAATGGGGCCAGACTTTGCGAGGGGCCTCCGTGTACCAAAAATAGGCCGCGGGCACAACCGCGCCCATAAATAAGTACCCGACGGTCCGGTCCCCAATTTCGTCCGCCGCAAAAATGCCCAAAAAACGGGTGGGCTATAGCCTTGGGGGGAGGGGCTGACCAAGTTCGTCCGCCGGACTCGGAATGGGGACAGCCTTTGTAAGGGGCCTCCGTGTGCCAAAAATAGGTCGCGGGCACAGCCGCGCCCAAAAATAAGCTCCCGAAGGTGCGGTCCCGAAGTTCGTCCGCCGCAAAAATGCCCAAAAAACGGGTGGGCTATAGCCTTGGGGGGAGGGGCTGGCCAAGTTCTTCCGCCGGACTCGGAATGGGGCCAGACTTTGCGAGGGGCCTCCGTGTGCAAAAAAAAGGCCGTGGGCACAGCCGCGTCCAAAAATAAGCACCCGAAGGTCCGGTCCCTTAGTTCGTCCGCCGCAAAAATGCCGAAAAAACGGGTGCGCTATAGCCTTGGGGGGAGGGGCTGGCCAAGTTCATCCATCGGACTCGGAATGGGGCCAGACTTTGCGATGGGCCTGTGTGTGCCAAAAATAGGCCGCGGTCACAGCCGCACCCAAAAATAACTGTCCGAAGGCTGGAGCGCCAAGTTCGTCCTACGGAAAAAGGCCACAAAAACGGGTGGGCTATAGCCTTGGGGGGTGGGGCTGGCCAAGTTTGTCCGCCGGACTCGGAATGGGGCGAGACTTTGCGGGCGGCCTCTGAGTGCCAAAAATAGGCCGTGGGCAAAGCCGCGCCCAAAAATAACCAGCCGAAGTCCAGGGCGCCAAGTTCGTCCAGCGGAAAAAGGCCACAAAAACGGGTGGGCTATAGCCTTGGGGGGTCGGGCTGGCCAAGTTCGTCCGCCAAACTCGGAATCGGGTGAGACTTTGCGAGGGGCCTCCGTGTGCCGAAAATAGGCCGCGGGCACACCCGCATCCAAAAATAACCACCCAAAGGCCGGGGCGCCAAGTTCATCCACCGGAAAAAGGCCACAAAAACGGATGGGCTATAGCCTTGGTGAGTGGGGCTCGCCAAGTTCGTCCGCCGGACTCGGAATCGGGTGAGACTTTGGGAGCGGCCTCCGTGTGCCAAAAATAGGCCACGTGCACAGCCACGCCCAAAAATAACTGGCCGAAGGCCGGGGCGCCAAGTTCGTCCAGCAGAAAAAGGCCACAAAAACAGGTGCGCTATAGCCTTGGGGGGTGGGGCTGGCCAAGTTCGTCCGCCAGACTCGGAATGGGACGAGACTTTACGAGCGGCCTCCATGTGCCAAAAATAGGCCGCGTGCACAGCCACGCCCAAAAATAACTGCCGGAAGGCCGGGCAGCCGAGTTCATCCAGCGGAAAAAGGCCACAAAAACGGGTGGGCTATAGCCTTGGGGGGTGGGGCTGGCCAAGTTCGTCCGTCGGACTCGGAATGGGGGCAGAATTTGCGAGGGCCCTCCGTGTGACAAAAATAGGCTGAGGGCATGGCCACGCCCAAAAATAAGTGCCCGAAGGTCGGGTCCCCAAGTTCGTCCGCCGCAAAAATGCCCAAAAAACGGGTGGGCTATAGCCTTGGGGGGTGGGGCTGGCCAAGTTCGTCCGCCGGACTCGGAATGGGGCCAGACTTTGCGAGGGGCCTCCGTGTGCCAAAAATAGGCCGCGGGCACAGCCGCACCCAAAAATAAGAGCCCGAAGGTCCGGTCCCCAAGTTCGTCCGCCGCAAAAATGCCCAAAAAACGGGTGGGCTATAGCCTTGTGGGGAGGGGCTGGCCAAGTTTGTCCGCCGGACTCGGAATGGGGCCAGACTTTGCGAGGGGCCTCCGTGTGCCAAAAATAGGCCGCGGTCACAGCCGCGCCCAAAAATAAGTGCCTGAAGGTCCGGTCCCCAATTTCGTCCGCTGCAAAAATGCCAAAAAAACGGGTGGTCAATAGCCTTGGGGAGTCGGAATGGGGCCAGACTTTGTGAGGAGCCTCCGTGTACCAAAAATAGGCCGTGGACAAAGCCGCGCCCATAAATAAGCGCCCGAAAGTCCGGTCCCCAAGTTCGTCCGCCGCAAAAATGCCCAAAAAACGGGTGGGCTATAGCCTTGGGGGGAGGGGCTGGCCAAGTTCGTCCGCCGGACTCGGAATGGGGCCAGACTTTGCGAGGGGCCTCCGTGAACCAAAAATAGGCCGCGGTCACAGCCGCGCCCAAAAATAAGCCCCCGAAGGTCCGGTCCCCAATTTCGTCCGCCGTAAAGATGCCCAAAAAACGGGTGGGCTATAGCCTTGGGGGGAGGGGCTGACCAAGTTCGTCCGCCGGACTCGGAATGGGGCCAGACTTTGCGAGGGGCCTCCGTGTGCAAAAAAAGGCCGCGGGCACAGCCGCGTCCAAAAATAAGCACCCGAAGGTCCGGTCCCTTAGTTCGTCCGCCGCAAAAATGCCCAAAAAACGGGTGCGCTATAGCCTTGGGGGGAGGGGCTGGCCAAGTTCATCCATCGGACTCGGAATGGGGCCAGACTTTGCGATGGGCCTGCGTGTGCCAAAAATAGGCCATGGAATAAGCGCCCGAAGGTCCGGTCCCCAAGTTCGTCCGCCGCAAAAATACCCAAAAAACGGGTGGGCCATAGCCTTGGGGGGTGGGGCTGGCCAAGTTCGTCCGCCGGACTCGAAATGGGGCAGACTTTGCGAGGGCCCTCCGTGTGCCAAAAATAGGCTGGGGGTACGGCCACGCTCAAAAATAAGTGCCCGAAGGTCGGATCCCCAAGTTCGTCCGCCGCAAAAATGCCCAAAAAACGGGTGGGCTATAGCCTTGGGGGATGGGGCTGGCCAAGTTCGTCCGCCGGACTCGGAATGGGGCCAGACTTTGCGAGGGGCCTCCGTGAGCCAAAAATAGGCCGCGGTCACAGCCGCGCCCAAAAATAAGCCCCCGAAGGTCCGGTCCCCAATATCGTCCGCCGCAAAAATGCCCAAAAAACGGGTGGGCCATACCCTTGGGGGGTGGGGCTGGCCAAGTTTGTCCGCCGGACTCGGAATGGGGCTAGACTTTGTGAGGGGCCTCCGTGTGCCAAAAATAGGCCGCGGTCACAGCCGCGCACAAAGATAAGCGCCTGAAGGTCCGGTCCCCAATTTCGTCCGCCGCAAAAATGCCCAAAAAACGGGTGGTCTATAGCCTTGGGGACTCGGAATGGGGCCAGAATTTATGAGGGGCCTCTGTGTGCCAAAAATAGGCCGCGGTCACACCCGCATCCAAAAATAACCACCCAAAGGCCGGGGCGCCAAGTTCGTCCAGCGGAAAAAGAGCACACAAAAACGGGTGGGCTATAGTCTTGGGGGGTGGAGCCGGCCAAGTTCGTCCGCCGGACTCGGAATGGGGTGGGACTTTGCGAGTGGCCTCCGTGTGCTCAAAATAGGCCGCGGGCACTGCCGCGCCCAAAAATAATCGCCCGAAGGCCGGGGCGCCAAGTTCGTCCAGCGGAAAAAGGCCACAAAAACGGGTGGGCTATAGCCTTGGGGGGTGGGGCTGACCAGTTCGTCCGCCGGACTCGGAATGGGGCGAGACTTTGCGAGCGGCCTCCGAGTTCCAAAAATAGGCCGCAGGCACAGCCGTGACCAAAAATAACCACCCGAAGGCCGGAGCGCCAAGTTCGTCCAGCGGAAAAAGGCCACAAAAACGGGTGGGCTATAGCCTTGGGGGGTGGGGCTGACCAAGTTCGTCCGCCGGACTCGGAATGGGTCGAGACTTTGCGAGCACCCTCCATGTGCCAAAAATAGGATGCAGGCACAGCCGTGCCCAAATATAACTGCCCGAAGGCCCGGGCGCCAAGTTCGTCCAGCGGAAAATGGCCACAAAAACGCGTGGGCTATAGCCTTGGGGGGTGGGGCTGGCCAAGTTCGTTCGCCGGACTCGGAATGGGGCGAGACTTTGCGAGCGGCCTCTGTGTGCCAAAAATAGGCCGCGGACGCAGCCACGCCCAAAAATAAGCGCCCGAAGGTCCGGTCCCCAAGTTCGTCTGCAGCAAAAATGCCCAAAAACGGGTGGGCTATAGCCTTGGGTGGAGGGGCTGGCCAAGCTCGTCTGCCGGATTCGGAATGGGGCGAGACTTTGCGAGCGGCCTCCGTATGCCAAAAATGGGCTGCGGGCACGGCCGCGCCCAAAAATAACCGCCCGAAGGATGGGGCGCCAAGTTCGTCCAGCGGAAAAAGGCCACAAAAACTGGAGGGCTATAGCCTTGGGGGGTGGGGCTGGCCAAGTTCGTCCGCCAGACTCGGAATGGGGTGAGACTTTGCGAGCGGCCTCCGTATGCCAAAAAAAGGCCGCGGGCACGGCCGCACCCAAAAATAACCGCCCGAAGGATGGGGCGCCAAGTTCGTCCAGCGGAAAAAGGCCACAAAAACTGGTGGACTATAGCCTTGGGGGGTGGGGCTGGCCAAGTTCGTCCGCCGGACTCGGAATGGGGCGAGACTTTGCGAGCGGCCACCGTTTGCCAAAGTAGGCCGCGGGCACAGCCGCCCCCAAAAATAACCACCCGAAGGCCGAGGCGCCAAGTTCGTCCAGCGGAAAAACGCCACAAAAACGGGTGGGCTTTTGCCTTCGGGGGTGGGGCTGGCCAAGTTTGTCTGCCGGACTCCGAATGGGGCGAGTCTTTGCGAGCGGCCTCCGTGTGCCAAAAATAGGCCGCAGGCACGGCCGCGCCCAAAAATAACCGCCCGAAGGCAGGGGCGCCAAGTTCGTCCAGCGGAAAAAGGCCACAAAAACGGGTGGGCTATAGCCTTGGGCATTGGGACTAGCCACGTTCGTCCAGCGGAAAAAGGCCACAAAATCGGGTGGGCAATAGCCTTGGGGGGTGGGGCTGGCCAAGTTCGTCCAGCGGAAAAAGGCCACAAAAACGGGTGGGCTATAGCCTTGGGCATTGGGGCTAGCCACGTTCGTCCAGCGGAAAAAGGCCACAAAATCGGGTGGGCAATAGCCTTGGGGGGTGGGGCTGGCCAAGTTCGTCCGCCGGACTCGGAATGGGGCAAGACTTTGCGAGTGGCATCCGTTTTCCAAAAATAGGCCGCGGGCATGGCCGCGCCAAAAAATAACCGCCCGAAGCCCGGGGCGCCAAGTTCGTCCAGCGGAAAAAGGCCACAAAAACGGGTGGGCTATAACCTTGGGGGGTGGGGCTGGCCAAGTTCGTCCGCCGGACTCGGAATGGGGCGAGACTTTGCGAGCGGCCTCCGTGTGCCAAAAATAGGCTGCGGATACAGCCGCGCCCAAAAATAACCAGCCGAAGGCCGGGGCGCCAAGTTCGTCCAGCGGAAAAAGGCCACAAAAACAGGTGGGCTATAGCCTTGGGGGGTGGGGCTGACCAAGTTCGTCCGCCGGACTCGGAATGGGTCGAGACTTTGCGAGCACCGTCCGTGTGCCAAAAATAGGCCGCGGGCACAGCCGCACCCAAAAATAACCACCCGAAGGCCGAGGCGCCACGTTCGTCCAGCGGAAAAAGGCCACAAAAACGGGTGGGCTATAGCCTTGGGGGGTGGGGCGGGCCAAGTTCGTCCGCCGGACTCGGAATGGGGCGAGTCTTTGCGAGCGGCCTCCGTGTGCCAAAAATAGGCCGCAGGCACGGCCGCGCCCAAAAATAACCGCCCGAAGGCCGGGGCGCCTTGTTCGTCCAGCCGAAAAGGCCACAAAAACGGGTGGGCTATAGCCTTGGGGGGTGGGGCTGGCCAAGTTCGTCCGCCGAACTTGGAATGGGGCGAGACTTTGCGAGCAGTCTCCGTGTACCAAAAATAGGCCGTGGGCACAGCCGTGCCCAAAAATAACCGCCCGATGGCGGGGGCGCCAAGTTCGTCCAGCGGAAAAAGACCACAAAAATGGGTGGGCTATAGCCTTGGGTGGTGGGGCTAGCCAAGTTCGTCCAGCGGAAAAAGGCCATAAAAACTGGTGGGCTATAGCCTTGGGGGGTGGGGCTGGCCAAGTTCGTCAGCCGGACTCGGAATGGGGCGAGATTTTGCGAGTGCCCTCCGTGTGCCAAATATAGGCCGCGGGCACAGCCGCGCCGAAAAATAAAAGCCCGAAGGCGGGGGCGCTAAGTTCGTCCAACGGAAAAAGGCCACAAAAACGGGTGGGCTATAGCCTTGGGGGGTGGGGCCGGGCAAGTTCGTCCGCCGGACTCGGAATGGGGCGAGACTTTGCGACCGGCCTCCGCATGCCAAAAATAGACCGCGGGCACAGCCGCGCCCAAAAATACCCGCACGAAGGCCGGGGCGCAGTTGTGCCCGGAATGGGGGTGGGGCTGGCCAACTTCGTCCGCCGGACTCGGAATGGCGCGAGACTTTGCGAGGCACCTCCGTGTACCAAAAATAGGCCGCTGACACAGCCGCCCCCAAAAATACCCGCACGAAGGCCGGGACACCGAGTTCGTCCAGCGGAAAATGGCCACAAAAACGGGTGGGTTATAGCCTTGGGGGGTGGGGCTGGCCAACTTCGTCCGCCGGACTCGGAATGGCACGAGACTTTGCGGGTCGCCTCCGTGTGCCAAAAATAGGCCGCGGACAAAGCCGCGCCCAAAAATACCCGCCCGAAGTCTGGGCCGCCAAGTTCGTCCAGTGGAAAATGGCCGCAAAAACGGGTGGGCTATAGCCTTGGGCGGTGGGGCTGGCCAACTTCGTCCGCCGGACTCGGAATGGTGCGAGACTTTGCGAGGCACCTCCGTGTGCCTAAAATAGGCCGCGCGCCCAGCCGCGTCCAAAAATACCTGCCCGAAAGCCGGGGCGCCAAGTTCGTCCAATGGAAAATGGCCAGAAAAACGGGTGGGCTATAGCCTTGGGGGGTGGGGCTGGCCAACTTCGTCCGCCGGACTCGGAATGGCGCGAGACTTTGCGAACGGCCTCCGTATGCCAAAAATAGGCCCCGGGCACAGCCGACCCCAAAAATAACCGCCCGAAGGCCGGGGCGCCAAGTTCGTCCAGCGGAAAATGGCCACAAAAACGGGTGGGCTATAGCCTTGGGGGGTGGGGCTGGCCCACTTCGTCCGCCGGACTCGGAATGGCGTGAGACTTTGCGAGGCGCCTCCGTGTGCCAAAAATAGGCCGCGGGCACAGCCGCGCCCAAAAATACCCGCACGAAGGCCGGGGCACCAAGTTCGTCCAGCGGAAAATGGCCACAAAAACGGGTGGGCTATAGCCTTGGGGGGTGGGGCTGGCCAACTTCGTCCGCCGGACTCGGAATGGCGCGAGACTTTGCGGGGCGCCTCCATGTGCCAAAAATAGGCCGCGGGCAAAGCCGCGCCCAAAAATACCCGCCCGAAGTCCGGGGCGCCAAGTTCGTCCAGCGGAAAATGGCCACAAAAACGGGTGGGCTATAGCCTTGGGCGGTGGGGCTGGCCAACTTCGTCCGCCGGACTCGGAATGGCGCGAGACTTCGCGGGGCGACTCCGTGTGCCAAAAATAGGCCGCGGGCAAAGCCGCGCCCAAAAATACCCGCCCGAAGTCCGGGGCGCCAAGTTCGTCCAGCGGAAAATGGCCACAAAAACGGGTGGGCTATAGCCTTGGGCGGTGGGGCTGGCCAACTTCGTCCGCCGGACTCGGAATGGCGCGAGACTTTGCGAGGCACCTCCGTGTACCAAAAATAGCCCGTGCGCACAGCCGCGCCCAAAAATACCCGCCCGAAGGCCGGGGCGCCTAGTTCGTCCACCGGAAAATGGCCACAAAAACGGGTGGGCTATAGCCTTGGGGGGTGGGGCTGGCCAACTTCGTCCGCCGGACTCGGAATGGCGCGAGACTTTGTAAACGGCCTCCGTATGCCAAAAATAGGCCCCGGGCACAACCGCGCCAAAAAATAACCGCCCGAAGGCCGGGGCACCAAGTTCGTCCAATGGAAAATGGCCACAAAAACGGGTGGGCTATAGCCTTGGGGGGTGGGGCTGGCCAACTTCGTCCGCTCGACTCGGAATGGGGCCAGACTTTGCGAGCGGCCTCCGCATGCCAAAAATAGGCCGCGGGCACAGCCGCGCCCAAAAATAACACCCAGAAGGTCGGCGCGCCCAAACCCCCCAGTGGAAAAGTGGCCAAAAAACGGGTGGGCTATAGCCTTGGGCGGAGAGGTTGGCCAACTTCGTCCGCCGGACTCGGAACGGGGCGAGACTTTGCGTGCGGCCTCCGCGTGCCAAAAACAGGCCGTGGACACAGCCGTGCCCAAAAATAACTGCCCGAAGGCCGGGGCGCCAAGTTCGTCGAGCGGAAAAATGGCCAAAAAACGGGTGGGCTATAGCCTTGGGGGAAGGGGCTGGCCAACTTCGTCCGCCGGACTCGGAATGGGGCGAGACTTTGCGAGCGGCTTCCACGTGCCAAAAATAGGCCGCGGGCACAGCCGCGCCCAAAAATAACCACCCGAAGGTCGGCGCGCCTAAACCCCCCAGCGGAAAAATGGCGAAAAAACGGGTGGGCTATAGCCTTGGGGGGAGGCGCTGGCCAACTTAGTCCGCCGGACTCAGAATGGGGCGAGACTTTGCAAGCGGCCTTCGCGTGCCAAAAATAGGCCGCGGGCAAAGCCGCGCCCAAAAATAACACCCTGAAGGTCGGCGCACCCAAACCCCCCAGCGGAAAAATGGCCAAAAAACGGGTGGGCTATAGCCTTGGGGGGAGGGGCTGGACAACTTCGTCCGCCGGACTCGGAATGGGGCGAGACTTTGCGAGTGGCCTCCGCGTGCCAAAAATAGGCAGCGCGCACAGCCGCACCCAAAAATAACCCCCCGAAGGCCGGGGCGTCAATTTCGTCCAGCGGAAAAATGGCCAAAAATCGGGTGGGCTATAGCCTTGGGGGGAGGGGCTGGCCAACTTCGTCCGCCGGACTCAGAATGGGGCTAGACTTTACGAGCGGCCTCCGCGTGCCAAAAATAGGCCGCGGGCACAGCCGCGCCCAAAAATAACCCCCCGAAGGTCGGCGCGCCCAAACCTTCCCGCGGAAAAATGGCGAAAAAACGGGTGGGCTATAGCCTTGGGGGGAGGGGCTGGCCAACTTAGTCCGCCGGACTCAGAATGGGGCGAGACTTTGCAAGCGGCCTTCGCGTGCCAAAAATAAGTCACGGGCACAGCCGCGCCCAAAAATAACCGCCCGAAGGCCGGGGCGCCAAGTTCGTCCAGCGGAAAAATGGCCAAAAAACGGGTGGGCTATAGCCTTGGGGGGAGGGGCTGGCCAACTTCGTCCGCCGGACTCGGAATGGGGCGAGACTTTGCGAGTGGCCTCCGCATGCCAAAAATAGGCAGCGGGCACAGCCGCACCAAAAAATAACCCCCCGAAGGCCGGGGCGTCAATTTCGTCCAGCGGAAAAATGGCCAAAAAACGGGTGGGCTATAGCCTTGGGGGGAGGGTCTGGCCGACTTCGTCCGCCGGACTCAGAATGGGGCGAGACTTTGCGAGCGGCCTCCGCGTGCCAAAAATAGGTCGCGGGCACAGCCGCGCCCAAAAATAACCACCCGAAGGTCGGCGCGCCCAAACCCCCCAGCGGAAAAATGGCGAAAAAACGGGTGGGCTATAGCCTTGGGGGGAGGCGCTGGCCAACTTAGTCCGCCGGACTCAGAATGGGGCGAGACTTTGCAAGCGGCCTTCGCGTGCCAAAAATAAGTCGCGGGCACAGCCGCGCCCAAAAATAACTGCCCGAAGGCCGGGGCGCCAAGTTCGTCCAGCGGAAAAATGGCCAAAAAACGGGTGGGCTATAGCCTTGGGGGGAGGAGCTGGCCAATTTCGTCCGCCGGACTCGGAATGGGACGAGACTTTACGAGTGGCCTCCGCCTGCCAAAAATAGGCAGCGCGCACAGCCGCACCCAAAAATAACCCCCCGAAGGCCGGGGCGTCAAGTTCGTCCAGCGGAAAAATGGCCAAAAAACGGGTGGGCTATAGCCTTGGGGGGAGGGGCTGGCCAACTTAGTCCGCCGGACTCAGAATGGGGCGAGACTTTGCAAGCGGCCTTCGCGTGCCAAAAATAAGTCGCGGGCACAGCCGCGCCCAAAAATAAACGCCCGAAGGCCGGGGCGCCAAGTTCGTCCAGCGGAAAAATGGCCAAAAAACGCGTGGGCTATAGCCTTGGGGGGAGGGGCTGGCCAACTTCGTCCGCCGGACTCGGAATGGGGCGAGACTTTGCAAGTGGCCTCCGCGTGCCAAAAATAGGCAGCGCGCACAGCCGTACCCAAAAATAACCCCCCGAAGGCCGGGGCGTCAAGTTCGTCCAGCGGAAAAATGGCCAAAAAACGGGTGGGCTATAGCCTTGGGGGGAGGGTCTGTCCAACTTCGTCCGCCGGACTCAGAATGGGGCGAGACTTTGCGAGCGGCCTCCGCGTGCCAAAAATAGGCCGCGGGCACAGCCGCGCCCAAAAATAACCACCCGAAGGTCGGAGCGCCCAAACCCCCCAGCGGAAAAATGGCGAAAAAACGGGTGGGCTATAGCCTTGGGGGGAGGCGCTGGCCAACCTAGTCCGCCGGACTCGGAATGGGGCGAGACTTTTCAAGCGGCCTTCGTGTGCCAAAAATAAGCCGCGGGCACAGCCGCGCCCAAAAATAACCGCCCGAAGGCCGGGGCGCCATGTTCGTCCAGCGGAAAAATTGCCAAAAAACGGGTGGGCTATAGCCTTGGGGGGAGGGGCTGGCCAACTTCGTCCGCCGGACTCGGAAAGGGGCGAGACTTTACGAGTGGCCTCCGCATGCCAAAAATAGGCCGCGGGCACAGCCGCGCCCAAAAATAACCCCCCCAAGGCCGGGGCACCAAGTTCGTCCAGCAGAAAAATGGCCAAAAAACAAGTGGGCTATAGCCTTGGGGGGAGGGGCTGGCCTACTTCGTCCGCCGGACTCGGAATGGGGCGAGAATTTGCGAACGGCCTCCGCGTGCCAAAAATAGGCCGCGGGCACAGCCGAACCCAAAAATAACCGCCCGAAGGCCGGGTCGCCAAGTTTGTCCAGCGGAAAAATGGCCAAAAAATGGGTGGGCTATAGCCTTGGGGGGAGGGGCTGGCCTACTTCGTGCGCCGGGCTCCGAATGGGGCGAGACTTTTCGAGCGGCCTCTGCGTGCCAAAAATAGGCCGCGGGCACAGCCGCGCCCAAAAATAACCGCCCGAAGGCCGGGGCGCCAAGTTCGTCCAGCGTAAAAATGGCCAAAAAATGGGTGGGCTATAGCCTTGGGGGGAGGGGCTGGCCCACATCGTCCGCCGGACTCGTAATGGGGCGAGACTTTGCGAGCGGCCTCCGCGTGCCAAAAATAGGCCGCGGGCACAGCCGCATCCAAAAATAACCTCCCGAAGGCCGGGGCGCCAAGTTCGTCCAGCGGAAAAATGGCCAAAAAACGGGTGGGCTATAGCCTTGGGGGGAGGGGCTGGCCCACTTCGTCCGCCGGAATCGGAATGGTGCGAGACTTTGCGAGTGGCATCCGCAAGCCAAAAATAGGCAGCGGGCACAGCCGCGTCCAAAAATAACCTCCCGAAGGCCGGGGCGTCAAGTTCGTCCAGCGGAAAAATGTCAAAAAAATGGGTGGGCTATAGCCATGGGGGGAGGGGCTGGCCTACTTCGTCCGCCGGGCTCCGAATGGGGCGAGACTTTGCGAGCGGTCTCCGCGTGCCAAAAAAAGGCTGCAGGCACAGCCGTGTCCAAAAATAACCGTCCGAAGGCCGGGGCGCCATGTTCGTCCAGCGGAAAAATTGCCAAAAAACGGGTGGGCTATAGCCTTGGGGGGAGGGGCTGGCCAACTTCGTCCGCCGGACTCGGAAAGGGGCGAGACTTTACGAGTGGCCTCCGCATGCCAAAAATAGGCCGCGGGCACAGCCGCGCCCAAAAATAACCCCCCCAAGGCCGGGGCACCAAGTTCGTCCAGCAGAAAAATGGCCAAAAAACAAGTGGGCTATAGCCTTGGGGGGAGGGGCTGGCCTACTTCGTCCGCCGGACTCGGAATGGGGCGAGAATTTGCGAACGGCCTCCGCGTGCCAAAAATAGGCCGCGGGCACAGCCGAACCCAAAAATAACCGCCCGAAGGCCGGGTCGCCAAGTTTGTCCAGCGGAAAAATGGCCAAAAAATGGGTGGGCTATAGCCTTGGGGGGAGGGGCTGGCCTACTTCGTGCGCCGGGCTCCGAATGGGGCGAGACTTTACGAGCGGCCTCTGCGTGCCAAAAATAGGCCGCGGGCACAGCCGCGCCCAAAAATAACCGCCCGAAGGCCGGGGCGCCAAGTTCGTCCAGCGTAAAAATGGCCAAAAAATGGGTGGGCTATAGCCTTGGGGGGAGGGGCTGGCCCACATCGTCCGCCGGACTCGTAATGGGGCGAGACTTTGCGAGCGGCCTCCGCGTGCCAAAAATAGGCCGCGGGCACAGCCGCATCCAAAAATAACCTCCCGAAGGCCGGGGCGCCAAGTTCGTCCAGCGGAAAAATGGCCAAAAAACGGGTGGGCTATAGCCTTGGGGGGAGGGGCTGGCCCACTTCGTCCGCCGGAATCGGAATGGTGCGAGACTTTGCGAGTGGCATCCGCAAGCCAAAAATAGGCAGCGGGCACAGCCGCGTCCAAAAATAACCTCCCGAAAGCCGGGGCGTCAAGTTCGTCCAGCGGAAAAATGTCAAAAAAATGGGTGGGCTATAGCCATGGGGGGAGGGGCTGGCCTACTTCGTCCGCCGGGCTCCGAATTGGGCGAGACTTTGCGAGCGGTCTCCGCGTGCCAAAAAAAGGCTGCAGGCACAGCCGTGTCCAAAAATAACCGTCCGAAGGCCGGGGCGCCAAGTTCGTCCAGCGGAAAAATGGCCAAAAAACGGGTGGGCTATAGCCTTGGGGGGAGGGGCTGGCCCACTTCGTCCGCCGGAATCGGAATGGGGCGAGACTTTGCGAGCGGCCTCCGCATGCCAAAAACAGGCCACGGGCACAGCCGCGTGCAAAAATAACCTCCCGAAGGCCGGGGCGCCAACTTCGTCCAGCGGAAAAATGGCCAAAAAACGGGTGGGCTATAGCCTTGGGGGGAGGGGCTGGCCCACTTCGTCCGCCGGAATCGGAATGGTGTGAGACTTTGCGAGTGGCATCCGCAAGCCAAAAATAGGCAGCGGGCACAGCCGCGTCCAAAAATAACCTCCCGAAGGCCGGGGCGTCAAGTTCGTCCAGCGGAAAAATGTCCAAAAAATGGGTGGGCTATAGCCATGGGGGGAGGGGCTGGCCTACTTCGTCCGCCGGGCTCCGAATGGGGCGAGACTTTGCGAGCGGTCTCCGCGTGCCAATAAAAGGCAGCGGGCACAGCCGCGTCCAAAAATAACCTCCCGAAGGCCGGGGCGTCAAGTTCGTCCAGCGGAAAAATGTCCAAAAAATGGGTGGGCTATAGCCTTGGGGGGAGGGGCTGGCCCACTTCGTCCGCCGGAATCGGAATGGGGCGAGACTTTGCGAGCGGCCTCCGCATGCCAAAAACAGGCCGCGGGCACAGCCGCGTGCAAAAATAACCTCCCGAAGGCCGGGGCGCCAACTTCGTCCAGCGGAAAAATGGCCAAAAAACGGGTGGGCTATAGCCTTGGGGGGAGGGGCTGGCCGACTTCGTCCGCCGGACTCGGAAAGGGGCGAGACTTTACGAGCGGCCTCCGCGTGCTAAAAATAGGCCGCGGGCACAGCCGTGCCCAAAAATAACCCCCCCCAAGGCCGGGGCACCAAGTTCGTCCAGCAGAAAAATAGCCAAAAAACGGGTGGGCTATAGCCTTGGGGGGAGGGGCTGGCCCACTTCGTCCGCCGGAATCGGAATGGGGCGAGACTTTGCGAGCGGCCTCCGCATGCCAAAAACAGGCCGCGGGCACAGCCGCGTGCAAAAATAACCTCCCGAAGGCCGGGGCGCCAACTTCGTCCAGCGGAAAAATGGCCAAAAAACGGGTGGGCTATAGCCTTGGGGGGAGGGGCTGGCCCACTTCGTACGCCGGACTAGGAATGGTGCGAGACTTTGCGAGTGGCATCCGCAAGCCAAAAATAGGCCGCGGGCACAGCCGCTTCCAAAAATAACCTCCCGAAGGCCGGGGCGCCAAGTTCGTCCAGCGGAAAAATGGCCAAAAAATGGGTGGGCTATAGCCATGGGGGGAGGGGCTGTCCTACTTCGTCTGCCGGAATCGGAATGGGGCGAGACTTTGCGAGCGGCCTCCGCATGCCCAAAACAGGCCGCGGGCACAGCCGCGTGCAAAAATAACCTCCCGAATGCCGGGGCGCCAACTTCGTCCAGCGGAAAAATGGCCAAAAAACGGGTGGGCTATAGCCTTGGGGGGAGGGGCTGGCCAACTTCGTCCGCCGGACTCGGAAAGGGACGAGACTTTACGAGCGGCCTCCGCGTGCCAAAAATAGGCTGCGGGCAAAGCCACGCCCAAAAATAACCCCCCCAAGGCCGGGGCACCAAGTTCGTCCAGCAAAAAAATGGCCAAAAAACGGGTGGACTATAGCCTTGGGGGGAGGGGCTGGCCAACTTCGTCTGCCGGACTCGGAATGGGGTGAGAATTTGCGAGCGGCCTCCGCGTGCCAAAAATAGGCCGCGGGCACAGCCGAACCCAAAAATAACCACCCGAAGGCCGGGTTGCCAAGTTTGTCCAGCGGAAAAATGGCCAAAAAACGGGTGGGCTATAGCCTTGGGGGGAGGGGCTGGCCGAATTCGTCCGCCGGGCTCGGAATGGGGGGAGACTTTGCGAGCGGCCTCCGCGTGCCAAAAATAGGACGCGGGCACAGCCGCGTCCAAAAATAACCGCCCGATGGCCGGGGCGCCAAGTTCGTCCAGCGTAAAAATGGCCAAAAAACGGGTGGGCTATAGCCTTGGGGGGAGGGGCAGGCCCACATCGTCCGCCGGACTCGGAATGGGGCGAGACTTTGCGATCGGCCTCCGTGTACCAAAAATAGGCCGCGGGCACAGCCGCGTCCAAAAATAACCTCCTGAAGGCCGGGGCGCCAAGTTCGTCCAGCAGAAAAATGGCCAAAAAACGGGTGGGCTATAGCCTTGGGGGGAGGGGCTGGCCCACTTCGTCCGCCGGACTCGGAATGGTGCGAGACTTTGCGAGCGGCCTCCGCAAGCCAAAAATAGGCCACCGGCACAGCCGCGTCCAAAAATAACCTCCCGAAAGCCAGGGCGCCAAGTTCGCCCAGCGGAAAAATGGCCAAAAAATGGGTGGGCTATAGCCTTGGGGGAAGGGGCTGGCCTACTTCGTCCGCCGGGCTCCGAATGGGGCGAGACTTTGCGAGCGGCCTCCGGGTTCCAAAAATAGGCCGTGGGCACAGCCGCACCCAAAAATATCCACCCGAAGGCCGGGGCGCCTAGTTCGTCCTGCGGAAAAAGGCCACACAAACGGGTGGGCTATACCTTGGGGGGTGGGGCTGAACAACTTCATCCGCCGGACCCGGAATGGCGCGAGACTTTGTGAGGCACCTCCGTGTGCCAAAAATTGGCCGCGGGCACAGCTGCACCCAAAAATACCCGCCCGAAGGCCGGGGCACCTAGTTCGTCCAGCGGAAAAAGGCCACAAAAACGGGTGGGCTATAGCCTTGGGGGGTGGGGCTGGCCAACTTCGTCCGCCGGACTCGGAATGGGGCAAGACTTTACGAGTGGCCTCCGCGTACCAAAAATAGGCCGCAGGCACAGCCGCGCCCAAAAATAACCGCCCGAAAGCTGGGGCGCCAAGTTCGTGCAGCGGAAAAATGGCCAAAAAACGGGTGGGCTATAGCCTTGGGGGAAGGGGCTGGCCAACTTCGTCCGCCGGACTCGGAATGGGGCGAGACTTTGCGAGTGGCCTCCGCGGGCACAGCCGCGCCCAATAATAACCGCCCGAAGGCCGGGGCGCCAAGTTCGTCCAGCGGAAAAATGGCCAAAAAACGGGTGGGCTATAGCCTTAGGGGGAGGGGCTGGCCAACTTCGTCCGCCGGACTCGGAATGGGGCGAGACTTTGGGAGCGGCCTCCACGTGCCAAAAATTGGCCGCGGACACAGCCGCGCGCAAAATAACCCCCCAAAGGTCGGCGCGTCCAAACCCCCCAGCGGAAAAATGGCCAAGAAACGTTTGGGCTATAGCCTTGGGGGGAGGGGCTGGCCAACTTCGTCCACCGGACTCGGAATGGGGTGAGACTTTGCGAGCGGCCTCCGCATGCCAAAAATAGGCCGCGGGCACAGCCGCGCCCAAAAATAACCCCCCAAAGGTCGGGGCGCCAAGTTCGTCCCGCGGAAAAATGGCCAAAAAACGGGTGGGCTATAGCCTTGGGGGGAGGGGCTGGCCCACTTCGTCCGCTGGACTCGGAATGGGGCGAGACTTTGCGAGTGGTCTCCGCGTGCCAAAAATAGGCCTCGGGCACAGCCGCGCCCAAAAATAACCGCCCGAAGGTCGGCGCGGCCAAACCCCCCAGCGGAAAAATGGCCAAAAAACGGGTGGGCTATAGCCTTGGGGGGAGGGGCTGGCCAACATTGTCCGCCGGACTTGGAATGGGGCGAGACTTTGCGATCAGTGTCCACGTGCTAAAAATACGCCGCGAGCACAGCCGTGCCTAAAAATAACCACCCGAAGGCCGGGGCGCCAAGTTCGTCCAGCGGAAAAATGGCCAAAAAACGGGTGGGCTATAGCCTTGGGGGGAGGGGCTGGCCAACTTCGTCCGCCGGACTCGGAATGGGGCAAGACTTTGCGAGCGGCCTCCGCATGCAAAAATAGGCCACGGGCACAGCCGCCCCCAAAAATAACCGCCCGAAGGCCGGGGCGCCTAGTTCGTCCAGCGGAAAAATGGCCAAAAAACGGGTGGGCTATAGCCTTGGGGGGAGGGGCTGGCCAACATTGTCCGCCGGACTCGGAATGGGGCGAGACTTTGCGAGCAGTCTCCGCGTGCTAAAAATTGGCCGCGGACGCAGCCGCGCCTAAAAATAACCGCCCAAAGGCCGGGGCGCCAAGTTCGTCCAGCGGAAAAATGGCCAAAAAACGGGTGGGCTATAGCCTTGGGGGGAGGGGCTGGCCGACTTCGTCCGCCGGACTCGGAATGGGGCGACACTTTGCGAGCGGCCTACGCGTGCCAAAAATAGGCCGCTGGCACAGCCGCGCCCAAAAATAACCGCTCGAAGGCCGGGGCGCCAAGTTCGTCCAACGGAAAAATGGCCAAAAAACGGGTGGCCTATAGCCTTGGGGGGAGGGGCTGGCCGACTTCGTCCGCCGGACTCGGAATGGGGCGACACTTTGCGAGCGGCCTACGCGTGCCAAAAATAGGCCGCTGGCACAGCCGCGCCCAAAACTAATCGCTCGAAGGCCGGGCCACCAAGTTCGTCCAACGGAAAAATGGCCAAAAAACGGGTGGCCTATAGCCTTGGGGGGAGGGGCTGGCCAACTTCGTCCGCCGGACTCGGAAAGGGGCGAGACTTTAAGAGCGGCCTCCGCGTACCAAAAATAGGCCGCGGGTACAGCCACGCCCAAAAATAACTGCTCGAAAGCCGGGGCGCCAAGTTCGTCCAGCGGAAAAATGGCCAAAAAACGGGTGGGCTATAGCCTTGGGGGGAGAGGCTGGACCACTTCGTCCGCAGGACTCGGAATGGCGTGAGACTTTGTGAGGGGCCTCCGTGTGCGAAAAAAAGTCCGCGGGCACAGCCGCACCCAAAAAAAACCCCCCGAAGGCCGGGGCGCCAAGTTCGTCCAGCGGAAAAAGGCCACAAAAATGGGTGGGCTATAGCCTTGGGGGGTGGGGCTGGCCAACTTCGTCCGCCGGACTCGGAATGGTGCGAGCCTTTGCGAGGGGCCTCCGTGTACCAAAAATAGGCTGCGGGCACAGCCACGGCCAAAAATAACTGACCGAAGGCCGGGGCGCAAAGTTCGTCCAGCGGAAAAAGGCCACAAAAACGGGTGGGCTATAGCCTTGTGGGGTTGGGCTGGCCCACTTCGTCCGCCGGATTCGGAATGGCGCGAGACTTTGCGAGGGGCCTCCGTGTGCCAAAAATACGCCGTGGGCACAGCCGCGCCCAAAAATAACCGCCCGACGGCCGGGGCGCCAAGTTCGTCCAGCGGAAAAAGGCCACAAAAACGGGTGGGCTATAGCCTTGGGGGGTGGGGCTGGAAAACTTCGTCCGCCGGACTCGGAATGGCGCTAGACTTTGCGAGGTGCCTCCTTGTTCCAAAAATAGGCCGCGGGAACAGCCACGCCCAAAAAAAACCACCCGAAGGTCGGGGCGCCAAGTTCGTCCAGCGGAAAAAGGCCACAAAAACGGGTGGGCTATAGCCTTGGAAGGTGGCGCTGGCCCACTTCGTCTGCCGCACTGGGAATCGCGCAAGAACTTTGCGAGCGGCCTCCGCGTGCCAAAAATAGGCCGCGGGCACAGCCGCGCCCAAAAATAACTACCCGAAGGGCGGGGCGCCAAGTTCGTCCAGCGGAAAAATGGCCAAAAAACGGGTGGGCTATAGCCTTGGGGGGTGGCGCTGGCCCACTTCGTCTGCCGTACTCGGAATGGCGCGAGACTTTGCGAGGGGCCTCCGTGTGCCAAAAATAGGCCGCGGGCACAGCCGCGCCCAAAAATAACCGCCTGAAGGCCGGGGCACCAAGTTCGTCCAGCGGAAAAAGGCCACAAAAATGGGTGGGCTATAGCCTTTGGGGGTGGGGCTGGCCAACTTCGTCCGCCGGACTCGGAATGGCGCGAGACTTTTGAGGCATCTCCTTGTGCCAAAAATAGGCCGTGGGCACCGCCACGCCCAAAAATAACCGCCCGAAGGCCGGGGCGCCAAGTTTGTCCAGTGAAAAAAGGCCACAAAAACGGGTGGGCTATAGCCTTGGGGGGTGGGGCTGGCCAACTTCGTCCGCCGGACTCGGAATGGCGCGAGACTTTGCAAGGGGCGACCGTGTGCCAAAAATAGGCCGCGGGCACAGCCACGCCCAAAAATAACCGCCTGAAGACCGGGGCGCCAAGCTCGTCCAGTGGAAAAAGGCCACTAAAACGGGTGGCCTATAGCCTTGGGCGGTGGGGCTGGCCAACTTCGTCCGCCGGACTCGGAATGGCGTGAGACTTTGCGAGGGCCCTCCGTGTGGTAAAAATAGGCTATGGGCACAGCCGCGCCCAAAAATAACCGCCCTAAGGCCGGGGCGCCAAGTTCGTCCAGCGGAAAAAGGCCAGCAAAACGGGTGGGCTATCGCCTTGGGGGGTGGGGCTGGCCAACTTCGTCTGCCGGACTCGGAATGGCGCAAGACTTTGCGAGGGACCGCCGTGTGCCAAAAATAGGCCGCGGCCACAGTTGCGCGAAAAAATAACCGCCCGAAGGCCGGGGCGCCAAGTTTGTCCAGCGGAAAAAGGCCAGCAAAACGGGTGGGCTATAGCCTTCGGGGGTGGGGATGGCCAACTTCGTCCGCCGGACTCGGAATGGCGCGAGACTTTGCGAGGGGCCTCCGTGTGCCAAAAATAGGCCGCGGGCACAGCTGCGCCCAAAAATAACCGCCCGATGGCCGGGGCGCCAAGTTCGTCCAGCGGAAAAAGGCCACAAAAACGGGTGGGCTATAGCCTTAGGGGGTGGGCCTGGCCGACTTCGTCCGCCAGACTCAGAATGGCGCGAGACTTTGCGTGGCACCTCCGTGTGCTAAAAATAGGCATGCGGCACAGCCGTGCCCAAAAATAAGCGCCCGAAGGCCGGGGCGCCAAGTTCGTCCAGCGGAAAAAGGCCACAAAAACGGGTGGGCTATAGCCTTGGGGGGTGGGGCTGGCCCACTTCGTCCGCCGGACTCGATATGGCGTAAGACTTTCCAAGGCGCCTTCGTGTGCCAAAAATAGGCCGCGGGCACAACCGTGCACAAAAATAACCTCCCGAAGGCCGGGGCGCCAAGTTCGACCAGCGGAAAAAGGCCACAAAAACGGGTGGGCTATAGCGTTGGGGGGTGGGGCTGGCCAACTTCGTCCGCTGGACTCGGAATGGCGTAAGACTTTCCAAGGCACCTCCGTGTGCCAAAAATAGGCCGCGGGGACAACCGTGCACAAAAATAACCTCCCGAAGGCCGGGGCGCCATGTTCGACCAGCGGAAAAAGGCCACAAAAACGGGTGGGCTATAGCCTTGGGGCGTGGGGCTGGCCAACTTCGTCCGTCGGACTGGGAATGGCGCGAGACTTTGCGATGCATCTCCGTGTGCCAAAAATAGGCCGCGGGCACAGCCGCGACCAAAAATAACCACCCGAAGGCCGGGGCGCCAAGTTCGTCCAGCGGAAAAAGGCCACAAAAACGGGTGGGCTATAACCTTGGGCCGTGGGATTTGCGAACTTCATCCGCCAGACTCGGAATGGCGCGAGACTTTGCGAGGCAGCTCCGTGTGCCAAAAATGGGGTGCGGGCACAGCCGCGTCCAAAAATAACCGCCCGAAGGCCGGGGTGCCAAGTTCGTCCAGCGGAAAAAGGCCACAAAAACGGGTGGGCTATAGCCTTGGGGGGTGGGGCAGGCCGACTTCGTCCGCCGGATTCGGAATGGCGCAAGACTTTCCGAGGCGCCTCCGTTTGCCAAAAATAGGTCGCGGGCACAGTCGCGCCCAAAAATAGCCGCCCGAAGGCCGGGGCGCCAGGTTCGTCCAGCGGAAAAAGGCCACAAAAACGGGTGGGCTACAACCTTGGGGGGTGGGGCTGGCCAACTTCGTCCGCCGGACTCGGAATGGCGCGAGACTTTCTGAGACGCCTCCGTGTGCCAAAAATAGGCTACGGACACAGCCGCGCCCAAAAATACCCGCCCGAAGGCCGGGGCGCCAAGTTCGTCCAGCGGAAAAAGGCCACAAAAACGGGTGGGCTATAGCCTTGGGGGGTGGGGCTGGCCGACTTCGTCCGCCGGACTCGGAATGGCGCGAGACTTTGCAAGGCACCTCCGTGTGCCAAAAATAGGCTGCGGGCACAGTCGCGCCCAAAAATACCCGCCCGAAGGCCGGGGCGCCATGTTCGTCCAGCAGAAAAAGGCCACAAAAACGGGTGGGCTATACCTTGGGGGGTCGGGCAGAACAACTTCGTCCGCTGGACTTGGAATGGCGCGAGACTTTGCGAGGCGCCTCCGTGTGATAAAAATAGGCCGCGGGCACAGCCGCGCCCAAAAATACCCGCCCGAAGGCCGGGTCGCCAAGTTCGTCTAGCGGAAAAAGGCCACAAAAACGGGTGGGCTATACCTTGGGGGGTGGGGCTGAACAACTTCGTCCGCCGGACTCGGAATGGCACGAAACTTTGCGAGGCGCCTCCGTGTGCCAAAAATAGGCTACGGACACAGCCGCGCCCAAAAATACCCGCCCGAATGCCGGGGCGCCAAGTTCGTCCAGCGGAAAAAGGCCACAAAAACGGGTGGGCTACACCTTGGGGGGTGGGGCTGAACAACTTCGTCCGCCGGACTCGGAATGGCGCGAGACTTTGCGAGGAGCCTCCGTGTGCCAAAAATAGGCCGCGGGCACAGCCGCGCCCAAAAATACCCACCCGAAGGCCGGGGCGCCTAGTTCGTCCTGCGGAAAAAGGCCACACAAACGGGTGGGCTATACCTTGGGGGGTGGGGCTGAACAACTTCGTCCGCCGGACCCGGAATGGCACGAGACTTTGCGAGGCACCTCCGTGTGCCAAAAATAGGCCACGGGCACAGCCGTCCCCAAAAATAAGCGCCCGAAGGCCGGGGCGCCAAGTTCGTCCAGCGGAAAAAGGCCACAAAAACGGGTGGGCTATAGCCTTGGGGGGTGGGGCTGGCCCACTTCGTCCGCCGGACTCGATATGGCGTAAGACTTTCCAAGGCGCCTTCGTGTGCCAAAAATAGGCCGCGGGCACAACCGTGCGCAAAAATAACCTCCCGAAGGCCGGGGCGCCAAGTTCGACCAGCGGAAAAAGGCCACAAAAACGGGTGGGCTATAGCGTTGGGGGGTGGGGCTGGCCAACTTCGTCCGCCGGACTCGGAATGGCGTAAGACTTTCCAAGGCGCCTCCGTGTGCCAAAAATAGGCCTTGGGACAACCGTGCGCAAAAATAACCTCCCGAAGGCCGGGGCGCCATGTTCGACCAGCGGAAAAAGGCCACAAAAACGGGTGGGCTACAACCTTGGGGGGTGGGGCTGGCCAACTTCGTCCGCCGGACTCGGAATGGCGCGAGACTTTCTGAGATGCCTCCGTCTGCCAAAAATAGGCCACGGGCACAGCCGCGTCCAAAAATACCTGCCCGAAGGCCGGGGCGCCAAGTTCGTCCAGCGGAAAAAGGCCACAAAAACGGGTGGGCTATAGCCTTGGGGGGTGGGGCTGGCCCACTTCGTCCGCCAGACTCGGAATGGCGGGAGACTTTGCAAGTCGCCTCCGTGTGCCAAAAATAGGCCGCGGGCACAGCCGCGCCCAAAAATACCCGCCCGAAGGCCGGGTCGCCAAGTTCGTCCAGCGGAAAAAAGCCACAAAAACGGGTGGGCTATAGCCTTCGGGGGTGGGGCTGGCCAACTTCGTCCGCCGGACTCGGAATGGCGCGAGACTTTGCGAGGCGGCTCCGTGTGCCAAAAATAGGCCACGGGCACAGCCGCGCCAAAAATACCCGCCCGAAGGCCGGGCCGCCGTGTTCGTCCAGCGGAAAAAAGCCACAAAAACGGGTGGGCTATAGCCTTGGGGGGTGGGGCTGGCCGACTTCGTCCGCCGGACTCGGAATGGCGCGAGACTTTGCGAGGCACCTCCGTGTGCCAAAAATAGGCCGCGGGCACAGTCGCGCACAAAAATACCCGCCCGAAGGCCGGGCCGCCGTGTTCGTCCAGCAGAAAAAGGCCACAAAAACGGGTGGGCTATACCTTGGGGGGTCGGGCGGAACAACTTTGTCCGCTGGACTCGGAATGGTGCGAGACTTTGCGAGGCACCTCCGTGTGATAAAAATAGGCCGCGGGCACAGCCGCGCCCAAAAATACCCGCCCGAAGGCCGGGTCGCCAAGTTCGTCTAGCGGAAAAAGGCCACAAAAACGGGTGGGCTATACCTTGGGGGGTGGGGCTGAACAACTTCGTCCGCCGGACTCGGAATGGCGCGAGACTTTGCGAGGCGCCTCCGTGTGACAAAAATAGGCTACGGACACAGCCGTACCCAAAAATACCCACCCGAAGGCCGGGGCGCCTAGTTCGTCCTGCGGAAAAAGGCCACACAAACGGGTGGGCTATACCTTGGGGGGTGGGGCTGAACAACTTCGTCCGCCGGACCCGGAATGGCGCGAGACTTTGCGAGGCACCTCCGTGTGCCAAAAATAGGCCACGGGCACAGCCGCGCCAAAAAATACCCGCCCGAAGGCCGGGGCGCCAAGTTCGTCCAGCGGAAAAAGGCCACAAAAACGGGTGGGCTATAGCCTTGGGGGGTGGGGCTGGCCGACTTCGTCCGCCGGACTCGGAATGGCGCGAGACTTTGCGAGGCACCTCCGTGTGCCAAAAATAGGCCGCGGGCACAGTCGCGCCCAAAAATACCCGCCCGAAGGCCGGGGCGCCATGTTTGTCCAGCAGAAAAAGGCCACAAAAACGGGTGGGCTATACCTTGGGGGGTCGGGCAGAACAACTTCGTCCGCTGGACTCGGAATGGCGCGAGACTTTGCGAGGCGCCTCCGTGTGATAAAAATAGGCCGCGGGCACAGCCACGCCCAAAATTACCCGCCCGAAGGCCGGGTCGCCAAGTTCGTCTAGCGGAAAAAGGCCACAAAAACGGGTGGGCTATACCTTGGGGGGTGGGGCTGAACAACTTCGTCCGCCGGACTCGGAATGGCGCGAGACTTTGCGAGGCGCCTCCGTGTGCCAAAAATAGGCTACGGACACAGCCGCGCCCAAAAATACCCACCCAAAGGCCGGGGCGCCTAGTTCGTCCTGCGGAAAAAGGCCACACAAACGGGTGGGCTATACCTTGGGGGGTGGGGCTGAACAACTTCATCCGCCGGACCCGGAATGGCGCGAGACTTTGTGAGGCACCTCCGTGTGCCAAAAATTGGCCGCGGGCACAGCTGCACCCAAAAATACCCGCCCGAAGGCCGGGGCACCTAGTTCGTCCAGCGGAAAAAGGCCACAAAAACGGGTGGGCTATAGCCTTGGGGGGTGGGGCTGGCCAACTTCGTCCGCCGGACTCGGAATGGGGCAAGACTTTACGAGTGGCCTCCGCGTACCAAAAATAGGCCGCAGGCACAGCCGCGCCCAAAAATAACCGCCCGAAAGCTGGGGCGCCAAGTTCGTGCAGCGGAAAAATGGCCAAAAAACGGGTGGGCTATAGCCTTGGGGGAAGGGGCTGGCCAACTTCGTCCGCCGGACTCGGAATGGGGCGAGACTTTGCGAGTGGCCTCCGCGGGCACAGCCGCGCCCAATAATAACCGCCCGAAGGCCGGGGCGCCAAGTTCGTCCAGCGGAAAAATGGCCAAAAAACGGGTGGGCTATAGCCTTAGGGGGAGGGGCTGGCCAACTTCGTCCGCCGGACTCGGAATGGGGCGAGACTTTGGGAGCGGCCTCCACGTGCCAAAAATTGGCCGCGGACACAGCCGCGCGCAAAAATAACCCCCCAAAGGTCGGCGCGTCCAAACCCCCCAGCGGAAAAATGGCCAAGAAACGTTTGGGCTATAGCCTTGGGGGGAGGGGCTGGCCAACTTCGTCCACCGGACTCGGAATGGGGTGAGACTTTGCGAGCGGCCTCCGCATGCCAAAAATAGGCCGCGGGCACAGCCGCGCCCAAAAATAACCCCCCAAAGGTCGGGGCGCCAAGTTCGTCCCGCGGAAAAATGGCCAAAAAATGGGTGGGCTATAGCCTTGGGGGGAGGGGCTGGCCCACTTCGTCCGCTGGACTCGGAATGGGGCGAGACTTTGCGAGTGGCCTCCGCGTGCCAAAAATAGGCCTCGGGCACAGCCGCGCCCAAAAATAACTGCCCGAAGGTCGGCGCGGCCAAACCCCCCAGCGGAAAAATGGCCAAAAAACGGGTGGGCTATAGCCTTGGGGGGAGGGGCTGGCCAACATTGTCCGCCGGACTTGGAATGGGGCGAGACTTTGCGATCAGTGTCCGCGTGCTAAAAATACGCCGCGGGCACAGCCGCGCCTAAAAATAACCGCCCGAAGGCCGGGGCGCCAAGTTCGTCCAGCGGAAAAATGGCCAAAAAACGGGTGGGCTATAGCCTTGGGGGGAGGGGCTGGCCAACTTCGTCCGCCGGACTCGGAATGGGGCAAGACTTTGCGAGCGGCCTCCACATGCAAAAATAGGCCACGGGCACAGCCGCCCCCAAAAATAACCGCCCGAAGGCCGGGGCGCCTAGTTCGTCCAGCGGAAAAATGGCCAAAAAACGGGTGGGCTATAGCCTTGGGGGGAGGGGCTGGCCAACATTGTCCGCCGGACTCGGAATGGGGCGAGACTTTGCGAGCAGTCTCCGCGTGCTAAAAATAGGCCGCGGACGCAGCCGCGCCTAAAAATAACCGCCCAAAGGCCGGGGCGCCAAGTTCGTCCAGCGGAAAAATGGCCAAAAAACGGGTGGGCTATAGCCTTGGGGGGAGGGGCTGGCCGACTTCGTCCCCCGGACTCGGAATGGGGCGACACTTTGCGAGCGGCCTACGCGTGCCAAAAATAGGCCGCTGGCACAGCCGCGCCGAAAAATAACCGCTCGAAGGCCGGGGCGCCAAGTTCGTCCAACGGAAAAATGGCCAAAAAACGGGTGGCCTATAGCCTTGGGGGGAGGGGCTGGCCGACTTCGTCCGCCGGACTCGGAATGGGGCGACACTTTGCGAGCGGCCTACGCGTGCCAAAAATAGGCCGCTGGCACAGCCGCGCCCAAAAATAACCGCTCGAAGGCCGGGGCGCCAAGTTCGTCCAACGGAAAAATGGCCAAAAAACGGGTGGCCTATAGCCTTGGGGGGAGGGGCTGGCCAACTTCGTCCGCCGGACTCGGAAAGGGGCGAGACTTTAAGAGCGGCCTCCGCGTACCAAAAATAGGCCGCGGGTACAGCCACGCCCAAAAATAACTGCTCGAAAGCCGGGGCGCCAAGTTCGTCCAGCGGAAAAATGGCCAAAAAACGGGTGGGCTATAGCCTTGGGGGGAGAGGCTGGACCACTTCGTCCGCCGGACTCGGAATATGGCGAGCCTTTGCGAGCAGCCTCCGCGTGCCAAAAATGGGCCGCGGGCACAGCCGCGCACAAAAATAACCGCCCGAAGGCCGGGGTGCCAAGTTCGTCCAGCGGAAAAATGGCCAAAAAACAGGTGGGCTATAGCCTTGGGGGGAGGGGCTGGCCAACATTGTCCGCCGGACTCGGAATGTGGTGAGACTTTGCGAGCAGTCTCCGCGTGCTAAAAATAGGCCGCGGACGCAGCCGCACCTAAAAATAACCGCCTGAAGGCAGGGGCGCCAAGTTCGTCCAGCGGAAAAATGGCCAAAAAACGGGTGGGCTATAGCCTTGGGGGGAGGGGCTGGCCAACATTGTCCGCCGGACTTGGAATGGGGCGAGACTTTGCGATCAGTGTCCGCGTGCTAAAAATACGCCGTGGGCACAGCCGCGCCTAAAAATAACCGCCCGAAGGCCGGGGCGCCAAGTTCGTCCAGCGTAAAATGGCCAAAAAACGGGTGGGCTATAGCCTTGGGGGGAGGGGCTGGCCAACTTCGTCCGCCGGACTCGGAATGGGGCGAGACTTTGCGAGCAGTCTCCGCGTGCTAAAAATAGGCCGCGGAGGCAGCCGCGCCTAAAAATAACCGCCCAAAGGCCGGGGCGCCAAGTTCCTCCAGCGGAAAAATGGCCAAAAAACGGGTGGGCTATAGCCTTGGGGGGAGGGGCTGGCCGACTTCGTCCGCCGGACTCGGAATGGGGCGACACTTTGCGAGCGGCCTACGCGTGCCAAAAATAGGCCGCTGGCACAGCCGCGCCCAAAAATAACCGCTCGAAGGCCGGGGCGCCAAGTTCGTCCAACGGAAAAATGGCCAAAAAACGGGTGGCCTATAGCCTTGGGGGGAGGGGCTGGCCAACTTCGTCCGCCGGACTCGGAATGGGGCGAGACTATAAGAGCGGCCTCCGCGTACCAAAAATAGGCCGCGGGTACAGCCACGCCCAAAAATAACTGCTCGAAGGCCGGGGCGACAAGTTCGTCCAGCGGAAAAATGGCCAAAAAACGGGTGGGCTATAGCCTTGGGGGGAGAGGCTGGACCACTTCGTCCGCCGGACTCGGAATATGGCGAGCCTTTGCGAGCAGCCTCCGCGTGCCAAAAATGGGCCGCGGGCACAGCCGCGCACAAAAATAACCGCCCGAAGGCCGGGGTGCCAAGTTCGTCCAGCGGAAAAATGGCCAAAAAACAGGTGGGCTATAGCCTTGGGGGGAGGGGCTGGCCAACATTGTCCGCCGGACTCGGAATGGGGTGAGACTTTGCGAGCAGTCTCCGTGTGATAAAAATAGGCCGCGGACGCAGCCGCGCCTAAAAATAACCGCCCAAAGGCCGGGGCGCCAAGTTCCTCCAGCGGAAAAATGGCCAAAAAACGGGTGGGCTATAGCCTTGGGGGGAGGGGCTGGCCAACATTGTCCGCCGGACTTGGAATGGGGCGAGACTTTGCGATCAGTGTCCGCATGCTAAAAATAGGCCGCGGGCACAGCCGCGCCTAAAAATAACCGCCCAAAGGCCGGGGCGCCAAGTTCGTCCAGCGGAAAAATGGCCAAAAAACGGGTGGGCTATACCTTGGGGGGAGGGGCTGGCCAAGTTCGTCCGCCGGACTCGGAATGGGGCGAGACTTTGCGAGCGGCCTCCGCGTGCGAAAAATAGGCCACGGGCACAGCCGCCCCCAAAAATAACCACCCGAAGGCCGGGGCGCCTAGTTCGTCCAGCGGAAAAATGGCCAAAAAACGGGTGGGCTATAGCCTTGGGGGGAGGGGCTGGCCAACATTGTCCGCCGGACTCGTAATGGGGCGAGACTTTGCGAGCAGTCTCCGCGTGCTAAAAATAGGCCGCGGGCACAGCCGCGCCTAAAAATAACCACCCGAAGGCCGGGGCGCCAAGTTCGTCCAGCGGAAAAATGGCCAAAAAACGGGTGGGCTATAGCCTTGGGGGGAGGGGCTGGCCAACTTCGTCCGCCGGACTCGGAATGGGGCGAGACTTTGCGAGCGGCCTCCGCGTGCCAAAAATAGGCCGCGGGCACAGCTATACCCAAAAAAAACACCCCGTAGGTCGTTGTGCCCAAACCCCCGAGCGGAAAAATGGCCAAAAAACGGGTGGGCTATAGCCTTGGGGGGAGGGGCTGGCCCACTTCGTCTGCCGGACTCGGAATGGGGCAAGACTTTGCGAGCGGCCTCCGCGTGCTAAAAATAGGCCGCAGGCACAGCCGCGCCCAAAAATAACCTCCCGAAGGCCGAGGCGCCAAGTTCGTCCAGCGGAAAAATGGCCAAAAAACGGGTGGGCTATAGCCTTGGGGGGAGGGGCTGGCCAACTTCGTCCGCCGGACTCGGAATGGGTCGATACATTGCGAGCGGCCTCTGCGTGCCAAAAATAGACCACGGGCACAGCCGCGCGCAAAAATAACCGACCGAAGGTCGGCGCGCCCAAACCCCCCAGCGGAAAAATGGCCAAAAAACGGGTGGGCTATAGCCTTGGGGGGAGGGGCTGCCAACTCCGTCCCCCGGACTCGGAATGGGGCGAGACTTTGCGAACGGCCTCCGCGTACCAAAAATAGGCCACGGACACAGCCGCGCTCAAAAATAACCTCCCGAAGGCTGGGGAGCGAAGTTCGTCCAGCGGAAAAATGGCCAAAAAACGGGTGGGCTATAGCCTTGGGGGGAGGGGCTGGCCCACTTCGTCCGCCGGACTCGGAATGGGGCAAGAGTTTGCGAGCAGCCTCCGCGTGCCAAAAAATAGGCCGCGGGTACAGCCGCGCCCAAAAATAACTGCCCGAAGGTCGGCGCGCCCAAACCCCCCAGCGGAAAAATGGCCAAAAAACGGGTGGGCTATAGCCTTGGGGGGAGGGGCTGGCCAACTTCGTCCGCCGGGCTCGGAATGGGCCGAGACTTTGCGAACGGCCTCCGTGTGTCAAAAATAGGCCGTGGTCACAGCCGCGCCCAAAAATAACCTCCCGAACTTGGGGCGCCAAGTTCGTCCAGCGGAAAAATGGCGAAAAAACGGGTGGGCTATAGCCTTGGGGGGAGGGGCCGGCCATCTTCGTCCGCCGGACTCGAAATGGGGCAAGACTTTGCGAGCGGCCTCCACGTGCCAAAAAATAGGCCGCCGGCACAGCCGCACCCAAAAATAACTGCCCGAAGGTCGGCGCGCCCAAACCACCCAGCGGAAAAATGGCGAAAAAACGGGTGGGCTATAGCCTTTGGGGGAGGGGCCGGCCGACTTCGTCCGCCGGACTCGGAATGGGGCAAGACTTTGCGAGTGGCCTCCGCATGCCAAAAAATAAGCCGCGGGTACAGCCGCGCCCAAAAATAACTGCCCGAGGGTCGGCGCGCCCAAACCCCCCAGCGGAAAAATGGCCAAAAAACGGGTGGGCTATAGCCTTGGGGGGAGGGGCTGGCTAACTTCGTCCGCCGGAATCGGAATGGGGCGAGAGTTTACGAGTGGCCTCCATGTGCCAAAAATAGGCTGCGGGCACAGCCGCACCCAAAAATAACCGCCCGAAGGCCGGGGCAACAAGTTCGTCCTGCGGAAAAATGGCCAAAAAACGGGTGGGCTATAGCCTTGGGGGGAGGGGCTGGTCAACATCGTCCGCCGGACTCGGAATGGGGCGAGACTTTGCGAGTGGCCTCCGCGTGCCAAAAATAGGCCCCGGGCACAGCCGCGCCCAAAAATAGCCGCCCGAAGGCCGGGGCACCAAGTTCGTCCAGCGGAAAAATGGCAAACAAACGGGTGGGCTATAGCCTTGGGGGGAGGGGCTGGCCCACTTCGTCCGCCGGACTCGGAATGGGGCGAGACTTTGTGAGCGGCCTCCGCGGGCACAGCCGCGCCCAAAAATAACCGCCCGAAGGCCGGGCCGCCAAGTTCGTCCAGCGGAAAAATGGCCAAAAAACGGGTGGGCTATAGCCTTGGGGGGAGGGGCTGGCCAACTTCGTCCGCCGGACTCGGAATGGGGCAAGACTTTGCGAGCGTCCTCCGCGTGCCAAAAATAGGCCGTGGGCACAGCTGCGTACAAAAATAACCGCCCGAAGGCTGGGGCGCCAAGTTCGTCCAGCGGAAAAATGGCCAAAAAACGGGTGGGCTATAGCTTTGGGGGGAGGGGCTGGCCAACTTCGTCCGCCGGACTCGGAATAGGGCGAGACTTTGCGAGCGGCCTCCGCATGCCAAAAATAGGCCGTGGGCACAGCCGCACCCAAAAATAACCGCCCGAAGGCCGGGGCGCCAAGTTCGTCCAGCGGAAAAATGGCCAAAAAACGGGTGGGCTATAGCCTTGGGGGAAGGGCCTGGCCCACTTCGTCCGCCGGACTCGGAATGGGGTGAGACTTTGTGAACGGCTTCCGCGTGCCAAAAATAGGCCGCTGGCACAGCCGCGTCCAAAAATACCCGCCCGAAGGCCGGGGCGGCAAGTTCGTCCAGTGAAAAAAGGCCACAAAAACGGGTGGGCTATAGCCTTGGGGGGTGGGGCTGGCCAACTTCGTCCGCCGAACTCGGAATGGCGCGAGACTTTGCGAGGCACCTCCGTGTGCTAAAAATAGGCCGCAGGCACAGCCGCGCCCAAAAATACCCGCCCGAACGTGGGGCGCTAAGTTCGTCCAGCGGAGAAAGGCCACAAAAACGAGTGGGCTATAGCCTTGGGGGGTGGGGCTGGCCCACTTCGTCCGCCGGACTCGGAATGGCGCAAGAACTTTGCGAGCGGCCTCCGCGTGCCAAAAATAGGCCGCGGGCACAGCCGCGCCCAAATATAACCACCCGAAGGGCGGGGCGCCAAGTTCGTGCAGCGGAAAAATGGCCAAAAAACGGGTGGGCTATAGCCTTGGGGGGAGGGGCTGGCCAACTTCGTCCGCCGGACTCGGAATGGGGCGAGACTTTGCGAGTGGCCTCCGCGAGGTAAAAATAGGCTGCGGACACAGCCACGCCCAAAAATAACCGCCCTAAGGCCGGGGCGCCAAGTTCGTCCAGCGGAACAGTGGCCAAAAAACGGGTGGGCTATCACCTTGGGGGGTGGGGCTGCCCAACTTCGTCCGCCGTACTCGGGATGGCGCGAGACTTTGCGAGGGGCCTCCGTGTGCCAAGAAAAGCCCGCGGGCACTGCCGCGCCCAAAAATAACCGCCCGAAGGCTGGGGCGCCAAGTTCGTCCAGCGGAAAAAGGCCGCAAAAACGGGTGGGCTATAGCCTTGGGGTTTGGGGCTGGCCAACTTCGTCCGCCGGATTCGGAATGGCGTGAGACTTTGTGAGGGGCCTCCGTGTGCGAAAAAAAGTCCGCGGCTACAGCCGCGCCCAAAAAAAACCCCCCGAAGGCCGGGGCGCCAAGTTCGTCCAGCGGAAAAAGGCCACAAAAATGGGTGGGCTATAGCCTTGGGGGGTGGGGCTGGCCAACTTCGTCCGCCGGACTCGGAATGGTGCGAGCCTTTGCGAGGGGCCTCCGTGTGCCAAAAATAGGCTGCGGGCACAGCCACGGCCAAAAATAACCGCCCGAAGGCCGGGGCGCAAAGTTCGTCCAGCGGAAAAAGGCCACAAAAACGGGTGGGCTATAGCCTTGTGGGGTTGGGCTGGCCCACTTCGTCCGCCGGATTCGGAATGGCGCGAGACTTTGCGAGGGGCCTCCGTGTGCCAAAAATACGCCGTGGGCACAGCCGCGCCCAAAAATAACCGCCCGACGGCCGGGGCGCCAAGTTCGTCCAGCGGAAAAAAGCCACAAAAACGGGTGGGCTATAGCCTTGGGGGGTGGGGCTGGAAAACTTCGTCCGCCGGACTCGGAATGGCGCTAGACTTTGCGAGGTGCCTCCTTGTTCCAAAAATAGGCCGCGGGAACAGCCACGACAAAAAAAAACCACCCGAAGGTCGGGGCGCCAAGTTCGTCCAGCGGAAAAAGGCCACAAAAACGGGTGGGCTATAGCCTTGGAAGGTGGCGCTGGCCCACTTCGTCTGCCGCACTTGGAATGGCGCAAGAACTTTGCGAGCGGCCTCCGCGTGCCAAAAATAGGCCGCGGGCACAGCCGCGCCCAAAAATAACTACCCGAAGGGCGGGGCGCCAAGTTCGTCCAGCGGAAAAATGGCCAAAAAACGGGTGGGCTATAGCCTTGGGGGAAGGGGCTGGCCAACTTCGTCCGCCGGACTCGGAATGCGGCGAGACTTTGCGAGTGGCCTCCGCGAGGCAAAAATAGGCTACGGGCACAGCCGCGCCCAAAAATAACCGCCCTAAGGCCGGGGCGCCAAGTTCGTCCAGCGGAACAGTGGCCAAAAAACGGGTGGGCTATCGCCTTGGGGGGTGGGGCTGGCCAACTTCGTCCGCCGTACTCGGGATGGCGCGAGACTTTGCGAGGGGCCTCCGTGTGCCAAAAAAAGCCCGCGGGCACAGCCGCGCCCAAAAATAACCGCCCGAAGGCCGGGGCGCCAAGTTCGTCCAGCGGAAAAAGGCCACAAAAACGGGTGGGCTATAGCCTTGGGGGGTGGCGCTGGCCCACTTCGTCTGCCGTACTCGGAATGGCGCGAGACTTTGCGAGGGGCCTCCGTGTGCCAAAAATAGGCCGCGGGCACAGCCGCGCCCAAAAATAACCGCCTGAAGGCCGGGGCACCAAGTTCGTCCAGCGGAAAAAGGCCACAAAAATGGGTGGGCTATAGCCTTTGGGGGTGGGGCTGGCCAACTTCGTCCGCCGGACTCGGAATGGCGCGAGACTTTTGAGGCATCTCCTTGTGCCAAAAATAGGCCGTGGGCACCGCCACGCCCAAAAATAACCGCCCGAAGGCCGGGGCGCCAAGTTTGTCCAGTGAAAAAAGGCCACAAAAACGGGTGGGCTATAGCCTTGGGGGGTGGGGCTGGCCAACTTCGTCCGCCGGACTCGGAATGGCGCGAGACTTTGCAAGGGGCCACCGTGTGCCAAAAATAGGCCGCGGGCACAGCCACGCCCAAAAATAACCGCCTGAAGACCGGGGCGCCAAGCTCGTCCAGTGGAAAAAGGCCACTAAAACGGGTGGCCTATAGCCTTGGGCGGTGGGGCTGGCCAACTTCGTCCGCCGGACTCGGAATGGCGTGAGACTTTGCGAGGGCCCTCCGTGTGGCAAAAATAGGCTATGGGCACAGCCGCGCCAAAAATAACCGCCCTAAGGCCGGGGCGCCAAGTTCGTCCAGCGGAACAGTGGCCAAAAAACGGGTGGGCTATCGCCTTGGGGGGTGGGGCTGGCCAACTTCGTCTGCCGGACTCGGAATGGCGCAAGACTTTGCGAGGGACCACCGTGTGCCAAAAATAGGCCGCGGCCACAGTTGCGTGAAAAAATAACCGCCCGAAGGCCGGGGCGCCAAGTTTGTCCAGCGGAAAAAGGCCAGCAAAACGGGTGGGCTATAGCCTTCGGGGGTGGGGATGGCCAACTTCGTCCGCCGGACTCGGAATGGCGCGAGACTTTGCGAGGGGCCTCCGTGTGCCAAAAATAGGCCGCGGGCACAGCTGCGCCCAAAAATAACCGCCCGATGGCCGGGGCGCCAAGTTCGTCCAGCGGAAAAAGGCCACAAAAACGGGTGGGCTATAGCCTTAGGGGGTGGGCCTGGCCGACTTCGTCCGCCAGACTCAGAATGGCGCGAGACTTTGTGTGGCACCTCCGTGTGCTAAAAATAGGCCGCGGGCACAGCCGTGCCCAAAAATAAGCGCCCGAAGGCCGGGGCGCCAAGTTCGTCCAGCGGAAAAAGGCCACAAAAACGGGTGGGCTATAGCCTTGGGGGGTGGGGCTGGCCCACTTCGTCCGCCGGACTCGATATGGCGTAAGACTTTCCAAGGCGCCTTCGTGTGCCAAAAATAGGCCGCGGGCACAACCGTGCGCAAAAATAACCTCCCGAAGGCCGGGGCGCCAAGTTCGACCAGCGGAAAAAGGCCACAAAAACGGGTGGGCTATAGCGTTGGGGGGTGGGGCTGGCCAACTTCGTCCGCCGGACTCGGAATGGCGTAAGACTTTCCAAGGCGCCTCCGTGTGCCAAAAATAGGCCGCGGGGACAACCGTGCACAAAAATAACCTCCCGAAGGCCGGGGCGCCATGTTCGACCAGCGGAAAAAGGCCACAAAAACGGGTGGGCTATAGCCTTGGGGCGTGGAGCTGGCCAACTTCGTCCGTCGGACTGGGAATGGCGCGAGACTTTGCGATGCACCTCCGTGTGCCAAAAATAGGCCGCGGGCACAGCCGCGACCAAAAATAACCACCCGAAGGCCGGGGCGCCAAGTTCGTCCAGCGGAAAAAGGCCACAAAAACGGGTGGGCTATAACCTTGGGCCGTGAGATTTGCGAACTTCATCCGCCAGACTCGGAATGGCGCGAGACTTTGCGAGGCAGCTCCGTGTGCCAAAAATGGGGTGCGGGCACAGCCGCGTCCAAAAATAACCGCCCGAAGGCCGGGGCGCCAAGTTCGTCCAGCGGAAAAAGGCCACAAAAACGGGTGGGCTATAGCCTTGGGGGGTGGGGCAGGCCGACTTCGTCCGCCGGACTCGGAATGGCGCAAGACTTTCCGAGGCGCCTCCGTTTGCCAAAAATAGGTCGCGGGCACAGTCGCGCCCAAAAATAGCCGCCCAAAGGCCGGGGCGCCAGGTTCGTCCAGCGGAAAAAGGCCACAAAAACGGGTGGGCTACAACCTTGGGGGGTGGGGCTGGCCAACTTCGTCCGCCGGACTCGGAATGGCGCGAGACTTTCTGAGACGCCTCCGTGTGCCAAAAATAGGCCACGGGCACAGCCGCGCCAAAAAATACCCGCCCGAAGGCCGGGGCGCCAAGTTCGTCCAGCGGAAAAAGGCCACAAAAACGGGTGGGCTATAGCCTTGGGGGGTGGGGCTGGCCGACTTCGTCCGCCGGACTCGGAATGGCGCGAGACTTTGCAAGGCACCTCCGTGTGCCAAAAATAGGCTGCGGGCACAGTCGCGCCCAAAAATACCCGCCCGAAGGCCGGGGCGCCATGTTCGTCCAGCAGAAAAAGGCCACAAAAACGGGTGGGCTATACCTTGGGGGGTCGGGCAGAACAACTTCGTCCGCTGGACTCGGAATGGCGCGAGACTTTGCGAGGCGCCTCCGTGTGATAAAAATAGGCCGCGGGCACAGCCGCGCCCAAAAATACCCGTCCGAAGGCCGGGTCGCCAAGTTCGTCTAGCGGAAAAAGGCCACAAAAACGGGTGGGCTATACCTTGGGGGGTGGGGCTGAACAACTTCGTCCGCCGGACTCGGAATGGCACGAAACTTTGCGAGGCGCCTCCGTGTGCCAAAAATAGGCTACGGACACAGCCGCGCCCAAAAATACCCGCCCGAATGCCGGGGCGCCAAGTTCGTCCAGCGGAAAAAGGCCACAAAAACGGGTGGGCTACACCTTGGGGGGTGGGGCTGAACAACTTCGTCCGCCGGACTCGGAAAGGCGCGAGACTTTACGAGGAGCCTCCGTGTGCCAAAAATAGGCCGCGGACACAGCCGCGCCCAAAAATACCCACCCGAAGGCCGGGGCGCCTAGTTCGTCCTGCGGAAAAAGGCCACACAAACGGGTGGGCTATACCTTGGGGGGTGGGGCTGAACAACTTCGTCCGCCGGACCCGGAATGGCGCGAGACTTTGCGAGGCACCTCCGTGTGGCAAAAATAGGCCACGGGCACAGCCGTGCCCAAAAATAAGCGCCCGAAGGCCGGGGCGCCAAGTTCGTCCAGCGGAAAAAGGCCACAAAAACGGGTGGGCTATAGCCTTGGGGGGTGGGGCTGGCCCACTTCGTCCGCCGGACTCGATATGGCGTAAGACTTTCCAAGGCGCCTTCGTGTGCCAAAAATAGGCCGCGGGCACAACCGTGCGCAAAAATAACCTCCCGAAGGCCGGGGCGCCAAGTTCGACCAGCGGAAAAAGGCCACAAAAACGGGTGGGCTATAGCGTTGGGGGGTGGGGCTGGCCAACTTCGTCCGCCGGACTCGGAATGGCGTAAGACTTTCCAAGGCACCTCCGTGTGCCAAAAATAGGCCGCGGGGACAACCGTGCGCAAAAATAACCTCCCGAAGGCCGGGGCGCCATGTTCGACCAGCGGAAAAAGGCCACAAAAACGGGTGGGCTACAACCTTGGGGGGTGGGGCTGGCCAACTTCGTCCGCCGGACTCGGAATGGCGCGAGACTTTCTGAGACGCCTCCGTCTGCCAAAAATAGGCCACGGGCA
Source organism: Citrus sp. QX-2021 (assembly GCA_030444885.1). Taxonomy (NCBI): domain Eukaryota; kingdom Viridiplantae; phylum Streptophyta; class Magnoliopsida; order Sapindales; family Rutaceae; genus Citrus; species Citrus sp. QX-2021. The sequence goes on from CM059829.1 coordinate 642,723, forward strand.
CAGCCGCGTCCAAAAATACCTGCCCGAAGGCCGGGGCGCCAAGTTCGTCCAGCGGAAAAAGGCCACAAAAACGGGTGGGCTATAGCCTTGGGGGGTGGGGCTGGCCCACTTCGTCCGCCAGACTCGGAATGGCGGGAGACTTTACAAGTCGCCTCCGTGTGCCAAAAAAAGGCCGCGGGCACAGCCGCGCCCAAAAATACCCGCCCGAAGGCCGGGTCGCCAAGTTCGTCCAGCGGAAAAAAGCCACAAAAACGGGTGGGCTATAGCCTTCGGGGGTGGGGCTGGCCAACTTCGTCCGCCGGACTCGGAATGGCGCGAGACTTTACGAGGCGGCTCCGTGTGCCAAAAATAGGCCACGGGCACAGCCGCGCCAAAAAATACCCGCCCGAAGGCCGGAGCGCCAAGTTCGTCCAGCGGAAAAAGGCCACAAAAACGGGTGGGCTATAGCCTTGGGGGGTGGGGCTGGCCGACTTCGTCCGCCGGACTCGGAATGGCGCGAGACTTTGCGAGGCACCTCCGTGTGCCAAAAATAGGCCGCGGGCACAGTCGCGCCCAAAAATACCCGCCCGAAGGCCGGGCCGCCGTGTTCGTCCAGCAGAAAAAGGCCACAAAAACGGGTGGGCTATACCTTGGGGGGTCGGGCGGAACAACTTTGTCCGCTGGACTCGGAATGGTGCGAGACTTTGCGAGGCACCTCCGTGTGATAAAAATAGGCCGCGGGCACAGCCGCGCCCAAAAATACCCGCCCGAAGGCCGGGTCGCCAAGTTCGTCTAGCGGAAAAAGGCCACAAAAACGGGTGGGCTATACCTTGGGGGGTGGGGCTGAACAACTTCGTCCGCCGGACTCGGAATGGCGCGAGACTTTGCGAGGCGCCTCCGTGTGACAAAAATAGGCTACGGACACAGCCGTACCCAAAAATACCCACCCGATGGCCGGGGCGCCTAGTTCGTCCTGCGGAAAAAGGCCACACAAACGGGTGGGCTATACCTTGGGGGGTGGGGCTGAACAACTTCGTCCGCCGGACCCGGAATGGCGCGAGACTTTGCGAGGCACCTCCGTGATCCAAAAATAGGCCGCGGGCACAGCCGCGCCCAAAAATACCCGCCCGAAGGCCGGGGCGCCTAGTTCGTCCAGCGGAAAAAGGCCACAAAAACGGGTGGGCTATAGCCTTCGGGGGTGGGGCTGGCCAACTTCGTCCGCCGGACTCGGAATGGCGCGACACTTTGCGAGGCGGCTCCGTGTGCCAAAAATAGGCCACAGGCACAGCCGCGCCAAAAAATACCCGCCCGAAGGCCGGGGCGCCAAGTTCGTCCAGCGGAAAAAGGCCACAAAAACGGGTGGGCTATAGCCTTGGGGGGTGGGGCTGGCCGACTTCGTCCGCCGGACTCGGAATGGCGCGAGACTTTGCGAGGCGCCTCCGTGTGATAAAAATAGGCCGCGGGCACAGCCGCGCCCAAAAATACCCGCCCGAAGGCCGGGTCGCCAAGTTCGTCTAGCGGAAAAAGGCCACAAAAACGGGTGGGCTATACCTTGGGGGGTGGGGCTGAACAACTTCGTCCGCCGGACTCGGAATGGCGCGAGACGTTGCGAGGCGCCTCCGTGTGCCAAAAATAGGCTACGGACACAGCCGCGCCCAAAAATACCCGCCCGAATGCCGGGGCGCCAAGTTCGTCCAGCGGAAAAAGGCCACAAAAACGGGTGGGCTATACCTTGGGGGGTGGGGCTGAACAACTTCGTCCGCCGGACTCGGAATGGTGCGAGACTTTGCGAGGACCTCCGTGTGCCAAAAATAGGCCGCGGGCACAGCCGCGCCCAAAAATACCCACCCGAAGGCCGGGGCGCCTAGTTCGTCCTGCGGAAAAAGGCCACACAAACGGGTGGGCTATACCTTGGGGGGTGGGGCGGAACAACTTCGTCCGACGGACCCGGAATGGCGCGAGACTTTGCGAGGCACCTCCGTGTGCCAAAAATAGGCCGCGGGCACAGCCGCGCCCAAAAATACCCGCCCGAAGGCCGGGGCGCCTAGTTCGTCCAGCGGAAAAAGGCCACAAAAACGGGTGGGCTATAGCCTTAGGGGGTGGGCCTGGCCGACTTCGTCCGCCAGACTCAGAATGGCGCGAGACTTTGCGTGGCACCTCCGTGTGCTAAAAATAGGCCGCGGGCACAGCCGTGCCCAAAAATAAGCGCCCGAAGGCCGGGGCGCCAAGTTCGTCCAGCGGAAAAAGGCCACAAAAACGGGTGGGCTATAGCCTTGGGGGGTGGGGCTGGCCCACTTCGTCCGCCGGACTCGATATGGCGTAAGACTTTCCAAGGCGCCTTCGTGTGCCAAAAATAGGCCGCGGGCACAACCGTGCGCAAAAATAACCTCCCGAAGGCCGGGGCGCCAAGTTCGACCAGCGGAAAAAGGCCACAAAAACGGGTGGGCTATAGCCTTGGGGGGTGGGGCTGGCCCACTTCGTCCGCCGGACTCGGAATGGCGCGAGACTTTGCGAGGTACCTCCGCGTGCCAAAAATAGGCCGCGGGCACAGTCGCGCCCAAAAATACCCGCCCGAAGGCCGGGGCGCCATGTTCGTCCAGCAGAAAAAGGCCACAAAAACGGGTGGGCTATACCTTGGGGGGTCGGGCAGAACAACTTCGTCCGCTGGACTCGGAATGGCGCGAGACTTTGCGAGGCGCCTCCGTGTGATAAAAATAGGCCGCTGGCACAGCCGTGCCCAAAAATACCCGCCCGAAGGCCGGGTCGCCAAGTTCGTCTAGCGGAAAAAGGCCACAAAAACGGGTGGGCTATACCTTGGGGGGTGGGGCTGAACAACTTCGTCCGCCGGACTCGGAATGGCGCGAGACTTTGCGAGGCCCCTCCGTGTGCCAAAAATAGGCTACGGACACAGGCGCGCCCAAAAATACCCGCCCGAATGCCGGGGCGCCAAGTTCGTCCAGCGGAAAAAGGCCACAAAAACGGGTGGGCTATACCTTGGGGGGTGGGGCTGAACAACTTCGTCCGCCGGACTCGGAATGGTGCGAGACTTTGCGAGGAGCCTCCGTGTGCCAAAAATAGGCCGCGGGCACAGCCGCGCCCAAAAATACCCACCCGAAGGCCGGGGCGCCTAGTTCGTCCTGCGGAAAAAGGCCACACAAACGGGTGGGCTATACCTTGGGGGGTGGGGCTGAACAACTTCATCCGCCGGACCCGGAATGGCGCGAGACTTTGTGAGGCACCTCCGTGTGCCAAAAATTGGCCGCGGGCACAGCTGCACCCAACATTACCCGCCCGAAGGCCGGGGCACCTAGTTCGTCCAGCGGAAAAAGGCCACAAAAACGGGTGGGCTATAGCCTTGGGGGGTGGGGCTGGCCAACTTCGTCCGCCGGACTCGGAATTGCGCGAGACTTTGCGAGGTGCCTCCGTGTACCAAAAATAGGCCGCGGGCACAGCCGTGCCCAAAAATACCTGCACGAAGGGGGGGGGCGCCAAGTTCGTCCAGGGGAAAAAGGCCACAAAAACGGGTGGGCTATAGCCTTGGGGGTTGGGGCTGGCCAACTTCGTCCGCCAGACTCGGAATGGTGCGAGACTTTGCGAGGAGCCTCCGTGTGCCAAAAATAGGCCGCGGGCTCAGCCGCGTCCAAAAATACCCACCCGAACGCCGGAGCGCCAACTTCGTCCAGCGGAAAAAGGCCACAAAAACGGTTGGGCTATAGCCTTGGGGGGTGGGGCTGGCCAACTTCGTCCGCAGGACTCGGAAGGGCGCGAGACTTTGCGAGGTGCCTCCGTGTGCTAAAAATAGGCTGCGGGCACAACCGCGCCCAAAAATACCCACCCGAAGGCCGGGGTGCCATGTTCGTCCAGCGGAAAAAGGCCACAAAAACGGGTGGGCTATACCTTGGGTGGTCGGGCTGAACAACTTCGTCCGCCGGACTCGGTATGGCGCGAGACTTTGCGAGGCGCCTCCGTGTGCCAAAAATAGGCCACGGGCACAGCCGCGCCCAAAAATACTCGCCCGAAGGCCGGGGCGCCAAGTTCGTCCAGCGGAAAAAGGCCACAAAAACGGGTGGGCTATAGCCTTGGGGGGTGGGGCTGGCCAACTTCGTCCGCCGGACTCCGAATGGCGCGAGACTTTGCGAGGGGCCTCCGTGTGCCAAAAATAGGCCGTGGGCACAGCCGCACCCAATAATAACAGCCCGAAGGCCGGGGCGTCAAGTTCGTCCAGCGGAAAAAGGCCACAAAAACGGGTGGGCTATAGCCTTGGGGGGTGGGGCTGGCCAACTTCGTCTGCCGGACTAGGGATGACGCGAGACTTTGCGAGTGGCCTCCGTGTGCCAAAAATAGGCCGCGGGCACAGCCGCACCCAAAAATAACTGCCCGAAGGTCGGGGCGCCAAGTTCGTCCAGCGGAAAAAGGCCACAAAAACGGGTGGGCTATAGCGTTGGGAGGAGGCGCTGGCCCACTTCGTCTGCCGGACTCGGAATGGGGCGAGACTTTGTGAGCGACCTCCGCGTGCCAGAAATAGGCCGTGGGCACAGCCACGCCCAAAAATAACAGCCCGAAGGCCGGGCCGCCAAGTTCGTCCAGCGGAAAAATTGCCAAAAAACGGGTGGGCTATATCCTTGGGGGGAGGGGCTGGCCAACTTCATCCGCCGGAATGGGGTGAGACTTTGCGAGCGGCCTCCCCGTACTAAAAATAGGCCGCGGGCACAGCCGCGCCCAAAAATAACCCCCTGAAGGTCGGCGCGCCCAAACCCCCCAGCGGAAAAATGGCCAAAAAACGGGTGGGCTATAGCCTTGGGAGGAGGCGCTGGCCCACTTCGTCCGCCGGACTCGGAATGGGGCGAGACTTTGTGAGCGACCTCCGCGTGACAAAATTAGGCCGCGGGCACGGCCGCGCCCAAAAATAACTGCCCGAAGGCCGGGGCGCCAAGTTCGTCCAGCGGAAAATGGCCAAAAAACGGGTGGGCTATATCCTTGGGGGGAGGGGCTGGCCAACTTCGTCCGCCGGACTGGGAATGGTGCGAGACTTTACGAGGGGCCTCCGTGTGCCAAAAATAGGCTGCGGGCACAGCCGCGCCCAAATATAACCGCCCGAAGGCCGGGGCGCCAAGTTCGTCCAGCGGAAAAAGGCTACAAAAACGGGTGGGCTATAGCCTTGGGGGGTGGGGCTGGCCAACTTAGTCCGCCGGACTCAGAATGGCGCGAGACTTTGCGAGGGGCCTCCGTGTGCCAAAAATAGGCCTCGGGCACAGCCGCGCCCAAAAATAACAACCCGAAGGCCGAGGCGCCAAGTCCGTCCAGCGGGAAAAGGCCATAAAAACGGGTGCGCTATAGCCCTGGGGGGTAGGGCTGGCCAACTTCGTCTGCCGGACTCGGAATGGCGCGAGACGTTGCGAGGGGCCTTCGTGTGCCAAAAATAGGCCGCGGACGTAGCCACGCCCAAAAATAACCGCCCGAAGGCCGGGGAACCAAGTTCGTCCAGCGGAAAAAGGCCACAAAAACGGGTGAGCTATAGCCTTGGGGGGTGGGGCTGGCCAACTTCGTCCGCCGGACTCGGAATGGCGTGAGACTTTGCGAGGGGCCTCCGTGTGCCAAAACTAGTCCGTGGGCACAGCCGCGTCCAAAAATAACCGCCCGAAGGCCGGGGCGCCAAGTTCGTCCAGCGGCAAAAGGCCACAAAAATGGGTGGGCTATAGCCTTGGGGGGTGGGGCTGGCCAACTTCTTCCGCCGGACTCGGAATGGCGCGAGACTTTGCGAGGGGCCTCCGTTTCCCAAATATAGGCCGCGTGCACAGCCGCGCCATTCCGATAACTGCCCGAAGGCCGGGGCGCCAAGTTCGTCCAGCGGAGAAAGGCCACAAAAATGGGTGGGCTATAGCCTTGGGGGGTGGGGCTGGCCAAATTCTTCCGTCGGACTCAGAATGGCGCGAGACTTTGCGAGTGGCCTCCGTTTCCCAAATATAGGCCACGGGCACAGCCGCGCCCAAAAATAACCGCCCGAAGGCCGGGGCGCCAAGTTCGTCCAGCGGAAAAAGGCCACAAAAATGGGTGGGCTATAACCTTGGGGGGTGGGGCTGGCCCACTTCATCCGCCGGACTCGGAATGGCGCAAGACTTTGGGAGGGGCCTCCGTGTGCTAAAAATAGGCCGCGGGCACAGCCGCAACCAAAAATAACCGCCCGAAGGCCGGGGCGCCAAGTTCGTCCAACGGAAAAAGGCCACAAAAACGGGTGGGCTATATCCTTGGGGGGTGGGGCTGCTCAACTTCATCCGCCGGACTCGGAATGGCGCGAGACTTTGCGAGGGGCCTCTATTTGCCAAAAATAGGTCGCGGGCACAGCCGCGCCCAAAAATAACAACCCGAAGGCCGGGGCGCCAAGTTCGTCCAGCGAAAAAAGGCCTCAAAAACGGGTGGGCTATAGCCTTGGGGGGTGGGGCTGGCCAACTTCTTCCGCCGGGCTTGGAATGGCACGAGACTTTGCGAGGGGCCTCCGTGTGCCAAAAATAGGCCGCGGGCACAAGCGCGCCAAAAAATAACCGCCCGAAGGCCGGGGCGCCAAGTTCGTCCAGCGGAAAAAGGCCACAAAAACGGGTGGGCTATAACCTTGGGGGGTGGGGCTGGCCCACTTCGTCCGCCGGACTCGGAATGGCGCGAGACTTTGCGAGGGGCCTCCGTGTGCCAAAAATAGGCCGCGGCCACAGCCGCTCCCAAAAATAACCGCCCGAAGGCGGGGCGCCAAGTTCGTCCAGCGGAAAAAGGGCACAAAAACGGGTGGGCTATAGCCTTGGGGGGTCGGGCTGGCCAACTTCGTCCGCCGGACTCGGAATGGCGCGAGACTTTACGAGGGCCCTCCGTGTACCAAAAATAGGCCACGGGCACAGCCGCGCCCAAAAATAACCGCCCCAAGGCCGGGGCACCAATTTCGTCCAGCGGAAAAAGGCCACAAAAACGGGTGGGCTATAGCCTTGGGTGGTGGGGCTGGCCCACTTCGTCCGCCAGACTCGGAATGGTGCGAGACTTTGCGAGGGGCCTCCGTGTGCCAAAACTAGGCCGTGGGCACAGCCGCGCCCAAAAATAACCGGCCGAAGGCCGGGGCGCCAAGTTCGTCCAGTGGAAAAAGGCCACAAAAATGGGTGGGCTATAGCCTTGGGGGGTGGGGCTGCCCAACTTTATCCGCCGGACTCGGAATGGCGCGAGACTTTGCGAGGGGCCTCCGTTTGCCAAAAATAGGCCGCGGGCACAGCCGCGCCCAAAAATAACCGCCCGAAGGCCGGGGCGCCAAGTTCGTCCAGCGGAAAAAGGCCTCAAAAATGGGTGGGCTATAGCCTTGGGGGGTGGGGCTGGCCAACTTCTTCCGCCGGACTCGGAATGGCGCGAGACTTTGCGAGGGGCCTTCGTATGCCAAAAATAGGCTGCGGGCACAGCCGCTCCCAAAAATAACCGCCCGAAGGCGGGGCGCCAAGTTCGTCCAACGGAAAAAGGGCACAAAAACGGGTGGGCTATAGCCTTGGGGGGTCGGACTGGGCAACTTCGTCCGCCGGACTCGGAATGGCGCGAGACTTTACGAGGGGCCTCCGTATGCCAAAAATAGGCCGCGGGCACTGCCGCGCTTAAAAATAACCGCCCGAAGGCCGGGGCGCCAAGTTCGTCCAGCGGAAAAACGCCTCAAAAACGGGTGGGCTATAGCCTTGGGGGGTGGGGCTGGCCAACTTCGTCCGCCGGACTCGGAATGGCGCGAGACTTTACGAGGGGCCTCCGTGTACCAAAAATAGACCATGGGCACAGCCGCGCCCAAAAATAACTGCCCGAAGGCCGGGTTGCCAAGGTCATCCAGCGGCAAAAGGCCACAACACCGGGTGGGCTATAGCCTTGGGGGGAGGGGCTGGCCAACTTCGTCCTCCGGACTCGGAATGGGGCGAGACTTTGCGAGCGGCCTCCGTGTGCCAAAAATAGGCCACGGACACAGCTGTGCCCAAAAATAATCCCCCAAAGGTCGGCGCGCCCAAACCCCCCAGCAGAAAAATGGTCAAAAAACGGGTGGGCTATAGCCTTGGGGGGAGGGGCTGGCCCACTTCGTCCGCCAGACTCGGAATGGGGTGAGACTTTGCGAGCGGCCTCCGCGGGCCAAAAATAGGCCGCGGGCACAGCCGCGCCCAAAAATAACCACCCGAAGGCCGGGGCGCCAAGTTCGTCCAGCGGAAAAATGGCCAAAAAACGGGTGGGCTATAACCTTGGGGGGAGGGGCTGGCCCACTTCGTCCGCCGGACTCGGAATGGCGCGAGACTTTGCGAGGTGCCTCCGTGTTCCAAAAATAGGCCAAAGGCACAGCTACGCCCAAAACTACCTGCCCGAAGGCCGGGCCGCCAAGTTCGTCCAGCTGAAAAAGGCCACAAAAACGGGTGGGCTATAGCCTTGGGGGGTGGGCCTGGCCCACTTCGTCCGCCGGACTCGGAATGGCGCGCGACATTGCGAGGCGCCTCCGCGTGCCAAAAATAGGCCATGGGCACAGCCGCGCCCAAAAAAGAACGGCTGGGATATAACCTTGGGGGGTGGGCGCGGCCGTGCCCGCGGCCTATTTTTGTTACACGGAGGCCCCTCGCAAAGACTCGTGCCATTCCGAGTCCGGCGGACGAAGTGGGCCAGCCCCACCCCCCAAGGCTATAGCCCACCCGTTTTTGTGGCCTTTTTCTGCTGGACGAACTTGGCGGCCCGGCCTTCGGGCGATTATTTTTGGGCGCAGCTGTGTCCGCGGCCTATTTTTGGCACACGGAGGCCCCTCGCAAAGTCTCGCGCCATTCCGAGTCCGGCGGACGAAGTGGGCCAGCCCCACCCCCCAAGGCTATAGCCCACCCGTTTTTTGGCCATTTTTCCGCTGGACGAACTTGGCGCCCCGGCCTTCGGGTGGTTATTTTTGGGCGCGGCTGTGCCCGCGGCCTATTTTTGGCACGCGGAGGCCGCTCGCAAAGTTCTTGCACCATTCCGAGTCCGGCGGACGAAGTTGGCCAGCCCCACCCCACAAGGCTATCGCCCACCCGTTTTTGTTGCCTTTTTCCGCTGGACGAACTTGGCGCCCCGGCCTTCGGGGGGTTATTTTTGGGTGAGGCTGTCCCCGCGGCCTATTTTTGGCACACGGAGTCCCCTTGCAAAGTCTCGCGCCATTCCGAGTCCGGCGGACGAAGTTGGCCAGCCCCACCCCCCAAGGCTATAGACCACCCGTTTTTGTGGCCTTTTTCCGCTGGACGAACTTGGCGCCCCGACCTTCGGCCGGTTATTTTTGGGCGTGGCTGTGTCCGCGGCCTATTTTTGGCACACAGAGGCCCCTTGCAAAGTCTCACGCCATTCCGAGTCCGGCGGACGAAGTTGGCCAGCCCCACCCCCAAAGGCTATGGCCCACCCGTTTTTGTGGCCTTTTTCCGCTGGACGAACTTGGCGCCGCGGCCTTCGGGCGGTTATTTTTGGGCGCGGCTGTGCCCGCGGCCTATTTTTGGCACACGGAGGCCCCTCGCAAAGTCTCGCACCATTCCGAGTCCGGCGGACGAAGTTGGCCTGCCCCACCCCCCAAGGCTATCGCCCACCCGTTTTTGTTGCCTTTTTCCGCTGGACGAACTTGGCGCCCCGGCCTTCGGGGGGTTATTTTTGGGTGCGGCTGTGCCCGCGGCCTATTTTTGGCACACAGAGGCCCCTCGCAAAGTCTCGCGCCATTCCGAGTCCGGCGTACGAAGTTGGCCAGCCCCACCCCCCAAGGCTATAGCCCAGCCGTTTTTGTGGCCTTTTTCCGCTGGACGAACTTGGCGCCCCGGCCTTCGGGCGGTTATTTTTGGGTGCGGCTGTGCCCGCGGCCTATTTTTGGCACACGGAGGCCCCTCGCAAAGTCTCGCGCCATTCCGAGTCCGGCGGACGAAGTGGGCCATCCCCACCCCCCAAGGCTATAGCCCACCCGTTTTTGTGGCCTTTTTCCGCGGCACGAACTTGGCGCTCCGGCCTTCGGGCGGTTATTTTTGTGTACGGTTGTGCCCGTGGCCTTTTTTTGGCACACGGAGGCGCCTCTCAAAGTGTCGCGCCATTCCGAGTCCGGCGGACGAAGTTGGCCAGCCCCACCCCCCAAGGCTATAGCCCACCCGTTTTTGTGGCCTTTTTCCGCTGGACGAACTTTGCGCCCCGGCCTTCGGGCAGTTATTTTTGGGCGCGGCTGTGCCCGCAGCCTATTTTTGGCACACAGAGGCCCCTTGCAAAGTCTCGCGCCATTCCGAGTCCGGCGGACGAAGTTGGCCAGCCCCCCGCCCAAGGCTATAGGCCACCCGTTTTAGTGGCCTTTTTCCGCTGGACGAACTTGGCGCCCCGGCCTTCAGGTGGTTATTTTTGGGCATGGCTGTGCCCGTGGCCTATTTTTGGCTCACGGAGGGCCCTTGCAAAGTCTCGCGCCATTCCGAGTCCGGCGGACGAAGTTGGCCAGCCCCACCACCCAAGGCTATAGCCCACCCGTTTTTGTGGCCTTTTTTCGCAGGACAAACTTGGCGCCCCAGCCTTCGGGTGGTTTCTTTTGGGCGTGGCTGTGCCCGCGGCCTATTTTTGGCACAAGGAGGCACCTCGCAAACTCTAGCGCCATTCCGAGTCCGGCGGACGAAGTTGGCCAGCCCCACCCCCCAAGGCTATAGCCCACCCGTTTTTGTGGCCTTTTTCAGCTGGACGAACTTGGCGGCCCGGCCTTCGGGCAGGTAGTTTTGGGCGTAGCTGTGCCTTTGGCCTATTTTTGGAACACGGAGGCACCTCGCAAAGTCTCGCGCCATTCCGAGTCCGGCGGACGAAGTGGGCCAGCCCCTCCCCCCAAGGTTATAGCCCACCCGTTTTTTGGCCATTGTTCCGCTGGACGAACTTGGAGACCCGGCCTTCGGGTGGTTATTTTTGGGTACGGCTGTGTCCGCAGCCTATTTTTGGCTCGCGGAGGCCACTCGCAAAGTCTCGCCCCATTCCGAGTCCGGCGGACGAAGTTGGCCAGCCCCTCCCCCCAAGGCTATAGCCCACCCGTTTTTGTGGCCTTTTTCCGCTGGACGAACTTGGCACCCCGACCTTCGGGCGGGTATTTTTGGGCGCGGCTTTGCCCGCGGCCTATTTTTGGCACATGGAGGCAACTCGCAAAGTCTCGCTCCATTCCGAGTCCGGCGGACGAAGTCGGCCAGCCCAACCCCCCAAGGCTATAGCCCACCCGTTTTTGTGGCCTATTTCCGCTGGACGAACTTGGCGCCCCGGCCTTCGGGCGGGTATTTTTGGGCGTGGCTGTGCCTTTGGCCTATTTTTGGAACATGGAGGCACCTCGCAAAGTCTCGCGCCATTCCGAGTCCGGCGGACGAAGTGGGCCAGCCCCTCCCCCCAAGGTTATAGCCCACCCGTTTTTTGGCCATTGTTCCGCTGGACGAACTTGGCGACCCGGCCTTCGGGCGGTTATTTTTGGGTACGGCTGTGTCCGAAGCCTATTTTTGGCTCACGGAGACCACTCGCAAAGTCTCGCCCCATTCCGAGTCCGGCGGACGAAGTTGGCCAGCCCCTCCCCCCAAGGCTATAGCCCACCCATTTTTTGGCCTTTTTCCGCTGGACGAACTTGGCGCCCCGGCCTTCGGGCAGTTATTTTTGGGCGCGGCTGTGCCTGCGGCCTATTTTTGCCACACGGAGGGCCCTCGCAAAGTCTCACGCTATTCCGAGTCCGGCGGACGAAGTGGGCCAGCCCCACCCCCCAAGGTTATAGCCCACCCGTTTTTGTGGCCTTTTCCGCTGGACGAACTTGGCGCCCCGGCCTTCGGACGGGTATTTTTGCGTGCTGCTGTGCCCGCGGCCTATTTTTTGCACACGGAGGCGCCTTTTGTTGCCTTTTCGCAATGTCTCGCGCCATTCCGAGTCCGGCACGGACGAAGTCTCGCGCCATTCCAGCACCACCCCCCAGGGCTATAGCCCACCGGTTTTTGTCCGCCTTTTCCGGAATAGGGGCGAGACTTTGCAGCGGTCTCCACATGCCGGGTATAGGCCGCAGGCACAGCCGCGCCCTATAACCACCCGGAGGCAACTCGCCAAGTTCGTCCAGCGTAAAAATGGCCACAAACGGGTGGGCTATAGCCTTGGGGGAGGGGCTGGCCAACTTCTTTTTGTTGCCTTTTTCCGGAATGGGGCGAACCTTGGCGCCCGGCCTCCGCATGCCATTTTAGGTGTGGCTGTCCCCGCGCCTAAAAATAACCTCCCGAGTCGTGGGGCGCCAAGTTCGCGCCATTCCGAATCCGGCGAAAAATGGGTGGGCCCATAGCCTTGGGGGAGGGGCCACCATCTTTGTCCGCCAGACTCGGAATAGGGCGAGACTTTGCGAGCGGTCTCCACATGCCAAAAATAGGCCGCAGGCACAGCCGCGCCCTAAAATAACCACCCGAAGGCCGGGGCGCCAAGTTCGTCCAGCGTAAAAATGGCCACAAAACGGGTGGGCTATAGCCTTGGGGGGAGGGGCTGGCCAACTTCGTCCGCACGACTCGGAATGGGGCGAGCCTTTGTGAGCGGCCTCCGCATGCCAAAAATAGGCCGCGGGCACAGCCGTGCCCAAAAATAACCTCCCGAACGTGGGGCGCCAAGTTCGTCCAGCGGAAAAATGGCGAAAAAATGGGTGGGCTATAGCCTTGGGGGGAGGGGCCGGCCATCTTCGTCCGCCGGACTCGGAATGGGGCGAGACTTTACGAGCGGCCTCCGCCTGCCAAAAATAGGCTACTGGCACAACCGCGCCCAAAAATAACCGCCCGAAGGTCGGCGCGCCCAAACCACCCAGCGGAAAAATGGCCAAAAAACGGGTGGGCTATAGCCTTGGGGGGAGGGGCTGGCCGACTTGGTCCGCCGGACTCGGAATGGGGCGAGACTTTGGGAGCGGCCTCCGCGTGCCAAAAATAGGCCGCGGGCACAGCCGCGCCCAAAAATAACCCCCCGAAGGCCGGTGCGCCAAGTTCGTCCAGCGGAAAAATGGCCAAAAAACGGGTGGGCTATAGTCTAGGGGGAGGGGCTGGCCCACTTCGTCCGCTGGACTCGGAATGGGGCGAGACTTTGCGAGTGGCCTCCGCATGCCAAAAATAGGCCTTGGGCACAGCCGCGCCCAAAAATAACCGCCCGAAGGTCGGCGCGGCCAAACCCCCCAGCGGAAAAATGGCCAAAAAACGGGTGGGCTATAGCCTTGGGGGGAGTGGCTGGCCAACTTCGTCTGCCGGACTCGGAATGGGGCGAGACTTTGGGAGCGGCCTCCGCGTGCCAAAAATAGGCCGCGGGCACACCCGCGCCCAAAAATAACCCCCCGAAGGCCGGGGCGCAAAGTTCGTCCAGCGGAAAAATGGCCAAAAAAAGGGTGGGCTATAGCCTTGGGGGGAGGGGCTGGCCAACTTCGTCCGCCGTTCTCGGAATGAGGCGAGACTTTGCGAGAGGCCTCCCCGTGCCAAAAATAGGCTGCGGACACAGCCACCTCCAAAAATAACCGCCCGAAGGCCGGGGCGCCAAGTTCGTCCAGCGGAAAAATGGCCAGAAAACGGGTGGGCTATAGCCTTGGGGGGAGGGGCTGGCCAACTTCGTCCGCCGGACTCGGAATGGGGCGAGACTTTCCGAGCGTCCTCTGCATGCCAAAAATAGGCCGTGGGCACAGCCGTGTTCAAAAATAACCGCCCGAAGGCCGGGGCACCAAGTTCGTCCAGCGGAAAAATGGCCAAAAAACGGGTGGGCTATAGCCTTGGGGGGAGGGGCTGGCCAACTTCGTCCGCCGGACTCGGAATGGGGCAAGACTTTACGAGTGGCCTCCGCGTACCAAAAATAGGCTACGGACACAGGCGCGCCCAAAAATACCCGCCCGAATGCCAGGGCGCCAAGTTCGTCCAGCGGAAAAAGGCCACAAAAACGGGTGGGCTATAGCCTTGGGGGGTGGGGCTGGCCAACTTCGTCCGCCGGACTCGGAATGGGGCGAGACTTTGCGAGTGGCCTCCGCGGGCACAGCCGCGCCCAATAATAACCGCCCGAAGGCCGGGGCGCCAAGTTCGTCCAGCGGAAAAATGGCCAAAAAACGGGTGGGCTATAGCCTTAGGGGGTGGGCCTGGCCGACTTCGTCCGCCAGACTCAGAATGGCGCGAGACTTTGCGTGGCACCTCCGTGTGCTAAAAATAGGCCGCGGGCACAGCCGTACCCAAAAATAAGCGCCCGAAGGCCGGGGCGCCAAGTTCGTCCAGCGGAAAAAGGCCACAAAAACGGGTGGGCTATAGCCTTGGGGGGTGGGGCTGGCCCACTTCGTCCGCCGGACTCGATATGGCGTAAGACTTTCCAAGGCGCCTTCGTGTGCCAAAAATAGGCCGCGGGCACAACCGTGCGCAAAAATAACCTCCCGAAGGCCGGGGCGCCAAGTTCGACCAGCGGAAAAAGGCCACAAAAACGGGTGGGCTATAGCCTTGGGGGGTGGGGCTGGCCCACTTCGTCCGCCGGACTCGGAATGGCGCGAGACTTTGCGAGGTACCTCCGTGTGCCAAAAATAGGCCGCGGGCACAGTCGCGCCCAAAAATACCCGCCCGAAGGCCGGGGCGCCATGTTCGTCCAGCAGAAAAAGGCCACAAAAACGGGTGGGCTATACCTTGGGGGGTCGGGCAGAACAACTTCGTCCGCTGGACTCGGAATGGCGCGAGACTTTGCGAGGCGCCTCCGTGTGATAAAAATAGGCCGCTGGCACAGCCGTGCCCAAAAATACCCGCCCGAAGGCCGGGTCGCCAAGTTCGTCTAGCGGAAAAAGGCCACAAAAACGGGTGCGCTATACCTTGGGGGGTGGGGCTGAACAACTTCGTCCGCCGGACTCGGAATGGCGCGAGACTTTGCGAGGCGCCTCCGTGTGCCAAAAATAGGCTACGGACACAGGCGTGCCCAAAAATACCCGCCCGAATGCCGGGGCGCCAAGTTCGTCCAGCGGAAAAAGGCCACAAAAACGGGTGGGCTATACCTTGGGGGGTGGGGCTGAACAACTTCGTCCGCCGGACTCGGAATGGTGCGAGACTTTGCGAGGAGCCTCCGTGTGCCAAAAATAGGCCGCGGGCACAGCCGCGCCCAAAAATACCCACCCGAAGGCCGGGGCGCCTAGTTCGTCCTGCGGAAAAAGGCCACACAAACGGGTGGGCTATACCTTGGGGGGTGGGGCTGAACAACTTCATCCGCCGGACCCGGAATGGCGCGAGACTTTGTGAGGCACCTCCGTGTGCCAAAAATTGGCCGCGGGCACAGCTGCACCCAAAAATACCCGCCCGAAGGCCGGGGCACCTAGTTCGTCCAGCGGAAAAAGGCCACAAAAACGGGTGGGCTATAGCCTTGGGGGGTGGGGCTGGCCAACTTCGTCCGCCGGACTCGGAATGGGGCAAGACTTTACGAGTGGCCTCCGCGTACCAAAAATAGGCCGCAGGCACAGCCGCGCCTTAAAAATAACCGCCAAAGCTGGGGCGCCAAGTTCGTGCAGCGGAAAAATGGCCAAAAAACGGGTGGGCTATAGCCTTGGGGGAAGGGGCTGGCCAACTTCGTCCGCCGGACTCGGAATGGGGCGAGACTTTGCGAGTGGCCTCCGCGGGCACAGCCGCGCCCAATAATAACCGCCCGAAGGCCGGGGCGCCAAGTTCGTCCAGCGGAAAAATGGCCAAAAAACGGGTGGGCTATAGCCTTAGGGGGAGGGGCTGGCCAACTTCGTCCGCCGGACTCGGAATGGGGCGAGACTTTGGGAGCGGCCTCCACGTGCCAAAAATTGGCCGCGGACACAGCCGCGCGCAAAAATAACCCCCCAAAGGTCGGCGCGTCCAAACCCCCCAGCGGAAAAATGGCCAAGAAACGTTTGGGCTATAGCCTTGGGGGGAGGGGCTGGCCAACTTCGTCCACCGGACTCGGAATGGGGTGAGACTTTGCGAGCGGCCTCCGCATGTCAAAAATAGGCCGCGGGCACAGCCGCGCCCAAAAATAACCCCCCAACGGTCGGGGCGCCAAGTTCGTCCCGCGGAAAAATGGCCAAAAAACGGGTGGGCTATAGCCTTGGGGGGAGGGGCTGGCCCACTTCGTCCGCTGGACTCGGAATGGGGCGAGACTTTGCGAGTGGTCTCCGCGTGCCAAAAATAGGCCTCGGGCACAGCCGCGCCCAAAAATAACCGCCCGAAGGTCGGCGCGGCCAAACCCCCCAGCGGAAAAATGGCCAAAAAACGGGTGGGCTATAGCCTTGGGGGGAGGGGCTGGCCAACATTGTCCGCCGGACTTGGAATGGGGCGAGACTTTGCGATCAGTGTCCACGTGCTAAAAATACGCCGCGGGCACAGCCGCGCCTAAAAATAACCGCCCGAAGGCCGGGGCGCCAAGTTCGTCCAGCGGAAAAATGGCCAAAAAATGGGTGGGCTATAGCCTTGGGGGGAGGGGCTGGCCAACTTCGTCCGCCGGACTCGGAATGGGGCAAGACTTTGCGAGCGGCCTCCGCATGCAAAAATAGGCCACGGGCACAGCCGCCCCCAAAAATAACCGCCCGAAGGCCGGGGCGCCTAGTTCGTCCAGCGGAAAAATGGCCAAAAAACGGGTGGGCTATAGCCTTGGGGGGAGGGGCTGGCCAACATTGTCCGCCGGACTCGGAATGGGGCGAGACTTTGCGAGCAGTCTCCGCGTGCTAAAAATAGGCCGCGGACGCAGCCGCGCCTAAAAATAACCGCCCAAAGGCCGGGGCGCCAAGTTCGTCCAGCGGAAAAATGGCCAAAAAACGGGTGGGCTATAGCCTTGGGGGGAAGGGGCTGGCCTACTTTGTCCGCCGGACTCGGAATGGGGCGAGACTTTGCGAGCTGTCTACGCGTGCAAAAAATAGGCCGCTGGCACAGCCGCGCCCAAAAATAACCGCTCGAAGGCCGGGGCGCCAAGTTCGTCCAACGGAAAAATGGCCAAAAAACGGGTGGCCTATAGCCTTGGGGGGAGGGGCTGGCCGACTTCGTCCGCCGGACTCGGAATGGGGCGACACTTTGCGAGCGGCCTACGCGTGCCAAAAATAGGCCGCTGGCACAGCCGCGCCCAAAACTAATCGCTCGAAGGCCGGGCCACCAAGTTCGTCCAACGGAAAAATGGCCAAAAAACGGGTGGCCTATAGCCTTGGGGGGAGGGCTGGCCAACTTCGTCCGCCGGACTCGGAAAGGGGCGAGACTTTAAGAGCGGCCTCCGCGTACCAAAAATAGGCCGCGGGTACAGCCACGCCCAAAAATAACTGCTCGAAAGCCGGGGCGCCAAGTTCGTCCAGCGGAAAAATGGCCAAAAAACGGGTGGGCTATAGCCTTGGGGGGAGAGGCTGGACCACTTCGTCCGCAGGACTCGGAATGGCGTGAGACTTTGTGAGGGGCCTCCGTGTGCGAAAAAAAGTCCGCGGGCACAGCCGCACCCAAAAAAAACCCCCCGAAGGCCGGGGCGCCAAGTTCGTCCAGCGGAAAAAGGCCACAAAAATGGGTGGGCTATAGCCTTGGGGGGTGGGGCTGGCCAACTTCGTCCGCCGGACTCGGAATGGTGCGAGCCTTTGCGAGGGGCCTCCGTGTGCCAAAAATAGGCTGCGGGCACAGCCACGGCCAAAAATAACTGACCGAAGGCCGGGGCGCAAAGTTCGTCCAGCGGAAAAAGGCCACAAAAACGGGTGGGCTATAGCCTTGTGGGGTTGGGCTGGCCCACTTCGTCCGCCGGATTCGGAATGGCGCGAGACTTTGCGAGGGGCCTCCGTGTGCCAAAAATACGCCGTGGGCACAGCCGCGCCCAAAAATAACCGCCCGACGGCCGGGGCGCCAAGTTCGTCCAGCGGAAAAAGGCCACAAAAACGGGTGGGCTATAGCCTTGGGGGGTGGGGCTGGAAAACTTCGTCCGCCGGACTCGGAATGGCGCTAGACTTTGCGAGGTGCCTCCTTGTTCCAAAAATAGGCCGCGGGAACAGCCACGCCCAAAAAAAACCACCCGAAGGTCGGGGCGCCAAGTTCGTCCAGCGGAAAAAGGCCACAAAAACGGGTGGGCTATAGCCTTGGAAGGTGGCGCTGGCCCACTTCGTCTGCCGCACTCGGAATCGCGCAAGAACTTTGCGAGCGGCCTCCGCGTGCCAAAAATAGGCCGCGGGCACAGCCGCGCCCAAAAATAACTACCCGAAGGGCGGGGCGCCAAGTTCGTCCAGCGGAAAAATGGCCAAAAAACGGGTGGGCTATAGCCTTGGGGGAAGGGGCTGGCCAACTTCGTCCGCCGGACTCGGAATACGGCGAGACTTTGCGAGTGGCCTCCGCGAGGCAAAAATAGGCTACGGGCACAGCCGCGCCCAAAAATAACCGCCCTAAGGCCGGGGCGCCAAGTTCGTCCAGCGGAACAGTGGCCAAAAAACAGGTGGGCTATCGCCTTGGGGGGTGGGGCTGGCCACCTTCGTCCGCCATACTCGGGATGGCGCGAGACTTTGTGAGGGGCCTCCGTGTGCCAAAAAAAGCCCGCGGGCACAGCCGCGCCCAAAAATAACCGCCCGAAGGCCGGGGCGCCAAGTTCGTCCAGCAGAAAAAGGCCACAAAAACGGGTGGGCTATAGCCTTGGGGGGTGGCGCTGGCCCACTTCGTCTGCCGTACTCGGAATGGCGCGAGACTTTGCGATGGGCCTCCGTGTGCCAAAAATAGGCCGCGGGCACAGCCGCGCCCAAAAATAACCGCCTGAAGGCCGGGGCACCAAGTTCGTCCAGCGGAAAAAGGCCACAAAAATGGGTGGGCTATAGCCTTTGGGGGTGGGGCTGGCCAACTTCGTCCGCCGGACTCGGAATGGCGCGAGACTTTTGAGGCATCTCCTTGTGCCAAAAATAGGCCGTGGGCAACGCCACGCCCAAAAATAACCGCCCGAAGGCCGGGGCGCCAAGTTTGTCCAGTGAAAAAAGGCCACAAAAACGGGTGGGCTATAGCCTTGGGGGGTGGGGCTGGCCAACTTCGTCCGCCGGACTCGGAATGGCGCGAGACTTTGCAAGGGGCGACCGTGTGCCAAAAATAGGCCGCGGGCACAGCCACGCCCAAAAATAACCGCCTGAAGACCGGGGCGCCAAGCTCGTCCAGTGGAAAAAGGCCACTAAAACGGGTGGCCTATAGCCTTGGGCGGTGGGGCTGGCCAACTTCGTCCGCCGGACTCGGAATGGGGTGAGACTTTGCGAGGGCCCTCCGTGTGGCAAAAATAGGCTATGGGCACAGCCGCGCCCAAAAATAACCGCCCTAAGGCCGGGGCGCCAAGTTCGTCCAGCGGAACAGTGGCCAAAAAACGGGTGGGCTATCGCCTTGGGGGGTGGGGCTGGCCAACTTCGTCTGCCGGACTCGGAATGGCGCAAGACTTTGCGAGGGACCGCCATGTGCCAAAAATAGGCCGCGGCCACAGTTGCGCGAAAAAATAACCGCCCGAAGGCCGGGGCGCCAAGTTTGTCCAGCGGAAAAAGGCCAGCAAAACGGGTGGGCTATAGCCTTCGGGGGTGGGGATGGCCAACTTCGTCCGCCGGACTCGGAATGGCGCGAGACTTTGCGAGGGGCCTCCATGTGCCAAAAATAGGCCGCGGGCACAGCTGCGCCCAAAAATAACCGCCCGATGGCCGGGGCGCCAAGTTCGTCCAGCGGAAAAAGGCCACAAAAACGGGTGGGCTATAGCCTTAGGGGGTGGGCCTGGCCGACTTCGTCCGCCAGACTCAGAATGGCGCGAGACTTTGCGTGGCACCTCCGTGTGCTAAAAATAGGCCGCGGGCACAGCCGTACCCAAAAATAAGCGCCCGAAGGCCGGGGCGCCAAGTTCGTCCAGCGGAAAAAGGCCACAAAAACGGGTGGGCTATAGCCTTGGGGGGTGGGGCTGGCCCACTTCGTCCGCCGGACTCGATATGGCGTAAGACTTTCCAAGGCGCCTTCGTGTGCCAAAAATAGGCCGCGGGCACAACCGTGCACAAAAATAACCTCCCGAAGGCCGGGGCGCCAAGTTCGACCAGCGGAAAAAGGCCACAAAAACGGGTGGGCTATAGCGTTGGGGGGTGGGGCTGGCCAACTTCGTCCGCTGGACTCGGAATGGCGTAAGACTTTCCAAGGCGCCTCCGTGTGCCAAAAATAGGCCGCGGGGACAACCGTGCACAAAAATAACCTCCCGAAGGCCGGGGCGCCATGTTCGACCAGCGGAAAAAGGCCACAAAAACGGGTGGGCTATAGCCTTGGGGCGTGGGGCTGGCCAACTTCGTCCGTCGGACTGGGAATGGCGCGAGACTTTGCGATGCACCTCCGTGTGCCAAAAATAGGCCGCGGGCACAGCCGCGACCAAAAATAACCACCCGAAGGCCGGGGCGCCAAGTTCGTCCAGCGGAAAAAGGCCACAAAAACGGGTGGGCTATAACCTTGGGCCGTGGGATTTGCGAACTTCATCCGCCAGACTCGGAATGGCGCGAGACTTTGCGAGGCAGCTCCGTGTGCCAAAAATGGGGTGCGGGCACAGCCGCGTCCAAAAATAACCGCCCGAAGGCCGGGGTGCCAAGTTCGTCCAGCGGAAAAAGGCCACAAAAACGGGTGGGCTATAGCCTTGGGGGGTGGGGCAGGCCGACTTCGTCCGCCGGACTCGGAATGGCGCAAGACTTTCCGAGGCGCCTCCGTTTGCCAAAAATAGGTCGCGGGCACAGTCGCGCCCAAAAATAGCCGCCCGAAGGCCGGGGCGCCAGGTTCGTCCAGCGGAAAAAGGCCACAAAAACGGGTGGGCTACAACCTTGGGGGGTGGGGCTGGCCAACTTCGTCCGCCGGACTCGGAATGGCGCGAGACTTTCTGAGACGCCTCCGTGTGCCAAAAATAGGCCACGGGCACAGCCGCGCCAAAAAATACCCGCCCGAAGGCCTGGGCGCCAAGTTCGTCCAGCGGAAAAAGGCCACAAAAACGGGTGGGCTATAGCCTTGGGGGGTGGGGCTGGCCGACTTCGTCCGCCGGACTTGGAATGGCGCGAGACTTTGCAAGGCACCTCCGTGTGCCAAAAATAGGCTGCGGGCACAGTCGCGCCCAAAAATACCCGCCCGAAGGCCGGGGCGCCATGTTCGTCCAGCAGAAAAAGGCCACAAAAACGGGTGGGCTATACCTTGGGGGGTCGGGCAGAACAACTTCGTCCGCTGGACTCGGAATGGCGCGAGACTTTGCGAGGCGCCTCCGTGTGATAAAAATAGGCCGCGGGCACAGCCGCGCCCAAAAATACCCGCCCGAAGGCCGGGTCGCCAAGTTCGTCTAGCGGAAAAAGGCCACAAAAACGGGTGGGCTATACCTTGGGGGGTGGGGCTGAACAACTTCGTCCGCCGGACTCGGAATGGCACGAAACTTTGCGAGGCGCCTCCGTGTGCCAAAAATAGGCTACGGACACAGCCGCGCCCAAAAATACCCGCCCGAATGCCGGGGCGCCAAGTTCGTCCAGCGGAAAAAGGCCACAAAAACGGGTGGGCTACACCTTGGGGGGTGGGGCTGAACAACTTCGTCCGCCGGACTCGGAATGGCGCGAGACTTTGCGAGGAGCCTCCGTGTGCCAAAAATAGGCCGCGGGCACAGCCGCGCCCAAAAATACCCACCCGAAGGCCGGGGCGCCTAGTTCGTCCTGCGGAAAAAGGCCACACAAACGGGTGGGCTATACCTTGGGGGGTGGGGCTGAACAACTTCGTCCGCCGGACCCGGAATGGCGCGAGACTTTGCGAGGCACCTCCGTGTGCCAAAAATAGGCCACGGGCACAGCCGTGCCCAAAAATAAGCGCCCGAAGGCCGGGGCGCCAAGTTCGTCCAGCGGAAAAAGGCCACAAAAACGGGTGGGCTATAGCCTTGGGGGGTGGGGCTGGCCCACTTCGTCCGCCGGACTCGATATGGCGTAAGACTTTCCAAGGCGCCTTCGTGTGCCAAAAATAGGCCGCGGGCACAACCGTGCGCAAAAATAACCTCCCGAAGGCCGGGGCGCCAAGTTCGACCAGCGGAAAAAGGCCACAAAAACGGGTGGGCTATAGCGTTGGGGGGTGGGGCTGGCCAACTTCGTCCGCCGGACTCGGAATGGCGTAAGACTTTCCAAGGCGCCTCCGTGTGCCAAAAATAGGCCGCGGGGACAACCGTGCGCAAAAATAACCTCCCGAAGGCCGGGGCGCCATGTTCGACCAGCGGAAAAAGGCCACAAAAACGGGTGGGCTACAACCTTGGGGGGTGGGGCTGGCCAACTTCGTCCGCCGGACTCGGAATGGCGCGAGACTTTCTGAGATGCCTCCGTCTGCCAAAAATAGGCCACGGGCACAGCCGCGTCCAAAAATACCTGCCCGAAGGCCGGGGCGCCAAGTTCGTCCAGCGGAAAAAGGCCACAAAAACGGGTGGGCTATAGCCTTGGGGGGTGGGGCTGGCCCACTTCGTCCGCCAGACTCGGAATGGCGGGAGACTTTGCAAGTCGCCTCCGTGTGCCAAAAATAGGCCGCGGGCACAGCCGCGCCCAAAAATACCCGCCCGAAGGCCGGGTCGCCAAGTTCGTCCAGCGGAAAAAAGCCACAAAAACGGGTGGGCTATAGCCTTCGGGGGTGGGGCTGGCCAACTTCGTCCGCCGGACTCGGAATGGCGCGAGACTTTGCGAGGCGGCTCCGTGTGCCAAAAATAGGCCACGGGCACAGCCGCGCCAAAAATACCCGCCCGAAGGCCGGGCCGCCGTGTTCGTCCAGCGGAAAAAAGCCACAAAAACGGGTGGGCTATAGCCTTGGGGGGTGGGGCTGGCCGACTTCGTCCGCCGGACTCGGAATGGCGCGAGACTTTGCGAGGCACCTCCGTGTGCCAAAAATAGGCCGCGGGCACAGTCGCGCACAAAAATACCCGCCCGAAGGCCGGGCCGCCGTGTTCGTCCAGCAGAAAAAGGCCACAAAAACGGGTGGGCTATACCTTGGGGGGTCGGGCGGAACAACTTTGTCCGCTGGACTCGGAATGGTGCGAGACTTTGCGAGGCACCTCCGTGTGATAAAAATAGGCCGCGGGCACAGCCGCTTCAAAATACCCACCCGAAGGCCGGGTCGCCCAGTTCTTCTTGCTGAAAAAGGCCACAATCTAGTGTTGTCTTTACCTTGGGGGGTGGGGCTGAACAACTTCGTCCGCCGGACTCGGAATGGCGCGAGACTTTGCGAGGCGCCTCCGTGTGACAAAAATAGGCTACGGACACAGCCGTACCCAAAAATACCCACCCGAAGGCCGGGGCGCCTAGTTCGTCCTGCGGAAAAAGGCCACACAAACGGGTGGGCTATACCTTGGGGGGTGGGGCTGAACAACTTCGTCCGCCGGACCCGGAATGGCGCGAGACTTTGCGAGGCACCTCCGTGTTCCAAAAATAGGCCACGGGCACAGCCGCGCCAAAAAATACCCGCCCGAAGGCCGGGGCGCCAAGTTCGTCCAGCGGAAAAAGGCCACAAAAACGGGTGGGCTATAGCCTTGGGGGGTGGGGCTGGCCGACTTCGTCCGCCGGACTCGGAATGGCGCGAGACTTTGCGAGGCACCTCCGTGTGCCAAAAATAGGCCGCGGGCACAGTCGCGCCCAAAAATACCCGCCCGAAGGCCGGGGCGCCATGTTTGTCCAGCAGAAAAAGGCCACAAAAACGGGTGGGCTATACCTTGGGGGGTCGGGCAGAACAACTTCGTCCGCTGGACTCGGAATGGCGCGAGACTTTGCGAGGCGCCTCCGTGTGATAAAAATAGGCCGCGGGCACAGCCGCGCCCAAAAATACCCGCCCGAAGGCCGGGTCGCCAAGTTCGTCTAGCGGAAAAAGGCCACAAAAACGGGTGGGCTATACCTTGGGGGGTGGGGCTGAACAACTTCGTCCGCCGGACTCGGAATGGCGCGAGACTTTGCGAGGCGCCTCCGTGTGCCAAAAATAGGCTACAAACACAGCCGCGCCCAAAAATACCCGCCCGAATGCCGGGGCGCCAAGTTCGTCCAGCGGAAAAAGGCCACAAAAACGGGTGGGCTATACCTTGGGGGGTGGGGCTGAACAACTTCGTCCGCCGGACTCGGAATGGTGCGAGACTTTGCGAGGAGCCTCCGTGTGCCAAAAATAGGCCGCGGGCTCAGCCGCGCCCAAAAATACCCACCCGAAGGCCGGGGCGCCTAGTTCGTCCTGCGGAAAAAGGCCACACAAACGGGTGGGCTATACCTTGGGGGGTGGGGCTGAACAACTTCATCCGCCGCACCCGGAATGGCGCGAGACTTTGTGAGGCACCTCCGTGTGCCAAAAATTGGCCGCGGGCACAGCTGCACCCAAAAATACCCGCCCGAAGGCCGGGGCACCTAGTTCGTCCAGCGGAAAAAGGCCACAAAAACGGGTGGGCTATAGCCTTGGGGGGTGGGGCTGGCCAACTTCGTCCGCCGGACTCGGAATGGGGCAAGACTTTACGAGTGGCCTCCGCGGGCACAGCCGCGCCCAATAATAACCGCCCGAAGGCCGGGGCGCCAAGTTCGTCCAGCGGAAAAATGGCCAAAAAACGGGTGGGCTATAGCCTTAGGGGGAGTGGCTGGCCAACTTCGTCCGCCGGACTCGGAATGGGGCGAGACTTTGGGAGCGGCCTCCACATGCCAAAAATTGGCCGCGGACACAGCCGCGCGCAAAAATAACCCCCCAAAGGTCGGCGCGTCCAAACCCCCCAGCGGAAAAATGGCCAAGAAACGTTTGGGCTATAGCCTTGGGGGGAGGGGCTGGCCAACTTCGTCCACCGGACTCGGAATGGGGTGAGACTTTGCGAGCGGCCTCCGCATGCCAAAAATAGGCCGCGGGCACAGCCGCGCCCAAAAATAACCCCCCAAAGGTCGGGGCGCCAAGTTCGTCCCGCGGAAAAATGGCCAAAAAACGGGTGGGCTATAGCCTTGGGGGGAGGGGCTGGCCCACTTCGTCCGCCGGACTCGGAATGGCGCGAGACTTTGCGAGGCACCTCCGTGTGCCAAAAATAGGCCGCGGGCACAGTCGCGCACAAAAATACCCGCCCGAAGGCCGAGCCGCCGTGTTCGTCCAGCAGAAAAAGGCCACAAAAACGGGTGGGCTATACCTTGGGGGGTCGGGCGGAACAACTTTGTCCGCTGGACTCGGAATGGTGCGAGACTTTGCGAGGCACCTCCGTGAGATAAAAATAGGCCGCGGGCACAGCCGCGCCCAAAAATACCCGCCCGAAGGCCGGGTCGCCAAGTTCGTCTAGCGGAAAAATGGCCAAAAAACGGGTGGGCTATAGCCTTGGGGGGAGGGGCTGGCCAACATTGTCCGCCGGACTCGGAATGGGGCGAGACTTTGCGAGCAGTCTCCGCGTGCTAAAAATAGGCCGCGGACGCAGCCGCGCCTAAAAATAACCGCCCAAAGGCCGGGGCGCCAAGTTCGTCCAGCGGAAAAATGGCCAAAAAACGGGTGGGCTATAGCCTTGGGGGGAGGGGCTGGCCGACTTCGTCCCCCGGACTCGGAATGGGGCGACACTTTGCGAGCGGCCTACGCGTGCCAAAAATAGGCCGCTGGCACAGCCGCGCCGAAAAATAACCGCTCGAAGGCCGGGGCGCCAAGTTCGTCCAACGGAAAAATGGCCAAAAAACGGGTGGCCTATAGCCTTGGGGGGAGGGGCTGGCCGACTTCGTCCGCCGGACTCGGAAAGGGGCGAGACTTTGCGCGGCGGCCTACGCGTGCCAAAAATAGGCCGCTGGCACAGCCGCGCCCAAAAATAACCGCTCGAAGGCCGGGGCGCCAAGTTCGTCCAACGGAAAAATGGCCAAAAAATGGGTGGCCTATAGCCTTGGGGGGAGGGGCTGGCCAACTTCGTCCGCCGGACTCGGAAAGGGGCGAGACTTTAAGAGCGGCCTCCGCGTACCAAAAATAGGCCGCGGGTACAGCCACGCCCAAAAATAACTGCTCGAAAGCCGGGGCGCCAAGTTCGTCCAGCGGAAAAATGGCCAAAAAACGGGTGGGCTATAGCCTTGGGGGGAGAGGCTGGACCACTTCGTCCGCCGGACTCGGAATATGGCGAGCCTTTGCGAGCAGCCTCCGCGTGCCAAAAATGGGCCGCGGGCACAGCTGCGCACAAAAATAACCGCCCGAAGGCCGGGGTGCCACGTTCGTCCAGCGGAAAAATGGCCAAAAAACAGGTGGGCTATAGCCTTGGGGGGAGGGGCTGGCCAACATTGTCCGCCGGACTCGGAATGTGGTGAGACTTTGCGAGCAGTCTCCGCGTGCTAAAAATAGGCCGCGGACGCAGCCGCACCTAAAAATAACCGCCTGAAGGCAGGGGCGCCAAGTTCGTCCAGCGGAAAAATGGCCAAAAAACGGGTGGGCTATAGCCTTGGGGGGAGGGGCTGGCCAACATTGTCCGCCGGACTTGGAATGGGGCGAGACTTTGCGATCAGTGTCCGCGTGCTAAAAATACGCCGTGGGCACAGCCGCGCCTAAAAATAACCGCCCGAAGGCCGGGGCGCCAAGTTCGTCCAGCGGAAAAATGGCCAAAAAACGGGTGGGCTATAGCCTTGTGGGGAGGGGCTGGCCAACTTCGTCCGCCGGACTCGGAATGGGGCGAGACTTTGCGAGCAGTCTCCGCGTGCTAAAAATAGGCCGCGGAAGCAGCCGCGCCTAAAAATAACCGCCCAAAGGCCGGGGCGCCAAGTTCCTCCAGCGGAAAAATGGCCAAAAAACGGGTGGGCTATAGCCTTGGGGGGAGGGGCTGGCCGACTTCGTCCGCCGGACTCGGAATGGGGCGACACTTTGCGAGCGGCCTACGCGTGCCAAAAATAGGCCGCTGGCACAGCCGCGCCCAAAAATAACCGCTCGAAGGCCGGGGCGCCAAGTTCGTCCAACGGAAAAATGGCCAAAAAACGGGTGGCCTATAGCCTTGGGGGGAGGGGCTGGCCAACTTCGTCCGCCGGACTCGGAATGGGGCGAGACTATAAGAGCGGCCTCCGCGTACCAAAAATAGGCCGCGGGTACAGCCACGCCCAAAAATAACTGCTCGAAGGCCGGGGCGACAAGTTCGTCCAGCGGAAAAATGGCCAAAAAACGGGTGGCCTATAGCCTTGGGGGGAGGGGCTGGCCAACATTGTCCGCCGGACTCGGAATGGGGTGAGACTTTGCGAGCAGCCTCCGCGTGCCAAAAATGGGCCGTGGGCACAGCCGCGCACAAAAATAACCGCCCGAAGGCCGGGGTGCCAAGTTCGTCCAGCGGAAAAATGGCCAAAAAACAGGTGGGCTATAGCCTTGGGGGGAGGGGCTGGCCAACATTGTCCGCCGGACTCGGAATGGGGTGAGACTTTGCGAGCAGTCTCCGTGTGATAAAAATAGGCCGCGGACGCAGCCGCGCCTAAAAATAACCGCCCAAAGGCCGGGGCGCCAAGTTCCTCCAGCGGAAAAATGGCCAAAAAACGGGTGGGCTATAGCCTTGGGGGGAGGGGCTGGCCAACATTGTCCGCCGGACTTGGAATGGGGCGAGACTTTGCGATCAGTGTCCGCATGCTAAAAATAGGCCGCGGGCACAGCCGCCCCCAAAAATAACCACCCGAAGGCCGGGGCGCCTAGTTCGTCCAGCGGAAAAATGGCCAAAAAACGGGTGGGCTATAGCCTTGGGGGGAGGGGCTGGCCAACATTGTCCGCCGGACTCGTAATGGGGCGAGACTTTGCGAGCAGTCTCCGCGTGCTAAAAATAGGCCGCGGGCACAGCCGCGCCTAAAAATAACCACCCGAAGGCCGGGGCGCCAAGTTCGTCCAGCGGAAAAATGGCCAAAAAACGGGTGGGCTATAGCCTTGGGGGGAGGGGCTGGCCAACTTCGTCCGCCGGACTCGGAATGGGGCGAGACTTTGCGAGCGGCCTCCGCGTGCCAAAAATAGGCCGCGGGCACAGCTATACCCAAAAAAAACACCCCGTAGGTCGTTGCGCCCAAACCCCCGAGCGGAAAAATGGCCAAAAAACGGGTGGGCTATAGCCTTGGGGGGAGGGGCTGGCCAACATTGTCCGCCGGACTCGGAATGGGGTGAGACTTTGCGAGCAGTCTCCGTGTGATAAAAATAGGCCGCGGACGCAGCCGCGCCTAAAAATAACCGCCCAAAGGCCGGGGCGCCAAGTTCGTCCAGCGGAAAAATGGCCAAAAAACGGGTGGGCTATACCTTGGGGGGAGGGGCTGGCCAAGTTCGTCCGCCGGACTCGGAATGGGGCGAGACTTTGCGAGCGGCCTCCGCGTGCGAAAAATAGGCCACGGGCACAGCCGCCCCCAAAAATAACCACCCGAAGGCCGGGGCGCCTAGTTCGTCCAGCGGAAAAATGGCCAAAAAACGGGTGGGCTATAGCCTTGGGGGGAGGGGCTGGCCAACATTGTCCGCCGGACTCGTAATGGGGCGAGACTTTGCGAGCAGTCTCCGCGTGCTAAAAATAGGCCGCGGGCACAGCCGCGCCTAAAAATAACCACCCGAAGGCCGGGCGCCAAGCCCGTCCAGCGGAAAAATGGCCAAAAAACGGGTGGGCTATAGCCTTGGGGGGAGGGGCTGGCCAACTTCGTCCGCCGGACTCGGAATGGGGCGAGACTTTGCGAGCGGCCTCCGCGTGCCAAAAATAGGCCGCGGGCACAGCTATACCCAAAAAAAACACCCCGTAGGTCGTTGCGCCCAAACCCCCGAGCGGAAAAATGGCCAAAAAACGGGTGGGCTATAGCCTTGGGGGGAGGGGCTGGCCCACTTCGTCTGCCGGACTCGGAATGGGGCAAGACTTTGCGAGCGGCCTCCGCGTGCTAAAAATAGGCCGCGGGCACAGCCGCGCCCAAAAATAACCTCCCGAAGGCCGAGGCGCCAAGTTTGTCCAGCGGAAAAATGGCCAAAAAACGGGTGGGCTATAGCCTTGGGGGGAGGGGCTGGCCAACTTCGTCCGCCGGACTCGGAATGGGTCGATACATTGCGAGCGGCCTCTGCGTGCCAAAAATAGACCACGGGCACAGCCGCGCGCAAAAATAACCGACCGAAGGTCGGCGCGCCCAAACCCCCCAGCGGAAAAATGGCCAAAAAACGGGTGGGCTATAGCCTTGGGGGGAGGGGCTGCCAACTCCGTCCCCCGGACTCGGAATGGGGCGAGACTTTGCGAACGGCCTCCGCGTACCAAAAATAGGCCACGGACACAGCCGCGCTCAAAAATAACCTCCCGAAGGCTGGGGAGCGAAGTTCGTCCAGCGGAAAAATGGCCAAAAAACGGGTGGGCTATAGCCTTGGGGGGAGGGGCTGGCCCACTTCGTCCGCCGGACTCGGAATGGGGCAAGAGTTTGCGAGCAGCCTCCGCATGCCAAAAAATAGGCCGCGGGTACAGCCGCGCCCAAAAATAACCGCCCGAAGGCCGGCGCGCCCACACCCCCCAGCGGAAAAATGGCCAAAAAACGGGTGGGCTATAGCCTTGGGGGGAGGGGCTGGCCCACTTCGTCCGCCGGGCTCGGAATGGGCCGAGACTTTGCGAACGGCCTCCGTGTGTCAAAAATAGGCCGTGGTCACAGCCGCGCCCAAAAATAACCTCCCGAACTTGGGGCGCCAAGTTCGTCCAGCGGAAAAATGGCGAAAAAACGGGTGGGCTATAGCCTTGGGGGGAGGGGCCGGCCATCTTCGTCCGCCGGACTCGGAATGGGGCAAGACTTTGCGAGCAGCCTCCACGTGCCAAAAAATAGGCCGCCGGCACAGCCGCACCCAAAAATAACTGCCCGAAGGTCGGCGCGCCCAAACCACCCAGCGGAAAAATGGCGAAAAAACGGGTGGGCTATAGCCTTTGGGGGAGGGGCAGGCGAACTTCGTCCGCCGGACTCGGAATGGGGCAAGACTTTGCGAGCGGCCTCCACGTGCCAAAAAATAAGCCGCGGGTACAGCCGCGCCCAAAAATAACTGCCCGAGGGTCGGCGCGCCCAAACCCCCCAGCGGAAAAATGGCCAAAAAACGGGTGGGCTATAGCCTTGGGGGGAGGGGCTGGCTAACTTCGTCCGCCGGAATCGGAATGGGGCGAGAGTTTACGAGTGGCCTCCATGTGCCAAAAATAGGCTGCGGGCACAGCCGCACCCAAAAATAACCGCCCGAAGGCCGGGGCAACAAGTTCGTCCTGCGGAAAAATGGCCAAAAAACGGGTGGGCTATAGCCTTGGGGGGAGGGGCTGGCCCACTTCGTCTGCCGGACTCGGAATGGGGCAAGACTTTGCGAGCGGCCTCCGCGTGCTAAAAATAGGCCGCGGGCACAGCCGCGCCCAAAAATAACCTCCCGAAGGCCGAGGCGCCAAGTTCGTCCAGCGGAAAAATGGCCAAAAAACGGGTGGGCTATAGCCTTGGGGGGAGGGGCTGGCCAACTTCGTCCGCCGGACTCGGAATGGGTCGATACATTGCGAGCGGCCTCTGCGTGCCAAAAATAGACCACGGGCACAGCCGCGCGCAAAAATAACCGACCGAAGGTCGGCGCGCCCAAACCCCCCAGCGGAAAAATGGCCAAAAAACGGGTGGGCTATAGCCTTGGGGGGAGGGGCTGCCAACTCCGTCCCCCGGACTCGGAATGGGGCGAGACTTTGCGAACGGCCTCCGCGTACCAAAAATAGGCCACGGACACAGCCCCGCTCCAAAATAACCTCCCGAAGGCTGGGGAGCGAAGTTCGTCCAGCGGAAAAATGGCCAAAAAACGGGTGGGCTATAGCCTTGGGGGGAGGGGCTGGCCCACTTCGTCCGCCGGACTCGGAATGGGGCAAGAGTTTGCGAGCAGCCTCCGCATGCCAAAAAATAGGCCGCGGGTACAGCCGCGCCCAAAAATAACTGCCCGAAGGTCGGCGCGCCCAAACCCCCCAGCGGAAAAATGGCCAAAAAACGGGTGGGCTATAGCCTTGGGGGGAGGGGCTGGCCCACTTCGTCCGCCGGGCTCGGAATGGGCCGAGACTTTGCGAACGGCCTCCGTGTGTCAAAAATAGGCCGTGGTCACAGCCGCGCCCAAAAATAACCTCCCGAACTTGGGGCGCCAAGTTCGTCCAGCGGAAAAATGGCGAAAAAACGGGTGGGCTATAGCCTTGGGGGGAGGGGCCGGCCATCTTCGTCCGCCGGACTCGGAATAGGGCAAGACTTTGCGAGCGGCCTCCACGTGCCAAAAAATAGGCCGCCGGCACAGCCGCACCCAAAAATAACTGCCCGAAGGTCGGCGCGCCCAAACCACCCAGCGGAAAAATGGCGAAAAAACGGGTGGGCTATAGCCTTTGGGGGAGGGGCCGGCCGACTTCGTCCGCCGGACTCGGAATGGGGCAAGACTTTGCGAGTGGCCTCCGCATGCCAAAAAATAAGCCGCGGGTACAGCCGCGCCCAAAAATAACTGCCCGAGGGTCGGCGCGCCCAAACCCCCCAGCGGAAAAATGGCCAAAAAACGGGTGGGCTATAGCCTTGGGGGGAGGGGCTGGCCAACTTCGTCCGCCGGACTCGGAATGGGGCGAGAGTTTACGAGCGGCCTCCGCGTGCCAAAAATAGGCTGCGGGCACAGCCGCACCCCAAAATAACCGCCCGAAGGCCGGGGCAACAAGTTCGTCCAGCGGAAAAATGGCCAAAAAACGGGTGGGCTATAGCCTTGGGGGGAGGGGCTGGTCAACATCGTCCGCCGGACTCGGAATGGGGCGAGACTTTGCGAGCGGCCTCCGCGTGCCAAAAATAGGCCGTGGGCACAGCCGCGCCCAAAAATAACCCCCCAAAGGTCGGCGCGCCCAAACCCCCCAGCGGAAAAATGGCCAAGAAACGGGTGGGCTATAGCCTTGGGGGCAGGGGCTGGCCAACTTCGTCCGCCGGACTCGGAATGGGGTGAGACTTTGCAAGCGGCCTCCGCATGCTAAAAATTGGCCCCGGGCACAGCCGCGCCCAAAAATAGCCGCCCGAAGGCCGGGGCACCAAGTTCGTCCAGCGGAAAAATGGCAAACAAACGGGTGGGCTATAGCCTTGGGGGGAGGGGCTGGCCCACTTCGTCCGCCGGACTCGGAATGGGGCGCGACTTTGTGAGTCCAGCGTACGAAGTTGGCCAGCCCCACCCCCCTAGGCTATAGCCCACCCGTTTTTGTGGCCTTTTTCCGCTGGACGAACTTGCCGCCGCGGCCTTTGCGCGGGTATTTTTGGGCGCGGCTATGCCCGCGGCCTATTTTTGGCACATGGAGGCGCCTCGAAAGTCTCGCGCCATTCCGAGCCCGGCGGACGAAGTTGGCCAGCCCCACCCCCCAAGGCTGTAGCCCACCTTTTTTGTGGCCTTTTTCCGCGGCACGAACTTGGCGCCCCGGCCTTCGGGCGGTTATTTTTGTGTGCGGCTGAGCCCGTGGCCTTTTTTTGGCACACGGAGGCGCCTCTCAAAGTGTCGCGCAATTCCGAGTCCGGCGGACGAAGTTGGCCAGCCCCACCCCCCAAGGCTATAGCCCACCCGTTTTTGTGGCCTTTTTCCGCTGGACGAACTTTGCGCCCCGGCCTTCGTGCAGTTATTTTTGGGCGCGGCTGTGCCCGCAGCCTATTTTTGGCACACAGAGGCCCCTTGCAAAGTCTCACGCCATTCCGAGTCCGGCGGACGAAGTTTGCCGGCCCCACCACCCAAGGCTATAGCCCGCCCGTTTTTGTGGCCTTTTTTCGCTGGACAAACTTGGCGCCCCGGCCTTCAGGTGGTTTTTTTTGGGCGTGGCTGTGTCCGCGGCCTATTTTTGGCACAAGGAGGCACCTCGCAAAGTCTAGCGCCATTCCGAGTCCGGCGGACGAAGTTGGCCAGCCCCACCCCCCAAGGCTATAGCCCACCAGTTTTTGTGGCCTTTTTCCGCTGGACGAACTTGGCGGCCCGGCCTTCGGGCGATTATTTTTGGGCGCGGCTGTGTCCGCGGCCTATTTTTGGCACGCGGAGGCCGCTCGCAAAGTTCTTGCACCATTCCGAGTCCGGCGGACGAAGTTGGCCAGCCCCACCCCCCAAGGCTATAGCCCACCCGTTTTTGTGGCCTTTTTCCGCTGGACGAACTTGGCGCCCCGGCCTTCGGGTGGTTATTTTTGGGCGCGGCTGTGTCCGCGGCCTATTTTTGGCACGCGGAGGCCGCTCGCAAAGTTCTTGCACCATTCCGAGTCCGGCGGACGAAGTTGGCCAGCCCCACCCCCCAAGGCTATAGCCCACCCGTTTTTGTGGCCTTTTTCCGCTGGACGAACTTGGCGCCCCGTCTTCGGACGGGTATTTTTGGGCGTGGCTGTGCCTGCGGCCTATTTTTGGGACACGAAGGCGCCTCGAGTATTCTCGCGCCATTCCGAGTCCGGAGGACGAAGTTGGCCAGCCCCACCCCCCAAGGCTATAGCCCACCCGTTTTTGTGGCCTTTTTCCGCTGGACGAACTTGGCACCCCGACCTTCGGGCGGGTATTTTGGGCGCGGCTTTGCCCGCGGCCTATTTTTGGCACATGGAGGCAACTCACAAAGTCTCGCTCCATTCCGAGTCCGGCGGACGAAGTCGGCCAGCCCCACCCCCCAAGGCTATAGCCCACCCGTTTTTGTGGCCTATTTCCGCTGGACGAACTTGGCGCCCCGGCCTTCGGGCGGGTATTTTTGGGCGTGGCTGTGCCTTTGGCCTATTTTTGGAACACGGAGGCACCTCGCAAAGTCTCGCGCCATTCCGAGTCCGGCGGACGAAGTGGGCCAGCCCCTCCCCCCAAGGTTATAGCCCACCCGTTTTTTGGCCATTGTTCCGCTGGACGAACTTGGCGACCCGGCCTTCGGGCGGTTATTTTTGGGTACGGCTGTGTCCGCAGCCTATTTTTGGCTCGCGGAGGCCACTCGCAAAGTCTCGCCCCATTCCGAGTCCGGCGGACGAAGTTGGCCAGCCCCTCCCCCCAAGGCTATAGCCCACCCATTTTTTGGCCTTTTTCCGCTGGACGAACTTGGCGCCCCGGCCTTCGGGCAGTTATTTTTGGGCGCGGCTGTGCCTGCGGCCTATTTTTGCCACACGGAGGGCCCTCGCAAAGTCTCACGCTATTCCGAGTCCGGCGGACGAAGTGGGCCAGCCCCACCCCCCAAGGCTATAGCCCACCCGTTTTTGTGGCCTTTTCCGCTGGACGAACTTGGCGCCCCGGCCTTCGGACGGGTATTTTTGGGCGCGGCTGTGCCCGCGGCCTATTTTTGGCACACGGAGGCACCTCGCAATGTCTCGCGCCATTCCGAGTCCGGCGGACGAAGTCGGCCAGCCCCTCCCCCCAAGGCTATAGCCCACCCGGTTTTGTGGCCTTTTTCCGCTGGACGAACTTGGCACCCCGACCTTCGGGCGGGTATTTTTGGGCCCGGCTTTGGCCGCGGCCTATTTTTGGCACATGGAGGCAACTCACAAAGTCTCGCGCCATTCCGAGTCCGGCGGACGAAGTCGGCCAGCCCCACCCCCCAAGGCTATAGCCCACCCGTTTTTTGGTCATTTTTCCGCTGGACGAACTTGGCGCCCTGGCCTTCGGGCGGTTATTTTTGGGCGCGGCTGTGCCCGCGGCCTATTTTTGGCACGCGGAGGCCGCTCGCAAAGTCTCGCCCCATTACGAGTCCGGCTGACGAAGTCGGCCAGCACCTCCCCCCAAGGCTATAGCCCACCCGTTTTTTGGCCATTTTTCCGCTGGACGAACTTGGCGCCCCGGCCTTCGGGCGGTTATTTTTGGGCGCGGCTGTGCCCGCGGCCTATTTTTGGCATGCGGAGGCCGCTCGCAAAGTCTCACCCCATTCCGAGTCCGGCGGATGAAGTTGGCCACCCCCTCCCCCCAAGGCTATAGCCCACCCGTTTTGGCCATTTTTCCGCTGGGAGCTTTGGGCGCGCCGACCTGCGGGGGGTTATTTTTGGGCGAGGCTGTGCCCGCTGTCTATTTTTGGCACGCGGAGGCCGCTCGCAAAGTCTCGACCCATTCCGAGTCCGGCGGACGAAGTTGGCCACCCCCTCCCCCCAAGGCTATAGCCCACCCGTTTTTTGGCCATTTTTCCGCTGGTCGAACTTGGCGCCCCAGCCTTCGGGCGGTTATTTTTAGGCGCGGCTGTGCCCGCGACCTATTTTTGGCACGCGGAGGCCGCTCGCAAAGTCTCTCCCCATTCCGAGTCCGGCGGACGAAGTCGGCCAGGCCCTCCCCCCAAGGCTATAGCCCACCCATTTTTTGGCCATTTTCCCGCTGGGGGGTTTGGGCGCGCCGACCTTCGGGCGGTTATTTTTGGGCGCGGCTGTGCCCGTGGCCTATTTTTGGCACGCGGAAGCCGCTCGTAAAGTCTCGCCCCATTCCGAGCCCGGCGGACGAAGTTGGCCAGCTCCTCCCCCCAAGGCTATAGCCCACCCGTTTTTTGGCCATTTTTCCGCTGGGGGGTTTGGGCGCGCCGACCTTCGGGAGGTTATTTTTGGGCGCGGCTGTGCCCGCTGCCAATTTTTGGCACGCGGAGACTGCTCCCAATGTCTCGCCCAATTCCGAGTCCGGCGGACGAAGTCGGCCAGCCCCTCCCCCCAAGGCTATAGCCCACCCGTTTTTTGGCCATTTTTCCGCTGGGGGGTTGGGCGCGCCGACCTTCGGAGGGTTATTTTTGGGCGCGGCAGTGCCCGCGGCCTATTTTGGGCACGCGGAGGCCGCTCGCAAAGGCTCGCCCCATTCCTAGTCCGGTGGACGAAGTTGGCCAGCCCTACCCCCAAGGCTATAGCCCACCCGTTTTTTGGCCATTTTTCCGCTGGACGAACTTGGCGCCCTGGCCTTTGGGTGGTTATTTTTGGGCGCGGCTGTGCCCGCGGCTTATTTTTGGCACGCGGAGGCCGCTCGCAAAGTCTCCCCACATTCCAAGCCCGGCGGACGAAGTTGGCCAGCCCCTCCCCCCAAGGCTATAGCCCACCCGTTTTTTGGCCATTTTTCCGCTAAGGGGTTTGGGCGCGCCGACCTTCGGGGGGTTATTTTTGGACGCGGCTGTGGCCGCGGCCTATTTTTGGCACGAGGAGGCTGCTCGCAAAGTCTCGCCCAATTCCGAGTCCGGCGGACGAAGTCGGCCAGCCCCTCCCCCCAAGGCTATAGCCCACCCGTTTTTTGGCCATTTTTCCGCTGGGGGTTTGGGAGCGCCGACCTTCGGGGGGTTATTTTTGGGCGCGGCTGTGCCCGCGTCCTATTTTTGGCAAACGGAGGCCGCTCGCAAAGTCTCGCCCCATTCCAAGTCTGGCGGACGAAGTTGGCCAGCCCAACCCCCCAAGGCTATAGCCCACCCGTTTTTGTGGCCTTTTTCCGCTGGACGAACTTGGCGCCCCGGCCTTCGGGCGGTTATTTTTGGGCGAGGCTGTGTCCGCGGCCTATTTTTAGTACACGGAGGCCCCTCGCAAAGTCTCGCGCCATTCCGAGTCCGGCGGACGAAGTTGGCCAGCCCCACCACCCAAGGCTATAGCCCACCCGTTTTTGTGGCCTTTTTCCGCTGGACGAACTTGGCGCCCCCGCCTTCGGGCAGTTATTTTTGGGAGCGGCTGTGCCCGTGGCCTATTGTTTGCACACGGAGGCCCCTCGCAAAGTCTCGCGCCATTCCGAGTCCGGCGGACGAAGTGGGCCAGCCCCACCCCCAAAGGCTATAGCCCACCTGTTTTTGTGTCCTTTTTCCGCTGGACGAACTTGGCGCCCCGGCCTTCGGGCAGTTATTTTTGGGAGCGGCTGTGTCCGCGGCTGATTTTTGGCACACGGAGGCCCCTCGCAAAGTGTCGCGCCAGTCCGAGTCCGGCGGACGAAGTGGGCCAGCCCCACCCCCCAAGGCTATAGCCCACCCGTTTTTGTGCCCTTTTTCCGCTGGACGAATTGGCGCCCCGGCCTTCGTACGGTTATTTTTGGGCGCGGCTGCGTCTGCCGCCTATTGTTGGCACACGGAGGCCCCTCGCAAAGTCTCGCGCCATTCCGAGTCCGGCGGACGAAGTTGGCCAGCCCCACCCCCCAAGGCCATATCCCACCCGTTTTTGTGGCCTTTTTCCGCTGGACGAACTTGGCGCCCCGGCCTTCGGGTGGTTATTTTTGGGCGTGGCTGTGGCCGGGGCCGAGTTTTAGCACACGGAGGCCCCTCGCAAAGTCTCGCGCTATTCCGAGTCCGGCAGACGAAGTTGGCCAGCCCCACCCCCAAGGCTATAGCCCACCCGATTTTGTGGCCTTTTTCCGCTGGACGAACTTGGCGCCCCGGCCTTCGGGCGGTTTTTTTTTTGCTATGGCTGTGCACTCCGCCTATTTTTGGCACACGGAGGTCCCTCGCAAAGTCTCGCGCCATTCCGAGTCCGGCGGACGAAGTTGGCCAGCCCCACCCCGCAAGGCCATAGCCCACCCGTTTTTGTGGCCTTTTTGCGCTGGACGAACTTGGCGCCCCGGCCTTCGGGCGGTTATTTTTGGGCGCGGCTGTGCCCGCGGCCTATTTTTGCACGTGGAGGCCACTCGTCCGCCGGACTCGGAATGGGGCGAGACTTTGCGAGCGGCCTCCGCGTGCCAAAAATAGGCAGCGGGCACAGCCGCGCCCAAAAATAACCCCCCGAAGGTCGGCGTGCCCAAACCCCCCAGCGGAAAAATGGCCAAAAAACGGGTGGCGCTATAGCCTTGGGGGGAGGGGCTGGCCAACTTCGTCCGCCGGACTCGGAATGGGTCGAGACTTTGCGAGG
This sequence comes from Citrus sp. QX-2021, assembly GCA_030444885.1. Lineage (NCBI taxonomy): Eukaryota > Viridiplantae > Streptophyta > Magnoliopsida > Sapindales > Rutaceae > Citrus > Citrus sp. QX-2021. Next base: position 680,323 of record CM059829.1, read on the forward strand.
GGCCTCCGTGTTCCAAAAATAGGCCGCGGGCACAGCCGCGTCCAAAAATAACCGCCCGAAGGCCTGGGCGCCAAGTTCGTCCAGTGGAAAAAGGCCACAAAAATGGGTGGGCTATAGCCTTGGGGGGTGGGGCTGGCCAACTTGGTCCGCAGGACTCGGAATGGCGCGAGACTTTGCGAGGGGCCTCCATGTGCTAAAAATAGGACGCGGGCACAGCCGCGCCCAAAAATAACAGCCCGAAGGCCAGGGCGCCAAGTTCGTCCAGCAGAAAAAGGCCACAAAAAACGGGTAGGCTATAGCCTTGGGGGGAGCGGCTGGCCAACTTCGTCCGCCGGACTCGGAATTGCGCGAGATTTTGTGAGGGGCCTCCGTGTGCCAAAAATAGGCCGCAGGCACAGCCGCGCCCAAAAATAACCGCCCGACGGCCTGGGCGCCAAGTTCGTCCAGCGGAAAAAGGCCACAAAAATGGGTGGGCTATAGCCTTGGGGGGTGGGGCTGGCCAACTTCGTCCGCCGGACTCGGAATGGCGCGAGACTTTGCAAGGGGCCTCGATGTGCTAAAAATAGGACGCGGGCACAGCCGCGCCGAAAAATAACAGCCCGAAGGCCAGGGCGCCAAGTTCGTCCAGCAGAAAAAGGCCACAAATAACGGGTGGGCTATAGCCTTGGGGGGAGCGGCTGGCCAACTTCGTCCGCCGGACTCGGAATTGCGCGAGATTTTGTGAGGGGCCTCCGTGTGCCAAAAATAGGCCGCGGGCACAGCCGCGCCCAAAAATAACCGCCCGACGGCCTGGGCGCCAAGTTCGTCCAGCGGAAAAAGGCCACAAAAATGGGTGGGCTATAGCCTTGGGGGGTGGGGCTGGCCAACTTCGTCCGCCGGACTCGGAATGGCGCGAGACTTTGCGAGGGGCCTCCGTGTGCCAAAAATAGGCTACGGTCAGAGCCGCGCCCAAAAATAACCGCCCGAAGGCCGGGCCGCCAAGTTCGTCCAGCGGAAAAAGGCGACAAAAACGGGTGGGCTATAGCCTTGGGGGGAGGCGCTGGCCAACTTCTTCCGCCGGACTCGGAATGGGGCGAGACTTTGCGAGCGGACTCCGCATGCCAAAAATAGGTCGTGGGCACAGCCGCGTCTAAAAATAACCTCCCGAAGGCCGGGGCGCCAAGTTCGTCCAGCGGAAAAATGGCCAAAAAACGGGTGGGCTATAGCCTTGGGGGGAGGGGCTGGCCAACTTCGTCCGCCGGACTCGGAATGGGGCGAGACTTTGCGAGTGGCCTCCGCGTGCCAAAAATAGGCCGCGCGCAAAGCCACACCCAAAAATAACCCCCCGAAGGCCGGGGAGTCAAGTTCGTCCAGCGGAAAAATGGCCAAAAAACGGGTGGGCTATAGCGTTGGGGGGAGGGGCTGGCCCACTTCGTCGGCCGGACTCGGAATGGTACGAGACTTTGCGAGGCGCCTCCGTGTGCCAAAAATAGTCCGCGGGCACAGCCGCGCCCGAAAATACCCACCCGATGGCCGCGGCGCCAAGTTCGTCCAGCGGAAAAAGGCCACAAAAAAGGGTGGGCTACAGCCTTGGGGGGTGGGGCTGGGCAACTTCGTCCGCCGGGCTCGGAATGGCGCGAGACTTTGCGAGGCGCCTCCATGTGCCAAAAATAGGCCGCGGGCATAGCCGCGCCCAAAAATACCCGCGCAAAGGCCTCGGCGGCAAGTTCGTCCAGCGGAAAAAGGCCACAAAAACGGGTGGGCTATAGCCTAGGGGGGTGGGGCTGGCCGACTTCGTCCGCCGGACTCGGAATGGCGCGAGACATTGCGAGACGCCTCTGTGTGCCAAAAATAGGCCGCGGGTACAGCGGCGCCCAAAAATACCCGCCCGAAGGCCGCGGCGCCAAGTTCGACCTGCGGAAAAAGGCCACAAAAACGGGTGGGCTATAGCCTTGGGGGGTGGGGCTGGCCAACTTCGTCCGCCGGACTCGGAATGGCGCGAGACTTTTCGAGGGGCCTCCGTGTGCCAAAAATAGGCCGCGGACACAGCCGCGCCCAAAAACACCCGACCGAAGGCCGCGGCGCCAATTTCGTCCAGCGGAAAAAGGCCACAAAAATGGGTGGGCTATAGCCTTGGGGGGTGGGGCTGGCCAACTTCGTCCGCCGGACTCGGAATGGCGTGAGACTTTGCGAGGCACCTCCGTGTGCCAAAAATAGGCGGCGGGCACAGCCGCGCCCAAATATACCCGTACGAAGGCCGCGGCGCCAAGTTCGTCCAGCGGAAAAAGGCCACAAAAACGGGTGGGCTGTAGCCTTGGGGGGTGGGGCTGGCCAACTTCGTCCGCCGGACTCGGAATGGCGCGAGACTTTTCGAGGCGCCTCCGTGTGCCAAAAATAGGCCGCGGGCACAGCCGCGCCCAAAAATACCCGCCCGAAGGCCGCGGCGCCAAGTTCGACCAGCGGAAAAAGGCCACAAAAACGGGTGGGCTATAGCCTTGGGGGGTGGCGCTGGCCCACTTCGTCGGCCGGACTCGGAATGGTGCGAGACTTTGCGAGGCGCCTCCGTGTGCCAAAAATAGTCCGCGGGCACAGCCGCGCCCGAAAATACCCACCCGATGGCCGCGATGCCAAGTTCGTCCAGCGGAAAAAGGCCACAAAAACGGGTGGGCTATAGCCTTGGGGGGTGGGGCTGGCCAAGTTCGTCCGCCGGACTCGGAATGGCGCGAGACGTTGCGAGGCGCCTCCGTGTGCCAAAAATAGGCCGCGGGTACAGCGGCCCCCAAAAATACCCGCCCGAAGGCCGCGGCGCCAAGTTCGACCAGCGGAAAAAGACCACAAAAACGGGTGGGCTATAGCTATGGGGGGTGGCGCTGGCCGACTTCGTCCGCCAGACTCGGAATGGCGCGAGACTTTGCGAGGCACCTCCGTGTGCCAAAAATAGGTCGCGGGCACAGCCGCGCCCAAAAATACCCGCCCGAAGGCCGCGGCGCCAAGTTCGACCAGCGGAAAAAGACCACAAAAACGGGTGGGCTATAGCCTTGGGGGGTGGCGCTGGCCGACTTCGTCCGCCGGACTCGGAATGGCGCGAGACTTTTCGAGGCGCCTCCGTGTGCCAAAAATAGGCGGCGGGCACAGCCGCGCCCAAATATACCCGCACGAAGGCCGCGGCGCCAAGTTCGTCCAGCGGAAAAAGGCCACAAAAACGGGTGGGCTATAGCCTTGGGGGGTGGGGCTGGCCAACTTCGTCCGCCGGACTCGGAATGGCGCGAGACTTTTCGAGGCGCCTCCGTGTGCCAAAAATAGGCCGCGGGCACAGCCGCGCCCAAATATACCCGCACGAAGGCTGCGGCGCCAAGTTCGTCCAGCGGAAAAAGGCCACAAAAACGGGTGGGCTATAGCCTTGGGGGGTGGGGCTGGCCAACTTCGTCCGCCGGACTCGGAATGGCGCGAGACTTTTCGAGGCGCCTCCGTGTGCCAAAAATAGGCCGCGGGCACAGCCGCGCCCAAAAATACCCGTCCGAAGGCCGCGGCGCCAAGTTCGACCAGCGGAAAAAGGCCACAAAAACGGGTGGGCTATAACTTGGGGGGTGGCGCTGGCCAACTTCGTCCGCAGGACTCGGAATGGCGTGAGATTTTGTGAGGCACCTCCGTGGACAAAAATAGGCCGCAGGCCCAGCCGCGCCCAAAAATACCCGCCCGAAGGCCGCGGCGCCAAGTTCGTCCAGCGGAAAAAGGCCACAAAAACGGGTGGGCTACAGCCTTGGGGGGTGGGGCTGGCCAACTTCGTCCGCCGGGCTCGGAATGGCGCGAGACTTTGCGAGGCGCCTCCATGTGCCAAAAATAGGCCGCGGGTATAGCCGCGCCCAAAAATACCCGCGCAAAGGCCGCGGCGGCAAGTTCGTCCAGCGGAAAAAGGCCACAAAAACGGGTGGGCTATAGCCTTGGGGGGTGGGGCTGGCCAACTTCGTCCGCCGGACTCGGAATGGCGCGAGACTTTGCGAGCGGCCTCCGTGTTCCAAAAATAGGCCCCGGGCACAGCCGCGCCCCAAAATAACCACCCGAAGGCCGGGGCGCCAAGTTCGTCCAGCGGAAAAAGGCCACAAAAACGGGTGGGCTAAAGCCTTGGGGGGTGGGGCTGGCCAACTTCGTCCACCGGACACAGAACGGCGTGATACTTTGCAAGGCGCCTCCGTGTGCCAAAAATAGGTCGCGGGCACAGCCGCGCCCAAAAATACCCGCCTGAAGGCCGCGACGCCAAGTTCGTCCAGCGGAAAAAGGCTACAAAAACGGGTGGGATATAGCCTTGGGGGGTCGGGCTGGCCAACTTCGTCCGCAGGACTCGGAATGGCGCGAGAGTTTGCGAGGCGCCTCCGTGGCCAAAAATAGGCCGCAGGCACAGCCGCGCCCAAAAATACCCGCCCGAAGGCCGCGGCACCAAGTTCGTCCAGCGGAAAAAGGCCACAAAAACGGGTGGGCTATAGGCTTGGGGGGTGGGGCTGGCCAACTTCGTCCGCCGGACTCGGAATGTCACGAGACTTTGCGAGGCACCTCCGTGTGCCAAAAATAGGCCGCGGTTACAGCCGCACCCAAAAATACCCGCCCGAAGGCCGCGGCGCCAAGTTCGTCCAGCGGAAAAAGGCCACAAAAACGGGTGGGCTATAGCCTTGGGGGGTGGGGCTGGCCAAGTTCGTCCGCCGGACTCGGAATGGCGCGAGACGTTGCGAGACGCCTCCGTGTGCCAAAAATAGGCCGCGGGTACAGCGGCGCCCAAAAATACCCGCCCGAAGGCCGCGGCGCCAAGTTCGACCTGCGGAAAAAGGTCACAAAAACGGGTGGGCTATAGCCTTGGGGGGTGGCGCTGGCCCACTTCGTCGGCCGGACTCGGAATGGTACGAGACTTTGCGAGGCGCATCCGTGTGCCAAAAATAGTCCGCGGGCACAGCCGCGCCCGAAAATACCCACCCGAAGGCCGGGGCGCCAAGTTCGTCCAGCGGAAAAAGGCCACAAAAACGGGTGGGCTAAAGCCTTGGGGGGTGGGGCTGGCCAACTTCGTCCACCGGACACGGAACGGCGCGAGACTTTACGAGGCGCCTCCGTGTGCCAAAAATAGGTCGCGGGCACAGCCGCGCCCAAAAATACCCGCCTCAAGGCCGCGACGCCAAGTTCGTCCAGCGGAAAAAGGCTACAAAAACGGGTGGGATATAGCCTTGGGGGGTCGGGCTGGCCAACTTTGTCCGCAGGACTCGGAATGGCGCGAGATTTTTCGAGGTGCCTCCGTGGCCAAAAATAGGCCGCAGGCACAGCCGCTCCCAAAAATACCCGCCCGAAGGCCGCGGCACCAAGTTCGTCCAGCGGAAAAAGGCCACAAAAACGGGTGGGCTATAGGCTTGGGGGGTGGGGCTGGCCAACTTCGTCCGCCGGACTCGTAATGTCACGAGACTTTGCGAGGCACCTCCGTGTGCCAAAAATAGGCCGCGGTTACAGCCGCGTCCAAAAATACCCGCCCGAAGGCCGCGGCGCCAAGTTCGTCCAGCGGAAAAAGGCCACAAAAACGGGTGGGCTATAGCCTTGGGGGGTGGGGCTGGCCAAGTTCGTCCGCCGGACTCGGAATGGCGCGAGACGTTGCGAGACGCCTCCGTGTGCCAAAAATAGGCCGCGGGTACAGCGGCGCCCAAAAATACCCGCCCGAAGGCCGCGGCGCCAAGTTCGACCTGCGGAAAAAGGTCACAAAAACGGGTGGGCTATAGCCTTGGGGGGTGGCGCTGGCCCACTTCATCGGCCGGACTCGGAATGGTACGAGACTTTGCGAGGCGCCTCCGTGTGCCAAAAATAGTCCGCGGGCACAGCCGCGCCCGAAAATACCCACCCGAAGGCCGGGGCGCCAAGTTCGTCCAGCGGAAAAAGGCCACAAAAACGGGTGGGCTAAAGCCTTGGGGGGTGGGGCTGGCCAACTTCGTCCTCCGGACACGGAACGGCGCGAGACTTTACGAGGCGCCTCCGTGTGCCAAAAATAGGTCGCGGGCACAGCCGCGCCCAAAAATACCCGCCCGAAGGCCGCGGCGCCAAGTTCGACCTGCGGAAAAAGGTCACAAAAACGGGTGGGCTATAGCCTTGGGGGGTGGCGCTGGCCGACTTCGTCCGCCAGACTCGGAATGGCGCGAGACTTTGCGAGGCACCTCCGTGTGCCATAAATAGGATGCGGGCACAGCAGTGCCCAAAAATACCAGCCCGAAGGCCGCGGCGCCAAGTTCGTCCAGCGGGAAAAGGTCACAAAAACGGGTGTGCTATAGCCTTGGGGGGTGGCGCTGGCCAACTTCGTTCGCCGGACTCGGAATGACGCAAGACTTTGCGAGCGGCCTCCGTGTACCAAAAATAGGCCCCGGGCACAGCCGCGCCCAAAAATACCCGCCCGAAGGCCGCGGCGCCAAGTTCGTCCAGCGGAAAAAAGGCCACAAAAACGGGTGTCTATAGCCTTGGGGGGAGGGGCTGGCCAACTTCGTCCGCCGGACTCGGAATGGGGCGAGACTTTGCGAGCAGCCTCTGCGTGCCAAAAATAGGCCACGGGCACAGCCGTACCCAAAAATAAACGGCCGAAGTTCGGCGCGCCCAAACCCCCAGCGGAAAAATGGCCAAAAAACGGGTGGGCTATAGCCTTGGGGGGAGGGGCTAGCCCACTTCGTCCGCCGGACTCGGAATGGGGCGAGACTTTGCGAGCGGCCTCCGCGTGCCAAAGATAGGCTGCAAGCACAGCCGCGCCCAAAAATAACCCCCCGAAGGCCGGGGCGCCAGGTTCGTCCAGCGGAAAAATGGCCAAAAAACGGGTGGGCTATAGCCTTGGGGGGAGGGGCTGGGCAACTTCGTCCACCGGACACGGAATGGGGCGAGACTTTGCGAGCATCCTCCGCATGCTAAAAATAGGCTGCGGGCACGGCCGCACCCAAAAATAACAGCCCGACGGTCGGGGCGCCAAGTTCGTCCAGCGGAAAAATGGCCAAAAAACGGGTGGGCTATTGCCTTGGGGGGAGGGGCTGGCCCACTTCGTCCGCCGTACTCGGAATGGGGCGAGACTTTGCGAGCGGCCTCTGCGTACCAAAAATAGGCCGTGGGCACAGCCGCGCCCAAAAATAACCCCCCGAAGGCCGGGGCGCCAAGTTCGTCCAGCGGAAAAATGGCCAAGAAACGGGTGGGCTATAACCTTGGGGGGAGGGGCTGGCCGACTTCGTCCGCCGGACTCGGAATGGGGCGAGACTTTGCGAGCAGCCTCCGCGTGCCAAAAACAGGCAGCGGCCACAGCCACGCTCAAAAATAACCAGCCGAAGGCCGGGGCGCCAAGTTCGTCCAGCGGAAAAATGGCCAAAAAACGGGTGGGCTATAGCCTTGGGGGGAGGGGCTGGGCAACTTCGTCCGCCGGACTCGGAATGGGGCGAGACTTTGCGAGCGGCCTCCGTGTACCAGAAATAGGCCACGGCCACAGTTGGACTCAAAAATAACAGCCCGAAGGCCGGGACGCCACGTTCGTCCAGCGGAAATATGGCCAAAAAACGGGTGGGCTATAGCCTTGGGGGGAGGGGCTGGCCAACTTCGTCCGCCGGACTCGGAATGGGGCGAGACTTTGCGAGCAGCCTCTGCGTGCCAAAAATAGGCCACGGGCACAGCCGTACCCAAAAATAAACGGCCGAAGTTCGGCGCGCCCAAACCCCCAGCGGAAAAATGGCCAAAAAACGGGTGGGCTATAGCCTTGGGGGGAGGGGCTAGCCCACTTCGTCCGCCGGACTCGGAATGGGGCGAGACTTTGCGAGCAGCCTCCGCGTGCCAAAGATAGGCTGCAAGCACAGCCGCGCCCAAAAATAACCCCCCGAAGGCCGGGGCGCCAGGTTCGTCCAGCGGAAAAATGGCCAAAAAACGGGTGGGCTATTGCCTTGGGGGGAGGGGCTGGCCCACTTCGTCCGCCGTACTCGGAATGGGGCGAGACATTGCGAGCGGCCTCTGCGTACCAAAAATAGGCCGTGGGCACAGCCGCGCCCAAAAAAAACCCCCCGAAGGCCGGGGCGCCAAGTTCGTCCAGCGGAAAAATGGCCAAAAAACGGGTGGGCTATAGCCTTGGGGGGAGGGGCTGGCCGACTTCGTCCGCCGGACTCGGAATGGGGCGAGACTTTGCGAGCAGCCTCCGCGTGCCAAAAACAGGCAGCGGCCACAGCCACGCCCAAAAATAACCAGCCGAAGGCCGGGGCGCCAAGTTCGTCCAGCGGAAAAATGGCCAAAAAACGGGTGGGCTATAGCCTTGGGGGGAGGGGCTGGGCAACTTCGTCCGCCGGACTCGGAATGCGGCAAGACTTTACGAGCGGCCTCCGCGTACCAAAAATAGGCCGCGGGCACAGCCACGCCCAAAAATAACCCCCCGAAGGTCGTTGCGCCCAAACCCCCCAGCGGAAAAATGGCCAAAAAACGGGTGGGCTATAGCCTTGGGGGGAGCGGCTGGCCAACTTCGTCCGCCGGACTCGGAATGGGGCGAGACTTTGTGAGCGGCCTCCGCGTGCCAAAAATAGGCCGTGGGCACAGCCGCGCCCAAAAATAACCGCCCGAAGGTCGGCTCGCCCAAACCACCCTGCGGAAAAATGGCCAAAAACGGGTGGGCTATAGCCTTGGGGGGAGGGGCTGGCCAACTTCGTCCGCCGGACTCGGAATGGGGCGAGACTTTGTAAGCGGCCTCCGCGTTCCAAAAATAGGCCGTGGGCACAGCCGCGCCCAAAAATAACTGCCCGAAGGTCGGTGCGCCCAAATCCCCCAGCGGAAAAATGGCCAACAAACGGGTGGGCTATAGCCTTGGGGGGAGGGGCTGGCCAACTTCGTCCACCGGAGTCAGAATCGGGCGAGACTTTGCGAGCGGCCTCCGCGTGCCTAAAATATGCCCCGGGCACAGCCGCCCCCAAAAATAACTGCCAGAAGGCCGGGGCGCCAAGTTCGTCCAGCGGAAAAATGGCCAAAAAACGGGTGGGCTATAGCCTTGGGGGGAGGGGCCGGCCAACCTCGTCCGCCGGGCTCGGAATTGGGTGAGACTTTGCGAGCGGCCTCTGTGTGCCAAAAATAGGCCACGGGCACAGCCTCGCCCAAAAATAACCGCCCGAAGGTCGGCGCGCCCAAACCCCCCAGCGGAAAAATGGCCAAGAAACGGGTGGGCTATAGCCTTGGGGGGAGGGGCTGGCCAACTTCGTCCGCAGGACTCAGAATAGGCCGATGGCACAGCCGCGCCCAAAAATAAATGCCCGAAGGCCAGGGCGCCAAGCTCGTCCAGCGGAAAAATGGCCAAAAAAAGGGTGGGCTATAGCCTTGGGGGGAGGGGCTGGCCAACTGCGTCCGCCGGACTCGGAATGGGGCGAGACTTTGTAAGCGGACTCCGTGTTCCAAACATAGGCTGCGGGCACAGCCGCGCCCAAAAATAACCGCCCGAACTTCGGCGCGCCCAAACCCCCCAGCGGAAAAATGGCCAAAAAACGGGTGGGCTATAGCCTTGGGGGGAGGGGCTGGCAACTTCGTCCGCCGGACTCGGAATGGGGCGAGACTTAGCGAGCGGCCTCCGTATGCCAAAAATAGGCCGCGGGTACAGCCGCTCCCAAAAATAACCGACCGATGGCGGGGTGCCATGTTCGTCCAGTGGAAAAATGGCGAAAAAACGGGTGGGCTATAGCCTTGGGGGGAGGGGCTGGCCAACTTCGTCCGCCGGGCTCGGAATGGGGCGAGACTTTGCGAGCGGCCTCCGTGTGCCAAAAATAGGCTACGGGCACAGCCTCGCCCAAATATAACCGCCCGAACGCCGGGGCGGCAAGTTCGTCCAGTGGAAAAATGGCCAAAAAACGGGTGGGCTATAGCCTTGGCGGGAGGGGCTGGCCCACTTCGTCCGCCGGACTCGGAATGGGGCGAGAATTTGCGAGCGGCCTCCGCGTACCAAAAATAGGCTGTGGGCACAGCCGCGCCCAAAAATAACCGACCGATGGCCGGGGCGCCAAGTTCGTCCAGCGGAAAAATGGCCAAAAAATGGGTGGGCTATAGCCTTTGGGGGAGGGGCTGGCCCACTTCGTCCGCCGGACTCGGAATGGGGCGAGACTTTGCGAGCGGCCTCCGCGTACCAAAAATAGGCTGTGGGCACAGCCGCGCCCAAAAATAACCGACCGATGGCCGAGGCGCCAAGTTCGTCCAGCGGAAAAATGGATAAAAAACGGGTGGGCTATAGCCTTGGGGGGAGGGGCTGGCCAACTTCGTCCTCCGGACTCGGAATGGGGCGAGACTTTGCGAGCGGCCTCCACGTGCCAAAAATAGGCCGCGGGCACAGCCGCCCCCAAAAATAACCACCCTAAGGCCGGGTCGCCAAGTTCGTCCAGCAGAAAAATGGCCAAAAAACGGGTGGGCTATAGCCTTGGGGGGAAGGGCTGGCCAACTTCGTCCGCCGTACTCGGAATGGGGCGAGACTTTGCGAGCGGCCTCCGCGTGCCAAAAATAGGCCGCGGGCACAGCCGCGCCCAAAAATAACTGCCTGAAGTCCGGGGCGCCAAGCTCGTCCAGCGGAAAAAGGCCACAAAAACGGGTGGGCTATAGCCTTGGGGGGTGGGGCTGGCCAATTTCATCCGCCGGACTCAGAATGGCACGAGACTTTCCGAGGTGCCTCCGTGTGCCAAAAATAGGCCGCTGGCACAGCCGCACCCAAAAATAACCGCCCGAAGGCCGGGGCGCCAAGTTCATCCAGCGGAAAAAGGCCACAAAAACGGGTGGGCTATAGCCTTGGGGGGTGTCGCTGGCCAACTTCGTCCACCGGACTCGGAATGGTACGAGACTTTGCAAGGCGCCTCCGTGCACCAAAAATAGCCTGCGGACACCGCCGCGCCCAAAAATACCCGCCCGAAGGCCGGGGCGCCAAGTTCGTCCAGCGGAAAAAGGCCACAAAAACGGGTGGGCTATAGCCTTGGGGGGTGGGGCTGGCCAACTTCGTCCGCCGGACTCGGAATGGCACGAGACTTTGCAAGGCACCTCCGTGCACCAAAAATAGCCTGCGGACACCGCCGCGCCTAAAAATACCCGCCCGAAGGCCGGGGCGCCAAGTTCGTCCAGCGGAAAAAGGCCACAAAAACGGGTGGGCTATAGCCTTGGGGGGTGGGGCTGGCCAACTTCGTCCGCCGGACTCGGAATGGCGCAAGACTTTCCAAGGCACCTCCGTGTGCCAAAAATTGGCCATGGCCACAACTGCGCCCAAAAATACCCGCCCGAAGGCCAAGGAGCCAAGTTCGTCCAGCGGAAAAAGGCCACAAAAACGGGTGGGCTATAGCCTTGGGGGGTGGGGCTGGCCAACTTCGTCCGCCGGACTCGGAATGCCGTGAGACTTTGCGAGTCGCCTCCGTGTACCAAAAATAGGCCGGCGGCACAGCCGCTCCCAAAAATACCCTCCCGAAGGCCGGGGCGCCAAGTTCGTCCAGCGGAAAAAGGCCACAAAAACGGGTGGGCTATACCTTGGGGGGTGGGGCTGGCCAACTTCGTCCGCCGGACTCGGAATGGCGCGAGACTTTGCGAGGCACCTCCGTGTGCCAAAAATAGGCCGCGGGCACAGCCGCGCCCAAAACTACCCGCCCGAAGGCCGGGGCGCCAAGTTCGTCCAGTGGAAAAAGGCCACAAAAACGGGTGGGCTATAGCCTTGGGGGGTGGGGCTGGCCAACTTCGTCCGCCGGACTCGGAATGGGGCGAGACTTTGCGAACGGCCTCCGCGTGCCAAAAATAGGCCGCGGGCACAGCCGCGCCCAAAAATAACTGCCCGAAGTCCGGGGCGCCAAGCTCGTCCAGCGGAAAAAGGCCACAAAAACGGGTGGGCTATAGCCTTGGGGGGTGGGGCTGGCCAATTTCGTCCGCCGGACTCAGAATGGCACGAGACTTTCCGAGGCACCTCCGTGTGCCAAAAATAGGCCGCTGGCACAGCCGCACCCAAAAATAACCGCCCGAAGGCCGGGTGCCAAGTTCATCCAGCGGAAAAAGGCCACAAAAACGGGTGGGCTATAGCCTTGGGGGGTGTCGCTGGCCAACTTCGTCCGCCGGACTCGGAATGCCGCGAGACTTTACGAGATGCCTCCGTGTACCAAAAATAGGCCGGCGGCACAGCCGCTCCCAAAAATACCCTCCCGAAGGCCGGGGCGCCTAGTTCGTCCAGCGGAAAAAGGCTACAAAAACGGGTGGGTTATAGCCTTGGGGGGTGGGGCTGGCCAACTTCGTCCGCCGGACTCGGAATGGCGCAAGACTTTCCAAGGCACCTCCGTGTGCCAAAAATAGGCCATGGCCACAACTGCGCCCAAAAATACCCGCCCGAAGGCCAAGGCGCCAAGTTCGTCCAGCGGAAAAAGGACACAAAAACGGGTGGGCTATAGCCTTGGGGGGAGGGGCTGGCCAACTTCGTCCGCCGGACTCGGAATGGGGCGAGACTTTGTGAGCGGCCTCCGCATGCCGAAAATAGGCCGCGGGCACAACAGCGCCCAAAAATAACCCCCCGAAGGTCGGGGCGCCCAAACCCCCCAGCGGAAAAATGGCCAAAAAACGGGTGGGTTATAGACTTGGGGGTCGGGGCTGGCCGACTTCGTCCGCCGGACTCGGAATGGGGCGAGACTTTGCGAGCGACCTCCACGTGCCAAAAACAGGCCGCGGGCACAGCCGCACCCAAAAATAGCCCCCCGAAGGTCGGCGCGCCCAAACCCCCCAGCGGAAAAATGGCCAAAAAACGGGTGGGCTATAGCCTTGGGGGGAGGGGCTTGCCAACTTCGTCCGCCGGACTCGGAATGGGGCTAGACTTTTTGAGCGGCCTCCGCGTGACAAAAATAGGCCGCGGGCACAGCCGCGCCCAAAAATAACCCCCCAAAGGTCGGCGCGTCCAAACCCCCCAGCGGAAAAATGACCAAAAAACGGGTGGGCTATAGCCTTGGGAGGAGGGGCTGCCCATCTTCGTCCGCCGGACTCGGAATGGGGCGAGACATTGCGAGCGGCCTCCACGTGCCAAAAATAGGCAGCGGGCACAGCCGCGCCCAAAAATAACCGCCCGAAGCCCGGGGCGACAAGTTCGTCCAGCGGAAAAATGGCCAAAAAACGGGTGGGCTATAGCCTTGGGGGGAGGGGCTGGCCAACTTGTCCGCCGGACTCGGAATGGGGTGATACTTTACGAGCGGCCTCCGCGTACCAAAAATAGGTCGCGGGCACAGCCGCGCCCAAAAATAACCGCCCGAAGGCCGGGGCGCCAAGTTCGTCCAGCGGAAAAATGGCCAAAAAACGGGCGGGCTATAGCCTTGGGGGGAGGGGCTGGCCAACTTCGTCCGCCGGACTCGGAATGGGGCGAGACTTTGCGAGCGGCCTCCGTGTGCCGAAAATAGGGCACGGTCACAACCGCGCCATAAAATAACCCCCCGAAGGTCGGCACGCCCAAACCCCCCAGCTGAAAAATGGCCAAAAAACAGGTGGGCTATATCCTTGGGCGGAGGGGCTGGCCAACTTCGTCCGCCGGACTCGGAATGGGGCGAGACTTTGGGAACGGCCTCCTCGTGCTAAAAATAGGCCGCGGGTACAGCGGCGCCCAAAAATAACTTCCCGAAGGTCGGCGCGCCCAAACCCCCCAGCGGAAAAATGGCCAGAAAACGGGTGGTCTATAGCCTTGGGGGGAGGGGCTGGCCGCCTTCGTCCGCCGGACTTGGAATGGGGCGAGACTTTGCGAGCGGCCCCCGCGTGCCAAAAATAGTCCGCGGACACAGCCGCGCCCAAAAATAACCCCCCAAAGGTCGGCGCGTCCAAACCCCCTAGCGGAAAAATGACCAAAAAACGGGTGGGCTATAGCCTTGGGAGGAGGGGCTGCCCATCTTTGTCCGCCGGACTCGGAATGGGGCGAGACATTGCGAGCGGCCTCCGCGTGCCAAAAATAGGCAGCGGGCACAGCCACGCCCAAAAATAACCGCCCGAAGGTCGGCGCATCCAAACCCCCCAGCGGAAAAATGACCAAAAAACGGGTGGGCTATAGCCTTGGGAGGAGGGGCTGGCCATCTTCGTCCGCCGGACTCGGAATGGGGCGAGACATTGCGAGCGGCCTCCGCGTGCCAAAAATAGGCAGCGGGCACAGCCGCGCCCAAAAATAACAGCCCGAAGCCCGGGGCGACAAGTTCGTCCAGCGGAAAAATGGCCAAAAAACGGGTGGGCTATAGCCTTGGGGGGAGGGGCTGGCCAACTTGTCCGCCGGACTCGGAATGGGGTGATACTTTACGAGCGGCCTCCCCGTACAAAAAATAGGTCCCGGGCACAGCCGCGCCCAAAAATAACCTCCCGAAGGCAGGGGCGCAATGTTCGTCCAGCGGAAAAATGGCCAAAAAACGGGCGGGCTATAGCCTTGGGGGGAGGGGCTGGCCAACTTCGTCCGCCGGACTCGGAATGGGGCGAGACTTTGCGAGCGGCCTCCGTGTGCCGAAAATAGGGTACGGTCACAACCGCGCCATAAAATAACCCCCCGAAGGTCGGCACGCCCAAACCCCCCAGCGGAAAAATGGCCAAAAAACGGGCGGGCTATAGCCTTGGGGGGAGGGGCTGGCCAACTTCGTCCGCCGGACTCGGAATGGGGCGAGACTTTGCGAGCGGCCTCCGTGTGCTGAAAATAGGGCACGGGTACAACCGCGCCCAAAAATAAACCCCCGAAGGTCGGCGCGTCCAAACCCCCCAGCGGAAAATGGCCAAAAAACGGGTGGGTTATAGCCTTGGGGGGAGGGGCTGGCCCACTTCGTCCGCCGGACTCGGAATGGGGCGAGACTTTGTGAGCGGCCTCCGCGTGCCAAAAACAGGCCGCGGGCACAGCCGCGCCCAAAAATAGCCCCCCGAAGGTCGGCGCGCCCAAACCCCCCAGCGGAAAAATGGCCAAAAAACGGGTGGGCTATAGCCTTGGGGGGAGGGGCTGGCCCACTTCGTCCGCCGGACTCGGAATGGGGCGAGACATTGCGAGCGGCCTCCCCGTACAAAAAATAGGTCCCGGGCACAGCCGCGCCCAAAAATAACCTCCCGAAGGCAGGGGCGCAATGTTCGTCCAGCGGAAAAATGGCCAAAAAACGGGCGGGCTATAGCCTTGGGGGGAGGGGCTGGCCAACTTCGTCCGCCGGACTCGGAATGGGGCGAGACTTTGCGAGCGGCCTCCGTGTGCCGAAAATAGGGTACGGTCACAACCGCGCCATAAAATAACCCCCCGAAGGTCGGCACGCCCAAACCCCCCAGCGGAAAAATGGCCAAAAAACGGGCGGGCTATAGCCTTGGGGGGAGGGGCTGGCCAACTTCGTCCGCCGGACTCGGAATGGGGCGAGACTTTGCGAGCGGCCTCCGTGTGCTGAAAATAGGGCACGGGTACAACCGCGCCCAAAAATAAACCCCCGAAGGTCGGCGCGTCCAAACCCCCCAGCGGAAAATGGCCAAAAAACGGGTGGGTTATAGCCTTGGGGGGAGGGGCTGGCCCACTTCGTCCGCCGGACTCGGAATGGGGCGAGACTTTGTGAGCGGCCTCCGCGTGCCAAAAACAGGCCGCGGGCACAGCCGCGCCCAAAAATAGCCCCCCGAAGGTCGGCGCGCCCAAACCCCCCAGCGGAAAAATGGCCAAAAAACGGGTGGGCTATAGCCTTGGGGGGAGGGGCTGGCCCACTTCGTCCGCCGGACTCGGAATGGGGCGAGACATTGCGAGCGGCCTCCGCGTGCCAAAAATAGGCCGCGGGCACAGCCGCGCCCAAAAATAACAGCCCGAAGGCCGGGGCGCCAAGTTCATCCAGCGGAAAAATGGCCAAAAAACGGGTGGGCTATAGCCTTGGGGGGAGGGGCTGGCCAACTTCGTCCGCCGGACTCGGAATTGGCGAGACTTTACGAGGGGCCTCGGAGTGCCAAAAATAAGCCGCGGGCAAAGCCGCGCCCAAAAATATGCGCCCGAAGGTCGTGGTGCCAAAACCCCCCATCGGAAAAATGGCCAAAAAACGGGTGGGCTATAGCTTTGGTTGGGGGCGCGGGCGAAGTTCGTCCGCCGGACTCGGAATGGAGCGAGACTTTGCGAGGGGCCTCGGGGTGCTAGAAATAACCCGCGGGCAAAGCCGCGCCCAAAAATAAGCTCCCGAAGGTCGTTGTACCAAAACCCCCCATCGGAAAAATGGCCAAAAAACGGGTGGGCTATAGCCTTGGAGGGGGGCGCGGGCGAAGTTCGTCCGCCGGACTCGGAATGGGGCGAGAGTTTGCGAGGGGCCTCGGGGTGCCAAAAATAAGCCGTGGACAAAGCCGCGCCCAAAAATAAGCGCCCGAAGGTCGTGGTTCCAAAACCCCCCATCGGAAAAATGGCCAAAAAACGGGTGGGCTATAGCCTTGGAGGGGGGCGCGGGCGAAGTTCGTCCGCCGGACTCGGAATGGGGCGAGAGTTTGCGAGGGGCCTCGGGGTGCCAAAAATAAGCCGTGGACAAAGCCGCGCCCAAAAATAAGCGCCCGAAGGTCGTGGTTCCAAAACCCCCCATCGGAAAAATGGCCAAAAAACGGGTGGGCTATAGCCTTGGGGGGTGGGGCTGGCCCACTCCGTCCGCCAGACACGGAATGGCGTGAGACGTTACGAAGCACCTCTGTGTGCCAAAAATAGGGCGCGCGCACAGCCGCGACCAAAAAAAACCACCCGAAGGCCGGGGCGCAAAGTTCGTCCAGCGGAAAAAGGCCACAAAAACGGGTGGGCTACAGCCTTGGGGGGTGGAGCGGGCCAACTTCGTCCGTCGGACTCGGAAACGCGTGAGACTTTGCGAGGTGCCTCCGTGTGCCAAAAATAGGCCGCGGGCACAGCCGCGCCCAAAAATAACAGCCCGAAGGCCGGGGCGCCAAGTTCATCCAGCGGAAAAATGGCCAAAAAATGGGTGGGCTATAGCCTTGGGGGGAGGGGCTGGCCAACTTCGTCCGCCGGACTCGGAATTGGCGAGACTTTACGAGGGGCCTCGGAGTGCCAAAAATAAGCCGCGGGCAAAGCCGCGCCCAAAAATATGCGCCCGAAGGTCGTGGTGCCAAAACCCCCCATCGGAAAAATGGCCAAAAAACGGGTGGGCTATAGCTTTGGTTGGGGGCGCGGGCGAAGTTCGTCCGCCGGACTCGGAATGGAGCGAGACTTTGCGAGGGGCCTCGGGGTGCTAGAAATAACCCGCGGGCAAAGCCGCGCCCAAAAATATGCACCCGAAGGTCGTGGTGCCAAAACCCCCCATCGGAAAAATGGCCAAAAAACGGGTGGGCTATAGCTTTGGTTGGGGGCGCGGGCGAAGTTCGTCCGCCGGACTCGGAATGGAGCGAGACTTTGCAAGGGGCCTCGGGGTGCTAGAAATAACCCGCGGGCAAAGCCGCGCCCAAAAATAAGCTCCCGAAGGTCGTTGTACCAAAACCCCCCATCGGAAAAATGGACAAAAAACGGGTGGGCTATAGCCTTGGAGGGGGGCGCGGGCGAAGTTCGTCCGCCGGACTCGGAATGGGGCGAGAGTTTGCGAGGGGCCTCGGGGTGCCAAAAATAAGCCGTGGACAAAGCCGCGCCCAAAAATAAGCGCCCGAAGGTCGTGGTTCCAAAACCCCCCATCGGAAAAATGGCCAAAAAACGGGTGGGCTATAGCCTTGGGGGGTGGGGCTGGCCCACTCCGTCCGCCAGACACGGAATGGCATGAGACGTTACGAAGCACCTCTGTGTGCCAAAAATAGGGCGCGCGCACAGCCGCGACCAAAAAAAACCACCCGAAGGCCGGGGCGCAAAGTTCGTCCAGCGGAAAAAGGCCACAAAAACGGGTGGGCTACAGCCTTGGTGGGTGGAGCGGGCCAACTTCGTCCGTCGGACTCGGAAATGCGTGAGACTTTGCGAGGTGCCTCCGTGTGCCAAAAATAGGCCGCGGACACAGCCGCGCCCAAAAATACCCGCCCGAAGGCCGGGGTGCCAAGTTCGTCCAGCGGAAAAAGGCCACAAAAACGGATGGGCTATAGCCTTGGGGGGTGGGGCTGGCCACCTTCGTCCGCCGGACTCGGAATAGCGCGAGACTTTGCGAGGCACCTCCGTGTGCCAAAAATAGGCCGCGGGCACAGCCGCACCCAAAAAAGCCGACCCGAAGGCCGGAGCGCCAAGTTCGTCCAGCGGAAAAAGGCCACAAAAACAAGTGGGCTATAGCCTTCGGGGGTGGTGCTGGCCGACTTCGTCCGCCGGAGTCGGAATGGCACGAGAATTTGCGAGGCGCCTACGTGTGCCACAAATAGGCCGCGGACACAGCCGCGCCCAAAAATACCAGCCCGAAGGCCGGGGCGCCAAGTTCGTCCAGCGGTAAAAGGCCACAAAAACGGGTGGGCTATAGCCTTGGGGGGTGGGGCTGGCCAACTTCGTCCGCCGGACTAGGAATGGCGCGAGACTTTGCGAGGCACCTCCGTGTACCAAAAATAAGCCGCGGGTACAGCCGCGCCCAAAAATACCCACCCGAAGGCCGGGGCGCCAAGTTCGTTCAGCGGAATAAGGCCACAAAAACGGGTGGGCTATAGCCTTGGGGGGTACGGCTGGCCAACTTCGTCCGCCGGACTCGGAATGGCGCGAGACTTAGCGAGGTGCCTCCGTGTGCCAAAAATAGGCCACGGGCACAGCCATGCCCAAAAATACCCGCTCGGAGGCCGGGCGCCAAGTTCGTCCAGCGGAAAATGGCCATAAAAACGGGTGGGCTATAGCCTTGGGGGCTGGGGCTGGCCAAGTTCGTCCGCCGGACTCGAAAAGACGTGAGACTTTGCGAGGCTCCTCCGTGTGCCAAAAATAGGCCGCGGGCACAGCCGCGCCCAAAAATACCCGCCCGAAGGCCGGGGCGCCAAGTTCGTCCAGCAGAACAAGGCCACAAAAACGGGTGGGCTATAGCCTTGGGGGGTGGGGCTGGCCCACTTCGTCCGCCGGACTCGGAATGGCGCGAGACTTTGTGAGGCGCCTCCGTGTGCCAAAAATAGGCCGCGGGCACAGCCGGGCCCAAAAATAACTGCGCGAAGACCGGGGCGCCAAGTTCGTCCAGCGGAAAAAGGCCACAAAAACGGGTGGGCTATAGCCTTGGGGGGTCGGGCTGGCCAACTTCGTCCGCTGGACTCGGAATGGCGTGAGACTTTGCGAGGCACCCGAAGGCCGGGCGCCAAGTTCGTCCAGCGGAAAAAGGCCACAAAAACGGGTGGGCTATAGCCTTGGGGGGTGGGGCCGGCCAACTTCATCTGCCCGACTCGGAATGGCGCGAGACTTTGCGAGGCACCTCCGTGTGAAAAAAATTGGCCGCGGGCACAGTCGGGCCCAAAAATAACTGCGCGAAGACCGGGGCGCCAAGTTCGTCCAGCGGAAAAAGGCCACAAAAACGGGTGGGCTATAGCCTTGGGGGGTGGGGCTGGCCAACTTCGTCCGCCGGACTCAGCATGGCGTGAGACTTTGCGAGGCACCCGAAGGCTGGGCACCAAGTTCGTCCAGCGGAAAAAGGCCACAAAAAAAGGTGGGCTATAGCCTTGGGGGGTGGGGCTCGCCAACTTCGTCCGCCGGACTCGGAATGGCGCGAGACTTTGCGAGGCACCTCCGTGTGCCATAAATAGGCCGCAGGTACAGCCGCGCCAAAAAATACCCGCCCGAAGGCCGGGGCGCCAAGTTCGCCCTGCGGAAAAAGGCCACAAAAACGGGTGGGCTATAGCCTTGGGGGGTGGGGCTGGCGAACTTCGTCCGCCGGACTCGGAATGGCGCGAGACTTTGCGAGGTGCCTCTGTGTGCCAAAAATACACCGCGGGCACAGCCGCATCCAAAAATGCCCACCCGAAGGCCGGGGCGCCAAGTTCGTCCAGCGGAAAAAGGCCACAAAAACGGGTGGGCTATAGCCTTGGGGGGTGGGGCTGGCCGACTTCGTCCGCCGGACTCGGAATGGCACGAGACTTTGCGAGGCGCCTCCATGTCCCAAAAATAGAACGCGGACACAGCCGCGCCCAAAAATACCAGCCCGAAGGCCGGGGCGCCAAGTTCGTCCAGCGGTAAAAGGCCACAAAAACGGGTGGGCTATAGCCTTTGGGGGTGGGGCTGGCCAACTTTGTCCGCCGGACTAGGAATGGCGCGAGACTTTGCGAGGCACCTCCGTGTACCAAAAATAGGCCGCGGGTACAGCCGCGTCCTAAAATACCCGCCCGAAGGCCGGGGCGCCAAGTTCGTCCAGCGGAAAAAGGCCACAAAAACGGGTGGGCTATAGCCTTGGGGGGTGCGGCTGGCCACCTTCGTCCGCCGGACTCGGAATAGCGCGAGACTTTGCGAGGCACCTCCGTGTGCCATAAATAGGCCGCAGGCACAGCCGCGCCCAAAAATACCCACCCGAAGGCCGGGGCGCCAAGTTCGTCCTGCGGAAAAAGGCCACAAAAACGGGTGGGCTATAGCCTTGGGGGGTGGGGCTGGCCGACTTCGTCTGCCGGACTCGGAATGGCGCGAGACTTTGCGAGGTGCCTCTGTGTGCCAAAAATAGGCCGCGGGCACAGCCGCGCCCAAAAATGCCCACCCGAAGGCCGGGGCGCCAAGTTCGTCCAGCGGAAAAAGGCCAAAAAAACGGGTGCGCTATAGCCTTGGGGGGTGGGGCTGGCCGACTTCGTCCGCCGGACTCGGAATGGCACGAGACTTTGCGAGGCGCCTCCATGTCCCAAAAATAGAACGCGGACACAGCCGCGCCCAAAAATACCAGCCCGAAGGCCGGGGCGCCAAGTTCGTCCAGCGGTAAAAGGCCACAAAAACGGGTGGGCTATAGCCTTTGGGGGTGGGGCTGGCCAACATTGTCCGCCGGACTAGGAATGGCGCGAGACTTTGCGAGGCACCTCCGTGTACCAAAAATAGGCCGCGGGTACAGCCGCGTCCTAAAATACCCGCCCGAAGGCCGGGGCGCCAAGTTCGTCCAGCGGAAAAAGGCCACAAAAACGGGTGGGCTATAGCCTTGGGGGGTGGGGCTGGCCACCTTCGTCCGCCGGACTCGGAATAGCGCGAGACTTTGCGAGGCACCTCCGTGTGCCATAAATAGGCCGCAGGCACAGCCGCGCCCAAAAATACCCACCCGAAGGCCGGGGCGCCAAGTTCGTCCTGCGGAAAAAGGCCACAAAAACGGGTGGGCTATAGCCTTGGGGGGTGGGGCTGGCCGACTTCGTCCGCCGGACTCGGAATGGCGCGAGACTTTGCGAGGTGCCTCTGTGTGCCAAAAATAGGCCGCGGGCACAGCCGCGCCCAAAAATGCCCACCCGAAGGCCGGGGCGCCAAGTTCGTCCAGCGGAAAAAGGCCAAAAAAACGGGTGCGCTATAGCCTTGGGGGGTGGGGCTGGCCGACTTTGCCCACCGGACTCGGAATGGCACGAGACTTTGCGAGGCGCCTCCATGTCCTAAAACTAGGCCACGGGCACAGCCGTGCTCAAAAATACCCGCCCGGAGGCCGGGCGCCAAGTTCGTCCAGCGGAAAAAGGCCATAAAAACGGGTGGGCTATAGCCTTGGGGGTGGGGCTGGCCAACTTCGTCCGCCGGACTCGGAAAGGTGCGAGACTTTGCGAGGCTCCTCCATGTGCCAAAAATAGGCCGCGGACACAGCCGCGCCCAAAAATACCCGCCCGAAGGCCGGGGCGCCAAGTTCGTCCAGCAGAACAAGGCCACAAAAACGGGTGGGCTATAGCCTTGGGGGGTGGGGCTGGCCCACTCCGTCCGCCAGACACGTAATGGTGTGAGACGTTGCGAAGCACCTCTGTGTGCCAAAAATAGGGCGCGGGCACACCGGTGACCAAAAAAAACCACCCGAAGGCCGGGGCGCAAAGTTCGTCCAGCGGAAAAAGGCCACAAAAACGGGTGGGCTACAGCCTTGGGGGGTGGGGCGGGCCAACTTCGTCCGTCAGACTCGGAAACGCGTGAGACTTTGCGAGGTGCCTCCGTGTGCCAAAAATAGGCCGCAGGCACAGCCGCGCCCAAAAATACCCACCCGAAGGCCGGGGCGCCAAGTTCGTCCAGCGGAAAAAGGCCACAAAAACGGGTGGGCTATAGCCTTGGGGGGTGGGGCTGGCCACCTTCGTCCGCCGGACTCGGAATAGCGCGAGACTTTGCGAGGCGCCTCCGTGTGCCAAAAATAGGCCGCAGACACAGCCGCGCCCAAAAAAGCCCACCCGAAGGCCGGAGCGCCAAGTTCGTCCAGCGGAAAAAGGCCACAAAAACGGGTGGGCTATAGCCTTGGGGGGTGGGGCTGGCCGACTTCGCCCGCCGGACTCGGAATGGCACGAGACTTTGCGAGGCACCTCCATGTCCCTAAAATAGGCCACGGGCACAGCCGTGCTCAAAAATACCCGCCCGGAGGCCGGGCGCCAAGTTCATCCAGCGGAAAAAGGCCATAAAAACGGGTGGGCTATAGCCTTGGGGGTGGGGCTGGCCAACTTCGTCCGCCGGACTCAGAAAGGCGAGAGACTTTGCGATGCTCCTCCGTGTGCCAAAAATAGGCCGCGGACACAGCCGCGCCCAAAAATACCCGCCCGAAGGCCGGGGCTCCAAGTTCGTCCAGCGGAAAAAGGCGACAAAAACGGGTGGGCTATAGGCTTGGGGGGTGGGGCTGGCGTAGTTCGTCCGCCGGACTCGGAATGGGGCGAGACTTTGCTAGCGGCCTCCATGTGCCAAAAATAGGCCGTGGACACAACCGCACCCAAGAATAACCGCCCGAAACGGGTGGAATATACCCTTGGGGGGTTGGTCTGGCCAAGTTCGTCTGCCGGACTCGGAATGGGGCTAGACTTTACGAGTGGCCTCCGTGCACCAAAAATAGGCCACGGTCACAGCCGCGCCGAAAAATAACCGCCCGAAGGCCGGGGCGCCAAGTTCATCCCGCCGAAAAAGGCCACAAAAACGGGTGGGCTATAGCCTTGGGGGTTGGGGCTGGCCAAGTTTGTCTGCCGGACTCGTAATGGGGCGAGACTTTGCGAGCGGCCTCCGTGTGCCAAAAATAGGCCACGGACACAGCCGTACCCAAAAATAACCACCCAAAGGCCGGGACGCCAAGTTCGTCCAGCGGAAAAAGGCGACAAAAACGGGTGGGCTATAGCCTTGGGGGGTGGGGCTGGCGTAGTTCGTCCGCCGGACTCGGAATGGGGCGAGACTTTGCTAGCGGCCTCCATGTGCCAAAAATAGGCCGTGGACACAGCCGCACACAAAAAGAACCACCCGAAGGCCGGGCCGCCAAGTTCGTCCAACGGAAAAAGGCCACAAAAACGGGTGGGCTATAGCCTTGGGGGGTGGGGCTGGCCAAGTTTGTCCGCCAGACTCGGAATGGGGTGAGACAATGCGAGCGGCCTCGGTGTGCCAAAAACATACCACGGGTACAGCCGCACCCAAAAATAACCGCCCAAAGGCCAGGGCGCCAAGTTCATCCGGCGGAAAAAGCCACAAAAACGGGTGGGCTATAGCCTTGGGGGTTGGGGCTGGCCAAGTTCGTCCGCCGGACTCGGAATGGGGCGAGACTTTGCGAGCGGCCTCCGTGTGCCAAAAATAGGCCACGGACACAGCCGTACCCAAAAATAACCACCCAAAGGCCGGGGCGCCAAGTTCGTCCAGCGGAAAAAGGCGACAAAAACGGGTGGGCTATAGCCTTGGGGGGTGGGGCTGGCGAAGTTTGTCCGCCGGACTCGGAATGGGGCGAGACTTTGCGAGCGGCCTCCGTGTGCCAAAAATAGGCCGTGGACACAGCCGCACACAAAAAGAACCACCCGAAGGCCGGGCCGCCAAGTTCGTCCAACGGAAAAAGGCCACAAAAACGGGTGGGCTATAGCCTTAGGGGGTGGGGCTGGCCAAGTTTGTCCGCCAGACTCGGAATGGGGCGAGCCAATGCGAGCGGCCTCGTTGTGCCAAAAACATGCCACGGGTACAGCCGCACCCAAAAATAACCGCCCAAAGGCCGGGGCGCCAAGTTCGTCCGGCGGAAAAAGCCACAAAAACGGGTGGGCTATAGCCTTGGGGGTTGGGGCTGGCCAAGTTCGTCCGCCGGACTCGGAATGGGGCGAGACTTTGTGAGCGGCCTCCGTGTGCCAAAAATAGGCCGCGGACACAGCCACACCCAAAAATAACCACCCAAAGGCCGGGGCGCCAAATTCGTCCAGCGGAAAAAGGCCACAAAAACGGGTGGGCTATAGCCTTGGGGGGTGGGGCTGGCCAAGTTCGTCCGCCGGACTCGGAATGGGACGAGACTTTACGAGTGGCCTCCGTGTGCCAAAAATAGACTGCAGGTACAGCCGCACCCAAAATTAACCGCTCGAAGGCCGGGGCGCCAAGTTCGTCCAGCGGAAAAAGGCCACAAAAACGGGTGGGCTATAGCCTTGGGGGGTGGGGCTGGCCAAGTTCGTCTGCCGGACTCGGAATGGGACGAGACTTTGCGAGGGGCCTCTGTGTGCCAAAAATAGACTGCAGGCACAGCCGCGCCCAAAAATAACAGCCCGAAGGCCGGGGCGCCAAGTTCGTCCAGCGGAAAAAGGCCACAAAAACGGGTGGTCTATAGCCTTGGGGGGTGGGGCTGGCCAAGTTTGTCCGCCGGACTCGGAATGGGAGGAGACTTTGTGAGCAGCCTCCGTGTACCAAAAATAGGCCACGGGCACAGCCGCGCCCAAAAATAACCGCCCGAAACGGGTGGAATATACCCTTGGGGGGTTGGCCTGGCCAAGTTCGTCCGCCGGACTCGGAATGGGGCTAGACTTTACGAGCGGCCTCCGTGCACCAAAAATAGGCCACGATCACAGCCGCGCCCAAAAATAACCGCCCGAAGGCCGGGGCGCCAAGTTCGTCCAACGGAAAAAGGCGACAAAAACGGGTGGAATATAGCCTTGGGGGGTGGGGCTGGCGAAGCTCGTCCGCCGGACTCGGAATGGGGCGAGACTTTGCGAGCGGCCTCCGTGTGCCAAAAATAGGCCATGGACACAGCCGTACACAAAAAGAACCACCCGAAGGCCGGGGCGCCAAGTTCGTCCAGCGGAAAAAGGCCACAAAAACGGGTGGGCTATAGCCTTGGGGGGTGGGGCTGGCCAAGTTTGTCCGCCAGACTTGGAATGGGGCAAGACAATGCGAGCGGCCTCGGTATGCCAAAAACATGCCACGGGTACAGCCGCACCCAAAAATAACCGCCCAAAGGCCGGGGCGCCAAGTTCGTCCGGCGGAAAAAGCCACAAAAACGGGTGGGCTATAGCCTTGGGGGTTGGGGCTGGCCAAGTTCGTCCGCCGGACTCGGAATGGGGCGAGACTTTGCGAGCGGCCTCTGTGTGCCAAAAATAGGCAAATCCCAAAAATTACCGCCCGAAGGCCGGGGCGCCAAGTTCGTCCAGCGGAAAAAGGCCACAAAAATGGGTGGGCTATAGCCTTGGGGGGTGGGGCTGGCCAAGTTCGTCCGCCGGACTCGGAATGGGGCGAGACTTTGCGAGTGGTCTCCGTGTGCCAAAAATAGGCCGCGGGCACAGCAGCACCCAAAAATAACCGCCCGAAGGCCGGGGCGCCAAGTTCGTCCAGTGGAAAAAGGCCACAAAAACGGGTGGGCTATAGTCTTGTGGGGTGGGGCTTGCCAAGTTCGTCCGCCGGACTCGGAAAGTGATGAGACTTTGCGAGCGGCCTCCGTGTCCCAAAAATAGGACGTGGGCATGGACGAGCCCAAAAATAACCGCCTAAGGCCGGGTCGCCAAGTTCGTCCAGCGGAAAAAGGCCACAAAAACGGGTGGGCTATAGCCTTGGGGGGTGGGGCTGGACAAGTTCGTCTGCCAAACTTGGAATGGGGCGAGACTATGCGAGCGGCCTCCGTGTACCAAAAATAGGCCGCGGGCACAGCCGCGCCCAAAAATAAGCGCCCAAAGGCCGGGGCGCCAAGTTCGTCCAGCGGAAAAAGGCCACAAACACGGGTGGGCTATAGCCTTGGGTGGTTGGGCTGGCCAAGTTCGTCCACCGGACTCCGAATTGGGCGAGACTTTGTGAGCGGCATTCGTGTACCAAAAGAAGGCCGCTGGCACAGCCGCGCCCAAAAATAACCGCCCGAAGGCCGGGGCGCCATGTTTGTCCAGCAGAAAAAGGCCACAAAAACGGGTGGGCTATAGCCTTGGGGGGTGGCGCTGGCCAAGTTCGTCCACCGGACTCCGAATTGGGCGAGACTTTGCGAGCGGCCTCCATGTGCCAAAAATAGGCCGCGGGCACAGCCTCGCCCAAAAATAACAGCCCGAAGGCCGGGGCGCCAAGTTCGTCCAGCGGAAAAAGGCCACAAAAACGGGTGGGCAATAGCCTTGGGGGGTGGGGCTGGCCAAGTGCGTCTGCCGGACTCAGAATGGGGTGAGACTTTGCGAGCGGCCTCCGTGTGCTAAAAATAGGCCGCGGGAACAGCCGCGGCCAAAAAGAACCGCCCGAAGTCCGGGGCGCCAAGTTCGTCCAGCGGAAAAAGGCCCCAAAAACGGGTGGGCTATAGCCTTGGGGGGTGGGGCTGGACAAGTACGTCTGCCGAACTCGGAATGGGGCGAGACTTTGCGAGCGGCCTCCGTGTGCCAAAAAATAGACCGCGGGCACAGCCGCGCCCAAAAATAACCGCCCGAAGGCCGGGGCGCCAAGTTCGTCCGGCGGAAAAAGGCCACAAAAACGCGTGGGATATAGCCTTGGGGGGTGGGGCTGGCCAAGTTCGTCCGCCGGACTCGGAATGGGACGAGACTTTGCGAGCGGTCTCCGTATGCCAAAAATAGGCAGCGCGCACAGCCGTACCCTAAAATAACCGCCCGACGGCCCTGCGCCAAGTTCGTCCAGCGGAAAAAGGCCACAAAAACGGGTCGGCTACAGCGTTGGGGGGTGGGGCTGGCCAAGTTCGTCCGCCGTACTCAGAATGGGGCTAGACTTTGCGAGTGGCCTCCGTGTGCCAAAAATAGGCCACGGCCACAGCCGCGCCCAAAAATAACCGCCCGAAGGCCGGGGCGACAAGTTCGTCCAGCGGAAAAAGGCCACAAAAACGGGTGGGCTATAGCCTTGGGGGGTGGGGCTGGCCAAGTTTGTCCGCCGGACTCGGAATGGGACGAGACATTGCGAGCGGCCTCCGTGTTCCAAAAATAGGCCTTGGCCACAGCCCCGCCCAAAAATTACCGCCCGAAGGCCGGGGCGATAAGTTCGTCCAGCGGAACAAGGCCAGAAAAACGGGTGGGCTATAGCCTTGGGGGGTGGGGCTGGCGAAGTTCGTCTGCCGGACTCGGAATGGGGCGAGACTTTGAGAGCGGCTTCCGTGTGCTAAATATAGGCCGCTGGCACAGCCGTGCCCAAAAATAACCACCCGAAGGCCGGGGCGCCAATTTCGTCCAGCGGAAAAAGGCCACAAAAACGGGTGGGCAATAGCCTTGGGGGGTGTGGCTGGCCAAGTTCGTCCGCCGGACTGGGAGCTGGACGAGACTCTGCGAGCGGCCTCCATGTGCCAAAAATAGGCCGTGCGCACAGCCGCGGCCAAAAATAACCGCCCGAAGGCTAGGCCGCCATGTTCGTCCAGCGGAAAAAGGCCACAAAAATGGGTGGGCTATACCTTGGGGGGTGGGGCTGGACAAGTTCGTCCGCCGGACTCGGAATTGGGCGAGACTTTGCCAGCGGCCTCCGTGTGCCAAAAATAGGCTGCGGGCACAGCCGCACCCAAAAATAACTACCCGAAGGCCGGGGCGCCAAGTTCGTCCAGCGGAAAAAGGCCACAAACACGGGTGGGCTATAGCCTTGGGGGGTGGGGTTGGCCAAGTTCGTCCACCGGACTCCGAATTGGGCGAGACTTTGCGAGCGGCCTCCGTGTGCCAAAAATAGGCCGTGGGCACAGCCACGCCCAAAAATAACAGCCCGAAGGCCGGGGCGCCAAGTTCGTCCAGCGGAAAAAGTCCACAAAAACGGGTGGGCTATAGCCTTGGGGGGTGGGGCTGGCCAAGTTCGTCTGACGAACTCAGAATGGGGCGAGACTTTGCGAGCGGCCTCCGTGTGCCAAAAATAGGCCGCGGGCACAGCCTCGCCCAAAAATAACAGCCCGAAGGCCGGGGCGCCAAGTTCGTCTAGCGGAAAAAGGCCACAACAACAGGTGGGCTATAGCCTTGGGGGGTGGGGCTGGCCCACTTCGTCCGCCGGACTCGGAATGGCGCGAGACTTTGCGAGCGGCCTTTGTGTGCCAAAAATAGGCCCCGGGCACAGCCGCGCCCAAAAATAACTGCCCGAAGGCCGGGGCGCCAAGTTCGTCCAGCGGAAAAAGGCCACAAAAACGGGTGGGCTATAGCCTTGAGGGGTGGGGCTGGCCCACTTCATCCGCCAGACTCGGAATGGCGCGAGACTTTGCGAGCGGCCTCCGTGTACCAAAAAGAGGCCCCGGGCACAGCCCCGCCCAAAAATAACCGCCCGAAGGCCGGGGCGCCAAGTTCGTCCAGCGGAAAAAGGCCACAAAAACGGGTGGGCTATAGCCTTGGGGGGTGGGGCTGGCCAACTTCGTCCGCCGGACTCGGAATGGCGCGAGACTTTACGAGCGGCCTCCGTGTGCCAAAAATAGGCCCCAGGTACAGTATCGCCCAAAAATAACCGCCCGAAGGCCGCGGCGCCAAGTTCGTCCACCGGAAAAAGGCCACAAAAACGGGTGGGCTATAGCCTTGGGGGGTGCGGCTGGCCAACTTCGTCCGCCGGACACGGAACGGCGCGAGACTTTGCGAGCGGCCTCCGTGTGCAGAAAATAGGCCCTGGGCACAGCCGCGCCAAAAAATAACCGCCCGAAGGCCGGGGCGCCAAGTTCGTCCAGCGGAAAAAGGCCACAAAAACGGGCGGGCTATAGCCTTCGGGGGTGGGGCTGGCCCACTTCGTCCGCCGGACTCGGAATGGCGCGAGACTTTGCGAGCGGCCTCCGTGTGCCAAAAATAGGCCCCGGTCACAGTTGCGCCCAAAAATAACCGCCTGAAGGCCGGGGCGCCAAGTTCGTCCAGCGGAAAAAGGCCACAAAAACGGGTGGGCTATAGCCTTGGGGGGTGCGGCTGGCCAACTTCGTCCGCCGGACACGGAACGGCGCGAGACTTTGCGAGCGGCCTCCGTGTGCCAAAAATAGGCCCCGGTCACAGTTGCGCCCAAAAATAACCGCCTGAAAGCCGGAGCGCCTAGTTGGTCCAGCGGAAAAAGGCCACAAAAACGGGTGGGCTATAGCCTTGGGGGGTGGGGATGGCCAGCTTTGTCCGCAGGACTCAGAATGGCGCGAGACTTTGCGAGGTGCCTCCGTGTGGCAAAAATAGGCCGCGGGCACAGCCGCGCCCAAAAATACCCGCCCGAAGGCCGCGGCGCCAAGTTCGTCCAGCGGAAAAAGGCCACAAAAACGGGTGGGCTATAGCCTTGGGTGGTGGGGCTGGCCCACTTCGTCCGCCGGACTCGGAATGGTGCGAGACTTTGCGAGGTGCCTCCATGTGCCAAAAATAGGCCACGGGCACAGCCGCGCCCAAAAATACCCGCCCGAAGGCCGGGGCGCCAAGTTCGTCCAGCGGAAAGAGGCCACAAAAACGGGTGGGCTATAGCCTTGGGGGGTGGGGCTGGCCAACTTCGTCCGCCGGACTCGGAATGGCGCGAGACTTTGCGAGGCGCCTCCGTGTGCCAAAAATAGGCCGCGGACACAGCCGCGCCCAAAAATACACCCCCGAAGGCCGGGGCGCCAAGTTCGTCCAGCGGAAAGAGGCCACAAAAACGGGTGGGCTATAGCCTTGGGGGGTGGGGCTGGCCAACTTCGTCCGCCGGACTCGGAATGGCGCGAGACTTTGCGAGGCACCTCCGTGTGCAAAAAATAGGCCGCGGGCACAGCCGTACCCAAAAATACCCGCCCGAAGGCCGGGGCGCCAAGTTCGTCCAGCGGAAAGAGGCCACAAAAACGGGTGGGCTATAGCCTTGGGGGGTGGGGCTGGCCA
Organism: Citrus sp. QX-2021; assembly: GCA_030444885.1. Classification (NCBI taxonomy): domain Eukaryota; kingdom Viridiplantae; phylum Streptophyta; class Magnoliopsida; order Sapindales; family Rutaceae; genus Citrus; species Citrus sp. QX-2021. The sequence goes on from CM059829.1 coordinate 710,242, forward strand.
ACTTCGTCCGCCGGACTCGGAATGGCGCGAGACTTTGCGAGGCGCCTCCGTGTCCAATAAATAGGCCGGAGCACAGCTGCGCCCAAAAATACCCGCCCGAAGGCCGGGGCGCCAATTTCGTCCTGCGGAAAAAGGCCACAAAAACGGGTGGGCTATAGCCTTGGGGGGTGGGGCTGGCCAACTTCGTCCGCCGGACTCGGAATGACGCGAGACTTTGCGAGGCGCCTCCGTGTGCCAAAATAGGATGCGGGCACAGCCGTGTCCAAAACTACCCGCCCGAAGGCCGGGCGCCAAGTTCGTCCAGCGGAAAGAGGCCACAAAACGGGTGGGCTATAGCCTTGGGGGTGGGGCTGGCCAACTTCGTCCGCCGGACTCGGAATGGCGCGACACTTTGCGAGGCGCCCGTGTGCCAAAATAGGCCAGCGGGCACAGCCGCACTAAAAAATACCCGCCCGAAGGCCGGGCGCCAAGTTCGGCCCAGCGGAAAGAGGCCACAAAACGGGTGGGCTATAGCCTTGGGGGTGGGGCTGGCCAACTTCGTCCGCCGGACTCGGAATGGCGCGAGACTTTGCGAGGCGCCTCCGTGTGCTGTAAAATAGGCCGCGGGCACAGCCGCGCCTAAAAATACCCGCCCAAGGCCGGGCGCCAAGTTCGGCCCAGCGGAAAGAGGCCACAAAAACGGGTGGGCTATAGCCTTGGGGTGGGGCTGGCCGACTTCGTCCGCCGCGGACTCGGAATGGCGCGAGACTTTGCGAGGCGCTCCGTGCCAAAATAGGTCATGCGGCACAGCCGCGCCTAAAAATACCTCCGCCCAAGGCCGGGCGCCAAGTTCGGCCCAGCGGAAAGAGGCCACAAAAACGGGTGGGCTATAGCCTTGGGGGTGGGGCTGGCCAACTCGTCGCCGGACTCGGAATGGCGCGACACTTTGCGAGGCGCCCGTGTGCCAAAATAGGCCGCGGGCACAGCCGCGCTAAAAATACCCGCCCGAAGGCCGGGCGCCAAGTTCATCCAGCGGAAAGAGGCCACAAAACGGGTGGGCTATAGCCTTGGGGGTGGGGCTGGCCAACTTCGTCCGCCGGACTCGGAATGGCGCGAGACTTTGCGAGGCGCTCCGTGTGCCAAAATAGGCCGCGGGCACAGCCGCGCCAAAAATACCCGCCCGAAGGCCGGGCGCCAAGTTCTGGCCCAGCGGAAATAGGCCACAAAACGGGTGGGCTATAGCCTTGGGGGTGGGGCTGGCCAACTCGTCCGCCGGACTCGGAATGGCGCGAGACTTTGCGAGGCGCCCCGTGTGCCAAAAATAGGCCGCGGGGCACAGCCGCGCCAAAAATACCCGCCCGAAGGCCGGGCGCCAAGTTCGGCCCAGCGGAAAGAGGCCACAAAACGGGTGGGCTATAGCCTTGGGGGTGGGGCTGGCCGACTTCTGTCCGCCGGACTCGGAATGGCGCGAGACTTTGCGAGGCGCCTCCGTGTGCCAAAAATAGGCCATGGGCACAGCCGCGCCCAAAAATACTCGCGCCCGAAGGCCGGGCGCCAAGTTCGTCCCAGCGGAAAGAGGCCACAAAAACGGGTGGGCTATAGCCTTGGGGGTGGGGCTGGCCAACTTCGTCCGCCGGACTCGGAATGGCGCGAGACTTTGCGAGGCGCCTCCGTGTGCCAAAAATAGGCCGCGGGCACAGCCGCGCCCAAAAATACCCGCCCGAAGGCCGGGGCGCCAAGTTCGTCCAGCGGAAAGAGGCCACAAAAACAGGTGGGCTATAGCCTTGGGGGGTGGGGCTGGCCGACTTCGTCCGCCGGACTCGGAATTGCGCGAGACTTTGCGAGGCGCCTCCGTGTGCCAAAAATAGGCCGCGGGCACAGCCGAGCCCAAAATACCCGCACGAAGGCCGGGGCGCCAAGTTCGTCCAGCGGACAGAGGCCACAACAACGGGTGGGCTATAGCCTTGGGGGGTGGGGCTGGCCAACTTCGTCCGCCGGACTCGGAATGGCGCGAGACTTTGCGAGGCACCTCCGTGTGACAAAAATATGCCGCGGGCACAGCCGCGCCTAAAAATACCCGCCCAAGGCCGGGCGCCAAGTTCGTCCAGCGGAAAGAGGCCACAAAACGGGTGGGCTATAGCCTTGGGGGTGGGGCTGGCCGACTTCGTCCGCCGGACTCGAATGGCGCGAGACTTTGCGAGGCGCCTCCGTGTGCCAAAATAGGCCGCGGCACAGCGGCGCCTAAAATACCCGCCCGAAGGCCGGGCGCCAAGTTCGTCCCAGCGGAAAGAGGCCACAAAACGGGTGGGCTATAGCCTTGGGGGTGGGCTGGCCGACTTCGTCCGCCTCGGACTCGGAATGGCGCGAGACTTTGCGAGGCGCCTACGTGGCGCCAAAAATAGGCTGCATGGCACAGCCGCGCCCAAAAATACCCGCCCGAAGGCCGGGCGCCAAGTCTGGCCCAGCGGAAAGAGGCCACAAAACGGGTGGGCTATAGCCTTGGGGGTGGGCTGGCCAACTTCGTCCGGGCTGGACTCGGAATGGCGCGACACTTTACGAGGCGCCCGTGTGCCAAAATAGGCCGCGGGCACAGCCGCGCCCAAAAATACCCGCCCCGAAGGCCGGGCGCCAAGTTCGGCCCAGCGGAAATAGGCCACAAAACGGGTGGGCTATAGCCTTGGGGGTGGGGCTGGCCAACTTCGTCCGCCTGACTCGGAATGGCGCGAGACTTTGCGAGTCGCCTCCGTGTGCCAAAATAGGCCGCGGGCACAGCCGCGCCTAAAAATACCCGCCCGAAGGCCGGGCGCCAAGTTTGTCCAGCGGAAAGAGGCCACAAAAACGGGTGGGCTATAGCCTTGGGGGTGGGGCTGGCCAACTCGTCCGCTGGACTCGGAATGGCGCGAGACTTTGCGAGGCGCTCCGTGTGCTAAAATAGGCCGCGGGCACAGCGGCGTCCAAAAATACCCACCCGAAGGCCGGGGCGCCAAGTTCGTCCAGCGGAAAGAGGCCACAAAAACGGGTGGGCTATAGCCTTGGGGGGTGGGCTGGCCAACTTCGGTCCGCTGGACTCGGAATGGCGCGAGACTTTGCGAGGCGCCCCGTGTGCCAAAAATAGGCCGCGGGCACAGCCGCGCCCAAAAATACCCGCCCAAGGCCGGGCGCCAAGTTCGTCCCAGCGGAAAGAGGCCACAAAAACGGGTGGGCTATAGCCTTGGGGGTGGGGCTGGCCAACTTCGTCCGCCTCGGACTCGGAATGGCGCGAGACTTTGCGAGGCGCCCCGTGTGCCAAAATAGGCCGCGGCACAGCGGTGCCCAAAAATACCCGCCCAAGGCCGGGCGCCAAGTTCGTCCAGCGGAAAAAGGCCACAAAAACGGGTGGACTATAGCCTTGGGGGGTGGGGCTGGCCAACTTCGTCCGCCGGACTCGGAATGGCGCGAGACTTTGCGAGGCATCTCCGTGTCCCAAAAATAGGTCGCGGGCACAGCGGCGCCCAAAAATACCCGCCCGAAGGCCGGGGCGCCAAGTTCGTCCAGCGGAAAGAGGCCACAAAAACGGGTGGGCTATAGCCTTGGGGGGGGGGGCTGGCCAACTTCGTCCGCCGGACTCGGAATGGCGCGAGACTTTGCGAGGCACCTCCGTGTGCCAAAAATAGGCCGCGGACACAGCGGCGCCAAAAATACCCGCCCGAAGGCCGGGCGCCAAGTTCGTCCAGCGGAAAGAGGCCACAAAACGGGTGGGCTATAGCCTTGGGGTGGGGCTGGCCCACTTGGTCCGCCGGACTCGGAATGTCGCGAGACTTTGCGAGGCGCTCCGTGTGCCAAAAATAGGCCGCGGGCACAGCCGCGCGCCTAAAAATACCCGCCCAAAGGCCGGGCGCCAAGTTCGCCCCAGCGGAAAGAGGCCACAAAACGGGTGGGCTATAGCCTTGGGGGTGGGGCTGGCCAACTCTCGTCCGCCGGACTCGGAATGGCGCGAGACTTTGCGAGGCGCCTCCGTGTGCCAAAATAGGCCGCGGGGCACAGCCGCGCCAGTAAATACCCGCCTCTCAAGGCCGGGCGCCAAGTTCGGCCCAGCGGAAAGAGGCCACAAAACGGGTGGGCTATAGCCTTGGGGGTGGGGCTGGGCCACTTCGTCCGCCGGACTCGGAATGGCGCGAGACTTTGCGAGGCACCTCCGTGTGCCCAAAATAGGCGGCGGGCACAGCCGCGCCTAAAAATACCCGCCCGAAGGCCGGGCGCCAAGTCTCGTCCAGCGGAAAGAGGCCACAAAAACGGGTGGGCTATAGCCTTGGGGGTGGGGTTGGCCAACTTCGTCCGGGCCGGACTCGGAATGGCGCGAGACTTTGCGAGGCACCTCCGTGTGCCAAAAATAGGCCACGGACACAGCCGCGCCCAAAAATAACCGCCCGAAGGCCGGGGCGCCTAGTCTGTCCAGCGGAAAGAGGCCACAAAAACGGGTGGGCTATTGCGTTGGGTGGTGGGGCTGGCCAACTTCGTCCGCCGGACTCGGAATGGCGCGACACTTTGCGAGGAGCCTCCGTGTGCCAAAAATAGGTCAGCGGCACAGCCGCGCCTAAAAATACCCGCCTCAAGGCCGGGGCGCCAAGTTCGTCCCAGCAGAAAGAGGCCACAAAACGGGTGGGCTATAGCCTTGGGGGTGGGGCTGGCAAACTTCGTCCGCTCGGACTCGGAATGGCGCGAGACTTTGCGAGGCGCCCCGTGTGCTGTGGTCAGGCCGCGGGCACAGCCGCACCCAAAAATACTCCGCCCGACGGCCGGGCGCCAAGTTCGCCCAGCGGAAAGAGGCCACAAAAACGTGGTGGGCTATACCCTTGGGGGTGGGGCTGGCCAACTCCGTCTGCCCGACACGGAATGGCGCGAGACTTTGCGAGGCGCCCGTGTGCCAAAAAAAATAGGCCGCGGGCACAGCCGCGCCTTAAAATACCCGCCCGAAGGCCGGGCGCCAAGTTCGGCCCAGCGGAAAGAGGCCACAAAACGGGTGGGCTATAGCCTTGGGGGCTCGGCCTGGCCAACTTCGTCCGCCGGACTCGGAATGGCGCGAGACTTTTCGAGGCGCCTCCGTGTTCCAAGATTACGCCGCGGGCACAGCCGCGCCCACAAATACCCGCCCGAAGGCCGGGGCGCCAAGTTCGTCCAGCGGAAAAAGGCCACAAAAACGGGTGGGCTATAGCCTTGGGGGTTTGGGCTGGCCAACTTCGTCCTCCGGACTCGGAATGGCGCGAGACTTTTCGAGGCGCCTCCGTGTGCCAAAATAGGCCGTGGGCACAGCCGCGCCCAAAAATACCCGCCCGAAGGCCGGGCGCCAAGTTCGTCCCAGCGGAAAGAGGCCACAAAACGGGTGGGCTATAGCCTTGGGGGTGGGGCTGGCCAACTGGTCCGCCGGACTCGGAATGGCGCGAGACTTTGCGAGGCGCCTCCGTGTGCCAAAATAGGCCGCGGGCACAGCCGCGCCTAAAAATACCCGCCCAAGGCCGGGCGCCAAGTTCGTCCAGCGGAAAGAGGCCACAAAACGGGTGGGCTATAGCCTTGGGGGTGGGGCTGGCCAACTTCGGGTCCGCCGGACTCGGAATGGCGCGAGACTTTGCGAGGCGTCTCCGCGTGCCAAAAATAGGCCGCGGGCACAGCCGCGCCTGCAAAAATACCCGCCCCGAAGGCCGGGCGCCAAGTCTCGCTCCAGCGGAAAGAGGCCACAAAACGGGTGGGCTTTAGCCTTGGGGGTGGGGCTGGCCAACTTCGTCCGCCGGACTCGGAATGGCGCGAGACTTTGCGAGGCGCCCGTGTGCTAAAATAGGCCGCGGCACAGCCGCGCCCAAAAATACCCGCCCAAGGCCGGGCGCCAAGTCTGGCCCAGCGGAAAGAGGCCACAAAAACAGGTGGGCTATAGCCTTGGGGGTGGGGCTGGCCAACTTCGTCCGCCGGACTCCGAATGGCGGGAGACTTTGCGAGGCGCCCGTGTGCCAAAAATAGGTCATGGGCACAGGCGCGCCTTAAAAATACCCGCCCGAAGGCCGGGCGCCAAGTTCGTCCAGCGGAAAGAGGCCGCAAAACGGGTGGGCTATAGCCTTGGGGTGGGCTGGCCAACTCTCGTCCGCTCGGACTCGGAATGGCGCGAGACTTTGCGAGGCGCTCCGTGTGCCAAAATAGGTCAGGCGGGCACAGCCGCGCCCAAAAATACCCGCCCGAAGGCCGGGCGCCCAAGTTCGTCCCAGCTGGAAAGAGGCCACAAAAACGGGTGGGCTATAGCCTTGGGGTGGGGCTGGCCAACTTCGTCCGCCTGGACTCGGAATGGCGAGACTTTGCGAGGCTCCTCCGTGTGCCAAAATAGGTCATGGGCACAGCCGCGCCCAAAAATACCCGCCCAAGGCCGGGCGCCAAGTTCGGTCCAGCGGAAAGAGGCCACAAAACGGGTGGGCTATAGCCTTGGGGGTGGGGCTGGCCAACTTCGTCCGCTCGGACTCGGAATGGCGCGAGACTTTGCGAGGCGCCTCCGTGTGCTGTAAAATAGGCCGCGGGCACAGCCGCGCCTAAAATACCCGCCCGAAGGCCGGGCGCCAAGTTCGTCCAGCGGAAAGAGGCCACAAAAACAGGTGGGCTATAGCCTTGGGGGTGGGGCACAACTTGTCCGCCGGACTCGGAATGGCGTGAGACTTGCGAGAGGCGCCTCCGTGTGCCAAAATAGGTCATGGGGGCACAGGCGCGCCTAAAATACCCGCCTCCCGAAGGCCGGGCGCCAAGTTCGGCCCAGCGGAAAGAGGCCACAAAAACGGGTGGGCTATAGCCTTGGGGGTGGGGCGTGGCCAACTTCTGTCCGCCTCGGACTCGGAATGGCGCGAGACTTTATGAGGCGCCTCCGTGTGCCAAAATAGGCCGCGGGCACAGCCGCGCCTTAAAAATACCCGCCCGAAGGCCGGGCGCCAAGTTCGTCCAGCGGAAAGAGGCCACAAAAACGGGTGGGCTATAGCCTTGGGGGCGGGGCTGGCCAACTTCGTCCGCCGGACTCGGAATGGCGCGAGACTTTGCGAGGCGCCCGTGTGCCAAAATAGGTCATGGGCACAGCCGCGCCCAAAAATACTGCCGCCCGAAGGCCGGGCGCCAAGTTCGCTCAGCGGAAAGAGGGCCACAAAACGGTGGGCTATATCCTTGGGGAGTGGCGCTGGCCAACTTCGTCCGCTGGACTCGGAATGGCGCGAGACTTTGCGAGGCGCTCCGTGTGCCAAAAATAGGCCGCGGGCACAGCCGTACCCAAAAATACCCGCCCGAAGGCCGGGGCGCCAAGCCTGGGTCCAGCGGAAAGAGGCCACAAAACGGGTGGGCTATAGCCTTGGGGGTGGGGCTGGCCAACTCGTCCCGCTGGACTCGGAATGGCGCGAGACTTTGCGAGGCGCCTCCGTGTGCCAAAAATAGCCGCGGGCACAGCCGCGCCCCAAAAATACCCTCCCCGAAGGCCGGGCGCCAAGTCTGGCCCAGCGGAAAGAGGCCACAAAACGGGTGGGCTATAGCCTTGGGGGTGGGGCTGGCCAACTCTCGTCCGCCGGACTCGGAATGGAGCGAGACTTTGCGAGGCGCTCCGTGTGACAAAATAGGCCGCGGGCACAGCCGCACCCAAAAATACCCGCCCGAAGGCCGGGCGCCAAGTTCGTCCCAGCGGAAAGAGGCCACAAAACGGGTGGGCTATAGCCTTGGGGGTGGGGCTGGCCGACTTCGTCCGCCGGACTCGGAATGGCGCGAGACTTTGCGAGGCGCCCGTGTGCCAAAAATAGGCCGCGGGCACAGCCGCGCCCAAAAATACCCGGCCTCAAGGCCGGGCGCCAAGTTCGTCCAGCGGAAAGAGGCCACAAAAATGGGTGGGCTATAGCCTTGGGGGTGGGGCTGGCCAACTTCGTCCGCCGGACTCGGAATGGCGCGAGACTTTGCGAGGCGCTCCGTGTGCCAAAATAGGGCCGAGGGCACAGCCGCGCCAAAAATACCCGCCCGAAGGCCGGGCGCCAAGTCTCGGCCCAGCGGAAAGAGGCCACAAAAACGGGTGGGCTATAGCCTTGGGGGTGGGGCTGGCCAACTTCGTCCGCCGGACTCGGAATGGCGCGAGACTTTGCGAGGCGCTCCGTGTGCAGGTGTGGGGCTAGGCCGCGGGCACAGCCGCGCCAAAAATACCCGCCCGAAGGCCGGGCGCCAAGTTCGCCCAGCGGAAAGAGTCCACAAAAACGAGTGGGCTATAGCCTTGGGGTGGGGCTGGCCAACTTCGTCCGCCGGACTCCGAATGGCGCGAGACTTTGCGAGGCGCTCCGTGTGCCAAAAAATAGGGTCCGCTGGCACAGCCGCGCCTAGTAAAATACCCGCCCGAAGGCCGGGCGCCAAGTTCGCCCAGCGGAAAGAGGCCACAAAAACGGGTGGGCTATAGCCTTGGGGGCTGGGGCTGGCCAACTTCGTCCGGGCTGGACTCGGAATGGCGCGAGACTTTGCGAGGCGCTCCGTGTGCTGGGGGGGCCAGGCGCGGGCACAGCCGCGCCCAAAAATACCCCGCCCGAAGGCCGGGCGCCAAGTTCGTCCAGCGGAAAGAGTCCACAAAAACGGGTGGGAAATAGCCTTGGGGGCTGGGGCTTGCCAACTCGTCGTCCGCTGGACTCGAATGGCGCGAGACTTTGCGAGGCGCCCGTGTGCCAAAAATAGGCCGCGGGCACAGCCGCGCCCAAAAATACCCGCCCAAGGCCGGGCGCCAAGTTCGTCCAGCGGAAAGAGGCCACAAAACGGGTGGGCTATAGCCTTCGGGGTGGGGCTGGCCAACTTCGTCCGCCTGGACTCAGAATGGCGCGAGACTTTGCGAGGCGCTCCGTGTGCCAAAAATAGGCCGCGGGCACAGCCGCGCCTTAAAAATACCCGCCCGAAGGCCGGGCGCCAAGTCTCGTCCATCGGAAAGAGGCCACAAAAACGGGTGGGCTATAGCCTTGGGCGGTGGGGCTGGCCAACTTCGTCCGCTCGGACTCGGAATGGCGCGAGACTTTGCGAGGCGCTCCGTGTGCTGTAAAAATAGGCCGCGGGCACAGCCGCGCCTAAAAATACCCGCCCGAAGGCCGGGCGCCAAGTTCGTCCAGCGGAAAGAGGCCACAAAAACGGGTGGGCTATAGCCTTGGGGGTGGGGCTGGCCAACTTCGTCCGCCGGACTCGGAATGGCGCGAGACTTTGCGAGGCGCCTCCGTGTGCCAAAAATAGGCCGCGGACACAGCCGCGCCCAAAAATACCCGCCCGAAGGCCGGGGCGCCAAGTTCGTCCAGCGGAAAGAGGCCAATAAAAAGAGTGGGCTATAGCCTTGGGGGGTGGGGCTGGCCAACTTCGTCCGCCGGACTCCGAATGGCGCGAGACTTTGCGAGGCGCCTCCGTGTGCCAAAAATAGGCCGCGGGCACAGCCGCGCCCAAAAATACCCGCCCGAAGGCCGGGGCGCCAAGTTCGTCCAGCGGAAAGAGGCCACAAAAACGGGTGGGCTATAGCCTTGGGGGCTGGGGCTGGCCAACTTCGTCCGCCGGACTCGGAATGGCGCGAGACTTTGCGAGGCGCCTCCGTGTACCAAAAATAGGCCGCGGGCACAGCCGCGCCCAAAAATACCCGCCCGAAGGCCGGGGCGCCAAGTTCGTCCAGCGGAAAGAGTCCACAAAAACGGGTGGGCTATAGCCTTGGGGGGTGGGGCTGGCCAACTGGGTCCCGCTCGGACTCGGAATGGCGCGAGACTTTGCGAGGCGCCTCCGTGTGCTGCAATAGGCCGCGGGCACAGCCGCGCCTAAAATACCCGCCCGAAGGCCGGGCGCCAAGTTCGGCCCAGCGGAAAGAGGCCACAAAACGGGTGGGCTATAGCCTTCGGGGTGGGGCTGGCCAACTTCGTCCGCTCGGACTCAGAATGGCGCGAGACTTTGCGAGGCGCCCCGTGTGCTGGGCCAGGCCGCGGGCACAGCCGCGCCTAAAAATACCCGCCCAAGGCCGGGCGCCAAGTTCGTCCAGCGGAAAGAGGCCACAAAAACGGGTGGGCTATAACCTTGGGGGTGGGGCTGGCCAACTTCTGTCCGCTGGACTCGGAATGGCGCGAGACTTTGCGAGGCGCCTCCGTGTGCTGGGGTAATAGGCAGCTGGCACAGCCGCACCCAAAATACCCGCCCGAAGGCCGGGCGCCAAGTTCGTCCCAGCGGAAAGAGGCCACAAAACGGGTGGGCTATAGCCTTGGGGGTGGGGCTGGCCAACTTCGTCCGCCGGACTCGGAATGGCGCGAGACTTTGCGAGGCGCCTCCGTGTGCTGGGGGCCATGGGTCATGGGCACAGCCGCGCCCAAAAATACCGGCCCGAAGGCCGGGGCGCCAAGTTCGTCCAGCGGAAAGAGGCCACAAAAACGGGTGGGTTATAGCCTTGGGGGGTGGGGCTGGCCAACTTCGTCCGCCGGACTCGGAATGGCGCGAGACTTTGCGAGGCGCCTCCGTGTGCCACAAATGGGCCGTGGGCACAGCCGCGCCCAAAAATACCGGCCCGAAGGCCGGGGCGCCAAGTTCGTCCAGTGGAAAGAGGCCCCAAAAACGGGTGGGCTATAGCCTTGGGGGGTGGGGCTGGCCAACTTCGTCCGCCGGACTCGGAATGGCGCGAGACTTTGTGAGTCGCCTCCGTGTGCCAAAAATAGGCCGCGGGCACAGCCGCGCCCAAAAAACCCGCCGGAAGGCCGCGGCGCGAAGTTCGTCCAGCGGAACGTGGCGGCAAAAAGGGGTGGGCTATAGCCTTGGGGGTGGGGCTGGCCAACTTCGTCTCGCTGGACTCGGAATGGCGCGAGACCTTGCGAGGCGCTCCGTGTGCCAAAATCGGCCGGGGCACAGCCGCCCCCAAAAATACCGGCCCGAAGGCCGGGCGCCAAGTTCGTCCAGCGGAAAGAGGCCACAAAAACGGGTGGGCTATAGCGTTCGGGGTGGGGCTGGCCAACTTCTGTCCGCCTCGGACTCAGAATGGCGCGAGACTTTGCGAGGCGCTCCGTGTGCCAAAAATAGGCCGCGGGCACAGTCGCGCCCAATAATACCCGCCCGAAGGCCGGGCGCCAAGTTCGTCCAGCGGAAAGAGGCCACAAAAACGGGTTGGCTATAGCCTTGGGGGGTGGGGCTGGGCAACTCTGTCCGCCGGACTCTGAATGGCGCGAGACTTTGCGAGGCGCCTCCGTGTGCCAAAAATAGGTCATGCGGGCACAGCCGCGCCTAAAAATACCCGCCCAACGGCCGGGGCGCCAAGTTCCTCCAGCGGAAACAGGCCACAAAAACGGGTGGGCTATAGCCTTGGGGGTGGGGCTGGCCAACTCTCGTCCGCTGGACTCGGAATGGCGCGAGACTTTGCGAGGCGCCTCCGTGTGCCAAAAATAGGTCATGGACACAGCCGCGCCAAACATACCCGCCCGCAGGCCGGGGCGCCAAGTTCGTCCAGCGGAAAGAGGCCAATAAAAAGCGTGGGCTATAGCCTTGGGGGGTGGGGCTGGCCCACTCCGTCCGCCGGACTCCGAAAGGCGCGAGACTTTGCGAGGCGCCCGCGAGTGCCAAAACTAGCCCCTGTGCACAGCCGCGCGAACCACTACCCCCCCGAAGGCCGGGGCGCCAAGTTCGTCCAGCGGAAAAAGGCCACAAAACGGGTGGGCTATAGCCTTGGGGGCTGGGGCTGGCCAACTCTGGTCCGCCCCGGACTCGGAATGGCGCGAGACTTTGCGAGGCGCTCCGTGTGCCAAAAATAGGCCAGCGGGCACAGCCGCGCCCAAAAATACCCGCCCGAAGGCCGGGCGCCAAGTCTCGTCCCAGCGGAAAGAGTCCACAAAAACGGGTGGGCTATAGCCTTGGGGGTGGGGCTGGCCAACTTCGTCCGCCGGGCTCGGAATGGCGCGAGACTTGCGAGGCGCCTCCAGTGCCAAAAATAGGCCGCGGGCACAGCCGCGCCCAAAAATACCCGCCTCGAAGGCCGGGCGCCAAGTTCATTCCAGCGGAAAGAGGCCACAAAAACGGGTGGGCTATAGCCTCTGGGTGGGGCTGGCCAACTTCGTCCGCCGGACTCAGAATGGCGCGAGACTTTGCGAGGCGCCTCCATGGTGTAAAAATAGGCGCGGGCACAGCTGCGCCTAAAAATACCCGCCCGAAGGCCGGGCGCCAAGTTCGCCCAGCGGAAAGAGGCCACAAAACGGGTGGGCTATAACCTTGGGTGGGGGGCTGGCCAACTCTCGTCCGCCGGACTCCGAATGGGGCGAGACGTGGCGAGGCGCCTCCGTGTGCCAGGGTTAGGCCGCGGGCACTGCCGCACCTAAAAATACCCGCCCAAGGCCGGGCGCCAAGTTCGCCCAGCGGAAAGAGGCCACAAAAACGGGTGGGCTATAGCCTTGGGGGTGGGGGCTGGCCAACTTCGTCCGCCGGACTCGGAATGGCGCGAGACTTTGCGAGGCGCCTCCGTGTGCCAAAAATGGGCCGCGGGCACAGCCGCGCCCAAAAATACCGGCCCGAAGGCCGGGGCGCCAAGTTCGTCCAGCGGAAAGAGGCCACAAAAACGGGTGGGTTATAGCCTTGGGGGGTGGGGCTGGCCAACTTCGTCCGCCGGACTCGGAATGGCGCGAGACTTTGCGAGGCGTCTCCGTGTGCCACAAATGGGCCGTGGGCACAGCCGCGCCCAAAAATACCGGCCCGAAGGCCGGGGCGCCAAGTTCGTCCAGTGGAAAGAGGCCCCAAAAACGGGTGGGCTATAGCCTTGGGGGGTGGGGCTGGCCAACTTCGTCCGCCGGACTCAGAATGGCGCGAGACTTTGTGAGTCGCCTCCGTGTGCTGTAAAAATAGGCCGCGGCACAGCCGCGCCTAAAAATACCCGCCCGAAGGCCGGGCGCCAAGTTCGTCCAGCGGAAAGAGGCCACAAAACGGGTGGGCTATAGCCTTGGGGGTGGGGCTGGCCAACTTCGTCCCGCCGGACTCGGAATGGCGCGAGACCTTGCGAGGCGCCTCCGTGTGCTAAAATCGGCCGGGGGCACAGCCGCGTCTAAAAATACCGGTTCAAGGCCGGGCGCCAAGTTCGGGCCAGCGAAAGAGGCCACAAAACGGGTGGGGCTATAGCCTTGGGGGTGGGGCTGGCCAACTCGTCCGCTCGGACTCGGAATGGCGCGAGACTTTGCGAGGCGCCTCCGTGTGCCAAAATAGGTCAGCGGCACAGCCGCGCCAAAATACCCGCCCGAAGGCCGGGCGCCAAGTTCGTCCAGCTGAAAGAGGCCACAAAACGGGTGGGCTATAGCCTTGGGGGTGGGGCTGGCCAACTTCGTCCGCCGGACTCCGCAATGGCGCGAGACTTTGCGAGGCGCCTCCGTGTGCTGGGCCAGGGCCGCGGGCACAGCCGCGCCCAAAATACCTGCCCGAAGGCCGGGCGCCCAAGTTCGCCCAGCGGAAAGAGGCCACAAAAACGGGTGGGCTATAGCCTTGGGGGTGGGGCTGGCCAACTCGTCCGCTGACCTCGGAATGGCGCGAGACTTTGCGAGGCGCCTCCGTGTGCAAATGGGCCATGGGCACATTCGCGCCCAAAATACTCAGGCCCAAGGCCGGGCGCCAAGTTCGTCCAGCGGAATAGAGGCCTACAAAAGCGGGTGGGCTATAGCCTTGGGTGGGGCTGGCTAACTCGCTACGGGCCGGACTCGGAATGGCGCGAGACTTTGCGAGGCGCTCCGCTGTGCTGCAATGGGCCGCGGAGCACAGCCAGCGCCCAAAATACCACCCGAAGGCCGGGCGCCAAGTTCGTCCAGCGGAAAGAGGCCACAAAAGCGGGTGGGCTATAGCCTTGGGGGTGGGGCTGGCCAACCGTCCGCGGACTCGGAATGGCGCGAGACTATGCGAGGAGCCACCGTGTGCCAAAAATAGGCCGCGGGCACAGCCGCGCCCAAAAATACCCGCCCGAAGGCCGGTGCGCAAAGATCGTCCCGCGGAAAGAGGCCACCAAAGCGGGGGGGCAATAGCCTTGGGGGTGGGGTCGGGCCCTCTTCGTCCGCCGGACTCCGAATGGCGCGAGACTTTGCGAGGCGCCTCCGTGTGCCAAAAATAGGCCGCGGGCACAGCCGCGCCCTAAAATACCCGCCCGAAGGCCGGGGCGCCAAGTTCGTCCAGCGGAATGAGGCCACAAAAATGGGTGGGCTATAGCCTTGGGGGTGGGCCCCGGCCCACTTCGACCGCGGGACTCTGTATGTCGCGAGACTTCGCGAGGCGCCTCCGTGTGCCAAAAATAGGCCGCGGGCACAGCCGCGCCCAAAAATACCCGCCCTAAGGCCGGGCCCCCAAGTTCGTCCAGCGGACCCAGGCCACACAATCGGGTGGGCTATAGCCTTGGGGGTGGGGCTGGCCAACTTAGTCCGGGGGACTCGGGATGGCGCGAGACTTTGCGGGCGCCTCCGTGTGCCAAAAATAGGCCTGCGGGCACAGCCGCGCCAAAAATACCCGCCCGAAGGCCGGGCGCCAAGTTCGTCCAGCGGAAAGAGGCCACAAAAACGGGTGGGCTATAGCCTTGGGGGGTGGGGCTGGTTTAAAATCGTCCGCCGGACTCGGAATGGCGCGAGACTTTGCGAGGCGCCTCCGTGTGCCAAAAATAGGCCGCGGGCACAGCCGCGCCCAAAATACCCGCCCGAAGGCCGGGGCGCCAAGTTCGTCCAGCGGAAAGAGGCCACAAAAACGGGTGGGCTATAGCCTTGGGGGGTGGGGCTGGCCAACCGTCCCGCCCGGACTCGGAATGGCGCGAGACTTTGCGAGGCGCCTCCGTGTGCCAAAAATAGGCCGCGGGCACAGCCGCGCCCAAAAATACCCGCCCGAAGGCCGGGGCGCCAAGTTCGTCCAGCGGAAAGAGGCCACAAAACAGGTGGGCTATAGCCTTGGGGGTGGGGCTGGCCAACCGTCCGCCGGACTCGGAATGGCGCGAGACTTTGCGAGCGCCTCCGTGTGCCAAAAATAGGCCGCGGGCACAGCCGCGCCAAAAATACCCGCCCGAAGGCCGGGCGCCAAGTTCGTCCAGCGGAAAGAGGCCACAAAAGCGGGTGGGCTATAGCCTTGGGGGTGGGGCTGGCCAACCGTCCGCCGGACTCGGAATGGCGCGAGACTTTGCGAGGCGCCTCCGTGTGCCAAAAATAGGCCGCGGGCACAGCCGCGCCCAAAAATACCCGCCCGAAGGCCGGGCGCCAAGATCGTCCAGCGGAAAGAGGCCACAAAAAGCGGGTGGGCTATAGCCTTGGGGGTGGGGCTGGCCAACTTCGTCCGCCGGACTCGGAATGGCGCGAGACTTTGCGAGCGCCTCCGTGTGCCAAAAATAGGCGCGGGCACAGCCGCGCCCTTAAAAATACCCGCCCGAAGGCCGGGCGCCAAGATCGTCCAGCGGAAAGAGGCCACAAAAGCGGGTGGGCTATAGCCTTGGGGGTGGGGCTGGCCAACTTCGTCCGCGGACTCGGAATGGCGCGAGACTTTGCGGCGCCTCCGTGTGCAAAAATGGGCCGCGGGCACAGCCGCGCCCAAAAATACCCGCCCGAAGGCCGGGCGCCAAGTTCGTCCAGCGGAAAGAGGCCACAAAAGCGGGTGGGCTATAGCCTTGGGGGTGGGGCTGGCCAACCGTCCGCCGGACTCGGAATGGCGCGAGACTTTGCGAGGCGCCTCCGTGTGCCAAAAATAGGCCGCAGGCACAGCCGCGCCAAAATACCGCCCGAAGGCCGGGCGCCAAGATCGTCCAGCGGAAAGAGGCCACAAAAGCGGGTGGGCTATAGCCTTGGGGGTGGGGCTGGCCAACTTCGTCCGCCCGGACTCGGAATGGCGCGAGACTTTGCGAGGCGCCTCCGTGTGCCAAAAATAGGCCGCGGGCACAGCCGCGCCCAAAATACCCGCCCGAAGGCCGGGCGCCAAGATCGTCCAGCGGAAAGAGGCCACAAAAGCGGGTGGGCTATAGCCTTGGGGGTGGGGCTGGCCAACCAAATCCGCCGGACTCGGAATGGCGCGAGACTTTGCGAGGCGCCTCCGTGTGCAAAAATAGGCCGCGGGCACAGCGCGCCAAAATACCCGCCCGAAGGCCGGGCGCCAAGTTCGTCCAGCGGAAAGAGGCCACAAAAGCGGGTGGGCTATAGCCTTGGGGGTGGGGCTGGCCAACCGTCCGCCGGACTCGGAATGGCGCGAGACTTTGCGAGGCGCCTCCGTGTGCCAAAAATAGAGGCCGCGGGCACAGCCGCGCCCAAAATACCCGCCCGAAGGCCGGGCGCCAAGTTCGTCCAGCGGAAAGAGGCCACAAAAGCGGGTGGGCTATAGCCTTGGGGGTGGGGCTGGCCAACAAATCCGCCGGACTCGGAATGGCGCGAGACTTTGCGAGGCGCCTCCGTGTGCCAAAAATAGGCCGCGGGCACAGCCGCGCCAAAAATACCCGCCCGAAGGCCGGGCGCCAAGATCGTCCAGCGGAAAGAGGCCACAAAAGCGGGTGGGCTATAGCCTTGGGGGTGGGGCTGGCCAACCGTCCGCCGGACTCGGAATGGCGCGAGACTTTGCGAGGCGCCTCCGTGTGCCAAAAATAGGCCGCGGGCACAGCCGCGCCTAAAAATACCCGCCCGAAGGCCGGGCGCCAAGTCGTCCAGCGGAAAGAGGCCACAAAAAGCGGGTGGGCTATAGCCTTGGGGGTGGGGCTGGCCAACCGTCCGCCGGACTCGGAATGGCGCGAGACTTTGCGAGCGCCTCCGTGTGCCAAAAATAGGCCGCGGGCACAGCCGCGCCCAAAAATACCGCCCGAAGGCCGGGCGCCAAGATCGTCCAGCGGAAAGAGGCCACAAAAGCGGGTGGGCTATAGCCTTGGGGGTGGGGCTGGCCAACCGTCCGCCGGACTCGGAATGGCGCGAGACTTTGCGAGCGCCTCCGTGTGCCAAAAATAGGCCTTGGGCACAGCCGCGCCAAAAATACCCGCCCCCGAAGGCCGGGCGCCAAGATCGTCCAGCGGAAAAGAGGCCACAAAAGCGGGTGGGCTATAGCCTTGGGGGTGGGGCTGGCCAACCGTCCGCCGGACTCGGAATGGCGCGAGACTTTGCGAGCGCCTCCGTGTGCCAAAAATAGGCCGCGGCACAGCCGCGCCCAAAAATACCCGCCCGAGGCCGGGCGCCAAGTTCGTCCAGCGGAAAGAGGCCACA
Organism: Citrus sp. QX-2021; assembly: GCA_030444885.1. Classification (NCBI taxonomy): domain Eukaryota; kingdom Viridiplantae; phylum Streptophyta; class Magnoliopsida; order Sapindales; family Rutaceae; genus Citrus; species Citrus sp. QX-2021. The sequence goes on from CM059829.1 coordinate 727,392, forward strand.
AAAGCGGGTGGGCTATAGCCTTGGGGGTGGGGCTGGCCAACTTCGTCCGCCGGACTCGGAATGGCGCGAGACTTTGCGAGCGCCTCCGTGTGCCAAAAATAGGCCGCGGAGGCACAGCCGCGCCCAAAAATACCCGCCCGAAGGCCGGGCGCCAAGTCGTCCAGCGGAAAGAGGCCACAAAAGCGGGTGGGCTATAGCCTTGGGGGTGTGGGGCTGGCCAACCAAATCCGCGGACTCGGAATGGCGCGCGAGACTTTGCGAGGCGCCTCCGTGTGCCAAAAATAGACGCGGGCACAGCCGCGCCAAAATACCCGCCCGAAGGCCGGGCGCCAAGGGTCGTCCAGCGGAAAGAGGCCACAAAACCGGGTGGGCTATAGCCTTGGGGGGTGGGGCAGGCCAGCTTCGTACGCCGGACTAGGAACGTCCCGAGTCTGTGCGATGCGCCTCCGTGTGAAAAATATAGGCCGCGGGCACAGCCGCGCCCAAAAATACCTGCCCGAGGCCGGGCGCCAAGTCGTCCAGCGGAAAGAGGCCACAAAAGCGGGTGGGCTATAGCCTTGGGGGTGGGGCTGGCCAACCAAATCCGCCCGGACTCGGAATGGCGCGAGACTTTGCGAGGCGCCTCCGTGTGCCAAAAATAGGCGCGGGCACAGCCAGCGCCCAAAAATACCCGCCCGAAGGCGGGGCGCCAAGATCGTCCAGCGGAAAGAGGCCAAAAAAGGTGGGCTATAGCCTTGGGGGTGGGGCTGGCCAACCGTCCGCGGACTCGGAATGGCGCGAGACTTTGCGAGCGCCTCCGTGTGCCAAAAATAGGCCGCGGGCACAGCCGCGCCAAAAATACCCGCCCGAAGGCCGGGCGCCAAGATCGTCCAGCGGAAAGAGGCCACAAAAGCGGGTGGGCTATAGCCTTGGGGGTGGGGCTGGCCAACCGTCCCGCCGGACTCGGAATGGCGCGAGACTTTGCGAGCGCCTCCGTGTGCCAAAAATAGGCCGCGGGCACAGCGCCAAAAAATACCCGCCCGAAGGCCGGGCGCCAAGATCGTCCAGCGGAAAGAGGCCACAAAAGCGGGTGGGCTATAGCCTTGGGGGTGGGGCTGGCCAACTTCGTCCGCGGACTCGGAATGGCGCGAGACTTTGCGGCGCCTCCGTGTGCCAAAAATAGGCCGCGGCACAGCCGCGCCAAAAATACCCGCCCGAAGGCCGGGCGCCAAGATCGTCCAGCGGAAAGAGGCCACAAAAGCGGGTGGGCTATAGCCTTGGGGGTGGGGCTGGCCAACCGTCCGCCGGACTCGGAATGGCGCGAGACTTTGCGAGGCGCCTCTGTGTGCCAAAAATAGGCCGCGGGCACAGCCGCGCCAAAAATACCCGCCCGAAGGCCGGGCGCCAAGATCGTCCAGCGGAAAGAGGCCACAAAAGCGGGTGGGCTATAGCCTTGGGGGTGGGGCTGGCCAACCGTCCGCCGGACTCGGAATGGCGCGAGACTTTGCGAGGCGCCTCCGTGTGCCAAAAATAGGCCGCGGGCACAGCCGCGCCAAAAATACCCGCCCGAGGCCGGGCGCCAAGATTCGTCCAGCGGAAAGAGGCCACAAAAGCGGGTGGGCTATAGCCTTGGGGGTGGGGCTGGCCAACTTCGTCCGCCGGACTCGGAATGGCGCGAGACTTTGCGAGCGCCTCCGTGTGCCAAAAATAGGCCGCGGGCACAGCCGCGCCAAAAATACCCGCCCGAAGGCCGGGCGCCAAGGTCGTCCAGCGGAAAGAGGCCACAAAAGCGGGTGGGCTATAGCCTTGGGGGTGGGGCTGGCCAACCGTCCGCCGGACTCGGAATGGCGCGAGACTTTGCGGGCGCCTCCGTGTGCCAAAAATAGGCCGCGGGCACAGCCGCGCAAAAATACCCGCCCGAAGGCCGGGCGCCAAGATCGTCCAGCGGAAAGAGGCCACAAAAGCGGGTGGGCTATAGCCTTGGGGGTGGGGCTGGCCAACCGTCCGCGGACTCGGAATGGCGCGAGACTTTGCGAGGCGCCTCCGTGTGCCAAAAATAGGCCGCGGGCACAGCCGCGCCAAAAATACCCGCCCGAAGGCCGGGCGCCAAGTTCGTCCAGCGGAAAGAGGCCACAAAAGCGGGTGGGCTATAGCCTTGGGGGTGGGGCTGGCCAACCGTCCGCCGGACTCGGAATGGCGCGAGACTTTGCGAGGCGCCTCCGTGTGCCAAAAATAGGCCGCGGGCACAGCCGCGCCAAAAATACCCGCCCGAAGGCCGGGCGCCAAGACCGTCCAGCGGAAAGTAGCCACATGGTGGGGCTACCTATAGCGACGCCAGCAGGGTGAGGCTAGCCAGCCGTCCGCCAGACTCCGAATGGCGCGAGACTCGCGAGGGCACCTCCGTGTGCGAAAAATAGGCCGCGGGCACAGCAGCGTCCAAAAATACCACACCGACGGCGGGGCGGATAGTTCGTCCAGCGGAAAGAGGCCTGAAAGCAGGTGGGCTATAGCTATGGGGAGTGGGCTGGCCAACCCGTCCGCGGACTCCGAATGGCGCGAGACTTTGCGAGCGCCTCCGTGTGCCAAAAATAGGCGCGGGGCACAGCCCGCGCCAAAAATACCCGCCCGAAGGCCAGGCGCCAAGTTCGTCCGGCGGAAAAGAGGCCCTGAAGCGGGTGGGCTATAGCCTTGCGGGAGTGGGGCTGGCCAACTTCAATCCGCGGGACTGAGATGGCGCGAGACTTTGTGAGGCGCCTCCGTGTACCCAAAAATAGGCCGCGGGCACAGCCGCGCCCCAAAATACCGCCGATGGCAGGGCGCAAGTTCGTCCAGCGAAAAAAGGCCCTGTGGGTGGGCTATAGCAACAGAGGTGGGGCTGGCCAACCGTCCGCGGACTCAGAATGGCGCGAGACTTTGCGAGGCGCCTCCGTGTGCCAAAAATAGACCGCGGGCACAGCCGCGCCCAAAAATACCGCCCGAGGCGGGGCATGGGAATGTCGTCAGCGGAAAGAGGCCACAAAAGCGGGTGAGGCTATAGCCTTGGGGGTGGGGCTGGCCCGACCAATCCGTCGGACTCGAATGGCGGCGAGACTGCGAGAGCGCCTCCGTGCGCCAAAAATAGGCCACGGGCACAGCCGCCCCAAAAATACCCACCCGACGGCCGGGCGCCAAGATTCGTCCAGCGGAAAGAGGCCACAAAAGCAGGGTGGGCTATGGCCTTGAGGGGAGTGAGGCTGGCCAACTTCGTCCGCGCGGACTCCGAATGGCAACGAGACTGTGCGGCATGCGCCTCCGTGTGCCAAAAATAGACCTTGAGGCTGGCAGCAGCAAAATACCCCAGCCACGAGGCAGGCGCCAGGGTCGTCCGAGCGGAAAGAGGCCCACAAGCAGGGTGGGCTATAGCCTTGGGGAGTGGGGCTGGCCAACCGTCCGCCGGACTCAGAATGGCGCGAGCACTTTGCGGCGCCTCCGTGTGCCAAATAGACCTTGAGCTGTAGCGCCCAAAAATACCCGCCCAAGAAGCCGGGCGCCAAGGGTCGTCCAGCGGAAAAGAGGCCCTGGCGGGTGGGCTATAGCGGCTTGGGGAGTGGGGCTGGCCAAGCCCGTCCGCCTCGGACTCGGCGCCATGGCCAAAAATAGGATGACTGTCGCGCAAAATCTGCCAACTGGCAGGCGCCTCCATGGAAGAACGCAAGCGGAGTGGGAAAATAGGCCAGAAGTGGGCACAGCCGCGCCAAAAGCGCGATACTTTGCGAAACCCCGTGTCTGAAAAATAGGCCGGAGCGCCATGTCTGCTTCGTCCAGGGCGCAGACAAATCCAGCCACAAAAGCAGGTGGGCTATAGCCTTAGAGGGGTGGGGCTGGCCAACTTCGTCCGCGGACTCGATCATTAGCTCGAGACTTTGCGAGGCGCCTCGTGTGCCAAAAATAGGCCCACGGGCACAGCCGCGCCCAAAAATACCCGCCCGAAGGCAGGCGCCAAGGTGGTCCAGCGGAAAGAGGCCGGGAAGCTTGGGTGGGCTATAGCCTTGCGGGGGTGGGGCTGGCCAACTTAGTCGCGGACTCAGAATAGCGCGAGACTTTGCGAGGGCCTCCGTGTGCCAAAAATAGGCAGCAGGCACAGCAGCGATCAAAATACCCGCCCGATGGCAGGCGCCAGGATCGTCAGCGGAAAGAGGCCACAAAAACAGGTGAAGGCTATAGCCTTGGGGGGTGGGGCTGGCCAACCGTTCGCCCGGACTCGGAATGGCAACGAGACTTTGCGGCGCCTCCGTGTACCAAAAATAGACCGCGGAACTCAGCCGTACCCAAAAATACCACGCCGAAGCCGGGGCGCCAAGGTCGTCAGCGGAAAGAGGCCACAAAAGCAGAGTGGGCTATAGCCTTGCGGGGGTGGAGGCCAGCCAGCCAAATCCGCGGACTCGACGGGTGGCGCGAGACTTTGCGGGCGCCTCCGTGTGCCAAAAAATAGGCGCGGGCACAGCCGCGCCCAAAAATACCTCCCTTGAGGCCGGGCGCCAAGATTCGTCCAGCGGAAAAGAGGCCACAAAGCAGGTGGGCTATAGCCTTGCCAGAAGTGGGGCTGGCCTAATTCGTCCGCCGGACTCGAATGGCGCGAGACTTTGCGAGACCTCAAGTATACCAAAAATAGACCGCGGGCACAGCCGCGCCCAAAAGTACCTGCCCGAAGGCAGGCGGCAAGTTCGTCAGCGGAAAAGAAGGCCCTAGCAGATGGAGCTATAGCCTTGCTTGAGGTGGGGCTGGCCAACTTCATCCGCCCTTGGACTCGGAATGAGCGCGAGACTTTGTCGCGGGGCACCTCAGTTATTGCAAAAAAATAGGCCGCAGAGCACAGCCGCGCCAAAAATACCCGCCCGAGAGGCCGGGCGCCAAGTTCAAATCCAGCGGAAAGAGGCCTGAAAACAGTGGGCTATAGCCTTGCAGGGGAGTGGGGCTGGCCAACCCCGTCCGCCCGGACTCGAGATGGCGCCGAGACTTTGCAAGAGACGCCCTCCGTGTGCAAAAATAGGCGCGGGCCTGAGCCGCGCCAAATATGTCTCCGCCCGAAGGCAGGGCGCCAAGTTCGTCTAGCGGAAAAGAGGCCACAAGCAGGTGGAGCGCATAGCCTTAGGGGAGTGGGGCTGAAAGTAACAAGTCGTGCGGACTCAATGGCGCAGCGAGACTTTGCGAGCGCCTCCGTGTGCTAAAACAGACGCCCAGGCACAGCGCAGCAAAAATACACCGCCGACGGCAGGCGCCAAGATCGTCCAAGCGGAAAGAGGCCACAAAAGCAGGTGGGCTATAGCCTTGAGAGGGAGTGGGGCTGTGCCTAGCAAATCGCCGGACTCAGAATGGCGCGAGACTTCACGGCAACTCCGTGTGCCAAAAATAGACCGCAGGCACAGCAGCACCCAAAATACCAGCCACCGAGAAAGGCCGGGCGCCAAGGTCGTCAAGCGGAAAGGAGGCCACAAAGCCAGGTGGGCTATGTAGCAGAAGTTGGGGCTGGCCAGCCCATCCGCCCGGACTCGGAATGGCGCGAGACTTTGCGAGCGCCTCAGTGCCGCCAAAAATAGGCCACGAGGCACAGCCGCGCCCAAAATACCCGCCCGAAGGCCGAGCGCCAAGACCGTCCAGCGGAAAGAGGCCACAAAAGCAGGTGGGCTATGGCCTTGGGGGTGGGGCTGGCCAACCGTCCGCGGACTCGAATGGCGCGAGACTTTCTGAGGCGCCTCCGTGTGCAAAAAAACAGAAGCCGTGAGCACAACCGCGCCAAAATACCCCGATGGCCGGGGCGCCAAGATCGTCCAGCGGAAGAGGCCACAAAAAGCGGGTGGGCTATAGCCTTGGGGAGTGGGGCTGGCCAACCGTCGCCCGGACTCGAATGGCGCGAGACTTTGCGAGGCGCCTCCATTGTGCCAAAAATAGGCCGCGGGCTGTACCGCGCCAAAATGCCCGCCCGAGGCAGGGGCGCCAAGACCGTCCAGCGGAAAGAGGCCACAAAGCGCAGGTGGGCTATAGCCTTGCGGAGTGGGGCTGGCCAGCTTCGTCCGCCGGACTCGGAATGGCGCGAGACTGCGGGCGCCTCCGTGGGCCCTGGCTAAATAGGCCGGGCACTGCTGGTAGCAAAAAATACCCGCCGAAGGCAGGCGCCAAGATCGTCCAGCGGAAAGAGGCTACAAAGCAGGTGGGCTATAGCCTTGGGAGTGGGAGCTGGCCAAATTCGTCACGCCGGACTCGAATAGCGCGAGACTTGCGAGGCGCCTCCGGTGCGCCAAAAATAGGCGCGAGCACAGCCGCGCCAAAAATACCCGCCCGAAGGCAGGCGCCAAGGTCGTCCAGCGGAAAAGAGGCCACAAAAGCGGGTGGGCTATAGCCTTGGGGAGTGGGGCTGGCCAGCAAATCCGTCCGCGGACTCGGAATGGCGCGAGACTTTGCGAGGCGCCTCCGTGCACGCCAAAAAAATAGACGCAGGCACAGCCGCGCCCAAAAATACCCGCCCGAAGGCCGGGCGCCAAGATCGTCCAGCGGAAAGAGGCCACAAAAGCGGGTGGGCTATAGCCTTGCAGGGGGTGGGAGCTGGCCAGCCGTCCGCCGGACTTCGGAATGGCGCGAGACTTTGCGAGGGCCTCCGTGTGCCAAAAAATAGAGCGCGAGCACAGCAGCAAAAAAAGCTACTCGCCCGAAGGCAGGGCGCCAAGGTCGTCCAGCGGAAAGAGGCCACAAAAAGCGGGTGGGCTATAGCCTTGGGGGTGGGGGGCTGGCCAACATCGTCCGGCCGGACTCGAATGGCAACGAGACTTTGCGAGTCGCCTCAGTGTGTGTAAAAAATAGGCTGCAGGCACGGCCGCGCCAAAAATACCAGCCGAAGGCCGGGCGCCAAGTTCGTCCGGCGGAAAGAGGCCCTGTGGGTGGGCTATAGCCTTGCGGGGTGGGGCTGGCCAACTTCGTCCGCCCGGACTCCAGAATGGCACGAGACTTTGCGAGGCGCCTCACGTGTCCAAAAATAGGCCGCGGGCACAACAGCGCGCCAAAATACCCGATCGAAGGCCGGGCATGTGGTCGTCCAGCGGAAAGAGGCCACAAAAGCAGGTGGGCTATAGCCTTGGGAGGTGGGAGCTGGCCAACCGTCACGCCGCGGACTCCGAATGGCGCGAGACTGCGGCGCCTCCGTACGCCAAAAATAGGCCGCAGGCACAGCAGTGCAAAAATACCCGCCCGACGGCCGGGCGCCAAGTTCGTCCAGCGACGGAAAGAGGCCACAAAAGCGGGTGGGCTATAGCCTTGGGGAGTGGGAGCTGGCCAACCGTCGCCGGACTCGAATCGCGCGAGACTGCGCGGAGCCTCAGTGTGCCAAAAATAGGCCTTGGGCACAAGCCGCGCAAAAAATATACTCGCCCGAGCAGGGCGCAAGTTCGTCCAGCGGAAAGAGGCCACAAAAGCAGGTGGGCTATAGCCTTGAAGGTGGAGAGCTGGCCAACTTCGTCCGCCGGACTCGAATGGCGCGAGACTTTGCGAGGCGCCTCCGTGTGCCAAAAATAGGCGCTTGGCAGGCAGCCGCGCCTTAAAAATCGCCAGCCGAAGGCGGGCGCGCCAAGTCGTCCAGCGGAAAGAGGCCACAAAAAGCGGGTGGAGCTATAGCCTTGAGGTGGGGCTAGCCAACCTCGTCATCGGACTCGAATGGCGCGAGACTTTGCGAGGGCCTCCGTGTGCCAAAAATAGGCCCTCGAGCACAGCTTGCGTCCAAAAATACCCGCCAGAAGGCAGGTATGCCAAGAATCGTCCAGCGGAAAGAGGCCACAAAGCGGGTGGGCTATAGCCTTGGCGGAGTAGGGGCTGGCCAACCGTCCGCCCGGACTCCGGAATGGCGCGAGACTGCGAGGGCCTCCGTGCGCCAAAAATAGGCCTTGGAGCTGGCCGCGCCCAAAAATACACTTAGAAAGCAGGGTCGCCAAGTTCGTCCAGTGGAAAAGAGGCCACAAAAACGGGTGGGCTATAGCCTTGGGGGTGAGGCTGGCCCAACCTCCGCCCACGGACTCCAGAATGGCGCGCGAGACTTTGCGAAATTAGCCTCCGTGTGCCAAAAATAGGCCGCGGGCACAGCCCGCGCCCAAAAATACCTGCCCAAAGGCCGGGGCGCCCAAGATTCGTCCAGCGGAAAAGAGGCCCACAAGCAGGTGGGGAGCTATGTGCCTTGGGGGTGGGGCTGGCCAACCGTCCGCCGGACTCCGAATGGCGCGAGACTTTCGCGAGGCGCCTCCGTGTGCCAAAAATAGGCCGCGGGCACAGCCGCGCTTAAAAATACCCGCCGGAAAGGCGGGCGCCAAGATCGTCCAGCGGAAAGAGGCCACAAAAGCAGGTGGGCTATATAGCCTTAGGGGGTGGGGCTGGCCAACCCGTCCGCCCGGACTCGGAATGGCGCGAGACTTTGCGGGCGCCTCCGTGTGCCAAAAATAGGCCGTGGGCACAGCCGCGCCCAAAAATACCCGCCCGAAGGCCGGGCGCCAAGGTCGTCCAGCGGAAAAGAGGCCACAAAAAGCACGGGTGGGCTATAGCCTTGGGGGTGGGGCTGGCCAACAAATCCGCCGGACTCCAATGGCGGCGAGACTTTGCGAAGAAGCCTCCATGCGCCAAAAATAGACGCGGGCACAGCGCGCCCAAAAATACCCTTCCGAAGGCGGGCGCCAAGTCGTCCAGCGGAAAGAGGCCACAAAAGCGGGTGGGCTATAGCCTTGCGGGGGTGGGGCTGGCCAACCGTCCCGCCGGGACTCGAATGGCGCGAGACTTTCTGCGAGCGCCTCCGTGTGCCAAAAATAGACGCAGAGCACAGCCGCACCCAAAAATACCCTGCCGAAGGCCGGGGCGCCAAGTTCGTCCAGCGGAAAGAGGCCACAAAAGCGGGTGGGCTATAGCCTTGGGGGTGGGGCTGGCCAACCGTCCGCGGACTCGGAATGGCGCGAGACTTTAAGAGGCGCCTCCGTGTACCAAAAATAGGCGCGGGCACAGCTCAGCGGCAAAAAATACCCGCCCGAAGGCAGGGCGTAAAGTTCGTCCAGCGGAAAGAGGCCACAAAAGCGGGTGGGCTATAGCCTTGGGGAGTGGGGCTGGCCAACCGTCCGCCCGGACTCGGAATGGCGAGAGACTTTGCGGCGCCTCCGTGTGCCCAAAAATAGGCCACGGGCACAGCAGCATCAAAAATACCCGCCCGAAGGCCGGGCGCCAAGTTCGTCCAGCGGAAAAGAGGCCACAAAAGTGGGTGGGCTATAGCCTTGGGGGGAGGGGCTGGCCAACTTCGTCGCGCCGGACTCGAATGGCGCGAGACTTTGCGGCGCCTCCGTGTGCCAAAAATAGACCGCGGGCACAGCCGCGCCAAAAATACCCGCCCGAAGGCACAGGCGCCAAGATTCGTCCAGCGGAAAGAGGCCCTGCAAAAGCGGGTGGGCTATAGCCTTGGGAGTGGGGCTGGCCAACCGTCCGCCGGACTCGGAATGGCGCGAGACTTTGCGAGGCACGCCTCCGTGTGCCAAAAATAGGCCTTGAGCACAGCCGCCAGCCAAAAATATACTTGGCCAGAAGGCAGGCGCGCCGAGAGTTCGTCCAGCGGAAAGAGGCCACCAGCCGAAACCAGGTAAGCGGGTGGGCTATAGCCTTGGGGGTGGGGCTGGCCAACTTCAATCCGCCGGACTCGGAATGGCGCGAGACTTTCTGCGAGGCGCCTCCGTGCGCCAAAAATAGACGCGGGCACAGCTGCGCGCAAAAATACCAGCCGAAGGCCGGGCGCCAAGTTCGTCCAGCGGAAAGAGGCCACAAAAGCAGGGGGCTATAGCCTTGGAAGTGGGGCTGGCCAACCGTCCGCCGGACTCGAATGGCGCGAGACTTTGCGGGCGCCTCAAGTGTGTGCCAAAAATAGACGCGGGCACAGCCGCGCCCAAAATACCCGCCCGAAGGCCGGGCGCCCAGTTCGTCCAGCGGAAAGAGGCCAAAAAAGTGGGTGGGCTATAGCCTTGGGGGTGGGGCTGGCCAGCAAATCCGCCGGACTCGGAATGGCGCGAGACTTTGCGAGGCGCCTCCGTGTGCCAAAAATAGGCGCGGGCACAGCCGCGCCCAAAATGTACCCCCCGAAGGCGGGCGCCAAGTTCATCCAGCGGAAAAAGGCCACAAAAGCGGGTGGGCTATAGCCTTGGGGGTGGGGCTGGCCAACCAAATCCGCGCCGGACTCGGAATGGGCGCGAGACTGCGAGGCGCCTCCGTGTGCCAAAAATGAGGCGCAGGCACAGCCTTGCGCCCAAAAATACCCGCCCGAAGGCCGGGGCGCCAAGTCCGTCCAGCGGAAAAAGGCCACAAAAACGGGTGGGCTATAGCCTTGGGGGGTGGGGCTGGCCAACTCGTCCGCCCGGACTCGAATGGCGCGAGACTTCTGAGGCGGCCTCCGTGTGCCAAAAATAGGCCTTGAGCACAGCCGCGCCAAAAATACCCGCCCGAAGGCCGGGCGCCAAGACCGTCCAGCGGAAAAAGGCCACAAAAAGCGGGTGGGCTATAGCCTTGGGGGTGGGAGCTGGCCACAAATCCGCCGGACTCGGAATGGCCTTGAGACTTTGCGAGGCGCCTCCAAGTGTGCCAAAAATAGGCCGCGGGCACAGCCGCGCCAAAAATAACCCCCGAAGGCCGGGGCGCCAAGGTCGTCAAGCGGAAAAGGCCACAAAAGGGTGGGCTATAGCCTTGGGGGTGGGGCTGGCCAACCAAATCCCGCCGGACTCCGAATGGCGCGAGACTTTGCGATGCGACTACCTGTCCCAAAAAAAACCCTCGGGCACATACTAGCCCAAAAAAACCAGCCCGAAGGCCGGGGCGCCACGTTCGTCCAGCGGAAAGAGGCGACAAAAAGCAGGTGGGCTATAGCCTTGGGGGTGGGGCTGGCCAACTAAATCCGCCGGACTCCAGAATAGCCTTGAGACTTTGCGAGGCGCCTCCAGTGTGCCAAAAAAAGCGCCAGGCCCCAGGCACGGCCGCGCAAAATACCCTAGCCCGAAGGCGGGCGTGAGGACCGTCCAGCGGAAAAATGGCCACAAACGGGTGGGCTATAGCCTTGGGGGGTGGGGCTGGCCAACTTCGTCCGCCGGACTCCGAATGGCGCGAGACTTTGGCCAGCGGCCTCCATGTCTGCAAAAATAGACCTTGAGGGCACAGCCGCGCCCAAAAATACCCGCCCGAAGGCCGAGGCGCCAGGACCGTCCAGCGGAAAGAGGCCACAAAAGCGGGTGGGCTATAGCCTTGAGGGTGAGGCTGGCCAACCGTCCGCGGACTCGGAATGGCGCGAGACTGCGGCGCCTCCGTGTGCAAAATAGGCCGCGAGGCACAGCAGCACCAAAAATACCCGCCCGAAGGCAGGCGCCAAGTTACGTCCAGCGGAAAAGAGGCCACAAAAGCGGGTGGGCTATAGCCTTGAGGGTAGAAGTCGGGCTGGCCAAATCGTCCGCGGACTCGGAATGGCGCGAGACTGCGAGGCGCCTCCGTGTGCCAAAAATAGGCGCGGGCACAGCCGCGTCCAAAATACCCGCCTTGAAGGCCCCGGCGCCAAGTTCGTCCAGCGGAAAGAGGCCACAAAAGCGGGTGGGCTATAGCCTTGGGGAGTGGGGCTGGCCAACCGTCCGCGGACTCGAATGGCGCGAGACTGCGAGCGCCTCCGTGTGCCAAAAATAGACCGCGGGCACAGCCGCAAAAATCTCGCCAAGGCCGGGCGCCAAGATCGTCCAGCGGAAAGAGGCCACATGGCGGGTGGGCTATAGCCTTGGGGGGTGGGGCTGGCCAACCAAATCCGCCCGGACTCGGAATGGCGCGAGACTTTCGCGAGGCGCCTCCGTGTGCCAAAAATAGGCGCGGCTACTCCAAAATAACAGCAGCAAAAATACCCGCCCGAAGGCCAGGGCGCCAAGATCGTCCAGCGGAAAGAGGCCACAAAAAGCGGGTGGGCTATAGCCTTGAGGGTGGGGCTGGCCCAGCCCATCCGCGGACTCCGAATGGCGCGAGACTTTGCGGCTGCGCCTCCGTGTGCCAAAAATAGACGCGAGGCACAGCCGCGCAAAAAACATACCCGCCCGAAAGGCAGGGCGCCAAGAATCGTCCAGCGGAAAGAGGCCACAAAAAGCGGGTGGGCTATAGCCTTGGGGGTGGGGCTGGCCAGCCGTCCGGACTCAGATAGCGCGAGACTTTGCAGCGCCTCCGTGTGAGAAAAATAGGCTTATGACAGCATACAGACTAGGAATAACACTCGCAGGCATGGCCGTCCGAAAAATGGCCTGCGGGCGGTGGAGCTATAGCGCTTGCAGGGAGTGAGGCTGGCCAGCCCGTCCGCGGTTCGGAATGGCGCGAGACTGCGACCTCCGTGTACGAAAAATAGCCTTGCGAGCACAGCCGCCCAAAAATACCGCCCGAGCGCTGAAAGAGGCGGAAAAGGCGTAAGCAGGTGGGCTATAGCCTTGGGGGTGGGGCTGGCCAACTTCGTCCGCCCGGACTCGAATGGCGCGAGACTTCATGAGGCGCCTCCGTGTGTGCCAAAAATAGAGCGCGGGCACAGCCGCGCCAAAATCTCCGCCCGAGGCGGGGCGCCAAGATCGTCCAGCGGAAAAGAGGCCCAAAGCGGGTGGGCTATAGCCTTGGGGAGTGGGGCTGGCCAACCGTCCCGCCAGGACTCAGAATAAGCGCGAGACTTTGCGAGCGCCTCCGTGTGCCAAAAATAGGCACGCGGGCACAGCCGCGCCCAAAAATACCCGCCCGAAGGCAGAGGCGCAAGATTCGTCCAGCGGAAAAAGGCCACAAAGCAGGTGGGCTATAGCCTTGAGTGGTGGAGCTGGCCAACTCAAATCCGCCCGGACTCGGAATGGCGCGAGACTTTGCGAGCGCCTCCGTGTGTGCCAAAAATAGGCTGCAGGCACAGCCGCGCCAAAAATCCCTTGAAGGCCGGGCGCCAAGATCGTCCAGCGGAAAATGGCCACAAAAAGCAGGTGGGCTATAGCCTTGGGGGTGGGGCTGGCCAACCAAATCCGCCGGACTCGAATGGCGGCGAGACTTTGCGAGGTGCCTCCGTGTGCCAAAAATAGGCCATGGGCACAGCCGCGCCAAAAATACCCGCCCGAGGCCGGGCGCCAAGTTCGTCCCAGCGGAAAGAGGCCACAAAAGCGGGTGGGCTATAGCCTTGGGGGTGGGGCTGGCCAACCCGTCCGCGGACTCGGAATGGCGCGAGACTTTGCGGCGGCGCCTCCGTGTGCCAAAAATAGGCCGCGGGCACAGCCGCGCCCAAAAATACCCGCCGAAGGCCCAGGGCGCCAGAGTTCGTCCAGCGGAAAGAGGCCACAAAAGCGGGTGGGCTATAGCCTTGGGGAGTGGGGCTGGCCAACCGTCCGCCGGACTCGAATGGCGCGAGACTTTCAGAGGCGCCTCCGTGTGCCAAAAATAGACGCCGCGGGCACAGCCGCGCCCAAAATATACCCGCTTCGAAGGCCGGGCGCCAGAGACTCGTCCAGCGGAAAAGGCCACAAGCAGGTGGGCTATAGCCTTGGGGAGTGGGGCTGGCCAACTTCTAAATCCACGGACTCAAGAATGGCGCGAGACTTTGCGAGGCGCCTCCGTGTGCCAAAAATAGGCCGCGGGGCTGCCGCGCCCAAAAATATCTCGCCGAAGGCAGGGCGCCAAGATTCGTCCAGCGGAAAAGAGGCCACAAAAAGCAGGGTGGGCTATAGCCTTGGGGGTGGGGGCTGGCCAACCGTCCGCCCCGGACTCGGAATGGCGCGAGACTGCGGCGCCTCCGTGTGCCAAAAATAGGCATGGTCACTGCCGCGCCCAAAAAAATACCCGCCCGAAGGCCGGGCGCCAAGTTCGTCCAGCGGAAAAGAGGCCACAAAAGCGGGTGGGCTATAGCCTTGGGGGAGTGGGGGCTGGCCAACCGTCCCGCGGACTCCGAATGGCGCGAGACTTTGCAGGGCGCCTCCGTGTGCCAAAAATAGGCCTTGAGCACAGCGGGCCCAAAAATACCTCTTGAAAGGCCGGGCGCCAAGTTCGTCCAGCGGAAAGAGGCCACAAAAGCAGGTGGGCTATAGCCTTGGGGAATGGGGCTGGCCAACCGTCCGCCGGACTCGAATGGCGCGAGACTGCGCGGCGCCTCAGTCTGCCAAAAATAGAGCATGAGGCACAGCCGCGCCAAGCTCTCCCGCCCGAGGCAGGGCGCCAAGTTCGATCCCAGCGGAAAGAGGCCACAAAAGCGGGTGGGCTATGGCCTTGGGGGTGGGGCTGGCCCGCCCGTCCGCGGACTCCGAATGCCCTTGCGAACTTGCGGCGCCTCGTGTGCCAAAAAATAGAGTACAGGCACAGCCGCGCCCAAAAATACTCCCCCGAAGGCTGGGGCGCCAAGTTCGTCCAGCGGAAAGAGGCCACAAAAGCGGGTGGGCTATAGCCTTGGTGGAGTGGGGCTGGCCAACTCGTCCGCCGGACTCAGAATGGCAGCGAGACTTTGCGGGCGCCTCCGTGTGCCAAAAATGGGCCAGCGGGCACAGCCACGCCCAAAAATACCCGCCGAAAGGCGGGGCGCCAAGTGCGTCCCAGCGGAAAGAGGCCGCAAGCGGGTGGGCTATAGCCTTGGGGAAGTGGGCTGGCCAACTTCGTCCGCCGGACTCGGAATGCGCGCGAGACTTTGCGGCGCCTCCGTGCGGAAGCCAAAAATAGGCCGCGAGGCACTGCCGCGCCAAAAATACCCGCCCGAAGCCGGGCGCCAAGATCGTCAGCGGAAAAAAGAGGCCACAAGCAAGGTGGGCTATAGCCTTGGGGAGTGGGGCTGGCCAAGCTACGTCCGCCGGACTCGGAATGGCGCGAGACTTTGCGAGGCGCCTCCGTGGCGCCAAAAATAGGGCGCGGGCACAGCCAGCGCCCAAAACCCGCCCGAAGGCCGACGAGGCGCAAGACCGTCCAGCGGAAAGAGGCCACAAAAAGCGAGGTGGGCTATAGCCTTGAGGAGTGGGGCTGGCCAACTTCGTCCGCGGACTCGGAATGACGCGAGACTTTCTGCGAAGGCGCCTCAGTGTAATGCAAAAAATAGACCGCAGGAACAGCCGCGCCCAAAAATACCTCCATACGAAGGCCGAGGGCAAGATCGTCCAGCGGAAAAGAGGCCACAAAAAGCAGGTGGGCTATAGCCTTGGGGGTGGGGCTGGCCAACCGTCCGCCGGACTCGGAATGGCCGCGAGACTTTGAAAAGCGGCCTCCGTGTGCCAAAAATAGGCCATGGGCACAGCCGCGCCAAAATACCCGCCCGAAGGCCGGGCGCCAAGAGTCGTCCAGCGGAAAAGAGGCCACAAAGCGGGTGAGCTATGGCCTTGGGGGTGGGGCTGGCCAACCGTCCGCCGGACTCCGAATGGCGCAGAGACTTTGCGGGCGGCCTCCGTGTGCCAAAAATAGGCCGCGGGCACAGCCGCGCCAAAAATACCGCCCGAAGGCCGGGCGCCAGGGTCGTCCAGCGGAAAAAGGCCACAAAGCGGGTGGGCTATGGCGCCAGGGGAGGTGGGGCTAGCCAACCGTCCGCCGGACTCGGGAATGGCGCGAGAGACTTTGCGAGGCGCCTCACGTGTGCCAAAAATAGACCGCCGGGCACAGCCGCGCCAAAAATACCGCCCGAAGGCCGGGCGCAAGATCGTCCAGCGGAAAAGAGGCCACAAAAGCAGGTGGGCTATGGCTTGGGGGTGGGGCTGGCCAACCAAATCCGCCCCGGACTCGAGAATGGCGCCGAGACTGCTGAGGCGCCTCCGTGTGCCAAAAAAATAGGCCGCGGGCTGTGGCCGCGCAAAAATGCTCAGCCGAAGGCCGGGCGCAAGTTCGTCCAGCGGAAGAGGCCACCTGCTTCTGGTGGGCTATAGCCTTCAGCAGGGGTGGGGCTGGCCAGCACCCGTCGCCGGACTCCGAATGGCGCCAGACTTTGCGGCGCCTCCGTGTGCCAAAAATAGGCGCGGGCACAGCCGCGCCCAAAATACCCGCCCGAAGGCCGGGCGTAAGGTTCGTCAAGCGGAAAGAGGCCACAAAAGCGGGTGGGCTATGGCCTTGCGGGTGGGGCTGGCCAACCGTCCGCCCGGACTCCGAATGGCGTGAGACTGCGGCGCCTCCGTGTCGCGAAAAATAGACGCGGGCACAGCTTGGCGCCAAAAATACTCGCCCGAGCCGGGCGCCAGAGATCGTCCAGCGGAAAGAGGCCCACAAAAGTGGTAGGCTATAGCCTTGGGGGTGGGGCTGGCCAACCGTCCGCGGACTCCGAATGGCGCGAGACTGCAAGAAGCGCCTCCGTGCGCCAAAAATAGGCCATGAGGCACAGCCAGCGCCCAAAAATACCCGCCCGAAGGCCGGGCGCCAGGGATCGTCCAGCGAAAAGAGGCCACAAAAAGCGGGTGAGCTATAGCCTTGGGAGGTGGGGCTGGCCAACCGTCCGCCGGACTCCGAATGGCGCGAGACTTTGCGAGCGCCCTCCGTGCGCCAAAAATAGACCGCGGGCACAGTCGCGCGCAAAATACCCGCCCGGCCGGGCGCCAAGTTCGTCCAGCGGAAAGAGGCCTGGCAGGTGGGCTATAGCCTTGGGGGTGGGGCTGGCCAACTGTCCCGCCGGACTCGGAATGGCGCGAGACTTTGCGAGCGCCTCCGTGTGCCAAAAATAGACCGCGGGCACTGCCGCGCCCAAAATACCCGCCCGAAGGCCGGGCGCCAAGATCGTCCAGCGGAAAGAGGCCACAAAAGCAGGTGGGCTATAGCCTTCGGAAGTGGGGCTGGCCAACCGTCGCCGGACTCGGAATGGCGCGAGACTGCGAGGCGCCTCCGTGTGCCAAAAATAGGCCGCGGGCACAGCCGCGCCAAAATCCCCCGAAGGCCGGGCGCCAAGATTTAGATCCAGCGGAAAGAGGCCACAAAAGCGGGTGGAGCTATAGCCTTGGGGGTGGGGGCTGGCCAACCAAATCCGCCAGGACTCGGAGAATGGCGCGAGACACTGCCCGGGCGCCTCCGTGTGCCAAAAATAGACTTCGGGCACAGTAGCGCTTAAAAATACCCGCTTGAGGCCGGGCGCCAAGATCGTCCAGCGGAAAGAGGCCACAAAAGCGGGTGGGCTATAGCCTTGGGGGGGTGGGCTGGCCAACCGTCCGCCCGGACTCGAATGGCCTTGCAGACTTTGCGAGGCGCCTCCGTGTGTCAAAAATAGGCCAGCGGGCACAGCCGCGCCCAAAAATATCGTCGCCCGAAGGCCGGGCGCCAAGTTCGTCCAGCGGAAAAGAGGCCACAGCGGGTGGGCTATAGCCTTGGGGGTGGGGCTGGCCAACCAATCGCGGACTCGGAATGGCGCGAGACTTTCACAGGCGCCTCCGTGTGCCAAAAATAGGCGGCGGGCACAGCCGCGCCAAAAATACCGCCGAAGGCCGGGGCGCCAAGATCGTGCAGCGGAAAGAGGGCACAAAAGCAGGTGGGCTATAGCCTTGGGAGGTGGGGCTGGCCAACTTAAATCACCCGGACTCGGAATGGCGCGAGACTGCCAGGCGCCTCCGTGTGCCAAAAATAGACGCAGGCACAGCTTGCGCCCAAAAATCTCCCCGCCCGAAGGCCGGGCGCCAAGGATTCGTCCAGCGGAAAGAGGCCCTAGCGGGTGGGCTATAGCCTTGGGGGTGGAGAGCTGGCCAACCGTCCGCCCGGACTCCAGATAAGCATGAGACTTTGCGAAGGCGCTCATAGTGCGCCCAAAAATAGACGCAGCAGGCACAGCTCGCGCCAGAAGGCAGAAGCACCCTAATCCAGCGAAGGCCGTGGTGTTTATATTCAAGGGGGGCGCCAGGGTCGTCCAACTTTCGAGCAAAAGAGGCCACAAAAGCGGGTGGGCTATAGCCTTGGTGAAGGGTAGGGCTCAAGCCAACTTCGTCCGCCGGACTCGAATGGCGAATGGCGAGACTTTGCGAGGCGCCTCCGTGCGCCAAAAATAGGCGCAGGCACAGCCGCGCCCAAAATACCCGCCAGAGGCCGGGGCGCCAAGTTCGATCCAGCCGGAAAGAGGCCTGGCGGGTGGGCTATAGCCTTGGGGGTGGGGCTGGCCAACTACAAGTCCGCCGGACTCCGAATGGCGCGAGACTTTGCGAAGGCGCCTCAAGTGTGCCAAACTAGGCTGCGGGCACAGCCGCGCCACAAAAAATACCGCCCGAAGGCCGGGAGCAGAGTGCGTCCAGCGGAAAGAGGCCCTGGCAGGTGGGCTATAGCCTTGTGGGGTGGGGCTGGCCAACCAATCGTCCATGGACTCGGAATGGCCTTGAACTGAGATGCGCCTCCGTGGCCTGCCAAAATAGACGCGGGCACAGCAGCGCCAAAAATCCCGCCGAAAGCCGGGCGCCAAGTTCGTCCAGCGGAAAGGAGGCCCTGTGGGTGGGCTACTGCCTTAGCATGAGAGTGGGGCTGGCGCCAAGCACAATCCGCGGACTCCCGAATATGCAGGACTTCATGAGCGCCTCCGTGCTGCCAAATGGGACGGGCTGCAGCGCCCAAAAATACCAGCACTTGAAGGCGCGCGCCAGGTCGTCAAGCGGAAAGAGGCCAAAACGGGTGGGCTCCTGTGCAACCCAGAAGTGGGGCTAGCCAAGCAATCATGCCGGACTCGGGTAGCGCGAAGACTACTGGCGCCTCCGTGTGCCAAAAATAGACCCGCGGGCACAGCTGGCAAAAATACCACGCCCGAAGGCCGGGGCGCCAAGTTCGTCCAGCGGAAAAGAGGCCACTATGGGCGGGTGGGCTATAGCCTTGAGGGGGTGGGCTGGCCAACCGTCCGCGGACTCGAATGGCGAGACTTTGCGAGGCGCCTCGATGTGCCAAAAATAGGCCCTTGAGCACAGCGCGCAGCCATCTCTCTCCCGAAGGCGGGGGCGCCAAATTCGTCAGCGGAAAGAGGCCACAAAAGCGGGTGGGCTATAGCCTTGAAGAGTGGGGCACAGCCAACTTGTCCGCCCCGGACTGGCAGGGTCAATGGCGCGAGACTTTGCCAGCGCCTCCGTGCGCTTAAAAATGAGCCGCAGGCACAGGCGCTCAAAAATACCCGCCCGAAGGCGGGCGCCAAGTCGTCAGCGGAAAGAGGCCACAAAAAGCGGGTGGGCTATAGCACTTGCGGGGTGGGGCTGGCCAACCGTCCGCCCGGACTCCGAATGGCGCGAGACTTTCCGGCGCCTCCGTGTGCCAAAAATAGGCGCGGGCACAGCAGCGCCAAAATCTTCCCCCCGAAGGCGAGAAGCCCAAGATCGTCCAGCGGAAGAGGCCCTGCAAGCAGGTGGGCTATAGCCTTGAGGGTGGGGCTGGCCAACCGTCCGCCGGACTCGAATTAGCGCGAGACTTTGCGAAGGCGCCTCCGTGCTATTACCAAAAATAGACCGCAGGCACAGCCGCGCCATGCTTGCCGCCCGAGGCCGGGCGCCAAGTTCGTCCAGCGGAAAGAGGCCACAAAAGCGGGTGGGCTATAGCCTTGCAGGGGTGGGGCTGCTGGCTTCGTCCGCGGTTCGAATGGCAGCGAGACTTTGCGAAAGGCGCCTCCAAGTGTGCCAAAAATAAGCCGCAGGCACAGCAGCCCCCAAAAATACCCTTGAGCCCGGGCGCCAGGACCGTCCTAGAGGAAAGAGGCCTGCAAAAGCGGGTGGGCTATAGCCTTGGGGAGTGGGGCTGGCCAACCGTCCGCGGACTCGGAATGGCGCCAGACTTTGTGGCGCCTCCGTTAATGCAAAAACCAGGCCGCGCAGGCTGCCGCGCTTAAAGCTCTCGCCCGAAGGCAGCGCCAAGATCGTCCAGCGGAAAGAGGCCATAAAAAGCGGGTGAGCTATAGCCTTGAGGAGTAGAGGCTGGCCAACTTAATCACTTCGGACTCGGAATGAGGCGAGACTCTGCGGCGGCCTCCGTGTGCCAAAAATGTGAGTACCGCAGCGCCCATCAGCCCCGCGCGCCAAAATACCAGCCCGAAGGCAGGGTAGCCAAGCTCCACTCCAGCGGAAAGTGGGACACAAGCGGGTGGGCTATGAGCCTTCGGGCGCCTCCAGGGCCAAAAATAGTGCGGGCTTGCAGTCCGCCGGACTCGGCGCCAATGGCGCGAGACTTACAAAAGCGGGTGGGCCTCCCGTGCATAACCGTCCAGGACGCGGGCACCGCAGCGCCCAAAAATACCAGCCCGAAGGCCCGGGGTGCCAAGGTCGTCCAGGCGGAAAGAGGCCAAGGAAAGAAGCGGGTGGGCTATAGCCTTGGGAGGTGGGGCTGGCCCGCCCCGTCGCGGACTCCAGAATGGTGCGAGACTTTGCGAAGCGCCTCCAGTGCGCCAAAAATAGGCCGCCCAGAACTGTGTGCGCAATCACCCCGCCCGAAGGCCCGGGGCGCCAAGACCGTCCAGCGGAAAAGAGGCCACAAAAGCGGGTGGGCTATAGCCTTGGGGGTGGGTGCAGCCAGCAAATCCCGCGGGACTCCCGGTCGTAGCGTGAGACTTCACGAGCGCCTCCGTGTACAAAAATAGGCCCCGCGAGGCACAGGCGCGCGCTTAGCTCTCGCCGGAAGGCCGGGCGCAGAGTTCGTCCAGCGGAAAGAGGCCACAAAAAGCGGGTGGGCTATAGCCTTGCGGGGTGGGGCTGGCCAACTTCGTCCGCGGGACTCGGGAATGGCGCGAGACTTTACGGCGCCTCCGTGAATGTGCCAAAAATAGGCTGCGGGCACAGCCGCGCAAAAAATACCCGCCCGAAGGCAGGCGCCAATTTAAGTCAGCGGAAAAGAGGCCACAAAAAGCAGGTGGGCTATAGCCTGCAGGGTGGGGCTGGCCAACTTCGTCCGCCGGACTCGAGATGAGCGCGAGACTTTACGGAGCGCCTCCGTGTCGCCAAAAATAGGCCGCGGGCTGTGCCGCGCAATCTCCGCCCGAAAGGCAGGGCGCCAGGATCGTCAGCGGAAAGAGGCCACAAAAGCGGGTGGGCTATAGCAGGGGGTGGGGCTGGACAGCTTGATCCGCCGGAGCTCGGGAATGGCGGCAGACTGCGAGGCGCCTCCGTAATGCCAAAAATAGACCGCGGGCACAGCCGCGCAAAATGCCCGCCCGAAGGCGGGGCGCCAAGGTCGTCCCAGCAGAAAAGAAGGGCCACAAAAGCGGGTGGGCTATGGCCTAAGAAGTAGGAGCTGGCGACTTCCAAGTCGCCGAACTCGGAATAGCGTGAGACTTTACGAAGCAGCCTCCAGCGTGCTAAAAATAGGCTGGGGGTACAGCTGCGCGCCAAAAATAACCGCCCGAAGAGCCGGGCGCCAAATTAATCCAGCGGAAAGAGGCCACAAAAGCGGGTGGGCTATAGCCTTGGGGGTGGGGCTGTCGCGCGGACTTTGAATCGAAGACTGGGCGGACTCGCGAATGGCGCTCGAGCACGTGCCAAAAATAACTGCGAAGGCGGGAAGCCAAGACTCCGTGTGCCAAAAATGGCCAACCCGTAGGCCGCGGGTACAGCCGCGCCCAAAATACCCGCGAGCAAGGCCGGGCATGCCAAGTTGGCCCAGCGGAAAGAGGCTACAAAAACGGCTACTTGGTGGGCTATAGCCTTGGGGGTGGGGCTGGCAATCTCTGGTCCGGGACTCGGAATGGCGCGAGACTTTGCGTGGCGCTCCGTGTGCCAAAAATAGGCTGCGGGCACAGCAGCCGCTCTAAAAATACCCGCCCGAAGGCCGGGCCCAAGTCTCGTCCAGCGGAAAGAGGCCACAAAAGCAGCATGGCTACTACCTTGGGGAGCGGGGCTGGCCAACTCGATCCGCGCGGACTCGGAATGGCGCGAGACTTTGCGAGGCGCCTCCGTGTGCAAGTGAAAATGGGCCATGGGCACAGCCGCGCTCTAAAATACCCGCTCAAGGCCGGGCGCCAAGTTCGATCCAGCGGAAAGAGAGGATACAAAAGCGGGTGGGCTATAGCCTTGGGGAGCGGCTGGCTTAACTTCGTCCGCCGGACTCGGAATGGCGCGAGACTGCGAGGCGCCTCCGTCAATGCCAAAAATGGGACGCGGGCACAGCCGCGCCCAAAATACCCGCCGAAGGCCGCAAGGCCGCGAATGGCCAAGTTCGTCCAGCGGAAGAGAGGCCACAAAAGGCGAGACTTTGGGCGGGCTCCATATGCTTTGGGGGTGGGGCTGGCCAACCGCTCGTCCGCCGGACTCGGAATGGCGCGAGACTTTGCGTCCAGGCGCCCGTGTGCCAAAAGCCAAGTCGCTGAGCACAGCCGCGCCCAAAAATAACCTCCCGAAGGCCGGGGCGCCAAGTTAATCCAGCGGAAAGAGGCCACAAAAACGGGTGGGCTATAGCCTTGGGGGGTGGGGCTGGCCAACTCCAACCGTCCGCTCGGACTCGGAATGGCGCGAGACTTTGCGAGGCGCCTCCGTTAGCCAAAAATCCGCCGAGCTCACAGCACCGCCCAAAAATACCCGCCAGAAGGCCGGGGCGCCAGGTTCGTCCAGCGGAAAGAGGCCACAAAATCGGGTGGGCTATAGCCTTGGGGTGGGGCTGGGCCAACTTCAAGGTCCGCCGGACTCGGAATGGCGCGAGACTTTGCGAGGCGCCTCCGTGTGCCAAAATAGGCCGCGGGCACAGCCGCGCCAAAAATACCCGCCCGAAGGCCGGGCGCCAAGTTCGTCCAGCGGAAAGAGGCCACAAAACGGGTGGGCTATAGCCTTGGGGTGGGGCTGGCCAACTCGTCCGCCGGACTCGGAATGGCGCGAGACTTTGCGAGGCGCCTCCGTGTGCCAAAAATAGGCCAGGGCCGGGCACAGCCGCGCCCAAAAATACCCGCCCAAGGCCGGGGCGCCAAGTTCGTCCCAGCGGAAAGAGGCCACAAAACGGGTGGGCCATAGCCTTGGGGGTGGGGCTGGCCAACTTCGCCCGCCGGACTCGGAATAGCGCGAGACTTTGCGAGGCGCCTCCGTGCTGGGGAACAAAAATAGGGCCGCGGCACAGCTGCGCCAAAAATACCCTCCCCCAAGGCCGGGCGCCAAGTCTCGGCCCAGCGGAAAGAGGCCACAAAAATCGGTGGGCTATAGCCTTGGGGGTGGGGCTGGCCAACTCGTCCGCCTCGGACTCCTGGAATGGCGCTGAGACTTTACGAGGCTTCTCCGTGTGCCAAAATAGGCAGGGGCGGGCACAGCCGCGCCTAAAAATACCCGCCTCGAAGGCCGGGCGCCAAGTTCTGGCCCAGCGGAAAGAGGCCACAAAAACGGGTGGGCTATAGCCTTGGGGGTGGGGCTGGCCAACTCGTCCGCCTCGGACTCGAATGGCGCGAGACTTTGCGAGGCGCCCGTGTGCCAAAAATAGGCCGCCGGCTCAGCTGCGCCTAAAAATACCCGCCCAAGGCCGGGCGCTGGGTTCGTCCAGCGGAAAGAGGCCACAAAACGGGTGGGCTATAGCCTTGGGGGGACAGGAGCTGGCCAACTTCGTCCGCTCGGACTCGGAATGGCGCGAGACTTCTGCGAGGCGCTCCGTGTGCTGGGGGCCAGGCCGCGGCACAGCCGCTACTAAAAATACTCCGCTCCAAGGCCGGGGCGCCAAGTTCGGCCTCCAGCGGAAAGAGGCCATTAAAACGGGTGGGCTATAGCCTTGGGGGTGGGGCTGGCCAACTTCGTCCGCTCGGACTCGGGAATGGCGCGAGACTTTGCGAGGCGCCTCCGTGTGCTAAAAATAGGCTGCTGGCACAGCCGCGCCCAAAAATACCCGCCCCGAAGGCCGGGCGCCAAGTTCGCCCAGCGGAAAGAGGCCACAAAACGGGTGGGCTATAGCCTTGGGGGTGGGGCTGGCCAACTTCTCGCCGGACTCGAATGGCGCGAGACTTGCGAGGCGCCTCCGTGGTACCAAATATAGGCCGCGGGCACAGCCGCGCCCAAAAATACCCGCCCGAAGGCCGGGCGCCAAGTTCGGGCTCCAGCGGAAAGAGGCCACAAAACGGGTGGGCTATAGCCTTGGGGGTGGGGCTGGCCAACTCTCGTCCGCCTCGGCCTCGAATGGCGCGAGACTTTGCGAGGCACCTCCGTGTGCTAAAAATGGGTCAAAGGGCACAGCCACGCTCTAAAAATACCCGCCCGAAGGCCGGGCGCCAAGTTCGTCCAGCGGAAAGAGGCCACAAAAACGGGTGGCCTATAGCCTTGGGGGTGGGGCTGGCCAACTGGGTCCGCCTCGGACTCGCCGGAATGGCGCGAGACTTGCGCAGGCTCCTCCGTGTGCTAAAATAGGCCGCGGGCACAGCCGCGCCCAAAAATTACTAGCCTGAAGGCCGGGCGCCAAGTCTGGCCCAGCGGAAAGAGGCCACAAAAACGGGTGGGCTATAGCCTTGGGGGTGGGGTTGGCCAACTCTCTGTCCGCCGGACTCGGAATGGCGCGAGACTTTGCGAGGCGCCTCCGTGTGCCAAAATGGTGCAGCGGGCACAGCCGCGCCCAAAAATACCCGCCCAAGGCCGGGCGCCAAGTTCGCCCAGCGAAAGAGGCCACAAAAACGGTGGGCTATAGCCTTGGGGGGTGGGGCTGGCCAACTTCCTCCGCCTCGGACTCGGAATGGCGCGAGACTTGCGAGGCGCTCCGTGTGCCGTGGGCTAGGCCGCTGGCACAGCCGCGCCCAAAATACCCTCCCGAAGGCCGGGCGCCAAGTTAATCCAGCGGAAAGAGGCCACAAAACGGGTGGGCTATAGCTCTGGGGGTGGGGCTGGCCAACTTCGTCCGCCGGACTCGGAATGGCGCGAGACTTTATGAGGCGCCTGCGTGCGCCAAAAATAGGTCAAAGGGCACAGCCGCGCCCAAAAATACCCCCGCCCGAAGGCCGGGCGCCAAGTTCGCCCAGCGGAAAGAGGCCACAAAAACGGGTGGGCTATAGCCTTGGGGGTGGGGCTGGCCAACTCTCGTCCGCCGGACTCGGAATGGCGCGAGACTTGCGAGGCGCTCCGTGTGCTGGTAATAGGTTGCGGCACAGCCGCGCCTAAAAATACCCCGCCCGAAGGCCGGGCGCCAAGTCTCGCCCAGCGGAAAGAGGCCACAAAACGTGGTGGGCTATAGCCTGGGGGTGGGGCTGGCCAACTCTTGTCCGCCGGACTCGGAATGGCGCGAGACTTTGCGAGGCGCCTCCGTGTGCCAAAAATAGGCCGCGGGCACAGCCGCGCCTAAAAATACCCGCCGCTCAAGGCCGGGCGCTAAGTTCGGTCTCCAGCGGAAAGAGGCCAAAAACGGTGGGCTATAGCCTTGGGGGTGTGCTGGCTAACTCGTCCGCCTTGACTCGGAATAGCGAGACTTTGCGAGGCGCAGCCGTGTGCCAAAATGGGCCGGGCGGGCACAGCCGCGCCCAAAATACCCGCCCAAGGCCGGGCGCCAAGTTCTGCTCCAGCGGAGAAGAGGCCACAAAACGGGTGGGCTATAGCCTGGGGGTGGGGCTGGCCAACTTCTGTCCCGCCGGACTCGGAATGGCGCGAGACTTACGAGGCGCTCCGTGTGCCCAAAATAGGCCGCGGGCACAGCCGCGCCTAAAAATACCCGCCCGAAGGCCGGGCGCCAAGTTCGTCTCCAGCGGAAAGAGGCCACAAAACGGGTGGGCTATAGCCTTGGGGGTGGGGCTGGCCAACTCGTCCGGGCCGGACTCGGAATGGCGCGAGACTTTGCGAGGCGCTCCGTGTGCTGTAATAGGGCCTAGGTCAGCGGGCACAGCCGCGCTAAAAATACCCGCCCGAAGGCCGGGCGCCAAGTTCGCCCAGCGAAAGAGGCCACAAAAACGGGTGGGCTATAGCCTTGGGGGGGCTGGCAACTTCGTCCGCTCGGACTCGGAATGGCGCGAGACTTTGCGAGGCGCCCGTGTGCCAAATAGGGGCTGAGGGCCGCGGGCACAGCTGCGCCCAAAATACCCGGGGCCTGAAGGCCGGGCGCTGTCTGTCTCGGCGGAAAGAGGCCACAAAACGGGTGGCTATAGCCTTGGGGGTGGGGCTGGCCAACTTTCGTCCGCCGGACTGAATGGCGCGAGACTTTGCGAGGCGCTCCGTGTGCCAAAGGCCAGGCAAGCGGCACAGCCGCGCCCAAAAATACCCGCCTTGAAGGCCGGGCGCCAGGTTCGGCCCAGCGGAAAGAGGCCACAAAACGGTGGGCTATAGCCTTGGGGGTGGGGCTGGCCAACTTCGTCTCGCCGGACTCGGAATGGCGCGAGACTTTGCGAGGCGCTCCGTGTGCTGTGGGCCAGGGCCGCGGGCACAGCCGCGCCCAAAAATACTCCGCCCAAGGCCGGGCGCCAAGTTCGGCCCAGCGGAAAGAGGCCACAAAAACGGGTGGGCTATAGCCTTGGGGTGTGGGGCTGGCTAACTTCGTCCGCTGGACTCGGAATGGCGCGAGACTTTGCGAGGCGCTCCGTGTGCTGTGGCTAGGGACAGGTCAGCGGGCACAGCCGCGCCTAAAATACCCGCCCCGAAGGCCGGGCGCCAAGTTCGGCCAGTGGAAAGAGGCCACAAAACGGGTGGGCTATAGCCTTGGGGGTGGGGCTGGCCAACTTTCGTCCGCCGGACTCGGAATGGCGCGAGACTTTGCGAGGCGCCCGTGTGCCAAATATAGTCCGCGGGCACAGCGGCGCCAAAAATACCCGCCCGAAGGCCGGGCGCCAGGTTCGTCCAGCGGAAAGAGGCCACAAAACGGGTGGGCTATAGCCTTGGGGGTGGGGCTGGCCAACTTCGTCCGCCCGGACTCGAATGGCGCGAGACTTTGCGAGGCGCCTCCGTGTGCTGCAAAATAGGCCGCGGGCACCGCCGCGCCCATAAATACCCGCCCGAAGGCCGGGCGCCAAGTCTCGCCCAGCGGAAAGAGGCCACAAAAACGGTGGGCTATAGCCTTGGGGGTGGGGCTGGCCAACCGTCCGCCTCGGACTCGGAATGGCGCGAGACTTTGCGAGGCGCCTCCAGTGCTGGGCTAGGCCGCGGGCACAGCCGCGCCTAAAAATACCCGCCCGAAGGCCGGGCGCCAAGTTCGTCCCAGCGGAAAGAGGCCACAAAACGGGTGGGCTATAGCCTTGGGGGTGGGGCTGGCCAACTCGTCCGCCGGACTCGGAATGGCGCGAGACTTTGCGAGGCGCCCGTGTGTGCCAAAAATAGGCCGCGGCACAGCCGCGCCCAAAAATACCCGCCCGAAGGCCGGGCGCCAAGTTCGTCCAGCGGAAAGAGGCCACAAAACGGGTGGGCTATAGCCTTGGGGGTGGGGCTGGCCAATCTCGTCCGCCGGACTCGGAATGGCGCGAGACTTTGCGAGGCGCCTCCGTGTGCCAAAAATAGGCAGCGGGCACAGCCGCGCCTGTAAAAATACCCGCCCGAAGGCCGGGCGCCAAGTTCGGCCCAGCGGAAAGAGGCCACAAAAACGGGTGGGCTATAGCCTTGGGGGTGGGGCTGGCCAACTCGGCCTCCGCCGGACTCCGAATGGCGCGAGACTTTGCGAGGCGCGCCGTGTGCCAAAATAGGCCGCGGGCACAGCCGCGCCCAAAAATACCCGCCCGAAGGCCGGGGCGCCAAGTTCGTCCAGCGGAAAGAGGCCACGGAAGCGCGTGGGCTATGGCCTTGGGGGGCGGGGCTGGCCAACTTCGTCCGCCGGACTCGGAATGGCGCGAGACTTTGCGAGGCGCCTCCGTGTGCCAAAAATAGGCCGCGGGCACAGCCGCGCCCAAAAATACCCGCCCGAAGGCCGGGGCGCCAAGTTCGTCCAGCGGAAAGAGGCCACAAAACGGGTGGGCTATAGCCTTGGGGGGTGGGGCTGGCCAACTTCGTCCGCCGGACTCGGAATGGCGCGAGACTTTGCGAGGCGCCTCCGTGTGCCAAAAATAGGCCGCGGGCACAGCCGCGCCAAAAATACCCGCCCGAAGGCCGGGGCGCCAAGTTCGACCAGCGGAAAGAGGCCACAAAACGGTGGGCCATACCCCTGGGGGGTAGGGCTGGCCAACTTCGTCCGCCGGACTCGGAATGGGGCGAGACTTTGCCATTGGCCTCCGTGTGCCAAAAATAGGCCGCGGGCACAGCCGCGCCCAAAAATACCCACCCGAAGGCCGGGCGCCAGGTCTCGTCCCAGCGGAAAGAGGCCACAAAACGGGTGGGCTATAGCCTTGGGGGTGGGGCTGGCCAACTCGTCCGCCGGACTCGGAATGGCGCGAGACTTTGCGAGGCGCTCCGTGTGCCAAAAATAGGCCGCGGGCACAGCCGCGCCCAAAAATACCCGCCCAAGGCAGGCGCCAAGTTCGTCCAGCGGAAAGAGGCCACAAAAACGGGTGGGCTATAGCCTTGGGGTGGGGCTGGCCAACCGATCCCACTCGGACTCGGAATGGCGCGAGACTTTGTGAGGCGCCTCCGTGTGCTGGGTAATAGGCCGCGGGCACAGCCGCGCCAAAATACCCGCCCGAAGGCCGGGCGCCAAGTTCGTCCAGCGGAAAGAGGCCACAAAACGGGTGGGCTATAGCCTTGGGGGTGGGGCTGGCCAACTTCGTCCCGCTGGACTCGGAATGGCGCGAGACTTTGCGAGGCGCCTCCGTGTGCCAAAAATAGGCCGCGGGCACAGCCGCGCCCAAAAATACCCGCCCGAAGGCCGGGCGCCAGGTCGTCCAATGGAAAGAGGCCACAAAACGTGGGGCTACAGCCTTGGGGGTGGGGCTGGCCAACTTCGTCCTGCGGACTCGGATTGGCGCGAGACTTTGCGAGGCGCCTCCGTGTGCCAAAAATAGGCTTGGGCACAGCCGCGCCAAAAATACCCGCCCGAAGGCCGGGCGCCAAGTTCGTCCCAGCTGGAAAGAGGCCACAAAACGGGTGGGCTATAGCCTTGGGGGTGGGGCTGGCCAACTTCGTCCGCCGGACTCGGAATGGCGCGAGAGTGAGCGAGGCGGGTCCGTGTGCCGTGGATAGGCCGTGGGCACAGCCGCGCCCAAAA
Source organism: Citrus sp. QX-2021 (assembly GCA_030444885.1). Taxonomy (NCBI): domain Eukaryota; kingdom Viridiplantae; phylum Streptophyta; class Magnoliopsida; order Sapindales; family Rutaceae; genus Citrus; species Citrus sp. QX-2021. Next base: position 756,318 of record CM059829.1, read on the forward strand.
ATACCCGCCCGAAGGCCGGGGCGCCAGGGTCGTCCAGCGGAAAAAGTCCAGAAAACAGGGTAGGCTATAGCATTGGGGGGTGGGGCTGGCCAACTTCGTCCGCCGGACTCGGAATGGCGCGAGACTTTGCCGGGCGCCGCAGGGGGCCGGAAATAGGGAGAGGGCACAGCCGCGCCCACAACTACCCGCCCGAAGGCCGGGGCGCCAGGTTCGGCCAGCGGAACGAGGCCTCCACAATGGTGGTGATATAGCCTTGGGGGGTGGGGCTGGCCAACTTCGTCCGCCGGACTCGGAATGGCGCGAGACTTTGCGAGGCGCCTCCGTGTGCCAAAAAATAGGCCGCGGGCACAGCCGCGCCCAAAAATACCCGCCCGAAGGCCGGGGCGCCAAGTTCGTCCAGCGGAAAGAGGCCACAAAAACGGGTGGGCTATAGCCTTGGGGGGGGGCTGGCCAACTTCGTCCGCCGGACTCGGAATGCCGCGAGACTTTGCGAGGCGCCTCCGTGTGCCAAAAATAGGCAGCGGGGCCAGCCTAGCACAAAAATACCCGCCGAAGGCCGGGCGCCAAGTCTGTCCAGCGGAAAGAGGCCACAAAACGGGTGGGCTATAGCCTTGGGGGTGGGGCTGGCCAACTTCGTCCCGCTGGACTCGGAATGGCGCGAGACTTTGCGAGGCGCCTCGTGTGCCAAAAAATAGGCCGCTGGCACAGCCGCGCCAAAAATACCCGCCCGAAGGCCGGGCGCCAAGTTCGGCTCAGCGGAAAGAGGCCACAAAACGGTGGGCTATAGCCTTGGGGGGTGGGGCTGGCCAACTTCGTCCGCCGGACTCGGAATGGCGCGAGACTTTACGAGGCACCTCCGTGTGTCAAAAATAGGCCGCGGGCACAGCCACGCCAAAAATACCCGCCCGAAGGCCGGGGCGCCAAGTTCGTCCAGCGGAAAGAGGCCACAAAAACGGGTGGGCTATAGCCTTGGGGGGTGGGGCTGGCCAACTTCGTCCGCCGGACTCGGAATGGCGCGAGACTTTGCGAGGCGCCTCCGTGTGCCAAAAATAGGCCGCGGGCACAGCCACGCCCAAAATACCCGCCCGAAGGCCGGGGCGCCAAGTTCGTCCAGCGGAAAGAGGCCACAAAAACGGGTGGGCTATAGCCTTGGGGGGTGGGGCTGGCCAACTTCGTCCGCCGGACTCGGAATGGCGCGAGACTTTGCGAGGCGCCTCCGTGTGCCAAAAATAGGCCGCGGGCACAGCCGCGCCCCAAAATACCCACCCGAAGGCCGGGGCGCCAAGTTCGTCCAGCGGAAAAAGGCCACAAAAACGGGTGGGCTATAGCCTTGGGGGGTGGGGCTGGTCAACTTCGTCCGCCGGACTCGGAATGGCGCGAGACTTTGCGAGGCGCCTCCGTGTGCCAAAAATAGGCCGCGGGCACACCCGCGCCTAAAAACACCCCCCCGACGGCCGGGGCGCCACGTTAGTCCATCGGCAAGAGGCCACAAAAACGGGTGGGCTATAGCCTTGGGGGGTGGGGCGGGCCTCCGCGTCCGCCGGACTCGGAATGGCGCGAGACTTTGCGAGGCGCGTCCGTGTGCCAAAAATAGGCGCGGGCACAGCCGCGCCCATATATACCCGCCCGAAGGCCGGGCGCCACGTTCGACCAGCGGAAACAGGCCACAAACACGGGTGGGCTATTTCCTTGTGGTGTGGGGCTTGCCAACTTCGTCCGGCGGACTGAGAATTGCGGGTGTCTTTGCGTTTCGCCTCCGTGTGCCAAAAATAGGCCGCGGGCACAGCCGCGCCTTAAAAATACCCGCTCAAGGCCGGGCGCCAGGTCGTCCAGCGGAAAGAGGCCACAAAAACGGGTGGGCTATAGCCTTGGGGGTGGGGCTGGCCAACTTCGTCCGCCGGACTCGGAATGGCGCGAGACTTTGCGAAGAGCCTCCGTGTGCCAAAAATAGGCCGCGGGCACAGCCGCGCAAAAAAATACACGACCTAAGGCCGGGGCGCCAGGTTCGTCCAGCGGAAAGAGGCCACAAAAACGGGTGGGCTATAGCCTTGGGGGGTGGGGCTGGCCAACTTCGTCCGCCGGACTCGGAATGGCGCGAGACTTTGCGAGGCGCCTCCGTGTGCCAAAAATAGGCCGCGGGCACAGCCGCGCCCAAAAATACCCGCCCGAAGGACCGGGCGCCAAGGTCGTCCAGCGGAAAGAGGCCAAAAAAACGGGTGGGCTATAGCCTTGGGGGGTGGGGCTGGCCAACTTCGTCCGCCGGACTCGGAATGGCGCGAGACTTTGCGAGGCGCCTCCGTGTGCCAAAAATAGGCCGCGGGCACAGCCGCGCCCAAAAATACCCGCCCGAAGGCCGGGGCGCCAGGTTCGTCCAGCGGAAAGAGGCCACAAAAACGGGTGGGCTATAGCCTTGGGGGGTGGGGCTGGCCAACTTCGTCCGCCGGACTCCGAATGGCGCGAGACTTTGCGAGGCGCCTCCGTGTGCCAAAAATAGGCCGCGGGCACAGCCGCGCCCAAAAATACCCGCCCGAAGGCCGGGGCGCCAGGTTCGTCCAGCGGAAAGAGGCCACAAAAACGGGTGGGCTATAGCCTTGGGGGGTGGGGCTGGCCAACTTCGTCCGCCGGACTCGGAATGGCGCGAGACTTTGCGAGGCGCCTCCGTGTGCCAAAAATAGGCCGCGGGCACAGCCGCGCCCAAAAATACCCGCCCGAAGGCCGGGGCGCCAGGTTCGTCCAGCGGAAAGAGGCCACAAAAACGGGTGGGCTATAGCCTTGGGGGTGGGGCTGGCCAACTTCGTCCGCCGGACTCGGAATGGCGCGAGACTTTGCGAGGCGCCTCCGTGTGCGAAAAATAGGCCGCGGGCACAGCCGCGCCCAAAAATACCCGCCCGAAGGCCGGGGCGCCAAGTTCGTCCAGCGGAAAGAGGCCACAAAAACGGGTGGGCTATAGCCTTGGGGGTGGGGCTGGCCAACTTCGTCCGCCGGACTCGGAATGGCGCGAGACTTTGGGGGGCGCCTCCGTGTGCTGTGGAATAGGCCGCGGGCACAGCCGCGCCCAAACACCCCCGCCCCCCGGCCGGGGCGCCACGTCCGTCCCGCGGAAAAAGGCCACAAAAACGGGTGGGCTATAGCCTTGGGGGGTGGGGCTGGCCAACTTCGTCCGCCGGACTCGCAATGGCGCGAGACTTTGCGAGGCGCCTCCGTTTCCAATAAATAGGGCGGGGCACAGCCGCGCCCAAAAATACCCGCCCGAAGGCGGGGGCGCCAATTTCGTCCTGCGGAAAAAGGCCACAAAAACGGGTGGGCTATAGCCTTGGGGGGTGGGGCTGAGCAAATAAGTCCTCCCGCCTCGGAATGCCGAGAGACTTTGCGAGGCGCCTCCGTGTGCCCAAAATAGGCCGCGGGCACAGCCGCGCCCAAAGATACACGCCCGAAGGCCGGGCGCCAGAGTCGTCCAGCGGAAAGAGGCCACAAAAAAGGTGGGCTATAGCCTTGGGGGTGGGGCTGGCCAACTCGTCCGCCGGACTCGGAATGGCGCGAGACTTTGCGAGGCGCCTCCGTGTGCCAAAAATAGGCCGCGGGCACAGCCGAGCCTAAAATACCCGCCCGAAGGCCGGGCGCCAGGTCGTCCAGCGGAAAGAGGCCACAAAAACGGGTGGGCTATAGCCTTGGGGCGTGGGGCAGGACGAAATAGACGCCAGGACGCGGAATGGCGCGAGACTTTGCGAGGCGCCTCCGTGTGCCAAAAATAGGCCGCGGGCACAGCCGCGCCCAAAAATACCCGCCCCAAGGCCGGGCGCCAAGTTCGTCCAGCGGAAAGAGGCCACAAAAACGGGTGGGCTATAGCCTTGGGGGCTGGGGCTGGCCAACTTCGTCCGCCGGACTCGGAATGGCGCGAGACTTTGCGAGGCGCCTCCGTGTGTCAAAATAGGCCGCGGTCACAGCCGCGCCCAAAAATACCCGCCCGAAGGCAGGGCGCCAAGTTCGTCCCAGCGGAAAGAGGCCACAAAACGGGTGGGCTATAGCCTTGCGGGCTGGGGCTGGCCAACTTCGTCCGCCGGACTCGGAATGGCGCGAGACTTTCCGAGGGGCCTCCGTGTTCCACAAATCGCCCGCCCGCACAGCCGCGCCAAACAATACCCGCCCGAAGGCCGGGCGCCAGTGTCGTCCAAATGGAAAGAGGCCACAAAAACGGTGGGCTATAGCCTTGGGGGTGGGGCTGGCCAACTTCTCGTCCGCTGGACTCGGAATGGTGCGAGACTTTGCGAGGCGCCTCCGTGTGCCAAAAATAGGCCGCGGGCACAGCCGCGCCAAAATACCCGCCCGAAGGCCGGGGCGCCAAGTTCGTCCAGCGGAAAGAGGCCACAAAAACGGGTGGGCTATAGCCTTGGGGGGTGGGGCTGGCCAACTTCGTCCGCCGGACTCGGAATGGCGCGAGACTTTGCGAGGCGCCTCCGTGTGCCAAAAATAGGCCGCGGGTACAGTCGCGCCCAAAAATACCCGCCCGAAGGCCGGGGCGCCAAGTTCGTCCAGCGGAAAGAGGCCACAAAAACGGGTGGGCTATAGCCTTGGGGGGTGGGGCTGGTTTAAAAATTTCATGGTACAAAATATTGTCAAAACATTAGAAAAATGCAAAATTATGGGTTGAAAAAGCCCGCCGAACTCCTTGGTTGCGATCTTCCCTCGCTCGAGCATGGGCAGCCTTTTACCACTTCTTCTAAGTTTTCAAATTCCCGGTTTCTCCATTTTAATTTTTTTGAAGCCAAAACATAGTTTTCCATGTCCGCCATCCCATGTTCTGCATCCGTGCAAAAAATCTAGGCCTTCCAAACAAGTCCGACGCTTATCTGTTCAGTCCGTCTCCCCATGCTCTGCGTCTATGCAAAAAATCTACCCCAAAAAAACTCGGTTGCTTGTCCCCTACCCGTTGCCCTTTCTCGCAGTTCATTGGAGGCTACCTGCGCGGGAAGTTACCTTAATATTTGGAAGGAAGATACGAAGATTCTGCTGCAGCTTGAACCCTTTACATGTTGGTCAAAATCACAAATAAAATTTCTAACCCACCGCTGGGCCACCCTAAATTCTTGTAACTATAAGCGCAAATATTATTTAAAAGGAAAAGTAAAATATAAATTAATAATAAAACAAATAATTAATGATTTCACATCGTAATTGGATATTTAAGTTGTTGTTTTCTGTGGTCGAATCAAAATTAAAACGTCTTAGGGTAAAAAAAAATTAGGTTTAAAAAGTTCGTGTTACAAAAAATGTGTCAAAACATGAGAAAAATGTAAAATTAAGGGTTCAAAAAGCCCCCCAAGCTCCTCTGGAGCTTGACCACCGCATTCGTCTCGAAAAGTTATGCAGTTTAAAAAAAAAAACACCTCAATCGGACCTCCGAGCACAAAGTTATCGCATTTCAAAGATTTTGACCCTTTCCAAACGGTGCACCGGGCGCCAATGACACTAAAACGCACCGTTTCTTTTAGCTTAGTATAAAGTGGACCTTTCCTCACATACCCGCACAAATGAAGTACAATTTTTCAACTTCCCCCCAAAAAACATATTATCCGCTCTAGTTCGCATTCATTGTTTCTCTTTTCCCTCGTCTCCTCTCGGGCAACCAGTAGTAGCCGATGCTTCCTGTGCTTTATCACGGGCAGTTTGCATTGCTACAAGGTATGGTGCTGTCCGTAGACAATTCGGTTCAGAGAATGGTGGCCCTCAGGACCCAGGTATTGCTATAGAACCCAATCCTTTTTAATATTATTGAAAAATATTTTAATGTTTGGGCATCTACCTTTTATATGCTTGCGGCAAACAAAATTTCTGGTGATTGGTATGTGTGATTAGGTTCCTAAAACGCACCGTTTTTGTCACCTTCCATCAAATGAAGCACAATATTTGAACTTCCCCTCAAACCATATTGTCCTCTCCAGTTCCCATTCAACTCCCACCACCTAATTTCTTATTCTTTCCCCCAAAAATTCTTTGTTTTTGTCACCTAATTTCGAATTCTATGTCCTCTTATCTTTGTACTCTTGTTGCTCGATAAATTTGATGTTTACATTATGCTAACTTGCCCGGCATGGACTTCCCTTGTGAAATGATTAAGGATGCCTCTGCATTTTTATTGGTTTTTCTAGAACAAATTGCCCGTAAAAGGCCGATGTGCATGTTTTATTCAAGTTGGCTTATTTGGCTAATTAAAAGTATTAGATTGACTTGTCTTTGTGGAGCCTTTTTTTTCTCGTTTTGTTTCCGCAGATTATTCTTCCTTGTCCCGATTTACATTTGCAAGTTTTTTTGGCTACCATTGCTATATTTTGTTGTTAAAATCAATCTGTTTCACTTATGTTCGTGCATTCTTGTTCCCTTGCCTTGCAATTGCGTATGTATTTCAAATGATCTTTCTTACTCGATTTAGATGGCGAAGGTTTTACGCTAACTTTTAGAATGCCAATTTTTGAATGGTTTTCTATTACTGTTCAAGTTGCAGCCTTTACTTCGTTAATCCTTTTTGCTTTTTAAAAGAATGATTTAACTTTGCCAACTTTTGATTCTACTCAGATGCTGCGGAGTCTACAGACAACGGTTTAATGAATCCCCGCCACCCTTTGCTTCTAAGAGGATAATGCTACGAGTTCATAACTCGCTTGTGATTTCCATTATTCTCAAACTTTCTGATAATGCCACTCATAAATAAACAGCCTGAATTTGCACATGAAAAAGGAGCGGAGATAGAAGAAATAGATGTTGGTAAAGCCAAATCACTGGGGAATAATTGCTTACTTTACTGTTACTTGGCTTTACAGTTGTGGTCACTAGTGTATATCCGTTTCGGTTTTAATTACTTTTAATGTCCATAACATATTGCTTTTAATTCATGTTTTTAACAAAGTATGCTTGCTCAATCCTTGTATCAGGTGAGATGCATGTGTACCATATACAGTATTTACAAATACTCACACTGCTTCTACTTCCTCTTTTCAAGTCATTGCGGTTGCTGCATCATCCATGAGGTTTGTTCAACTTTGTCATTATCAAAAATTAAAATTTTCTAGTACAATTACATACATACATACTTTAAATTTTATGTTATCTAGTGATAAAATTTTGTAGTGCATTTTATAGATAGGTAGCAGCAGCAAGTTCTGGTCCGAGCAGATAATAACAAACATGTGTCTTAAGTGATATGATAAATATTGTATTTCACATTTTTACTAGTTCTCGAAGGATAATATTTATGCAAGTGAATCATGTGAAATTAAGTTCAAGACAATCAACAGACAATGGCTTGATCAAGAACAAAATTTAGCTCAACGGAGTTATTATTGTGACAAATTCTTGTAAAGCCGGTATGATTTAATAAATGCATGGTTTAGTATTTGAGAAACTCAAGATTTTATAAACATTACTTTTCATAAAGGTTTTATATTTAAAGTTTTAAAAAACTTAAATTTTATATTTTCATGTCAAATTTTATTGAAAAAAATTTAAAACTTATAAAATTACCAAAAAATATATAAACACATATAATATTAAAAAAATCTAAAATCCTGGTACCCGGATTAAAACCCCGACCGGTGCCGGGCTTAAAAAACCTAGCCTGGGCGTCTTAAAATTTCATCCGGGCTGGGTCCGAGCATTGCAATACCCTAAAACCCTAAACCCAGGTTTTGCCAACCTTACATGGGCCCTCTTATGGCTGCCTTGGAACTTTGACCTAGCCTTTTGCACGTGCTTTTCCACAGGTGACAGGAGGCCGCCAAAACAAACGAGAGTCGTTTTGGAGCCCCATAGTGGTTTTGGCGGAATTTTTTCTAAAATTAAAAAAAATTGATTTTTTCTGCATAATTTTGGAATAAATTCCCAAACAAACTATCAGAGCCTCCTCACAGCAATGGGTCATTGCTTGGGGGCACTCCCACTGGCTTAAGCGATGTTCCAGGTTAGAAAAACAAGGTTACTTTTGGAGATAAACTCAATTCCTCCCCTCAGGCCCTTAGGCCAAAGGCTATATCTCACTCGTTTTGACCTTTTCTCATGGGCCCCCCTAGGGCTGCCTTGAAACTTTGACTCGACCTTCTGTACGCGCCTTCCCACATGCGATTCGGGGCCGGCAAAAAAAACATGATTCGTTTTGGAGCCAAAAAATTCCTAAAAAATTAACTTATGTTCGTGCATTCTACATAATTTTGGAATAAATTCCCAAAAAATTAACAGAGCCTCCCCGCATAGATGGGGTACTACTTGTGAGCACTCTCACTGGCCAAAGGGATATCCCAGGGGAAAGAAATAAGGTTAATTTTGGAAAGAAACAAGGGGCTACCTTGGAACTTGTTATCATATATGTTTCCATAATATTGATTTTGATGATAACAAACAAGAAGGGGGAGCAATTTGTGGAATCATTCTTTAAATACATGAAATGTTTGTCATCATCAAAAAGGGGGAGATTGTTAACATATATGTTTCTATAATGTTGATTTTGATGATAACAAATAAGATTAAGAATGATAAATCTTTTAAACTCAAATTATTTTTTATACATTTTAAATAAATCATTATTTTTACATTATAAAGGTTATATATTTAATGGAAAAATGATTTTATGAAATTGATTGTTTTTATTCTTTTTAAATAAAATCATTATTTTCACATTATAAATGTTTCATATTTAATGGAAAAATGATTTTATGAAATTAGTTGTTTTTCAAAGTTTATGGTTTAATTGAAAGAATTTTGAAAACTTTGAAATAAACAAGTATTGCTTGAAATTTTGGAGAATGACTTATTTGAAAAGTGTCATAGCATTTTGGGCTATACCATAATTTCAAAAATTTTTGGGATTAACAAAGCATTACTTAGAAATTCTGAAATTGGACCTATTTGTAAAGTTTTATAACGTTTTGGGCCGTAATATAGTTTTATAAAGTTTTGGGGTCAAACTGTAAATTTGGGAAATATTTCACTGTAGCAGTTACTGTAGAAAATGGCGATCCGACATCTTGATAACGGCTCGCCGACATCTAACAGAATTGAAGATTAGTCTCTGGACCTAAACGGCGATCCGACAATTTTGATAAACGGCTCGCCGATATTTAACAGAACTGAAGATTAGCCTCTGGACCTAAACGGCGATCTGACATCTAGATAACGGCGATCCGACAATTTGAAAATCAGCCCCAACGGTCATATTGACCAGTCAAACGGCGATCCGACATCTAATTAGCGGCGATCCGACAGTGTGCAGAAAGTCAATAACGGCTAGTTTTCAACTCCAACTATAAATAAGCTCAATCCAATTCAAACAAACAGAATTCCAACGATCATCATTGAGCAAAATATTGAGAATACAACTTTCATTGAGCTTTAAATTCTTGTATTCATCTCATTCATTCACACATTGAGCTTTCACTTGTGATCAAACACATTGTGTGAGAGAGATTCATTTGTAATCTTTTTTGTAAAATCAAGTTAAAAGATTGTAAGTGTTAGGATACACTTGGGTTAAGAGATTGGGGATAATCTCTTGTAGTAAAGGTCCATTGACACCTTGAAAGTCAATTGTAAGCGTTTGAAGTCTTTGGAGGCTAGCTTAGTGAAATCCTCAAGCCCGGTGAGCTTGGAGGCGTGGACGTAGGCGGTGATTGCCGAACCACGTAAAAATCATTATGTTTGTTTTCTCTTCCCTTACTCTTTTAATATTGTGCATGATTGAATTATTTGTTATTTCTTTAAATTAGTTTTGGATTTGCATTGAGTTTTGTTTTAGAATTGAATAATTTTTAAAATCTCAATTCACCCCCCCTCTTGGGTTGCCTAGTTAGTATTTCAGAACTTTGACCCAGCCTTCTGCACGCTCCTTCCCACAGGTGATGGGAGGTCACTAGAAAAAACGGGAGTCGTTTGGGATTCCCGAGTGGTTTTGGAGGATTTTTTTTTTCTAAAATTCCTGCGGTGGTGGGGCACTTCTTGGGAGCACTCACGTTGGCCCTAGGGATGTTCCAGGGGAAAGAAAAAAGGTTATTTTTGGAGAGAAACACAACTCCTCTCCTTGGGCCCCAAGGCAATATGTTATAGCACATGCACTTTGTCCTTTCCTCATGGGCCTCCCTAGGGCTTCCTTGGAACTTTGACATGGCCTTCTGTACGTGTCTTCCCATGCACGACGTGAGGTCGCCAGAAAAAACAAGAGTCGTTTTAGAGCCTTGGGATGGTTTTGGCGGAATTTTTTCAAAAATCCCAAGAAGATTTTTTTAATAAATTGTCGAAAAACTATTTGAGCCTCCCCGCGGCGGTGGGGCACTTCTTGGGAGCACTCACGTTGGCCCAAGGGATGTCCTAGGGAAAGAAATAAGGTTACTTTTGTAGAGAAATACAACTCCTCCCCTCAGGCCCCAAGGCCAAAGGCTATACCGCACTTGTTTTGACCTTTCTTCATGGGCCTTCCTTTGGGCAGCCTTGGAACTATGACTCGGCTTTCTGCATGGGCCTGCCCATGGGCAATGTGAGGTCACCGAGAAAAATGGGAGTTATATTTGAGCCTCAGAGTAGTTTTGCAGATTTTTTTTTTAATTTCAAGAAAAAGCGATTTTTCTTCATATTTTGGGGATAAATTCCCAAAAAATTATCAGAGCCTCCCGCAGCAGTGGGGCATTGCTTGGGGGCACTCCTGCCGACCTAAGAGATATCCCAGGGGTAAAAACATGGTTGCTTTTGGAGAGAAACCCAACTCCTCCCCTCAAGCGCCGAGGCCAAAGGCTATGTCACACTTGTTTTGGCCTTTCCCCATGGGCCCCCCTTGGGCAGCCTTAGAACTTTGACCTGGCCTTCTGCACACGCCTTCCCATAGGAGACGTGAGGCCGCTAGAAAAGAGGGGAGTCATTTTCGAGCTTCAGTATGGTTTTGCAGAATTTTTTCATAAATTTCAAGAAAAAATCGACTTTTTTCTTGGGGGTAATCCTGCCGGCATAATTTTATAATAAATTCCCAAAAACCCATCAGAGCCTCCCCGCGGCAGTGGGGCATTGCTTGGGGGCACTTCTGTTGACCCAAGAGATGTCCCATGGGAGAAAAACATGGTTACTTTTAGAGAGAAACTCAACTCCTCCTTTTAGGCCCCGAGGCCAAAGGCTATATCACACTCTTTTTGGCCTTTCCTCATGGGCCCCCTAGGGCTGCCTTGGAACTTTTCCTCAACCTTCTGTATGCACCTTCCCACGGGCGACGTGAGGCCGCCAGAGAAAACGGGAGTTGTTTTTGAGCTGTGGAGTGGTTTTGGTGAAATTGTTTCTAAAATTCCAAGAAAACCCAATTTTTTCTGCATATTTTTTGAATAAATTCTCAAAAAACTATCAGAGCCTCCCCCCAACGATGGGGCACTGCTTGGGGCCACTCATGCTGGCCCAAGGGATGTCCTAGGAGAGAAAAATAGGGTTACTTTTGGAAAGAAACCCAAGTCCTTCCCCCAGACCCCAAATGGTATAACTCTACACGATCAGAGACATCCCCCATAGCTTTACAAAATAAGCACAAAACTTCATCAGTGTAAAATTGCAATAGATATGTGATATCAATAAATTAAAAATAAAGGGGGAAAAGACATTTAATCGATTCTCATACGTAAAAGAAAAAATCTATAAAATCTTTATAATCAAAAGATCTTCAAGCTACTTTCTGACATTTATGAGTGTTTCAATAGGGATAGTTGACCTTTTGATTGAAAATTGATCGTGGAAAATTAAGGCAAATGATAATTAAAGGGAACAAACAGAACATTAATAGCCTATATAAGAGACCAAATTTGTCACAAGTACCAAGAATCCCAAAACCTTGGCCATTGTTAAGATATCCCTTTTTAACATGAGCTTAAACAATGTCAAACATCTGCTAATCACATGATGAAAGCTAATTGTCACTCTTTTTTAACTTTAATATTTATTTTTTTAAATGCTTGAACCTTATAATGAGCTCAGATGACTCTGTATCCCACTAAAGAACATATAATTTGTATCTTTCTATCACAATAAATAGAAAATCCTATGCTTCACCCTAATATGAGCACAAAACATAAAATAAAATCAAACCACAACCAATATTAGCGTTGTAATTGTATAACTCTTAGAAGAATAAAAATGGCAACTCACATGAGGGCAAAAAAGTTAAAGAGTTGCAATTCTTCCATCTATCGAAACATATCCAACTTAGATAACGTCAACAAACCTTGCCCTAGTATAAAGTGCATATGTTTTCTCATTCTATTAGGGGAAAACGCAACTCAACACACTCAAGGCTCTAATTGAAGCACTAATGGGTACATTAATGCAAAAAGAAGAGTGGTTGATCGAGTGGTTCAGAAAAAGAATTTTCTGTCATGCCAAGAATACTTTATCAAGTGGAAGGGTCTACCTGAGAACGAAGCAAGTTGGGAGCCCTCAAACAATTTGTAGCCCCACCATGCCAAGAATTTTTCGTCAAGTGGAAGGGTCTACCCGAGAGTGAAGCATGATGGGAGCCCGTAAATGATTTGTCGACGAGGACATCTTCGGATTGAGTCGGGGAGAATGTCATGGCCAAGGCCTCCAAGTAGCATGGCCTGGCCCATGGATGATTCTAGACTCATGTAGTGTGTAGATATTTCTCATGTGCTTATTATGGGTAGGTCGTGGGTTAATGCTTTCAGAGAGAAACGCAACTCCTCCCCTCGAGCCCCAAGGCTAAAGGCTGTAGCACACCCATTTTGGCCTTTCCTCATGGGCTTCCCTGGGGTTTCCTTAGAACTTTGACCCGAACTTTTACACCCACCTTCCCACGGGTGATGCGAGGTCGCTAGAAAAAACGAGAGTCGTTTTGGAGCCCCGGAGTAGTTTTGGCGGAATTTTGTTTTTCAAATTCCAAATAAAAAGGATTTTTCCTACATAAATTTCGAACAAATTCCCAAAAAAAAAATCAAAGCATCCCCGCGGCGATGGAGCACTGCTTGGGAGCACTCCCACTAGGGTTGGCAAAATCCGGATCCGGATCCACATTTAAATAGCTATATTCGGATCCGCATCTGAATCTAGAAAAAATTATGTGGATCCGGATGCAGATAATATCCGCAACGAATGCGGGCGGATTTTCTAGATATTCGGATCCGTAAAAATTAAAATTAAATAATTTAAAAATTCAACAATTTAAATAATAATATTAAATAAAATTCAATTATAATCCAATAGTTAACAATTCAACATGAATTACATACAATAACATCATAAATCCTCAAATAAAAATATCACAACATAAATCAAACATTAAAAAAACATAAATTCAATTTCACCACCACTAAAATTCACAAATAAAATTAATGCATTTAATTTAACTAATTAAACCAAAACCCTAATTAAAATAATTAAAGTAAATCTGAAATTAAAGTAATTAAGGAAGATGACAAACTACATTTATGCATATTGACAATAATTAATTTAAAAGCTAAAATAATAATAATAATAATAATAATAATAATAATAATAATAAGAGTGCTGATGTTTGCCCCAGGTCAAACCCCGAAAATAAACAAAACAGCGTCGTTTTGTTTGTTTTTTTTTCTTTTTTGCTTCTCCAAAACGCTGTCGTTTCACTTATCATTTCCAAAACCTGGGAAGATAGAATCCAGCCATTCGCGATTCCTTTCTTCGTTTCTTCCTTACTGAAAAAATTGTTACTTTCCATCCTCGACTGAGATCCAGCCATTCGGGATCCACAGCAGAACACTTCATCCTTTTCGTCTTAAGCTGAACCGAAGAAAGTGATTAACAAAGAATGCACCCATTTAGTGAAGAACAAAACCAATAGTAGTTGAGTTTCGGCTGCGAAATTTATCCTTGAAAGCTGAGTTTCGGTTACTAAGCTGAGTTTTGACGGAACAAGACCAACAGCAGCTGCGAAGTTTCGGCAGAGTAAGATTAACATTGTGCCTGAAAGCTTGAATTTTTTAAGCTTGAATTTATTTTTTCGGTACTGTCTTCTTTGCAGCATTTTGTTTTTTGATTTTTTTTTTAATTTTTCCCTGCGTTTTTACAACATTGTAACATTGTAACATTGAATTTATTTTTTTAGTTCTCATATTCTTAATTTGTCTCATTTTCGTTCTCATGTTTGGATGAAATTTTGTTTTGGGTGATATTGCCGTTATTTGACAATTACATTAATATAATGGGTATTAAGCTGAGTATTTGTTTCTATATTGCATTTTGAATGTGGATTAATGAGCTGGGCATTTGTTTGTATATCCGAACCATATACTGCAAAAGCTGTATCATTTGACCTGTACAATTTGACAAATTCTTTTCATTAGATTTCAAACCTTAATTTTCATTGTCGTCCTCAAGAAATCAATAAGATATATTGTATACAGCCTTGAGTTGACGGAGTGATGAATATGGAGAAGTTTCTATTACTAATACTCTTGTTAATTACCATTTGTTGGTTTTGAATTATTCAACTTAAACACCTTACCATCTGCTGAGTATTTGTTTCTATGTTGCATTTTGAATGTTTAGTTGTCTCATTTTGTTTTTTAAATTTTGTTTCTAAATTTAATGAATTTGCGATAAATAACTAATAAGATATTGAATTATTTTAATTTGCAGCAATTAATGGATAATTTCGAACAAGTGGAGGAGGTTGATGAAGTTGGGGAATTGCAGGATTTACAGGGGGCTGATTTGGAAGAAAACAATGAGGAATTGGTAGTGGAAAATGTTGTTGAGCCTACGGTTGGGATGTCTTTTGATAGTCCTGATGAAATGTTTGAATATTATAAAACTTATGGCCTATAAGAGGGCTTTCCAGTGATGCGGAGATCTTGTAGAAAAGGGGATGATGGGAGTTTGAGATATGTGACATTTACTTGTGGGAGAAACGGCAAGTCAAAAGCCAAATCTACTCATGTTTTGCGGATTCACCAAACCAAAAAATTAGATGCAATACTAAAATTGGAGGACGTTTGGATTTTGTTAGTGGAAAATGGGTAATTGGAAATTTGATCCTTGAACACAACCATGTCGTGAGTCTGAGTAAGAGTAGGTATTATCGATGCAACCGTACCATTAGTCCTTTTGTTAAAAAGCAGCTTGAAATAAATGAAGAAGCTGGAATTAAAATGGCTCAAAGTTTGAAGTCAATTGTTGTCGAGGCTGGTGGCTTTGAAAATGTGTCATTTTTAGAAAGAGATGCTAGAAATCATGTTGACAAGGTGAGGCGATTAAGACTCAGAGAAAGGGATGCTATTGCAATTCAGAGGCATTTTCAGAAAATGCAAACAGAAAATGATGAGTTTTTCTTCAGTATTAACTTAGATGAGGAGGGTCAGTTAAAAAATGTATTTTAGGCAGATCCAAGGAGCAGGGCAGCCTACAAGGACTTTGGGGATGTTGTCACATTTGATACCACATATCTTACAAACAAGTATGACATGCCATTTGCTCCTTTTGTAGGAGTTAATCATCATGATCAATCAATTTTGTTAGGATATGGGTTGATTTCACATGAGGACACGGAGACATTTACGTGGCTATTTGACACATGGCTATCATGTATGTCTGGATGTCCTCCCCTTGGAATCATTACAAATCAAGATAAAGCGATGAAAAATGCAATTCAGATTGTTTTTTCCAAACACTAGGCATCGTTGGTGTTTGTGGTATATATTGACAAAGGTGCCTGAGAAGTTGGGAAGGTATGCAGAATATCATGCCATTAGAGTTTCATTGCTTTCTGTTGTTTATGATTCACATACTCCTGTTGAATTCAAGGAAGCTTGGCATGACATGTTAGATAAATATGATCTTAGTAATAATCAGTGGCTGAATGGATTATATGAGGAAAGAAATCGTTGGGTTCTATGTTTCGTGAAAACTACTTTTTAGGCTGGAATGTCAACCACTCAGCGTAGTGAGAGTATGAATGCGTTCTTTGATGGGTATGTTAACTCAAAAACAACTTTGAAGCAATTTGTGGAGAAATATGAGAAAGCAATGGAAAGTAAAATTGAGAAAGAATGTCAAGCAGATGCACAGAGTTTTAGCCAACAGTTACCATGTCGTACCAGTTTTGCAATGGAAAAACAAGTTGAAGCAGTGTACACTATTTCCAAGTTTTAGGAATTTCAGCAAGAGCTAATGAATAAGATATATTGTGAGGTTTTCAGTTGTGGGGGGTCAGAATATGAAGTTATTGAAAATGATGAAAAGAGTAGAGAAAAGACTTTTAAAGTCATTTTTGAAAAAGATGAAGGTGAAATTCGTTGTGTGTGTTCAATGTTTGAATATAAGGGCATTCTTTGCAAACACACTATCGCAGTGTGTCACGTAACCATGTGCAATTACTGCCTGAAAAGTATATCCTACGAAAATGGAGGAAAGATGTGCGGAGATTCTATAGTAAAGTCAAAGTCAGTTATGATGCACAAAATTCGAGCATTGAACATTAACGATATAAAGAGGAGTGCACTGCTTTTTATTATGTTGCTGAGGTAACTTCCAAAAATGAAGAAAGCCATAAAAATATTATGGGTTGGATCGAGAAAGTAATGAAGGATGTATCTCTAAATGTTCGATGTGACTGTGATGATACAACCATTAATGGTGGATCTAGTGGTAACATACAGGATCCAGTAGTAACTCGGCGCAAAGGTCGTCCACCTTGTCAAAGAAAGCAAAAGCAATTTAAGAGGCCAAAATAAAAATCGAACAACGTTTCGATAAACACATCTGTAGAGGTAATTGTATATACTTTAGATTAATTTAATACTTTAATACATTCATTTTAAATTAATTTAATTTAATACTTTGAATGTGTGTTGACTGCATTTCTAGGACGCGGAGACACATGATTTATCTTCTCAGGTGGCTACTACAATCCCAACACAAGAGAGCAATATGGCTATGGTAATATTTTTTTATTTGTTATTTCCATTGATTTTCATATGTTTGATAATTTGTGTTTAACTTTTTTTTTTGTACAATAGCTACCACAACAAATACCCCTACAACATGCATTTTTCCCCTTTACTATCAGTATTGGATGAATTACTGTACAGCTCATCACGTACATTTGCAACATGCACAACAACAAAATTTCGAGGAGGCCAATCAAGGGGAGTTTTCAACTAATGAACCAAGCATATGATCGAAGTTAGCTTATGCTTATGTTTTATGTATTATTCAACTAATGAACTAATGTAATTTGGTGTATGTGTATTTTGACATTTTTGAAATTCTGGAGTTCATAAGTCTATTTTAAAAATGCTAGAAATGGATTCATTTGGAAAATATTAGAATGATTTGGGCCATAGTATAATTTTGAGAATAATTTTTAGGGCCAAATTATAATTTCATAACACTGTGAATTAACAAGTCTATTTTAAAAATGCTAGAAATGGATCCATTTGGAATATATTAGAATGATTTGGGCCATAGTATAATTTTGAGAATAATTTTTAGGGCCAAATTATAATTTCATAACACTGTGAATTAATAAGTCTATTTTAAAAATGCTAGAAATGGATCCATTTGGAATATATTAGAATGATTTGGACCATAGTATAATTTTGAGAATAATTTTTTTGGCCAAATTATAATTTCATAACACTGTGAATTAATAATTTTTTGGGCCAAATTTCTCACTTAACTTGGATGACATTGTTTGTGGTTAATAGTCCCTTGGGAAAAAACTGCCCAATAAGGGAAACAATTACAGTTAATAATGCCAAAGAAATTACCCAATTCAAATCTTAATTGCAATTACAGTTAGTCAGCCTTTAAGAAAAGAAAACTGGAACATATGAACAACATAAAAAGAAAAGCTGAACATATGAACATGAAAACTGGAAACTGGAACATATGAACAGCACGAAAACTGGAATATATGAACAACATGAAAACTGGAACATGAAAAGAAATTACCACTAAATTCTACAAGCAACCAGCCAGCAACCAGCCAGCAGCTAATATGAAATCTACAAGCAATATGCTAGAAAGGCTACATATGTCTCGCGTAGCCGACCCAAATTCGAAAAGTTCAACAAACAAAGTTACCAATAAATTTTACAAGCAACCAGCCAGCAGCCCAGAAATAACAAACAAGAAGAGTGCATAAACAAACAATTGGAGATAAAATAAAAGCCTCTATCAATAATATTAATCCTCATCACTCTGTTACACCTTACATTAATTCAAAAAAGAACATGAAATAACAGACAGAGAGCACCTGCAATTGACTCAAATCATAAATCTCTCATGCCCAGAAATAACAGATAGAGAGCAGTTGCATATGCCCAAAAATAACAGACAAAGAGCAACTGCAATTGACTCAAATCACAAATCTCTCATGCCCAGAAATAACGAACAAGAAGAGTGCATAAACAGACAACTGGAGATAAAATACACCTTACATTAATTCAAAAAAGAATAGAGAACGGCTGCAATTGACTCAAATCACAAATCAGAAATCTCTCATTTCTTCAACCTCACAAATCAGAAATCTCTCATCATCATTCATCATCAACCTCAACATTAGCAAATTCAAAATTGTACTCAAATCAAGTGCGAAAGGGAAATCAATTGCAATTTAACACGCTTAAATAAAACGGGAATGACAATAGCTATCCAAATTCAGCCGAAAATTAATTAAATGGGAATGACAATAGCTAAGAAATTTTAGCACTTGCAGAGCAATGATATTAACCGAGATCAACCAAATCATCCCCATTTTGCCATAACCTAAAGAGGCAAAAATGAAGCATTACCTCAGGTTGTGAACTTTGACGCTTCGTGAGTTCAATTTCCCAAACAGGTTTGGGCTACCATCGTTGACGGTGACCGTGGTTGTGAGTCCGTCGTGGTGGATCCCGAATGGCTGAACCTCGGTCAGGGAAGGAAAGTAACGACGGTGACCGTGGCTATGAGTCGGTCATGGTGGATCCCGAATGGCTGGACCTCAGTCAAGGAAGGAAAGTAATGATTTTTTCGGTAAGGAATCCCAGGTGAAACGAATTCTTCAGTAAAGAAAGTAACGAATTCTTCTATCTGTCTCAGGTGAAACGAATCTCAGATGAAACGAAGATACGAAGAGGAAGAGATTTACGGTGAGTGAAAAAGTCTATTAGAAATGGCAGCGTTTTGGAGAAGCAAAAAAGAAAAAAAAAATAAACAAAACAACATCGTTTTGTTTATTTTCAAGGTTTGACCTGGGGCAAACATCATTTTCCTAATAATAATAATAATGGTGGAAGATGATGATGGATAACAATTATGAGAGAGACACCTCCGCCACCAAATGATGTGATTGAGCGTCGTTTTGTTTATTTTCAAGGTTTGACCCAGGGCAAACATCATTTTCCTAATAATAATAATAATGGTGGAAGATGATGATGGATAACAATTATGAGAGGGACACCTCCACCACCAAATGATGTGATTGAATGGTTCTGTGAACGCAATTCATGAAAGCACAAAAGGACACCAAAAAAGCCTAGCCTTGCTCGCAGAAAATCTGAAATTGATTTGTTGGAAATTTGTGTGCCCACCTTGTGTATTGGTCGGTCAACCTTATCCTTTGACATTGAGATCTACTGCAACGAACCAACCTTCTCTGAGATTGGATGAGTATTCCCTTCTGGAAACAGTGACCAAGGACATAAATAATAGACAAGGCAGCCGTGTGTGGTGTGCTTCGAGAGCTATTGATGCAGTGGTTTGCTGGTGTTCGATGGCAGAGAAATGTACGGAGCTAGGCGAGGTAGGGTAGCCGGTGTTCGATGACAGTAACGCGTGCTCAACTGAGGCGAGGCATCCAGTGTTCGGTGACAGTGATTACGAGGAGGACAGTGTTCAACGGTTAGGGATTTGGGGTGGTATTTTATTTCAGCCGCTTGTGAGTGATGGGAAGCAAGGGAGGCATGAATGGTTAAGGGTTACTAGATTTGTTTTTTTTTTTTAATTTTCAATTATATATTTTTTAATAAAAATTTATTAATTTGATAATATAATTAAAAATTAATTCGGATTCGGGTATTCGATTTTTCGGATGCACTTGCATTCGGATCCTGATTTTTCAAGATCCGGATCTTTGCGGATTCGGGCTAGACCCAGATTATTTTGCCATCCCTAACTCCCACCCACCGATGGGATGTCCCGAGGGAAAGAAACAAGGTTACTTTAAGAGAGAAACCCAACTCCTCCCCTTGGGCCCCAAGGCCAAAGGCTATACCACAGCTATTTCGGCATTTCCTCTTGGGCCTCCCTAGGGCTGCCTTAGAACTTTGACTCGACCTTCTGTACGGGCCTTCCCATTGACGACGTGAGGCCACAAGAAAAAATGGGAGTCATTTTTTAACCCATAGAGTGGTTTTGGTGGAATATTTTTCTAAAATTTCAAGAAAAATCAATTTTTTATGCATAATGTTGGAATAAAGTCCCAACAAACTATCAATGCCTCCCCGTGGTGGTGGGTACTGCTTGAGAGCACTTCGGCCCGCCCAAGGGATGTCCCTGGGGAGAAAAACAGGGTTACTTTTTAAGAGAAACCAAACTCCTCCCCTCAAACCCGTAGGCCAAAGGTTATATCACACTTGTTTTGGCATTTTCTCATGGGCCCCCCTTGGGTAGCCTTGGAAATTTAACCCGGGCTTCTACACGCTCCTTCCCACGGGAGACGTGAGGCCGCCAAAAAACAGGGGAGTCGTTTTTTATCATTGGTGTGGTTTTAAAGAATTTTTTCAAAAATTTTGAGAAAAACTGATTTTGTTCTGCATAATTTTATAATAAATTCTCCAAAAACTATCAGAGCCTCCCCGCAACGGTATGGCATTGCTTGGGGGCAATCTTGCTAGCCCAAGGGATGTCCCTCGGTAGAAAAACTGATTTTTCTAAAAATCCAAGAAAAACCATTTTTTTTGCATAATTTTGGAAAAAGTCCCAAAACAAACTATCAATGACTCCCCGCGGCAGTGAGGCACTGCTTGGAGCACTCCCACCTGCCCAAGGGATGTCTTGGAGGAAAAAAACAGGGTTACTTTAAGAGAGAAACCCAACGCCTCCCCTCGAGCCCCAAGGCCAACGGCTATACCACACTTATTTCGACATTTCCTCATGGGCCTCCCTAGGATTGCCTTACAACTTTGACTCGGGCTTCTGTACGGGCCTTCCCATTGATGACGCGAGGCCACCAAAGAAAACGGGAGTCATTTTTTAGCCCTAGATTGGTTTTGGCAGATTTTTTTTTAAAATTCCCAGAAAAATCGATCTTTTATGCATAATTTTGGATAAAGTCCCAAAAAACTATCAATGCCTCCCCACAGTGGTGGGACACTGCTTGAGAGCACTCAAGCCCGCCCAAGGGATTTCCATGGGGAGAAAAATAGGGTTACCTTTTTAGAGAAACCAAACTCCTCCCCTCAGGACCCATGGCCAAAGGTTATATCACACTTGTTTTGGCCTTTTCTCATGGGCCCCCCTTGGCCAGCCGTGTAACTTTGACCCGGCCTTCTGTACGCGCCTTCCCACAGGAGACGGGAGGCCGCCAGAAAAAAAAGGGGAGTCATTTTGAGCCTCGGTGTGGTTTTGCAGAATTTTTTCAAAAATTTTAAGAAAAACTGATTTTTTCTACATAATTTTATAATAAATTCCTAAAAAACTATCGAAGCCTCCCTGCGATGGTGGGCCACTGTTTGGGGGCACTCCCGCCAGCCCAAGGGGTGTCCATGGGTAGAAAAACAATGTTACTTTTGGAGAGAAACCCAACTCCTCCCCTCTAGCCCTAAGGCCACAGACTATATCGCACTCTTTTTGACCTTTCCTCATGGGCCTCCCTTGGACAGCCTTGGAACTTTGACCCGGCCTTCTACACGGGCCTACCCTCCGGAAAAAATGGGAGTCGTTTTTTAGCCCCCGAGTGATTTTAGCGGAAGTTTTTCTAAAATTCCAAGAAAAACCAATTGTTTCTGCATAATTTTGGAAAAAGTCCCAAAAAACTATCAATGACTCCCTGCGATAGTGGGGCACTGCTTGGGAGCACTCCCATTGGCCCAAGGGATGTCCCAGAGGAGTGAGACATGGTTACTTTCAGAGAGAAACCCAACTCCTCCCCTAGGGCCCCA
Organism: Citrus sp. QX-2021; assembly: GCA_030444885.1. Classification (NCBI taxonomy): domain Eukaryota; kingdom Viridiplantae; phylum Streptophyta; class Magnoliopsida; order Sapindales; family Rutaceae; genus Citrus; species Citrus sp. QX-2021. The sequence continues at coordinate 778,463 of CM059829.1, forward strand.
AAGCCAAAGGCTATAGCACACTTATTTCAACGTTTTCTCATGGTCCTCCCTGGGGGTGCCGTAGAACATTGACCTGACCTTCTACACGCATCTTCCTATGGGTGACGCAAGGCCGCCAGAAAAAAACAAGAGTTGGTTTGGAGCCCCATAGTGGTTTTGGCGGAATTTATTTTCAAATTCTAAAAAAGGTAGAGGGGGCGGGGGTGTTTCGTCCGCGGGACTCGGAATGGGGCAAGGCTTTCCGAGGGGCCTCGGGGCACCTGGGGGACTCAGAATGGGCAAAAATTTGCAACGGGCCTCATGGCACCTGTGGGGAGTAACGTACAGAGCCCCGCCCAAAATAAGTGCCCGAAGGTCAGGGTTCCAAAAGGCGCCAAGGGCCCCGAGATAGGTGGGCTATAGCCTCGATGGAGGGCGCAAGGGTGTTTCGTCCGTGGGACTTGGAATGGGCCAAGGCTTTACAAGGGGCCTCGGGGCACCTGGGGGGAGGCCCGTACAGAGCCCCACCCAAAAATAGTGCCCTCATGTCGGGGCGCCAAAGGCCCCAGGGGCGCTGAAACGGGTGTGCTATAGCCTTAGGGGGGGCGCGGGGACGTTTCGTCCGCGGGACTCGGAATGGGGCAACGATTTGCGAGGGACCTCATGGTGCCCGCTAGGAGTTGCGTACAGAGTGTGGAAGGCGCGGGGGCATTTCGTCTGCGGGACTCAGAATGTGGTAAGGCTTTGCGAGGGGCCTCGGGGCACCCGGGGGGAAGCGCGTACAGAGCCCCGCCCAAAAATAGTGCCTCCAGGTCAGGGAGCCAAAGGCCCTAGGGGCGCTGAGACGAGTGTGCTATTGCCTTGGTGGGTGGTGCGGGGGCATTTCGTCCGGTAGACTTGGAATGGGGCAACGATTTGTGAGAGGCCTCATGGTGCCTGCGAGCAGTCGCGTGTAAAGCCCTGCCCAAAAATAGTGGCGAAGGCCGGGGTGCCAAAAGGCCTCAGGGGCCCCGAGACGGTTGGGCTATAGCCTTGGCGGGGGGGGGGGCGCGGGGGCGTTTCGTCCGTGGGACTTGGAATGGGGCAAGGCTTCTCAAGGCGCCTCGAGGTGACCACGGGTAGTCGCATACAGAACCCCACCCAAAAATAGTGCCCAAAGGTCTGGGTGCCAAAAGGCCACAGGGGTCCCGAGACGGGTGGACTATAGCCTTAGTGGGGGGCGCGGGGGCGTTTCGTCCGCGGGACTCGGAATGGGGCAAGGTTTTGCAAGGGGTCTTAGGGTGCCCATGGGGAGGCGCGTCCAGAGCCTCATCTAAAAATAGTGCCTCCAGGTCAGCCGCGCCAAAAAATACCCGCCCGAAGGCCGGGCCGCCAAGTTCGTCCAGCGGTAAAAGGCCACAAAAACGGGTGGTCTATAACCTTGGGGGGTGGGGCTGGCCGACTTCGTCCGCCAGACTCGGAATGGCGCGAGACTTTGCGAGGCACCTCCGTGTGCCAAAAATAGGCTACGGGCACAGCCGCGCCAAAAAATACCCGCCCGAAGGCCGGGACGCCAAGTTCGTCCAGCGGAAAAAGGCCACAAAAACGAGTGGGCTATAGCCTTGGGGGGTAGGGTTGGCCCACTTCGTCCGCCAGACTCGGAATGGCACGAGACTTTGCGAGGCGCCTCCGTGTGCCAAAAATAGGCCGCGGGCACACCCGCGCCAAAAAATACCCGCCCGAAGGCCGGGGCGCCAAGTTCGTCCAGCGGAAAAAGGCCACAAAAACGGGTGGGCTATAGCCTTGAGGGGTAGGGCTGGCCCACTTCCTCCGCCAGACTTGGAATGGTACGAAACTTTGCGAGGCGCCTCCGTGTGCCAAAAATAGGCCTCGGGCACAGCCGCGCCAAAAAATACCCTCCCGAAGGCCGGGCCGCCAAGTTCGTCCAGCGGTAAAAGGCCACAAAAACGGGTGGTCTATAGCCTTGGGGGGTGGGGCTGGCCGACTTCGTCCGCCAGACTCGGAATGGCGCGAGACTTTGCGAGGCGCCTCCGTGTGCCAAAAATAGGCTACGGACACAGCCGCGCCAAAAAATACCCGCCCGAAGGCCGGGCCGCCAAGTTCGTCCAGCAGAAAAAGGCCACAAAAACGGGTGGGCTATAGCCTTGGGGGGTAAGGCTGGCCCACTTCGTCCGCCTGACTCGGAATGGTACGAGACTTTGCGAGGCGCCTCCGTGTGCCAAAAATAGGCCGCGGGCACAGCCGCGCCAAAAAATACCCGCCCGAAGGCCGGGCCGCCAAGTTCGTCCAGCGGTAAAAGGCCACAAAAACGGGTGGTCTATAGCCTTGGGGGGTGGGGCTGGCCAACTTCGTCCGCCGGACTCGGAATGGTGCGAGACTTTGCGAGGCACCTCCGTGTGCCAAAAATAGGCTACGGACACAGCCGCGCCAAAAAATACCCGCCCGAAGGCCGGGACGCCAAGTTCGTCCAGCGGAAAAAGGCCACAAAAACGAGTGGGCTATAGCCTTGGGGGGTAGGGCTGGCCCACTTCGTCCGCCAGACTCGGAATGGCACGAGACTTTGCGAGGCGCCTCCGTGTGCTAAAAATAGGCCGCGGGCACAGCCGCGCCCAAAAATACCCGCCCGAAGGCCGGGGCGCCAAGTTCGTCCAGCGGAAGAAGGCCACAAAAACGGGTGGGATATAGCCTTGGGGGGTGGGGCTGGGCAACTTCGTCCGCAGGACTCGGAATGGCGCGAGACTTTGCAAGGCGCCTCCGTGTGCCAAAAATAGGCTAGGGGCACAGCCGCGCCAAAAAATACCTGCCCGACGGCCGGGCCGCCAAGTTCGTCCAGCGGTAAAAGGCCACAAAACGGGTGGTCTATAGCCTTGGGGGGTGGGGCTGCCCGACTTCGTCCGCCAGACTCGGAATGGCGCGAGACTTTGCGAGGCGCCTCCGTGTGCCAAAAATAAGCCACGGGCACAGGCGTACCCAAAAATACCCGCCCGAAGGCCAGGGCGCCAAGTTCGTCCAGCGGAAGAAGGCCACAAAAACGGGTGGGCTATAGCTTTGGGGGGTGGGGCTGGCCGACTTCGTCCGCCAGACTCGGAATGGCGCGAGACTTTACGAGGCACCTCCGTGTGCCAAAAATAGGCCGCGGGCACAGCCGCGCCCAAAAATACCCCCCCGAAGGCCGGGGCGCCAAGTTCGTCCAGCGGAAAAAGGCCACAAAAACGGGTGGGTTATAGCCTTGGGGGGTGGGGCTGGCCAACTTCGTCCGCCGGACTCGGAATGCCGCAAGACTTTGCGAGGCGCCTCCGTGTGCCAAAAATCGGCCGCGGGCACAGCCGGACCCAAAAATACCCACCCGAAGGCCGGGGCGCCAAGTTCGTCCAGCGGAAAAAGGCCACAAAAACGGGTGGGCTATAACCTTGGGGGGTGGGGCTGGCCCACTTCGTCCGCCAGACTCGGAATGGCGGGAGACTTTACGAGGCGCCTCCGTGTGCCAAAAATAGGCCGCGGGCACAGCCGCGCCCAAAAATACCCGCCTGAAGGCCAGGGCGCCAAGTTCGTCCAGCGGAAAAAGGCCACAAAAACGGGTGGGTTATAGCCTTGGGGGGTGGGGCTGGCCGACTTCGTCCGCCGGACTCGGAATGCCGCGAGACTTTGCGAGGCGCCTCCGTGTGCCAAAAATAGGCCGCGGGCACAGCCGCCCCCAAAAATACCCGCCCGAAGGCCGGGGCGCCAAGTTTGTCCAATGGAAAAAGGCCACAAAAACTGGTCAGTTATAGCCTTAGGGGGTGGGGCTGGCCAACTTCGTCCGCCGGACTCGGAATGCCGCGAGACTTTGCGAGGCGCCTCCGTGTGCCAAAAATCGGCCGCGGGGACAGCCGGGCCCAAAAATACCCACACGAAGGCCGGGGCGCCAAGTTCGTCCAGCGGAAAAAGGCCACAAAAACGGGTGGGCTATAGCCTTGGGGGGTGGGGCTGGCCAACTTCGTCCGCCGGACTCGGAATGGCGCGAGACTTTGCGAGGGGCCTCCGTGTGCCAAAAATAGGCCGCGGGCATAGACGCGCCAAAAAGTAACTGGCGAAGGCCGGGGAGCCAAGTTCGTCCAGCGGAAAAAGGCCACAAAAACGGGTGGGCTATAGCCTTGGGGGATGGGGCTGGCCAAGTTCGTCCGCCGGACTCGGAATGGGGCGAGACTTTGCGAACGGCCTCCGTGTTCCAAAAATAGGCCGCGGGGCCAACCGCGCCCAAAAATAACCACCCGAAGGCTGGGGAGCCAAGTTCTTCCAGCGGAAAAAGGCCACAAAAATGGGTGGGCTATAGCCTTGGGGGGTGGGGCTGGCCAAGTTCGTACGCCGGACTCCGAATGGGACGAGAGTTTGCGACCAGCCTCCCTGTGCCAAAAATAGGCCGCGGGTACAGCCGCATCCAAAAATAACCGCCCGAAGGATGGGGCGCCAAGTTCGTCCAGCGGAAAAAGGCCACAAAAACGGGTGGGCTATAGCCTTGGGGGGTTGGGCTGGCCAAGTTCGTCCGCCGGACTCGGAATGGGACGAGACTTTGCGAGCGGCTTCTGTGTACCCAAAATAGGCCGCGGGCACAGCCGCGCCCAATAATAACCTCCCAAAGGCTGGGGCGCCAAGTTCGTCCAGCGGAAAAAGGCCACAAAACTGGTGGGCTATAGCCTTGAAGGGTGGAGCTGGCCAAGTTCGTCCGCTGGACTCGGAATGGGGCGAGACATTCCGAGCGGCCTCCGTGTGCCAAAAATAGGCCGCGGGCACAGCTGCGCCCAAAAATAACCGCCCGAACGCCGGGGCGCCAAGTTAGTCCGGCGGAAAGAGGTCACAAAAACGGGTGGGCTATAGTTCTGGGGGTGGGGCTCGCCAAGTTTGTCCGCCGGACTCAGAATGGGACGAGACATTGCGAACGGCCTCCGTGTGCCAAAAATAGGCCGCGGCCACAGCCGCGTCCAAAAAAAACCACCCGAAGGCCGGGGCGCCAAGTTCGTCTAGCGGAAAAAGGCCACAAAAACGGGTGGGCTATAGCCTTGGGGGGTGGGGCTGGCCAAGTTCGTCCACCGGACTCGGAATGGGACGAGACTTTACGAGCGGCCTCCGTGTGCCAAAAATAGGCCGCGGACACAGCCGCGCCCGAAAATAACTGGCGAAGGCCCGGGCGCCAAGTTCGTCCATCGGAAAAATGCCACAAAAACGGGTGGGCTATAGCCTTGGGGGGTGGGGCTGGCCAAGTTCGTCCGCCGGACTCGGAATGGCACGAGAGTTTACGAGCAGCCTCCGTGAGCTGGGGGCCGCGGTCACAGCCGCATCCAAAAATAACCACCCGAAGGCCGGGGCGCCTAGTTCGTCCAGTGGAAAAAGCCCACAAAAACGGGTGGGCTATAGCCTTGCAGGGTGGGGCTGGCCAAGTTCGTCCGCCGGACTCGGAATGGGACGAGACTTTGCGAGCGGCTTCTGTGTACCCAAAATAGGCCGCGGGCACAGCCGCGCCCAATAATAACCTCCCAAAGGCTGGGGCGCCAAGTTCGTCCAGCGGAAAAAGGCCACAAAACTGGTGGGCTATAGCCTTGAAGGGTGGAGCTGGCCAAGTTCGTCCGCCGGACTCGGAATGGGGCGAGACATTCCGAGCGGCCTCCATGTGCCAAAAATAGGCCGCGGGCACAGCTGCGCCCAAAAATAACCGCCCGAACGCCGGGGCGCCAAATTAGTCCGGCGGAAAGAGGTCACAAAAACGGGTGGGCTATAGTTCTGGGGGTGGGGCTCGCCAAGTTTGTCCGCCGGACTCAGAATGGGACGAGACATTGCGAACGGCCTCCGTGTGCCAAAAATAGGCCGCGGCCACAGCCGCATCCAAAAAAAACCACCCGAAGGCCGGGGCGCCAAGTTCGTCCATCGGAAAAAGGCCACAAAAACGGGTGGGCTATAGCCTTGGGGGGTGGGGCTGGCCAAGTTCGTCCACCGGACTCGGAATGGGACGAGACTTTACGAGCGGCCTCCGTGTGCCAAAAATAGGCCGCGGGCATAGCCGCGCCCGAAAATAACTGGCGAAGGCCCGGGCGCCAAGTTCGTCCATCGGAAAAATGCCACAAAAACGGGTGGGCTATAGCCTTGGGGGGTGGGGCTGGCCAAGTTCGTCCGCCGGACTCGGAATGGCACGAGAGTTTACGAGCAGCCTCCGTGAGCCAAAAATAGGCCGCGGTCACAGCCGCATCCAAAAATAACCACCCGAAGGCCGGGGCGCCTAGTTCGTCCAGTGGAAAAAGCCCACAAAAACGGGTGGGCTATAGCCTTGGGGGGTGGGGCTGGCCAAGTTCGTCCACCGGACTCGGAATGGGATGAGACTTTACGAGCGGCCTCCGTGTGCCAAAAATAGGCTGCGGGCACAGCCGCGCCCGAAAATAACTGGCGAAGGCCCGGGCGCCAAGTTCGTCCATCGGAAAAATGCCACAAAAACGGGTGGGCTATAGCCTTGGGGGGTGGGGCTGGCCAAGTTCGTCCGCCGGACTCGGAATGGCACGAGAGTTTACGAGCAGCCTCCGTGAGCCAAAAATAGGCCGCGGTCACAGCCGCATCCAAAAATAACCACCCGAAGGCCGGGGCGCCTAGTTCGTCCAGTGGAAAAAGCCCACAAAAACGGGTGGGCTATAGCCTTGCAGGGTGGGGCTGGCCAAGTTCGTCCGCCGGACTCGGAATGGGGCGAGACTTTGTGAGCTGCCTCCGTGTGCCAAAAATAGGCCGCGGGCACAGCCGCGCCCAAAAATAAATGCCCGAACGCCAGGGCGCCATGTTCGGCCGGCGGAAAAAGGCCACAAAAATGGGTGGGCTATAGCGGGGTGGGGCTGGCCATGTTAATCCGCCAGTCTCGGATTCGGACGAGACTTTGCGAGCCGCCTTCGTGTGCAAAATGTAGGCCGTAGGCACAGCCGCACCCAAAAATAACCGCCCGAAGGCCGGGGCGCCAAGTTCGTCCAGCAGAAAAAGGCCACAAAAACGGGTGGGCTATAGCCTTTGGGGGTGGGGCTGGCCATGTTCGTCCGCCGGATTCGGAATGGGGTGAGACTTTGCGAGCGGCCTCCGTGTGCCAAAAATAGGCCGCGGGCATAGACGCGCCCAAAAATAACCACCCGAAGGCCGGGGCGCCAAGTTCGTCCAACGGAAAAAGGCCACAAAAACGGGTGGGCTATAGCCTTGGGGGATGGGGCTGGCCAAGTTCGTCCGCCGGACTCGGAATGGGGAGAGACTTTGCGAACGGCCTCCGTGTGCCAAAAATAGGCCGCGGGGCCAACCACGCCCAAAAATAACCGCCCGAAGGCTGGGGAACCAAGTTCTTCCAGCGGAAAAAGGCCACAAAAACGGGTGGGCTATAGCCTTGGAGGGTGGGGCTGGCCAAGTTCGTACGCCGGACTCGGAATGGGATGAGAGTTTGCGAGCGGCCTTCGTGTGCCAAAAATAGGCTGCGGGCACAGCCGCGCCAAAAAATAACCGGCCGAAGGCCGGGGCGCCGAGTTCGTCCAGCGGAAAAAGGCCACAAAAACGGGTGGGCTATAGCCTTGGGGGGTGGAGATGGCCAAGTTCGTCCGCCGGGCTCGGAATGGGGCGAGACTTTGCGAGCGGCCTCCGTGTGCCAAAAATAGGCCAAGGGCACAGCCGCGCCCGAAACTAACCTCCCGAACGCCGAGGCGACAAGTTTGTCCGGCGGAAAAAGGCCACAAAAACGGGTGGGCTATAGTCCTGCGGGTGGGGCTGGCCAAGTTCGTCCGCCGGACTCGGAATGGGACGAGACTTTGCGAGCGGCCTCCGTGTGCCAAAAATAGGCCGCGGTCACAACCACGTCCAAAAATAACCACCCGAAGGCCAGGGCGCCAAGTTCGTCCAGCGGAAAAAGGCCACCAAATCGGGTGGGCCATAGCCTTGGGGGGTGGGGCTGGCCAAGTTCGTCTGCCGGACTCGGAATGGGACGAGCCTTTGCGAGCGCCCTCCTTGCGCCAAAAATAGGCCGCGGGCACAGCAGCGCCCAAAAATAACAGCCCCAAGGCCGGGGTGCCAAGTTCGTCCAGCGTAAAAAGGCCACAAAAATGGGTGTGCTATAGCCTTGGGGGGTGGGGCTGGCCAAATCGTCCGCCGGACTCGGAATGGGGGGAGACTTTGCGAGCTGCCTCCGTGTGCCAAAAATATGCCACGGGCACAGCCATGCCCAAAAATAACTTCCCGAATCCAGGGTTGCCAAGTTCGTCCAGCGGAAAAAGGACACAAAAACGGGTGGGCTATAGCCATGGGGGGTGGGGCTGGCCTAGTTCGTCCGCCAGATTCGGAATGGAGTGAGACATTGCGAGTGGCCTCCATGTGCCAAAAACAAGCCGCGGGCACAGCCGTGTACAAAAATAACCAACCGAAGGCTGGGGCGCCAAGTTCGTCCAGCGGAAAAAGGCCACAAAAACGGGTGGGCTATAGACTTGGGGGGTGGGGCTGGCCACGTTCGTCCGCCGGACTCGGAATGGGGCGAGACTTTGCAAGCTGCCTCCGTGTGCCAAAACTAGGCCGCGGGCACAGCCGTGCCCAAAAATAACGGCCCGAAGGCCGTGTCGCCAATTTCGTACCGCGGAAAAAGGCCACAAAAACGGGTGGGCTATAGCCTTGGGGGGTGGGGCTGGCCAAGTTCGTCCGCCGGACGCGGAATGGGACGAGACTTTGCGAGCAGCCTCCTTGTTCTAAAAATGCGCCGTTACCACCCGAAGGCCGAAGCGCCAAGTTCGTCCAGTGGAAAAAGGGCACAAAAACGGGTGGGCTATAGCCTTGGGTGGTGGAGCTGCCAACTTCGTCCGCCGGACTCGGAATGGGACGAGACTTTCCAGCGGCCTCCTGTGAAAAAATTGGCCGCTACCGTCCGAAGGCCGGGGTGCCATGTTCGTCCAGCGGAAAAAGGCCACAAAAACGGGTGGGCGATAGCCTTGGGAGGTGGGGCTGACCAAGTTTGTCCGCCGGACTCGGAATCGGACGAGACTTTGCGAACGGCCTCCGTGTGCCCAAAATAGGCCACGGACACAGCCGCACCCAAAAATAACCGCCCGAAGGCCGGGGCGCCAAGTTTGTCCAGCGGAAAAAGGCCACAAAAACGGGTGGGCTATAGCCTTGGGGTGTGGGGCTGGCCAAATCGTCCGCCGGACTCGGAATGGGGCGAGACATTGCGAGTGGCCTCCGTGTGCCGAAAATAGGCCATGGACACAGCTACGCCCAAAAATAACTGCCCGAAGGCCGGGGCGCCAAGTTCGTCCAGCGGAAAAAGGCCACAAAAACGGGTGGGCTATAGCCTTGGGGGGTGGGGCTGGCCAAGTTCGTCCGCCGGACTCGGAATGGGACGAGACTTTGCGAGCAGCCTCCTTGTTCTAAAAATGGGCCGTTACCGGCGGAAGGCCGAAGCGCCAAGTTCGTCCAGTGGAAAAAGGCCACAAAAACGGGTGGGCTATAGCCTTGGGTGGTGGAGCTGCCAAGTTCGTCCGCCGGACTCGGAATGGGACGAGACTATCGAGAGGCCTCCGTGTGAAAAAATTGGCCGCTACCGTCCGAAGGCTGGGGTGCCATGTTCGTCCAGCGGAAAAAGGCCACAAAAACGGGTGGCCGATAGCCTTGGGAGGTGGGGCTGGCCAAGTTTGTTCGCCGCACTCGGAATCGGACGAGGCTTTGCGAACGGCCTCCGTGTGCCCAAAATAGGCCTCGGGCACAGCCGCGTCCAAAAATAACCGCCCGAAGGCCGGGACGCCAAGTTCGTCCAGCGGAAAAAGGCCACAAAAACGGGTGGGCTATAGCCTTGGGGGGTGGGGCTAGACAAGTTCGTTTGCCGGACTCCGAATACGATGAGACTTTGCGAGCGGCCTCCGTGTGCCAAAAATAGGCCGCGGGCACAGCCCCGCCCAAAAATAACTGCCCGAAGGCCGGGGCGCCAAGTTCGTCATGCGGAAAAAGACCACAAAATCGGGTGGGCTATAGCCTTGGGGTGTGGAGCTGGCCAAGTTCGTCCACCGGGCTCGGAATGGGGTGTGACTTTGTGAGCGTCCTCCGTGTGCCAAAAATGTGCCACGGGCACAACCGCGCCCAAAAATAACCACCCGAAGGCCGGGACGCCTAGTTCGTCCAGCGGAAAAAGGCCACAAAAACGGGTGGGCTATAGACTTGGGGGGTGTGGCTGGCCAAGTTTGACCGCCGGACTCGGAATGGGTGAGACTTTTCGAGCGGCCTCCATGTTCCAAAAATAGGATGCGGATGCAGCCGCGCCCAAAAATAACAGCCCGAAGGCCGGGGCGCCTAGTTCGTCCAGCGGAAAAAGGCCACAAAAACGGGTGGGCAATAGCGTTGGGGGTGGGGCTGGCCAAGTTCGTCCGCCGGACTCTGAATGGGGCGAGACTTTGCGAGCGGCCTCCGTGTGCCAAAAATAGGCCACGGGCACAGCGGCGCCCAAAAATAACAGCCCAACGGCCGGGGCGCCAAGTTCGTCCAGCGGAAAAAGGACACAAAAACGGGTGGGCTATAGCATTGGGGGGTGGGGCTAGACAAGTTCGTCCGCCGGACTCGGAATGGGATGAGAATTTGCGAGCGGCCTTCGTGTGCCGAAAATAGGACGCGGGCACAGCCACACCCAAAAATAACAATCCGAAGGCCAGGGCGCCAAGTTCGTCCAGCGGAAAAAGGCCACAAAAACCGGTGGGCTATAGCCTTGGGGGGTGGGGCTGGCCAAGTTCGTCCGCCGGACTCGGAATGGGACGAGACTTTACGAGCAGCCTCCGTGTCCCGAAAATGGGCCGCGGGCACAGCCGCTCAAAAAAATAACTGCCCTAAGGCCGGGGCGTCACGTTCGTCCAGCGGAAAAAACCCACAAAAACGTGTCGGCTATAGCCTTGGGCGGTGGGGCTGGCCAAGTTCGTCCACCAGACTCGGAAAGGGACGAGACTTTGCGAGCGGCCTTCGTGTGCCAAAAATAGGCCGTGGGCACAGCCGCGCCCAAAAATAACCGCCCGAAGGCCGGGCCGTCAATTTCGTCCAGCGGAAAAAGTCCAGAAAAACGGGTGGGCTATAGCTTTGGGGGGTGGGGCTGGCCAAGTTCGTCCGCCGGACTCGGAATGGGGCAAGACTTTGGGAGCGGCCTTCGTGTGCCAAAAATAGGCCGCGGGCTCAGCCGCGCCCAAAAATAACCACCCGAAGGCCGGGGCGCCAAGTTCATACAGCGGAAAAAGTCCAGAAAAACGGGTGGGCTATAGCCTTGGGGGGTGGGGCTGGCCAAGTTCGTCCGCCGGGCTCGGAATGGTACGAGACTTTGTGAGCGGCCTCCGTGTGCCAGAAATAGGCCGCGGGCACAGCCGTGCCCAAAAAGAACCGCCCGAAGACCGGCGCGCCAAGTTCGTCCAGCGGTAAAAGGCGAGAAAAACGGGTGGGCTATAGCCTTGGGGGGTGGGGCTGGCCAACTTCGTCCGCCGGACTCGGAATGGGGCGAGACTTTGCTAGCGGCCTCCGTGCACCAAAAATAGGCCGTAGGCACAGCCGCGCATAAAAATAACCGCCTGAAGGCCGGGGCGCCAAGTTCGTCCCGCGGAAAAAGGCTACAAAAACGGGTGGGCTATAGCCTTGGGGGGTGGGGCTGGCCAAGTTCGTCCGCCAGACTCGGAATGGGACGACACTTTGCGAGCAGCCTCCGTGTGCCAAAAATAGGCCGCGGGCACAGCCGCGCCCAAAAATAACCGCCCGAAGGCCGGGCCGTCAATTTCGTCCAGCGGAAAAAGTCCAGAAAAACGGGTGGGCTATAGTTTTGAGGGGTGGGGCTGGCCAAGTTCGTCCGCCGGACTCGGAATTGGGCAAGACTTTGGGAGTGGCCTTCGTGTGCCAAAAATAGGCCGCGGGCTCAGCCGCGCCCAAAAATAACCACCCGAAGGCCGGGGCGCCAAGTTCGTACAGCGGAAAAAGTCCAGAAAAACGGGTGGGCTATAGCCTTGGGGGGTGGGGCTGGCCAAGTTCGTCCGCCGGGCTCGGAATGGTACGAGACTTTGTGAGCGGCCTCCGTGTGCCAGAAATAGGCCGCGGGCACAGCCGTGCCCAAAAAGAACCGCCCGAAGACCGGCGCGCCAAGTTCGTCCAGCGGTAAAAGGCGAAAAAACGGGTGGGCTATAGCCTTTGGAGGTGGGGCTGGCCAAGTTCGTCCGCCGGACTCGGAATGGGGCGAGACTTTGCTAGTGGCCTCCGTGCCCCGAAAATGGGCCGCGGGCACAGCCGCTCAAAAAAATAACCGCCCTAAGGCCGGGGCGTCACGTTCGTCCAGCGGAAAAAACCCACAAAAACGTGTCGGCTATAGCCTTGGGCGGTGGGGCTGGCCAAGTTCGTCCACCAGACTCGGAAAGGGACGAGACTTTGCGAGCGGCCTTCGTGTGCCAAAAATAGGCCGTGGGCACAGCCGCGTCCAAAAATAACCGCCCGAAGGCCGGGCCGTCAATTTCGTCCAGCGGAAAAAGTCCAGAAAAACGGGTGGGCTATAGCTTTGGGGGGTGGGGCTGGCCAAGTTCGTCCGCCGGACTCGGAATGGGGCAAGACTTTGGGAGCGGCCTTCGTGTGCCAAAAATAGGCCGCGGGCTCAGCCGCGCCCAAAAATAACCACCCGAAGGCCGGGGCGCCAAGTTCGTACAGCGGAAAAAGTCCAGAAAAACGGGTGGGCTATAGCCTTGGGGGGTGGGGCTGGCCAAGTTCGTCCGCCGGGCTCGGAATGGTACGAGACTTTGTGAGCGGCCTCCGTGTGCCAGAAATAGGCCGCGGGCACAGCCGTGCCCAAAAAGAACCGCCCGAAGACCGGCGCGCCAAGTTCGTCCAGCGGTAAAAGGCGAAAAAACGGGTGGGCTATAGCCTTTGGAGGTGGGGCTGGCCAAGTTCGTCCGCCGGACTCGGAATGGGGCGAGACTTTGCTAGTGGCCTCCGTGCACCAAAAATAGGCCGCAGGCACAGCCGCGCATAACAATAACCGCCTGAAGGCCGGGGCGCCAAGTTCGTCCCGCGGAAAAAGGCTACAAAAACGGGTGGGCTATAGCCTTGGGGGGTGGGGCTGGCCAAGTTCGTCCGCCAGACTCGGAATGGGACGACACTTTGCGAGCAGCCTCCGTGTGCCAAAAATAGGCCGCGGGCACAGCCGCGCCCAAAAATAACCGCTCGAAGGCCGGGGCGCCACGTTCGTCCAGCGGAAAAAACCGACAAAAACGGGTGGGCTATAGCCTTGGGGGGTGGGGCTGGCCAAGTTCGTCCGCCGGACTCGGAATGGGACGAGACTTTGCGAGCAGCCTCCATGTCCCAAAAATAGGCTGCGGGCACAGCCGCACCCAAAAATAACCGCCCGAAGGCCGCGGCGCCACGTTCGTCCAGCGGAAAAAACCCACAAAAACGGGTGGGCTATAGCCTTGGGGGGTGGACCTGCCAAGTTCGTCCGCCGGACTCGGAATGGGACGAGACTTTGCGAGCAGCCTCCGTGTGCCAAAAATAGGCCTTGGGTACAGCCGCGCCCAAAAATAACCGCCCGAAGCCCTGGGCGCCAAGTTCGTCCAACGGAAAAAGGCCACAAAAACGGGTGGGCTATAGCCTTGGGGGGTGGGGGTGGGGGTGGGGCTGACCAAGTTCGTCCGTCGGACTCGGAATGGGACGAGACTTTGCGAGCGGCCTCCACGTTCCAAAAATAGGCCGCGGGCACAGCCGCACCCAAAAATAACCACCCGAAGGCCGGGCCGCCAAGTTCGTCCAGCTGAAAAAGGCCACAAAAACGGGTGGGCTATAGCCTTGGGAGGTGGGGCTGGCCAAATTCGTCCGCCGGACTCGGAATGGGGCGAGACTTTCCGAGCAGCCTCCGTGTGCCAAAAATAGGCCGCGGGAACAGCCGCGCCCAAAAATAACCACCCGAAGGCCGGGGCGCCACGTTCGTCCTGCGGAAAAAACCCACAAAAATGGGTGGGCTATAGCCTTGGGAGGTGGGTCTGGCCAAGTTCGTCCGCCAGACTTGGAATGGGGCGATACTTTGTGAGCAGCCTCGGTGTACCAAATATAGGCCGTGGGAACAGCCGTGCCCAAAAATAACCGCCCGAAGGCTGGGGCGCCAAGTTCGTCCAGCGGAAAAAAGCCACAAAAACGGGTGGGCTATTGCCTTGGGGGGTGGGGCTGGCCAAGTTAGTCCACCGGATTCGGAAAGGGACGAGAGTTTGGGAGTGGCCTCCATGTGCCAAAAATAGGCCGCGGGCACAGCCACGCCCAAAACTAACTTGCCGAAGGCCGGGGCGCCAAGTTCGTCCAGCGCAAAAAGGCCACAAAAACGGGTGGGCTATAGTCTTGGGAGGTGGGGCTGGCCAAGTTCGTCCACCGGACTCAGAATGGGGCGAGACTTTGCGAGCGCCCTCCATGTGCCAAAAATAGGACACGGGAACAGCCGCACCCAAACATAACCGCCCGAAGGCCGAGGCGCCAAGTTCGTCCAGCGGAAAAAGGCCACAAAAACAAGTGGGCTATAGCCTTGGGGGGTGGGGTTGGCCAAGTTCGTCTGCCGCACTCGGAAAGTGACGAGACTTTGCGAGCGGCCTCCGTGTGCCAAAAATAGGCCGCGGGCACAGCAGCGCCCAAAAATAACTGCCCAAAGGCCGGGCCGCCAAGTGTGTCCAGCGGAAAAAAGCCACAAAAACGGGTGGGCTATAGCCTTGGGGGGTGGGGCTGGCCGTGGGGCTGGCCAAGTTCGTCCGCCAGACTCGGAATGGGACGAGACTTTGTGAGCAGCCTCCGTGTGCCAAAAATAGGCCGCAGGCACAGCTGTGCCCAAAAATAACCGCCCGGAGGCCGGGGCGCCAAGTTCGTCCAGCGGAAATAGGCCACAAAAACGGGTGGGCTATAGCCTTGGGGGGTTGGCTGGCGAAGTTCGTCCGCCGGACTCAGAATGGGTCGAGACTTGGCGAGCGGCCTCCGTGTGCCAAAAATAGGCCACGCACACAGCCGCGCCCAAAAATAACCACCCGAAGGCCGGGTCGCCAAGTTCGTCAAGCGGAAAAAAGCCACAAAAACGGGTGGGCTATAGCCTTGGGGGGTGGGGCTTGCCAAGTTCGTCCGCCGGACTCGGAATGGGGCGAGACTTGCCGAGCGGCCTCCGTGTTCCAAAAATAGGCCGCGGACACAGACGCCCCCAAAAATAACCGCCCGAAGGCCGGGGCGCAAAGTTCGTCCTGCGGAAAAAGGCCACAAAAACGGGTGGGCAATAGCCTTGGGTGGTGGGGCTGGCCATGTTCGTCCACCGGACTCGGAATGGGACGAGAATTGGCGAGCGGCCTCCATGTGTCAAATATAGGCCTCTGGCACAGCCGCGACCAAAAACGGGTGGGCTATAGCCTTGGGGGGTGGGGCTGGCCAAGTTCGTCCGCCGGACTCGGAATGAGACGAGACTTTGCGAGCAGCCTTCGTGTGCCAAAAATAGGCCCCGGACGCTGCCGCACCCAAAAATAACCACCCAAAGGCTAGGTTGCCAGGTTCGTCCAGCGGAAAAAGGCCATAAAACGGGTGGGCTATAGCCTTTGGGGGTGGGGCTGGCCAAGTTCGTCCGCCGGACTCGGAATGGGACGAGACTTTGTGAGCGGCCTTCGTGTACTAAAAATGGGCTGTGGGCACTGCCCCGCCCAAACATAACCACCCAAAGGCCGGGTTGCCAGGTTCGTCCAGCGGAAAAAGGCCATAAAACGGCTGGGCTATAGCCTTTGGGGGTGGAGCTGGCCAAGATCGTCCGCCGGACTCGGAATGGGGCGAGACTTTGCGAGCGGCCTCCGTGTGCTAAAAATAGGCCGCGGACACAGCCGTCCCCAAAAATAACCGCCCGAAAGCCGGTTGCCAAGTTCGTCCAGCGGAAAAAGGCCACAAAAACGGGTGGGCTATAGCCTTGGGGGGTGAGGCTGGCCAAGTTCGTCCGCCGGACTCGGAATGGAGCGAGAATTTACGAGTGGCCTCCGTGTACCAAAAATAGGCTGTGGGCATGGCCATGCCGAAAAATAACTGCCCGAAGGCCGGGGCGCCAAGTTCGTCTAGCGGAAAAAGGCCACAAAAACGGGTGGGCTATAGCCTTGGGGGGTTGGGCTGGCGAAGTTCGTCCGCCGGACTCAGAATGGGTCGAGACTTGGCGAGCGGCCTCCGTGTGCCAAAAATAGGCCGCGCACACAGCCGCGCCCAAAAATAACCACCCGAAGGCCGGGTCGCCAAGTTCGTCGAGCGGAAAAAAGCCACAAAAACGGGTGGGCTATAGCCTTGGGGGGTGGGGCTTGCCAAGTTCGTCCGCCGGACTCGGAATGGGGCGAGACTTGCCGAGCGGCCTCCGTGTTCCAAAAATAGGCCGCGGACACAGACGCCCTCAAAAATAACCGCCCGAAGGCCGGGGCGCAAAGTTCGTCCTGCGGAAAAAGGCCACAAAAACGGGTGGGCAATAGCCTTGGGTGGTGGGGCTGGCCATGTTCGTCCACCGGACTCGGAATGGGACGAGAATTGGTGAGCGGCCTCCATGTGTCAAAAATAGGCCTCGGGCATAGCCGCGACCAAAATTAACCGCCCGAAGGCCTGGGCGCCAAGTTCGTCCAGCGGAAAAAGGCCACAAAAACGGGTGGGCTATAGCCTTTGGGGGTGGGGCTGGCCAAGTTAGTCCGCCGGACTCGGAATGAGACGAGACTTTGCGAGAAGCCTTCGTGTGCCAAAAATAGGCCGCGGACGCTGCCGCGCCCAAAAATAACCACCCAAAGGCCGGGTTGCCAGGTTCGTCCAGCGGAAAAAGGCCATAAAACGGGTGGGCTATAGCCTTTGGGGGTGGGGCTGGCCAAGTTCGTCCGCCGGACTCGGAATGGGGTGAGACTTTGCAGGCGGCCTCTGTGTGCCAAAAATAGGCCGCAGGCACAGCCGCCTGTTGTGCAAATTTTAATGTACTCGCAAGCGCACGAATCTATTGTAGTGTAGATCACTGGTGACGAGTGTCGATCCCACGAGGAGGTGGATTTTAATTATAAATAGAATTAATTTTGTAAATGGGTGGTTGGATTTGTGGTGGAAATGATTTGAATTATCCTAAAATTGGAATTGAGATGGCGATAATAAATTGAAGCGAAATCTGTTGAAATGACGTACTTGGGTATCTGGATCCGTATCAACATGCATCATGGGCTAAATATTCCTTATTAATACCAATTAAATCATGAGGGGGGAATCCACACCTCATGAACCACGCTCTAATCAATATGGTGCTAAGGGCTTATCGTGCCAAATAATAATAACCTTATACTAGAGAGCCGGTGTAACCAAGGCGGTATCTAGACAAGATTATTATTATTTGTCGACGAGAAGTCAAAACATCCACAAAATTAGAGGGGAAGAGAAAATAAATTTACCAAATTAAGCCCATGACACATGTTGAGACTTCACCTTCAACCCAAGCTTGAAAGAAAATTAGCCACTCATAATTGAACTAGGGGCAAAATGGAAATTTATTAAAATACGAAGAAAATACAAGATGGAGAGGGAATTACAGAAAATGAGTCCAAAAATGGATTCGGGATATCGATTAGGGGAGAGGCCCCTTTTTATAGATACATGGAGTAAATCATGGCCATCGGATTAAAAACAGATTTGGGCGCTTCGAGATGCGCCCGCGTCATCAGTCAACAGTCCACGGTTTGACCCGACTTTGAACAGTAACACGGTTTGACCCGACTTTGAACAGTCACGCGGTTTTGACCCGGATGAACAGTAACGCGGTTTGGTTGAAAATAATCATGTGTGATGCATGTACCGTACGCGAGATTTTTCTTCCACTGATATGCTGCCACATCACCGTCAACAGTACATAAGAATTTTAGCCCAACAGGATCGTGACACCTCATCAGTCAATGCCACGTCATCGGTCAATGCCATGTCATCAATCCGTCTATGTGAACAGTGTCGTGAACAGTAACGTAGACAGTACCGTACCCGTGAATAGTACCGTACATGTGAATAGTGCCATTTTTCCTTTTATGCTCCTCCTAAGATTTTCGACCGTCCTGAGTTCAAAAGTGATGTCCGTTTTGCCGTCTGATCTCTCCTTTATTGTGAAATGACTATAATGCCCCTAAAATACATAAAATACTTAATTAAAATAAAACAAACGGAATTAAATCAAAAGAAGGTTAAATTCATAAAAGTAAAGGTGTTAGTAAGACTTGAAATGTAAAATGACGGTTTTCTCCTTTATAAATATGCATTTTCTAACACTCAACACACCCCCCAACCAGCTTATTGCTAGTCCCTAGCAAATGAAGCGAAAATAAAATTCAAATTCAAAATGATTTTTTTTTTTATTTTTAAATTTAGAAACACTCATGTTTATTCAATCAGATTAATGATAGCAATCAAATAAAAGTATAAGCATTATCTCCAGTCTAAAGCAACATCACACTCACATCAACCATCCACATGAATCAGCCCAGTAGACTTTGTTATAGCTACTTTCAAGAATGACATGTCAAACCCCAAACTCTCACTGGAAGTAGTGACACTCTCACAAATAAATTAAACCCAATAAAAATAGTCACTCCAATGAATGGTAATTGAGAGAAAATAATAAAAAAAAAAAGTGATATCACATGCTCTCACCAAGATAAAATAAATATGCCCTCAGCTTAGAAATAATACGATCTCAAGTCAAATAAAAAATGTTAGTCAACCCAATTTATTTATTTATTTTTTTTTGTTATATGCACAACTACATCTTTTTAGCCCATATAACTAGCTTCTACTTCAAACTATAGTTCCCTAAAATCAAGAAGGACTTTTATTAGAACGTAACGTAGGTTAGGGACATGGCTAACAAAGAAGGGAAATAAGGAAAACAAAAGTGTATGTTTGAGAAAAATGCAGAGAGTTTTTTTTTTTTTTGAAGTTGCTGCAAGGTGGATTTCACCTATTATTTTTATTCTTTTGAAACAACAACTTTGGTTTTTTTTTTTTTTTTTTTGAACTTATTTCGCATAACTTCATTGAACAACATAATTATTTACATTTTCTCAAACATAAATAGGTGATGGAACTTATAAGACATCGGGTAATACTCCAAATCGGAGTGGGTCAAGATGATAAGTTGACAAAGAAAAGGGTTTTTTTTTTTTTTTTTTTTTTTTTTTAAAGGGTTCAAAAGGGTTAACTATGGATATTTAATAAAAGGGATGGCTAGAAAGGCTCAAACGGATCAAAGATGGCCTTTCCATCGTCTTTTAGGGCTCTAAATAATCATCCATATCTACTAGTTAGATGGGCCTCCAAATGTAGCAACACACATTTTTTTCTTTTTTTTTCTTTTTTTTTTCTTTTTTTACAATTTTTTTTTTAAGGGTTAACTCAAAAGCAATTTAGAGATCGTGTGTAAAATAATAAATTGCTAAGCTGTATAAAGAGTGGGCAGAAGGGTTATTCTCCAAGAAAAATAATAGGCTCAAAAACTCACTTGGTACTTATTATGACATGTTCATTCCTTCAAGCAACTCATATTTGTCTCCGACATCAACATGTAGAGTAGCAAACATAATGTAACATCACTTAAGACCAAAGATAATACAAATACTAAATTTGAAATTCATCATGTCATCCAATGTTAAAACAAATCACAAATTTTTTTTTTTTCAAACAATATTCTACCCCCCCAACCTATTCTAAACATGAAAGGAAAATATGCATGCAGAAATGTGAAAATGATGTAGAAAAACTAATTAGAAAAGTTACACTTAAAATGATAGAAAAAGAAAATGATTTTTTTTTTTTAAGAAGATGCATTTCTAGAGGCACTACACTCCATATTCAGCCATCTTCGACTCAAAAGTTGGAAAATGTAGATTTATAGAGGAGAAAATAAAAAGAAGAAGAAAAATGAACATCAAAACTTAATAAAGAAAAAAAAAATTTTTTTTTTAATTAATTAATTTATTTATTTTTTATTTTTTCAAACAATGAAGATGCGTTTCTAGAGTAACTACACTCCATATTCAGCCATCTTCAACACAAAAAGTTAGCAACAGTTAGTTTCTACAATAAAAAATCAGTAAAAACTTAACCAAAATTCCACAATTGTCGACTATTCCCTCCCCCCAACCAGAACGAAACATTGTCCTCAATGTTTGAAAGGAAAGAAGTAGAGTTTAGAAGACATCACCTGAGTGGTGCAACACAGAAGAAAATATTTACAAGCGGAGAGTTAAATCTAATTTGTACTTTTTACTGCGGCTACTGTTACCATCATTATTTGGGCGCTCCAACACAAAGGTCCAGGGGTTTGGCTCCGGTCTAAAAGCTTGTAACAGATCAAGTAGCTCATTAGCAGTGTGAGCACAAATAAAAAGTTTTTTCACATGGGAAGGAATGAAGTAGTTTTTTATTGCATGGTTAAGAAATGCGATAAAGCCATCATAAAAGTTATTGATATTTAACAAACCGATGGGTTTCTGGTGGATGTGCAGATGAGCCCAAGATGCTAGTGTGATAAGTGCCTCTAGTGTTGCAAGATCTCCTGGAAGGAAAATAAAAGCATCAGCATGATTAAGCATTTCAGTTATTCTTTCTTGCATACCTGAGACGACTAACTCTTCTCCAGTTGATGAGTCGGGACAAAACTGCCCAATGGTTTTAGGACTCTTGGGATGATGCCTAACACTTGACTTCCTCTGATAAAAGCTGCTTCTGAGACCATTTTTGATAACCCTCGGTTACCTCCTCCATACACCAAGTGTAATTTTCTCTCTGCTATGCTTCGACCAAGATCTATGGCTGCCTCAACGAACTCTTATGTTTGCCATAGGTAAATCCGGAAAGCACACAAATGTTCTTGAATTGTCTATTGGGAGTAGCTGCCATTGCGATACTTCTCAAAAACAATTTGTGAGTGCTTGACAAAAGATATCACATTTAAGAGTCTTGGTGATAGTGGGTCATGGTTGTGTATGAGGTAATATGTTAGTGTCAAATAATGCGTAAAGCACGTGGCTCGCAAGTCAAAAAGAAAACAGTAAAAAGGAAAAAGCAAACAGTAATAAAATTATTAAAGACAATAATGCAAACAATAAGACAATAGTGAAATAAAATAACAATAAAGTAAAAGGATATTTACAGGTAGTTGCGACTGTGGCTCACATCTTCCTCTGGTTTTACGTCCAGAAACGGCTTGAACGCCCTCTATGGGTCGAGGATGGGCTTCCTATCCAGTTTTCTTACAAACCGCAAACAGGTCGTTTATAGTCGATTCCCGAGATCAGATCGTGCATGCTCTTTCTTCGGAATAATGGCCATAAGCGGAGAATCGCTCCTTGCACATATCCACCGGGATGCGTTTCAAGAGACAAAAGGATATCATCCAATGACTCCTTATTCAAGCCATCCCTAATGAATTGAATCTTATCTTCCTGTTATCGAGACACCATTCCTAAAGAACATGGGTTTTTATTGCAACTCATTCTCGCACACTTATGACAAGCAACGAAATTCTAGCTCGTCGTTTTCTTGCATAATTTCCTTTACCACAACCAGGCATGTATGCAATAAATTTTGGAGGTAACTCACCTGCCGATCGTACTTTAGCCTCGATTAACCAACGGATGTCAGCAGGTATGTTATTCCTCATGAGTAATCGCATGCGTTCGGACCGAGCTTTATAGATCGTAAGGAGGGCATTCTGAGGAAGTGAAGGGAATCGCTTGTGAAGTTTTGCTAGAATCTCGTTTCTGTCCATACCTTCGCCTCAGAATATCAGTTATTATGGGAAACTGAAGTAACCGACTGGATTGTCACGGAGTACCGTTATCCGCCACTTCACCGGGGTAACAAACTAAAGCACACAAACAGAAAAACAAATTAAAACACACAATGAAAATTAAAATCGTCCTCTTATTGAATTTACCTCAAGCTCCAACTGGATGTCATAAACACTTCTCTCAATGTCTCTGAGTTGGCTTTCTAAACCCTCAACATAGGCTACTAACTCTGGTGGTTGTAGAGCCCAAATACGATGTGTTTTACAAAATTGAATCTGCCTTTTGAGATGAGTTTTGACACGTTGAAGTGGTTTAAGAATGTTCAGGAGGAACGGTCTAAGTATGAGACTCATGATTAACAATGATAAGAGAAAACTTAATAGTTAAATAAACACACTTATGCAAAAATAATTTCAATTAGGAGAAGAATAATATAATATAAAGAAAGAAAAAAATCAAATCAACGAAAAGAAAAGAAAAATCAATTCAAATCTGGTGGGTCACTCAAATTTATTTCGGTGTCTTCTCCATGTGGTTGGTATTCTAGATATGGCTTTAATCTTTGACCATTAACTTTAAACATGACACCGTTCTTTGGGTCCCTAATTTCAATTGCCCCATGTGGAAAAACAGTATGTACAATAAATGGGCCAGACCAACGAGAGCGTAACTTACCTGGGAATAGGTGCAAGCGAGAATTGAACAAAAGCACTTTCTGACCTGGAGTGAAAGATTTTCTTATAATGTGCTTGTCGTGGAAGACTTTCATTCGTTGCTTGTAAATCTTGGCATTTTCGTACGCATCATTGCAAATTTCTTCAAGTTCTGCCAGTTGTAATCTTCTTTCTGAGCTGGCCTGCTGCATGTCAAAATTGAATTTCTTGATGGCCCAATATGCACGATGCTCGAGTTCCACAGGTAGGTGGCAAACTTTTCCATACACTAGCCTGTAGGGTGACATCTCAATCGGGGTCTTGAAAGCCGTTCTATATGCCCATAATGCATCATTAAGTCTTAATGACCAATCTTTTCTGTCTGGCCTCACCGTTTTTTCTAATATGTGCTTTATTTCTCGATTGGAGATCTCAACTTGGCCACTGGTTTGCGGATGATACGGGGTCGCCACTTTGTGTGTGATTGAATACTTTGTCAAAAGAGCTTTGAATGCTTTGTTACAAAAGTGGGCACCACCATCACTGATTATTGCTCGAGGGAATCCAAAACGTGAAACAATGTTGCTTTTCAAAAATCCTATCACCACCTTGTGATCATTGGTTCGACATGGAATTGCTTCTACCCATTTCGATACATAGTCAACAGCAACCAATATGTATTGATGGCCAAAAGAAGGGGGAAAGGGTCCCATGAAGTCGATACCCCATACGTCAAAAATCTCAACCACTAAAATTGGATTTAGTGGCATCATGTTCCTTCGTGTAATGCTTCCCATTCGTTGACACCTATCACATGAAGAACAGAAAGTGTAAGCGTCTCGAAATATAGATGGCCAATAGAAACCACATTGTAAAACTTTAGTCGCTGTTTTCTTAGCACTGAAATGGCCTCCACAAGCTTGTTCATGGCAGAATGAAAGGATATTCTGAATTTCACTTTCTGGGACACATCATCTAACAATTTGGTCTGCTGATACTTGAACAAATACGGGTCATCCCAAAAGAAATTCTTTATCTCTGCAAAGAATTTTGCCTTGTCTTGCTTGGTCCAATGCTCGGAAGTTTACTGTAACAAGATAATTAACTATATCAAAGATACCAAGGTAATACTTCCACACTCATTAATTGTTCATCTGGAAATGACTCATTTAATGGTAAGGGCTCTGTAATTGTGTCAAAATGGAGACGAGAGAGGTGGTCTGCCACAACATTTTCTGTCCCTTTCTTATCTTTGAATTCCAAGTCAAATTCCTGCAAAAGTAACACCCAACGAATTAGTCTAGCTTTTGCATCTTTCTTTGTGAGAAGATATTTAAGAGCAGCATGATCTGTGAATATAATTATTTTACAACCAATGAGATAAGATCGAAATTTCTCTAATGCAAACACTACTGCTAGCATTTCTTTTTCAGTAGTTGAATAGTTCAACTGTGCATCATTCAATGTCATACTAGCATAATAAATAACATGGGGAATTCGATCAACTCTTTGTCCTAATACTGCTCCTACTGCATAATCAGATGCATCACACATGAGCTCAAATGGTAAGCTCCAGTTTGGGGCTTGAATGATGGGTGATGATGTCAACAACTGCTTTAATTTTTCAAACGCCACAAGACATGAATCATTAAAGATAAAAGGTACATCCTTAGCAAGTAAATTACACAAGGGTCTAGAAACTTTGCTAAAATTTTTAATGAAACGTCTATAAAAACCAGCATGCCCAAGGAAAGATCTTACTTCTCTGACTGTTTTGGGTGGAGGAAGATTAGAAATGAGATCCACCTTGGCTTTGTCAACCTCAATACCTTTGCTTGAAATGATGTGACCGAGAACAATACCTTGTTTTACCATAAAATGGCATTTCTCCCAATTTAAGACCAAGTTCTTCTCGATACATCTCTGCAGAACTAGTGTTAGATGATGTAAACATTGATCAAACGAATCACCAAAGACAGAAAAGTCATCCATAAAGACTTCAAGAAATCGTTCAACCATATCAGAAAAAATGCTTAGCATGCATCGTTGAAATGTAGCAGGTGCATTACATAATCCAAATGGCATTCTCCTATATGCAAAAGTGCCAAAAGGGCAAGTGAAAGTGGTTTTCTCTTGATCTTTTGGTGCTATGGGAATCTGATTATATCCTGAGTAGCCATCTAGAAAGCAATAAAATTCGTGGCCTGCTAATCTATCAAGTATTTGATCGATAAATGGTAAAGGAAAATGGTCTTTACGTGTGACAGAATTCAATTTTCTGTAATCAATGCATACACGCCACCCTGTAGTTACTCTAGTTGGTATCAATTCATTATTAGCATTGGTAACTACTGTGACTCCTGACTTTTTAGGGACAACTTGTACAGGACTAACCCATGAACTATCAGAAATTGGGTAAATGATACCTGCGTCTAATAGCTTAAGGACTTCAGTTCTAACAACTTCTTTCATATTAGGATTTAACCGACGTTGCATTTCCCTAGTAGATTTAGCATTTTCATCAAGGTGAATGTAATGCATGCAATCTGCAGGGTTTATACCTTTTATGTCTGCTATGGTCCATCCTAATGCCCCTTTGTGCTCTTTCAAAACATCCAACAACTTACCTTTTTGTTCGTCATTGAGGGATGATGAGATGATTACCGGTAGAGTACTTTCTTCTCCCAAAAATGCATATTCCAATGTGTTGGGCAATGGTTTGAGCTCGAGTTTCGGTGGTGATTCTGATGATGGGATGAGTTTCTTCTCTGATGGTGCTAGTTGTTCAACTCTTGACTTCCATTTATTAGAGTCCATAGATGGTGCTGAGTCAAGCAGGGCGTTGACCTCATCAACCGATCTGTCAATATCAAAATCCAAACCAAAGTGAGTTAAACATGTTTGTAAAGGATCATCACTAAGGTTTGAAACAAAAGTATCATCAACTAATGCTTCTATTAAATCCACATCAATAATTCCATCATCTGCACTGTGAGGTTGTTTGGCAATGTTGAAAATATTTAGCTCTATAGTCATGTTGCCGAAGGACAACTGCATATTTCCAGTCCTGCATTGAATGTGAGCATCCGCAGTTGCCAAGAAAGGTCGGCCTAGAATAATGGGGATGTGCTTCCTTGAATCCTGTATTGGTTGAGTGTCAATTACAATAAAATCAACAGGAAAATAAAACTTGTCTACCTGGATAAGCACGTCCTCCACAATGCCACGAGGTATTTTCGTGGACCGATCTGCAAGTTGTAACACCACTGGAGTTGGGTGTAATTCTCCAAGTCCAAGTTTCACGAATACAGAGTAAGGCAAAAGATTTACACTAGCTCCTAAATCCAACAAAGCATTCTCAATTGTATGGTTCCCTATGCTACATGAGATAGTGGGGGAGCTTGGATCTTTACATTTTAGAGGAATTTTATGTTGGAGTATAGAACTAACATTTTCTGTTAAAAATGCCTTCTTTTGAACATGCATATTTCTCTTTTTAGTACAAAGGTCTTTAAGAAACTTGGCATAAGATGGAACTTGTTTAATCGCATCAAGCAAAGGGATATTAACACTTACCTGTTTGAAGATTTCAAGAATCTCACCTGTGGATTTTCCCTTCTTGCCTTTAGCTAACCTCTGGGGGAATGGAGCTTTGGGGACATATTCTCGTGGGTTGGTTTCTTCTTTCTCCTCCGGTGATGAGTCCTCAACATTTACAGGTACAATTTGATTTTCTTTTGTCACCGGCATCTCCACTTTGTTGTCGACTTCTTTTCCTTTTCGCAAGGTCATGACTGCTTTGACCTCTCCATGCTGCTGTGGTGAACTGGTACTTGCTTCATGTACTCCTTTAGGATTAGGCACTGGTTGACTTGGAAACTTGCCTTTCTCAACAGTCATTGCCAAGGTCTGAACTGAAGAAGCAAGTTGTCCCACCATCTTCTCAAGGCTTGAAACTGATTGGGCTTGTGAGTTGAAGCCTGCTCTCAACTCATTTCGTAGTCCATCAATGGTGCGGTTCTGTTGCTCAATCGTGGAGTGAGTAACATTCTTGAAATTCTGGAATGCATCCTCCCATGGTCTGGGTTGAGAGTAGTTCTGGTTATGATTGAATGGTCTAAATGGGGGCTGAGAGGCTTGAGGATTTTGTGGAATTGGTGGAGCTGGAGCTGCTGGTCCATTCTGTTGGAATCCTTGAGACCATGAAAAATTGGGGTGGTCTCTCCATCCAGGATTATATGTGTTGGAGTATGGGTTGTAATTTGATGGCTTTCTCATTACACCTATGACATTGGCTTGATCTGAGTATGAGTCATGGTCATGTGGTTCTGTTGATGTAGCAGTCGATAACGATGCTATTTGTCGAGCAAGACCTTCAACCATCTCCTTGACTTCTTTGATTCCCGAAGTTGATTCGCCAATTTGAACCTCATTCACTCCTTTAATTCTTCTAGTAGTCCTGAGTGATCGACTCCGTTGTTGGGAATTATCTGCTTGTCGCTGGAAGAATTCCCAAATCTCTGATGCACTTTTTGACATTAGCTCTCCTCCACTTGTTGCCATTAGCCATTCTTGCACATTTGGCAATAATCCCTCCAAAAAGTATTGGCATTGGTGCCATTTTTCGTACCCATGATGTGGACACTTCAAGAGTAGCCCATTGAATCGCTCCCATGTTTCGAAAAATTGCTCGTCCTCTCTCTGGGTAAACTCCGAGATTTCCCTGCGAATAGCATTGGTTTTATGCACTGGGAAATATTTATTCAAAAATTTTGTAACCATTTGTTCCCATGATGTGATGCTATTAGCAGGCAAAGTATTAAGCCATGAACGAGCTCTATCCTTTAAAGAAAATGGGAATAATCTAAGCTTTACATCATCATCTGAAAAATTCTCATATTTAAATGTTTGACAAATTGCATGAAAATCATTTAAATGATTATATGGGTCCTCATTTTCTAGGCCATAGAATGTGGGGAGACAATTTAGCACACTAGATTTTAATTCAAAACTCCTAGCAGCTACATTTGGGTATCTTACGCATAAAGTGCTCAAATTAGCTAAGGGACTAAAATAGTCCTTAAATGGCCTCTCCTGTGGTGCTTGTAAATCCATTTTATTTTTAACGTGTTTGTGTGTGCGAAGTGTTTTTTCTAATTCAAGGTCTATAGGTTCAAGATTAGGTAATAATGACCTACGACCATGCATGCAAAATAAATAAAATAAAAATAAAGATGCAAACAAAACAAAAAATAAAGATGGGAACAAAAAAAATAAAAAATAAAAAATAAAGATGAGAACAAAACAAATAAAAATAAAGAAGAGGGAGAAATTACGATACTAACCTTATTGCGCTATTACAACCTTACTATAAAAATACACAAAAACAAATACGTGAAATAAATTAACTAAAAATAAATTAATAAGATAAACAAAAAAAAATTACAAAGAAAATTAAATTGAAAATTAAATTACATAATTTTAAAGAAGAGAAAAAGAAAAAGAAAATACTAACCTTTAAATGTAGATTCACTTTTTTTTTCTTTTTTTTTTAAAAAAAAAATACAAGAAAACAATTTAAATGGAATTATTCACAAAAATTAATTCTACGAATTAAAATTACTTACCTCCCCGGCAACGGCGCCAAAAACTTGTTGTGTAAATTTTAATGTACTCGCAAGCGCACGAATCTATTGTAGTGTAGATCACTGGTGACGAGTGTCGATCCCACGAGGAGGTGGATTTTAATTATAAATAGAATTAATTTTGTAAATGGGTGGTTGGATTTGTGGTGGAAATGATTTGAATTATCCTAAAATTGGAATTGAGATGGCGATAATAAATTGAAGCGAAATCTGTTGAAATGACGTACTTGGGTATCTGGATCCGTATCAACATGCATCATGGGCTAAATATTCCTTATTAATACCAATTAAATCATGAGGGGGGAATCCACACCTCATGAACCACGCTCTAATCAATATGGTGCTAAGGGCTTATCGTGCCAAATAATAATAACCTTATACTAGAGAGCCGGTGTAACCAAGGCGGTATCTAGACAAGATTATTATTATTTGTCGACGAGAAGTCAAAACATCCACAAAAACTAGAGGGGAAGAGAAAATAAATTTACCAAATTAAGCCCATGACACATGTTGAGACTTCACCTTCAACCCAAGCTTGAAAGAAAATTAGCCACTCATAATTGAACTAGGGGCAAAATGGAAATTTATTAAAATACGAAGAAAATACAAGATGGAGAGGAATTACAGAAAATGAGAGTCCAAAAATGGATTCAGGGATATCAAATTAGGGGAGAGGCCCCTTTTTATAGATACATGGAGTAAATCATGGCCATCGGATTAAAAACGATTTGGGCGCTCGAGATTGCGCCCGTCATCGATCAACAGTCCACGGTTTGACCCGACTTTGAAACGATAACACGGTTTGACCCGACTTTGAACAAATCACGCGCGGTTTTGACCGGATGAACAAAGATACTTGGTTTGGTTGAAAATAATCATGTGTGATGATGCATGTACCGTCTGAGATTTTTCTTCCACCGATATCTTTGCCACGTCACCATCAACAGTACATAAGAATTTTAGCCCAACAGATCGTGACACCTCATCAGTCAATGCCACGTCATCGGTCAATGCCACGTCATCAATCCGTCTATGTGAACAGTGTCGTGAACAGTAACGTAGACAGTACCGTACCCGTGAATAGTACCGTACATGTGAATAGTGCCATTTTTCCTTTTATGCTCCTCCTAAGGTTTTCGACCGTCCTGAGTTCAAAAGTGATGTCCGTTTTGCCGTCTGATCTCTCCTTTATTGTGAAATGACTATAATGCCCCTAAAATACATAAAATACTTAATTAAAATAAAACAAACGGAATTAAATCAAAAGAAGGTTAAATTCATAAAAGTAAAGGTGTTAGTAAGACTTGAAATGTAAAATGACGGTTTTCTCCTTTATAAATATGCATTTTCTAACACTCAACACCGCCCCCAAAAATAACCGCCCGAAGGCCGGGTGCCAAGTTCGTCCAGCGGAAAAAGGCCACAAAAACGGGTAGGCTATAGCCTTGGGGGGTGGGGCTGGCCAAGTTCGTCCGCCGGACTCGGAATGGGACAAGACTTTGTGAGCGGCCTCCCTCTGTCAAAAATAGGCCGCGGGCACAGCCGCGACCAAAATTAACCGACCGAAGGCCCGGGCGCCAAGTTCGTCCAGCGGAAAAAGGCCACAAAAACGGGTGGCCTATAGCCTTGGGTAGTGGGGCTGGCCATGTTCGTCCGCCGGACTCGGAATGGGACGAGACTTTGCGAGCGACCTCCGTGTGTCAAAAATAGGCCGCGGGCACAACCGCGCCCAAAATTAACCGCCCGAAGGCCGGGGCGCCAAGTTTGTCAAGCTGAAAAAGCCCACAAAAACGGGTGGGCTATAGCCTTGGGGGTGGTGCTGGCCAAGTTCGTCTGCCGGACTCGGAATGGGACGAGACTTTGCGAGTGGCCTCCATGAGACAAAAATATGCCGCGGGCACAACCGCCCCCAAAAACAACCACCCGAAGGCCAAGTTCGTCCAGCGGAAAAAGGCCACAAAAACGGGAGGGCTATAGCCTTGGGGGGTGGGGCTGGCCAAGTTCATCCGCCGGACTCGGAATGGAAAGAGACTTGGCGAGCGGCCTCCGTGTTCCAAAAATAGGCCGCGCACGTAGCCGCGCCCAAAAATAACTGCCCGAAGCCCGGGGCGCCAAGTTCGTCCAGCGGAAAAAGGCCACAAAAACGGGTGGGCTATAGCCTTGGGGGGTGGGGCTGGCCAAGTTCATCTGCCTGACTCGGAATGCGACGAGACTTTGCGAACGGCCTCCGTGTGCCGAAAATAGGTCATGGGCAGAGCGGATCGCAAAAATAACCGCCCGAAGGCCGGGGCGCCAACTTCGTCCAGTGGAAGAAGGCCACAAAAACGGGTGGGCTATAGCCTTGGGGGGTGGGGCTTGCCTAGTTCATCCGCCGGACTCGGAATGGGGTGAGACTTTACGAGTGGTCTCCGAGTGCAAAAAATAGGCCGCGGGCACAGCCGCGCCCAAAAATAACCCTCCGAAGGCCGGGGCGCCAAGTTCGTCCAGCGGAAAAAGGCCACAAAAACGGGTGGGCTATAGCCTTGGGGGGTGGGGCTGGCCAAGTTCATCCGCCGGACTCGGAATGCGACGAGACTTTGCGAACGGCCTCCGTGTGCCGAAAATAGACCGCGGGCAGAGCCGATCCCAAAAATAACCGCCCGAAGGCTGGGGCGCCAAGTTCGCCCAGTGGAAAAAGGCCACAAAATCGGGTGGGCTATAGCCTTGGGGGGTGGGGCTGGCCAAGTTCATCTGCCTGACTCGGAATGCGACGAGACTTTGCGAACGGCCTCCGTGTGCCGAAAATAGGCCGTGGGCAGAGCCGATCGCAAAAATAACCGCCCGAAGGCCGGGGCGCCAACTTCGTCCAGTGGAAGAGGCCACAAAAACGGGTGGGCTATAGCCTTGGGGGTGGGGCTGGCCTAGTTCGTCCGCCGGACTCGGAATGATGCGAGACTTTACGAGCGGCCTCCGTGCACAAAAAATAGGCCGCGGGCACAGCCGCGCCCATAAATAACCGCCCGAAGGCCGGGGCGCCAAGTTCGTCCAGCGGAAAAAGGCCACAAAAACGGGTGGGCTATAGCCTTGGGGGGTGGGGCTGGCCTAGTTCGTCCGCCGGACTCGGAATGATGCGAGACTTTACGAGCGGCCTCCGTGCGCAAAAAATAGGCCGCGGACACAGCCGCGCCCATAAATAACCGCCCGAAGGCCGGGGCGCCAAGTTCGTCCAGTGGAAGAAGGCCATAAAAATGGGTGGGCTATAGCCTTGGGGGGTGGGGCAGGCCAAGTTCGTCCGCCGGACTCGGAATGGGATGAGACTTTGCGAACGGCCTCCGTGTGCCGAAAATAGGCTGCGGGCAGAGCCGAGCCCAAAAATAACTTACCGAAGGCTGGGTCGCCAAGTTCGTCCAGCGGAAATTGGCCACAAAAATCGGTGTTCTATAGCCTTGGGGGGTGGGGCTGGCCATGTTCGTCCGCCCGACTCGTAATGGGACGAGACTTTGTGAGCAGCCTCCGTATGCCAAAAATAGGCCGCGGGTACAGCCGCGCCCAAAAGTAACTGCCCGAAGGCCCGGGCGCCAAGTTCGTCCAGCGGAAAAATGCCACAAAAACGGGTGGGCTATAGCCTTGGGGGGTGGGGCTGGCGAAGTTCGTCCGCCGGACTCGGAATGGGACGAGACTTTGCGGGCGACCTCCGTGTGCCAAAAATAGGCCGCGGGCATAGCCGCCACCAAAAATAACCGACCGAAGGCCGGGACAAAAGTTCATCCATCGGAAAAAGGCCTAAAAAACTGGTGGTCTATAGCCTTGGGGGGAGTGGCCGGCCAAGTTCGTCCGCCGGACTCGGAATGGGGCGAGACTTTGCGAGCGTCCTCCATGTTCCAAAAATAGGCTGCGGGCACAGCCGCGCCCAAAAGTAACTGCCCGAAGGCCCGGGCGCCAAGTTCGTCCAGCGGAAAAATGCCACAAAAACGGGTGGGCTATAGCCTTGGGGGGTGTGGCTGGCGAAGTTCGTCCGCCGGACTCGGAATGGGACGAGACTTTGCGGGTGACCTCCGTGTGCCAAAAATAGGCCGCGGGCATAGCCGCCCCCAAAAATAACTGACCGAAGGCCGGGACAAAAGTTCGTCCAGCGGAAAAAGGCCTAAAAAACTGGTGGTCTATAGCCTTGGGGGGAGGGGCCGGCCAAGTTCGTCCGTCGGACTCGGAATGGGGCCAGACTTTGCGTGCGGCCTCCGTGTACCAAAAATTGGTCGCGGTCACAGCCGAGCCCAAAAATAACGGACCGAAGGCCGGTACGCCAAGTTCATCCTGCGGAAAAAGGCCACAAAAATGGGTGGCCCATAGCCTTAGGGGGAGGGGCTTGCCTAGTTCATCCGCCGGACTCGGAATGGGGTGAGACTTTACGAGTGGTCTCCGAGTGCAAAAAATAGGCCGCGGGCACAGCCGCGCCCAAAAATAACCCTCCGAAGGCCGGGGCGCCAAGTTCGTCCAGCGGAAAAAGGCCACAAAAACTGGTGTGCTATAGCCTTGGGGGGTGGGGCTGGCCAAGTTCGTCCGCCGGACTCGGAATGGGGCGAGACTTTGAGAGCGGCATCCGCGTGACAAAAATAGGCCGTGGGGACAGCCGCGCCCAAAAATAACAGCCCGAAGGCCGGGGCGCCTAGTTCGTCCTGCGGAAAAAGGCCACAAAAACGGGTGGGCTATAGCCTTGGGGGGTGGGGCTGGCCAAGTTCGTCCGCCGGACTCGGAATGGGATGAGAGTTTGCGAGCGGCCTCCGTGTACCAAAAATAGGCCGCGGGCAGAGCCGCGCTAAAAAATAACAGGCCGTAGGATGGGGCGCCAAGTTCGTCCAGCGGAAAAAGGGCACAAAAACGGGTGGGCTATACCGTTGGGGGTGGGGCTGGCCAAGTTCGTCCGCCGGACTCGGAATGGGACGAGACTTTGTGAGCGCCCTCCGTGTGCCAAAAATAGGCCGCGGGCACAGCTGCGCCCAAAAATATCAGCCCGAAGGCCGGGGTGCGAAGTTCGTCCCGCGGAATAAGGCCACAAAAAACGGGTGGGCTGTAGCCTTGGGGGGTGGGGCTGGCCAAGTTCGTCCGCCGGACTCGGAATGGGGCGAGACTTTGCGAGCGGCATCCGCGTGACAAAAATACGCCGCGGGGACAGCCGTACCCAAAAAGAACTGCCCGAAGGCCGGGGCCTCAAGTTCGTCCAGCGGAAAAAGGCCACAAAAACGGGTGGGCTATAGGCTTGGGGGGTGGGGCAGGCCTAGTTCGTCCGCCGGACTCGGAATGGGACGTGACTTTACGAACAGCGTCCGTGTGAAAAAAAGAGGCTGCGGGCACAGCTGCGCCCAAATATAACTGCCCGAAGGCCAAGGCGCCAAGTTCGTCCAGCGGAAAAAGGCCACAAAAACGGGTGGGCTATAGCCTTGGGGGGTGGGGCTGGCCAAGTTCGTCCGCCGGACTCGGAATGGTGCGAGACTTTGCGAGCGGCCTCCATGTGCAAAAAATAGGCCGCGGGTACATCCGCGCCCAAAAATAACCGCCCGAAGGCCGGCGTACCAAGTTCGTCCAGCGGAAAAATGCCACAAAAACGGGTGGGCTATAGCCTTGGGGGGTGGGGTTGGCCAAGTTCGTCCGCCGGACTCGGAATGGGACGAGAGTTTGCGAGCAGCCTCCGTGTGCCAAAAATAGGCTGCGGGTACAGCCACGTCCAAAAATAACCGCCTGAAGGCCGGGGCGCCAAGTTCGTCCTGCGGAAAAAGGCCACAAAAAGGGGTGGACTATAGCCTTGGGGGTTTGGGCTGGCCAAGTTCGTCTGCCGGATTCGGAATGGGACGAGACTTTGCAAGCGGCCGTCGTGTACCAAAAATAGGGCATGGACAAAGCCGCTCCCAAAAATAACCACCCGAAGGCGGGGGCGCCAAGTTCGTCCAGAGGAAAAAGCCCACAAAAATGGGTGGGCTATAGCCTTGGGGGGTGGGGCTGGCCAAGTTCGTCCGCCGGACTCGGAATGGGGAGAGACTTTGCGAGCGGCCTCCGTGTGCCAAAATAGGCCGCGGGTACAGCCGCGCCCAAAAATAATAGCCAGAAGGCCGGGGTGCCAGGTTTGTCCCACGGAAAAATGCCACAAAAACGGGTGGCCTATAGCCTCGGGGGGTGGGGCTGGCCATGTTCGTCTGCCGCACTCGGAATGGGGCGAGACTATGCGAGCGGCCTCCGTATGCCAAAAATAGGCCACGGGCACAGCCACGCCCAAAAATAACAGCCTGAAGGCCAGGGTGCGAAGTTCGTCCCGCGGAATAAGGCCACAAAAAACGGGTGGGCTGTAGCCTTGGGGGATAGGAATGGCCAAGTTCGTCTGCCGGACTCAGAATGGGACAAGACTTTTCGAGCTGCCTCCGTGTGCCAAAAATATGCCACGGGCACAGTCGTGCACAAAAATAACGGCCCGAAAGCCGGGGTGCCTAGTTCGTCCAGCGGAAAAAGGCCACAAAAACGGGTGGGCTATAGCCTTGGGGGTGGGGCTGGCCAAGTTCGTCCGCCGGACTCGGAATGGGGCGAGACTTTGAGAGCGGCATCCGCGTGAAAAAAATAGGCCGTGGGGACAGCCGCGCCCAAAAATAACAGCCCGAAAGCCGGGGCGCCTAGTTCGTCCTGCGGAAAAAGGCCACAAAAACGGGTGGGCTATAGCATTGGGGGGTGGGGCTGGCCAAGTTCGTCCGCCGGACTCGGAATGGGATGAGAGTTTGCGAGCGGCCTCCGTGTACCAAAAATAGGCCGCGGGCAGAGCCGCGCCAAAAAATAACAGGCCGTAGGATGGGGCGCCAAGTTCGTCCAGCGGAAAAAGGGCACAAAAACGGGTGGGCTATACCGTTGGGGGTGGGGCTGGCCAAGTTCGTCCGACGGACTCGGAATGGGACGAGACTTTGTGAGCACCCTCCGTGTGCCAAAAATAGGCCGCGGACACAGCGGCGCCCAAAAATATCAGCCCGAAGGCCGGGGTGCGAAGTTCGTCCCACGGAATAAGGCCACAAAAAACGTGTGGGTTGTAGCCTTGGGGGGTGGGGCTGGCCAAGTTCGTTCGCCGGACTCGGAATGGGGCGAGACTTTGCGAGCGGCATCCGCGTGACAAAAATACGCCGCAGGGACAGCCGTACCCAAAAAGAACTGCCCGAAGGCCGGGGCCTCAAGTTCGTCCAGCGGAAAAAGGCCACAAAAACAGGTGGGCTATAGGCTTGGGGGGTGGGGCTGGCCTAGTTCGTCCGCCGGACTCGGAATGGGACGTGACTTTATGAACAGCGTCCGTGTGAAAAAAATAAGCTGCGGGCACAGCTGCGCCCAAATATAACTGCCCGAAAGCCAGGGCGCCAAGTTCGTCCAGCGGAAAAAGGCCACAAAAACGGGTGGGCTATAGCCTTGGGGGGTGGGGCTAGCCAAGTTCGTCCGCCGGACTCGGAATGGGATGAGAGTTTGAGAGCGGCCTCCGTGTGCCAAAAATAGGCCGCGGGCAGAGCCGCGCCAAAAAATAGCAGGCCGAAGGATGGGGCCCCAAGTTCGTCCAGCGGAAAAAGGCCATAAAAACGGGTGGGCTATAGCCTTGGGGGGTGGAGCTGGCCAAGTTCGTCCGCCGGACTCGGAATGGTGCGAGACTTTGTGAGCGGCCTCCGTGTGCAAAAAATAGGCCGCGGGTACATCCGCGCCAAAAAATAACCGCCCGAAGGCCGGGGTGCCAAGTTCGTCCAGCGGAAAAATGCCACAAAAACGGGTGGGCTATAGCCTTGGGGGGTGGGGCTGGCCAAGTTCGTCCGCCGGACTCGGAATGGGGAGAGACTTTGTGAGCGGCCTCCGTGTGCCAAAATAGGCCGCTGGGGCGCCAAGTTCGTCCAGCGGAAAAAGGCCACAAAAACGGGTGGGCTATAGCCTTGGCGGGTGGGGCTGGCCAAGTTCGTCTGCCGGACTCGGAATGGGAGGAGACATTGCGAGCGGCCTCTGTGTGCCAAAAATAGGCCGCGAGCACAACCGCGCCGAAAAATAACTGCCCGAAGGCCGGGGCTCCAAGTTCGTCCAGCGGAAAAAGGCCACAAAAACGGGTGGGCTATAGCCTTGGGGGGTGGGGCTGGACACGTTCGTCCGCCGGACTCGGAATGGGACGTGACTTTACGAACAGCGTCCGTGTGAAAAAAATAGGCTGCGGGCACAGCTGCGCCCAAATATAACTGCCCGAAAGCCAGGGCGCCAAGTTCGTCCAGCGGAAAAAGGCCACAAAAACGGGTGGGCTATAGCCTTGGGGGGTGGGGCTGGCCAAGTTCGTCCGCCGGACTCGGAATGGGATGAGAGTTTGAGAGCGGCCTCCGTGTGCCAAAAATAGTCCGCGGGCAGAGCCGCGCCAAAAAATAACAGGCCGAAGGATGGGGCCCCAAGTTCGTCCAGCGGAAAAAGGCCACAAAAACGGGTGGGCTATAGCCTTGGGGGGTGGAGCTGGCCAAGTTCGTCCGCCGGACTCGGAATGGTGCGAGACTTTGCGAGTGGCCTCCGTGTGCAAAAAATAGGTCGCGGGTAAAGCCGCGCCCAAAAATAAGCGCCCGAAGGTCCGGTCCCAAAGTTCGTCCGCCGCAAAAACGCCCAAAAAACGGGTGGGCTATAGCATTGGGGGGAGGGGCGGGCCAAGTTCGTCCGCCGGACTCGGAATGGGGCCGGACTTTGCGAGGGGCCTCCATGTTCCAAAAATAGGCCGCGGGCTCAGCCGCGCCCAAAATTAAGCGCCCGAAGGTCCGGTCCCCAAGTTCGTCCACTGCAAAAATGCCCAGAAAACGGTGGACTATAGCCTTGGGGGGAGGGGCTGGCCAAGTTCGTCCCCCGGACTCGGAATGGGGCCAGACTTTGCGAGGGGTCTCCGTATGCCAAAAATAGGACGCGAGCACAGCCGCGCCCACAAATAAGCGCCCGAAGGTCCAGTCCCAAAGTTCGTCCGCCGCAAAAACTACCAAAAAACGGGTGGGATATAGCCTTGGGGGTAGGGGCTGGCCAAGTTCGTCCGCCAGACTCGGAATGGGGCCAGACTTTGCGAGGGGCCGCCGTGTGCAAAAAATAGGCTGTGGGCACAGCCACACCCAAAAATAAGCGCCCGAAGGTCCGGTTCCAAAGTTCGTCCGCCGCAAAAACGCCCAAAAAAGGGTGGGCTATAGCCTTGGGGGGAGGGGCGGGCCAAGTTCGTCCGCCGGACTCGGAATGGGGCCAGACTTTGCGAGGGTCCTCCGTGTTCCAAAAATAGGCCGTGGGCACAGCCGCACCCAAAATTAAGCGCCCAAAGGTCCGGTCCCCAAGTTCGTCCGCCGCAAAAATGCCCAAAAAATGGTGGGCTATAGCCTTGGGGGGAAGGGCTGGCCAAGTTCGTCCGCCGGACTCGGAATGGGGCCAGACTTTGCGAGGGGCCTCCATGTGCCAAAAATAGGCCACGGGCACAGCCGCGCCCAAAAATAAGCTCCCGAAGGTCCGGTCCCCAAATTCGTCCGCCGCAAAAACGCCCAAAAAACGGGTGGGATATAGCCTTGGGGGGAGGGGCTGGCCAAGTTCGACCGCCGGACTCGTAATGGGGCCAGACTTTGCGAGGGGCCTCCGTGTACTAAAAATAGGCCGCGGGCAAAGCCGTACCCAAAAATAAGCGCCCGAAGGTCCGGTCCCAAAGTTCGTCCGCCGCAAAAACGCCCAAAAAACGGGTGGGCTATAGCCTTGGGGGGAGGGGCGGGCCAAGTTCGTCCGCCGGACTCGGAATGGGGCCAGACTTTGTGAGGGGCCTCCGTGTGGCAAAAATAGGCCGCGGACACAGCCGCGCCCGAAGCTCCGGTCCCCAAGTTCATCAGCCGCAAAAATGCCAAAAAAACGGGCGGGCTACAGCCTTGGGGGGAGGGGCTGGCCAAGTTCGTCCGCCGGACTCGGAATGGGGCCAGACGTTGCGAGGGTCCTCCATGCACCAAAAATAGGCTGCGGTCACAGCCGCTCCCTAAAATAAGCGCCTGAACGTCCGGTCCCCAAGTTCATCCGCCGCAAAAATGCCCAAAAAACGGGTGGGCTATAGCTTTGCTGGGAGGGGCTGGCCAAGTTCGTCCGCCGGACTCGGAATGGGGCCAGACTCTGTGAGGGGCCTCCATGTGCCAAAAATAGGCCGCGGGCACAGCCGCGCCGGAAGGTCCGGTCCCCAAGTTCGTACGCCGCAAAAACGCCCAAAAAACGGGTGGGCTATAACCTTGGGGGGAGGGGCTGGCCATGTTCGTCCGCCGGACTCGGAATGGCCCGAGACTTTGCAAGGCGCCTCCGTGTGCAAAAAATAGGCCGCGGGCACAGCCGCGCCCAAAAATACCAGCACGAAGGCCTGGGCGCCAAGTTCGTCCAGCGGAAATAGGCCACAAAAACGGGTGGGCTATAGCCTTGGGGGGTGGGGATGGCCAACTTCGTCCGCCGGACTCGGAATGGCACGAGAATTTGCGAGGCGTCTCCGTGTGCCAATAATAGGCCGCGGGCATAGCCGTGCCCAAAAATTCCCGCCCGAAGGCCGGGGCGCCATGTTCGTCCAGCGGAAAAAGGCCACAAAAACGGGTGGGCTATAGCCTTGGGGGGTGGGGCTGGCAAACTTCGTCTGCCGGACTCGGAATGGCGCGAGACTTTGCGAGGCAACTCCGTGTGCCAAAACTAGGCCGCGGACACAGCCGCGCCCAAAAATACCTGCCCGAAGGCCGGGGCGCCAAGTTCGTCCAGCGGAAAAAGGCCAAAAAAACGGGTGGGCTATAGCCTTGGGGGGTGGGGCTGGCCAACTTCGTCCGCCGGACTCGGATTGGCGCGATAGTTTGCGAGGAACCTCCGTGTGAAATGAATAGGCCGCGGGCACAGTCGTGCCCAAAAATTCCCGCCCGAAGGCCGGGGCGCCAAGTTCGTCTAGCGGAAAAAGGCCACAAAAACGGGTGGGCTATAGCCTTGGGGGGTGGGGCTGGCAAACGTCGTCTGCCGGACTCGGAATGGCGCGAGACTTTGCGCGGCGACTCCGTGTGCCAAAAATAGGCCGCGGGCACAGCCGCGCCCAAAAATACCCGTCCGAAGGCCGGGGCACCAAGTTCGTCCAGCGGAAGAAGGCCACAAAAACGGGTGGGCTATAGCCTTGGGGGATGGGGCTGGCCGACTTCGTCCGCCGGAATCGGAATGGCGCGAGAGTTTGCGAGGCGACTCCATGTGCCAAAAATAGGCCGCGGGCACAGCCGCACCCAAAAATACCCGCCCGAAGGCCGGGGCGCCAAGTTCGTCCAGCAGAAGAAGGCCACAAAAACGGGTGGGCTATAGCCTTCAGGGGTGGGGCTGGCCAACTTCGTCCGCCGGACTCAGAATTGCGCGAGACTTTGCGAGGCACCTCCGTGTGCCATCAATAGGCCGCGGGCACAGCCGAGCCCAAAAATTCCCGCCCGAAGGCCTGCGCGCCAAGTTCGTCCAGCGGAAAAAGGTCACAAAAACGGGTGGGCTATAGCGTTGGGGGGTGTGGCTGGCCAACTTCGTCCGCCGGAGTCGGAATGGCGCGAGACGTTGCGAGGCATCTCCGTGAGCCAAAAATAGGCCGCGGGCACAGCCGCTCCCAAAAATAACCGCCCGAAGGCCGGGGCGCCAAGTTCGTCCAGCGGAAAAGGGCCACAAAAACGGGTGGGCTATAGCCTTGGGGGGTGGGGCTGGCCAACTTCGTCCGGCGGACTCGGAATGGCGCGAGACTTTGCGAGGCGCCTCCGTGTGCCAAAAATAGGCGGCGGACACAGCCGCGCCCAAAAATACCCGCCCAAAGGCCGGGGCGCCAAGTTCGTCCAGCGGAAAAAGGCCACAAAAACGGGTGGGCTATAGCCTTGGGGGGTGGGGCTGGTAAACTTCGTCTGCCGGACTCGGAATGGCGCGAGTCTTTGCGAGGCGACTCCGTGTGCCAAAAATAGGCCGCGGGCACAGCCGCGCCCAAAAATACCCGCCCGAAGGCCGGGGCGCCAAGTTCGTCCAGCAGAAAAAGGCCATAAAAACAGGTGGGCTATAACCTTGGGGGGTGGTGCTGGCCAACTTCGTCCGCCGGACTCGGAATGGTACGAGACTTTGCGAGGCACCTCCGTGTGCCATCAATAGGCCGCGGGCACAGCCGAGCCCAAAAATACCCGCCCGAAGGCCCAGGCGCCAAGTTCGTCCAGCGGAAAAAGGCCACAAAAACAGGTGGGCTATAGCGTTGGGGGGTGTGGCTGGCCAACTTCGTACGCCGGAGTCGGAATGGCGCGAGACGTTGCGAGGCGTCTCCGTGTGCCAAAAATAGGCCGCGGGCACAGCCGCGCCCAAAAATACCCGCCCGAAGGCCGGGGCGCCAAGTTCGTCCAGCTGAAAAAGGCCACAAAAACGGGTGGGCTATATCCTTGAGGGGTGGGGCTGGCCAACTTCGTCTGCCGGACTCGGAATGGCGCGAGACTTTGCGAGGCGGCTCCGTGTGACAAAAATAGGACGCGGGCACAGCCGCGCCAAAAAATACCCGCCCGAAGGCCGGGGCGCCAAGTTCGTCCAGCGGAAGAAAGGCCATAAAACGGGTGGGCTAGAGCCTTGGGGGGTGGGGCTGGCCAACTTCGTCCGCCAGACTCGGAATGGAGCGAGACTTTGCGAGGTGCTTCCGTGTGCTAAAAATAGGCCGCGGGCAAAGCCTCGCTCGAAAATACCCACCCGAAGGCCGGGGCGCCAAGTTCGTCCAGCGGAAAAAGGCCACAAAAACGGGTGGGCTATAGCCTTGGGTGGTGGGGCTG
This sequence comes from Citrus sp. QX-2021, assembly GCA_030444885.1. Taxonomy (NCBI): domain Eukaryota; kingdom Viridiplantae; phylum Streptophyta; class Magnoliopsida; order Sapindales; family Rutaceae; genus Citrus; species Citrus sp. QX-2021. The sequence goes on from CM059829.1 coordinate 819,316, forward strand.
GCCAACTTCGTCCGCCGGACTCGGAATGGTGCGAGACTTTCTGAGGCACCTCCGTGTGCCAAAAATATGCTGCGGACACAGCCGCACCCAAAAATACCCGCCCTAATGGCGGGGCGCCAAGTTCGTCCAAATGGAAAAGGACACAAACACGGGTGGGCTATAGCCTTGGGGGGTGGGGCTGGCCAACTTCGTCCGCCGGACTCGGAATGGCGCGAGACATAACGAGGTGCCTCCGTGTGCCAAAAATAGGCCACGGGCACAGCCGCGCCCAAAAATACCCGCCCGAAGGCCGGGGCGCCAAGTTCGTCCAGCGGAAGAAGGCCACAAAAACGGGTGGGCTATAGCCTTGTGGGGTGGGGCTGGCCAACTTCGTCCGCCGGACTCGGAATGGAGCGAGACTTTGCGAGGCACCATCGTGTGCCAAAAATAGGTCGCGGACACAGCCGCACCTAAAAATACCGGCCCGAAAGCCGGGGCGCCAAGTTCGTTCAGCGGAAAAAGGCCACAAAAACGGGTGGGCTATAACCTTGCGGGGTGGGGCTGGCCACCTTTGTCCGCCGGACTCGGAATGGCGTGAGACTTTGCGAGGCGCCTCCGTGTGCCAAAAATAGGCCTTGGGCACAGCCGCGCCCAAACATACCCCCCCTAAGGCCGGTTCTCCAATTTCTTCCAGCGCAAAAAGTCCACAAAAACGGGTGGGCTATAGCCTTGGGGGGTGGGGCTGGCCCACTTCGTCCGCCGGACTCCGAATGGCGCGAGACTTTGCGAGGCACCTCCGTGTGCCAAAAATAGGCCACGACCACAGCCGCGCCCAAAAATACCCGCCCGAAGGCCGGGGCACCAAGTTCGTCCAGCGGAAAAAGGCCACAAAAACGGGTGGGCTATTGCCTCGGAGGGTGGGGATGCCAACTTCGTCCGCCGTACTCGGAATGGCGCGAGACTATGCGAGGCGCCTCCGCGTGCCAAAAATAGGCCGTGGGCACAGCCGCGGCCAAAAATACCCGCCCGAAGGCCGGGGCGCCAAGTTCTTCCAGCGGAAAAAGTCCACAAAAACGGGTGGGCTATAGCCTTGGGGGGTGGGGCTGGCCCACTTCGTCCGCCGGACTCGGAATGGCGCGAGACTTTGCGAGGCACCTCCGTGTGCCAAAAATAGGCCACGACCACAGCCACGCCGAAAATACCCGCCCGAAGGCCGGGGCGCCAAGTTCGTCCAGCGGAAGAAGGCCACAAAAACGGGTGGGCTATAGCCTTGGGGGGTGGGGCTGGCCAACTTCGTCCGCCGGACTCGGAATGGCGCGAGACTTTGCGAGGAGCCTCCGCGTGCCAAAAATAGGCCGCGGGCACTGCCGCGCCCAAAAATACCCGCCTGAAGGCCGGGGCGCCAAGTTCGTCCAGCGGAAAAAGGCCACAAAAACGGGTGGGCTATAGCCTTGGGAGGTGGGGCTGGCCAACTTCGTCCGCTGGACTTGGAATGGCGCGAGACTTTGTGAGGCACCTCCGTGTGCCAAAAATAGGCCGCGGGCACAGCCGCACCTATGAATACCGGCCCGAAGGCCGGGGCGCCAAGTTCGTCCAGCGGAAAAAGGCCACAAAAACGGGTGGGCTATAGCCTTGGGGGGTGGGGCTGGCCAACTTCGTCCGCCGGACTCGGAATGGCGCGAGACTTTGCGAGGCACCTCCCTGTGCCAAAAATAACCACGGACACAGCCGCGCCCAAAAATACCCGCCCGAAGGCCGGGGCGCCAAGTTCGTCCAGCGGAAAAAGGCCACAAAAACGGGTGGGCTATAGCCTTGGGGGGTGGGCCTGGCCAACTTCGTCCGCCGAACTCGGAATGGCGCGAGACTTTGCGAGGCACCTCCGTGTACCAAAAATAGGCTGCGGACACGGCCGCGCCCAAAAACACACGCCCGAAGGCCGGGGCGCCAAGTTCGTCCAGCGGAAAAAGGCCACAAAAATGGGTTGGCTGTAGCCTTGGGGGGTGGGGCTGGCCCACTTCGTCCGCCGGACTTGGAATGGCGTGAGACTTTTCGAGGCACCTCCGTGTGCCAAAAATAGCCGCGGACAAAGCCGCGCCCAAAAATACCCGCCCGAAGGCCGGGGCGCCAATTTCGTCCAGTGGAAAAATGCCACAAAAACGGGTGGGCTATAGCCTTGGGTGGTGGGGCTGGCCAACTTCGTCCGCCGGATTCGGAATGGCACGAGACTTTGCGAGGCACCTCCGTGTGCCAAAAATAAGCCGCGGGCACACCCGCGCCCAAAAATACCCGCCCGAAGGCCGGGGCGACAAGTTCGTCCAGCGGAAAAAGGCCACAAAAACAGGTGGGCTATAGCCTTGGGGGGTGGGGCTGGCCTACTTCGTCCGCCGGACTCGGAATGGCGCTAGACTTTGTGAGGAGCCTCCGTGTGCCAAAAATAGGCCGCGGGCAGGGCCGTACCAAAAATTACACACCCGAAGGCCGGGGCGCCAAGTTCGTCCAGCGGAAAAAGGCCAGAAAAACGGGTGGGCTATAGCCTTGGGGGGTTGGGCTGGCCAACTTCGTCCGCCAAACTCGGAATGGCGCGAGACTTTGCGAGGCGCCTCCGTGTGCCAAAAATAGGCCGCGGACACAGCCGCGCCCAAAAATACCCGCCCGAAGGCCGGGGCGCCAAGTTCGTCCAGCGGAAAAAGGCCACAAAAACGGGTGGGCTATAGCCTTGGGGGGTGGGGCTGGCCAACTTCGTCCGCCGGACTCGGAATGGGGCGAGACTTTGCGAGCGGCCTCCACGTGCCAAAAATAGGCCGCGGGCACAGCCGCGCCAAAAAATAACCACCCAAAGGCCGGGGCGCCAAGTTCGTCCTGCGGAAAAATGGCCAAAAAACAGGTGGGCTGTAGCCTTGGGGGGAGGGGCTGGCCCACTTCGTCCGCCGGACTCGGAATGGCGCGAGCCTTTGCGAGGCACCTCCGTGTGCTAAAAATAGGCCGCGGGCACAGCCGCGCCCAAAAATACCCGCCCGAAGGCCGGGGCGCCAAGTTCGTCCAACAGAAGAAGGCCACAAAAACGGGTGGGCTATAGCCTTGGGGGGTGGGGCTGGCCCACTTCGTCCGCCGGACTCGGAATGGCGCGAGACTTTGTGAGGCTCCTCTGTGTGCCAAAACTAGGCCGCGGGGATAGCCGTACCAAAAAATACCCGCCCGAAGGCCGGGCCGCCAAGTTCGTCCCAAATGGAAAAGGCCACAAAACCGGGGGGGCTATAGCCTTGGGGGTGGGGCTGGCCAACTTCGTCCGCCGGACTCGGAATGGCGCGAGACTTTGCGAGGTGCCTCTGCGTGCCAAAACTAGGCCGCGGGGACAGCCGCACACAAAAATGCCCGCCCGAAGGCCGGGGCGCCAAGTTCGTCCAGCGGAAATAGGCCACAAAAACGGGTGGGCTATAGCCTTGGGGGGTGGGGATGGCCAACTTCGTCCGCCGGACTCGGAATGGCTCGAGACTTTGCGAGGCGCCTCTGTGTGCCAAAAATAGGCTGCGGACATAGCCGCGCCCAAAAATACCCGCACGAAGGCCTGGGCGCCAAGTTCGTCCAGCGCAAATAGGCCACAAAACGCAAAGGTGGGCTATAGCCTTGGGGGTGGGATGGCCAACTTCGTCCGCGGACTCGGAATGGGGCGAGACTTCGTGAGCGGCATCCACGTGCCAAAAATAGGACACGGACAACTTTGCGAGGCAACTCCGTGTGCCAAAACTAGGCCGCGGACACAGCCGCCACCAAAAATACCTGCCCGAAGGCCGGCGCGCCAAACCGCCCAATGGAAAAAGGCCAAAAACTGCGGGTGGGCTATAGCCTTGGGGGTGGGCTGGTCAACTTCCTCAGTCCGCCGGACTGGATTGGCGCGATAGTTTGCGAGGAACCTCCGTGTGAAATGAATAGGCCACGGGCACAGCCGTGCCCAAAATTCCCGCCCAAGGCCGGGCGCCAAGTTCGCCTAGCGGAAAAAGGCCACAAAAACGGGTGGGCTATAGCCTTGGGGGTGGGGCTGGCAAACGTCCGTCCGCCGGACTCGGAATGGCGTGAGACTTTGTGCGCGCACTCTGCGGTGCCAAAAATAGGCCGCGGGCACAGCCGCGCCCAAAAATACACGTCCGAAGGCCGGGGCACCAAGTTCGTCCAGCGGAAGAAGGCCACAAAAACGGGTGGGCTATAGCCTTGGGGGATGGGGCTGGCCGACTTCGTCCGCCGGAATCGGAATGGCGCGAGAGTTTGCGAGGCGACTCCATGTGCCAAAATAGGCCGCATGGGCACAGCCAGCACCCAAAATAACCGCCCGAAGGCCGGGCGCCAAGTTCGTCCAAAGCGAAGAAATGCCACAAAACGGTGTGGCTATAGCCTTCTGTGGGGGCTGGCCAACTTCGTCCGCCGGACTCAGAATTGCGCGAGACTTTGCGAGGCACCTCCGTGTGCCATCAATAGGCCGCGGGCACAGCCGAGCCCAAAAATTCCCGCCCGAAGGCCTGCGCGCCAAGTTCGTCCAGCGGAAAAAGGTCACAAAAACGGGTGGGCTATAGCGTTGGGGGGTGTGGCTGGCCAACTTCGTCCGCCGGAGTCGGAATGGCGCGAGACGCATGCGAGGCATCTCCGTGAGCCAAAAATAGGCCACGGGCACAGCCGCTCCCAAAATAACCGCCCGAAGGCCGGGCGCCAAGTTCGTCCAAATGGAAAAGGGCCACAAAACGGGTGGGCTATAGCCTTGGGGGTGGGGCTGGCCAACTTCGTCCGCGGACTCGGAATGGCGCGAGACTTTGCTGAGGCGCCTCCGTGTGCCAAAATAGGCGGGGCGGACACAGCCGCGCCCAAAATACCCGCCCAAAGGCCGGGCGCCAAGTTCGTCCAGCGGAAAAAGGCCACAAAAACGGGTGGGCTATAGCCTTGGGGTGGGGGCTGGTAAACTTCGTCTGCGGACTCGAATGGCGCGAGACTTTGCGAGGCGACTCCGTGTGCAAAAAATAGGCCGCGGGCACAGCCGCGCCCAAAAATACCCGCCCGAAGGCCGGGGCGCCAAGTTCGTCCAGCAGAAAAAGGCCATAAAAACAGGTGGGCTATAACCTTGGGGGGTGGTGCTGGCCAACTTCGTCCGCCGGACTCGGAATGGTACGAGACTTTGCGAGGCACCTCCGTGTGCCATCAATAGGCCGCGGGCACAGCCGAGCCCAAAAATACCCGCCCGAAGGCCCAGGCGCCAAGTTCGTCCAGCGGAAAAAGGCCACAAAAACAGGTGGGCTATAGCGTTGGGGGGTGTGGCTGGCCAACTTCGTACGCCGGAGTCGGAATGGCGCGAGACGTTGCGAGGCGTCTCCGTGTGCCAAAAATAGGCCGCGGGCACAGCCGCGCCCAAAAATACCCGCCCGAAGGCCGGGGCGCCAAGTTCGTCCAGCTGAAAAAGGCCACAAAAACGGGTGGGCTATATCCTTGAGGGGTGGGGCTGGCCAACTTCGTCTGCCGGACTCGGAATGGCGCGAGACTTTGCGAGGCGGTCTGCAGACAAAAATAGGACGCGGGCACAGCCGCGCCAAAAATACCCGCCCGAAGGCCGGGCGCCAAGTTCGTCCCAGCGGAAGAAAGGCCATAAACGGTGGGCTAGAGCCTTGGGGGGTGGGGCTGGCCAACTTCGTCCGCCAGACTCGGAATGGAGCGAGACTTTGCGAGGTGCTTCCGTGTGCTAAAAATAGGCCGCGGGCAAAGCCTCGCTCGAAAATACCCACCCGAAGGCCGGGGCGCCAAGTTCGTCCAGCGGAAAAAGGCCACAAAAACGGGTGGGCTATAGCCTTGGGTGGTGGGGCTGGCCAACTTCGTCCGCCGGACTCGGAATGGTGCGAGACTTTCTGAGGCACCTCCGTGTGCCAAAAATATGCTGCGGACACAGCCGCACCCAAAAATACCCGCCCTAATGGCGGGGCGCCAAGTTCGTCCAGCGGAAAAAGGACACAAAAACGGGTGGGCTATAGCCTTGGGGGGTGGGGCTGGCCAACTTCGTCCGCCGGACTCGGAATGGCGCGAGACATAACGAGGTGCCTCCGTGTGCCAAAAATAGGCCACGGGCACAGCCGCGCCCAAAAATACCCGCCCGAAGGCCGGGGCGCCAAGTTCGTCCAGCGGAAGAAGGCCACAAAAACGGGTGGGCTATAGCCTTGTGGGGTGGGGCTGGCCAACTTCGTCCGCCGGACTCGGAATGGAGCGAGACTTTGCGAGGCACCATCGTGTGCCAAAAATAGGTCGCGGACACAGCCGCACCTAAAAATACCGGCCCGAAAGCCGGGGCGCCAAGTTCGTTCAGCGGAAAAAGGCCACAAAAACGGGTGGGCTATAACCTTGCGGGGTGGGGCTGGCCACCTTTGTCCGCCGGACTCGGAATGGCGTGAGACTTTGCGAGGCGCCTCCGTGTGCCAAAAATAGGCCTTGGGCACAGCCGCGCCCAAAAATACCCGCCCGAAGGCCGCGGCGCCAAGTTCTTCCAGCGGAAAAAGTCCACAAAAACGGGTGGGCTATAGCCTTGGGGGGTGGGGCTGGCCCACTTCGTCCGCCGGACTCCGAATGGCGCGAGACTTTGCGAGGCACCTCCGTGTGCCAAAAATAGGCCACGACCACAGCCGCGCCCAAAAATACCCGCCCGAAGGCCGGGGCACCAAGTTCGTCCAGCGGAAAAAGGCCACAAAAACGGGTGGGCTATTGCCTCGGAGGGTGGGGATGCCAACTTCGTCCGCCGTACTCGGAATGGCGCGAGACTATGCGAGGCGCCTCCGCGTGCCAAAAATAGGCCGTGGGCACAGCCGCAAGCCAAAAATACCCGCCCGAAGGCCGGGCGCCAAGTTCTTCCAAATGGAAAAAGTCCACAAAAACGGGTGGGCTATAGCCTTGGGGGGTGGGGCTGGCCCACTTCGTCCGCCGGACTCGGAATGGCGCGAGACTTTGCGAGGCACCTCCGTGTGCCAAAAATAGGCCACGACCACAGCCACGCCGAAAATACCCGCCCGAAGGCAAGCGCCACTTTCGTCCAGCGGAAGAAGGCCACAAAAACGGGTGGGCTATAGCCTTGGGGGGTGGGGCTGGCCAACTTCGTCCGCCGGACTCGGAATGGCGCGAGACTTTGCGAGGAGCCTCCGCGTGCCAAAAATAGGCCGCGGGCACTGCCGCGCCCAAAAATACCCGCCTGAAGGCCGGGGCGCCAAGTTCGTCCAGCGGAAAAAGGCCACAAAAACGGGTGGGCTATAGCCTTGGGAGGTGGGGCTGGCCAACTTCGTCCGCTGGACTTGGAATGGCGCGAGACTTTGTGAGGCACCTCCGTGTGCCAAAAATAGGCCGCGGGCACAGCCGCACCTATGAATACCGGCCCGAAGGCCGGGGCGCCAAGTTCGTCCAGCGGAAAAAGGCCACAAAAACGGGTGGGCTATAGCCTTGGGAGCTGGGGCTGGCCAACTTCGTCCGCCGGACTCGGAATGGCGCGAGACTTTGCGAGGCACCTCCCTGTGCCAAAAATAACCACGGACACAGCCGCGCCCAAAAATACCCGCCCGAAGGCCGGGGCGCCAAGTTCGTCCAGCGGAAAAAGGCCACAAAAACGGGTGGGCTATAGCCTTGGGGGGTGGGCCTGGCCAACTTCGTCCGCCGAACTCGGAATGGCGCGAGACTTTGCGAGGCACCTCCGTGTACCAAAAATAGGCTGCGGACACGGCCGCGCCCAAAAACACACGCCCGAAGGCCGGGGCGCCAAGTTCGTCCAGCGGAAAAAGGCCACAAAAATGGGTTGGCTATAGCCTTGGGGGGTGGGGCTGGCCCACTTCGTCCGCCGGACTTGGAATGGCGTGAGACTTTTCGAGGCACCTCCGTGTGCCAAAAATAGCCGCGGACAAAGCCGCGCCCAAAAATACCCGCCCGAAGGCCGGGGCGCCAATTTCGTCCAGTGGAAAAATGCCACAAAAACGGGTGGGCTATAGCCTTGGGTGGTGGGGCTGGCCAACTTCGTCCGCCGGATTCGGAATGGCACGAGACTTTGCGAGGCACCTCCGTGTGCCAAAAATAAGCCGCGGGCACACCCGCGCCCAAAAATACCCGCCCGAAGGCCGGGGCGACAAGTTCGTCCAGCGGAAAAAGGCCACAAAAACAGGTGGGCTATAGCCTTGGGGGGTGGGGCTGGCCTACTTCGTCCGCCGGACTCGGAATGGCGCTAGACTTTGTGAGGAGCCTCCGTGTGCCAAAAATAGGCCGCGGGCAGGGCCGTACCAAAAATTACACACCCGAAGGCCGGGGCGCCAAGTTCGTCCAGCGGAAAAAGGCCAGAAAAACGGGTGGGCTATAGCCTTGGGGGGTTGGGCTGGCCAACTTCGTCCGCCAAACTCGGAATGGCGCGAGACTTTGCGAGGCGCCTCCGTGTGCCAAAAATAGGCCGCGGACACAGCCGCGCCCAAAAATACCCGCCCGAAGGCCGGGGCGCCAAGTTCGTCCAGCGGAAGAAGGCCACAAAAACGGGTGGGCTATAGCCTTGGGGGGTGGGGCTGGCCAACTTCGTCCGCCGGACTCGGAATGGGGCGAGACTTTGCGAGCGGCCTCCACGTGCCAAAAATAGGCCGCGGGCACAGCCGCGCCAAAAAATAACCACCCAAAGGCCGGGGCGCCAAGTTCGTCCTGCGGAAAAATGGCCAAAAAAGCGGGTGGGGTACGTAGCCTTGGGGGAGGGCTGGCCCACCGTCCGCTTGGACTCGGAATGGCGCGAGCCTTTGCGAGGCACCTCCGTGTGCTAAAAATAGGCCGCGGGCACAGCCGCGCCCAAAAATACCCGCCCGAAGGCCGGGGCGCCAAGTTCGTCCAACAGAAGAAGGCCACAAAAACGGGTGGGCTATAGCCTTGGGGGGTGGGGCTGGCCCACTTCGTCCGCCGGACTCGGAATGGCGCGAGACTTTGTGAGGCTCCTCTGTGTGCCAAAACTAGGCCGCGGGGATAGCCGTACCAAAAAATACCCGCCCGAAGGCCGGGCCGCCAAGTTCGTCCAGCGGAAAAAGGCCACAAAAACTGGTGGGCTATAGCCTTGGGGGTGGGGCTGGCCAACTTCGTCCGCCGGACTCGGAATGGCGCGAGACTTTGCGAGGTGCCTCTGCGTGCCAAAACTAGGCCGCGGGGACAGCCGCACACAAAAATGCCCGCCCGAAGGCCGGGGCGCCAAGTTCGTCCAGCGGAAATAGGCCACAAAAACGGGTGGGCTATAGCCTTGGGGGGTGGGGATGGCCAACTTCGTCCGCCGGACTCGGAATGGCTCGAGACTTTGCGAGGCGCCTCTGTGTGCCAAAAATAGGCTGCGGACATAGCCGCGCCCAAAAATACCCGCACGAAGGCCTGGGCGCCAAGTTCGTCCAGCGCAAATAGGCCACAAAAACGGGTGGGCTATAGCCTTGGGGGGTGGGGATGGCCAACTTCGTCCGCCGGACTCGGAATGGGGCGAGACTTTGTGAGCGGCCTCCACGTGCCAAAAATAGGACACGGACACAGCCGCGCCAAAAAATAACCGCCCGAAGGCCGGGGCGCCAAGTTCGTCCTGCGGAAAAATGGCCAAAAAACAGGTGGGCTATAGTCTTGGGGGGAGGGGCTGGCCAACTTCGTCCGCCGGACTCGGAATGGGGCGAGACTTTGCGAGCGGCCTCCGTGTGCCAAAAATAGGCAGCGGGCCCAGCCGCTCCGAAAAATAACCCCCCGAAGGTCGGCGCGCCCAAACCCCCCAGCGGAAAAATGGCCAAAAAACGGGTGGGCTATAGCCTTGGGGGGAGGGGCTGGCCGACTTCGTCCGCCGGACTCGGAATGGGGCGAGACTTTGCGAGCGGCCTCCGCGTACCAAAAATAGGCCACGGGCACAGCCGCGGCCAAAAATAACACCCCGAAGGTCGGCGCGCCCAAACCCCCCAGCGGAGAAATGGCCAAAAAACGGGTGGGCGATAGCCTTGGGGGGAGGGGCTGGCCGACTTCGTCCGCCGGACTCGGAATGGGGTGAGACTTTGTGAGCGGCCTCCGCGTGCCAAAAATAGGCCGCGGGTTCAGCCGCGCCCAAATATAACTGCCCGAAGGCCGGGGCGCCAAGTTCGTCCAGCGGAAAAATGGCCAAAAAACGGGTGGGCTATAGCCTTAGGGGGAGGGGCTGGCCAACTTCGTCCGCCGGACTCGGATAGGGGCGAGGCTTTGCGAGCGGCCTCCGCGTGCCAAAACTAATCCGCGGGCACAGCCACGCCCAAAAATAACCGCCCGAAGGCCGGGGCGCCAAGTTCGTCCAGCGGAAAAATGGCCAAAAAACAGGTGGGCTATAGCCTTGGGGGGAGGGGCTGGCCAACTTCGTCTGCCGGACTCGGGATGGGGCGAGACCTTGCGAGCAGCCTCCGAGTGCTAAAAATAGGCCACGGGCACAGTCGCGCCCAAAAATAACACCCCGAAGGTCGGCGCGCCCAAACCCCCCAGCGGAAAAATGGCCAAAAAACGGGTGGGCTATAGCCTTGGGTGGAGGGGCTGGCCAACTTCATCCGCCGGACTCGGAAAGGGGCGAGACTTTGCGAGCGGCCTCCGCGTGCCAAAAATAGGCCACGGACACAGTCGCGCCCAAAAATAACACCCCGAAGGTCGGCGCGCCCACACCCCCCAGCGGAAAAATGGCCAAAAAACGGGTGGGCTATAGCCTTGGGGGGAGGGGCTGGCCAACTTCGTCTGCCGGACTCTGAATGGGGCGAAACTTTACAAGCGGCCTCCGTGTACCAAAAATAGGCCGCGGGCACAGCCGCTCCGAAAAATAACCCCCCGAAGGTCGGCGCGGCCAAACCCCCCAGCGGAAAAATGGCCAAAAATCGGGTGGGCTATAGCCTTGGGGGGAGGAGCTGGCCAACTTCGTCCGCCGGACTCGGAATGGGGCGAGACTTTGCGAGCGGCCTCCGCGTTCCAAAAATAGGCCACGGGCACATCCGCGCCCAAAAATAACCGCCCGAAGGTCGGCGCGCCCAAACCCCCAGCGGAAAAATGGCCAAAAAACGGGTGGGCTACAGCCTTGGGGGGAGGGGCTGGCCATCTTCGTCCGCCGGTCCTGGAATGGGACGAGACTTTGCGAGCGGCCTCCGTGTGCCAAAAATATCCCACGGACTCTGCCGCGCACAAAAATAACCGCCCGAAGGCCGGGGCGCCAAGTTCATCCAGCGGAAAAAAGGCCAAAAAACGGGTGGGCTACAGCCTTGGGGGGAGGGGCTGGCCCACTTCGTCCGCCGGACTCAGAATTGGACGAGACTTTGCAAGCGGCCTCCGCGTGCCAAAAATAGGCCGCTGCCACAGCCGTGCCCAAAAATAACTGGCCGAAGGCCGGGGCGCCAAGTTCGTCCAGCGGAAAAATGGCCAAAAAACGGGTGGGCTATAGCCTTGGGGGGAGGGGCTGGCCAACCTCGTCCGCCGGACTCGGAATGGGGCGAGCCTTTACGAGCGGCCTCCGCATGCCAAAAATAGGCCACGGGCCCAGCCGCGTCCAAAAATAACCGCCTGAAGGCCGGGGCGCCAAGTTCATCCAACGGAAAAATGGCCAAAAAACGGGTGGGCTATAGCCTTGGGGGGAGGGGCTGGCCAACTTCGTCCGCTGGACTCGGAATGGGGTGAGAGTTTGCGAGCGGTCTCTGCGTGCCAAAACTAGGACTCGGGCACAGCCGCGCCCAAAAATAACCGCCCGAAAGTCGGCGCGCCCAAACCCCCCAGCGAAAAAAAGGCCAAAAAACGGGCGGGCTATAGCCTTGGGGGGAGGGGCTTGCCAACTTCGTCCGCCGGACTCGGAATGGGGCGAGACTTTGCGAGCGGCCTCCGCGTGCAAAAAATAGGCCACGGGCACTGCCGCGCCCAAAAATAACCGCCCGAAGGTCGGCGCGTCCAAAACCCCCAGCGGAAAAATGGCCAACAAACGGGTGGGCTATAGCCTTGCGGGGAGGGGCTCGCCCACTTCGTCCGCCGGCCTCGGAATGGGGCGAGACTTTGTGAGCGGCCTCCACATGCCAAAATTAGGCCGCGGCCACAGCCGCGCCCAAAAATAACCGCCCGAAGGCTGGGTCGCCAAGTTGGTCCAGCGGAAAAATGGCCAAAAAACGGGTGGGCTATAGCCTTGGGGGGAGGGGCCAGCCCACTTCGTCCGCCGGACTCGGAATGGGGCGAGACTTTGGGAGTGGCCTCCGCATGCCAAAAATAGGCCGCGGGCACAGCCACTCCCAAAAATATCTGCCCGAAGGCCGGGGCGCCAAGTTCGTCCAGCGGAAAAATGGCCAAAAAACGGGTGAGCTATAGCCTTGGGGGGAGGGGCTGGCCAACTTCGTCCGCCGGACTCGGAATGGGGCAATACTTTGCGAGCGGCCTCCGCGTGCCAAAATTAGGCCGCGGGCACAGCCGCGCCCAAAAATAACCCCCCGAAGGTCGGCGCGGCCAAACCCCCCAGCGGAAAAATGGCCAAAAAACGGGTGGGCTATAGCCTTGGGGGAAGGGGCTGGCCAACTTCAATTACCGGACCCGGAATGGGGCGAGACTTTACGAGCGGCCTCCGCGTGCCAAAATTAGGCCGCGGGCACAGCCGCGCCCAAAAATAACCCCCCGATGTTCGGCGCGCCCAAACCCCCCAGCGGAAAAATGGCCAAAAAACGGGTGGGCGATAGTCTTGGGGGGAGGGGCTGGCCGACTTCGTCCGCCGGACTCGGAATGGGGCGAGACTTTGCGAGCGGCCTCCGCGTGCCAAAAATAGGCCGCAGGTTCAGCCGCGCCCAAATATAACTGCCCGAAGGCCGGGGCGCCAAGTTCGTCCAGCGGAAAAATGGCCAAAACACGGGTGGGCTATAGCCTTAGGGGGAGGGGCTGGCCAACTTTGTCCGCCGGACTCGGCATGGGGCGAGGCTTTGCGAGCGTCCTCCGCTTGCCAAAAATAATCCGCGGGCACAGCCACGCCCAAAAATAACCGCCCGAAGGCCGGGGCGCCAAGTTCGTCCAGCGGAAAAATGGCCAAAAAACGGGTGGGCTATAGCCTTGGGGGGAGGGGCTGGCCAACTTCGTCTGCCGGACTCGGAATGGGGCGAGACCTTGCGAGCAGCCTCCGAGTTCCAAAAATAGGCCGTGGGCACAGGCGCGCCCAAAAATAACCCCCCGAAGGTCGGCGCGGCCAAACCCCCCAGCGGAAAAATGGCCAAAAAACGGGTGGGCTATAGCCTTGGGGGAAGCGGCTGGCCAACTTCGTCCGCCGGACTCGGAATGAGGCGAGACATTGCGAGCGGCCTCCGCGTGCTGTAAATAGGCCGCGGGCACAGCCATGCCCAATAATAACCACCCGAAGGCCGGGGCGCCAAGTTCGTCCAGCGGAAAAATGGCCAAAAAACGGGTGGGTTATAGCCTTGGGGGGAGGGGCTGGCCCACTTCGTCCGCCGGACTCGGAATGGGGCGAGACTTTGCGAGTGACCTCCGCGTGCCAAAAATAGGCCGTAGGCACAGTCTCACCCAAAAATAACTGCCCGAAGGCCGGGGCGCCAACTTCGTCCAGCGGAAAAATGGCCAAAAAACGGGTGGGCACAGCCACGCACAAAAATAACCACCCGAAGGCTGGGGCACCAAGTTCGTCCAGCGGAAAAATGGCCAAAAAATGGGTCGGCTATAGCCTTGGGGGGAGGGGCTGGCCAACTTCGTCCGCCGGACTCGGAATGGGGCGAGACTTTGCGAGCGGCCTCCATGTGCCAAAATTAGGCCGCGGGCACAGCCGCGCCCAAAAATAACCGCCTGAAGATCGGCGCGCCCAAACCCTCCAGCGGAAAAATGGCAAAAAAACGGGTGGGCTATAGCCTTGGGTGGAGGGGCTGGCCAACTTCATCCGCCGGACTCGGAAAGAGGCGAGACTTTGCGAGCAGCCTCCGCGTGCCAAAAATAGATCACGGGCACAGCCGCGCCCAAAAATAACACCCCGAAGGTCAGCGCGCCCACACCCCCCAGCGGAAAAATGGCCAAAAAACGGGTGGGCTATAGCCTTGGGGGGAGGGGCTGGCCAACTTCGTCTGCCGGACTCTGAATGGGGCGAAACTTTACAAGCGGCCTCCGCGTACCAAAAATAGGCCGCGGGCACAGCCGCTCCGAAAAATAACCCCCCGAAGGTCGGCACGGCCAAACCCCCCAGCGGAAAAATGGCCAAAAAACGGGTGGGCTATAGCCTTGGGTGGAGGGGCTGGCCAACTTCATCCGCCGGACTCGGAAAGGGGCGAGACTTTGCGAGCGGCCTCCGCGTGCCAAAAATAGGCCGCGGTCACAGCCGCACCCAAAAATAACCGCCCGAAGGCCGGGGCGCCAAGTTCGTCCAGCGGAAAAATGGCCAAAAAACGGGTGGGCTATAGCCTAGGGGGGAGGGGCTTGCCAACTTTGTCCGCCGGACTTGGAATGCGGCGAGACTTTACGAACGGCCTCCGGGTGCCAAAAATAGGCCGCGGGCACAGCCGCGCCCAAAAATAACACCCCGAAGGTCGGCGCGCCCACACCCCCCAGCGGAAAAATGGCCAAAAAACGGGTGGGCTATAGCCTTGGGGGGAGGGGCTGGCCGACTTCGTCCGCCGGACTCGGAATGGGGCGAGACTTTGCGAGCGGCCTCCGCGTACCAAAAATAGGCCACAAGCACAGCCGCGGCCAAAAATAACACCCCGAAGGTCGGCGCGCCCAAACCCCCCAGCGGAGAAATGGCCAAAAAACGGGTGGGCGATAGCCTTGGGGGGAGGGGCTGGCCAACTTCGTCCGCCGGACTCGGCATGGGCCGAGGCTTTGCGAGCGGCCTCCGCGTGCCAAAAATAATCCGCGGGCACAGCCACGCCCAAAAATAACCGCCCGAAGGCCGGGGCGCCAAGTTCGTCCAGCGGAAAAATGGCCAAAAAACGGGTGGGCTATAGCCTTGGGGGGAGGGGCTGGCCAACTTCGTCTGCCGGACTCGGAATGGGGCGAGACCTTGCGAGCAGCCTCCGAGTTCCAAAAATAGGCCGTGGGCACAGGCGCGCCCAAAAATAACCCCCCGAAGGTCGGCGCGGCCAAACCCCCCAGCGGAAAAATGGCCAAAAAACGGGTGGGCTATAGCCTTGGGGGAAGCGGCTGGCCAACTTCGTCCGCCGGACTCGGAATGAGGTGAGACATTGCGAGCGGCCTCCGCGTGCCAAAAATAGGCCGCGGGCACAGCCATGCCCAATAATAACCACCCGAAGGCCGGGGCGCCAAGTTCGTCCAGCGGAAAAATGGCCAAAAAACGGGTGGGTTATAGCCTTGGGGGGAGGGGCTGGCCCACTTCGTCCGCCGGACTCGGAATGGGGCGAGACTTTGCGAGTGACCTCCGCGTGCCAAAAATAGGCCGTAGGCACAGTCTCACCCAAAAATAACTGCCCGAAGGCCGGGGCGCCAACTTCGTCCAGCGGAAAAATGGCCAAAAAACGGGTGGGCTATAGCCTTGGGGGGAGGGGCTGGCCAAATTCGTCCCCCGGACTCGGAATGGGACGAGACTTTGCGAGCGGCCTCCACGTGCCAAAAATAGGCCGCGGGCACAGCCGCGCCCACAAATAGGCCGCGCGTATAGCCGCACCCAAAAATAACCGCCCGAAGGCCGGGGCGCCAAGTTCGTCCAGCGGAAAAATGGCCAAAAAACGGGTGGGCTATAGCCTTGGGGGGAGGGGCTGGCCGACTTCGTCCGCCGGACTCGGAATGGGGCGAGACTTTGCGAGCGGCCTCCGCGTGCCAAAAATAGGCCGCGGGCACAGCCGCGCCCAAAAATAACAGCCCGAAGGCCGAGGCGCCAAATTCGTCCAGCGGAAAAATGGCCAAAAAACGGGTGGGCTATAACCTTGGGGGGAGGGCCTGGCCCACTTCGTCCGCCGGACTCGGAATGGGGCGAGACTTTGCGAGCGGCCTCCGCGTGCCAAAAATATGCCGCGGGCACAGCCGCGCCCAAAAATAACCCCCCGAAGGTCGGCGCACCCAAACCCCCCATCGGAAAAATGGCCAAAAAACGGGTGGGCTATAGCCTTGGGGGGAGGGGCTAGTCAACTTCGTCCGCCGGACTCGGAATGGGGCGAGACTTTGCGAGCGGCCTCTGCGTGCCAAAAATAGGCCGCGGTCACAGCCGCACCCAAAAATAACCGCCCGAAGGCCGGGGCGCCAAGTTCGTCCAGCGGAAAAATGGCCAAAAAACGGGTGGGCTATAGCCTAGGGGGGAGGGGCTTGCCAACTTTGTCCGCCGGACTTGGAATGCGGCGAGACTTTACGAACGGCCTCCGGGTGCCAAAAATAGGCCGCGGGCACAGCTGCGCCCAAAAATAACCGCCCGAAGGCCGGGGCGCCAAGTTCTTCCAGCGGAAAAATGGCCAAAAAATGGGTGGGCTATAGCCTTGGGGGGAGGGGCTGGCCCACTTCGTCCGCCGGACTCAGAATGGGGCGAGACTTTGCGAGCGGCCTCTGCGTGCCAAAAATAGGCCATAAAACGGGTGGGCTATAGCCTTGGGGGGAGGGGCTGGCCAACTTCGTCCGCCGGACTCGGAAAGGGGCGAGACTTTACGAGCGGCCTCCGCGTGCCAAAAATAGGCCGCGGGCACAGCCACGCACAAAAATAACCACCCGAAGGCTGGGGCACCAAGTTCGTCCAGCGGAAAAATGGCCAAAAAACGGGTCGGCTATAGCCTTGGGGGGAGGGGCTGGCCAACTTCGTCCGCCGGACTCGGAATGGGGCGAGACTTTGCGAGCGGCCTCCATGTGCCAAAATTAGGCCGCGGGCACAGCCGCGCCCAAAAATAACCGCCCGAAGATCGGCGCGCCCAAACCCTCCAGCGGAAAAATGGCCAAAAAACGGGTGGGCTATAGCCTTGGGGGGAGGGGCTGGCCAACTTCGTCCGCCGGACTCGGAATGGGGCGAGACTTTGCGAGCGGCCTCCGCATGCCAAAAATAGGCCGTGGGCACAGCTACGCCAAAAAATAACCGCCCGAAGGCCGCGGCGCCAAGTTCGTCCAGCGGAAAAATGGCCAAAAAACGGGTGGGCTATAGCCTTGGGGGGAGGGGCTGGCCAACTTTGTCCGCCGGACTCGGAATGGGGCGAGACTTTGCGAGCGGCCTCCGCGTGCCAAAAATAGGCCGCGGGCACCGCCGCACCCAAAAATAACCCCCCGAAGGTCGGCGCGCCCAAACCCTCCAGCGGAAAAATGGCCAAAAAACGGGTGGGCGATAGCCTTGGGGGGAGGGGCTGGCCAACTTCGTCCGCCGGACTCGGAATGGGGTGAGACTTTGCGAGCGGCCTCCGCATGCCAAAAATAGGCCGCGGGCACAGCTGCGCCAAAAAATAACCGCCCGAAGGCCGCGGCACCAAGTTCGTCCAGCGGAAAAAGGCCACAAAAACGGGTGGGCTATAGCCTTGGGGGTTGGGGCTGGCCCACTTCGTCCGCCGGACTCGGAATGCCGCGAGACTTTGCGAGGGGCCTCCGTGTGCCAAAAATACGCCGTAGTCCAAGCCGCGCCCAAAAATAACCGCCCGAAGGCCGCGGCGCCAAGTTCGTCCAGCGGAAAAAGGCGACAAAAACGGGTGGGCTATAGCCTTGGGGGGTGGCGCTGGCCAACTTCGTCCGCCGGACTCGGAATGGGGCGAGACTTTGCGAGCGGCCTCCGTGCCAAAAATAGGCCGCGTGCACAGCCGCGCCCAAAAATAACTGCCCGAAGGTCCGCGCGCCCAAACCCTCCAGCGGAAAAATGGCCAAAAAACGGGTCGGATATAGCCTTGGGGGGAGGGGCTGGCCCACTTCGTCCGCCAGACTCGGAATGGGGCGAGACTTTGCGAGCGGACTCCACGTGCTAAAATTAGGCTGCGGGCACAGCCGCGCCTAAAAACAACCGCCCGAAGGCCGGGGCACCAAGTTCGTCCAGCGGAAAAATGGCCAAAAAACGGGTGGGCTATAGCCTTGGGGGGAGGGGCTGGCCAACTTCGTCCGCCGGACTCGGAATGGGACGAGGCTTTTCGAGCGGCCTCCGCGTGCCAAAAATAGGCTGCGGGCACAGCCACGCCCAAAAATAACCGTCCGAAGGCCGGGGGGCCAAGTTCGTCCAGCGGAAAAATGGCCAAAAAACGGGTGGGCTATAGCCTTGGGGGGAGGGGCTGGCCAACTTCGTCCGCCGGACTCGGAATGGGGCGAGACTTTGCGAGCGGCCTTCGCGTGCCAAAAATAGGCCACGGACACAGCCGCTCCCAAAAATACCCGACCGTAGGCCGGGCCGCCAAGTTCGTCCAGCGGAAAAAGGCGACAAAAACGGGTGGGCTATAGCCTCGGGGGTTGGGGTGGCCCACTTCGTCCAGCGGAAAAAGGCCCCAAAAACGGGTGGGCTATAGCCTTGGGGGGTGAGGCTGGCCAACTTCGTCCGCCGGACTGGGAATGCCACGAGACTTTACGAGGGGCCTCCGTGTGCCAAAAATAGGCCGCGCCCAAAGCCGCGCCCAAAAATAACCGCCCGAAGGCCGCGGCGCCAAATTCGTCCAGCGAAAAAAGGCGACAAAAACGGGTGGGCTATAGCCTTGGGGGGTGGCGCTGGCCTACTTCGTCCGCCGGACTCGGAATGGGGCGAGACTTTGCGAGCGGCCTCCGTGCCAAAAATAGGCCGCGTGCACAGCCGCGCCCAAAAATAACTGCCCGAAGGTCCGCGCGCCCAAACCCTCCAGCGGAAAAATGGCCAAAAAAGGGGTGGGCTATAGCCTTGGGGGGAGGGGCTGGCCAAATTCGTCCGCCGGACTCGGAATGGGGCGAGACTTTGCGAGTGGCCTCCGCGTGCCAAAAATAGGCCGCGCGCACAGCCGCGCCCAAAAATAACCGCCCGAAGGCCGCGGCGCCAAGTTCGTCCAGCGGAAAAAGGCGACAAAAACGGGTGGGCTATAGCCTCGGGGGTTGGGGTGGCCCACTTCGTCCAGCGGAAAAAGGCCCCAAAAACGGGTGGGCTATAGCCTTGGGGGGTGAGGCTGGCCAACTTCGTCCGCCGGACTGGGAATGCCACGAGACTTTACGAGGGGCCTCCGTGTGCCAAAAATAGGCCGCGCCCAAAGCCGCGCCCAAAAATAACCGCCCGAAGGCCGCGGCGCCAAGTTCGTCCAGCGGAAAAAGGCCAGAAAAACGGGTGGGCTACAGCCTTGGGGGGTGGGGCTGGCCAACTTCGTCCGCCCGACTCGGAATGCCACGAGACATTGCGAAGTGACTCCGTGTGCCAAAAATAGGCCGCGGACAAAGCCGCGCCCAAAATTAACAGCCCGAAGGCCGCGGAGCCAAGTTCGTCCAGCGGAAAAAGGCCACAAAAACGGGTGGGCTATAGCCTTGGGGGGTGGGGCTCGTCAACTTTGTCCGCCGGATTCAGAATGCCGCGAGACTTTACGAGGGGCCTCCGTGTGCCAAAAATAGGCCGCGGACAAAGCCGCACCCAAAAATAACCGCCCGAAGGCCGGGGCGCCAAGTTCGTCCAGCGGAAAAAGGCCACAAGAACGGGTGGGCTATAGCCTTGGGGGGTGGGGCTGGCCAATTTCGTCCGCCGGACTCGGAATGCCGCGAGACTATGCGAGGGGCCTCCGTGTGCCAAAAATAGGCCGTGGGCGAAGCCGCGCCCAAAAATAACCGCCCGAAGGCCGTGGCGCCAAGTTCGTCCAGCGGAAAAAGGCCACAAAAACGGGTGGGCTATAGCCTTGGGGGGTGGGGCTGGCCAACTTTGTCTGCCGGACTCGAAATGCCGCGAGACATTGCGAGGGGCCTCCGTGTGCCAAAAATAGGCCTCGGCCAAAGACGCACCCAAAAATAACCGCCCGAAGGCCGCCGCGCCTAGTTCGTCCTGCGGAAAAAGGCCACATAAACCGGTGGGCTATAGCCTTGGGGGGTGGGGCTGGCCGACTTCGTCCGCCGGACTCGGAATGCCCCGAGACTTTGCGAAGGGCCTCCGTCTGCAAAAAATAGGCCGCGGCCAAACCCGCGCCCAAAAATAACCGCCCGAAGGCCGCGGCGCCAATTTCGTACAGCGGAAAAAGGCCACAAAAACGGGTGGGCTATAGCCTTGGGGGGAGGGGCTGGCCAACTTCGTCCGCCGGACTCGGAATGGGGCGAGACTTTGCGAGCAGCTTCCGCGTGCCAAAAATAGGCCGCGGCCACAGCCGCGCCCAAAAATAACCACCCGAAGGCTGGGGCGCCAAGATCGTCCAGCGGAAAAATGGCCAAAAAACGGGTGGGCTATAGCCTTGGGGGGAGGGGCTGGCCCACTTCGTCCGCCGGACTCGGAATGGGGCGAGACTTTGCGAGCGGCCTCCGCGTGCCAAAAATAGTATGCGGGCACAGCCGCGCCCAAAAATAAGCGCCCGAAGGCCGGGGCGACAAGTTCGTCCAGCGTAAAAATGGCCAAAAAACGGGTGGGCTAAAGCCTTGGGGGGAGGGGCTGGCCAACTTTGTCCGCCGGACTCAGAATGGGGCGAGACTTTGCGAGCGGCCTCCGCGTACCAAAAATAGGCCGCGGGACAGCCGCTCCCAAAAATAACCGCCCGAAGGTCAGCGCGCCCAAGTCCCCCAGCGGAAAAATGGCCAAAAAATGGGTGGGCTATAGCCTTGGGGGGAGGGGCTGGCCAACTTCGTCCGCCGGACTCGGAATGGGGCGACACTTTGCGAGCGGCCTCCGCGTGCCAAAAATATTCCGTGGGCACAGCCACGCCCAAAAATAACCCCCCGAAGGCCGGGGCGCCCAGTTCGTCCAGCAGAAAAATGGCCAAAAAATGGGTGGGCTATAGCCTTGGGGGGAGGGGCTGGCCAACTTCGTCTGCCGGACTCGGAATGGGGCGATACTTTGCGAGCGGCCTCCGCGTGCCAAAAATAGGCCGCGGGTACAGCCGCGCCCAAAAATAACCTCCCGAAGGCCGGGGCGCCAAGTTCGTCCAGCGGAAAAAGGCCACAAAAACGGGTGGGCTATAGCCGTGGGGGGTGGGGCTGGCCGACTTTTTCCGCCGGACTCGGAATGGCGCGAGACTTTGCGAGGCGCCTCCGTGTGCCACAAATAGGCCACGGGCACAGCCGCGCCCAAAAATAACCGCCCGAAGGCCGGGGCGCCAAGTTCGTCCAGCGGAAAAAGGCCACAAAAACGGGTGGGCTATAGCCTTAGGGGGCGGGGCTGGCCAACTTCGTCCCCCGGGCTCGGAATGGCGTAAGACTTTGCGAGGGGCCTACGTGTGCCAAAAATAACCCGCGGGCACAGCCGCGCTCAAAAATAACTGCCCGACGGCCGGGGCGCCGAGTTCGTCCAGCGGAAAAAGGAGACAAAAACGGGTGGGCTATAGACTTGGGGGGTGGGGCTGGCCAACTTCGTCCGCCGGACTCGGAATGGCGCGAGACTTTGTGAGGGGCCTCAGTGTGCCAAAAATAGGCCGCGGGCACAGCCGCACCCAAAAATAATCCCCCGAAGGTCGGCGCGCCCAAACCCCCTAGCGGAAAAATGGCCAAAAAACGGGTGGGCTATAGCCTTGAGGGGAGGGGCTGGCCACCTTCGTCCGCCGGACTCGGAATGTGGCGAGACTTTGCGAGCGGCCTCCGCGTGCTAAAAATAGGCCGCGGGCACAGCCGCGCCCAAAAATAATCCCCCGAAGGGCGGCGCGCACAAACCCCCCAGCGGAAAAATGGCCAAAAAACGGGTGCGCTATAGCCTTGGGGGGAGGGGCTGGCCAACTTCGTCTGCCGGACTCGGAATGGGGTGAGACTTTGCGAGCGGCCTCCGCGTGCCAAAAATAGGCCGTGGACACATCCGCGCCCAAAAATAAACCCCGAAGGTCGGCGCGCCCAAACCCCCCAGCGGGAAAATGGCCAAAAAATGGGTGGGCTATAGCCTTGGGGGGAGGGGCTGGCTAACTTCGTCCGCTGTACTCGGAATGGGACGAGACTTTGCGAGTGGCCTCCGCTTGCCAAAAATAGGTTGCGGGCACAGCCACGCCCAAAAATACCCGCCCCAAGGCCGGGGCGCCAAGTTCGTCCAGTGGAAAAATGGCCAAAAAACGGGTGGGCTATAGCCTTGGGGGGAGGGGCTGGCCCACTTCGTCCGCCGGACTCAGAATGGGGCGAAACTTTGTGAGCGGCCTCCGCGTACCAAAACTAGGCCGCGGGCACAGCCGCACCCAAAAATAACCCCCCGAAGGTCGGCGCACCCAAACCCCCCAGCGGAAAAATGGCCAAAAAACGGGTGGGCTATAGCCTTGGGGGTAGGGGCTGGCCAACTTCGTCCGTCGGACTCGGAATGGGTCGAGACTTTGCGAGCGGCCTCCGCGTGCCAAAAAAAGGCCGCGTACACAGCCACGCCCAAAAATAACCGCCCGAAGGCCGGGACCCAAGTTCGTCCAGCAGAAAAATGGCCAAAAAAGGGGTGGGCTATAGCCTTGGGGGGAGGGGCTGGCCAACTTCGTCCGCCGGACTCGGAATGGGGTGAGACTTTGCGAGCAGCCTCAGCATGCCAAAATTAGGCCGAGGGCGCAGCCGCTTCCAAAAATAACCCCCCGAAGGTCGGCGCACCAAGTTCGTCCAGCGGAAAAATGGCCAAAAAACGGGTGGGCTATAGCCTTGGGGGGTGGGGCTGGCCCACTTCGTCCGCCGGACTCCGAATGGGGCGAGACTTTGCGAGCGGCCTCCGCGTGCCAAAAATAGGCCGCGGTCACAGCCGCACCCAAAAATAACCGCCCGAAGGCCGGGGCGCCAAGTTCGTCCAGCGGAAAAATGGCCAAAAAACGGGTGGGCTATAGCCTAGGGGGGAGGGGCTGGCCAACTTTGTCCGCCAGACTTGGAATGCGGCGAGACTTTACGAACTTCCTCCGCGTGCCAAAAATAGGCCGCGGGCACAGCTGCGCCCAAAAATAACCGCCCGAAGGCCGGGGCGCCAAGTTCTTCCAGCTGAAAAATGGCCAAAAAATGGGTGGGCTATAGCCTTGGGGGGAGGGGCTGGCCCACTTCGTCCGCCGGACTCAGAATGGGGCGAGACTTTGTGAACGGCCTCTGCGTGCCAAAAATAGGCCATAAAACGGGTGGGCTATAGCCTTGGGGGGAGGGGCTGGCCAACTTCGTCCGCCGGACTCGGAAAGGGGCGAGACTTTACGAGCGGCCTCCGCGTGCCAAAAATAGGCCCCGGGCACAGCCGCGCACAAAAATAACCACCCGAAGGCTGGGGCACCAAGTTCGTCCAGCGGAAAAATGGCCAAAAAACGGGTCGGCTATAGCCTTGGGGGGAGGGGCTGGCCAACTTCGTCCGCCGGACTCGGAATGGGGCGAGCCTTTGCGAGCGGCCTCCGCATGCCAAAAATAGGCCGCGGGCACAGCCGCGCCCAAAAATAACCCCCGAAGTTCGGCGCACCCAAACCCCCCAGCGGAAAAATGGCCAAAAAACGGGTGGGCTATAGCCTTG
The DNA here is from genome assembly GCA_030444885.1 of Citrus sp. QX-2021. Lineage (NCBI taxonomy): Eukaryota > Viridiplantae > Streptophyta > Magnoliopsida > Sapindales > Rutaceae > Citrus > Citrus sp. QX-2021. Next base: position 842,759 of record CM059829.1, read on the forward strand.
GTGGGGGGTGCGGGCGAAGTTCGTCCGCCGGACTCGGAATGGGGCGAGACTTTGCGAGGGGCCTCGCGGTGCCAAAAATACGCCGCGGGCAAAGCCGTGCCCAAAAATAAGCGCCCGAAGGTCGTGGTGCCAAAACCCCCCAGCGGAAAAATGGCAAAACAACGGGTGGGCTATAGCCTTGGTGGGCGGCGCGGGCGAAGTTCGTCCGCCGGACTAGGACTGGGGCGAGACTTTGCGAGGGGCCTTGGGGTGCCAAAAATAAGCCGCGGGCAAAGCCGCGCCCAAAGATCGTGATGCCAAAACCCCCCAGCGGAAAAATGGCCAAAAAACGGGTGGGCTATAGCCTTGGTGGGGGGCGCGGGCGAAGTTCGTCCGCCGGAGTCGGAATGGAGCGAGACTTTGCGAGGGACCTCGGGGTGCCAAAAATAAGGCGCGGGAAAAGCCGCACCCAAAAATAAGCCGCCGAAGGTCGTGGTGCCAAAACCCCCCAGCGGAAAAATGGCCAAAAAACGGGTGGGCTATAGCCTTGGTGGGGGGCGCGGGCGAAGTTCGTCCACCGGACTCGGAATGGGGCGAGACTTTGCGAGGGGACTCGGGGTGCCAAAAATAAGCCGTGAGCAAAGCCGCGTCCAAAAATACATGCCCGAAGGTTGTGGTGCCAAAACCCCCCAGCGGAAAAATGGCCAAAAAACGGGTGGGCTATAGCCTTGGTGGGGGGCGCGGGCGAAGTTCGTCCGCCGGACTCGGAATGGGGCGAGACTTTTTGAGGGGCCTCGGGGTGCCAAAAATAAGCTGCGGGCAAAGCCGTGCCCAAAAATAAGCACCCAAAGGTCGTGGTGCCAAAACCCCCCAGCGGAAAAATGGCAAAAAAACGGGTGGACTATAGCCTTGGTGGGGGGCGCGGGCGAAGTTCGTCCGCCGGACTCGGAATGGGGCGAGACTTTTTGAGGGGCCTCGGGGTGCCAAAAATAAGCCGCGGGCAAAGCCGTGCCCAAAAATAAGCGCCCAAAGGTCGTGGTGCCAAAACCCCCCAGCGGAAAAATGGCAAAAAAACGGGTGGGCTATAGCCTTGGTGGGGGGCGCGGGCGAAGTTCGTCCGCCGCACTAGGACTGGGGCGAGACTTTGCGAGGGGTCTTGGGGTGCCAAAAATAAGCCGCGGGCAAAGCCGCGCCCAAAGATCGTGATGCCAAAACCCCCCAGCGGAAAAATGGCCAAAAAACGGGTGGGCTATAGCCTTGGTGGGGGGCGCGGGCGAAGTTCGTCCGCCGGACTCGGAATGGAGCGAGACTTTGCGAGGGACCTCGGGGTGCCAAAAATAAGGCACGGGAAAAGCCGCACCCAAAAATAAGACCCCGAAGGTCGTGGTTCCAAAACCCCCCAGCGGAAAAATGGCCAAAAAACGGGTGGGCTATAGCCTTGGTGGGGGGCGCGGGCGAAGTTCGTCCGCCGGACTCGGAATGGGGCGAGACTTTGCGAGGGACCTCGGGGTGCCAAAAATAAGGCGCGGGAAAAGCCGCGCCCAAAAATAAGCCCCCGAAGGTCGTGGTGCCAAAACCCCCCAGCGGAAAAATGGCCAAAAAACGGGTGGGCTATAGCCTTGGTGGGGGGCGCGGGCGAAGTTCGTCCGCCGGACTCGGAATGGAGCGAGACTTTGCGAGGGACCTCGGGGTGCCAAAAATAAGGCGCGGGAAAAGCCGCACCCAAAAATAAGCCCCCGAAGGTCGTGGTGCAAAAACCCCCCAGCGGAAAAATGGCCAAAAAACGGGTGGGCTATAGCCTTGGTGGGGGGCGCGGGCGAAGTTCGTCCGCCGGACTCGGAATGGGGCGAGACTTTGCGAGGGGCCTCGCGGTGCCAAAAATAAGCCGCGGGAAAAGCCGTGCCCAAAAATAAGCGCCCGAAGGTCGTGGTGCCAAAACCCCCAGCGGAAAAATGGCAAAAAAACGGGTGGGCTATAGCCTTGGTGGGTGGCGCGGGCGAAGTTCGTCCGCCGGACTAGGACTGGGGCGAGACTTTGCGAGGGGCCTTGGGGTGCCAAAAATAAGCCGCGGGCAAAGCCGCGCCCAAAGATCGTGATGCCAAAACCCCCCAGCGGAAAAATGGCCAAAAAACGGGTGGGCTATAGCCTTGGTGGGGGGCGCGGGCGAAGTTCGTCCGCCGGACTCGGAATGGAGCGAGACTTTGCGAGGGACCTCGGGGTGCCAAAAATAAGGCGCGGGAAAAGCCGCGCCCAAAAATAAGCCCCCGAAGGTCGTGGTGCCAAAACCCCCCAGCGGAAAAATGGCCAAAAAACGGGTGGGCTATAGCCTTGGTGGGGGGCGCGGGCGAAGTTCGTCCACCGGACTCGGAATGGGGCGAGACTTTACGAGGGGACTCGGGGTGCCAAAAATAAGCTGTGAGCAAAGCCACGTCCAAAAATACATGCCCGAAGGTTGTGGTGCCAAAACCCCCCAGTGGAAAAATGGCCAAAAAACGGGTGGGCTATAGCCTTGGTGGGGGGCGCGGGCGAAGTTCGTCCGCCGGACTCGGAATGGGTGAGACTTTTTGAGGGGCCTCGGGGTGCCAAAAATAAGCCGCGGGCAAAGCCGTGCCCAAAAATAAGCGCCCGAAGGTCGTGGTGCCAAAACCCCCAGCGGAAAAATGGCAAAAAAACGGGTGGGCTATAGCCTTGGTGGGTGGCGCCGGCGAAGTTCGTCCGCCGGACTAGGACTGGGGCGAGACTTTGCGAGGGGCCTTGGGGTGCCAAAAATAAGCCGCGGGCAAAGCCGCGCCCAAAGATCGTGATGCCAAAACCCCCCAGCGGAAAAATGGCCAAAAAACGGGTGGGCTATAGCCTTGGTGGGGGGCGCGGGCGAAGTTCGTCCGCCGGACTCGGAATGGAGCGAGACTTTGCGAGGGACCTCGGGGTGCCAAAAATAAGGCGCGGGAAAAGCCGCGCCCAAAAATAAGCCCCCGAAGATCGTGGTGCCAAAACCCCCCAGCGGAAAAATGGCCAAAAAACGGGTGGGCTATAGCCTTGGTGGGGGGCGCGGGCGAAGTTCGTCCGCCGGACTCGGAATGGGGCGAGACTTTGCGAGCGGCCTCGGGGTGACAAAAATAAGCCGCGGGCAAAGCCACGCCCAAAAACAAGCCCCCGAAGGTCGTGGTACCAAAACCCCCCAGCGGAAAAATGGCCAAAAAACGGGTGGGCTATAGCCTTGGTGGGGGGCGCGGGCGAAGTTCGTCCGCCGGACTCGGAATGGAGCGAGACTTTGCGAGGGACCTCGGGGTGCCAAAAATAAGGCGCGGGAAAAGCCGCGCCCAAAAATAAGCCCTCGAAGGTCGTGGTGCCAAAACCCCCCAGCGGAAAAATGGCCAAAAAACGGGTGGGCTATAGCCTTGGTGGGGGGCGCGGGCGAAGTTCGTCCACCGGACTCGGAATGGGGCGAGACTTTACGAGGGGACTCGGGGTGCCAAAAATAAGCTGTGAGCAAAGCCGCGTCCAAAAATACATGCCCGAAGGTTGTGGTGCCAAAACCCCCCAGTGGAAAAATGGCCAAAAAACGGGTGGGCTATAGCCTTGGTGGGGGGCGCGGGCGAAGTTCGTCCGCCGGACTCGGAATGGGTGAGACTTTTTGAGGGGCCTCGGGGTGCCAAAAATAAGCCGCGGGCAAAGCCGTGCCCAAAAATAAGCGCCCAAAGGTCGTGGTGCCAAAACCCCCCAGCGGAAAAATGGCAAAAAAACGGGTGGGCTATAGCCTTGGTGGGGGGCGCGGGCGAAGTTCGTCCGCCGGACTCGAAATGGGGCGAGACTTTTTGTGGGGCCTCGCGGTGCAAAAAATAAGCCGCGGGCAAAGCCGTGCCCAAAAATAAGCGCCCAAAGGTCGTGGTGCCAAAACCCCCCAGCGGAAAAATAGCAAAAAAACGGGTGGGCTATAGCCTTGGTGGGGGGCGCGGGCGAAGTTCGTCCGCCGGACTAGGACTGGGGCGAGACTTTGCGAGGGGCCTTGGGGTGCCAAAAATAAGCCGCGGGCAAAGCCGCGCCCAAAGATCGTGATGCCAAAACCCCCCAGCGGAAAAATGGCCAAAAAACGGGTGGGCTATAGCCTTGGTGGGGGGCGCGGGCGAAGTTCGTCCGCCGGACTCGGAATGGAGCGAGACTTTGCGAGGGACCTCGGGGTGACAAAAATAAGGCGCGGGAAAAGCCGCGCCCAAAAATAAGCCCCCCAAGGTCGTGGTGCCAAAACCCCCCAGCGGAAAAATGGCCAAAAAACGGGTGGGCTATAGCCTTGGTGGGGGGCGCGGGCGAAGTTCGTCCACTGGACTCGGAATGGGACGAGACTTTGCGAGGGGACTCGTGGTGCCAAAAATAAGCCGTGAGCAAAGCCGCGTCCAAAAATACATGCCCGAAGGTCGTGGTGCCAAAAACCCCCAGCGGAAAAATGGCCAAAAAACGGGTGGGCTATAGCCTTGGTGGGGGGCGCGGGCGAAGTTCGTCCGCCGGACTCGGAATGGGGCGAGAATTTGCGAGGGCCCTCAGGGTGACAAAAATAAGCCGCGGGCAAAGCCACGCCCAAAAATAAGCACCCGAAGGTCGTGGTACCAAAACACCCAGCGGAAAAATGGCCAAAAAACGGGTGGGCTATAGCCTTGGTGTGGGGCGCGGGCGAAGTTCGTCCGCCGGACTCGCAATGGGGCGAGACTTCTCGAGGGGCCTCGGGGTGCCAAAACTAAGCCGCGGGTAAAGCCGCGCCCATAAATAAGTGCCCGAAGTCCGTGGTGCCAAAAACCCCCAGCGGAAAAATGGCCAAAAAACGGGTGGGCTATAGCCTTGGTGGGGGGCGCGGGCGAAGTTTGTCCGCCGGACTCGGAATGGGGCGAGACTTTGCGAGGGGCTTCGGGGTGCTAAATATAAGCCGCGGGCAAAGCCGCACCCGAAGATCGTGGTGCCAAAAGCCACCAGCGGAAAAATGGCCAAAAAATGGGTGGGCTATAGCCTTGGTGGGCGGCGCGGGCGAAGTTCGTCCGCCGGACTCGGAATGGGGTGAGACGTTGCGAGGGCCCTCGGGGTGGCAAAAATAAGCCGTGAGTAAATCCGCGCCCAAAAATAAGTTCCCGAAGGTCGTGGTGCCAAAACCCCCCAGCGGAAAATTGGCCAAAAAACGGGTGGGCTATAGCCTTGGTGGGCGGCGCGGGCAAAGTTCGTCCGCCGGACTCGGAATGGGGCGAGACTTTGCGAGGGGCCTCGGGGTGCTAAAAATAAGCCGTGGGCAAAGCCGTACCCGAAGATCGTGGTGCCAAAAGCCCCAGCGGAAAAATGGCCAAAAAACGGGTGGGCTTTAGCCTTGGTGGGCGGCGCGGGCGAAGTTCGTCCGCCGGACTCGGAATGGGGTGAGACTTTGCGAGGGCCCTCGGGGTGGCAAAAATAAGCCGTGGGTAAAGCCGAGCCCAAAAATAAGTGCCCGAAGGTCGTGGTGCCAAAACCCCCCAGCGGAAAAATGACCAAAAAACGGGTGGGCTATAGCCTTGGTGGGGACGCAGGCGAAGTTCGTCCGCCGGACTCGGAATGGGGCGAGACTTTGCAAGGGCCCTCGGGGTGCAAAAAATAAGCCGCGGGCAAAGCCGCGCCCAAAAATAAGTGCCCGAAGGTCGTGGTGCCAAAACCCCCCAGCGGAAAAATGGCCAAAAAACGGTGGGCTATAGCCTTGGTGGGGACGCAGGCGAAGTTCGTCCGCCGGACTCGGAATGGGGCGAGACTTTGCAAGGGGCCTCGGGGTGCCAAAAATAAGCGGCAGAAAAGGCCGCGGCCAAAAATAAGCGACCGAAGATCGTGGTGCCTAAACCCCCCAGCGGAAAAATGGCCAAAAAACGGTGGGCTATAGCCTTGGTGGGGGGCGCGGGCGAAGTTCGTCCTCCGGACTTGGAATGGGGCGAGACTTTGCGAGGGGCCTCGGGGTGCCAAAAATAAGCGGCGGGCAAAGCCGCGGCCAAAAATAAGCGACTGAAGATCGTGGTACCTAAACCCCCCGGCGGAAAAATGGCCAAAAAACGGGTGGGGTATAGCCTTGGTGGGGGGCGCATGCGAAGTTCGTCCGCCGGACTCGGAATGGGGCGAGACTTTGCGAGGGGCCTCGGGGTGCTAAAAATAAGCCGCGAGCAAAGCCGCACCCGAAGATCGTGGTGCAAAAAGCCCCCAGCGGAAAAATGGCCAAAAAACGGGTTGGCTATAGCCTTGGTGGGCGGCGCAGGCGAAGTTCGTCCGCCGGACTCGGAATGGGGTGAGACATTGCGAGGGCCCTCGGGGTGGCAAAAATAAGCCTTGGGTAAAGCCGAGCCCAAAAATAAGTGCCCGAAGGTCGTGGTGCCAAAACCCCCCAGCGGAAAAATGACCAAAAAACGGGTGGGCTATAGCCTTGGTGGGGACGCGTGCGAAGTTCGTCCGCCGGACTCGGAATGGGGCGAGACTTTACGAGGGGCCTCGGGGTGCCAAAAATAAGCGGCGGACAAAGCCACAGCCAAAAATAAGCGACCGAAGATCGTGGTGCCTAAACCCCCCGGCGGAAAAATGGCCAAAAAACGGGTGGGCTATAGCCTTGGTGGGGGGCGCGTGCGAAGTTCGTCCGCCGGACTCGGAATGAGACGAGACTTTGCCAGGGGCCTCGAGGTGCTAAAAATAAGCCGCGGGCAAAGCCGCAGCCAAAAATAAGCGACTGAAGATCGTGGTACCTAAACCCCCCGGCGGAAAAATGGCCAAAAAACGGGTGGGCTATAGCCTTGGTGGGGGGCGCATGCGAAGTTCGTCCGCCGGACTCGGAATGGGGCGAGACTTTGCGAGGGGCCTCGGGGTGCTAAAAATAAGCCGCGAGCAAAGCCGCACCCGAAGATCGTGGTGCAAAAAGCCCCCAGCGGAAAAATGGCCAAAAAACGGGTGGGCTATAGCCTTGGTGTGGACGCAGGCGAAGTTCGTCCGCCGGACTCGGAATGGGGCGAGACTTTGCGAGGGCCCTCAGGGTGCAAAAAATAAGCCGCGGGCAAAGCCGCGCCCAAAAATAAGTGCCCGAAGGTCGTGGTGCCAAAACCCCCAGCGGAAAAATTGCCAAAAAACGGTGGGCTATAGCCTTGGTGGGGGACGCGGGCGAAGTTCATCCGCCGGACTCGGAATAGGGCGAGACTTTGCGAGGGGCCTCGGGGTGCCAAAAATAAGCGGCGGACAAAGCCGCGGCCAAAAATAAGCGACCGAAGATCGTGGTGCCTAAACCCCCCGGCGGAAAAATGGCCAAAAAACGGGTGGGCTATAGCCTTGCTGGGGGGCGCGGGCGAAGTTCGTCCGCCGGACTCGGAATGGGGCGAGACTTTGCGAGGGGCCTCGGGGTGCCAAAAATAAGCTGCGGGCAAAGCCGCAGCCAAAAATAAGCGACTGAAGATCGTGGTACCTAAACCCCCCGGCGGAAAAATGGCCAAAAAACGGGTGGGCTATAGCCTTGGTGGGGGGCGCATGCGAAGTTCGTCCGCCGGACTCGGAATGGGGCGAGACTTTGCGAGGGGCCTCGGGGTGCTAAAAATAAGCCGCGAGCAAAGCCGCACCCGAAGATCGTGGTGCAAAAAGCCCCCAGCGGAAAAATGGCCAAAAAACGGGTGGGCTATACCCTTGGTGGGCGGCGCGGGCGAAGTTCATCCGCCGGACTCGGAATGGGGTGAGACATTGCGAGGGCCCTCGGGGTGGTAAAAATAAGCCTTGGGTAAAGCCGAGCCCAAAAATAAGTGCCCGAAGGTCGTGGTGCCAAAACCCCCCAGCGGAAAAATGACCAAAAAACGGGTGGGCTATCGCCTTGGTGGGGACGCGTGCGAAGTTCGTCCGCCGGACTCGGAATGGGGCGAGACTTTGCGAGGGGCCTCGGGGTGCCAAAAATAAGCGGCGGCCAAAGCCGCGGCCAAAAATAAGCGCCCGAAGATCGTGGTGCCTAAACCCCCCAGCGGAAAATTGACCAAAAAACGGGTGGGCTATAGCCTTTGTGGGGGCGCGGGCGAAGTTCGTCCGCCGGACTCGGAATGGGGCGAGACTTTGCGAGGGGCCTCGGGGTGCCAAAAATAAGTGGCGGGCAAAGCCGCGGCCAAAAATAAGCGACTGAAGATCGTGGTGCCAAAACCCCCCGGCGGAAAAATGGCCAAAAAACGGGTAGGCTATAGCCTTGGTGGGGGGCGCGTACGAAGTTCGTCCGCCGGACTCGGAATAGGGCGAGACTTTGCGAGGGGCCTCGGGGTACTAAAAATAAGCCGCGGGCAAAGCCGCACCCGAAGATCGTGGTACCAAAAGCCCCCAGCGGAAAAATGGCCAAAAAACGGGTGGGTTATAGCCTTGGTGGGGGGCGCGGGCGAAGTTCTTCTGCCGGACTCGGAATGGGGCGAGACTTTGCGAGGGGCCTCGGGGTGCCAAAAATAAGCGGCGGCCAAAGCCGCGCCCAAAAATGAGCGCCCGAAGATCGTGGTGCCAAAACCCCCCAGCAGAAAAATGGCCAAAAAACGGTGGGCTATAGCCTTGGTGGGGGGCGCAGGCGAAGTTCGTCCGCCGGACTCGGAATGGGGCGAGACTTTGCGAGGGGCCTCGGGGTGCCAAAAATAAGCGGTGGGCAAAGCCGCGGCCAAAAATAAGCGACCGAAGATCGTGGTTCCTAAACCCCCCGGCGGAAAAATGGCCAAAAAACGGGTGGGCTATAGCCTTGGTGGGGGGCGCGGGAGAAGTTCGTCCGCCGGACTCGGAATAGGGCGAGACTTTGCGAGGGGTCTCGGGATGACAAAAATAAGCCGCGGGCAAAGCCACGCCAAAAAATAAGCGACCGAAGATCGTGGTGCCTAAACACCCCGGCGGAAAAATGGCCAAAAAACGGGTGGGCTATAGCCTTGGTGGGGGGCGCGTGCGAAGTTCGTCCGCCGGACTCGGAATGGGGCGAGACTTTGCGAGGGGCCTCGGGGTTCTAAAAATAAGCCGCGGGAAAAGCCGCACCCGAAGATCGTGGTGCCAAAAGCCCCCAGCGGAAAAATGGCCAAAAAACGGGTGGGCTATAGCCTTGGTGGGCGGCACGGGCGAAGTTCGTCCGCCGGACTCGGAATGGGGCGAGACTTTGCGAGGGGCCTTGGGGTGACAAAAATAAGCCGCGGGCAAAGCCACGCCCAAAAATAAGCACCCGAAGGTCGTGGTACCCAAACACCCAGTGGAAAAATGGCCAAAAAACGGGTGGGCTATAGACTTGGTGGGCGGCGCGGGCGAAGTTCGTCCGCCGGACTCGGAATGGGGTGAGACTTTGCGAGGGCCCTCGGGGTGCCAAAAATACACCGTGGCAAAGCCACGCCCAAAAATAAGTGCCCGACGATCGTGGTGCCAAAACCCCCCAGCGGAAAAATGGCCAAAAAACGGTGGGCTATAGCCTTGGTGGGGGGCGCGGGCGAAGTTCGTCCGCCGGACTTGGAATGGGGCGAGACTTTGTGAGGGGCCTCGGGGTGCCAAAAATAAGAGGCGGGCAAAGCCGTGGCCAAAAATAAGCGACCGAAGATCGTGGTGCCTAAACACCCAGGCGGAAAAATGGCCAAAAAACGGGTGGGCTATAGCCTTGGTGGGGGGCGCGTGCGAAGTTTGTCCGCCGGACTCGGAATGGGGCGAGACTTTGCGAGGGGCCTCGGGGTTCTAAAAATAAGCCGTGGGCAAAGCCGCACCCGAAGATCGTGGTGCCAAAAGCCCCCAGCGGAAAAATGGCCAAAAAACGGGTGGGCTATAGCCTTGGGGGGCGGCGCGGGCGAAGTTCATCCGCCGGACTCGGAATGGGGCGAGACTTTGCGAGGGCCCTCGGGGTGCCAAAAATACACCGCGGCAAAGCCGCGCCCAAAAATAAGTGCCCGAAGATCGTGGTGCCAAAACCCCCCAGCGGAAAAGTGGCCAAAAAACGGTGGGCTATAGGCTTGGTGGGGGGCGCGGGCGAAGTTCGTCCGCCGGACTCGGAATGGGACGAGACTTTGCGAGGGGCCTCTGGGGTGCCAGAAATAAGAAGCGGGCAAAGCCACGGCCAAAAATAAGCGACCGAAGATCGTGGTGCCTAAACACCCCGGCGGAAAAATGGCCAAAAAACGGGTGGGCTATAGCCTTGGTGGGGGGCGTGTGCGAAGTTCGTCCGCCGGACTCGGAATGCGGCGAAACTTTGCGAGGGGCCTCGGGGTGCCAAAAATAAGTGGCGGGCAAAGCCGCGGCCAAAAATAAGCGACTGAAGATCGTGGTGCCTAAACCCCCCGGCGGAAAAATGGCCAAAAAACGGGTAGGCTATAGCCTTGGTGGGGGGCGCGTACGAAGTTCGTCCGCCGGACTCGGAATAGGGCGAGACTTTGCGAGGGGCCTCGGGGTACTAAAATAAGCCGCCGGCAAAGCCGCACCCGAAGATCGTGGTACCAAAAGCCCCCAGCGGAAAAATGGCCAAAAAACGGGTGGGTTATAGCCTTGGTGGGGGGAGCGGGCGAAGTTCGTCTGCCGGACTCGGAATGGGGCGAGACTTTGCGAGGGGCCTCGGGGTGCCAAAAATAAGTGGCGGCCAAAGCCGCGTCCAAAAATGAGCGCCCGAAGATCGTGGTGCCAAAACCCCCCAGCGGAAAAATGGCCAAAAAACGGTGGGCTATAGCCTTGGTGGGGGGCGCGGGCGAAGTTCGTCCGCCGGACTCGGAATGGGGCGAGACTTTGCGAGGGGCCTCGGGGTGCCAAAAATAAGCGGCGGGCAAAGCCGTGGCCAAAAATAAGCGACCGAAGATCGTGGTTCCTAAACCCCCCGGCGGAAAAATGGCCAAAAAACGGGTGGGCTATAGCCTTGGTGGGGGGCGCGGGAGAAGTTCGTCCGCCGGACTCGGAATAGGGCGAGACTTTGCGAGGGGTCTCGGGGGGACAAAAATATGCCGCGGACAAAGCCACGCCAAAAAATAAGCGACCGAAGATCGTGGTGCCTAAACACCCCGGCGGAAAAATGGCCAAAAAACGGGTGGGCTATAGCCTTGGTGGGGGGCGCGTGCGAAGTTCGTCCGCCGGACTCGGAATGGGGTGAGACTTTGCGAGGGGCCTCGGGGTTCTAAAAATAAGCCGCGGGAAAAGCCGCACCCGAAGATCGTGGTGCCAAAAGCCCCCAGCGGAAAAATGGCCAAAAAACGGGTGGGCTATAGCCTTGGTGGGCGGCACGGGCGAAGTTCGTCCGCCGGACTCGGAATGGGGCGAGACTTTGCGAGGGGCCTTGGGGTGACAAAAATAAGCCGCGGGCAAAGCCACGCCCAAAAATAAGCCCCCGAAGGTCGTGGTACCCAAACACCCAGTGGAAAAATGGCCAAAAAACGGGTGGGCTATAGACTTGGTGGGCGGCGCGGGCGAAGTTCGTCCGCCGGACTCGGAATGGGGTGAGACTTTGCGAGGGCCCTCGGGGTGCCAAAAATACACCGTGGCAAAGCCACGCCCAAAAATAAGTGCCCGACGATCGTGGTGCCAAAACCCCCCAGCGGAAAAATGGCCAAAAAACGGTGGGCTATAGCCTTGGTGGGGGGCGCGTGCGAAGTTTGTCCGCCGGACTCGGAATGGGGCGAGACTTTGCGAGGGGCCTCGGGGTTCTAAAAATAAGCCGCGGGCAAAGCCGCACCCGAAGATCGTGGTGCCAAAAGCCCGCAGCGGAAAAATGGCCAAAAAACGGGTGGGCTATAGCCTTGGGGGGCGGCGCGGGCGAAGTTCATCCGCCGGACTCGGAATGGGGCGAGACTTTGCGAGGGCCCTCGGGGTTCTAAAAATAAGCCGCGGGCAAAGCCGCACCCGAAGATCGTGGTGCCAAAAGCCCCCAGCGGAAAAATGGCCAAAAAACGGGTGGGCTATAGCCTTGGTGGGCGGCGCGGGCGAAGTTTGTCCGCCGGACTCGGAATGGGGCGAGACTTTGCGATGGGCCTCGGGGTACTAAAAATAAGCCGCGGGCGGATCCGCACCCGATGATCGTGGTGCCAAAACCCCCCAGCGGAAAAATGGCCAAAAAACGGGTGGGCTATAGCCTTGGTGGGCGGCGCGGGCGAAGTTCGTCCGCCGGACTCGGAATGGAGCGAGACTTTGCGAGGGGCCTCGGGGTGCCAAAAATAAGGAGCAGGCAAAGCCGCGCCAAGTTCGTCCTGCGGAAAAAGGCCACAAAAACGGGTGGGCTATAGCCTTTGGTGGTGGGGCTGGCCAACTTCGTCCGCCGGACTCGGAATGGCTCGAGACTTTGCGAGGCGCCTCCGTGTGCCAAAAAAATGCCGAGGGCACAGCCGCGCCCAAAAATACCCGCCCGAAGGACGCGGTGCCAAGTTCGTCCAGCGGAAAAAGGCCACAAAAACGGGTGGGCTATAGCCTTGGGGGGTGGGCTGGCCAACTTCGTCCACCCGACTCGGAATGGCGTGGGACTTTGCGAGGCGACTCCGTGTGCCAAAAAAAGGCCGAGGGCATAGACTCGCCCAAAAATACCCGCCCGAAGGCCGCGGCGCCAAGTTCGTCCTGCGGAAAAAGGCCACAAAAACGGGTGGGCTATAGCCTTGGGGGGTGGGGCTGCCAACTTCGTCCGCCGGACTCGGAATGGCGCGATACTTTACGAGGCGCCTCCGTGTGCTAAAAATAGGCCGAGGGCACAGCCGCGCCCAAAAATACCCGCCCGAAGGCCGCGGCGCCAAGTTCGTCCAGCGGAAAGAGGCCACAAAAACGGGTGGGCTATAGCCTTGGGGGGTGGGGCTGGCCAACTTCGTCCGCCGGACTCCGAATGGCGCGAGACTTTGCGAGGCGCCTCCGTGTGCCAAAAAAAGGCCGAGGGCACAGCCGCGCCCAAAAAGAACCGCCCGAAGGCCGCGGCGCCAAGTTCGTCCAGCGGAAAAAGGCCACAAAATCGGGTGGGCTATAGCCTTGGGGGGTGGGGCTGGCCAACATCGTCCGCCGGACTGGGAATTGCGCGAAACTTTGCGAGGCGCCTCCGTGTGCCAAAAATACGCCGCGCGCACAGCCGCGCCCAAAAATAACCGCCCGAAGGCCGCGGCGCCAAGTTCGTCCAGCGGAAAAAGGCCACAAAAACGGGTGGGCTATAGCCTTGGGTGGTGGGGCTGGCCGACTTCGTCCGCCGGACTCGGAATGGCTCGAGACTTTGCGAGGCGCCTCCATGTGCCAAAAAAATGCCGAGGGCACAGCCGCGCCCAAAAATACCAGCCCGAAGGACGCGGCGCCAAGTTCGTCCAGCGGAAAAAGGCCACAAAAACGGGTGGGCTATAGCCTTGGGGGGTGGGCTGGCCAACTTCGTCCACACGACTCGGAATGGCGCGGGACTTTGCGAGGTGCCTCCGTGTGCCAAAAAAAGGCCGAGGGCATAGACTCGCCCAAAAATACCCGCCCGAAGGTCGCGGCGCAAAGTTCGTCCTGCGGAAAAAGGCCACAAAAACGGGTGGGCTATAGCCTTGGGGGGTGGGGCTGGCAACTTCGTCCGCCGGACTCGGAATGGCGCGATACTTTACGAGGCGCCTCCGTGTGCCAAAAATAGCCCAAGGGCACAGCCGCGCCCAAAAATACCCGCCCAAAGGCCGCGGCGCCAAGTTCGTCCTGCGGAAAAAAGCCACAAAAACGGGTGGGCTATAGCCTTGGGTGGTGGGGCAGGCCAACTTCGTCCGCCGGACTCGGAATGGCTCGAGACTTTGCGAGGCGCCTCCGTGTGCCAAAAAAAGGCCGAGGGCACAGCCGCGCCCAAAAATAACCGCCCGAAGGCCGCGGCGCCAAGTTCGTCCAGCGGAAAAAGGCCACAAAATCGAGTGGGCTATAGCCTTGGGGGGTGGGGCTGGCCAACATCGTCCGCCGGACTGGGAATTGCGCGAGACTTTGCGAGGCGCCTCCGTGTGCAAAAAATAGGCCGCAGCCACAGCCGCGTCCAAAAATACCCGCCCGAAGGCCGCGGCGCCAAGTTCGTCCAGCGGAAAAAGGCGACAAAAACGGGTGGGCTATAGTCTTGGGGGGTGGGGCTGGCCAACTTCGTGCGCCGGACTCGGAATGGCGCGATACTTTACGAGGCGCCTCCGTCTGCCAAAAATAGGCCGAGGGCACAGCCGGGACCAAAAATACCCGCCCGAAGGCCGCGGCGCCAAGTTCGTCCAGCGGAAAAAGGCCACAAAAACGGGTGGGCGATAGCCTTGGGTGGTGGGGCTGGCCAACTTCGCCCGCCGGACTCTGAATGGCGCGAGACTTTGCGAGGCACCTCCGTGTACCAAAAATAGGCCGCGGACACAGCCGCGCCCAAAAATACCCGCCTAAAGGCCGCGGCGCCAAGTTCGTCCAGCGGAAAAAGGCCAAAACAACGGGTGGGCTATAGCCTTGGGGGGTGGGGCTGGCCAACATCGTCCGCCGGACTCGGAAAGGTGCGAGACTTTGCGAGGCGCCTCCGTGTGCCAAAAATAGGCCGCAAGCAAAGCCGCGCCCAAAAATACCTGCCCGAAGGCCGCGGCGCCAAGTTCGTCCAGCGGAAAAAGGCCACAAAAACGGGTGGGCTATAGCCTTGGGGGGTGGGGCTGGACCACTTCGTCCGCCGGACTCGGAATGGCGCGAGACTTTACGAGGCGCCTCCGTGTGCCAAAAATAGGCCGCGGGTACAGCCGCGTCCAAAAATACCCGCCCGAAGGCCGCGGCGCCAAGTTCGTCCTGCGGAAAAGGGCCACAAAAACGGGTGGGCTATAGCCTTGGGGGGTGGGGCTGGCCAACTTCTTCCGCCGGACTCGGAATGGCGCGAGACTTTGTGAGGCGCCTCCGTGTGCCAAAAATAGGCTGCGGGGAAAGCCGCGCCCAAAAATACCCTCCTGAAGGCCGCGGCGCCAAGTTCGTCCAGCGGAAAAAGGCCACAAAAACGGGTGGGCTATAGCCTTGGGGGGTGGGGCTGGCCAACTTCGTCCGCCGGACTCTGAATGGCGCGAGACTTTGCGAGGCACCTCCGTGTGCCAAAAATAGGCCGCTGGCACAGCCGCGTCCAAAAATACCCGCCCGAATGCCGCGGCGCCAAGTTCGTCCAGCGGAAAAAGGCCACAAAAACGGGTGGGCTATAGCCTTGGGGGGTGGGCTGGCCAACTTCGTCCGCCGGACTCGGAATGGCGCGAGACTTTGCGAGGCGCCTCCGTGTGCCAAAAATAGGCCCCGGGCAAAGCCGCACCCAAAAATACCAGCCCGAAGGCCGCGGCGCCAAGTTCGTCCAGCGGAAAAAGGCCACAAAACGGGTGGGCTATAGCCTTGGGGGGTGGGGCTGGCCAACTTCGTCCGCCGGACTCGGAATGGCGCGAGACTTAGCGAGTCACCTCCATGTGCCAAAAATAGGCCGCGGGCACAGCCGCGCCCAAAAATACCCGCCCGAAAGCCGCGGCGCCAAGTTCGTCCAGCGGAAAAAGGCCACAAAAACGGGTGGGCTATAGCCTTGGGGGGTGGGCTGGCCAACTTCGTCCGCCCGACTCGGAATGGCGCGGGACTTTGCGAGGCACCTCCGTGTGCCAAAAATAGGCCGCGGGCACAGCCGCGCCCAAAAATACCCGCCCGAAGGCCGCGGCGCCAAGTTCGTCCAGCGGAAAAATACCACAAAAACGGGTGGGCTATAACCTTGGGGGGTGGGGCTGGCCAACTTCGTCCGCCGGGCTCGGAATGGCGCGAGACTTTACGAGGCACCTCCGTGTGCCAAAAATAGGCCGCGGGCAAAGCCGCGCCCAAAAATACCCGCCCGAAGGCCGCGGCGCCAAGTTCATCCAGCGGAAAAAGGCCACAAAAACGGGTGGGCTATAGCCTTGGGGGGTGGGGCTGGCCCACTTCGTCCGCCGAACTCGGAATGGCGCGACACTTTGCGAGGCACCTCCGTGTGCCAAAAATAGGCCGCGGGTACAGCCGCGCCCAAAAATACCCGCCCGAAGGCCGCGGCGCTAAGTTCGTCCAGCGGAAAAAAGGCCACAAAAACGGGTGGGCGATAGCCTTGGGGGGTGGGACTGGCCAACTTCGTCTCCCGGACTCGGAATGGCGCGAGACTTTGCGAGGCGCCTCCGTGTGCCAAAAATAGGCCGCGGGCACAGCCGCGCCCAAAAATACCCGCCCGAAGGCCGCGGCGCTAAGTTCGTCCAGCGGAAAAAAGGCCACAAAAACGGGTGGGCGATAGCCTTGGGGGGTGGGACTGGCCAACTTCGTCTCCCGGACTCGGAATGGCGCGAGACTTTGCGAGGCACCTCCGTGTGCCAAAAATAGGCCGCGGGCACAGCCGCGTCCAAAAATACCCGCCCGAAGGCCGCGGCGCCAAGTTCGTCCTGCGGAAAAGGGCCACAAAAACGGGTGGGCTATAGCCTTGGGGGGTGGGGCTGGCGAACTTCGTCCGCCGGAGTCGGAATGGCGCGAGACTTAGCGAGTCGCCTCCACGTGCCAAAAATAGGCCGCGGGCACAGCCGCGCGCAAAAATACCCGCCTGAAGGCCGCGGCGCCAAGTTCGTCCAGCGGAAATAGGCCACAAAAACGGATGGGCTATAGCCTTGGGGGGTGGGCTGGCCAACTTCGTCCGCCGGACTCGGAATGGCGCGAGACTTTACGAGGCACCTCCGTGTGCCAAAAATAGTCCGCGGACACAGCCGCGCCCAAAAATACCCGCCCGAAGGCCGCGGCGCCAAGTTCGTCCGGCGGAAAAAGGCCACAAAAACGGGTGGGCTATAGCCTTGGGGGGTGGGGCTGGCCTACTTCGTCCGCCGGACTCGGAATGGCGCGAGACTTTGCGAGGCGCCTCCGTGTGCCAAAAATAGGCCGCGGCCAAAGCCGCACCCAAAAATACCCTCCTGAAGGCCGCGTCGCCAAGTTCGTCCAGCGGAAAAAGGCCACAAAAACGGGTGGGCTATAGCCTTGGGGGGTGGGGCTGGCCAACTTCGTCCGCCGGACTCTGAATGGCGCGAGACTTTGCGAGGCGCCTCCGTGTGCCAAAAATAGGCCGCTGGCACAGCCGCGTCCAAAAATACCCGCCCGAAGGCCGCGGCGCCAAGTTCGTCCGGCGGAAAAAGGCCACAAAAACGGGTGGGCTATAGCCTTGGGGGGTGGGGCTGGCCAACTTCGTCCGCCGGACTCGGAATGGGGCCAGCCTTTGCGAGCGGCCTCCGCGTGCCAAAAATAGGCCGTGAGCACAGCCGCTCCCAAAAATAACCGCCCGAAGGCCGGGGCGCCAAGTTCGTCCAGCGGAAAAATGGCCAAAAAACGGGTGGGCTATAGCCTTGGGGGGAGGGGCTGGCTAACTTCATCCGCCGGACTCGTAATGGGGCGAGACTTTGCGAGCGGCCTCCGCGTACCAAAAATAGGGCGCGTGCACAGCCGCGTCCAAAAATAACCGCCCGAAGGTCGGCGCGCCCAAACACCCGAGCGGAAAAATGGCCAAAAAACTGGTGGGCTATAGCTTTGGGGGGAGGGGCTGGCCAACTTCGTCCGCCGGACTCGGAATGGGACGAGACTTTGCGAGCGGCCTCCGCGTGCCAAAAATAGGCCGCGGGCACAGCCGCGCCCAAAAATAACCACCCGAAGGCCGGGGGCCAAGTTCGTCCAGCGGAAAAATGGCCAAAAAACGGGTGGGCTATACCCTTGGGGGGGGGGGCTGGCCAACTTCGTCCGCCGGACTCGGAATGGGGTAAGACTTTGCGAGCGGCCTCCGCGTGCCAAAAATAGGCAGTGGGCACAGCCGCGCCCAAAAATAACCGCCCAAAGGCCGGGTCGCCAAGTTCGTCCAGCGGAAAAATGGCCAAAAAACGGGTGGGCTATAGCCTTGGGGGGAGGGGCTGGCCAACTTCATCCGTCGGACTCGGAATGGGGCGAGACTTTGTGAGCGGCCTCCGCCTGCCAAAAATAGGCCGCGGGCACAGCCGTGCCCAAAAATAACCGCCCGAAGGTCGGCGCGCCCAAACCCCCCATCGGAAAAATGG
The DNA here is from genome assembly GCA_030444885.1 of Citrus sp. QX-2021. Lineage (NCBI taxonomy): Eukaryota > Viridiplantae > Streptophyta > Magnoliopsida > Sapindales > Rutaceae > Citrus > Citrus sp. QX-2021. The sequence continues at coordinate 860,698 of CM059829.1, forward strand.
CCAAAAAACGGGTGGGCTATAGCCTTCGGGGGAGGGGCTGGCCACTTCGTTCGCCGGACTCGGAATGGGGCGAGACCTTGCGAGCGGCCTCCGCGTGCCAAATATAGGCCACGGGCACAGCCGCGCCCAAAAATAACCGCCCGAAGGCCGGGGGCCAAGTTCGTCCAGCGGAAAAATGGCCAAAAAAGAGGTGGGCTATACCCTTGGGGGGAGGGGCTGGCCAACTTCGTCCGCCGGCCTCGGAATGGGGCGAGACTTTGCGAGCGGCCTCGGCGTGCCAAAAATAGGCAACGGGTACAGCCTCGCCCAAAAATAACCATCCGAACGTCGGCGCGCCCAAACCCCCCCGCGGAAAAATGGCCAAAAAACGGGTGGGCTATAGCCTTGGGGGCAGGGGCTGGCCCACTTCGTCCGCCGGACTCGGAATGGGATGAGACTTTGCGAGCGGCCTCTGCGTGCCAAAAAAAACCGCCCGAAGGCCGGGGCGCCAAGTTCGTCCAGTGGAAAAATGGCCAAAAAACGGGTGGGCTATAGCCTTGGGGGGAGGGGCTGGCCACCTTCGTCCGCCGGACTCGGAATGGGGCGAGACTTTGCGAGCGGCCTCCGGGTGCCAAAAATAGGCCACGGGCATGGCCGCGTCCAAAAATAACAGCCCGAAGGCCGGGTCGCCAAGTTCGTCCAGCGAAAAAATGGCCAAAAAATGGGTGGGCTATAGCCTTGGGGGGAGGGGCTGGCCTACTTCGTCCGCCGAACTAGGAATGGGGCGAGACTTTGCGAGCGGCCTCCGCATGCCAAAAATAGGGAGTGGGCACAGCCGCGCCCAAAAATAACCCCCCGAAGGTCGGCGTGCCAAAACCCCCCAGCGGAAAAATGGCCAAAAAACGGGTGGGCTATAGCCTTGGGGGGAGGGGCTGTCCAACTTCGTCCGCCGGACTCGGAATGGGGTGAGACTTTGCGAGCGGCCTCCGCGTGTCAAAAATAGGCCACGGGTACAGCCGCGCCCAAAAATAACCGCCCGAAGGTCAGCGCGCCCGAAGCCCCCAGCGGAAAAATGGCCAAAAAACGGGTGGGCTATAGCCTTGGGGGCAGGGGCTGGCCCACTTCGTCCGCCGGACCCGGAATGGGACGAGACTTTGCGAGCGGCCTCCGCGTACCAAAAATAACCGCCCGAAGGCCGGGGCGCCAAGTTCGTCCAGTGGAAAAATGGCCAAAAAACGGGTGGGCTATAGCCTTGCGGGGAGGGGCTGGCCAACTTCGTCCGCCGGACTCGGAATGGGGTGAGACTTTGCGAGCGGCCTCCGCGTGCCAAAAATAGGCCACGGGTACAGCCGCGCCCAAAAATAACCGCCCGAAGGTCAGCGCGCCCGAACCCCCCAGTGGAAAAATGGCCAAAAAACGGGTGGGCTATAGCCTTGGGGGGAGGGGCTTGCCGACTTCGTCCGCCGGACTCGGAATGGGACGATACTTTGTGAGGCGCCTCCGTGTGCCAAAAATAGGCCGCGGGCACAGCCGCGCCCAAAAATACCTGCCCGAAGGCCGGGGCGCCAAGTTCGTCCAGCGGAAAATGGCCACAAAAACCGGTGGGCTATAGCCTTGGGGGGTGGGGCTGGCCAACTTCGTCCGCCGGACTCGGAATGGCGCGAGACTTTGCGAGGCACCTCCGCGTGCCAAAAATAGGCCGCGGTCACAGCCGTGCCCAAAAATAACCCCCCGAAGGTCGGCGCGCCCAAACCCACCAGCGGAAAAATGGCCAAAAAACGGGTGGGCTATAGACTTGGGGGAGGGGCTGCCCAACTTCGTCTGCCGGACTCCGAATGTGGCAAGACTTTGCGAGCGGCTTCCGTGTGCCAAAAATAGGACGTGGGCACAGCCGCGCCCAAAAATAACAACCCGGAGGTTGGCGCGCCCAAACCCCCCAGCGGAAAAATGGCCAAAAAACGGGTGGGCTATAGCCTTGGGGGGAGGGGCTGGCCGACTTCGTCCGCCGGACTCAGAATGGGGCGATACTTTGCGAGCGGCCTCCGCGTGCCAAAAATAGGCCGCGGACACAGCCGCGCCCAAAAATTACCGCCCAAAGGCCGGGGCACCAAGTTCGTCCAGCGGAAAAATGGACAAAAAACGGGTGGGCTATAGCCTTGGGGGGAGGGGCTGGCCAACTTCGTCCGCCGGACTCGAAATGGGGCGAGACTTTGCGAGTGGCCTCCGCGTGCCAAAAATAGGCCGCGGTCACAGCCGTGCCCAAAAATAACCCCCCGAAGGGCAGCGCGCCCAAACCCGCCAGCGGAAAAATGGCCAAAAAACGGGTGGGCTATAGACTTGGGGGAGGGGCTGCCCAACTTCGTCCGCCGGACTCCGAATGTGGCGAGACTTTGCGATCGGCTTCCGCGTGCTAAAAATAGGCCGTGGGCACAGCTGCGCCCAAAAATAACCACCCGGAGGTTGGCGCGCCCAAACCCCCAGCGGAAAAATGGCCAAAAAACGGGTGGGCTATAGCCTTGGGGGGAGGGGCTGGCCAACTTCGTCCGCCGGACTCGGAATGGGGCGAGACTTTGCGAGCGGCCTCTGCGTGCCAAAAATAGGCCGCGGGCACAGCCGCGCCCAAAAATAAACCCCCGAAGGTCGGCGCGCCCAAACCCCCCTGCGGAAAGATGGCCAAAAAACGGGTGGGCTATAGCCTTGGGGGAGGGGCTGCCCAACTTCGTCCGCCGGACTCCGAATGCGGCGAGACTTTGCGAGCGTCTTCCGCGTGCCAAAAATAGGCCGTGGGCACTGCCGCGCCCAAAAATAACCACCCGGAGTTTGGCGCGCCCAAACCCCCCAGCGGAAAAATGGCCAAAAAATGGGTGGGCTATAGCCTTGGGGGGAGGGGCTGGCCAACTTCGTCCGCCGGACTCGGAATGGGGCGAGTCTTTTCGAGCAGCCTCCGCGTGCCAAAAATAGGCCGCGGGAACAACCGCGCCCAAAAATAAACCCCCGAAGGTCGGCGCGCCCAAACCCCCCTGCGGAAAAATGGCCAAAAAACGGGTGGGCTATAGCCTTGGGGGAGGGGCTGCCCAACTTCGTCCGCCGGACTCCGAATGTGGCGAGACTTTGCAAGCGGCTTCCGCGTGCCAAAAATAGGCCGTGGGCACAGCCGCGCCCAAAAATAACCACCCGGAGGTTGGCGCGCCCAAACCCCCAGCGGAAAAATGGCCAAAAAACGGGTGGGCTATAGCCTTGGGGGGAGGGGCTGGCCAACTTCGTCCGCCGGACTCGGAATGGGGCGAGACTTTGCGAGCGGCCTCCGCGTGCCAAAAATAGGCCACGGGAACAGCCGCGCCCAAAAATAAACCCCCGAAGGTCGGCGCGCCCAAACCCGCCTGCGGAAAAATGGCCAAAAAACGGGTGGGCTATAGCCTTGGGGGGAGGGGCTGGCCGACTTCGTCCGCCGGACTCGGAATGGGGCGATACTTTGCGAGCGGCCTCCGTGTGCCAAAAATAGGCCGTGGGCACAGCCGCGCCCAAAAATAACCGTCCGAAGGCCGGGGCGCCAAGTTCGTCCAGCGGAAAAAGGCCACAAAAACTGGTGGGCTATAGCCTTGGGGGGTGGGGCTGGCCCACTTCGTCCGCCGGACTCAGAATGGCGCGAGACTTTGCGAGGCGCCTCCACGTGCCAAAAATAGGCCGCGGGCACAGCGGCGCCCAAAAATAACCGCCCGAAGGCCGGGGCGCCAAGTTCGTCCAGCGGAAAAATGGCCAAAAAACGGGTGGGCTACAGCCTTGGGGGGAGGGGCTGGCCAACTTCGTCCGCCGGACTCGGAATGGGGCAAGACTTTGCGAGCGGCCTCCGCGTGCCAAAAAATAGGCCGAGGGCACAGCCGCGCCCAAAAATAACTACCCGAAGATCGGCGCGCCCAAACCCCCCAGCGGAAAAAAGGCCAAAAAACGGGTGGGCTATAGCCTTGGGGGGAGGGGCTGCCTACTTCGTCCCCCGGACTCGGAATGGGGCGAGACTTTGCGAGCGGCCTCCGCGTGCCAAAAAATAGGCCGAGGGCACAGCCGCGCCCAAAAATAACTGCCCGAAGATCGGCGCGCCCAAACCCCCCAGCGGAAAAAAGGCCAAAAAACGGGTGGGCTATAGCCTTGGGGGGAGGGGCTGCCTACTTCGTCCCCCGGACTCGGAATGGGGCGAGACTTTGCGAGCGGCCTCCACGTGCCAAAAATAGACCGCGGGCACAGCCGCGCCCAAAAATAACCGCCCCGAAGGCCGGGGCGCGAAGTTCGTCCAGCGGAAAAATGGGCAAAAAACGGGTGGGCTATAGCCTTGGGGGGAAGGGTTGTCCCACTTCGTCCGCCGGGCTCAGAATGGGGTGAGACTTTACGAGCAGCCTCCGTGTGCCAAAAATAGGCCGCGGGCACAGCCGCGCACAAAAATAACCGCCCGAAGGCCGGGGCGCCAAGTTCGTCCAGTGGAAAAATGGCCAAAAAACGGGTGGGCTATAGCCTTGCGGGGAGGGGCTGGCCAACTTCGTCCGCCGGACTCGGAATGGGGTGAGACTTTGCGAGCGGCCTCCGCGTGCCAAAAATAGGCCACGGGTACAGCCGCGCCCAAAAATAACCGCCCGAAGGTCAGCGCGCCCGAACCCCCCAGCGGAAAAAAGGCCAAAAAACGGGTGGGCTATAGCCTTGGGGGGAGGGGCTGCCTACTTCGTCCCCCGGACTCGGAATGGGGCGAGACTTTGCGAGCGGCCTCCGCGTGCCAAAAAATAGGCCGAGGGTACAGCCGCACCCAAAAATAACTGCCCGAAGATCGGCGCGCCGAAACCCCCCAGCGGAAAAAAGGCCAAAAAACGGGTGGGCTATAGCCTTGGGGGGAGGGGCTGCCTACTTCGTCCCCCGGACTCGGAATGGGGCGAGACTTTGCGAGCGGCCTCCACGTGCCAAAAATAGACCGTGGGCACAGCCGCGCCCAAAAATAAGCTCCCGAAGGTCTCGTCCCCAAGTTCGTCCGCCGCAAAAATGCCCAAAAAACGGGTGGGCTATATCCTTGGGGGGTGGGCTGGACAAGTTTGTCCGCCGGACTCGGAATGGGGCCAGTCTTTGCGAGGGGCCTCCGTGTACCGAAAATAGGCCGCGGACATGGCCGCACCCAAAAATAAGCACCCGAAGGTCTCGTCCCCAAGTTCATCCGCCGCAAAAATGCCCAAAAAACGGGTGGGCTATATCCTTGGGGGGTGGGCTTGACAAGTTTGTCCGCCGGACTCGGAATGGGGCCAGACTTTGCGAGGGGACTCCGTGAGCCAAAAATAGGCCGCGGGAACAGCCGTGCCTAAAAATAAGTGCCCGAAGGTCCCGTCTCCAAGTTCGTCCGCCGCAAAAATGCCCAAAAAACGGGTGGGCTATAGCCTTGGGGAGTGGGGCTGGCCAAGTTCGTCCGCCGGACTCGGAATGGGGCCAAAGTTTGCGAGGGGCCTCCGTGTGCCAAAAATAGGCCGCGGAAACAGCCGCGCCAAAAAATAAGCGCCCGAAGGTCCCGTCCCTAAGTTCGTCCGCCGCAAAAAGGCCCAAAAAACGGGTGGGCTATAGCATTGGGGGGTGGGGCTGGCAAAGTTCGTCCGCCGGACTCGGAATGGGGCCAGAATTTGCGAGGGGCCTCCGTGTGCCAAAAATAGGCCGCGGGGACAGCCATGCCCAAAAATAAGTGCCCGAAGGTCCCGTCCCCAAGTTCGTCCGCCGCAAAAATGCCCAAAAAACGGGTGGGCTATATCCTTGGGGGGTGGGCTGGACAAGTTTGTCCGCCGGACTCGGAATGGGGCCAGTCTTTGCGAGGGGCCTCCGTGTACCGAAAATAGGCCGCGGACATGGCCGCACCCAAAAATAAGCACCCGAAGGTCTCGTCCCCAAGTTCATCCGCCGCAAAAATGCCCAAAAAACGGGTGGGCTATATCCTTGGGGGGTGGGCTTGACAAGTTTGTCTGCCGGACTCGGAATGGGGCCAGACTTTGCGAGGGGACTCCGTGAGCCAAAAATAGGCCGCGGGAACAGCCGTGCCTAAAAATAAGTGCCCGAAGGTCCCGTCTCCAAGTTCGTCCGCCGCAAAAATGCCCAAAAAACGGGTGGGCTATAGCCTTGGGGAGTGGGGCTGGCCAAGTTCGTCCGCCGGACTCGGAATGGGGCCAAAGTTTGCGAGGGGCCTCCGTGTGCCAAAAATAGGCCGCGGAAACAGCCGCGCCAAAAAATAAGCGCCCGAAGGTCCCGTCCCTAAGTTCGTCCGCCGCAAAAAGGCCCAAAAAACGGGTGGGCTATAGCATTGGGGGGTGGGGCTGGCAAAGTTCGTCCGCCGGACTCGGAATGGGGCCAGAATTTGCGAGGGGCCTCCGTGTGCCAAAAATAGGCCGCGGGGACAGCCATGCCCAAAAATAAGTGCCCGAAGGTCCCGTCCCCAAGTTCGTCCGCCGCAAAAATGCCCAAAAAACGGGTGGGCTATATCCTTGGGGGGTGGGCTGGACAAGTTTGTCCGCCGGACTCGGAATGGGGCCAGTCTTTGCGAGGGGCCTCCGTGTACCGAAAATAGGCCGCGGACACGGCCGCACCCAAAAATAAGCACCCGAAGGTCTCGTCCCCAAGTTCATCCGCCGCAAAAATGCCCAAAAAACGGGTGGGCTATATCCTAGGGGGGTGGGCTGGACAAGTTTGTCCGCCGGACTCGGAATTGGGCCAGACTTTGCGAGGGGACTCCGTGAGCCAAAAATAGGCCATGGGAGCAGCCGTGCCCAAAAATAAGTGCCCGAAGGTAACGTCCCCAAGTTCGTCCGCCGCAAAAATGCCCAAAAAACGGGTGGGCTATAGCCTTGGGGGGTGGGGCTGGCCAAGTTCGTCCGCCGGACTCGGAATGGTGCCAGACTTTGCGAGGGGCGTCAGTGTGCCAAAAATAGGCCGCGGGGACAGCCGCGCCCAAAAATAAGCGCCCAAAGGTCCCGTCCCCAAGTTCGTCCGCCACAAAAATGCCCAAAAACGGGTGGGCTATAGCCTTGGGGGGTGGGGTTGGCCAAGTTCGTCCGCCGGACTCGGAATGGGGCCAAACTTTGCGAGGGGCCTTCGTGTGCCAAAAATAGGCTGCGGGCATGGCCGCGCCAAATATAATCGCACGAAGGTCATGTCCCCAAGTTCGTCCGCCGCAAAAATTCCCAAAAAATGGGTGGGCTACGGCCTTGTGGGGTGGGGCTGGCCAACTTCGTCCGCCGGACTCGGAATGGGGCGAGACTCTGCAAGGCACCTCCGTGTGCCAAAAATAGGGTGCGGGCACAGCCGTGCCCTAAAATACCCACCTGAAGGTCGGGGCGCCAAGTTCGTCCAGCGGAAAAAGGCCACAAAAACGGGTGGGCTATACCCTTGGGGAGTGGGGCCGGCCGACTTCGTCCGCCGGACTCGGAATGGCGCGAGACTTTGCGAGGCGCCTCCGTGTGCCAAAAATAGGCCGCGGAAACAGCTGCGCCCAAAAATACCCGCCCGAAGGCCGGGGCGCCAAGTTCGTCCAGCGGAAAAAGACCACAAAAACGGGTGGGCTATACCCTTGGGGGGTGGGGCTGGCAAAGTCGCCTCCGTGTGCCAAAAATAGGCCGCGGGAACAGCCGCGCCCAAAAATACCCGCCCGAAGGCCGGGGAGCCAAGTTCGTCCAGCGGAAAAAGGCCACAAAAACGGGTGGGCTATAGCCTTGGGGGGTGGGGCTGGCCAACTTCATCCGCCGGAATCGGAATGGCGTGAGACTTTGCGAGGCGCCTCCGTGTGCCAAAAATAGGCTGCAGGCACATTCGCGCCCAAAAATACCTGACCGAAGGCCGGGGCGCCAAGTTCGTCCAGCGGTAAAAGGCCACAAAAACGGGTGGGATAGCCTTGGGGGGTGGGGCTGGCCAACTTCTTCCGCCGGACTCGGAATGGCGCGAGACTATGCGAGGCGCCTCCGTGTACCAAAAATAGGCCGCGGGCAGAGCCGCGCCCAAAAATACCCGGCCGAAGGCCGGGGCGCCAAGTTCGTCCAGCGGAAAAAGGCCACAAAAACGGGTGGGCTATAGCATTGGGGGGTGGGGCGGGCCAACTTTGTCCGCCGGATTCGGAATGGCGCGAGACTTTTCGAGGTGCCTCCGTGTGCCAAAAATAGGCCGCGGGCACAGCCGTGCCCAAAAATACCCGCCCGAAGGCCGGGGCGCCAAGTTCGTCCAGCGGTAAAAGGCCACAAAAACGGGTGGGCTATAGCCTTTGGGGGTGGGGCGGGCCAACTTCGTCCGCCGGACTCGGAATGGCGCGAGACTCTGCGAGGCACCTCCGTGTGCCAAAAATAGGCCGCGGGCACAGCCGGGCCCAAAAATACTCTCCCGAAGGCCGGGGCGCCAAGTTCGTCCAGCGGAAAAAGGCCACAAAAACGGGTGGGTTATAGCCTTGGGGGGTGGGGCTGGCCAACTTCGTCCGCCGGACTCGGAATGGCGCGAGACTTTGTGAGGCGTCTTCATGTGCCAAAAATAGGCCGCGGGCACAGCCGTTCCCAAAACTACCCGCCCGAAGGCCGGGGCGCCAAGTTCGTCCAGCGGAAAAAGGCCAAGAAAACGGGTGGGCTATAGCCTTTGGGGGTGGGGCTGGCCAACTTCGTTCGCCGGACTCAGAATGGCGCGAGACTTAGCGAGGCCCCTCCGGGTGCCAAAAATAGGCCGCAGACACAGCCGCGCCCAAAAATACCGCCCGAAGGCCGGGCGCCAAGTTCGTCCAGCGGAAAAAGGCCACAAAAACGGGTGGGCTATAGCCTTGGGGGGTGGGGCTGGCCAACTTCATCCGCCGGACTTGGAATGGCGCGAGACTTTGCGAGGCGCCTCCGTGTGCAAAAAATAGGCCGCGGGCACAGCCGCGTCCAAAAATACCCGCCCGAAGGCCGGGGCGCCAAGTTCATCCAGCGGAAAAAGGCCACAAAAACGGGTGGGCTATAGCCTTGGGGGGTGGGGCTGGCCCACTTCGTCCGCCGGACTCCGAATGGCGAGAGACTTTGTGAGGCGCCTCCTTGTGGCAAAAATAGGCCGCGGTCACAGCCGCGCCCAAAAATACCCGCCAGAAGGCCGGGGCGCCAAGTTCGTCCTGCGGTAAAAGGCCACAAAAACGGGTGGGCTATAGCCTGGGGGGTTGGGGCTGGCCAACTTCGTCCGCCGGACTTGGAATGGCGCGAGACTTTGCGAGGCCCCTCCGGGTGCCAAAAATAGGCCGCGGGCACAGCCGCGCCCAAAAATACCCGCCCGAAGGCCGGGGCGCCAAGTTCGTCCAGCGGACAAAAGCCACAAAAACAGGTGGGCTATAGCCTTGGGGGGTGGGGCTGGCGAACTTCGTCCGCCGGACTCGGAATGGCGCGAGCCTTTACGAGGCCCCGCCATGTGCTAAAAATAGGCCGCGGGCACAGCCGCGCCCAAAAATACCCGCCCGAAGGCCGGGGCGCCAAGTTCGTCCAGCGGAAAAAGGCCACAAAAACGGGTGGGCTATAGCCTTGGGGGGTGGGGCTGGCGAACTTCGTCCGCCGGACTCGGAATGGCGCGAGACTTTGCGAGGCGACTCCGTGTGCCAATAATAGGCCGCGGGCACAGCCGCGCCCAAAAATACCCGCCCGAAGGCCGGGGCGCCAAGTTCGTCCAGCGGAAAGAGGCCACAAAAACGGGTGGGCTATAGCCTTGGGGGGTGGGGCTGGCCAACTTCATCCGCCGGACTTGGAATGGCGCGAGACTTTGCGAGGCGCCTCCGTGTGCAAAAAATAGGCCGCGGGCACAGCCGCGTCCAAAAATACCCGCCCGAAGGCCGGGGCGCCAAGTTCATCCAGCGGAAAAAGGCCACAAAAACGGGTGGGCTATAGCCTTGGGGGGTGGGGCTGGCCCACTTCGTCCGCCGGACTCCGAATGGCGAGAGACTTTGTGAGGCGCCTCCTTGTGGCAAAAATAGGCCGCGGTCACAGCCGCGCCCAAAAATACCCGCCAGAAGGCCGGGGCGCCAAGTTCGTCCTGCGGTAAAAGGCCACAAAAACGGGTGGGCTATAGCCTGGGGGGTTGGGGCTGGCCAACTTCGTCCGCCGGACTTGGAATGGCGCGAGACTTTGCGAGGCCCCTCCGGGTGCCAAAAATAGGCCGCGGGCACAGCCGCGCCCAAAAATACCCGCCCGAAGGCCGGGGCGCCAAGTTCGTCCAGCGGACAAAAGCCACAAAAACAGGTGGGCTATAGCCTTGGGGGGTGGGGCTGGCGAACTTCGTCCGCCGGACTCGGAATGGCGCGAGCCTTTACGAGGCCCCGCCATGTGCTAAAAATAGGCCGCGGGCACAGCCGCGCCCAAAAATACCCGCCCGAAGGCCGGGGCGCCAAGTTCGTCCAGCGGAAAAAGGCCACAAAAACGGGTGGGCTATAGCCTTGGGGGGTGGGGCTGGCGAACTTCGTCCGCCGGACTCGGAATGGCGCGAGACTTTGCGAGGCGACTCCGTGTGCCAATAATAGGCCGCGGGCACAGCCGCGCCCAAAAATACCCGCCCGAAGGCCGGGGCGCCAAGTTCGTCCAGCGGAAAGAGGCCACAAAAACGGGTGGGCTATAGCCTTGGGGGGTGGGGCTGGCGAACTTCGTCCGCCGGACTCGGAATGGCGCGAGCCTTTACGAGGCCCCGCCGTGTGCTAAAAATAGGCCGCGGGCACAGCCGTGCCCAAAAATACCCGCCCGAAGGCCGGGGCGCCAAGTTCGTCCAGCGGAAAAAGGCCACAAAAACGGGTGGGCTATAGCCTTGGGGGGTGGGGCTGGCCAACTTCGTCCGCCAGACTCGGAATGGCGCGAGACTTTGCGAGGCGACTCCGTGTGCCAATAATAGGCCACGGGCACAGCCGCGCCCAAAAATACCCGCTCGAAGGCCGGGGCGCCATGTTCGTCCAGCGGAAAAAGGCCACAAAAACGGGTGGGCTATAGCCTTGGGGGGTGGGGCTGGCCAACTTCGTCCGCCGGACTCGGAATGGCGCGAGCCTTCGCGAGGCACCTCCGTGTGCCAAAAATAGGCCACAGGCACAGCCGCGCCCAAAAATACACGCACGAAGGCCGGGGCGCCAAGTTCGTGTAGCGGAAAAAGGCCACAAAAACGGGTGGGCTCTAGCTTTGGGGGGTGGGGCTGGCGGACTTCGTCCGCCGGACTCGGAATGGCGAGAGACTTTACGAGGCCCCGCCGTGTCCCAAAAATAGGCCACGGGCACAGCCGCGCCCAAAAATACCCGCCCGAAGGCCGGGGCGCCAAGTTCGTCCAGCGGAAAAAGGCCACAAAAACGGGTGGGCTATAGCCTTGGGGGGTGGGGCTGGCCGACTTCGTCCGCCGGACTCGGAATGGCGCGAGACTTTGCGAGGCACCTCCGTGTGCAAAAACTAGGCCGCGGGCACAGCCGAGCCCAAAAATACCCGCCCGAAGGCCGGGGCGCCAAGTTCGTCCATCGGAAAAAGGCCACAAAAACGGGTGGGCTATAGCCTTGGGGGGTGCGGGTCGCTAACTTCGTCCGTCGGACTCGGAATGGCGCGAGACTTTGAGAGGCTCCTCCGAGTGCCAAAAATAGGCCGCGGGCACAGCCTTGCCCAAAAATACCCGCCCGAAGGCCGGGGCGCCAAGCTCGTCCAGCGGAAAAAGGCCACAAAAACGGGTGGGCTATAGCCTTGGGGGGTGGGGCTGGCCGACTTCGTCCGCCGGACTCGGAATGGCGCGAGACTTTACGAGGCGCCTCCGTGTGCCAAAAATAGGCCGCGGGCACAGCCGCGCCCAAAAATACCCGCCCGAAGTCCGGGGCGCCAAGTTCGTCCAGCGGAAAAAGGCCACAAAAACGGGTGGGCTATAGCGTTGGGGGGTGGGGCTGGCGAACTTCGTCCGCCGGACTCGGAATGGCGCGAGACTTTGCGAGGCACCTCCGTGTCCCAAAAATAGGCCGCGGGCACAGCCGCTTCCAAAAATACCCGCCCGAAGGCCGGGGCGCCAAGTTCGTCCAGTGGAAAAGGCCACAAAAACGGGTGGGCTATAGCCTTGGGGGGTGGGGCTGGCCAACTTCGTCCGCCGGATTCGGAATGGCGCGAGACTTTGCGAGGCGCCTCCGTGTGCCAAAAATAGGCCGCGGGCACAGCCTCGCCCAAAAATACCCGCCCGAAGGCCGGGGCGCCAAGCTCGTCCAGCGGAAAAAGGCCACAAAAACGGGTGGGCTATAGCCTTGGGGGGTGGGGCTGGCCGACTTCGTCCGCCGGACTCGGAATGGTGCGAGACTTTGTGAGGCGCCTCCGTGTGCCAAAAATAGGCCGCGTGTTAACATATATGTTTCCGTAATATTGATTTTGATGATAACAAACAAGATTATGAATGATTAATCTTTTATGCTCAAATTATTTAATATTCTTTTTAAATAAATCATTATTTTCATATTATAAATGTTTTGTATTTAATGGAAAAATGATTTTATGAAATTGATTGTTTTTATTCTTTTTAAATAAATCATTATTTTCACATTATAAATGTTTCATATTTAATGGAAAAATGATTTTATGAAATTGGTTGTTTTTCAAAGTTTATGGTTTAATTGAAAGAATTTTGAAAACTTTGATATAAACAAGTATTGCTTGAAATTTTGGTAAAGGACTTAATTGAAAAGTGTCATAGCATCTTTGGTAATATTATAATTTCAGAAAGTTTTGGGATTAACAAAGCATTATTTAGAAATTCTGAAATTGGACCTATGTGCAAAGTTTCATGACGTTTTGGGCTATAGTACAGTTTTGTAAAGTTTTGGGGTCAAACTGTCATTTCAAAAAATAGTGCACTGTGCAGGTTACTGTAGCAACCACTGTAGCAAACGGCTAACCGTTTATTTAAAAACGGCTAACCGATAATTTCCAGAAAGCATGTTCTGCAAAGTATTGTTAAAATGATGATTCTGGAAACTAACGGTGAACCGTTTACTGAAAATGGTTAACCGATTATTTTCAATTTGCTAACCTTGAACCGTTTAGTAAGAACGGTTAAAACCAAATTTGTTTTGCAGGTCTCTGGAAATTAACGGCGAAAGGGTAAGCCTAAACGGCTAACCGTTTATTTGAAAATTGGCCCAACGGTAACTTTGACCAACCGAACCGTTTTCTGTCCGACAATTTGTAACGGCTAGATTTTCAGCTCTAACTATAAATAAGCTCATTCAAATTCAAAGGAGGTTGATCACAACACTATCACTGAGCATATATCCGAGAATACAATCTTCATAGAGCTTGAAACACATTCTCTTTTCATCTATTCACACATTGGGCATTGATTTGTAATCTTAAATATTGTGTGAGAGAAAAACAATTTGTAATATTTTACTTTGAGTGATTGTAAGTGTTGGGATACACTTAGGTTAAGAGATTGGGGATAATCTCTTGTTGTAAAGGTCCATTGACACCTTGGAAGTCAATTGTAAGCGTTTGAAGCCTTGGGAGGCTAGCTTAGTGAAATCCTCAAGCCCAGTGAGCTTGGAGGCGTGGACGTAGGCGGGGATTGCCGAACCACGTAAAAATCATTGTGTTTGTTTTTCTCTTCCCTTGCTCTTTTAATATTGTGCATGATTGAATTTATTGTTTTCAATTTGATTAAGGCAATAGATTAAATTGTTGAGCGAATTGTATTCCATAATATTTAAAATCCCAATTCACCCCCCCTCTTGGGTAGCATACTTGTATTTCACCGCGGGCACAGTCACGCCCAAAAATACCCGCCCCAAGGCCGGGGCGCCAAGTTCGTCCAGCGGAAAAAGGCCACAAAAACGGGTGGGCTATAGCCTTGGGGGTTGGGGCTGGCCAACTTAGTCCGCCGGACTCGGAATGGCGCGAGACTTTGCGAGGCGCCTCCGTGTGCCAAAAATAGGCCGCGGGTGCAGCCGCGCCCAAAAATACCCGCCCGAAGGCCGGGGCGCCAAGTTCGTCCAGCGGAAAAAGGCCACAAAAACGGGTGGGCTATAGCCTTGGGGGGTGGGGCTGGCCAACTTCGTCCGCCGGACTCAGAATGGCGCGAGACTTTGCGAGGCGCCTCCGTGTGCCAAAAATATGCCATGGGCGCAGCCGCCGCCAAAAATACCCGCCCGGAGGCCGGGGCGCCAAGTTCGTCCAGCGGAAAAAGGCCACAAAAACGGGTGGGCTATAGCCTTGGGGGTTGGGGCTGGCCGACTTCGTCCGCCAGACTCGGAATGGCGCGATACTTTGCGAGGCGCCTCCGTGTGCCAAAAATAGGCTGTGGGCACAGCCGCGCCCAAAAATACCTTCCCGAAGGCCGGGGCGTCAAGTTCGTCCAGCGGAAAAACGCAACAAAAACGGGTGGGCTATAGCCTTGGGGTGTGGGGCTGGCCAACTTAGTCCGCCGGACTCGGAATGGCACGAGACTTTGCGAGGCGCCTCCGTGTGCCAAAAATATTCCGCGGGTGCAGCCGCCCCGAAAAATACCCGCCCGAAGGCCGGGGCGCCAAGTTCGTCCAGCGGAAAAAGGCCACAAAAACGAGTGGGCTATAGCCTTGGGGGGTGGGGCTGGCCGACTTCGTCCGCCGGACTCGGAATAGCATGAGACTTTGCGAGGTGCCTCCGTGTGCCAAAAATAGGCCGCGGGCACAGCCTCGCCCAAAAATACCAGCCCGAAGGCCGGGGCGCCAAGTTCGTCCAGCGGAAAAACGCAACAAATACGGGAGGGCTATAGCCTTGGGGGGTGGGGCTGGCCCACTTCGTCCGCCAGACTCAGAATGGCGCGAGACTTTGCGAGGCGCCTCCGTGTGCCAAAAATAGGCTGTGGGCACAGCCGCGCCCAAAAATACCTTCCCGAAGGCCAGGGCGTCAAGTTCGTCCAGCGGAAAAAGGCCACAAAAACGGGTGGGCTATAGCCTTGGGTTGTGGTGCTGGCCAACTTAGTCCGCCGGACTTGGAATGGCGCGAGACTTTGCGAGGCACCTCCGTGTGCCAAAAATAGGCCGCGGGTGGCCGCGGGCAGAGCCACGCCCAAAAATACCTGCCCGAAGGCCGGGGCGCCAAGTTCGTCAAGCAGAAAAATGGCCAAAAAACGGGTGGGCTATAGCCTTGGGGGGAGGGGCTGGCCGACTTCGTCCGCCGGACTCGGAATGGGGCGAGACGTTGCGAGCGGCCTCCGTCTGCCAAAAGTAGGCCATGGGCACAGCCACGCCCAAAAATAACCCCCCGAAGGTCAGCGCGCCCAAACTCCCCAGCGGAAAAATGGCCAAAAAACGGGTGGGCTATAGCCTTGGGGGGAGGGGCTGGCCGACTTCGTCCGCCGGACTCGGAATGGGGCGAGACTTTGCGAGCGGACTCCGCGTGCCAAAAATACGCCACGGGGACAGCCGCGCCCAAAAATAACCCCCCGAAGGTCGGCGCGGCCAAACTCCCCAGCGGAAAAATGGACAAAAAACGGGTGGGCTATAGCCTTGGGGGGGGGGGCTGGCCCACTTCGTCCGCCGGACTCGGAATGGGGCGAGACTTTGCGAGCGGACTCCGCGTGGCAAAAATAGGCCGCGGGCACAGTCGCGAAGAAAAATAACCCCCCGAAGGTCGGCGCGCCCAAACCCCCCAGCGGAAAAATGGCCAAAAAACGGGTGGGCTATAGCCTTGGGAGGAGGGGCTGGCCCACTTCGTCCGCCGGACTCGGAATGGGGCGAGACTTTGTGAGCGGCCTCCGCGCGCCAAAAGTAGGCCATGGGCACAGCCACGCCCAAAAATAACCCCCCGAAGGTCAGCGCGCCCAAACTCCCCAGCGGAAAAATGGCCAAAAAACTGGTGGGCTATAGCCTTGGGGGGAGGGGCTGGCAAACTTCGACCGCCGGATTCGGAATGGGGCGAGACTTTGCGAGTGGCCTCCGTGTGCCAAAAATAGCCCGCGGGCACAGCCGCGCCCTAAAATAACCGCCTGAAGGCCAGGGCGCCAAGTTTGTCCAGTGGAAAAATGGCCAAAAAACGGATGGGCTATAGCCTTGGGGGTAGGGGCTGGCCAACTTCGTCCGCCCGACTCGGAATGGGGCGAGAATTTGCGAGCAGCCTCCGCATGCCAGATATAGGCCGCGGGCACAGTCGCGAAGAAAAATAACCCCCCGAAGGTCGGCGCGCCCAAACCCCCCAGCGGAAAAATGGCCAAAAAACGGGTGGGCTATAGCCTTGGGAGGAGGGGCTGGCCCACTTCGTCCGCCGGACTCGGAATGGGGCGAGACTTTGTGAGCGGCCTCCGCGTGCAAAAAATAGGCCGCGGGCACGGCCGCGCCCAAAAATCACTGCCCGAAGGCCGGGGCGCCAAGTTCGTCCAGCGGAAAAATGGCCAAAAAACGGGTGGGCTATGGCCTAGGGGGGAGGGGCTGGCCAACTTCGTCCGCCGGACTCAGAATGGGATGAGACTTTGCGAGCGGCCTCTGCGTGCCAAAAAAAACCGCCCGAAGGCCGGGACGAGACTTTGCGAGCGGCCTACGCGTGCCAAAAATAAGCCGCAGGCACAGTTGTGCAGAAAAATAACCCCCCGAAGGTCGGCACGCCCAAATCCCCCAGCGGAAAAATGGCCAAAAAACGGGTGGGCTATAGCCTTGGGAGGAGGGGCTGGCCCACTTCGTCCGCCGGACTCGGAATGGGGTGAGACTTTGCAAGCGGCCTCCGCGTGCAAAAAATGGGCCGCGCGCACAGCCGCGCCCAAAAAAAACCCCCGAAGGTCGGCGCGCCCAAACCCCCAAGCGGAAAAATTGCCAAAAAACGGGTGGGCTATAGCCTTGGGGGGAGGGGCTGGCCAACTTCGTCCGCGGGACTCGGAATGGGGCGAGACTTTGCGAGCGGCCTCCGCCTGCCAAAAATAGGCCGCGGGAACAGCCGCACCCAAAAATAACCGCCCGAAGGCCGGGGCGCCAAGTTCGTCCAGCGGAAAAATGGCCAAAAAACGGGTGGGCTATAGCCTTGGGGGGAGGGGCTGGCCCACTTCGTCCGCCGGACTCGGAATGGGGTGAGACTTTGCAAGCGGCCTCCGTGTGCAAAAAATGGGCCACGCGCACAGCCGCGCCCAAAAAAAACCCCCGAAGGTCGGCGCGCCCAAACCCCCAAGCGGAAAAATTGCCAAAAAACGGGTGGGCTATAGCCTTGGGGGGAGGGGCTGGCCACCTTCGACCGCCGGATTCGGAATGGGGCGAGACTTTGCGAGCGGCCTCCGCGTACCAAAAATAGGCTGCGGGCACAGCCGCACCCAAAAATAACACCCCGAAGGTCGGCGCGCCCAAACCCCCCAGCGGAAAAATGGCCAAAAAACGGGTGGGCTATAGCCTTGGGGGGAGGGGCTGGCCAACTTCGTCCGCCGGACTCGGAATGGGGCGAGACTTTGCGAGCGGCCTCCGCGTGCCAAAAATAGGCCGCGGGCACAGTAGCGCCCAAAAATAATCCCCCGAAGGTCGGCGCGCCCAAACCCCCCAGCGGAATAATGGCCAAAAAACGGGTGGGCTATAGCCTTGGGGGGAGGGGCTGGCCAACTTCGTCCGCCGGACTCGGAATGGGGCGAGACTTTGCGAGCAGCCTCGACGTGCCAAAAATAAGCCGCGGGAACGGCCGCGCCCAAAAATAACTGCCCGAAGGCCGGGGCGCCAAGTTCGTCCAGCGGAAAAATGGCCAAAAAACGGGTGGGCTATAGCCTTGGGGGGAGGGGCTGGCCAACTTCGTCCGCCGGACTAGGAATGGGGCGAGACTTTACGAGCGGCCTCCGTGACCCAGAAATAGGCCGCGGGCACAGCCACGCCCAAAAATAACCGCCCGAAGGCCGTGGCGCCAAGTTCGTCCAGCAGAAAAAGGCCACAAAAACGGGTGGGCTATAGCCTTGGGCGGTGGGGCTGGCCCACTTCGTCCGCCAGACTCGGAATGGTGCGACACTTTGCGAGGGGCCTCCGTTTGCCAAAAATAGGCCGCGGGCACAGCCACGCAAAAACTTAACCGCCCGAAGGCCGGGGCGCCAACTTCGTCCAGCGGAAAAAGGCCACAAAAACGGGTGGGCTATAGCCTTGGGGGGTGGGCCTGGCCAACTTCGTCCGCCGGACTCGGAATGGCGCGAGACTTTGCGAGGCGCCTCCGTGTGCCAAAAGTAGGCCGCGGGCACAGCCGCGCCCAAAAATAACCGCCCGAAGGCCGGGGTACCAGGTTCGTCCAGGGGAAAAAGGCCACAAAAACGGGTGGGCTATAGCCTTGGGGGGTGGGGCTGGCCCACTTCGTCCGCCAGACTCGGAATGGTGCGACACTTTGCGAGGGGCCTCCGTTTGCCAAAAATAGGCCGCGGGCACAGCCGCGCTCAAACTTAACCGACCGAAGGCCGGGGCGCCAAGTTCGTCCAGCAGAAAAAGGCCACAAAAACGGGTGGGCTATAGCCTTGGGGGGTGGGGCTGGCCCACTTCGTCCGCCAGACTCGGAATGGTGCGATACTTTGCGAGGGGCCTCCATTTGCCAAAAATAGGCCGCGGGCACAGCCGCGCTCAAACTTAACCGCCCGAAGGCCGGGGCGCCAAGTTCGTCCAGCGGAAAAAGGCCACAAAAACGGGTGGGCTATAGCCTTGGGGGGTGGGGCTGGCCGACTTCGTCCGCCGGACTCGGAATGGCGCGAGACTTTGCAAGCGTCCTCCGCGAGCCAAAAATAGGCCGCGGGCACAGCCGCGCCCAAAAATAACCGCCCGAAGGCCGGGGGGCCAAGTTCGTCCAGCGGAAAAAGGCCACATAAACGGGTGGGCTATAGCCTTGGGGGGAGGGGCTGGCCCACTTCGTCCGCCGGACTCGGAATGGGGTGAGACTTTGCAAGCGGCCTCCGCGTGCAAAAAATGGGCCGCGCGCACAGCCGCGCCCAAAAAAAACCCCCGAAGGTCGGCGCGCCCAACCCCCCCAGCGGAAAAATGGCCAAAAAACGGGTGGGCTATAGCCTTGGGGGGAGGGGCTGGCCAACTTCGACCGCCGGATTCGGAATGGGGCGAGACTTTGCGAGCGGCCACCGCGTACCAAAAATAGGCCGCGGGCACAGCCGCACCCAAAAATAACACCCCGAAGGTCGGCGCGCCCAAACCCCCCAGCGGAAAAATGGCCAAAAAACGGGTGGGCTATAGCCTTGGGGGGAGGGGCTGGCCAACTTCGTCCGCCGGACTCGGAATGGGGCGAGACTTTGCGAACGGCCTCCGCGTGCCAAAAATAGGCCGCGGGCACAGTAGCGCCCAAAAATAATCCCCCGAAGGTCGGCGCGCCCAAACCCCCCAGCGGAATAATGGCCAAAAAACGGGTGGGCTATAGCCTTGGGGGGAGGGGCTGGCCAACTTCGTCCGCCGGACTCGGAATGGGGCGAGACTTTGCGAGCAGCCTCGACGTGCCAAAAATAAGCCGCGGGAACGGCCGCGCCCAAAAATAACTGCCCGAAGGCCGGGGCGCCAAGTTCGTCCAGCGGAAAAATGGCCAAAAAACGGGTGGGCTATAGCCTTGGGGGGAGGGGCTGGCCAAGTTTGTCCGCCGGACTCGGAATGGCGCGAGACTTTGCGAGGCGCCTCCGTGTACCAAAAGTAGGCCGCGGGCACAGCCGCGCCCAAAAATAACCGCCCGAAGGCCGGGGCGCCAAGTTCGTCCAGGGGAAAAAGGCCATAAAAACGGTTGGGCTATAGCCTTGGGGGGAGGGGCTGGCCAACTTCGTCCGCCGGACTCGGAATGGGGCGAGACTTTGCGAGCAGCCTCGACGTGCCAAAAATAAGCCGCGGGAACGGCCGCGCCCAAAAATAACTGCCCGAAGGCCGGGGAGCCAAGTTCGTCCAGCGGAAAAATGGCCAAAAAACGGGTGGGCTATAGCCTTGGGGGGAGGGGCTGGCCAACTTCGTCCGCCGGACTAGGAATGGGGCGAGACTTTACGAGCGGCCTCCGTGACCCAGAAATAGGCCGCGGGCACAGCCACGCCCAAAAATAACCACCCGAAGGCCGCGGCGCCAAGTTCGTCCAGCAGAAAAAGGCCACAAAAACGGGTGGGCTATAGCCTTGGGCGGTGGGGCTGGCCCACTTCGTCTGCCAGACTCGGAATGGTGCGACACTTTGCGAGGGGCCTCCGTTTGCCAAAAATAGGCCGCGGGCACAGCCACGCAAAAACTTAACCGCCCGAAGGCCGGGGCGCCAACTTCGTCCAGCGGAAAAAGGCCACAAAAACGGGTGGGCTATAGCCTTGGGGGGTGGGGCTGGCCAACTTCGTCCGCCGGACTCGGAATGGCGCGAGACTTTGCGAGGCGCCTCCGTGTGCGAAAAGTAGGCCGCGGGCACAGCCGCGCCCAAAAATAACCGCCCGAAGGCCGGGGCGCCAAGTTCGTCCAGGGGAAAAAGGCCACAAAAACGGGTGGGCTATAGCCTTGGGGGGTGGGGCTGGCCCACTTCGTCCGCTAGACTCGGAATGGTGCGACACATTGCGAGGGGCCTCCGTTTGCCAAAAATAGGCCGCGGGCACAGCCGCGCTCAAACTTAACCGACCGAAGGCCGGGGCGCCAAGTTCGTCCAGCAGAAAAAGGCCACAAAAACGGGTGGGCTATAGCCTTGGGGGGTGGGGCTGGCCCACTTCGTCCGCCAGACGCGGAATGGTGCGACACTTTGCGAGGGGCCTCCATTTGCCAAAAATAGGCCGCGGGCACAGCCGCGCCCAAAAATACCCGCCCGAAGGCCGGGGGGCCAAGTTCGTCCAGCGGAAAAAGGCCACATAAACGGGTGGGCTATAGCCTTGGGGGGTGGGGCTGGCCCACTTCGTCCGCCGGACTCGGAATGGGGCGAGACTTTGCGAGCGGCCTTCTCGTGCCAAAAATAGGCCGCGGGCACATTCATGCCCAAAAATAACCCCCCGAAGGTCGACGCGCCCAAACCCCCCAACGGAAAAATGGCCAAAAAACAGGTGGGCTATAGCCTTGGGGGGAGGGGCCGGCCACCTTCGTCCGCCGGACTCGGAATGGGGCGAGACTTTGCGAGCGGCCTCCGTGAGCCAGAAAGAGGCCGCGGGCACAGCCGCACCCAAAAATAACCGCCCGAAGGCCGGGGCGCCAAGTTCGTCCCGCGGAAAAATGGCCAAAAAACGGGTGGGCTATAGCCTTGGGGGGTGGGGCTGGCCCACTTCGTCCGCCGGACTCGGAATGGGACGAGACTTTGCGAGCGGCCTCCGCGTGCCAAAAATAGGCCGCGGGCACAGCCGCGCCCAAAAATAACCCCCCGAAGGTCGGCGCGCCCAAACCCCCCAGCGAAAAAATGTACAAAAAACGGGTGGGCTATAGCCTTGGGGGGTTGGGCTGCCCAACTTCGTCCGCCGGACTCGGAATGGCACGAGACTTTGCGAGGTACCTCCGTGTGCTAAAAATAGGCCGCGGGCACAGCCGCGCCCAAAAATACCCGCCCGAAGGCCGGGGCGCCAAGTTCGTCCAGTGGAAAATGGCCACAAAAACGGGTGGGCTATAGCCTTGGGGGTGGGGCTGGCCAACTTCGTCCGCCGGACTCGGAATGGCGCAAGACTTTGCGAGGCTCCTCCGTGTGCCAAAAATAGGCCGCGGTCACAGCCGCGCCCAAAAATACCCGCCCGAATGCAGGGGCGTCAAGTTCGTCCAGCGGAAAATGGCCACAAAAACGGGTGGGCTATAGCCTTGGGGGGTGGGGCTGGCCAACTTTGTCCGCCGGACTCGGAATGGCGCGAGACTTTGCGAGGCGGCTCCGTGTGCCAAAAATAGGCCGCGGGCACAGCCGCGCCCTAAAATACCCGCCCGAAGGCCGGGGCGCCAAGTTCGTCCAGCGGGAAAAGGCCACAAAAACGGTTGGGCTATAGCCTTGGGGGGTGGGGCTGGCCCACTTCGTTCGCCGGACTTGGAATGGCGCGAGACTTTTCGAGGCGCCTCCGTGGGCCAAAAATAGGCCGCGGGCACCGCCGCGCCCAAAAATACCCGCCCGAAGGCCGGGGCGCCAAGTTCGACCAGCGGAAAATGCCCACAAAAACGGGTGGGCTATAGCCTTGGGGGGTGGGGCTGGCCCACTTCGTCCGCTGGACTCGGAATGGCGCGAGACTTTGTGAGGCGCCTCCGTGTGCCAAAAATAGGCTGCGGACACAGCCCCGCCCGAAGGCCGGGGCGCCAAGTACGTCCAGCGGAAAAAGACCACAAAAACGGGTGGGCTATAGCCTTGGGGGTTGGGGCTGGCCAACTTCGTCCGCAGGACTCAGAATGGCGCGAGACTTTGTGAGACGCTTCCCTCTGCGAAAAATAGGCCGCGGACACAGCCGGGGCGCCAAGTTCGTCCAGCGGAAAAAGGCCACAAAAACGGGTGGGCTATAGCCTTGGGGGGTGGGGCTGGCCAACTTCGTCCGCCGGACTCGGAAAGGCGCGAGACTTTACGAGGCACCTCCGTGTGCCAAAAATAGACCGCGGACACAGCCCCGCCCGAAGGCCGGGGCGCCAAGTACGTCCAGCGGAAAAAGGCCACAAAAACGGGTGGGCTATAGCCTTGGGGGGTGGGGCAGGCCGACTTCGTCCGGCGGACTCGGAATGGCGCGAGACTTTGCGAGGCGCCTCCGTGTACCAAAAATAGGCCGCAGACACAGCCGCGCCCAAAAATACCCGCCCGATGGCCGGGGCGCCAAGTTTGTCCAGCGGAAAATGGCCACAAAAATGGGTGGGCTATAGCCTTGGGGGGTGGGGCTGGCCAACTTTGTCCGCCGGACTCGGAATGGCGCGAGACTTTGCGAGGCATCTCCGTGTGCCAAAAACAGGCCGCGGGCACAGCCGCGCAGAAAAATACCCGCCCGAATGCCGGGGCGCCAAGTTCATCCAGCGGAAAAAGGCCACAAAAACGGGTGGGCTATAGCCTTGTGGGGTGGGGCTGGCCATCTTCGTCCGCCGGGCTCGGAATGGCGCGAGACATTGCGAGGCGCCTCCGTGTGCCAAAAATAGGCAGCGGGCACAGCCGCGCCAAAAATACCCGCCCGAAGGCCGGGGCGCCAAGTTCGTCCAGCGGAAAATGCCCACAAAAACGGGTGGGCTATAGCCTTGGGGGGTGGGGCTGGCCCACTTCGTCCGCTGGACTCGGAATGGCGCGAGACTTTGCGAGGCGCCTCCGTGTGCCAAAAATAGGCTGCGGACACAGCCCCGCCCGAAGGCCGGGGCGCCAAGTACGTCCAGCGGAAAAAGACCACAAAAACGGGTGGGCTATAGCCTTGGGGGTTGGGGCTGGCCAACTTCGTCCGCAGGACTCAGAATGGCGCGAGACTTTGTGAGGCGCTTCCCTCTGCGAAAAATAGGCCGCGGACACAGCCGGGGCGCCAAGTTCGTCCAGCGGAAAAAGGCCACAAAAACGGGTGGGCTATAGCCTTGGGGGGTGGGGCTGGCCAACTTCGTCCGCCGGACTCGGAAAGGCGCGAGACTTTGCGAGGCACCTCCGTGTGCCAAAAATAGACCGCGGACACAGCCCCGCCCGAAGGCCGGGGCGCCAAGTACGTCCAGCGGAAAAAGGCCACAAAAACGGGTGGGCTATAGCCTTGGGGGGTGGGGCAGGCCGACTTCGTCCGGCGGACTCGGAATGGCGCGAGACTTTGCGAGGCACCTCCGTGTGCCAAAAATAGGCCGCGGGCACAGCCGCGCCCAAAAATACCCACACGAAGGCCGGGGTGCCAAGTTCGTCCAGCGGGAAAAGGCCACAAAAACGGTTGGGCTATAGCCTTGGGGGGTGGGGCTGGCCCACTTCGTTCGGCGGACTCGGAATGGCGCGAGACTTTGCGAGGCGCCTCCGTGTGCCAAAAATAGGCCGCGGGCACAGCCGCGCCCAAAAATACCCGCCCGAAAGCCTGAGCGCCAAGTTCGTCCAGCGGAAAATGGACACAAAAACGGGTGGGCTATAGCCTTGGGGGGTGGGGCTGTCCCACTTCGTCCGCTGAACTCGGAATGGCGCGAGACTTTGCGAGGCACCTCCGTGTGCCAAAAATAGGCCGCGGGCACAGCCGCGCCCAAAAATACCCACACGAAGGCCGGGGTGCCAAGTTCGTCCAGCGGGAAAAGGCCACAAAAACGGTTGGGCTATAGCCTTGGGGGGTGGGGCTGGCCCACTTCGTTCGGCGGACTCGGAATGGCGCGAGACTTTGCGAGGCGCCTCCGTGTGCCAAAAATAGGCCGCGGGCACAGCCGCGCCCAAAAATACCCGCCCGAAAGCCTGAGCGCCAAGTTCGTCCAGCGGAAAATGGCCACAAAAACGGGTGGGCTATAGCCTTGGGGGGTGGGGCTGGCCAACTTTGTCCGCCGGACTCGGAATGGCGTGAGACTTTGCGAGCCGCCTCCGTGTGCCAAAAACAGGCCGCGGGCACAGCCGTGCAGAAAAATACCCGCCCGAATGCCGGGGCGCCAAGTTCGCCCAGCGGAAAAAGGCCACAAAAACGGGTGGGCTATAGCCTTGGGGGGTGGGGCTGGCCATCTTCGTCCGCCGGACTCGGAATGGTGCGAGCCATTGCAAGGTGCCTCCGTGTGCCAAAAATAGGCCGCGGGCACAGCCGCGCCCAAAAATATCCGCCCGAAGGCCGGGGCGCCAAGTTCGTCCAGCGGAAAATGGCCACAAAAACGGGTGGGCTATAGCCTTGGGTAGTTGGGCTGCCCAACTTCGTCCGCCGGACTCGGAATGGCGCGAGACTTTGCGAGGCGCCTCCGTGTGCTAAAAATAGGCTGCGGTCACAGCCGCGCCCAAAAATACCCGCCCGAAGGCCGGGGCTCCAAGTTCCTCCATCGGAAAATGGCCACAAAAACGGGTGGGCTATAGCCTTGGGTAGTTGGGCTGCCCAACTTCGTCCGCCGGACTCGGAATGGCGCGAGACTTTGCGAGGCGCCTCCGTGTGCTAAAAATAGGCTGCGGGCACAGCCGCGCCCAAAAATACCCGCCCGAAGGCCGGGGCTCCAAGTTCCTCCATCGGAAAATGGCCACAAAAACGGGTGGGCTATAGCCTTGGGGGGTGGGGCTGGCCAACTTCGTCCGCCGGACTCGGAATGGAGCAAGACTTTGCGAGGCTCCTCCGTATGCCACAAATAGGCCGCGGGCACAGCCGCGCCCATAAATACCCGCCCGAATGCAGGGGCGCCTAGTTCGTCCAGCGGAAAATGGCCACAAAAACGGGTGGGCTATAGCCTTTGGGGGTGGGGCTGGTCAACTTTGTCCGCCGGACTCGGAATGGCGCGAGACTTTGCGAGGCGGCTCCGTGTGCCAAAAATAGGCCGCGGGCACAGCCGCGCCCTAAAATACCCGCCCGAAGGCCGGGGCGCCAAGTTCGTCCAGCGGGAAAAGGCCACAAAAACGGTTGGGCTATAGCCTTGGGGGGTGGGGCTGGCCCACTTCGTCCGCCGGACTCGGAATGGCGCGAGACTTTGCGAGGCGCCTCCGTGTGCCAAAAATAGGCCACGGGTACAGCCGCGCCCAAAAATACCCGCCCGAAGGCCGGGGCGCCAAGTTCGTCCAGCGGAAAAAGGCCACAAAAACGGGTGGGCTATAGCCTTGGGGGGTGGGGCTGGCCAACTTCGTCCGCCGGACTCGGAATGGCGTGAGACTATTGCGAGGCGCCTCGTGCCCCAAAAATAGGCCGCGGGCACAGCCGTGCCAAAAAATACCGGCACTAAGGCCGGGGCGCCAAGTTCGACCAGCGGAAAATGGCCACAAAAACGGGTGGGCTATAGCCTTGGTGGGTGGGGCTGGCCCACTTCATCCGCCGGACTCGGAATGGCGCGAGACTTTGTGAGGCGCCTCCGTGTTCCAAAAATAGGCCGTGGGCACATCCGCGCCCAAAAATACCCGCCCGAAGGCCGGGGCGCCAAGTTCGTCCAGCGGAAAATGGCCACAAAAACGGGTGGGCTATAGCCTTGGGGGGTGGGGCTGGCCAACTTCGTCCGCCGGACTCGGAATGGCACGAGACTTTGCGAGACGTCTCCGTGTGACAAAAATAGGCCACTGGCACAGCCGCGCCCAAAAATACCCGCCCGAAGGCCGGGGCGCCAAGTTCGTCCAGCGGACAATGGCCAAAAAAACGGGTGGGCTATAGCCTTGGCGGGTGGGGCTGGCCAACTTCGTCCGCCGGACTCGGAATGGCACGAGACTTTGCGAGACGTCTCCGTGTGACAAAAATAGGCCGCGGGCACAGCCGCGCCCAAAAATACCCGCCCGAAGGCCGGGACGCCAAGTTCGTCCAGCGGAAAATGGCCACAAAAACGGGTGGGCTTTAGCCTTGGGGGGTGGGGCTGGCCAACTTCGTCCGCCGGACTCGGAATGGCGCGAGACTTTGCGAGGCGCCTCCGTGTGCCAAAACTATTCCGCGGACAAAACCGCGCCCAAAAATACCCGCCCGAAGGCAGCGGCGCCAAGTTCGTCCAGCGGAAAATGGCCACAAAAACGGGTGGGCTATAGCCTTGGGGGGTGGGGCTGGCCAACTTCGTCCGCCGGACTCGGAATGGCGCGAGACTTTGCGAGGCGCCTCCGTGTGCCAAAAATAGGCCACGGGCACAGCCGCAGCCAAAAATAACAGCCCGAAGGCCGTGGCGCCAAGTTCGTCCAGCGGAAAAAGGCTACAAAAATGGGTGGGCTAGAGCGTTGGGGGGTGGGGCTGGCCCACTTCGTCCGCCGGGCTCGGAATAGCGCGAGACTTTGCGAGGAGCCTCCGTGTGCCTAAAATAGGCCGCGGGCACAGCCGCGCCCGAAAATAACCGCCCGAAGGCCGGGGCGCCAACTTCGTCCAGCGGAAAAAGGCCACAAAAACGGGTGGGCTATAGCCTTGGGGGGTGGGGCTAACCGACTTCGTCCGCCGGACTCGGAATGGCGGGAGACTTTACGAGGGGCCTCCGTCTGCCAAAAATAGGCTGCGGGCACAGCCGCGCCCAAAAATAACCGCCCGAAGGCCGGGGCGCCAAGTTCGTCCGGCGGAAAAAGGCGACAAAAACGGGTGGGCTATAGGCTTGGGGGGTGGGGCTGGCCAACTTCGTCCGCCGGACACGGAATGGTGCGAGACTTTGCGAGGGGCCTCCGTGTTCCAAAAATAGGCCGCGGGCACAGCCGCGTCCAAAAATAACCGCCCGAAGGCCTGGGCGCCAAGTTCGTCCAGCGGAAAAAGGCCACAAAAATGGGTGGGCTATAGCCTTGGGGGGTGGGGCTGGCCAACTTGGTCCGCAGGACTCAGAATGGCGCGAGACTTTGTGAGGGGCCTCCGTTTGCTAAAAATAGGCCGCGGGCACAGCCGCGCCCAAAAATAACTGCCCGAAGGCCGGGGCGCCAAGTTCGTCCAGCGGAAAAAGGCCACAAAAACGGGTGGGCTATAGCCTTGGGGGGTGTTGCTGGCCAACTTCGTCCGCCGGACTCGGAATGGCGTGAGACTTTGCGAGCGGCCTCCGTGTGCCAAAAATTGGCTGCGGGAACAGCCGCGCCCAAAAATAACCCCCCGAAGGTCGGCGCGCCCAAACCCCCCCGCGGAAAAATGGCCAAAAAACGGGTGGGCTATAGCCTTGGGGGGAGCGGCTGGCCAACTTCGTCAGTCGGACTCGGAATTGCGCGAGACTTTGTGAGGGGCCTCCGTGTGCGAAAAATAGGCCGCGGGCACAGCCACGCCCCAAAATAACCACCCGACGGCCGGGGCGCCAAGTTCGTCTAGCGGAAAAAGGCCACAAAAACGGGTGGGCTATAGCCTTGGGGGGTGGGGCTGGCCAACTTTGTCCGCCGGACTCGGAATGGTGCGAGAATTTGCGAGGGGCCTCCGTGTGCCAAAAATAAGCCGCGGGCAGAGCCGACCCAAAAATAACCGCCCGAAGGCCGGGGCGCCAAGTTCGTCCAGCGGAAAAATGGCCAAAAAACGGGTGGGCTATAGCCTTGGGGGGAGGGGCTGGCCAACTTTGTCCGCCGGACTCGGAATGGCGCGAGTCTTTGCGAGGGGCCTCCGAGTGCCAAAAATAGGCCACGGGCACAGCCGCGCCCAAAAATAACCCCCCAAAGGTCGGCGCGCCCAAACCCCCCAGCGGAAAAATGGCCAAAAAACGGGTGGCCTATAGCCTTGGTGGGGGGGGGGGGGGGTGGGCGAAGTTCGTCCGCCGAACTCGGAATAGGGTGAGACTTTGTGAGCGCCCTCCATGTTCCAAAAATCGGCCGCAGGCAGTCGCCGTCCTAAAAGCCCCCAGCGAAAAAATAGCCAAAAAACAGGTGGGCTATAGCCTTGGTTGGGGGGGTGGGCGAAGTTCGTCCGCCGAACTCGGAATGGGGCGAGACTTTGCGAGAACCCTCTGTGTTCCAAAAATAGGCACTGGGCGGTCGGCGTCCCAAAAGCCCCCAACGAAAAAATGGCCAAAAAACGGGTGGGCTATAGCCTTGGTGGGGGGGGGGGGGGGGCGAACTTCGTCCGCCGGACTCGGAATGGGACGAGACTTTCCAAGTGCCCTCCGTGTGCTAAAATATCATCCCGGGCGCAGCCGCGACCAAAAATAAGCACCTGAAGCTCGGCGTCCCATAACCCCCCAGCGGAAAAATGGCCAAAAAACGGGTGGCGTATAGCCTTGGTGGGGGGGGAGGGTGGGCGAACTTCGTCCGCCGGACTCGGAATGGGGCGAGACTTTGCGAGTGCCCTACATGTGCCAAAAATAGGCCGCGGGTACAGCCGCGCCCAAAAATAAGCGCCCGAAGCTTGGCGTCCCAAAACCCCCCAGCAGAAAAATGGCCAAAAAACGGGTGGGCTATAGCCTTGGTGGGGGGGGTGGGCGAAGTTCGTCCGCCGGACTCCGAATGGGGCGAGACTTTGCGAGCACCCTCCGTGTGCCAAAAATAGGCCACGGTCACAGCCGCGCCCAAAAATAAGCGCCCGAAGGTCGGCGTCCCAAAACCACCCAGCGGAAAAATGGCCAAACAACGGGTGGGCTATATCCTTGGTGGGGGGGTGGGCGAAGTTTGTCCACCGGACTAGGATGAGGGTGAGACATTGCGAGCGCCTTCCGTGTGCCAAAAATAGGCCGCGGGCGGTCGGCGTCCCAAAAGCCCCCAGGGGAAAAATGGCCAAACAACGAGTGGGCTATAGCCTAGGTGGGGGGGTGGACGAACTTCGTCCGCCGGACTCGGAATGGGGCGAGACTTTGCGAGGGGCCTCGGGGTGCCAAAAATAAGCCGCGGACAAAGCCGCGCCCAAAAATAAGCCCCCGAAGTTCCTGGGGCCAAAACCCCCCAGCGGAAAAATGGCCAAAAAACAGGTGGGCTATAGCATTGGTGGGGGGCTCAGGCGAAGTTCATCCGCCGGACTCGGAAGGGGGCGAAACTTTGCGAGGGGCCTCGGGGTGCCAAAAATAAGGCGCAGACAAAGCCGCACCCAAAAATAAAGCGCGGACAAAGCCGCGCCCAAAAATAAGCGCCCGAAGGTCGTGGTGCAAAAACCCCCCAGTGGAAAAATGGCCAAAAAACGGGTGGGCTATAGCATTGATGGGGGGCGCGGGTGATGTTCGTCCGCCGGACTCGGAATACGGCGAGACTTTGCGAGGGGCCTCGGGGTGCCAAAAGTAAGCCGCGGGCAAAGCCGCGCCCAAAATAAGCGCCCGAAGGTCGTGGTGCAAAAGCCCCCCAGTGGAAAAATGGCAAAAAAACGGGTGGGATATAGCCTTGGTGGGGGGCGCGGGCGAAGTTCGTCCCCCGGATTCGGAATGCGGCGAGACTTTGCGAGGGGCCTCGGGGTGCCAAAAATAAGCCGCGGGCAAAGCCGCGCCAAAAAACAAGAGCCCAAAGGTCGTGGTGCCAAAACCCCCCAGCGGAAAAATGGCCAAAAATCGGATGGGCTATAGCCTTGCTGGGGGGCGCGGATCTAGTTTGTCCGCCGGACTCGGAATGGGGCCAGACTTTACGAGGGGCCTCGGGGTGCCAATAATAAGCCGCGTGCAAATCCGCACCCAAAAATAAGCGCCCGAAGGTCGAGGTGCCAAAACCCCCCAGCGGAGAAATGGCCAAAAAACAGGTGGGCTATAGCCTTGGTGGGGGGCGCGGGCGAAGTTCGTCCGCCAGACTCGGAATGGGGCGAGACTTTGCGAGGGGCCTCGGGGTGCCAAAAATAAGCCGCGGGCAAAGCCGCGCCCAAAAATAAGCGCCCGAAGGTCGTGTTGCCAAAACCCCCCAGCGGAAAAAAGTTCAAAAAACGGGTGGGCTGTAGCCTCGGTGGAGGGCGTGGGCGAAGTTCGTCCGCCGGACTCAGAATGGGGCTAGACTTCGGAGGGGCCTCGGGGTGCCAAAAATAAGCAGCGGGCAAAGACGCGCCCAAAAATAAGCGCCCGAAGGTCATGGTGAGATAACCCCCCAGCGGAAAAATGGCAAAAAACGGGTGGGCTATAGCCTTGGTGGGGGGCGCGGGCGAAGTTCGTCCGCTGGACTCGGAAAGGGGCGAGACTTTGCGAGGGGCCTCGGGGTGCCAAAAATAAGCCGCGGACAAAGCCGCGCCCAAAAATAAGCGCCCGAAGGTCGTGGTGCCAAAACCCCCCAGCGGAAAAATGGCCAAAAAACGGGTGGGCTATATAGCATTGGTGGGGGGCTCGGGTGAAGTTCATCCGCCGGACTTGGAAGGGGGCGAGACTTTGCGAGGGGCCTCGGGGTGCCAAAAATAAAGCGTGGACAAAGCCGCGCCCAAAAATAAGCGGGTGGGCTATAGCATTGACAAAGCCGCCCCCGGAAATAAGCGCTGCGAAGGTCGTGGTGCAAAATAAGCAGCCCCAGTGGAAAAATGGCCAAAAAGGTCGTGGTGCCTATACCATTGAAAAATGGCAAAAACGGGTGGGCTATAGCGGCGTTCGTCCGCCGGACTCGGAATGCGGCGAGACGCTGCGAGGGGCCTCGGGGTGCCAAAAATAAGCAGCGGACAAATCCGCGCCCAAAAATAAGCGCCCAAAGGTCGTGGTGCCAAAACCCCCCAGCGGAAAAATGGCAAAAAACGGGTGGGCTATAGCCTTGGTGGGGGGCGCGGGCGAAGTTCTTCCGCCGGACTCGGAATGCGGCGAGACTTTGCGAGGGATCTCGAGGAGCCAAAAATAAGCCGCGGGCAAATCCGCGCCCAAAAATAAGCGCCCAAAGGTCGTGGTGCCAAAACCCCCCAGCGGAAAAATGGCCAAAAAACGGGTGGGCTATATCCTTGGTGGGGGGCGCAAGCGAAGTTCGTCCGCCGGACTCGGAATGGCCCGAGACTTTGTGAGCGGCCTCGGGGTGCCAAAAATAAGCCGCGGGCAAAGCCGCGTCCAAAAATAAGTGCCCGAAGGTCGTGGTGCCAAAACCCCCCAGCGGAAAAATGGCCAAAAAATGGGTGGGCTATAGCCTTGGTGGGGGGCGCGGGCGAAGTTCTTCCGCCGGACTCGGAATGCGGCGAGACTTTGCGAGGGACCTCGGGGTGCCAAAAATAAGCCGCGGGCAAATCCGCGCCCAAAAATAAGTGCCCGAAGGACGTGGTGCCAAAACCCCCCAGCGGAAAAATGGCCAAAAAACGGGTGGGCTATAGCCTTGGTGGGGGGCGCGGGCGAACTTTGTCCGCCGGACTCGGAATGGGGTGAGATAATTTTTGAGGGGACTCGAGGTGCCAAAAATATTCTGCGGGCAAAGCCGCGCCCAAAAATAAATCCCGAAGGTCGTGGTGCCAAATCCCCCCAGCGGAAAAATGGCCAAAAAACGGGTGGACTAGAGCCTTGGTGGGGGGCACAAGCAAAGTTCGTCCGCCGGACTCGGAATGCGGCGAGACTTTACGAGGGGCCTCGGGGTGCCAAAAATAAGCCGTTGACAAAGCCGAGCCCAAAAATAAGCGCCCGAAGGTCGTGGTGCCAAAACCCCCCAGCGGAAAAATGGCCAAAAAGCGGGTGGGCTATAGACTTGGTGGGGGCCGCGGGCGAAGTTCGTCCGCCGGACTCGGAAGGGGGCGAGACTTTGCGAGGGGCCGCGGGGTGCGAAATATAAGCCGCGGGCAAAGCCGCGCCCAAAAACAATCGCCCGTAGGTCGTGGTGCCAAAAACCCCCAGTGGAAAAATGGCCAAAAAATGGGTGGGCTATTGCCTTGGTGGGGGGCGCAAGCGAAGTTCGTCCGCCAGACTCGGAATTGGGCGAGACTTTGCGAGGGGCCTCGGGGTGCCAAAAATAAGCCGCGGGCAAAGCCACGACCAAAAACAACCGCCCGAAGGTCGTGGTGCCAAAACCCCCCAGCGGAAAAATGGCCAAAAAACGGGTGGGCTATAGACTTGGTGGGGGGCGCAAGCGAAGTTCGTCTGCCAGACTCGGAATGGGATGAGACTTTGTGAGGGGCCTAGGGGTGCCAAAAATATGCCGCGGGCAAAGCCGCGCCCGAAGGTCGTGCTGCCAAAACCCCCCAGCGGAAAAATGGCCAAAAAACGGGTGGGCTATAGCCTTGGTGGGGGGCTCGGGCGAAGTTCGTCCACCAGACTCGGAAGGGTGCGAGACTTTGTGAGGGGCCTCGGGGTGCCAAAAATAAGCCGCGGACAAAGCCGCGCCCAAAATTTAGCGCCCATAGGTCGGGGTGCCAAAACCCCCCAGCGGAAAAGTTGCCAAAAAACAGGTGGGCTATAGCCTTGGTGGGGGGCGTGGGCGAAGTTCGTCCACCGGACTCGGAATGGCCCGAGACTTTGCGGGCGGCCTACGTACGCCAAAAATAGGCAACGGGCACAGCCGCACCCAAAAATTAGCGCCCGAAGGTCGGGGTGCCAAAACCCCCCAGCGAAAAATGGCCAAAAAACGGGTGGGCTATAGCCTTGGTGGGGGGCGTGGGCGAAGTTCGTCCGCCGGACTCGGAATGGCCCGAGACTTTGCGGGCGGCCTCCGTGTGCCAAAAATAGGCCAGGGGCACAACCACGTCCAAAAATTAGCACCCGAAGGTCAAGGTACCAAAACCCCCCTGCGGAAAAATGGCCAAATATGGGTGGGCTATAGCCCTGGTGGGGGGCGTGGCTAAGTTTGTCCGCCGGACTCGGAATGGCCCGAGACTTTGCGGGCGGCCTCCGTGTGCCAATAATAGGCCACGGATATAGCCGCGCCCAAAAACTATCGCCCGAAGGTTCGGGTGCCAAAACCCCCCAGCGGAAAAATGGCCAAAAAACGGGTTGGCTATAGCCTTGGTGGGGGGCGTGGGCGAAGTTCGTCCGCCGGACTCGGAATGGCCCGAGACTTTGCGGGCGGCTTCCGTGTGCCAAAAATAGGCCACGAGCGCAGCCGCACCTAAAAATTTGTGCCCGAAGGTTGGGGTGCCAAAACCCCCCAGCGGAAAAATGGCCAAAAAACGGGTGGGCTATAGCCTTGGTGGGGGGGCGTGTGCGAAGTTCGTCCCCCGGACTCGGAATAGCCCTAGACTTTGCGGGCAGCCTCCGTGTGCCAAAAATAGGCCACGGGCACAGCCGCGCACAAAAATTAGTGCCCGAAGGTAGGAGTGCCAAAACCCCCCAGCGGAAAAATGGCCAAAAAACGGGTTGGCCATAGCCTTGGTCAGTGCGTGGGCGAAGTTCGTCTGCCGGACTCGGAATGGCCCAAAACTTTGCGGTCCTCCTCCGTGTGCCAAAAATAGGCCACGGGCACAGCCGCGCCCAAAAATTCATGCCCGACGGTTCGGGTGCCAAAACCCCCCAGCGGAAAAATGGCCAAAAAACGGGTTGGCTATAGCCTTGGTGGGGGGCGTGGGCGAAGTTCGTCCGCCGGACTCGGAATGGCCCGAGACTTTGCGGGCAGCCTCCGTGTGCCAAAAATAGGCCACGGGCACAGCCGCGCCCAAAAATTAGGGCCCGAAGGTCGGGGTGCCAAAACCCCCCAGCGGAAAAATGGCCAAAAAACGGGTTGGCTATAGCCTTGGTGGGGGGGCGTGGGCGAAGTTCGTCCGCCGGACTCGGAATGGCCCGAGACTTTGAGGGCAGCCTCCGTGTGCCAAAAATAGGCCACGAGCACAGCCACACCCAAAAACCAGCTCCCGAAGGTCGGGGTACCAAAACCCTGGCGGAAAAATGGCCAAAAAACGGGTAAACTGTATCCTTGGTGGGGGACGTGGGCGAAGTTCGTCCGCCAGACTCGGACTGGCCCGAGACTTTGCGGGCAGACTCCGTGTGCCAAAAAAAGGAAATGGGCACAGCCGCGCCCAAAAATTAGTGCCCGAAGGTCGCGTTGCCAAAACCCCCCAGCGGAAAAAATGGCCAAAAAACGGGTTGGCTATAGCCTTGGTCAGTGCGTGGGCGAAGTTCGTCTGCCGGACTCGGAATGGCCCGAAACTTTGCGGTCGTCCTCCGTGTGCCAAAAATAGGCCACGGGCACAGCCGCGCCCAAAAATTCGTGCCCGAAGGTTCGGGTGCCAAAACCCCCCAGCGGAAAAATGGCCAAAAAACGGGTTGGCTATAGCCTTGGTGGGGGGCGTGGGCGAAGTTCGTCCGCCGGACTCGGAATGGCCCGAGACTTTGCGGGCGGCTTCCGTGTACCAAAAATAGGCCACGGGCGCAGCCGCGCCTAAAAATTTGTGCCCGAAGGTTGGGGTGCCAAAACCCCCCAGCGGAAAATTGGCCAAAAAACGGGTGGGCTATAGCCTTGGTGGGGGGGCGTGGGCGAAGTTCGTCCGCCGGACTCGGACTGGCCCGAGACTTTGCGGGCGGCCTCCGTGTGCCAAAAATAGGCCACGGGCACAGCCGCGCACAAAAATTAGTGCCCGAAGGTAGGAGTGCCAAAACCCCCCAGCGGAAAAATGGCCAAAAAACGGGTTGGCCATAGCCTTGGTCAGTGCGTGGGCGAAGT
Organism: Citrus sp. QX-2021; assembly: GCA_030444885.1. NCBI lineage: Eukaryota > Viridiplantae > Streptophyta > Magnoliopsida > Sapindales > Rutaceae > Citrus > Citrus sp. QX-2021. The sequence continues at coordinate 895,473 of CM059829.1, forward strand.
TCGTCTGCCGGACTCGGAATGGCCCGAAACTTTGCGGTCCTCCTCCGTGTGCCAAAAATAGGCCACGGGCACAGCCGCGCCCAAAAATTCGTGCCCGACGGTTCGGGTGCCAAAACCCCCCAGCGGAAAAATGGCCAAAAAACGGGTTGGCTATAGCCTTGGTGGGGGGCGTGGGCGAAGTTCGTCCGCCGGACTCGGAATGGCCCGAGACTTTGCGGGCGGCTTCCGTGTGCCAAAAATAGGCCACGAGCGCAGCCGCGCCTAAAAATTTGTGCCCGAAGGTTGGGGTGCCAAAACCCCCCAGCGGAAAAATGGCCAAAAAACGGGTGGGCTATAGCCTTGGTGGGGGGGCGTGGGCGAAGTTCGTCCACCGGACTCGGAATAGCCCTAGACTTTGCGGGCGGCCTCCGTGTGCCAAAAATAGGCCACGGGCACAGCCGCGCACAAAAATTAGTGCCCGAAGGTAGGAGTGCCAAAACCCCCCAGCGGAAAAATGACCAAAAAACGCGTGGGCTATAGCCTTGGTGGGGGGCGCGGGCGAAGTTCGTCCGCCGGACTCGGAATGGCCCGAGACTTTGCGGGCGGCCTCCGTGAGCCAAAAATAGGCCACGGGCACAGCAGCGACCAAAAATTAGCACCCGAAGGTGGGGGTGCCAAAACCCCCTAGCGGAAAAATGGCCAAAAACCGGGTGGGCTATAGCCTTGGTGGGGGGGGGGGGTGGACGAAGTTCGTCCGCCGGACTCGGAATGGCCCGAGAGTTTGCGGGCAGCTTCCGTGTGCCAAAAATATGCCACGGGCACAGCCGAGCCCAAAAATTAGCACCCGAAGGTTGGGGTGCCAAAACCACCCAGCAGAAAAATGGCCAAAAAACGGGGGGGCTATAGCCTTGGTGGGGGGGCGTGGGCAAAGTTCGTCCGCCGGACTCGGAATGGCCCGAGACTTTGCGGGCGGCCTCCGTGTGCCAAAAATAGGCCACGGGCACAACCGCGCCCAAAAATTAGCGCCCGAAGGTCGGGGTGCCAAAACCCCCCAGCGGAAAAATGGCCAAAAAACGGGTGGGCTATAGCCTTGGTGGAGCGCGGGCGATGTTCGTCCGCCGGACTCGGAATGGCGCGAGCCTTTGCGAGGGGCCTCCGTGTGCCAAAAATAGGCCGCGGGCACAGCCGCGTCCAAAAATAACCGCCCGAAGGCCGTGGCGCCAAGTTCGTCCAGAGGAAAGAGGCCACAAAAACGGGTGGGCTATAGCCTTGGGGGGTGGGGCTAGCCAACTTTGTCCGCCGGACACGGAATGGCGCGAGACTTTACGAGGGGCCTCCGTGGGCCAAAAACAGGCCGCGGCCACAGCCGCATCCAAAAATGACCGCCCGAAGGCCGGGGCGCCAAGTTCGTCCAGCGGAAAAAGGCCACAAAACGGGTGGGCTATAGCCTTGGGGGGTGGGGCTGGCCAACTTTGTCCGCCGGACAAGGAATGGCGCGAGACTTTGCGAGAGGCCTCCTTGTGCCAAAAATAAGCCGCAGGCACAGCCGCGTCCAAAAAAGACCGCCCGAAGGCCGGGGCGCCAAGTTCGTCCAGCGGAAAAAGGCCTCAAAATCGGGTGGGCTATAGCCTTGGGGGGTGGGGCTGGCCAATTTTCTCCGGCGGACTCGGAATGGCGCGAGACTTTACGAGGGGCCTCTGTGTGCCAAAAATAGGCTGCGGGCACAGCCGCGCCCAAAAATAACCGCCCGAAGGCCGTGGCGCCAAGTTCGTCCAGAGGAAAGAGGCCACAAAAACGGGTGGGCTATAGCCTTGGGGGGTGGGGCTGGCCAACTTCGTCCGCCGGACTCGGAATGGCGCGAGACTTTGCGAGCGGCCTCCGAGTGTCAAAAATTGGCCCCGGGCACAGCCGCGCCTAAAAATAACCGCCCGAAGGCCGGGGCGTAAAGTTCGTCCAGCGGAAAAAGGCCACAAAAACGGGTGGGCTATAGCCTTGGGGGGTGGGGCTGGCCAACTTCGTCCGCCGGACTCGGAATGGCGCGAGACTTTGCGAGCGCCCTCCGTGTGCCAAAAATAGGCCCCGGGCACAGCCGTGCCCAAAAATAACCGCCCGAAGGCCTGGGCGCCAAGTTCGTCCTGCGGAAAAATGCCACAAAAACGGGTGGGCTATAGCCTTGGGGGGTGGGGCTGGCCCACTTCGTCCGCCGGACTTGGAATGGCGCGAGACTTTGGGAGCGGCCTCCGTGTGCCAAAAATAGGCCCCGGGCACAGCCGCGCCCAAAAATAACCGCCGAAGGCCGGGGCGCCAAGTTCGTCTTGCGGAAAAAGGCCACAAAAACGGGTGGGCTATAGCCTTGGGGGGTGGGGCTGGCCAACTTCGTCCGCCGGACTCGGAATGGCGCGACACTTTGCGAGCGGCCTCCGTGTGCCAAAAATAGGCCCCGGGCACAGCCGTGCCCAAAAATAACCGCCTGAAGGCCAGGGTGCCAAGTTCGTCCAGCGGAAAAAGGCCACAAAAACGGGTGGGCTATAGGCTTGGGGGGTGGGGCTGGCCAACTTCGTCCGCCGGACTCGGAATGGCGCGAGACTTTGCGAGCGGCCTCCGTGTACAAAAAATTGGCCCCGGGCACAGCCGCGCCTAAAAATAACCGCCCGAAAGCCGGGGCGCCCAGTTCGTCCGGCGGAAAAAGGCCACAAAAACGGGTGGGCTATAGCCTTGGGGGGTGGGGCTGGCCAACTTCGTCCGCCGGGCTCGGAATGGCGCGAGACTTTGCGAGCGGCCTCTGTGTACCACAAATAGGCCCCGGGCACAGCCGCGCCCAAAAATAGCTGCCCGAAGGCCGGGGCGCCAAGTTCGTCCAGCAGAAAAAGGCCACAAAAACGGGCGGCCTATAGCCTTGGGGGGTGGGGCTGGCCAACTTCGTCCCGCGGACTCGGAATGGCGCGAGACTTTGCGAGCGGGCTCCGTGTGCCAAAAATAAGACCCGGGCACAGCCGCACCCAACAATAACCACCCGAAGGCCGGGGCGCCAAGTTCCTCCAGCGGAAAAAGGCCACAAAAACGGGCGGGCTATAGCCTTGGGGGGTGGGGCAGGCCAACTTCGTCCGCCGGAATCGGAATCGCGCGAGACTTTGCGAGCGGCATCCGTGAGCCAAAAATAGGGCCCGGGCACAGGCGCATCCAAAGATAACCGCCCGAAGGCCGGGGCGCCAAGTTCGTCCCGCGGAAAAAGGCCACAAAAACGGGTGGGCTATAGCCTTGGGGGGTGGGGCTGGCCAACTTCGTCCGCCGGACTCGGAATAGCGCGAGACTTTGCGAGCGGCCTTCGTGTGCCAAAAATAGACCCCGGGCACAGCCGCGCCCAAAAATAACCGCCCCAAGGCCGGGGCGCCAAGTTCGTACAGCGCAAAAAGGCCACAAAAACGGGTGGGCTATAGCCTTGGGGGGTGGGGCTGGCCAACTTCGTCCGCCGGACTCGGAATAGCGCGAGACTTTGCGAGCGGCCTCCGTGTACCAAAAATAGGCCCCGGGGACAGCCGCGCCCAAAAATAACTGCCCGAAGGCCGGTACGCCAAGTTCGTCCAGCGGAAAAAGGCCACAAAAACGGGGGGGCTATAGCCTTGGGGGGTGGGGCTGGCCAACTTCGTCCGCCGGACTCGGAATAGCGCGAGACTTTGCGAGCGGCCTTCGTGTGCCAAAAATAGACCCCGGGCACAGCCGCGCCCAAAAATAACCGCCCCAAGGCCGGGGCGCCAAGTTCGTACAGCGGAAAAAGGCCACAAAAACGGGTGGGCTATAGCCTTGGGGGGTGGGGCTGGCCAACTTCGTCCGCCGGACTCGGAATAGCGCGAGACTTTGCGAGCGGCCTCCGTGTATCAAAAATAGGCCCCGGGGACAGCCGCGCCCAAAAATAACTGCCCGAAGGCCGGTACGCCAAGTTCGTCCAGCGGAAAAAGGCCACAAAAACGGGGGGGCTATAGCCTTGGGGGGTGGGGCTGGCCAACTTCGTCCGCCGGACTCGGAATAGCGCGAGACTTTGCGAGCGGCCTTCGTGTGCCAAAAATAGACCCCGGGCACAGCCGCGCCCAAAAATAACCGCCCCAAGGCCGGGGCGCCAAGTTCGTACAGCGGAAAAAGGCCACAAAAACGGGTGGGCTATAGCCTTGGGGGGTGGGGCTGGCCAACTTCGTCCGCCGGACTCGGAATAACGCGAGACTTTGCGAGCGGCCTCCGTGTACCAAAAATAGGCCCCGGGGACAGCCGCGCCCAAAAATAACTGCCCGAAGGCCGGTACGCCAAGTTCGTCCAGCGGAAAAAGGCCACAAAAACGGGCGGGCTATAGCCTTGGGGGGTGGGGCTGGCCAACTTCGTCCGCCGGACTCGGAATAGTGCGAGACTTTGCGAGCGGCCTTCGTGTGCCAAAAATAGGGCCCGGGCACAGCCGCGCCCAAAGATAACCGCCCGAAGCCCGGGGCGCCAAGTTCGTCCAGCGAAAAAAGGCCACAAAAACGGGTGGGCTATAGCCTTGGGGGTTGGGGCTGGCCAACTTCGTCCGCCGGACTCAGAATGGCGCGAGACTTTGCGAACGGCGTCCGTGAGCCAAAAATAGGGCCCGGGCACAGCCGCGTCCAAAGATAACCACCCGAAGGCCGGGGCGCCAAGTTCGTCCAGCGGAAAAAGACCACAAAAACGGGTGGGCTATAGCCTTGGGGGGTGGGGATGGCCAACTTCGTCCGCCGGACTCGGAATGGCGCGAGACTTTGCGAGCGGCCTCCGTGTGCCAAAAATAGGCCCCGGGCACAGCCGCGCCAAAAAATAACCGCCCGAAGGCCGGGGCGCCAAGTTCGTCCAGCGGAAAAAGGCCACAAAAACGGGTGGGCTATAGCCTTGGGGGGTGGGGCTGGCCAACTTCGTCCGCCGGACTCGGAATGGCGCGAGACTTTGCGAGCGGCCTCTGCGTACCACAAATAGGCCCCGGGCACAGCCGCGCCCAAAAATAGCTGCCCGAAGGCCGGGGCGCCAAGTTCGTCCTGCAAAAAAAGGCCACAAAGACGGGCGGCCTATAGCCTTGGGGGGTGGGGCTGGCCAACTTCGTCCGGCGGACTCGGAATGGCGCGAGACTTTGCGAGGCGCCTCCGTGTGCCAAAAATAAGCCGCGGGCACAGCCGTACCCAAAAATACCAGCCCGAAGGCCGGGGCACCAAGTTCGTCCGGCGGAAAAAGGCCACAAAAACGGGCGGGCTATAGCCTTGGGGTGTGGGGCTGGCCAACTTCGTCCGCCGGACTCGGAATGGCGCGAGACTTTGCGAGCGGCATCCGTGAGGCAAAAATAGGGCCCGGGCACAGCCGCGCCCAAAAATAACTGCCCGAAGGCCGGTACGCCAAGTTCGTCCAGCGGAAAAAGGCCATAAAAACGGGTGGGCTATAGCCTTGGGGGGTGGGGCTGGCCAACTTCGTCCGCCGGACTCGGAATAGCGCGAGACTTTGCGAGCGGCCTCCGTGTACCAAAAATAGGCCCCGGGGACAGCCGCGCCCAAAAATAACTGCCCGAAGGCCGGTACGCCAAGTTCGTCCAGCGGAAAAAGGCCACAAAAACGGGCGGGCTATAGCCTTGGGGGGTGGGGCTGGCCAACTTCGTCCGCCGGACTCGGAATAGTGCGAGACTTTGCGAGCGGCCTTCGTGTGCCAAAAATAGGGCCCGGGCACAGCCGCGCCCAAAGATAACCACCCGAAGCCCGGGGCGCCAAGTTCGTCCAGCGAAAAAAGGCCACAAAAATGGGTGGGCTATAGCCTTGGGGGGTGGGGCTGGCCCACTTCGTCCGCCGGACTCGGAATAGCGCGAGACTTTGCGAGCGGCCTCCGTGTACCAAAAATAGGCCCCGGGGACAGCCGCGCCCAAAAATAACTGCCCGAAGGCCGGTACGCCAAGTTCGTCCAGCGGAAAAAGGCCACAAAAACGGGCGGGCTATAGCCTTGGGGGGTGGGGCTGGCCAACTTCGTCCGCCGGACTCGGAATAGTGCGAGACTTTGCGAGCGGCCTTCGTGTGCCAAAAATAGGGCCCGGGCACAGCCGCGCCCAAAGATAACCGCCCGAAGCCCGGGGCGCCAAGTTCGTCCAGCGAAAAAAGGCCACAAAAACGGGTGGGCTATAGCCTTGGGGGGTGGGGCTGGCCAACTTCGTCCGCCGGACTCAGAATGGCGCGAGACTTTGCAAGCGGCGTCCGTGAGCCAAAAATAGGGCCCGGGCACAGCCGCGTCCAAAGATAACCACCCGAAGTCCGGGGCGCCAAGTTCGTCCAGCGGAAAAAGGCCACAAAAACGGGTGGGCTATAGCCTTGGGGGGTGGGGCTGGCCAACTTCGTCCGCCGGACTCGGAATGGCGCAAGACATTGCGAGCAGCCTCCGTGTGCCAAAAATAGGCACCGCGCACAGCCGCGCCTAAAAATAACCACCCGAAGGCCGGTGCGCCAAATTCGTCCAGCGGAAAAAGGCCACAAAAACGGGTGGGCTATAGCCTTGGGGGGTGGGGCTGGCCAGCTTCGTCCGCCGGACTCGGAATGGTGCAAGACTTTGCGAGCGGTCTCCGTGAGCCAAAAATAGGCCCCGGACACAGCCGCGCCCAAAAATAACCGCCCGAAGGCCGGGGCGCCAACTTCGTCCAGCGGAAAAAGGGCACAAAAACGGGTGGGCTATAGCCTTGGGGGGTGGGGCTGGCCAACTTCGTCCGCCGGACTCGGAATGGCGCTAGACTTTGCGAGCGGCCTCCGGGTGCCAAAAATAGGCACCGCGCACAGCCGCGCCTAAAAATAACCACCCGAAGGCCGGTGCGCCAAATTCGTCCAGCGGAAAAAGGCCACAAAAACGGGTGGGCTATAGCCTTGGGGGGTGGGGCTGGCCAGCTTCGTCCGCCGGACTCGGAATGGCGCAAGACATTGCGAGCAGCCTCCGTGTGCCAAAAATAGGCACCGCGCACAGCCGCGCCTAAAAATAACCACCCGAAGGCCGGTGCGCCAACTTCGTCCAGCGGAAAAAGGGCACAAAAACGGGTGGGCTATAGCCTTGGGGGGTGGGGCTGGCCAACTTCGTCCGCCGGACTCGGAATGGCGCTAGACTTTGCGAGCGGCCTCCGGGTGCCAAAAATAGGCCCCGCGCACAGCCGCGCCTGAAAATAACCGCCCGAAGGCCGGGGCGCCAAGTTCATCCAGCGGAAAAAGGCCACAAAAACGGGTGGGCTATAGCCTTGGGGGGTGGGGCTGGCCAACTTCGTCCGCCGGACTCGGAATGGCGCTAGACTTTGTGAGCGGCCTGCGGGTGCCAAAAATAGACCCCGCGCACAGCCGCGTCTGAAAATAACCGCCCGAAGGCCGGGGCGCCAAGTTCATCCAGCGGAAAAAGGCCACAAAAACGGGTGGGCTATAGCCTTGGGGGGTGGGGCTGGCCAGCTTCGTCCGCCGGACTCGGAATGGTACGAGACTTTGCGAGCGGACTCCGTGTGCCAAAAATAGGCCCCGGGCACAGCCGCTCCCAAAAATAACCGCCCGAAGGCCGGGGCGCCAACTTCGTCCAGCCGAAAAAGGCCACAAAAACGGGTGGGCTATAGCCTTGGGGGGTGGGGCTGGCCAGCTTCGTCCGCTGGACTCGGAATGGTGCAAGACTTTGCGAGCGGCCTTTGTGTGCCAAAAATAGGCCCCGGGCACAGCCGCGCCCAAAAATAACCGCCCGAAGGCTGGGGCGCCAACTTCGTCCAGCGGAAAAAGGCCACAAAAACGGGTGGGCTATAGCCTTGGGGGGTGGGGCTGGCCAGCTTCGTCCGCCGGACTCGGAATGGCGCGAGACTTTGCGAGCGGCCTCCGTGTGCCAAAAATAGGCCCCGGGCACAGCCGCGCCCAAAAATAACCACCCGAAGGTCGGTGCGCCTAGTTCGTCCAGCGGAAAAAGGCCACAAAAACGGGTGGGCTATAGCCTTGGGGGGTGGGGCTGGCCAACTTCGTCCGCCGGACTCGGAATGGCGCTAGACTTTGCGAGCGGCCTCCGGGTGCCAAAAATAGGCCCCGCGCACAGCCGCGCCTAAAAATAACCGCCCGAAGGCCGTGGCGCCAAGTTCATCCAGCGGAAAAAGGCCACAAATACGGGTGGGCTATAGCCTTGGGGGGTGGGGCTGGCCAGCTTCGTCCGCCCGACTCGGAATGGCGCGAGACATTACGAGCGGCCTCCGTGTGCCAAAAATAGGCCCCGGGCACAGCCGCTCCCAAAAATAACCGCCCGAAGGCCGGGGCGCCAAGTTCGTCCAGCGGAAAAAGGCCATAAAAACGGGTGGGCTATAGCCTTCGGGGGTGGGGCTGGTCAAATTCGTCCGCCGGACTCGGAATGGCGCGAGACTTTGCGAACGGCCTCCGTGTGCCAAAAATAGGCCCCGGGCACAGCCGCGCCCAAAAATAACCGCCCGAAGGTCGGGGCGCCAAGTTCGTCCAGCGGAAAAAGGCCACAAAAACGGGTGGGCTATAGCCTTGGGGGGTGGGGCTGGCCAGCTTCGTCCGCCGGACTCGGAATGGTGCAAGAATTTGCGAGCGGCCTCCGTGTGCCAAAAATAGGCCCCGGGCACAGCCGCGCCCAAAAATAACCGCCCGAAGGCCGGGGCGCCAACTTCGTCCAGCGGAAAAAGGCCACAAAAACGGGTGGGCTATAGCCTTGGGGGGTGGGGCTGGCCAGCTTCGTCCGCCGGACTCGGAATGGCGCGAGACTTTGCGAGCGGCCTCCGTGAGCCAAAAATAGGCCCCGGACACAGCCGCGCCCAAAAATAACCGCCCGAAGGCCGGGGCGCCAACTTCGTCCAGCGGAAAAAGGCCACAAAAACGGGTGGGCTATAGCCTTGGGGGGTGGGGCTGGCCAACTTCGTCCGCCGGACTCGGAATGGCGCTAGACTTTGGGAGCGGCCTCCGGGTGCCAAAAATAGGCCCCGCGCACAGCCGCGCCCAAAAATAACCACCCGAAGGTCGGTGCGCCTAGTTCGTCCAGCGGAAAAAGGCCACAAAAACGGGTGGGCTATAGCATTGGGGTGTAGGGCAGGCCAACTTCGTCCGCCGGACTCGGAATGGCACGAGACTTTGCGAGGCGCCTCCGCGTGCCAAAAATAGGCCACGGGCACAGCCGCGCCAAAAAATACCCACCCGAAGGCCGGGGCGCCAAGTTCGTCCAGTGGAAAAAGGCCACAAAAACGGGTGGGCTATAGCCTTGGGGTGTGGGGCTGGCCAACTTCGTCCGCCGGACTCGGAATGGCGCGATACTTTGCTAGGCACCTCCGTGTGCCAAAAATAGGCCGTGAGCACAGCCGCGCCCAAAATTACACGCCCGAAGGCCGGGGCGCCAAGTTCGTCCAGCGGAAAAAGTCCACAAAAACGAGTGGGCTATAGCCTTAGGGGGTGGGGCTGGCCAACTTCGTCCGCCGGACTCGGAATGGTGCGAGACTTTGCGAGGCACCTCCGTGTATCAAAATTAGGCCGCGGACACAGCCGCGTCCAAAAATACCCACCCGAAGGCCGGGGCGCCAAGTTCGTCCAGCAGAAAAAGGCCACAAAAACGGGTGGGCTAGAGCCTTGGGGGGTGGGGCTGGCCAACTTCGTCCGCCGGACTCCGAATGGCGCGAGACTATGCGAGGCACCTCCGTGTGCCAAAAATAGGCTGTGCCCACAGCCACGCGCAAAAATACCCGCCCGAAGGCCGGGGCGCCAAGATCGTCCAGTGGAAAAAGGACACAAAAACGGGTGGGCTATAGCCTTGGGGGGTGGGGCTGGCCAACTTGATCCGCCGGACTCGGAATGCCGCGAGACTTTACGAGGCGCCTCTGTATGCCAAAAATAGGCCGCGGGCACAGCCGTGCCCAAAAATACCAGCCCGAAGGCTGGGGCGCCAAGTTCGTCCAGCGGTAAAAGGCCACAAAAACGGGTGGGCTATAGCCTTGGGGGGTGGGGCTGGCCAACTTCGTCCGCCGGACTCGGAATGGCGCGAGACTATGCGAGGCACCTCTGTGTGCCAAAAATAGACTGTGCCCACAGCCACGTCCAAAAATACCCGCCCGAAGGCCGGGGCGCCAAGATCGTCCAGTGGAAAAAGGCCACAAAAACGGGTGGGCTATAGCCTTGGGGGGTGGGGCTGGCCAACTTGATCCGCCGGACTCGGAATGGCGCGAGACTTTGCAAGGCACTTCTGTGTGCCAAAAATAGGCCGCGGGCACAGCCGCGCCCAAAAATACCCGCCCGCAGGCCGGGGCGCCATTTTCGTCCAGCGGAAAAAGGCCACAAAAACGGGTGCGCTATAGCATTGGGGTGTAGGGCAGGCCAACTTCGTCCGCCGGACTCGGAATGGCACGAGACTTTGCGAGGCGCCTCCGCGTGCCAAAAATAGGCCACGGGCACAGCCGCGCCAAAAAATACCCACCCGAAGGCCGGGGCGCCAAGTTCGTCCAGTGGAAAAAGGCCACAAAAACGGGTGGGCTATAGCCTTGGGGTGTGGGGCTGGCCAACTTCGTCCGCCGGACTCGGAATGGCGCGATACTTTGCGAGGCACCTCCGTGTGCCAAAAATAGGCCGTGAGCACAGCCGCGCCCAAAATTACACGCCCGAAGGCCGGGGCGCCAAGTTCGTCCAGCGGAAAAAGTCCACAAAAACGAGTGGGCTATAGCCTTAGGGGGTGGGGCTGGCCAACTTCGTCCGCCGGACTCGGAATGGCGCGAGACTTTGCGAGGCACCTCCGTGTATCAAAATTAGGCCGCGGGCACAGCCGCGTCCAAAAATACCCACCCGAAGGCCGGGGCGCCAAGTTCGTCCAGCAGAAAAAGGCCACAAAAACGGGTGGGCTAGAGCCTTGGGGGGTGGGGCTGGCCAACTTCGTCCGCCGGACTCAGAATGGCGCGAGACTATGCGAGGCCCCTCCGTGTGCCAAAAATAGGCTGTGCCCACTGCCACGCGCAAAAATACCCGCCCGAAGGCCGGGGCGCCAATATCGTCCGGTGGAAAAAGGCCACAAAAACGGGTGGGCTATAGCCTTGGGGGGTGGGGCTGGCCAACTTGATCCGCCGGACTCGGAATGGCGCGAGACTTTACGAGGCGCCTCTGTATGCAAAAAATAGGCCGCGGGCACAGGCGCGCCCAAAAATACCCGCCCGAAGGCTGGGGCGCCAAGTTCGTCCAGCGGTAAAAGGCCACAAAAACGGGTGGGCTATATCCTTGGGGGGTGGGGCTGGCCAACTTCGTCCGCCGGAGTCAGAATGGCGCGAGACTATGCGAGGCGCCTCCGTGTGCCAAAAATAGGTTGTGCCCACAGCCACACCCAAAAATACCCGCCCGAAGGCCGGGGCGCCAAGATCGTCCAGCGGAAAAAGGCCACAAAAACGGGTGGGCTATAGCCTTAGGGGGTGGGGCTGGCCAACTTCGTCCGCCGGACTCGGAATGGCGCGAGACTATGCGAGGCACCTCCGTGTGCCAAAAATAGGCCGCCGGCACAGCCGCATCCAAAAATACCCGCCCGAAGGCCGGGGCGCCAAGTTCGTCCAGCGGAAAAAGGCCACAAAAACGGGTGGGCTATAGCCTTGCGGGGTGGGGCTGGCCAACTTCGTCCGCCGGACTCGGAATGGCGCGAGACTATGCGAGGCACCTCCGTGTGCCAAAAATAGGCCGCAGGCACAGCCGCATCCAAAAATACCCGCCCGAAGGCCGGGGCGCCATGTTCGTCCAGCGATAAAAGGCCACAAAAACGGGTGGGCTATAGCCTTGGGGGGTGGGGCTCGCCAACTTCGTCCGCCGGACTCGGAATGGCGCGAGACTATGCGAGGCACCTCCATGTGCCAAAAATAGGCTGTGCCCACAGCCACGTGCAAAAATACCCGCCCGAAGGCCGGGGCGCCAATATCGTCCAGTGGAAAAAGGCCACAAAAACGGGTGGGCTATAGCCTTGGGGGGTGGGGCTGGCCAACTTGATCCGCCGGACTCGGAATGGCGCGAGACTTTACGAGCCGCCTCTGTATGCAAAAAATAGGCCGCGGGCACAGCCGCGCCCAAAAATACCCGCCCGAAGGCTGGGGAGCCAAGTTCGTCCAGCGGTAAAAGGCCACAAAAACGGGTGGGCGATATCCTCGGGGGGTGGGGCTGGCCAACTTCGTCCGCCGGAGTCAGAATGGCGCGAGACTATGCGAGGCGCCTCCGTGTGCCAAAAATAGGCTGTGCCCACAGCCACACCCAAAAATACCCGCCCGAAGGCCGGGGCGACAAGATCGTCCAGCGGAAAAAGGCCACAAAAACGGGTGGGCTATAGCCTTGCGGGGTGGGGCTGGCCAACTTCGTCCGCCGGACTCGGAATGGCGCGAGACTTTGCGAGGCAATTCTGTGTGCCAAAAATAGGCCGATGGCACAGCCGCGCTTAAAAATACCCGCCCGAAGGCTGGGGTGCCAAGTTCGTCAGGCGGCAAAAGGCCACAAAAACGGGTGGGCTATAGCCTTGGGGGGTGGGGCTGGCCAACTTCGTCCGCCGGACTCGGAATGGCGCGAGACTTTGCGAGGCACCTCCGTATGCCAAAAATATGCCGCGGACACAGCCGCGCCCAAAAATACCCGCCCGAAGGCTGGGGTGCCAAGTTCGTCCAGCGGTAAAAGGCCACAAAAACGGGTGGGCTATAGCCTTGGGGGGTGGGGCTGGCCAACTTCGTCCGCTGGACTAGGAATGGCGCGAGACTATGCGAGGCGCCTCCGTGTGCCAAAAATAGGCCACGGGCACAACCGCACCCAAAAATACCCGCCCGCAGGCCGGGGCGCCATGTTCGTCCAGCGATAAAAGGCCACAAAAACGGGTGGGCTATAGCCTTGGGGGGTGGGGCTCGCCAACTTCGTCCGCCGGACTCGGAATGGCGCGAGACTATGCGAGGCACCTCCGTGTGCCAAAAATAGGCCGCAGGCACAGCCGCATCCAAAAATACCCGCCCGAAGGCCGGGGCGCCAAGTTCGTCCAGCGGAAAAAGGCCACAAAAACGGGTGGGCTATAGCCTTCGGGGGTGGGGCTGGCCAACTTCGTCCGCCGGACTCGGAATGGCGCGAGACTTTGCGAGGTACCTCCGTGTGCCAAAAATAGGCCGCGGGCACAGCCGCGTACAAAAATACCCAACCGAAGGCCGGGGCGCCAAGTTCGTCCAGCGGAAAAAGGCCACAAAAACGGGTGGGCTATAGCCTTGCGGGGTGGGGCTGGCCAACTTCGTCCGCCGGACTCGGAATGGCGCGAGACTTTGCGAGGCAATTCTGTGTGCCAAAAATAGGCCGCGGGCACAGCCGCGCTTAAAAATACCCGCCCAAAGGCTGGGGTGCCAAGTTCGTCAGGCGGCAAAAGGCCACAAAAACGGGTGGACTATAGCCTTGGGGTGTGGGGCTGGCCAACTTTGTCCGCCGGACTCGGAATGGCGCGAGACTATGCGAGGCACCTCCGTGTGCCAAAAATATGCCGCGGACACAGCCGCGCCCAAAAATACCCGCCCGAAGGCTGGGGTGCCAAGTTCGTCCAGCGGTAAAAGGCCACAAAAACGGGTGGGCTATAGCCTTGGGGGGTGGGGCTCGCCAACTTCGTCCGCCGGACTCGGAATGGCGCGAGACGCTGCGAGGCACCTCCGTGTGCCAAAAATAGGCCGCAGGCACAGCCGCATCCAAAAATACCCGCCCGAAGGCCGGGGCGCCAAGTTCGTCCAGCGGAAAAAGGCCACAAAAACGGGTGGGCTATAGCCTTGGGGGGAGGGGCTGGCCAATTTCGTCCGCCGGACTCGGAATGGGGCGAGACTTTGCGAGCGGCCTCCGCGTGCCAAAAATAGGCCGCGGGCACAGCCGCACCCAAAAATAACCCCCCGAAGGCCGGCGCGCCCAAACACCCCAGCGGAAAAATGTCCAAAAACCGGGTGGGTTATAGCCTTGGGTGGAGGGACTGGCCAACTTCGTCCGCCGGACTCGGAATGGGGTGACACTTTGCGAGCGGCCTCCGCGTGCCAAAAATAGGCCGCGGGCACAGCCGCACCCAAAAATAACCCCCCGAAGGTCGGCGCGCCCAAACCCCCCAGCGGAAAAATGTCCAAAAAACGGGTGGGCTATAGCCTTGGGGGGAGGGGCTGGCCAACTTCGTCCGCCGGACTCGGAATGGGGGGAGACTTTGCGAGCGGCCTCCGCGTGCCAAAAATAGGCCGCGGGCACAACCGCGCCCAAAAATAACCCCCCAAAGGTCGGCGCGCCCAAACACCCCAGCGGAAAAATGGCCAAAAAACCGGTGGGCTATAGGTTTGGGGGGAGGGGCTGGCGAACTTCGTCCGCCGGACTCGGAATGTGGCGAGACTTTGCGAGCGGCCTCCGCGTGCCAAAAATAGGCCGCGGGCACAGCCGCGCCGAAAAATAACCCCCCGATGGTCGGCGTGCCCAAACCCCCCAGCGGAAAAATGGCCAAAAAACGGGTGCGTTATAGCCTTGGGGGGAGGGGCTGGCCCACTTCGTCCGCCAGACTCGGAATGGAGCGAGACTTTACGAGCGGCCTCCGCGTGCCAAAAATAGGCCGCGGGCACTGCCGCGCCCAAAAATAACCCCTCGAAGGTCGGGGCGCCTAAACCCCCCTACGGAAAATGGCCAAAAAACGGGTGCGCTATAACCTTGGGGGGAGGGGCTGGCCAACTTCGTCCGCCGGACTAGGAATGGGGCGAGATTTTGCGAGCGGCCTCCGCTTGCCAAAAATAGGCCGCGGGCACAGCCGCGCCCAAAAATAACCCCCCGAAGGTCGGCGCGCCTAAACCCCCCAGCGGAAAAATGGCCAAAAAACGGGTGGGCTATAGCCTTGGGGGGAGGGGCTGGCCAACTTCGACCGGAGGGACTTGGAATGGGGCGAGACTTTTCGAGCGGCCTCCGCGTTCCGAAAATAGGCCGCGGGCACAACCGCGCCCAAAAATAACCCCCCGAAGGTCGGCGCGCCCAAACACCCCAGCGGAAAAATGTCCAAAAACCGGGTGGGCTATAGCCTTGGGTGGAGGGGCTGGCCAACTTCGTCCGCCGGACTCGGAATGGGGTGACACTTTGCGAGCGGCCTCCGCGTGCCAAAAATAGGCCGCGGGCACTGCCGCGCCCAAAAATAACCCCCCGAAGGTCGGCGCGCCCAAACCCCCCAGCGGAAAAATGGCCAAAAAACGGGTGCGCTATAACCTTGGGGGGAGGGGCTGGCCAACTTCGTCCGCCGGACTAGGAATGGGGTGAGATTTTGCGAGCGGCCTCCGCATGCCAAAAATAGGCCGCGGGCACAGCCGCGCCCAAAAATAACCCCCCGAAGGTCGGCAGGCCCAAACCCCCCAGCGGAAAAATGGCAAAAAAACTGGTGGGCTATAGCCTTGGTGGGAGGGGCTGGCCAACTTCGACCGGAGGGACTCGGAATGGGGCGAGACTTTTCGAGCGGCCTCCGCGTTCTGAAAATAGGCCGCGGGAACAACCACGCCCAAAAATAACCCCCCGAAGGTCGGCGCGCCCAAACCCCCCAGCGGAAAAATGTCCAAAAAATGGGTGGTCTATAGCCTTGGGGGGAGGGGCTGGCCAACTTCGTCCGCCGGACTCGGAATGGGGCGAGACTTTGCGAGCGGCCTCTACGTGCCAAAAATAGTCCATGGGCACAACCGCGCCCAAAAATAACCCCCCAAAGGTCGGCGCGCCCAAACCCCCCAGCGGAAAAATGGCCAAAAAACCGGTGGGCTATAGCCTTGGGGGGAGGGGCTGGCGAACTTCGTCCGCCGGACTCGGAATGTGGCGAGACTTTGCGAGCGGCCTCCGCGTACCGAAAATAGGCCGCGGGCACAGCCGCATCAAAAAATAACTGCCCGAAGGCGGGGGCGCCAAGTTCGTCCAGCGGAAAACGGCCACAAAAACGGGTGGGCTATAGCCTTGGTGGGAGGTGCTGGCCAACTTCGTCCGCCGGACTCGGAATGGGGCGATACTTTACGAGCGGACTCCGCGTGCCAAAAATAGGCCGCGGGCACAGCCGCGCCAAAAAATAACCCCTCGAGGGTCGGAGCGCCCAAACCCCCCAGCGGAAAAATGGCCAAAAAACGGGTGCACTATAACCTTGGGGGGAGGGGCTGGCCAACTTCGTCCGCCGGACTAGGAATGGTGCGAGATTTTGCGAGCGTCCTCGGCATGCCAAAAATAGGCCGCGGGCACAGCCGCGTCCTAAAATAACACCCCGAAGGTCGGCGCGCCCAAACCCCCCAGCGGAAAAATGTCCAAAAAATGGGTGGGCTATAGCCTTGGGGGGAGGGGCTGCCCGACTTCGTCCGCCGGACTAGGAATGGGGCGAGATTTTGCGAACGGCCTCCGCATGCCAAAAATAGGCCGCGGGCACAACCGCGCCCAAAAATAACCCCCCAAAGGTCGGTGCGCCTAAACCCCCCAGCGGAAAAATGGCCAAAAAACGGGTGGGCTATAGCCTTGGGGGGAGGGGCTGGCCAACTTCGACCGGAGGGACTCGGAATGGGGCGAGACTTTTCGAGCGGCATCCGCGTTCCGAAAATAGGCCGCGGGCACAACCGCGCCCAAAAATAACCCCCCGAAGGTCGGCGCGCCCAAGCACCCCAGCGGAAAAATGTCCAAAAACCGGGTGGGCTATAGCCTTGGGGGGTGGGGTTGGCCGACTTCGTCCGCCGGACTCGGAATGGCGCGAGACTTTACGAGCGGCCTCCGCGTGCCAAAAATAGGCCACGGGCACAGCCGCGCCGAAAAATAACTCCTCGAAGGTCGGGGCGCCTAAACCCCCCAGCGGAAAAATGGCCAAAAAACGGGTGCGCTATAACCTTGGGGGGAGGGGCTGGCCAACTTCGTCCGCCGGACTAGGAATGGGGCGAGATTTTGCGAGCGGCCTCCGCATGAAAAAAATAGGCCGCGGGCACAGCCGCGTCCAAAAATAAGCCCCCGAAGGTCGGCTCGCCCATACCCCCCAGCAGAAAAATGGCCAAAAAACGGGTGCGCTATAGCCTTGGGGGGACGGGCTGGCCAACTTCGTCCACCGGACTCGGAATGGGGCGAGACTTTGCGAGCGGCCTCCGCGTGCCAAAAATAGGCCGTCGGCACAGCCGCGCCCAAAAATAACCCCCCGAATATCTGCGCGCCCAAACCCCCCAGTGGCAAAATGGCCAAAAAACGGGTGGGTTATAGCCTTGGGGGGAGGGGCTGGCCAATTTCGTCCGCCGGACTCGGAATGGGGCCATACTTTGCGAGCGGCCTCCGCGTGCCAAAAATAGGCCGCGGGCACAGCCGCGCCCAAAAATAACCGCCCGAAGGTCGGCGCGCCCAAACCCCCCAGCAGAAAAATGGGCAAAAAACGGGTGGGCTATAGCCTTGGGGGGTCGGGCTGGCCAACTTCGTCCGCCGGACTCGGAATGGGGCGAGACTTTACGAGCGGCCTCCGCATGCCAAAAATAGGCCGCAGGCAAAGCCCCGCCCAAAAATAACCCCCCGAACCCAAACGCCCCAGCGGAAAAATGACCAAAAAACGGGTGGGCTATAGCCTTGGGGGGAGGGGCTGGCCCACTTCGTCCGCCTGACTCGAAATGGGGCGAGACTTTACGAGCAGCCTCCGCGTGCCAAAAATAGGCCGCAGGCACAGCCGCGTCCAAAAATAACCCCCCGAAGGTCGGCGCGCCCAAACCCCCCAGCGGAAAATTGGCCAAAAAACGGGTGGGCTATAGCCTTGGGGGGAGGGGCTGGCCAACTTCGTCCGCCGGACTCGGAATGGGGCGAGACTTTGCAAGCGGCCTCCGTGTGCCAAAAATAGGCTGCGGGCACAGCCGCGCCCAAAAATAACCCCCCGAAGGTCGGCCCGCCCAAACCCCCCAGCGGAAAAATGGCCAAAAAACGGTTGGGCTATAGCCTTGGGGGGAGGGGCTGGCCAAGTTCGTCCGCCGGACTCGGAATGGGGCGAGACTTTGCGAACGGCCTCCGCGTGCCAAAAATAGGCCGCGGGCACAGCCGCGCCCAAAACTAACCCCCCGAAGGTCGGCGCGCCCAAACCCCCCTGCGGAAAAATGACCAAAAAACGGGTGGGCTACAGCCTTGGGGGGAGGGGCTGGCCTACTTCGTCCGCCGGACTCGGAATGGGGAGAGACTTTGCGAGCGGCCTCCGCGTGCCAAAAATAGGCCGCGGACACAGCCGCGCCAAAAAATAACCCCCTGAAGGTCGGCGCGCCCAAACCCCCCAGCGGAAAAATGGCCAAGAAACGGGTGGGCTATAGCCTTGGGGGGAGGGGCTGGCCAACTTAGTCCGCCGGACTCGGAATGGGGCGAGACCTAGCGAGCGGCCTCCGCGTGCCAAAAATAGGCCGCGGGCACAGCCGCGCACAAAAATAACCCCCCGAAGGTCGGCGCGCCCAAACTCCCCAGCGGAAAAATGGCCAAAAAATGGGTGGGCTATAGCCCTGGGGGGAGGGGCTGGCCGACTTCGTCCGCCGGACTCGGAATGGGGCGAGACTTTACGAGCGGCCTCCGTGTGCCAAAAATAGGCCGCGGGCACAGCCGCGCCCAAAAATAACCCCCCGAAGATCGGAGCGTCGAAACTCCCCAGCGGAAAAATGGCCAAAAAACGGGTGGGCTATAGCCTTGGGGGGAGGGGCTGGCCTACTTCGTCCGCCGGACTCGGAATGGGGAGAGACTTTGCGAGCGGCCTCCGCGTGCCAAAAAATAGGCCGCGGACACAGCCGCGCCAAAAAATAACCCCCTGAAGGTCGGCGCGCCCAAACCCCCCAGCGGAAAAATGGCCAAGAAACGGGTGGGCTATAGCCTTGGGGGGAGGGGCTGGCCAACTTAGTCCGCCGGACTCGGAATGGGGCGAGACCTTGCGAGCGGCCTCCGCGTGCCAAAAATAGGCCGCGGGAACAGCCGCGCACAAAAATAACCCCCCGAAGGTCGGCGCGCCCAAACTCCCCAGCGGAAAAATGGCCAAAAAATGGGTGGGCTATAGCCTTGGGGGGAGGGGCTGGCCGACTTCGTCCGCCGGACTCGGAATGGGGCGAGACTTTACGAGCGGCCTCCGTGTGCCCAAAATAAGCCGCGGGCACAGCCGCGCCCAAAAATAACCCCCCGAAGATCGGAGCGTCGAAACTCCCCAGCGGAAAAATGGCCAAAAAACGGGTGGGCTATAGCCTTGGGGGGAGGGGCTGGCCAACTTCGTCCGCCGGACTCGGAATGGGACGAGACTTTGCAAGCGGCCTCCGCATGCTAAAAATAGGCCGCAGGCACAGCCCCGCCCAAAAAAAACCCCCCGAACCCAAACGGCCCAGCGGAAAAATGGCCAAAAAACGGGTGGGCTATAGCCTTGGGGGGAGGGGCTGGCCAACTTCGTCCGCCGGACTCGGAATGGGGCGAGACTTTACGAGCGGCCTCCGCATGCCAAAAATAGGCCGCAGGCAAAGCCCCGCCCAAAAATAACCCCCCGAACCCAAACGCCCCAGCGGAAAAATGACCAAAAAACGGGTGGGCTATAGCCTTGGGGGGAGGGGCTGGCCCACTTCGTCCGCCTGACTCGAAATGGGGCGAGACTTTACGAGCAGCCTCCGCGTGCCAAAAATAGGCCGCAGGCACAGCCGCGCCCAAAAATAACCCCCCGAAGATCGGAGCGTCGAAACTCCCCAGCGGAAAAATGGCCAAAAAACGGGTGGGCTATAGCCTTGGGGGGAGGGGCTGGCCAACTTCGTCCGCCGGACTCGGAATGGGGCGAGACTTTGCAAGCGGCCTCCGCATGCTAAAAATAGGCCGCAGGCACAGCCCCGCCCAAAAATAACCCCCCGAACCCAAACGGCCCAGCGGAAAAAGGCCACAAAAACGAGTGGGCTATAGCCTTGGGGGGTGGGGCTGGCCCACTTCGTCCGCCGGACTCGGAATGGCGCGAGACTTTGCGAGGCGCCTCCGTGTGCCAAAAATAGGCCGCGGACACAGCCGCGCCCAAAAATACCCGCCCGAAGGCCGGGGCGCCAAGTTCGTCCAGAGGAAAAAGGCCACAAAAACGGGTGGGCTATAGCCTTGGGGGGTGGAGCTGGCCCACTTCGTCCGCCGGACTCGGAATCGCGCGAGACTTTACGAGGAGCCTCCGTGAGCCTAAAATAGGCCACGGACACAGGCGCGCACAAAAATATCAGCCCGAAGGTCGGGGCGCCAAGTTCGCCCAGCGGAAAAAGGCCACAAAAACGGGTGGGCTATAGCCTTGGGGGGTGGGGCTGGCCAACATCGTCCACCGGAATTGGAATGGCGCGAGACTTTGCGAGGCACCTCCGTGTGCCAAAAATAGGCCGCGGGCACAGCCGCGCCCAAATATACCCGCCCGAAGACCGGCGCGCCCAAACCCCGCAGCGGAAAAATGGCCAAAAAACGGGTGGGCTATAGCCTTGGGGGTGGGGCTGGCCCACTTCGTCCGCCGGACTCGGAATGGCGCGAGACTTTGCGAGGCGCCTCCGTGTACCAAAAGTAGGCCGCGGGCACAGCCGCGCCCAAAAATACCCGCCCGAACGCCGGGGCGCCAAGTTCGTCCAGTGGAAAAAGGCCACAAAAACGGGTGGGCTATAGCCTTGGGGGGTGGGGCTGGCCCACTTCGTCCGCCGGACTTGGAATGGCGCGAGACTTTGCGAGGCGCCTCCGTGTGCCAAAAATAGGCCGCGGACACAGCCGCGCCCAAAAATACCCGCCCGAAGGCCGGGGCGCCAAGTTCGTCCAGAGGAAAAAGGCCACAAAAACGGGTGGGCTATAGCCTTGGGGGGTGGAGCTGGCCAACTTCGTCCGCCGGACTCGGAATCGCGCGAGACTTTGCGAGGAGCCTCCGTGAGCCTAAAATAGGCCACGGACACAGCCGCGCCCAAAAATATCAGCCCGAAGGTCGGGGCGCCAAGTTCGCCCAGCGGAAAAAGGCCACAAAAACGGGTGGGCTATAGCCTTGGGGGGTGGGGCTGGCCAACTTCGTCCACCGGACTCGGAATGGCGCGAGAATTTGCGAGGCTCCTCCGTGTGGCAAAAATAGGCCGCGGGCACAGCCGCACCCAAAAATACCCACCCGAAGGCCGGGGCGCCAAGTTCGTCCAGCGGAAAAAGGCCACAAAAACGGGTGGGCTATGTCCTTGGGCGGTGGGGCTGGCCGACTTCGTCCGCTGGACTCGGAATGGCTCGAGACTTTGCGAGGCGCCTCCGTGTGCCAAAAATAGGCCGCGGGCACAGCCGCGCCCAAAAATACCCGCCCGAAGGCCGGGGCGCCAAGTTCGTCCAGCGGAAAAAGGCCACAAAAACGGGTGGGCTATAGCCTTGGGGGGTGGGGCTGGCCAACTTCGTCCGCCGGACTCGGAATGGCGCGAGACTTTGCTTGGCGCCTCCGTGTGCTAAAAATAGGCCACGGGCACAGCCTCGCCCAAAAATACCCGCCCGAACGCCGGGGCGCCAAGTTCGTCCAGCGGAAAAAGGCCACAAAAACGGGTGGGCTATAGCCTTGGGGGGTGGAGCTGGCCAACTTCGTCCGCCGAACTCGGAATCGCGCGAGACTTTACGAGGAGCCTCCGTGAGCCTAAAATAGGCCACGGACACAGGCGCGCACAAAAATATCAGCCCGAAGGTCGGGGCGCCAAGTTCGCCCAGCGGAAAAAGGCCACAAAAACGGGTGGGCTATAGCCTTGGGGGGTGGGGCTGGCCAACTTCGTCCACCGGAATTGGAATGGCGCGAGACTTTGCGAGGCACCTCCGTGTGCCAAAAGTAGGCCGCGGGCACAGCCGCGCCCAAATATACCCGCCCGAAGACCGGCGCGCCCAAACCCCGCAGCGGAAAAATGGCCAAAAAACGGGTGGGCTATAGCCTTGGGGGTGGGGCTGGCCCACTTCGTCCGCCGGACTCGGAATGGCGCGAGACTTTGCGAGGCGCCTCCGTGTACCAAAAGTAGGCCGCGGGCACAGCCGCGCCCAAAAATACCCGCCCGAACGCCGGGGCGCCAAGTTCGTCCAGTGGAAAAAGGCCACAAAAACGGGTGGGCTATAGCCTTGGGGGGTGGGGCTGGCCCACTTCGTCCGCCGGACTTGGAATGGCGCGAGACTTTGCGAGGCGCCTCCGTGTGCCAAAAATAGGCCGCGGACACAGCCGCACCCAAAAATACCCGCCCGAAGGCCGGGGCGCCAAGTTCGTCCAGAGGAAAAAGGCCACAAAAACGGGTGGGCTATAGCCTTGGGGGGTGGAGCTGGCCAACTTCGTCCGCCGGACTCGGAATCGCGCGAGACTTTGCGAGGAGCCTCCGTGAGCCTAAAATAGGCCACTGACACAGCCGCGCCCAAAAATATCAGCCCGAAGGTCGGGGCGCCAAGTTCGCCCAGCGGAAAAAGGCCACAAAAACGGGTGGGCTATAGCCTTGGGGGGTGGGGCTGGCCAACTTCGTCCACCGGACTCGGAATGGCGCGAGAATTTGCGAGGCTCCTCCGTGTGGCAAAAATAGGCCGCGGGCACAGCCGCACCCAAAAATACCCGCCCGAAGGCCGGGGCGCCAAGTTCGTCCAGCGGAAAAAGGCCACAAAAACGGGTGGGCTATGTCCTTGGGCGGTGGGGCTGGCCGACTTCGTCCGCTGGACTCGGAATGGCTCGAGACTTTGCGAGGCGCCTCCGTGTGCCAAAAATAGGCCGCGGGCACAGCCGCGCCCAAAAATACCCGCCCGAAGGCCGGGGCGCCAAGTTCGTCCAGCGGAAAAAGGCCACAAAAACGGGTGGGCTATAGCCTTGGGGGGTGGGGCTGGCCAACTTCGTCCGCCGGACTCGGAATGGCGCGAGACTTTGCTTGGTGCCTCCGTGTGCCAAAAATAGGCCACGGGCACAGCCTCGCCCAAAAATACCCGCCCGAACGCCGGGGCGCCAAGTTCGTCCAGCGGAAAAAGGCCACAAAAACGGGTGGGCTATAGCCTTGGGGGGTGGGGCTGGCCCACTTCGTCCGCCGGACTCGGAATGGCGCGAGACTTTGCGATGCACCTCCGTGTACCAAAAATAGGCCGCGGGCACAGCCGCGCCCAAAAATACCCTCCCAAAGGCCGGGGCGCCAAGTTCGTCCCGCGGTAAAAGGCCACAAAAACGGGTGGGCTATAGCCTTGGGGGGTGGGGCAGGCCAACTTCGTCCGCCGCACTCGGAATGGCACGAGACTTTGCGAGGCGCCTCGGGCGGGGCGCCAAGTTCGTCCAGCGGAAAAAGGCCACAAAAACGGGTGGGCTATGTCCTTGGGCGGTGGGGCTGGTCAAGTTCGTCTGCCGGACTCGGAATGGCGTGAGAGTTTGCTTGGCACCTCCGTGTGCCAAAGATAGGCCACGGGCACAGCCATGCCCAAAAATACCCGCCAGAAGGCCGGGGCGTCAAGTTCGTCCAGCGGAAAAAGGCCACAAAAACGGGTGGGCTATAGCCTTGGGGGGTGGGGCTGGCCAACTTCGTCCGCCGGACTCGGAATGGCGCGAGACTTTGCGAGGCACCTCCGTGTGCCAAAAATAGGCCGCGGGCACAGCCGCACCCAAAAATACCCGCCCGAAGGCCGGGGCGCCAAGTTCGTCCAGTGGAAAAAGGCCACAAAAACGGGTGGGCTATGTCCTTGGGCGGTGGGGCTGGCCAACTTCGTCCGCCGGACTCGGAATGGCGCGAGACTTTGCGAGGCACCTCCGTGTGCCAAAAATAGGCCGCGGGCACAGTTGCGTCCAAAAATACCCGCCCGAAGGCCGGGGCGCCAAGTTCGTCCAGCGGAAAAAGGCCACAAAAACGGGTGGGCTATAGCCTTGGGGGGTGGGGCTGGCCAACTTCGTCCGCCGGACTCGGAATGGCGCGAGACTTTGCTTGGCGCCTCCGTGTGCCAAAAATAGGCCGCGGGCACAGCCGCACCCAAAAATACCCGCCCGAACGCCGGGGCGCCAAAGTTCGTCCAGCGGAAAAAGGCCACAAAAACGGGTGGGCTATAGCCTTGGGGGGTGGGGCTGGCCATCTTCGTCCGCCGGACTCGGAATGGCGCGAGACTTTGCTTGGCGCCTCCGTGTGCCAAAAATAGGCCGCGGGCACAGCCGCGCCAAAAAATACCCGCCCGAACGCCGGGGCGCCAAAGTTCGTCCAGCGGAAAAAGGCCACAAAAACGGGTGGGCTATAGCCTTGGGGGGTGGGGCTGGCCCACTTTGTCCGCCGGACTCGGAATGGCGCGAGACTTTGCGAGGCGCCTCCGTGTACCAAAAATAGGCCACGGGCACAGCCGCACCCAAAATTACCCGCCCGAACGCTGGGGCGCCAAGTTCGTCCAGCGGAAAAAGGCCACAAAAACGGGTGGGCTATAGCCTTGGGGGGTGGGGCTGGCCCACTTCGTCCGCCGGACTCGGAATGGCGCGAGACTTTGCGAGGCGCCTCCGTGTGCCACAAATGGGCCACGGACACAGCCGCGCCCAAAAATACCCGCCCGAAGGCCGGGGCGCCAAGTTCGTCCAGAGGAAAAAGGCCACAAAAACGGGTGGGCTATAGCCTTGGGGGGTGGAGCTGGCCACCTTCGTCCGCCGGACTCGGAATCGCGCGAGACTTTGTGAGGAGCCTCCGTGAGCCTAAAATAGGCCACGGACACAGCCGCGTCCAAAAATACCAGCCCGAAGGTCGGGGCGCCAAGTTCGTCCAGCGGAAAAAGGCCACAAAAACGGGTGGGCTATAGCCTTCGGGGTGGGGTTGGCCAACTTCGTCCGCCGGACTCGGAATGGCGCGAGACTTTGCGAGGCACCTCTGTGTACCAAAAATAGGACGTGGACACAGCCGCGCCCAAAAATACCCGCCCGAAGGCCGGAGAGCCAAGTTCGTCCAGCGGAAATAGGCCACAAAAACGGGTGGGCTATAGCCTTGGGGGGTGGGGCTGGCCAACTTCGTCCGCCGGACTCGGAATGGCGCGAGACTTTGCGAGGCGCCTCCGTGTGCCATCAATAGGCCGCAGGCACAGCCGCGCCCAAAAATAACCGCCCGAAGGCCAGGTTGTCAAGTTCGTCCAGCGGAAAAAGGCCACAAAAACGGGTGTGCGATAGCCTTGGGGGGTAGGGCTGGCCAAGTTCGTCCGCCGGACTCGGAATAGGGCGAGACTTTACGAGTGGCCTCCGTGTGCCAAAAATAGGTCGCGGGAAGAGCCGTGCCCAAAAATAACTGCCCGAAGGCCAGCGTACCAAGTTCGTCCAGCGGAAGAAGGCCACAAAAACGGATGGGCTATAGCCTTGGGGGTTGGGGCTGGCCAAGTTCGTCCGCCGGACTCGGAATGGGACGAGAGTTTGCAAGCGGCCTCCGTGTGTCAACAATAGGCCGCAGGCACAGCCGCGCCCAAAAATAACAGCCCGAAGGCCGGGTTGTCAAGTTCGTCCAGCGGAAAATGGCCACAAAAACGGGTGGGCTATATCCTTGGGCGGTGGGGCTGGCCAAGTTCGTCCGCCGGACTCGGAATGGGGTGATACTTTGCGAGCGGCCTCCATGTCCCAAAAATAGGCTGCGGGCACAGCAGCGCCCAAAAATAACCGCCCGAAGGCCGGGGCGCCAAGTTCGTCCAACGGAAAAAGGCCACAAAAACGGGTGGGCTATAGCCTTGGGGGGTGGGGCTGGCCACGTTCGTCTGCCGGACTCGGAATGGCCCGAGACCTTGCGAGCGGCCTCGGTTTGCCATAAATAGGCCGCGGACACAGCCGCGCCCAAAAATAACCGCCCGATGGCCGGGGCGCTCATTTCGTCCTGCGGAAAAAGGCCCTAAACCCTAAACCCTAAAACCCTAACCCTAAACCCATAACCCTAAAACCCTAAACCCCTAAAACCCTAAACTCAAAACCCTAAACCCTAAAACCATAAAACCTAAAACCATAAAACCCTAAACCCCAAACCCCAAACCCCAAACCCCAAACCCCAAACCCCAAACCCTAAAACCCCAAACCCTAAAACCCTAAACCATTAAACCCTAAACCCTTAAACACTAAAACCCTAAACCCTAAACCCTAAATCCCTAAACCCTAAACCCCTAACCCTCAAACCCCAAACCCTAAACCCCAAATCCGAAACCCCAAACCCCAAACCCCCAAACCCCAATCCCCAATCCCCAATCCCCAAACCCCAAACCCCAATCCCCAAACCCCAAACCCCAATCCCCAATCCCCAATCCCCAAATCCCAAACCCGAAGCCCCTAAACCCAAAACCCTAAACCCTAAAACCTAATAAACCCTAAACCCTAATAAACCCTAAGCCCTAATAAACCCTAAACCACCTAAACTCGATTTTCTCCCTAAACCCTAAACCCCATACCCCTTAACCCATACCCCAAACTCCTAACCCCTAAACTCTAAACCCCCAGAACCCTAAATCCTAAACCATAAACCCTAAAAATCCTAAACCCCTAACCCTAAACCCCTAAACCCTAACCCCTAAACTCCTAAACCCTAAACCCTAAACCCTAAAACCCTAAAATCCTAAACCCTAAACCCTAAAAAAATATGATGCCTAATCTTTTGAACGTGCCTTCCAACAGGCGACATGATGCCGCCAAAAAAGCTGGAGTCCTTTGGGAACCCCGGAGTGGTTTTGGCGGAATTGTTTCTAACATTCCATGAAAAATCAATTTTTTCTGCATAATTTTGGAATAAATTCCAAAAAAACTATCAGAGCCTCCCCGCCACAGTGGGACACGGCGTTGAAGCACTCCAGCCGGCGCAATGGATGTCCTGGGGGAAAAATAAGCTTACTTTTTTTGAGAGAAACTCAATCCCTCCCCTTGGGGTCAAACGCCAAAGGCTATAACACACAAGTTTTGGCCTTTTCTCTTGGGGCCCCCTAGGGCTGCCTTGGAACTTTAACCCGACCTTCTGCACGCGCCTTCGCACAGGTGACTCGAGACCGTTAGAAAAAACGAGAGTCGTTTTGGAGCCCCGAAGGGGTTTTGGCAAAATGTTTTCTATAATTCCGAGAAAAATAGTTTTTTCTGCATCATATTGGAATAAATTCTAAAAAAAACTATCAGAGCCTCCCCGTAACGGTGGGACACGGCTTGGGAGCACTCCCTCCGACCCAAAGGATGTCTCAGGGGCAAAAAAATAGGGTTACTCTTTTGGAGAGAAACCCAACCCAACCCCTTGTGCCCAACGGCTAAAGGCTATAGCATACCAGTTTTGTCCTTTTCTCAAGGGCCTCCCTAGGGCTGGCTTGGAACTTTCACCCGTCCTTCTACACGCGCCTACCACCCGCCGCCAGAAAAATAACGGGAGTCTGTTTCGAGCCCCAAAGTGGTTTTGGAATAATTGTTTCTAAATCTCAATGAAAAATTGATTTTTTCTGCATAATTTTAGAATAAATTCTAAAAAAAACTATCAGAGCCTCCCCGCAGCAGTGGGACACTTCTTGGGAGCACTCCCGCGGACCCAAAGGATGTCCCTGGGGAAAAAAAACAAGGTTACTATTTTAGATAGAAACTCAACCCCCCCTAGGGCACAAAATACTAAAAGGCTCTAACACACCAGTTTTGGCCTTTCCTCATTGGCCTCCTTGAGGCTTCCTTAGAACTTTGACGCGGCCTTTTGTACGCGCCTTCCCACGGACGACACGAAGCTGATAGAAAAAATGGGAGTCCTTTGGGAGCCAAGGAGAGGTTTTGGCGTAGTTTTATCCAAAATTCCAAGAAAAACCTATTTTTCTGCATAATTTTAGAATAAATTC
This sequence comes from Citrus sp. QX-2021, assembly GCA_030444885.1. Classification (NCBI taxonomy): domain Eukaryota; kingdom Viridiplantae; phylum Streptophyta; class Magnoliopsida; order Sapindales; family Rutaceae; genus Citrus; species Citrus sp. QX-2021. The sequence continues at coordinate 923,171 of CM059829.1, forward strand.
AAAAAAACTATAAGAGCCTCCCTGCAGTGGTAGGGTACTTCTTGGGAGCACACGTACTGGCCTAAGGAATGTCCAAGGGGAAAAAAAAGTTACTTTTGGAGAGAAACCCAACCCCTCCCCTCGGGCCCTAAGGCCAAAGGCTATAGCACACCGGTTTTGTCCTTTCCTTATGGGCCTCCCTGGGTCTGCATTAGAACTTTGACCAGGCCTTCGGCACGCGCCCTACTACGGGGAGACATGAGGCCACTAGAAAAAACGAGAGTCCTTTTAGAGCCCCGAATTGGTTTTAGAATAATTTTTTTCTAAAATTTAATGAAAAACCAATTTTTTTTACATGATTATGGTATAAATTCTAAAAAAATAATCAGAGCCTCCCCGCGGCGGTGGAGTACTACTTGGGAGCACTCCCGCCGGCCCAAGGGATGTCCTAGAGAAAAAAAATGGTTACTTTTAGAGAGAAACCCAACTCGTCCCTTAGGCCCTAGGGCCAAAGGCTATAGCACACCAGCTTTGGCCTTTCCTCCTAGGCCTTCTAGGGGCTGCCTTAGAACTTTGACCCGACCTAGGGGAAAAAAAAAGGTGTTAATTGTTTGGAGAGAAATCCATCCCCTCCCCTTGGAAGCCAAGGTTAAAGGCTATAGCACACCGGTTTTGGCCTTTCCCCATAGCCCTCCCTAGGGCTGCGTTTGAACAATAACCCGACCTTCTACACATGCCTTTCTACAGGTGATGCGAGGCCGCCAGAAAAACGAGAGTCTTTTTGGAGCCCCAAAGTGGATTTGGCGAAAGTTTTTCTAAAATTTGAAGAAAATCCAATTTTTTCTAGATAATTTTGGATTAAATTCAAAAAAAACTATCAAATCCTCCCCGTGGCGATTTGGCACTGCTTAGGAGTACTCCCGCCAGCCCTAGGGATGTCCCAGTGGAAAAAAAAATAGGGTTACTTTTGGGGAGGTTTTGGCCTTTCTTCATGGGTCTCCCAGGGGCTACCTTAGAACTTTGACCCGACCTTCTGCATGCGTCTTTCCATAGGCAATACGAGTCTGGGAGAAAAAACGGGAGTCCTTTTGGAGGCCCAAAGTGGTTTTGACAGAATTTTTTCTAAAAATCAAGAAAGACTGATTTTTTCTGCATAATTTTCGAATAAATTTCAAAAAAAATATCAGAACCTCCCCGCGGTGGTGAACACTACTTGGGAGCACTCCCGGTAGCCAAGAGATGTCCCAAGGGAACAAAAATAGGATTACTTTTGGAGAGAAACCAACCCCTCCCCTTAGGCCCCAAGGGAAAAGGGTATGACACACAGGTTTTGGCCTTTCCTCATGCGCCTTCCCACAGGCGACGCGAGGCCGCCAGAAAAAAAAAAAAAAAAAAAAAAAAAAAAAAAAAAAAAAAGTCCTTTCGGAGCCCCAGGGTGGTTTTGACTGAGAAAATCAACTTTTTCTACATAATTTTGGAGTAAATTCAAAAAAACAATTATCAGAGCCTCGCCGCGGCAGTTGGGCACTGCTTAAGAGCACTCCCGCCGACCCAAGGGATGTCCCAGCAGAAAGAAATAGGGTTACTTTTGGAGAGAAACCCAACCCCTCCCCTCGAGCCCCAAGGCCAAAGGGTATAGTACACCGGTTTTGGTCTTTCCTCATGGGCCTCACTGGGGCTGCCTTGGAACTTTGACCCGACTTTCTGTACGCGCTTTCTCACGGTTGACACGAGACCGTTAGAAAAAAACAGTGTCCTTTTGGAGCTCCAGAGTGGTTTTAGCAGAATTTTTTCTAAAATTTCAAGAAAAATCAATTTTTTCTACATAATTTTGTAATAAATATGAAAAACATTGTCAGATCATTACCGCGGTGGTGGGGCACTGCTTCAGAGTGCTCCCGCCAGCCTAAGGGATGTCGCAGGGGAAAAACAACTGGGTTACTTTTAGAGAGAAACCCAACCCAACCCCTCCCCTCGAGCCCCAAGGCCAAAGGCTGGCACACCGATTTTTTCATTTCCTCATGGGCCTCCCTAGGGCTGCCTTAAAACTCTAACCCGACCATCTGCACATGCCTTACCACGGGTAATGCGAGAGCACAAAAAAAAAAGGGTCATTTTGGAGCCTAAAAGTTGTTTTGGCGGATTTTTTTTCTAAAATTCCAAGAAAAACTAATTTTTTCTACATAATTTTAGAATAAATTTCAAAAAAACTGTCAGAGCCTCCCCGCGGCAGTGAGGCACTAGTTGGGAGCCTCCCCGCAACGGTGGGGCATTAGTTGGGAGCCCTCTCGTAGGCCCAAGGGATGTCCCAGGGGAAAAAAAAAAACATGATTACTTTTGGAGAGAAACCCAACCCCAAAACTACTCCGGGGCCCAAAACGAACACATTTTCTTTTTGTGGCACCGTGTCACATGTGGGATGGTGCGTACTAAAAATCGAGAAAAAATTCCAAGGCAACCCCATGGAAGCAAATGGAAAAGATCAAAACCAATGTGTTATAACCTTTGGCTTTGGGGAGAGAAGTTGGGTTTTTCCCAAAAAGCAACTCGGGTTGTCTCCCCTAGGACATTCCCTAGGTCCACATGAGTGATCCAAAGCAGTGTCATACCACTGTCAGGAGGCTCTCGTAGTTTTTTTTAAATTTATTCCAAAAGTAGCCCTAAAAATTCAATATTTCTTTTACTTTAAAAAAAAAAACCCCACCAAAACTAGTCAAGAGCTCCAAACAGACTCCCCTTGTTTTCAAATGCACCCTATCACCAGAGGAAAGGTGCGTGCAAAAACTCGGCTTAAATTCCAAGGTAGCCCTAGAGAGGCCCAAAAAAAGGGCCAAAACCGGTGTGTTATAACCTTCGGCTTTGTGCCAGAGGAGAGAAGTTAGGTTTTTCTCCTAAAGCAACCTCGATTTTCTCCCTTCAGACATTCTTTGGGTTGTCAAAAGTGCTCTCTAGCGGTGCCCCACTGCCGTCAGGAGGCTCACATAGTTTTTGGGAGATTTACTCTGAAAATAAGCCAAAAAAATAGTTTTTCATTGAATTTTAGAAAACAATTTCGCTAAAACTATTTCGGGGCTCCAAACGAACTCCCTTTTTTTTTTCAATGGCATCATGTCTCTCATCGGAAGGTCCGTGCAGAAAATCAGGCCAAATTGCATGGTAGCCCCAGGGAGGCCGATGAAAAATGCCAAAATCAGTGTGCTGTAGCATTTGGCTTTGAGATTCGAGGAGAGAAGTTGTGTTTTTCTATAAAAAAAAAAAGCTGATTCTTCTCCATTGGGACATTCCTTAGGTCGGCAAAGTGCTCTGAAGCGATGACCCACCACTGTCAAGAGGGCCTCATAGTTTTTTGGTAATTTATTCCAAAAATAAGCCAAAAAAACCAATTAGCTGACGTAGTTTTTTGTGAATTTATTCCAAAAATATATCGAAAAATTAGTTTTTCACTGAATTTTGAAAAAAAAAATCCACCCAAATTACTCTGGGGCATCATGTCTCCTATGGAAAGGTCTGTTCAAAAACCCATGTCAAAATTCCAAGGTAACTATAGGGATGCCCACAAAAAAGGCTAAATTAAATATAATGTGCTATAGCCTTTGACTTTGAGGCCCGAGGAGAGAAGTTGTATTTTTTTCTAAAACAACCAGTTTTTTTCTCTTGGGATATTACTTGGATTGACGAGAGTGCTCCAAGTGGTGCCCCACTACCTCAAGAGGCTCTCATAATTATTTGGTAATTTATTTCAAAAAAAGACCCAAAAAAGCAATTTTTTCTGTCAAAACTACTGCGGGGCTCCAATGGATTCTCGTTTTTTCCAATGGCATCGTGTCGCTCGTGGAAAGTTGTGTGCAAAAAATCGAGTCAAAATTGCAAGGCAACCCTAGTGAGGCTCGTGAAGAAGGTCAAAATCGATGTGCTATAATAACCTTTGGCCATGGGGACCAAGGAGAGAAGTTGGGTTTTTCTCCCATAGTAACTCAATTTTTCTTCCCTAAGATATTCCTTTAGTCAACGGGAGTGCTCCAAGTGGTGCCCCACAAATGTCAAGAGGCTTTTATAGTTTTTTGGGAATTTATTAAAAAAATAGGTCGAAAAACCAATTTTTCTTATAGCGGCATCGTGTCGATTGTGGAAAGACGCATGCTAAAAACAGGTTCAAAATTCTAAGGCAGCCTCAGGGAGGCACATGAGAAAGGCCAAAATCGATGTCCTATAACCTTTGGATTTGGGGCTTGTGGAGAAAAGTTGGGTTTTTCTCCAAAAGCAACCCAAGTTATCTCCCCTAGGATATTCCCTAGGTCGGTGATAAGCAGTCTCCCACTGTCATCGGGAGGCTCTCATAATTTTTTAGATAATTTATTCCAAAATTATGTCAGAAATCCAGTTTTTCTTTGAATTTTGGAGAAAATTCTGCCAAAACTACTCCGGGGCTACAAACAGACTCTAGTTTTTTCTAGTGGCATCGTTTCAGCCATAGGAATATACATGTAAAAAATCTGGTCAAAATTCCAAGGCAACCCCAGAGAGACCCATGAAAAAGGCCAAAACTAGTCTCTTATAGCTTTCGATTTGGGGTCCAAGAGAAGTTGGGTTTTTCTCCTAAAGCAACCCAGTTTTTCTCTCCTGGGACATTCTTTGGGTTGTCTGAAGTTCTCTCAAGTGGTGCCCCATCAACGTCAGGAAACTCTTATAGTTGTTTGAGAATTTATTTTAAAAATAGGCCAAAAAAATCAAATTTTTCTTTGAATTTTGAAAAAAAATCAGCCAAAATTACTCCGGGGCTCCAAAGGGCTCCCATTTTTTCTGATGGCATCGTGTCACTCGTGGGAAGATGCTGCAAAAAATTAGGTCAAAATTACGAGGCAGCCCCAGGAAAGCCCATGAAATAGGCCAAAACCGGTGTGCTAGAGTCATTGGCTTTAGGGCCCGAGGGGAGAAGTTGGGTTTTTCCTCCAAAAGTAATCTGGTTTTTCTCCCCTAGGACATTCCTTGGGTCAATGGAATTGCTCCCAAATGGTGTCCCACAACCGTCGGGAGGCTCTCACAGTTTTTTAGGAATTTATTCTAAAAATTTGACTCAATAAATTGGTTTTTCTTTGAATTTTAGGAAAAAAAACCTCGTCAATACTATTCAAGGGCTCCAAACATACTACTCTTTTTTTGTGGCATTGTGTTGCCAGCAAAAAAGTGCATGTAAAAAATTGGGTCAAAATTCCAAAGTAACCCAAGGGAGGCCCATGAAAAAGGCCAAAACAAGTATGCTATAACCTTTTTCTTTGGGGCCCGAGGGAAGAAGTTGGGTTTTTCTCCAAAAGCAACCTAGGTTTTCTCCCCTAAGACATTCTTTGGGTTGGCGATAAGCAGTGCTCACCACCGTTGAGAGGCTCTCATAGTTTTTTAGGAATTTTTTCAAAAAATAAGTCGAAAAATTGGTTTTTCTTTAAATTTTGGAAAAAAAATTCCGCCAAAACTACTTAGGGACTCCAAACGAACTCCCACTTTTTTTGGTGGCATCGTGTCGCCCCTGCGAAGGTGATGCAAAAAATTGGGTCAAAATTCAAAAGCAGCCCCAGTAAGGCCCCTGAAAAAGGATGTGTTACAACCTTTGGTTTTTGGGACCCGAGGAGATAAGTTGGGTTTTTCTTTAAAAGCAACTCAATTTTTCTCAGTCGACAGGAGTGCTCCCAAGTAGTACCCACCGCCATCGAGAGTTCTTATAGTTTTTTGTGAAAATATTCCAAAATTGGCCCAAAAAACTAATTTTTCTTTTAATTTTGGAAAACAAATCTGCCAAAACTACTTCGAGACTCCAAATGCACTTTTGTTTTTTCTAATGGCATCGTGTCGCCTGTGGGAAGGTGCATGCAAAAGTCTGGATCAAAATTTCAAGGCAGCCCCAGGAAGGCCCATGAAAAAGTCAAAACCGGTGTGCTATAGCCTTTCACTTTAGGGCTTGAGGAGAGAAGTTTAATTTTTCTCTAAAGGTAACCCGGTTTTTCTCCCCTAGGACATTCCTTGGGTCGGTGCGAGTGCTCCCAATTAGTGTCCCCGTTGGGAGGCTCTCGTAGTTTTTAAAGAATTTATTTAAAAATAGACCGAAAAAACTAATTTCCTTTCAATTTTGAAAAAAAAAATTTCACCAAAACTACTTTGCGCCTCAAATATCCATATTTAGAGTAGTAAATGTAAATGAATTGATCAATACAGCAGATTGTATACTGTCTAATAAAACCTAGTTCTAGTTGTGTGGTAGGAATATTATGGCAAGATTGTGGTGAATGACATATCATACATGTCTGACAATTGTGCAATAGCTAGCTAACACCACCACGCAACATGTAAGTACAATACAGTATCTATAGATTTTCGATCGAGGCATGAGCATTGGGCATGCAACTTCTGAATTTCTTCTTCGCTTGGTTGGGACCCCGCTGGTTAGGTTTCAAAATGTGGTTATTGTTGCTTTTAGTAGCTAGACTTGGCCACAGGTAATGATATATAGACATTGTGAGCTGGCTGAAATTGACCACTCAAGAGTCACACGCACAAACATACATATAATACACACACACACACACATATGCACAGAGCAGCACTATCAATCAATTATTTCATTTATTATTTGCTTTAATTTATTCATTTGCGCCATTGTTATTAGCTAGGTTTTGGGAATTATTTAATTTACTTTATGATTGGATATGAGTCTGCGTATGAAAAAGAAAAATATTGCAAGTGTGATGGAGCGAGGTAGAGGAAGCCGAATGATAGGTTAAATAAACATTAGATATCGTTTTAGTACTAGACCAAGCTAATGGATTAGATTACGCTCTAATTAAATCATAATCACTCTAATCGAAATGACTTAATGAGATTTTAACTACACTTTAAGTGAGATTAAATGACACTCTAATTCAAATAGAGATTTTTATAAATAATTCAAAGTACTTATAAAAAGGAGATTTTTATTAATCAAAATTATAAAAACAATAACAAAATATCCCTATTTATATTAGGATAAACCTATTTGTCCAAGTTAATTTAAAATGAAAAATAAATCACAATTGTAATAAAAATAAAATATTTAAACACATACCACAATTGATTCTAATTAAAAATACAAAATAAAATAAAAAATTTTAAAATATTAAAATATCGTCCTACATCAAAATGACTAATTAAATGCTTAAATGATGTCACTGTCCTAAACCTATTTTGCTGGTTGTGTTTTATTCCTTTACTCAAAAAAAAAAAAAAATTTAACTTGATCTCCGTGGGTTCACATGGCTTTGGGTCACGGCTAACGTGGGTTCTTCTGAATTTCATCTTTCTTACTTGTATGTTGAATTGAAGACGGCGAGGGAGCTTCAACTTTGGTCTTTTGTACATAATAATAATATTAATATATATTTAACTAATGTACTGAAACCACAGTTTATTATAATTAGAGTAAATTAACCTCGTATATATTAATTGGCTTATTTATTTATATATGATCTGTTTATTCGCTGGCATGCCAATCACCAAGAGTTAGCTAGCTTTATTTTATGCACATCGCAATGCTTAAAATGTTGGTTGCTTTCAGTTTGAAAGTAGCAAACAAATAAGTTCATTAATAACGTATATATACGCTCTTACAAAACCACCTGATTAATTGAGTTTCCACATCCTTAATTATTAATGTAAATACTATCAGTCAAAATGGCACGTTGATTTATAGAGCCAATAACGTTAAATTTTACAAATTAATTTGGCAGCATTTTTAACTTTTACATAGACCAAATCACAAGTTTAATGCAACTTAGAGCTATATATGTCCGTTTTAGACGTATAATATACTGTTTCGAAACTTACGACAAGACAAATCAAATAAAAAATCATGTACTCCATAAAATCATGCGGCGGTTATTATATGCGACAAATTGATGGGGCAGTGTGTCTCCATCCCACATAAATGCAGTGCGTTTATGTGAGACAGGCACCTGTCCCACTTGCATGTCTCACTTGTTCTGAACTTCGTTTTTTGCCCGATTTTTCTGTGTTTTCAATGATTTTTCTTCGTTTTCAATGATTGTTCTTCATTTCTCAACTCAAACTAAGTACTTTAACAAATCACATTGTTTTATGAATGAAAAATGACAATATTTGCAACAAAACCTACTTTAATTTCGAATTTAGTTGATAAAATCAATAGATTAAAGGTTTACATTGTGTAAGAGCATAAACTAATTTTAAGAAGCTCTCCCATTGATAATTATATATTCAATTATGCAATTGATTTATCGAGAATGATGAAGTTTGTTGAGAGTGATGAAGGTTTGTTAAGTTGTTGAGGAAGATCGGTATTTACTTGTACTGGAATTGAAAAAGTGGCATGGCTTTGTAAATTTGATGAAAGTGATGAGGGTAATGTAGTCCAAACATAGGGTGTTTGGCTAATTATGATAGAAAAAACTTTGAAGGTTAAAGTTGAAAAACACAAAAATTTTATGGCCATTTTTGTAAATTTCCCATTATTTTTCCCTTTATGTATTGCAGAGTTTCTCATATAATGCAGGTCATTCCACGTGCAACTAATTTTTAACTTAGTGATAAAATCATAAATGGTACACATAATAATAAAAGGAAACAATGACAGAAAAAGGACACATTAGGAGGGGATTAGTTAAAGGAAAATGATGTTCTCACAAAACTCAGCACAAAGCTTTGCACAAAACGGTTCGTTTTGTGCAAAGTATAAAAGCCATTCTCACGTGCAAGCAACAATGCCACGCACGCACGCACGCAAAAAATCCTGCAGCAACGTTCCTCCCATCTCTCTCTCCCGTCTCCCTCTTTTCTCTCCCACCACACAACAACATTCTTCTCTCTCTCCCGTGTACACACAAGCTCGATATCAGCTCTGTTCTCCCTCATGACGCAACAGCAGTGACAGCTCTCTCGTCTCTCGCTTAAAACATCTAGCTGGCTCCCTGGGCTCTGATCTCCCTCACTCTCTCAGCTCCGGTCTCCCTCACTCTTTCTGCTCCGAACTTCCTCACTCTCTCGGCTTCGTTGTCCCTCATTCTCTCGATCTCAGCTGCATCGCTCTCTATCCCCCAACACAATCGGTTTTATTGATTTTGTAATTAAAGATGCAGACTGCTTAATTGTTAAAGATTAATTAATATGTTTTTGAGGCCTCATAGATTTTGAATGATTATTGTTCTTGTTAAGGATATCGTGATCTTCAAATTATTTTACAGACCATCTATTAATTTGGTGATTAATGGTTATTGTTCTTGAATTTTGTTCTTACATGAGGGACCTTCTTAGTTTGGTTTGATTGGGTTCTTCAAAATTGCTTATGATTGTCAAGGACTGCAGCAATTGTTCCTCTGAATGGGAAGATTTGTATTATTCGTAACATCATAAGCATTAGAATAGTTGATGCACTGCTGTGTGGTGCGGGATAAAAGAGGGAGAATGAGAGAGAGAGACGGGAGAAATGTTGCTGCACGGCTAGGGGATTTGTTCAGTGATTTGGTGTTGTAGCTTGCAAGTGTAAATGGCTTTTATACTTTGCACAAAACGAACCGTTTTGTGCTTAGCTTTGTGTGAATATCGGTGCTGTTAGTTAAATGAAACAAGAGGGAAATGAGTTGTCAAATTAAAATGAAACGCAATATCGCCACAGAAACCGGCTCATGTGACCACCTGTCCAGTTTCCTTTCTATATTTGGTGGGACTACCTCCCCTCTTCTTTTCATTTTTTTTGCCTTTTTGCTTTTAACTCCACTGGGTCAGGGTCAGACACAGATCATATCATCATCATCTTTACTCATCATCAGAAGAAATTAATAGAAGAGAAATCCATTACTAGTGCAGCAGTGCAACTACTATTACTCTTTTATTTATAACCTTTTTCTTTCTTTGGATTCCATTTTCATTTCCATATCCATGGCTTCTTCTGATACGAATCAGACTGTAGTTGTATCATCAGATCATCACCCCACTGTTAGCGCTGATCATCATGAGGTTAGTTTTCTCATAACTTTTATTCTCTTATATGTATATTATCATTACTAATAAGAATACAACTAGCGTATATGTATGAATTCTTGTTGATTATTAGAGGAACCTAATTAAGATCGATCATTTTGATTACTCTTTTAAACCTTAATTGATAAGTGATTTACAGTCTCCATATACAGGATCTTGAACTATTTTAAAAAGTTGATAAGTTTCTGATAACCTTACTGCTTGAATGGTGATTATTAGCTAGTTTTTAGAAAATAATTGAATCCCACGGAAATGAAAGATTTTGCTTCAAAACTACTTGTAGAATAATATGGGGTTTCCTACGCAAACTTTAGAGGGGACGTAATTGCTGCTCCTGGAATAAGTTTTTACGTACATAGTAAATGTTTACCAAAGTCTTATATGCATATGACTACTTGAGGCAAAGTATTCAGTAATGATTTTCTTAGTAAGAAAGTTATCGAGTCCTAGATAGCATAATTGCTGCTTGGCAAGTTTAGCAGGTGGATTTCCTTCTGGTGATATTTGTTATGTTTGCACTATTGCAGTCCATTTGAATTTGACTTCTCTAATTACTAGTTTAATTTAGTTGAGAGGAAAATCAAGTATATATTTTCAAACTGCATAACACACACACACATCTATAACATATGCAACACCATTTTCCATGCCCAGGCCCTGTATTTTCCGTTTCTCAGAGCAGTCAATTGAAGAGATTATATTGGAAATTTACTATGATCATTATTCAAGGTCTTGCTGCACAAAGCAAATGCTAATTGATTTTTATAAACTCCCTGCTGTTTCCTTTATATAGAAATACACTTGACTTGACCCGCAAGTTTTGTTTCTCTTCTGTTTTTCAAAGGCTTTATTTATTTATTTATTTATCTATTTCTTTTCCCTGGTTGTTCCTTAAAAATTAACTATTTCATTACTACAACAATAGGAATCTGATCAATTGGCATGAGCACTTATTTTCTAAATAGTTTTCTCTTGAGCTTATTGTAAAGATATCCGTACAGGTTACACACACACACATATATGATTTTTATTTATAAGCTTCAAATTGTGGGAAAAATTCATCTACAAATATATATATATATATATAGTTTCTTTGCTTAGCCTATTATCCTTTGATTTTTTATTTTTTATTTTTATTTTGTATTTTAATGCAAATGATCTTCAGTGCAATGAACATGTTAATTTGTTCATTTAAGTTAAAAATGTTTGCTTCTCAAAATCATAATTATCTTGGAGCTGTTGCAGCCTATGGAGAAGGAGGCTATTGAAGAAACTGAAACAAACAAACAAGTTGAACCTCCCAAGGATGATGGAAAAGAAGACGAGAAAAAAAATTCGCCCAGAAAAGATAACTCTTCAGAGTTGGAAATTCCTGTCACTAAAGCAGAAAAAGTCCCTGTTCTTGCTGAAGTTGAAAAAGTAGACAACTTCCCTTGTACAGATGTTCCTGCTGAAGTTAATAATGTCGATAATACCGTTTCAGAAGAGCCATTGGAAATATTATCAGAGGAGAAGGTAGTAATTGAAGCATCTAAAGAAACACCACAGGAGAAACCAGGAGCTGAAGCGGGGAAAGAAGACGCGGAGGAGACAGTGCCAGTTGGAACGGTTGTGCAAGAAGAGAAATCTGCAGTTGAAAGTTTACCAGAGGAGAAGCCATTAATTGAGGCTGTTGAAAATGCTGAAAAGGAGAAAAAGGCAGTTGAAGTTGCTAAAAATGTAGATGAAGAACCAGAGGTTGAAGCAGTTGAAAAGGAGCGACCACCAGCTGAAACTTTACCAGAGGAAAAACCAGCAACTGAAACAGTTGAAGGTGCACAGGAGGATAAACCCGCAGTTGAAGAAGTTGAAAAATTACCAGAGGAAAAGCCAGCAGCTGAAGCAGTTGGAAGTGTACAAGGTGTGAAACCAGCAGAAACTTCAGCGGAGGAAAAACCAACTGCTGTTGTTGAAGAGGCAGAAAAGTTAGAAAAGGAGGAACCAGCAGCTACAAATGCAAATGTACAAGAGGTAATTGAAAAGGTTAACAACCATATTAAGGAGGAAACTGATGATAATAAAGCAAAGGACAATACAGCAACTGAACAAGTTGAAGAGGAGATAGAAACTGAACATGTTGAGCCCATTTCATCAACTGAAGATGTTGGTCGATCAGCGGATTCTAAGGCAATGGCAATAGTTGATGAAATGAAGGCTAAACCCCAAGAGCCATCTAAAGTAATTGTTGAAGAGTTTGCAGAGAAATTTGAGAAAGATAATCATGGGACAAAACCTGCTGAGAAGGAAGAAAATATCAGTGCAGGTGCGGAGCCTACGGCTATTGAAATCTCTCCGGCAACCAATGATGAAGCTCAAGCTGATTTAAAAGAAGTGGCAAATGATTCTCCAGTGTCTGGTGTAGTAGAAAAAATTGATGATGAAAGAAGAAGAGATGAGACCACAGTGATAGAAACCGACATTGCTGAATTGAAGGAAGAAAAAAATGTCAAAATGGATCAGGTGATGACTGAAGAGAAGAATGAGAAAACTGAATCAGTAATTGCAAGTGAAAGAGCCTCCAGTATTGCTGCTCAAGTAACTGAAAAATCTTTAGTGGAAGAGCAGGATTCTAGAGATGTGGAGGTGATAAAAAAGAAAGAGGATTTACCCTCAGCAGAAAATGAAAGAGATGTTGCTGAGGCCACAGTTGATGTCAAGGCAGAGGAGACTAATAAGAAAGCAGAAACAAACTTGGAAAGTACGGAAGAAGCTGTTGTTGATGGTAAAAAAGCTGATCCCCCAACCAAAGAAGGTGATGACACAAAAAATTCCAAGGAGGTTTCGGCTAAACCTCCACAAAAATCATCAGGGAACTTACTATCAAAGGTGAAACAGTCACTTGGAAAGGTGAAGAAAGCTATCGTTGGGAAATCTCCGAGCTCGAAAACCCTCCAGTCTGAAGCTAAAGGAGATGAAAATATTAATTAAATGCCAAGTAAAGTCTTACTGTTGTTATTAGGTGTCGTGATGAACTTGAATTGGTTTTTCATTTTATTTGCGACGTTGATGAGTAGGTGTAGTATATAGGAGGTAATGTCCACGCACCTTGTTATATGTGAATGTGAGGATTTGAATTTTTTTTTTTTTTGTTCCTTTTGTTTCCATCATACAATTCTTGTATTGGTTGGTCGCTAGTTCTGGTGAGTGAATTAATGTGTCCATGTTCAATTGAATGACAACAATGTATTGAATTGGTTTGTGTTTCAGATATAATATTTTTTTTTGGATGTATATAATGTAAAATTTATCTTTGATGTTGAAGCAGGCTCCGCATTCAATACATTAATCTTATGTAGAGCTGTAGACATAATTTCTATTTTCTAAGAGTGATAAGTTTTTCGGGTTCTGTAATGAAATCTTCTTCTAGTTAATACATTAAGCTTTAACTGCTTTGTTTGTTTAGCTGTAACGGAGAGGATTGAAAATAAAATTGTAAAGAGATGCTGATGATTTTATTATACAGATCAAGCTTACAAACGAAATAAAACTTGATTAAGCTAACAAAACCAACTTAATTATTATTATAAGCATGAAAATAAATAAGAAACAAAAAGTGAAAACTGATTCTAGCAACTTGTCCCAGTCCATTATCCTCATTAGAGCTAGTAAAATTTGACACGACCCATTACTCGACACGAACACGACATAAATAAATGGGTATGGGTCGTCAAATTTAACACGATTATTAAATGGGTCGGGCCCGGGTCAACACGATTTTTTTCCGTGTCGGGTTAGGGTTAAAATTCTTAACTCATTTACCCGATCAATAACCCGATTATATTTTCTATTTTAAAATAATTTACATATTTTTATCATTAAAACTCAAATATTAGAGATGATTTTTTTTAAAAGGGTGAATATAATCACAGTGTTTTATTTATAAAATTTTAAATACATGTAGAGGTTCAATAGTATAAATGTGTAAAAATTGATAGACATGTATATTTTATAATATTGATATATAATATTATATATATATATATATATATATATAATTAAAACCTCAATAGTGTAAATGTGTAATATATTGGTAGATATGTATATTTTATAATATTGATAAATTATGTATGTATGTACATACGTATGTATGATAGTGTGTAAATATTTGATGTAACTTTTATATAGATATTAAGCGGGTTATTGGGTAACCTGATTATTTTTCCGTGTCGGGTTTGGGTCGACCTAAATTTGACACAACACGAAGCTGACACGACACGAATACGATCCAATGACCCGTTTTGCCAGGTCTAATCCTCATCTCTCAGAAAGCTGTCATTTTCTACCATCTGCACGAGTTGGGCCATTGATTAGAGGGCCTAAAACTTTACTTTTCTTATCAATACGTTAGGCCCGGTCCAATAATTATCTAATTTTATTTCATTACACACACATATATACTCTTTTTTCTAGTGGGGACGCACTTATTTTTTTCATGCGAACACACTATTAAACTATGTGGTTTAATAGAGTCAATTTTTAAGGTTATAAAAATTAAAAATTAACTCTATTAAGGTGCACGGCTTAACAGCGTGTATGTATTAAAAAAATTAAGGCATCTGCACTTGAAAATAATCATATAATAATAATAATAATTCTCTAATGAGGACATCCTCATTTTAAAAAAGTGAGAATGTCATTAACAGACAAATAATACAGTCTCTAATATATTAAAATCTGTGTTTTTTTTTTTTTATTCTCGCTGGAGAAGAACTATATATATGTTTATTACACAAGAGAATAAAGTGAAGAAAAAAAATGAAGTGTCTCTTCTTGTAGCAGTGGTTAGAGAACCAAAGACTTTATTAACAAAAATCTAAGTAAAGATGATGACGAAGATAATTAAGAGTGAGATTATTTATACTCTAAAAATTACTCTGAACTTATACACTCATCTAGTAAATTTAAAACGTAGAATACTTTACTTTGTACACTCTTTAAAATACTACAAAAAAAGTTACTTAAACTTTTTAAATTAATTATTTTTAGTAACTCCAAACACTTTTTTTAATTAAAACTCATCTGATTAAATAATAGATTATTACATTATAAAAGAAAACCAATTTACTTGCCTTAACCATTGTACGGTATTAACTAATTTTTTGAAAAAAAAAAAGTCTAGCTCAACTCTTAGATAGAAATTCAGAGAGATTGTGTGAAATGAAATCCACAGTCTCTGATGATTTAATTAAAGTTTAAGCCAGAAGAGTTATTGTTGACTATTAATACCAACAGTTGGAAATACCCAACAATATTCAAAGGAATTGTTAAAATCTCTGGACATATTCAGTTGCTCCTCTATGAATAATTGTTTAAAATTTTGGGTAGAGCACTTTTAGGATTTAAAGGTAAGAAAAATTGAACGGTTATTGAATGTGTTAAGGAAACGTTCCAAGTAGTAATGTTATAGTTGCTCGTAATAAATTGTCCTAGTAATTTATAGTGTGGATATTTTTATAATATTTGTTTTTATAACGATATAAGTGTTCAAAGTAACTTTTACAGTGCAAATAATCTCACCTAATGATTAATCATAAAGGACACATGGTTATCTCAATATTTGTTATTCAATTCAAAGATTAAATTATCAATTAATATTTAGATTAATTGACTTTCAATCAACATTAAGATTAATTAAATTCTTAGTTATCATAATTGTGACATTTCCTATTTCATATTTTCAATCTTTATTTAAGTTGAACTGATTAATTAATAAAAGTGAAATTTGTCTTTTTTATATCATTCTTTAAAGCTTTCGTTTATTGAATTAATAAATATTGAAATGGAAATGATACCTCACTAGTAACTAGTAATAATATGAAATGAAGTAGAAGCCACTTAATAGATTCGAGTCTCCAAGATTTTTACTCCCTATCCACAAATGTGGGTAAAGCTAGGCAGACAACTCTTTCGCATAATATAGCATGATCGAGTAAGTACATTTCTCAAATGTTAGTAGATTATAAATATCTTATAAAATATGGATGCATAACAATAAAAATAATCTATGATGGTTTTGTAATTCATAAAAAAATACATATGTAAGAAGGTAGAAAAAGATTGGGTCCATTTGGAATAATGTTTAGAGGCTATATAATGGGAGGTGGCACCTCGCACGAGGCCCGACTTAATTTCTTTTGACATGGCCACGATCTTGTTATTCTCTTTGAATATTTGCTCTTTTGTAGCTACTAGCTTTTTTTTTTTTTTTTTTTGATTACATGAGACTATTGCTCAAATTACAGTTCAAATTACAACTCATATTACATGAGAGTATAATTGATATGTACAATCATATATTTATACTGAGCCCTGTTGACATTAATGCTGATATGGCACCGCTCAGATTTTTTAACCCTCTCAAATATTCGAGGGATGTCAAACTCCCATCCTGGGAGAAAGACTGCCTTCACTCGAGCTCAAGGGCTCCAAGGAAGGATATTTAAATTAAACCCCTACAATGCGACTGCGGAGGCTCGAACCCCTTCCCTCACATTTGTGAGGGAGGGGCTCTAGCCACTTGGGCTAAGCCCAAGTGGTTTGTAGCTACTAGCTAGCTAGCTTTAGTTTGGGTATAAAGCAGTAAACAGAAGAAGAAGAGATATAAAGATATACTTAAGATGTACACAAAGTGCACATATACACAATCAAAAAAGTCATTGAAGTGTAAGTAAGTTACAATAAATATTCTTCTCTCTCAAAAGCTCTCTCTTCTTGAGAAAGCTTAGAGAGTAGGAGTGGAGCTGAGCCTGAATGGCTCATTAACTCACTCTTATTGAGTGTTTTTGTTAACAGTTTCAAATGTTCCTTTAAAGCTAAAGTCCTCATTACAGTAGTTCGGATGTCATAACTGCATAAAAAAAAAAAAAGGGTGGGTGAGCACTCTAGTCAATAAAAATGGAGACCGAGGAATTAATTCGAAGATGCAAGTCAATATCTTTAGAGGAAGCAGAAGAAAATAAGTTCTCTTTCAAAGGAAAAATTAAAGAGAAGGGAATACAAGTAGCATCGGGCTGTTTAATTGGAAAAGTCCTGCAAACAAGAGGAGTAAACACAGAGGGGTTGAGAATTGCTCTAACTCAAGTGTGGCAAACAAGAAAAGAAGTAAAGATTGAAAATATGGGGGATAACATTTTCATTTTTAAGTTTGGGGATGAAGTAGACAAAAGGAGAATTATTGCAGGGGGACCGTGGCATTTCAATCAAGCACTGATTGTGCTCAAAGAACCAGAAGGAATCGGAGAAATCACAGCCCAACTCTTCACACATACATCATTTTGGGCACGAATAAAAAATGTCCCGATTATGTGCATGGATGAAGAAATTTGTAGGGGGATTAGAGAGCTCATCGGAAGAGTTGAAGAAGTGGATACGGACAGAACAGGAGATGTCATAGGGCAGGCTATACGGTTGAGAATCTCGGTTGATATCACCAAGCCCCTAAAAAAAATCTTGTTTATTGAAACAGAAGAAAAGAAAAAAATCCCAGTTGCAGTAGAGTATGAAAAGCTCCCAGACTTCTGCTATTGTTGTGGATGTCTTGGACATTCATATAAAGAATGCACCAAATACAAAGGGCAACCAACAAAAGAGCTTGACTATGGACCATGGCTGAAGGCACTGACGTGGGGGGAAAAATGAAACAAAACAGGACAAGGGAACAATGGAGCACAAGAATGAGCAGGGGAGATGAGATGAAAAGTCAGGATCACAGTCAAAAGTCCATGACAAGGGAGCAGCACCCCCAGAAGCTGATGAATGAACCAAGAAGTTTGGACCAAGGCTCAGCTGAACCGAACCAGGGCAAACTGAACCGGAAAGCACAAAATGGAAGTGACAGTATAGATGGGGAAGGTGCAGAGCATTTAATGAAGGAGGGGGAGAAATCGAGGACTGAAAAAAGTAGCAGCCAAAGACCAGGAAAGACAGCTGGGTGCAGGGATCAAAATTCGGAAGCGGGAAAAATTGGAGAAGCAGAAAACGAGGGAAATAAAAAAAGAGGGGGAAGTGTGAACAAAAATTGTGATAGTGTAGTGGGCCAAGAATCGGGCTCAGATGCAATGGAAAGGGAAGAAGTAGACAATGGGCCGGGGAAAATCCAAGTGAAACAAAAGGGGAAAAAATGGAAGCATCAAGCAAGGCAGCTGGATAAGAAAAAAGGAGAAACATCTAAATCAATTCTAGCAAAGAGACAAAGCTGTGAAATGGGCTGGCTGAGTCCGCAACCAAAGAGAAGCAAAACGCTCAGCCCAAATAAGCAAACATCTACAGAGTACAGCTACAATTCTCCCCAAGCAAAAATCAAATTAAGGCGGGAAGCTCACAACACGAATGACATGGAAATTTCAACCACAATCAATGAGGAATCAACGGCGGAGGCTGGGAGCCAGCCCCGCCGACAACCATGAAACTCATCAGCTGGAATGTTCGGGGAATGAGGAAGGACCGGACATCCCGAGAAATCAAAATGATCCTCCGTGAGCATAAACCAGAAATTATGTTTTTCTGTGAAACAAAATTGATGGGGCAGCTCATGAAAAGAAGAGCAGCTGAGCTAAATTTCCAAAATTGCTTCGCAATAAATAGTAATGGCAAGGGAGGGGGGTTGGCAATGATGTGGAAGGAGGGGATAGAAATGGAGATTAAATCGTACAGCAAGCACCATATAGATGCCGTAGTGCAAAATAACGAGGGGAGCTCTTGGAGGTGTACAAGGGTTTACGGCAACCCAAAATCAGAAGAGAGAAAGCACACGTGGGAGCTAATCAGAAGGCTATCAGGTCTGTCATCTATACCTTGGATTTGCTTTGGGGATTTTAATGAAATTCTGCACTTGAGGGAAAAAATTGGAGGAAATGTTAGAAACGTAGGATTAATCACAACCTTTAGAGAAGCAATTAACGATAGTGGCCTGACCGACTTAGGCTACAAAGGGTACCCCTTTACTTGGTGTAATAGGAGATTCGGGCCACATGTTATTGAAGAAAGGTTGGATAGAGCCTTTTGCTGTAAAAATTGGGGTGGAGTGTTTCAAGAATTGCCTGTCACACACATTGAAACGTGGAGCTCAGACCATTACCCTATTATTATGGAAGTTGTGGAAAGGGGAAGCAGAGCCAGATACGAGAAAAAAGCTTTTCCAAGAATGCACTATGAAGACATGTGGAGTCTGTACGAAAAATGCCAAGAGATTGTGAAAAGAGAGTGGTGGGAACAAAGTGTATGGGAGGGTGCAGATGCCGTAGAGGTTTTTAAAAAAGCCACAAAGAAGTCCATGGCTGATCTGAAATTGTGGAGCTCAACTGAATTAGGAGGGAGAGAAAAAATGGTTAAGCAGCTAATAAAGGAGCTGAAGAACTTGAAAAGAAACTATGACCATTATGTGAATGGGGACAGAATTAGGGGGCTGGAAAATCAGATTGACAATTTGCTAGCTGATGATGAAGTGTACTGGAAGCAGAGGTCTAGAGCCGACTGGCTTTTGGCGGGAGATAAAAATACAAAATTTTTTCATGCCAAAGCTTCAGCGAGAAAACAAAAGAATAAAATTTGGGGAGTTTTGGATGAAGATGGAAACTGGACTGAAGAAGCTGAGGAGATAGAGAGCAGATTTTGTGATCACTTTGCAAACCTCTTCACTACAACAAGGCCTTCAAGACAGCAAAGGGAAGCAGCTGTGGAAAGTGTACCAAGAAGAGTCACAGCAGAGATGAACGAGGAGTTGACCAGACCATTCACAAAGGAGGAAATTAAAGAAGCTCTTTTCCAAATGTGCCCAACGAAAGCACCAGGGCCGGATGGCCTCCCTGCGGTTTTTTTTCAAAAGCACTGGAAATTCGTCGGAGAAGGAGTAACAGCTACATGTCTGCAGATTCTAAATGATCGAGGTAACCTCGCTCCACTAAACCATACGTACATTGCTCTTATCCCAAAAATAAAAAAGCCGAGAGATGTAGTTGACTATAGACCTATTAGCTTGTGCAATGTCATTTATAGAATCATAGCAAAATGCATAGCTAATAGGTTAAAGCAAATTCTGCATGATGTAATATCCCCCAATCAAAGTGCATTCATTCCAAATAGACTCATTACAGACAACATTATTATAAGATATGAATGCCTTCACAAAATTAGAACGAACAAGGGAAAGAAGAATGGGCTAGTTGCAATGAAGTTAGATATAAGCAAAGCCTATGATAGGGTAGAGTGGAATTTTCTAGAGCAAATCATGTATAAGCTAGGATTCGAAAAAACCTGGATTGACTTGATTATGAATTGTATCTCCACCCCATCTTTCTCTGTTCTGATCAATGGGGCGCCTAAAGGTTTGGTGAAGCCAGAGAGGGGTTTACGGCAAGGCTGCCCTTTATCCCCATACTTGTTTATTATTTGTGCAGAAGCTTTCTCCAGTATGCTGATTCAAGCGGAAAAAAAGAAGCATTTCCAGGGGCTAAAGTTCAGCAAAGAGCTCTTCATCAATCATTTGTTGTTTGCGGACGATAGCCTAATATTTAGTAGAGCTGCAGTGGAAGATTGCAAAAAGCTGAAGCAGATTTTTTATTGTTATAGTGCTGCTTCGGGTTAGATTTTCAACTTCGAAAAGTCATCCATGTTGTTTAGTGGAAACGTTTCAGCTGGGCAAAGAAATGAAATAAAAGACATCTTCCAGCTAAAGGTGGTTTCGAAGCATGAAAAGTATTTGGGGTTGCCATCCATGGTTGGAAGAAAGAAAGTCAGCCTCTTCAAGGAAATAAAGTTGAGAATCTTAAGCAAAATCTCGGGATGGCAAAGCAAATTTTTCTCAAGTGGAGGAAGGGAGGTTCTAATAAAAGCAGTGGCCCAGGCTGTTCCAGCCTATGCAATGAGTGTGTTTAGACTTCCTTCATCTTTATGTGATGATATACAACGAGCAGTTGCTGGTTTTTGGTGGGGAGCAAAAAAGGATCGGAAAAGTATCCACTGGACAAAGTGGGAGAGCCTTTGTCACGCAAAGGGTAGGGGAGGGCTTGGATTTAGAGACTTTGCATGTTTTAATCAAGCTCTGATAGCTAAGCAAAGCTGGAGAATAATCCAAAACCCTGAATCTTTGCTGACGAAAATTCTGCAGGCAAGATACTTCAAGAGTTGTGAATTCTTACAAGCCAAGTTGGGATCAAAACCATCCTTCATTTGGAGGAGCATACTTTGGGGGAGACAAATCATCCAAAAAGGAATGAGATGGAGAATTGGATCAGGGGATTTGGTTAAGGTATACAAGAGCCAATGGATACCAAGACCACAAACTTTTAAACCTATAGCTCCAGCAACTCTAAGTGTGGATGCCACTGTAGCAGGCTTGATAGATGCCAATCATCAGTGGAAAGAAACACTCATTCATCAGCATTTCAGCAAAGAAGATGCTGAAAAAATTCTGCAAATCCAACTCCCAAACAGCCCCCAACCAGACCAAATCTTGTGGCATTATGATAAAAAATGCCAGTATTCGGTTAAGAGCGGATACCAGATAGCTAGGAAGATCAAGCACTCTGAAGAATCATCTTGCTCTAAAAATACCAGTGGGCAATGGAATGTGATATGGGCAATGGAGCTGCCAGAGAAAGTAAAAATTTTCATGTGGAGGGTTGTAAAAAATCTGCTCCCAACAGCAGAAAATCTATGGAAAAGGAGAGTGTTGCCGGATCCAATATGTTCGAGGTGTAAAATGAAGGCTGAGAGTATCGTCCATGCAATATTGGAATGCAAACCAGCAAGGCAGATGTGGAAGCTAACTCCCTATTATGCAGAAATGAATGTGCTCATAAATCAGGATTTGTTATCTATGATGAAGGAAATAGAAAAAAAAAAAAAGCAAAGAGGAGTTGCGGAGGATAATTGCGTTGTGCTGGGCAGCATGGTATTCAAGAAACGGGTCTATCTTTGAAAATACAGAGCAAGATCCTCATATCACAGTAGCCAAAGCTGATGCCACAGTTGAGGCTTATGCAAGAGTAAAAATGGGGAAGATTTTAGCAGCAGCAAGCAACACATCAGAAAAGAGCTTAAGCTGGTTACCTCCTCCGCAAGGCTTTTTTAAAGCAAATGTCGATGCAGCCATAAATGAAGAGAAAAGGGAAGCAGGTCTGGGAGTGGTGGTTAGAGATAGCAATGGAGAAGTGATAGCTGCAGCTGTAAATCAAACATCCTTCTACGGGAATGTAGCTCAGCTGAAGCAGCAGCAGTGAACTTTGGGATCCAGACTGCAATGGAAGCTGATTTGCTTCCTTTAATTGTCGAGACGGATTGCAAAAAAGTCTTTGATTTGGTCCTCCATAAGCAGAGCAGCAGAACGGAAATATTCTGGAATATAGCTGAAATTCAAAAAAAGATGAACTCTCTTAACAGCAGGACAAAAATTCAACATATCTCTAGAGACTGTAATGCAATTGCTCATGCACTAGCTAAGATAGCCCTAGGTAGTGACAGATCTTGTGTTTGGAAGGGATCGTTCCCTCCTCAAATCATGTGCTTGTTTTCAAAGCTTTGTTAATGAAAGTAAATCTTTCTATCAAAAAAAAAAAAAGTCATTGAAGTAAGAGAAAGATGCGTAAGGGAAAGCAACATTGGGAGGATGGGGAACAAGTGAACAACATTTTCTTTACTTTTGTGGCTTGTACCCACTACCCAAGGTAAAACTTTCTTCCCCATCAAGCTTTCTCGTCTTTTAATTAATTTCATCAACTATATCTATATTTCTTTTTTTTTTAAACCACTTAAAACTAGTATACATCAATCTATATTACTAAGCAATAACTTAATGAATGTTTTGTACTAAAATTATTAATAAAATTTAGGCCAGTTCATAAATGAGATGCACAAATTTTTGTTGTTTTCGGACATGTCTATACATACTCATGGTGTGTGTGTGCGCACGCGCGCAAGCAGTTAGATAATGTATAGAAAATTTTGTAGATTACATGTCTCTTAAAATTGTTTCGTGTCTTCACTTTATTAATGCCCTTACATATTTAGTTCAAAAAATCTAACAAAAAAATTGATTCCATCAAACCCCAGCCTCCTAACCCTTTTTCTACGTACGACACTCCCCTTTTCTAAATTGCAAGTTTCAAACCCTCTGTCCATCTTTTGTCCCCTCTTCTTTTTCTAGGAAACATAAGTACACATTCGCAGCTAGACTAATTTTTTATCCTTTTTTTATTTTTCTGACTTATTATTTAGACACCTATTCGTTCATTATTTTCCAAAAATTTAATCAATCATCCTTCCATCCATTCAATCCAATTGTAAGTTACGTTAAAAAAATTCCAATTAATATTTTATGGTAATTACAAATATATCAAATGAGTTAGAAAAGAAATTAAGGAGGAACGGATTCAACGAACATTTAACAACAAGTATCTCTCCATTTATATTATAATTAAGGAGTACTATGATTATGAACAAAAATTTCAATCAGCTTATGCTCATAGAGAAGTATTCGTTATTATGAATGACACTGTTCAAAAACAAATATTGATCGTAGAATAGATGTAACTAAGGGTCTAACATATTTGTTCTTTTGCCGCTGACACTCAGAAGTGGCAGAGAAGCAATCTCTTTATCACGTTAGGCACACTGCTTACGGATGTTCGAGAATTGGATTTTTTGGATTGGATATCAATCCATATACGATTCACAATTTTATAAATTATAAATTTTTAATTCAATTTAGTTCACGGATCAATGAAATTTAA
Organism: Citrus sp. QX-2021; assembly: GCA_030444885.1. Classification (NCBI taxonomy): domain Eukaryota; kingdom Viridiplantae; phylum Streptophyta; class Magnoliopsida; order Sapindales; family Rutaceae; genus Citrus; species Citrus sp. QX-2021. Next base: position 946,951 of record CM059829.1, read on the forward strand.
TTCAAATCTAATCCATAAGCCTGCGAATCGAATGCGAATTTGACCCAATTCATATCCAATATATCATTTTGCGAATTGGTTTACGAATTAAAATTTTTTAATTCTCTCCAATCCATGAACTAATTAAATAAAAAATATAATATAAAAATAATTTTATTACCAATCAAATTCAAAACTGAATAAGATTTAGATAAATTAAATGTTTAAATAAAGTTATAATGATATATTCAAAGTTTCAAATATAACACTCCGAAAAGAAAAGATCACATTTGTTTATATCAATACATGAAAATTAACTAAAATTATGAAAATTAACTATTTAAGAACCTATAATTTAAATATTTGATTATTTAATTATTTTTATTTTATATTATAATTGGATAAGATATAATATGCTGTCAATGTACCTATATTTTAACTTATTTATTCATTAGTAAGTGGTAATACCATATTTACAAGCTTTATTTTTTAATTAAATAAATATTTTTTATTTTTTTGTGGATTCACTGATTTTTACATATTTATAGGAGTAAATCTATATCCAATCCACTGGCTGCAATTTTTTAAATTTTCAATCAAATCTAATCCATCAATCCATAGATCGAATTTTTACAGATCAAATGGATTAAGCGGATCGAGTTGAATTATGAACACCCCTAACACCACTAAATATAAAGGTCAATTACTAATTCAATACCTATGAAACATTAATATGGCCCAAAATCAAAAGCCTAGTTCTAAATTGGCAATAATTTTTTTTTTTAACCATTGCTTACTCTCCTTTTGTGTCTGTTGATTGGATGAAGATTGTAAAAGTGTTAATAAAGTATTTGGTAAAAATTACCAATGCAAATTAGTATGTAAATTCAAAAAATAAAAAGACAATTTTCTATTAGTGGTTTAAAATTAAATGATAACCTAACTCATGCTCAATTCTCATGAGGAAGTAGATCATTTGGCCGAACTTCAAAATCTTGCATGATTATTTTCAATTTTATGGTTTTGATCTTAATTTGTGACTCTGAGTACTAATTTCATTAGATTGTGTTTTTGAGCTTCTTGTTCATCAATTAGAGGTTAAAGTCAATTCGGAGGCCGATTAGGTGAGTCTCGTGGTTGCACATGGGGTGGTGAAGTTTACGGTGGATAGGTGCTCTTGGGGTGACCCTGGACTGTTTACTGTTGGTGGTATTTTGCATGATTTTGGTTATTTTCTTCAGCACCCATCAATTCTTTATGCTAAGTTGATGGCTGTTAGTGAGGATTTGAAGCTTGCTACCTGGTTATTTTGTCCTTAATGTGGAGTCCGATTCAGCTACTGTGATTTCTTATATTACTTCTCATGGCTCTGTGCAGTGGGATTATGTTTATCTTTTTGGTTGAGTTGTGCTATATCTTCTTCTTCCTCTGTCGTGGTCAAGTATTTTTTCGCAAGGCTACTTCTACAACTAATTTCATGACCAATTGAGATTGTACTCAAAGGATTCACCAACATTTCTTGGGTCCTCGAGTCTGCCTATTATTTTGTCTAGTATCATTCATCTAGATGGGTATGAGATCCCTCATATTATGTTATATCTTTTCTTTTCTTTTACTCCTTTTTAGTTCATTTTTTATTGTTGTTCTTTGGGGCACGTTTATACTTTCTTGTATTTCTCTTGAATTTAGAGGTTTTGATTTATATATCCTTTTTTTTTGCCATCTTATTATCTATATTATCATGGTGGTCTTCCATTAAAAAAAAGAAGAAGAATTAGAGGTTAAACCTAGGTCTTGGATCAATTAGGCTGATCTAATCACAAGCAGAGATGCTTACTATATTTTGATAACTAGTCATCACCAACTTTTATAGTTTAGAACTACTATTTCATAGCACTTTTTGCTTAAAATATAAAATTCATATTAGTGCAATACCAAAAGAAACATTAAGTTGAGATATGCATCATCTCCAAACTTAAATTTGATAATTAGGCTAAGAATATTTTAACTACAATTGAGAAAAGCAAAAGATGGAAATTCTATCTAGAGCAAAAGAATATGAACTTCTCTACTTTTAAAAGCGGAGATTCAACTTTAATAACAATTGCTTTTTTGTCTCCACTCCTAGCTTCCTCCTCTTCTAGCAATAATATCCCACCCTCTCCCCCCTAAAAAAAAAAGTCAAAAAATATGTAGACTACCGAGCTTGACTGTCAATTTTATTTTGTTTGGTTTTGGCTGGCCTTTCTCTATGCTCGATCTGTGCCCTTGAAGTTAATTTACAGAAGTGTCTAAAATTAGCTTTAACATCGTTAATTAAAATTTATTATATGATTGTTTTAAAGCTCTGAATATGCACGAATGGAAGTGATGATTGATATCATTAACTTCAATGTAACTTTCAAGTCTAAAGCTAACTATATAATGGATGTAACTTCGATATATAAATATAATCACTTTCAAATTCAATCCATCCATTTTACCTATTACAAAAGTAATAAACTAAAATTAAGCAGTAATTAAATAACACATATTTCATATTTTTCTTAAGAATGAAAGGGATTGGAATTATTAACTAATAATTACATAAAAGAGTAATTAAGTGACATGCAACTGTTTTACCAACCAAATATCCAACGATATAAAGGAAACACATGGGGCTTGCAGAAGAATGAAATAATTCATTACTGCATTGGAGCAGAAATTAATGGGAGTGAAATGGAGGTTAGATATGTTTTCCTTGAAAAGAAAATAAGAAAGATCAGTGCAATTCATCGGACCTAATTATATAATAAACAAAATTGATTTAGTTTGATGAGATGTTCCACATTAAAAAGCAGGTGGTTGGTTTTGTTGGTTTATAAAGAGATTGTTGTAATGAGTTTACCATAAGTATGATGATATAATTGGGAGCCTTGGTTGTCGTGTCATCATTTACTAGTTTCAATTTGGTACGAATTGGATGTGCATCAATTTTCACACTAAGTGTGATGATATAATTGGACCAAGAAGTATTCCTTGTGTTCCTCTTATGGCTGGACAACCAACTTTGTCTGACTGCTGTAACAGGTTCGTTCATGAGCTCACTCAAGCAGACAATTTAATTTAATTAATTAATCAATTAATTAACTAACAACTCGCTAACTAGCTACGGTCTCTCTTATACGTACAAATCCACCATCAATCACCATCTAATTACTTTTGAATCTGAAATTATCATTTTGGATTTTGGAAATATATGCATGGCCGTATGATAAGTTAGCTAAGAAATGGATATTGTGATTAATATACCAATGCACAATAAATTGGCATAACTAATAATTGAATGTATAATATAAATATGGAAATTAAAATCAAGGAAATTATTAAGATTTGGTTTGTTTTATTAATTGTTGCTATCTAAATATTGTCACTAGGCTCAAATGCCCAGTCAAAGCTATAACGTATGTGTTTATAGTGGACCCAATCCACTGTATAAGGTTACTACTGTGGGTTGTGATTTAAAAGGCATAGAAATATATAAATGAGGCCTAATATATATGGACTCAGCCAAACTCACTTGTGCGTAGGGTTGGGCAAACGGTTCACTTCTAAGGCTAAAAACTGAATGGTTTGAAAGTATAAGAACCGATCAGTTTGCCTTCAGTTCGGTTCAAAACCGAACCGAACTAAAAAACCAAACGATTTGGTCCAATTATTTAAATCTATTCTTATTTAAAATATAAAAACCTAAATTCTATATCCCTTTTTTCAAACCTTAATTTCGTAACCCTAAATCTAAAATCCAAAATCCAGTTATCATCTTTCTCAGCTTTCACCTTTTGGTATCTCCATCGCCTCATCTATCTCTCGTTGTCGCAGTCTCTCCCTTGCCTCACGGTTTAGTGGCAGCACAGCCCATCAAGCGTGGTGATGTCGTCACGAACTCAATCTCTCAGAGTCACGCCTCAAGATCGCCGCTCGTCAAGCCCTCAACCCTTCAACCATCATCTTCAGTCTTCACACCTCACGGTTAATCGTCGATCATCTTCTCTCATCACTCAGACCTCACGATCTCCCTCTCGTTGGTCTAAACCTCCTGACATCAACCCGTCGTCTTTAGTCTTTACTACTGCAAGTGTTTTTTTTTTTTTTGGTTATGTTGTGGCCTTTTTGTTTGTTTTGTTTCTGTTTAAATTGAATCTTATGAGGGGTTAAATTTGTGCTAGTGTTAGTGTATATTGGTTATTGGAATTGCACCCTAAATATTGTGTTGAGCAAATGTAATGGCTAATTCGATATGGCCACCGTAAGTGAAACAGATGTATAACTGTATATTGTGAGAATATTGATATGTAAACATTAAATCATCAACACCCTTCATTGCTTTCGGAATTTCAATACAGAGATTTGTTGATGTTCTGTTTAGTTTGAAAATGGATGAGAAGAAAAACAAACATTTGAAAGTATATATTGTTTGGTGATAGAAGTTAATTAAATATCTCATTTTAACTAGTTGAATTTAAATTGCCATAATCATGCAATTGTAAACAAATATTGCAGTATGGAAAAAAATCAAGAATAAATTTATAATTAGTGGCATAATTGTGAAGTAAATTAAAGTCATTGTTCAAAATTTTTTCATTGAGAGTAAATCAAATTATTAAATAAATCAAGATTGCTTATTTCTTTTTATTTTATTTATTTTAGATTTCTAATTATTCAAGAGTTCAAGACAACCTTGAGCGTGTAGCCGATGATTTTGAGCATGAAGTTGAAGTTCAAGTTGATGATAATGAAAATGATTCAGCAACAATTGTCACCAATGAAAACAAGTGGAAAAGGTCATCGTCATCCAAACCGCCACTACCAAAGAAAAAAATGGCTCCAAGATCAACAGTGTGGCAACATTTTACTAGACTTCCAGATAATGTACAAAGTGCAAATGAAACTACTGTGGTCAAGAATTTGAATGTGGGATGGTCAGGAAGGGGACTAACACTTTGAGGACTCATAACCAAGAAAAATGTAAAAAGTACAAGGACTTTTAGAAAGACCAAATACCTTTGACTCAAGATGTTGGTAGTGATGAAGTTGTAGCAAGATTAGTCAAGAAGCTTGCAGACGAGCAACCGTAAAAATGATTGTTCTTGATGAATTGCCTTTTTTCCGTTGTGGAGAATCCAGGTTTTAGGCATTTTTGCAGTGTAGCGGCTCCGAGATATCTTCTCCCATCACGAAGAACCATTACTAAGGATATTCTTAAGATGTATTTAGAGGAAAATGTTAAGTTGAAAAGTTTATTGGCTAGGAATAAGTAAAGAGTATCTTCGAACACTAATATTTGGACTTCCATTACAACTACTAGTTGCATGGTCATCACAGCTCACTTTATTGACAAAGATTGGAATTTGTATAGAAAGATTATCAGTTTTAACACTGTTAATGATCATTTATCGGGGACAATTGGTAAGCGACTTGAAAAATGTTTAATTGATTAGGGTATCAAGCAAGTGTTTACTGTAACTGTTAATGATCATTCATCAAATCTTTGTTACATTTTTTAATTTTAATATATAATATGAAGTTTACTTTAGCTTTATTAACGTTGCTTTTTTTTCTCTTCCGTGACATTGAATATTTGTTACAATTTGATATGTCAAATTGAACAATCTTTGGAATCATTATCCGCTAGTAATGATAATCTTTTGGGTTCGATGGCAATTAAAATAAAGAAAATTTTTTACAAGTATTGGGATGGTTGTTTGAACATAAATAAGAGTTTGATTGTTGCTTATGTACTTGGTCCACGGGAAAAAAAATGAAATTTGCAACACATTACTTTGAGAAATTATATAGCAAAGATATGCCAAATGTGTTGAGATGAAGGAAATAGTCAAGGATTTGTTGATTAAGCTTTATGAGTCTTATAATGCACAATATAAACCAGGTGGAATGGGGAGTCCAAGTGGAAGTGCAAGCGAAAGCCAAAATTTAGCTATTGGAAGTGGAAGTGGTTCGAATTTTTGGGATTTGGGTGATGATGATGATGTTATTATTGATGATCCTTTCTTCAAATTCAGTGAAGCAGTTGCGATTAGTGAAGGCAGTCCAGAGTTGTCAAATGAGTTGGATTTTTACTTGATGGAGAAGATTGGAAAAATTAAAAAAAGTAATTTGGGCACTAAATTTGATATTTTGTTATGGTGGACAGTGAATAGTGCCAATTATCTAATCTTGTCAAGTATGGCAAGGGATGTTCTTGCTATTCCGGTGTCTACTGTTACCTCTAAGTTCGCCTTTAGTACTAGAGGTCGTATATTAGATCAATATAGAAGCTCTTTGACTCCAAACATTGTTGAAGCGTTGATACTATTACAAAATTGGTTGCGAACTTCTATTTTTGTGGATACAATAGCAGACCTAAATAAATTAGTTGAAGACAATGAGTTTATGGATCAACTTACGGAAGGTATATTTTGTATAATTTTAATTTTAATTTACTTTTTAAGTATCATCAACCTTATACAATTTGTTTAATTTTAATTTAACTTTATCTTTAAGTAATATTAACCTTGTTCAATTTGTCCTTTTTTTATGTAGAACTTCGCAAATCAACAACAGTCGACCAACTTGGTAGGTCAACATGAAAACTGCAGTTGATCCTAAACTATTTTTAGGTAATGAAATTGATATATATTTATTTGTTAATTGTTAAATATCACTTTATTTTATTTTATTTAATTATTGAGTGCTTTGTCTCACTTTGAATTTTGATGTAGGTGATATGGATGGTGGATGTAGTTTTGCCTTGTGTTATGGTGGAGTTTTATCGGATGTCGATGTAGTATCGCGGACTTGCTGTGTTTTCTTTTTGTTATTATGGACTTATAATTTGTAATATATTTTAAATTTAAGTGTGTTTATGAATTGTGACTATTTCGTATTGGGACTTTATTGTTTTGCTTTTGACTTGAAGACTTTGTATTTGTTTATTTATATCTAGTGTTACTATGTGTGTAGTGTGTAGTTCAATAGTTGGTATTTAGTGTAGGTGTAAACTATAAAATTTAGTAAAATTAGGTGAAAGCTGTAAAATGTACTAAGACTGGGTTAAAACTGCAAAATTCAAGAAAATGTACGAACCAAACCAAATCGAACTGAACCAAATTTCAAAACCGAACTGAACGGTTCTAAAATTCAGTTTGTATTTAGTTTGAATCCCTCAGAACTAATCAGTTTCGGTTCGGTTCAATTCTGATCCCGAACCAAATTGAAACCGGGAAATACCCACCCTTACTTGCGGGGTATTTGACCCACAAGCAAATGCCTTGTAGAATGAACTGATGGACAAGATATAACCTTGAAAAACCCATTAGAAATCCAATATTGTCCAATAGTGTGCCTGCCCCTAATTGAGTTTTAGCAGGATTAGTGCTTTTAATTTGAAGGCAATCTCTGGCCAGGCTAGGGATATATTATTTAGAAATTTTTAAAAAACGAGTCAAAGGTTAACTATATAAAGTCATTCTCAAGTGCGGATACTTTTTTTTTATATATAAACACGCACACTATTAAATCATATGACTTAATAAAGTATTTGTAAGAAAAGAAAATGAGAACAGCCGCACCTAAGAAATATATATATATATATTGGTTGATTTATTTAAAATATTCATAAAATCATCTTGTCATGCAATTAGTCGTAAAGAGGGAGCTGGTTAATGAAATGAACGAAAATAAATAAAGAAATGAGAAAGACCAGGCCATGCCAGGTTAGTAAAATTAAAGCCGCGTGGACATGTCGGCCACTCCATGGACAAATAAAACTGAAAGAGGGGAGGGGTTTCCGTCTGCTGTTGAATTTTGAATAAATGCATTTGCATCACTTTGCTTGCAATCCTCTTCTCATTTTTATTTTTTTGTTTTAAATTTTGGTGAATATTGAATTGAATATATATCCCAGCTAATTATTAAACTTGGGTCAGCTCAGGTTGTGGCTTTCTCACTCTTAGTAAGCTTGCTTAGATTGATCGTCTTCAAGTATTTCGTTGGCTGCTACAATATATATAATTTAATTAAATGAAATGGTAAAAGATGAAGTAAGATTATTAAGCCAGTCATGTTCATCTTCAATAGACAGCAGCAGCAGCAGCCACCCACCTTCTATGATCTTTTCTTCATCTTCATCGTCACCTTCTCTGGCAGCAGCTGTTTCAAACAACAACGAAAGAAGAGATTTGATGAGCACCTGCACCGATCTAAATTTAGGTCTCAGCATCTCACTCTCACCGTCACTATCTCCACCCACCTCTAACAATAATAATATTATTGGCGTTACTATTTCCACTACTACAAGTTACCGAACAATAAGGTCTGTACTTCAATTAATTAATTTGTACATGCATACATATACATAACTCTTTATTCTGTATATAAATAAAATAATCAAATACATGAACAAATTATTATATATATGGAGCAACGTCAACGGTTGGACTGGCCGCCGATCAAACCACTGTTGAGAAGCACACTTAATAAGCTTGCAGAGAAAGCAGATGAAAATGATGGTCGTCATCATCATTCCCAGCAATATGGTTCTTTATTTGTAAAGGTGTATATGGAGGGGATTCCAATAGGTAGAAAGCTGGATCTGTTTGCACATCATGGTTATAATGCTCTCGTTACAACACTCAGTCATATGTTTACAATTAAAACCACCAATATTCTCTGTAAGTCTTACTACAGCCAGCACTTTTGTGCATTAACTTTCATATTTATATGTGTGCCTGTGCAGGTATTAAATTTTACTTTCATTTAATTTGCGTCTCTTCGAATCCAATTTAAGTTATATATGTGTAATTATATATGCTGATCATGAACGTACAGGCCCTGACGATAGTGATGATCATGGTCGTGTTGTTCATAGTTCTTCTAAGGACTACCAATATGTGTTAACATATCAAGACAAAGAAGGAGATTGGATGATGGTTGGAGACGTACCTTGGGAGTAAGATCACATCATCATCATCATTATAATATATGATTCATCCATATAAGTCTTAACGAATTTAACAATTTCTGTATTAATTATAATTAGCTAGCTAGTTGGCTTGCTTATTAGTTGATCTTCATTTATACACCCCCCAACAATTGTAACTTACAGATTTCATTTCTTCTTTGTGTTTAATTAATTATGTGCATAGGATGTTCTTGACCACCGTGAAAAGACTGAAGATTACAAGAGCTGGCAGGTGTCATAGCTAGCCAGGAATATTTCATACAATTAAGTTCATCGTCAGTCCATTTCCAGCGTCAATGTCATGTCCCCCTATAGTTTCGATTATGCATCCGGCACCAAGGAAAGAGCCACTAGCTAGAGAGAGGAACTGATTATATTTTTGTACACTAATCTTGATTAATTTACACCAATTGATGATATATATATAACATATATATTTATATATATTATTCCATGTATGTTATTAATTAATTCTTAAATTTTTGTATCACCTGGACTTTTTTCCCTTTTCTTTTTTTTTATTAATGTTACTATCTACATAAATATATATATTACAACTCGAGGATTACAGAAAAATTTTGGATTATACTTATAGTATAATCCAAAATTTATCAAGTACACAGCTTGGAAATCACCTAGACCTAGGTGCATTATTTCTATATTCAAATTAAAGTGTAAGTGTGTGTGTGTGTGTGTGTGTGTGTGTGTGTGTGTGTACACGCATGCAGTTGAGGAGAGTAACTTTTCAAATTTATGGAAATTGTTCGAAGACATGCATCAAAGCAATTATAGTACAGTTAGAGAGAAGTAAAAGCAAAGAAAGGATGTGGTCTTCGTTTTTATTAATATTTTACCATTTCTTTTTATCTGTTGTTCTTTGGCTTTTATTTTTCATTTTTAAGTGAATCAATGTGGTCCTCCTGCCGGCCCATGCATCATGAATTGTGTTATGGCGTTTTCACGATTAGTTTTTTTGAAAAAATTCATTGCCAACAGCAAACTATCTTGTAATGTGTAAATCATGAGCTCGAAAATTGCGATTCAATTGTAAATGGGATAGAGAGACAAAGAGGCGTGCAGAAGATATTATTAACTCATTTGTAAATGTAATAGTCAGTAGTGCGTATATAGTAATGCAAGAACAACAATGATACGAATTGACCAAGTGTATATAGAAAGCAGATAGAAAGGATAACGCAATTAACTTATACTTTAATCTAAACATAATTAAATCTCATTGTAATTCAAATGAATCTATAAGATTTTGATAATGCTTTACAGTAAGGTTGAATGATGCTCTAATTTAAATAATTATACAAAAGAGATTTTGATAGATAATCCTGAAGAATTTATTAATCAAAAGCTTATTAAAATAATGATAAAACCTTCCTATTTATAATAGAGTAAATTTACTACCTTATGTTAACTTAAATAGAGAAATTAAATAACAATTAAATTGTAAATAAAATACCAAAACACATACAGATAAGACACTAATTAAAATGAAAAATATAAAAAAGAAGTTCACAATCACTTAAAATTTTAAAGTATTTTAACAATGTCCTAATTTATTCACTCCCTCTTAACAAAAACTCATCCTCCAGTTTATTTAGAGAATGAAACTCGAAGTGAAGAAGTAATACATCTTAGGACTTGAATTTGTAGCCTTTGTCATCAATCTTTCTTAAAGCTCATAACTCTATGCATTGTCTTCTTTTTAATCTTGCTTCTCACTCTGTGAAAAGGTGAAGTCTAATGAATCACGTCCAAGTCTCTAAGTCTTTTGCTAAATCTCACTCAATATTTTCGCTAGTTAACTTTATCTTTACAGCCCAATCTTGTTCAAGAATAACCTTCTTGTCTTCAACGTGGATAAGCATAATCATGTTAGTCATTGCTGGGATCTCTTTGACTTGATTTAGCCACACAAACTCAATCATATTATTAGGCTCAATGCTCAAATCAAGAGTAAGGATGTTATACCTCTTTTTTTAAAATCTAAAATCGATCAACAATCTCATCATGATCATTATCTTTTGCATTTACTGGTATAAAAAGAGATGGTTCGACCTCATGATATCAAACAATTCTTTAATTTCATCTTGTCCTTGTCGAATCTTATACTGTAACTGCTCCCACCAACCTAAAACATCACATGTCCACTTGAATGATGCATGAGAGATGGCAAATTTCGATGAGAAAATTTAATGAAAATCTTCCATCATGCAAATTCAGTAAAAAAATATCGTCGGGATTACCATCAAAATAAGGGATATCTTATAATTCAAAAAGAAAATATGACCTTTGATATTCTATAATTTTTTTATCCCTCAAATAAAAAATACAACCAATGGTAAAACTATAAATAAAGCTTAACTTTCAGGTTTAGTGTCACTATAGGTCAATGATTGTGATTCAGAACGATGATAATTGAATCTACTAGATATGGTGGTAAGAAAGTCAATGATGACAACGACAAGAGAGGATTTGCGGCGATGAAGGTGGATTGAAGTGATGAAACTTATAGGTTTGGGGCTTACTTATGCGGTGGTTCTAGTGGTGGTTAAGAACAATAAACAGTCAGGTAGGGCGGTCGCTACGGATCGTAATAGTAGTGACAATCGTCGGAGAAGGCAGTTGGATTTAATGGTGGGGCAAGTGGTGGAACTTAGGGTTTTGGGTTGTTATTGTATCGGTTTATGGAGGCAAAAATCCAAATGTGATCTGTGGTTTTGGTCATTGCTTTTCGAAGAGTTTGGTGGTGGTTTTGAATGACGATGATGGCTGGTGGCGATGGAATATGATCCTCTCCTGATCTGAGCATTACTGAACTTTTAAAGATCTTTTACCATGTGTCTTTTAATGATAGTGTATGGGTAAAATTTAACTTCTTTTATTTTGTTTAATTATTAACAATCAATCATTAATTGAGTTATGTGCTCAGGACATGATCAGATCAGGAGAGAATCCTGATCCGGTGACAATGGCGACTTAAGTGATGGCAGTGAATAGTGATGGTGGCTGGCGGCTAAGGTTTTGCAATTTTGGGATTTTTTTTATTTTTAGTTTTTGTGATGGATTTGATGGGGATAGATGTGGATAGCCATATTATTCTAGGACTGGACTAAGCTAATGCTATTAAGTTACACTTTAATCTTTAATTGAAGATTTAATTTTAATCCAAACGACTCAAATGAGATTTTAATGATGTTTTACATCGACATTAGATAAAGCTCTAACAAAGAACTGTACAAGAGAGATTTTGATAAATAATTTAAAGGAAATTATAAAAGAGAGATTTTTATTAATTAAAAATTTTAAAAATAATGAAAAGACCTCCCTATTTATAATAGGATAAATCAACTTCAGAAAATTAAAACCGTACTAATTAAAATAAAAAATACCAAGAAAGTTAAAAACAATCGAAATTCTGAAATATTCTAATAACGTTGTTTAAATCATGAATGTTTTGAGAAACAAGGTCATCCCGACCAATTAACTAACTAAGACTAAGGGGTGTTGGTTTTTTTTAACTTAATAACTTAATTGACTCAATTTCAATTAGTTAAATCATTAAATTTGCTTATTTTTTCAACTTAATGAAATTTTTCATTCATTAAGTTGTTAAGTTATTAAACTATTTTTTTTATCTCTTTACATAATTTAAAAAGTTTGAATGACATCAATAAAAAAATTCTCCAAAAATAATTTGATCTAATTAATTATTTTCATCTTTACCCAAATGAAAGTTACTAATTAGCATTATTATATATATATAACAAGTGGAAGGTTGAGCACCAACTATCTAGCCAAGCCTTCGATGAGGTGCATGCATTGATTTAATTATGTTTAATTTAATATATACAGCATGATCACATGACAAAAATTGCTAATAAATTAATATTCTTTCTTTTTTCGCATCTTAATTAATTAGTTTACTTTAATTAGTTTGATGTTGGAGCTAATTCTTAGGTGGGATTTTCTTTTTTCTATGAAATATGAATAAATTTGAATTAGTCACACACGCACCAATGTAAATGCGTATATCTTTTAAAATATGAAATCCTTCTATACACTATATAGTGTATTAATATTTTTATCATTGTTTGTTCAATTAGGGGTTGTTCGGCACCCCTCATAGCATGAGATTGCATTGCATTAGCAATATAACCTCATGTTTGGTTGTAGGAATTGGCTCATAAAGCATTAATTTTTTTTAACTTTATTTTAATAATAAATAAATATAAATTTTTAATTTAATATAACATTATATAATATTATTTCCTATTTTCTTTTATTTTTACATTATAATTATTAATAAATTTATTATTTATTATTCAATAATTTATATTATATTTTTATTTTTATTATATTAAAAACATAAATAAATAATAAATTATTCAATCGTATTATAATAATTAATATTTTAAAAATAATAATATTAATAATATTACATTATTTGATTATATTACTATAATAAATATATAAACACTTATTATTTTTAAAATTTTAATATAACTAATAATAAATACTTTAATATTAATAATTATAAATAATATTAATTTAAAATTAATAGTAATATAAATAATGATATAAATATTATTACATATACTATAGTTCGTGTTGCACTAAACATGATATTGCGTTACAACTTAGTAGGCCTACCCATAATAAATTCTTCTAAGGTGGGGCTATTTGAACCCATAATTCTCTCTCTACACTCTCTTTTTAGTTAAAATTTTTATTATCTAAATAATTTTTAAAAGTTACTGAACTAACCTTTTCTTCTCTTTCTCTTCTTAATTTCAAAAAGTCTCTCTAATTTATTCAAATATATTTTTTTAGCTACAAATAATTGGTATCACTAACTAAGAGGAACAAAATCTACTATTTAAAAATGAACATCAACAAATTTTTATCCGTCATGAAAGTTAATGGATATCAAAATACTAATTTTTACCAAACAAGAAAGCTAATGAATATCAAGAAATAATTTCTTATATATAGAAAGTATGAAATATAAATCATGATATGCTAAGAAAGGTAAAAAAAAAATTAAAAGAGATTGGAATTGATTGTTTAGTTTGCAGAGAATAGAGAGAGAATCTGCAATTGTAAGATAGCGAAAAAAAGTGATTAGTGAAGGACATTTTTTATATTTTTAAATTTTGAATTTTTAATAATGAATTTATTTTTAAAAAAGGGTGTAGAGAGGGATTTGGAGAATTCAAATAGGCCCACCTTTATCTTACTAGTCCCCAATTTTCAATTAATATTTTTTATATCCCATAATGCTATTATTAAAATAAAAAATTGAAAATAAATATTTGTTTCTCTTTTAAGTTCTTAGTAGATCAACTTCTCATATCTCTCATTTTTTTTCAATCGATTCACCATTTGAATCAAGTATTAAACTGAAATTGAATAAATTTTATGTTATCACACAAAATCAAAACCAATATCATCAATGGCAATAAAACCCATCACTTATTTATAAAATCTAACAAAACCTAACATTAAAACTCATCGTATATGGTGAAGGTGATAGATTGATGATGAAGAAGATAGACGGGGGTGATGAACTTTTTATTAATGTTGCAGTATGCATTTGCTAGAGGAGAGTAAGAGGAGAATAAAATAAAATAAAAATATTTTTAATGAGGATAATTCTGAAAAGTAATAGTTTGTGAGGCAATTTGAAGGGATCAAACTATCATTACTCTTCATTCTAATCACCTATTGGGATTTTTTCAGTAGAAGAGTTTTATCAGGATTTTAGGGGTGCTAATAGTCCAATCCTTTAAAATAATATGACAAAAGGCCAGACATATTACATCAAAATGAGATGGGCTGAAGAGGGAGTGATTGGGTTGGGTTTCGAGAGTGAGTCAATCCAAAACAGAAGTGGGCAGCAGCTACTGGCTTCGGCTCGCATCATTAGAAGTTAAAACGCAAACGTTTTATCGAACTTCCATCCAAAACGAAAACCATCCCTCCGGCCGCCTTCCTGTATTGTGTAGTAAATTAATTTGAACACTCTCTCTGGGGGACTCAGTCTCGGAATTTGTCCGATTCTTACAAATGAAACTTCCGGCAACTTCATCTTCAAAAGCCCCCGTGAAGTTCAGAATGTAATCAGTATCTTCTCCTTCTTCTTCTTTACCTTTTGAGTTTTGATTATATTGCTGTAGTTGTTGATTAATTTTATGTTTTTTTGCTTTAAAATAAAATAAAATAAAGGCCAACGGCAGACAACTTGGTGCCAATTCGATTGGACATAGAGACCGAAGGCCAGCGCTATAAGGACGCTTTCACTTGGAACCCTTCTGGTAATCATTAATTACATTGACCTCTTTCTCTCTTTCAGTAATCATTAATTACGTTTACCTCTTTCTCTCTTTCAAGTTTCATTTTCTTGATTTTCTCAGCTGTATTCAATTCATTCTTACATTTCTTTATTTTTTCTTTCAAATTTTAATTTTTAATTATTAAAATAAATAATTGGGGAAAAAAAAAAGATCCTGATTCGGAGGTTGTGGTGTTCGCCAAGAGAACTGTTAGAGACTTGAAACTTCCCCCTCAGTTCATAACTCAAATTGCTCAATCCATTCAGGTCTCTCCTGTTTTTATATTTATAACATTTCAAATTCAACCCTATTTTTGCTTCCTTTTAATTTTCCTTTCTTTTTTTAACTTGCCGCGTTTTATTTTTGTCAGACTCAGCTTACTGAGTTTAGATCATACGAAGGACAAGACATGTACACTGCTGAGAAAATTGTCCCCATCAAGGTCAGCTTTCTTTTCTCTTTCTTTTCATTTTATAGTAATTTTCAACTTGTATATATGTGCCTTGTGATTATGCTTTGTTTCTTCTTCTCAGCTTGATCTTCGGGTCAATCATACTCTTATTAAGGATCATTTTTTGTGGGTAAGTTTTGGGAACTGCTGTTGCATTTCATTATATGATTGTAAATTGTTTGTGTCATGTTTTTGCTTCCGTTCTGGTCCTCATGCTTTTTGTTGTTATGCATTCTACCTTTGTTTATTGCATTTCAGGACTTGAACAATTATGAAAGTGATCCTGAAGAATTTGCTAGAACCTTCTGCAACGATATGGGCATTGAAGACCCAGAAGTTGGGGTAAGTTGATTAATTATCATATGACTTGTATAAATAAATAGAAGATGAGAGCTGCTCTTTTGACTTCTACACTATGCTTTGAGAATACTGAAGATAAGCTTTTGTTTAACTTTTGCAGCCTGCAGTTGCCTTTGCTATCAGGGAACAGCTTTATGAGGTCGTGATTATACTGCCTCTTTGAGCTCTTGTTTGTTTTTACCTTGCCATATAAAACTTCTTTTCTTTCTTTTATTTTGTTTTTTTTTTTTGGGGGGTAGTTGACATTAGATTACTATTTTGGTTTTCTTAAATTGGAGTTTATGGTATTCAATGTTGTAGATTGCAATTCAGAGTGTAGCTTCAGCAAGAGAAATCAAAATAAGCAAGAAGGGTCGACGGGGAGCTGAGCATGCCATATCTAGGTTTGCTTTTCCTGATCTTTCTTACTCACGTTTGCAGATTTCAAAATGAGAAGATTGGTTAAATCTTCTTTTCTCTACATGCTAACCCGGTTATGCTCTCTCCCTCAGTAAAGGAGGTGGTAACGCATTGGACTTGATGAAGTTATTCAGATACAATTCTAGCGTTGTTAGGTATGTATGGTCATTTCATACTGAATTTAGTTGGAAAATTACTAGTTTGCTGAAACATGAATATTTTATCAATTATAATCTTATTCTGGTTGGTAGTGGTAAATTTCACGATTGTTTTACTTCAATGTAAAATAACTTAGCATTTACACTAGAGACATTAACCATGGCCCATGGATATTGGGCTATATTATGGCTGATATTACTTAATCAAAGCTTGCTGTGACAAGAAGCAGTTCTTACGCTGCTCCACAGAAACTGTTTCACAGTTGCTTTTTGGCATTTCATAAAACTTCATAAATTCAATTATCAGCTTATAATCACGTAGCCGAAATTTAGAAGAAATTGCATAATCACATCCATTTTCACACTAGAAGTAAATACTAGAGGTGCACCTTCAAGAGAAGAAAACTGTATCTTTCAATAAAAATGAAAATGTATTATCATTCTTTTCCCACACCCTGTGTCCCTAATTGAATGGTGCATAAGAAATCTTTTGTAGCTCATTATTTCAATATGCTAAAAGCTCAGAATATGAAAGTGCAAAGGAACAAATAATCACCTTGCCTAAACTTGACAACTGAAGGGTGCCACTTGTTTATCATCATTTTTAATGATCAGCTTGAATTAGCAATCCGGTTTTTCCCATTTTGGAATTTCAATATGGGAAACATCAGTTCTTGATCTTCTAATTTCCGTTTGCTCTTTAATATGTACTGCTTTGTGGTTTATGGTGTTATTATGCTAAGCAAGTTGGTTCAAATTGTATGTTTCCTTCAAGTTATGTCATGATTTGCCTCTTTGTTTCCAAATGCATCAGGAAAAGAAAGGAGTGGTACGTGTATGAGCCAATTGTCGATATTTTATCAAATGAAGAAGTGGATGCCCTTGAAGCAAGAGAAGATAGAAACACTCGTTGAACCAAAATATCAAAATGTGTATAGTTGCTATTTTGGGAATGGAAAAATTGTATTGTATGAGTGTCTATCTTTACTCCAATAGATGTATCTCTTCTTCCATTTGTCTTTACATTCCTCTCTGTTTTGAGTTATGTGGTATGTAGTAGCACCCGAAGTGTGTGAAACATTTAGATCCTATGGTCTGCATACACTAATATATAGGCGTATGCACTGCACCTTTTGGTTTTAGACCTTGGCTTTGTCTGGACCTGGCCGCAGTCGCAGATCTCGTACAAGTGACTTTTGGAACCATGTCTTGTTGCATTTCTTCAATCCGGCAAGTACACGGCTAAGGTCTTGGGAAACAGATTTGATTTGATCCAGCACCAAATTGTCAAAAGTCCTCCAAATCAAATCCGTGCCATGTTCGCTTAAAAGGGAATGACAGCCAGAGAGCTATTAGTGTGTAATCATATAATTACCGATTAGTTAGAGTATCCCAAGGCCATAAGATCACATGTTGCCAGCAAGGCCAGTATATACGTACGAGATGAGGAAGAGCTTTAAATTGATTTGTTTTTGTTAAATATTTTGTTAAATATCCGCAAAATCAAATACTACTCAAGTTTTCATCAAATAATATGATGTTGTCTTGTTTGTTGTCACAAATGCTGGCCCAAACCCATGCCCAAACCCGATCATGATGTTAAGTTTTGACCTTATTGATGCGGACCCTACGACTCTCTTTATCATGCAATCTGATCCATCTCTTTCTCTTCGACTTTTAGCCAAGCCAAGGACAATAAGAACTAAGAAGGATTCATGTGCAATTTCCTTTTATATGTATAATGCTTTCATATTTAAGACGCGCAACTGATAAGATCGTAAGCCCAGTTCATCGAGTCCGTCTTCTTCTTAACGCAAGGGAGTGGGACCCAAAAATAAAATAAAAAAAGAAAGAAAGAAAGAAGTGGCGAACTGATCACATGCTGTAAAACTTTTGAAGAAATTAATCTAACATTTAATTTTCATTAAAAATCTCGCCGTGCATTCATTGATCACGGGGATTCCCTAACATCTTGATTTTAAAAAATAAAAAGTTACATACTTCAACAGTCTGCTGCCACCGTAACCATAAACTCGGGGGGCGATTACCTAAGAAAATCTGCCTTCCAAGCTTCTAAATCATTTTTTCTTCTAATGGGGGGATTGAGTTCGTTTTGCCACCGCTTACTCGACAAAATGATCATCATATTGACTTGTTATATCTACAGATTAAGAGATACATACCAATATCCATGCGAATGCCGCCAAGTCATGGCTAGCTAGCTAGCTGCTGGTTGTACTCATATATAAATAGCATAATATATATGTATATGTCAAGAGGTAACGTTGCAGGCTGCTGCAGACTTCGACTTGTCGAGAATAGACCACATCACTTGCACATCTTCGTAAGCACACGCCATCACTTCTCCATGGAGATCCATCACGCGATTATCATGCTCTGCAAATTAATAATTACAAGTAATTAAATTAAGGAATTGCGAACTGGTGATGATGAATTAATATACCTATCGTACGTGCACATACATGATGAAATACCATATATGAATCAATGCTCTGATTTATAATGTTGTTGTCTTGATTCGAAAAGAGATTAAATAAGTACGTACCTGCAGGCTGAGACTTCTTATCCTTGGAAGCTGCAGGTTGCTGATTGAAGAAAGTGCAAGCTTTTCTAAATGGGGATGTGATGGTTTTCTTCCAAGAAGCCATTTTAATTAATTAAGTTGTACAACAAGTTATATATACATATATGTATATGTATATGTGAATAGGAATTAATAAGAATGAATTAATATAATGAAAACGAACGAATGAGAGTTGTTCTGTTTTGCACTGCTACTGCAAGAGGCTAATAAGGCTAGCAAAGAAGATGATGGGTGTAAAATATATTTATATAGGGGAAGAGATAAGGGCCAGATCCGTGAGATGAGCTAGCGATCGATATATATATATTCATTAGAGTCACTCTCACTCACTCTCTCCCTTTTTGTTTTTTTTTTTCAATTTAATTTGTTTGTTTATTAATGTTCTAAATTTCCTATCTAAAAAAATATATATTATCATTTTACGACCAAAGTTATTCGGATATATTATGTCAGTACCATGATTTACCGAAAAGTACATTTTACTACTAAACGTTTGCGCCGTTATCAATTCACTATTATTCGGTTAAGAACGTTAAAAATTTGTTGATGTCATACTGATGTCATAAGGGCATCAAAAACATTTCTAACTATAAGGGTATTAAAGACATTTCAGGTTGAAGCCTAAACGTTGCGTTTTAGGGAAATAATTAAAGATTAAAGAATTAGGAAATTAAACCCTAAAATCGTTATTGTTGACTTCTTTTTTAATGCTTAAATTACAAAGGGTAAAATTATCTTTTAAACTCTTAGGGATAAAATCGACTTTTAACTTAATTTATGTTAAACATTAATGTTTTCTTAACGGAATAGTTGTGAATTGACAACGACGCAAATGTTTAGTAGTAAAATATATTTTTCAAAAAATTATGGTATTGATATAATATGGAAGAATAACTTTGGTAGTAAAATTATAATAAAAAAAAAAGAGAGAGAGAGAAAAGATCGACTGTTTTGGCCGACTGCACCTAAGCACATGGGGCACGGTCCCCTTACAGAAACCCTACACGTGAATGCCCTTCTCTTTGGCCTTTACCTTTTACTTAAACTTTCTTCAATAATATTGTGACTCATCTCACGCCACACCTCTATCTAGCTCACGTTCCTCCAAATTAATGCCACCACCTAATTTGATCGCGTTTTTTAACTCCAACCCATTTCACCAATCAGAATCAATCAATCACTGCGCTTAATTTATCCTCTCCTCTTAGAATTGTACTTCGTTTCTTCACCAATATTGATCATCATTCAGACAGTTTTTGTTTTTCTCTTTCTTTTTGGGCAAGAACTCGTACCCGTGTTTGTATAACCCTCTTGCCATGCAGAATATGTAATATATAATTAATGAGCTGCACTAGTAATTAATGAATAATTAATGTATATCAATAAGCACAGTTCAAACTATATTACATGCATACATACGTCTCTGCATGTCTTTGGTTACTACCGATCGATATGAGTAATTATTCGAAATTTAAACTAGCTGCATGGGGGCCGGGCCATGAGGAGTAATGATTTTATGGGACAAAGCTGTTTTATTTATTATGACTGCAAATTAGCATGTGTATCCACATGCTATAGTAACTAACAAAATAATAATAATAATAATAATAATAATAATGGCAAAGGATTAAGACAGCAATGCCAGAAGTGGACCAATGATGTTTTCCTATTTGATCATTCGTTTTTTTTTTCTGTTATTATAATTTTAATTGTAACTGTTTGAACAAATCAAATTTCCTCCCTAAAAAATAATGTATCAGATTCAGACTAACTGTCAGCATTGACCGTTAATTCGATTTGATATTAACTATATGTGTGTGTGTGTGTGTGTGTATGGGCAGTTGAGTTGACATTTATTACACATAATTCACTCGTTTCGAAGCAACACATAGTATTATATATGGTGTGTGTATGTATAATATTGTAAATGAAAATGGTCCCCTTGCTATTATGGGAATTGGGAAGGGGATCTTGGAACCAAAGCTATCTTTCCTTGAACTCTTAAACAAACATTAATTTAATTATACGAACTTAAAATGGAATTATATAAAAACTTTCCCCCAAAACTAAAGTTTAATTTACTTGTTCATGGTTATGTCCGCTGACAGCATCGTGTATTGTAGTCATCCAGGATAAATATATTATATAACGCAACAATCATACATCCCCCCTTATTATCTTGCCTGTTCAAATTATTTGTGTTCCCATTTAGTTGTTTAACTCACAATTTTGATGGTGGAGATATACATAAACTGACGACTAATCAATTTTTTAACCACTTAGTCCTTGTACATTATGATTAGTATAACCTAGCTAGAACAATGTGTTAGTGGTTTTCACATGCAGATAGATTATTATTAATTTTTTCTCATTTAATAATACGCATTGCAGGGCACAATTAATAATGTTGCTGTACCACAAGGAAGAAGCATCCGGGCACATGGAGAGGGGGTGCTAATTTATATGTAAATATATTCTTTGCTCTCTGTTTGTGAATATTTGTTTTACATTCCGGAGGCAAGTTGATGTGAGGAAAAAAAAAAGTATCCACAACATGCATGAATTAGGAAACTTCGGAAATAATATACACACACATATCGGTTGGTTATTCAGAGTAAATACACACATATTATAACATTATTTATTTATTGTATGGTTATATTTTAAAAGTATTTTAGTTGATAAATTATGCCAATAATGAAGTATGAAGGTTTCTAACTCTGTGTTAATCTGGGTATGTTAAATTAGTTCATATTATGGTTGTCAATTTCTTTTGCACTTGCATATTACTTGGGGGAATTAGCATGGATATTATTAAAAAAACAAGAGAGAGAACACCGAAATTTAAATCGGCTTGAAGATTTAAATGATAGGGCGTCGTGGTCAATGATGAGCGTCTGTCTTCCCCCAGTCGGTTTCTGAGTTTGCCCTAATAATTTACATTAATTGATATTTTCGTTTGCCCTAATCATTTGGACTCCTTTCAAGATTTATGGTATAATGAAATTGGTTTCACCAAATGACCAACCGGAGAGCCATACGTACATTATTAATCACAACCACCCAAACTAAGGAGTTTACTTGTACAGTAGACCTTAATTTTAAACTTTAAAGGTGGTATATAGTGCCCTTATTACTCTGAACATTAAGGAGAAGGAAACATCCATCAGTTAAAGAGGTTTTGGTTTAGATTTTGAAGTACCAATAGCTTATGAAATTGAATAAATAGGGCACCAGATTATGACGACTTAACTGGTACACAAGTGAAAGGGCAATTGGAAGTGCAAAAGAAGTATACGGACTTTACGGTAACAACCCAAGAAAGAAACAAGCCACTGTTTTTTTATTTAATTATTATATATGTGTTCACAAATAATTGAATTTGGCTGTCCACACAATGTGCTTCTTGTCCCTTAAAGTTGAGAAATCGGGGCCCCTACCTGCCCACACTTTGTTAAATATTTATATTTGCCATATGATCATCTGATTCACCTTATCGGTTGCCATACTCTAAAAGTTAACTTTAGACTTTAGTTACCTGACTCAAGGTCAAGTTATGAGACAGAACCCAAAAGAAGTAATTTGTAGATCAGGTTGCGGTTGATTGAATCTCAGTCGTGATGAGATGGAAATTGGTGTTCGTTTGTTTAGCATATTTTAAATTCTTTTGGTTCGTTACAGCTTCAACCAAGCTGGAATAGCTCAGTTGGCTAGAGCGTGTGGCTGTTAACCACAAGGTCGGAGGTTCAAGCCCTCCTTCTAGCGCATCTAATTTTTATTCTGTATAACTTACTTTTTTGAAACATGGTAAAGAAAAAACAGATGAGTGGAGGTTAATGTTGAAATTTTAAAATTTAATTGTAAAAAAAATTTTTTAAGGGTGTAGAGAAAAATTTAATGGTTCCATATAGCACCACCTAAAATAAAAAAATAAAAAAATCTTTTTAGTGCTAGAAAATAACTTCAAATGGTTTTTTATGGCCAAAATAGTAGAGTTTGATATACAAAGGAAAAAAAAAATTACGAACCTCAATCTCAAAAACTATAAAATTTATTCATCTCATTGGAGGTTTTGAAATGGTATATTTACAATCAAATCTAACATCTATAACTCTAAGTTACAGTACATCAAAGTTACCTCCATGCTATTGGACATATATTTAATCCTCATTGAATGTAACCTTGAAAGTATTGCATGGTTAACCTTCGCTCAATTCAGCTTTGTTCGCACTGTAAATTTAATTCTTATTCAATCCAATTTTGTTAGAACTGGATTATTGTGTACTCTTTTTTTTTCCCTTCCTAGATATATATTTCTATGCCCACTATTAGATTATTTAAGCCTATATTAATGATCATCACAAAATGAGATAGGCAAGAATCCTATAGCAATAGTGTGTCCCAACTATTTGAAATTAAAAGCTAGCATGAGGCATATATACATCCCACTTGCTTATAGCAAAAGGGAGGTCCAAAATTAAACAATTAAATATATATTGTTGGTGTGATCCATTATACGCAAACATATGCGGCCGCAATATGTTTAATTCCCTAATTTGATCAGCCATTGAAGTTGCATTCTTTTTGTCAAAAAGCTTCAAATGAGACGGAGGGCCGATCATGATTAATCTCGGTAGGATCACTTTGGATAGGCCCAACAATGGAGACACAGCTAGTTTATTTTTTGTCTGTTGAAGAAACACTTTATTACTATTAGCTTAATCAAATTGCAAATAAAGTTTAAAAATTAAACGATTTGGGTAAGATTTAACAACCATACCATAAGATAATAATTTTAAGATGGTGCATGGCATCAACTTGATGGTCTTTGGATACACAGAAAGCCATATTGACTGGATTCTCTATTCAACTTCAAAGGTTTTATCAATAGCTCTTTAGCTGAGATTCAGTTGAAGAATCATCCCAGAGATAATTTAATTATATATATAATTAATGCCTTAATTTAACCATGGCCACTAGCTCTCTGACTCAAACAATTTAGTACTGTCCATAAGAATGCAAACTAGTAAAAGGTTCCATTCTCAAACCTACAGCTTCAAACTCATGCTGGAGGGAACAATCACAATATTCTCTTGGAAAAATTCTGAATGCTCATAGTTTCAACTGCATCAGTCGTTCGATTCTTACATGCATTATTTACTCTTACTTATTGGTGGAGAGGTACATTTGTACCTCGTAAGAATTAATTCCATAAATAATGAAGAACTCATAAGTAGGACGGAGTCTGAGTCTTGCATGACCGTGCAAATTAATTATAAAAAAAAAAATCTTTCATGCTAGTTAATTTGATTGGTAAAATTAATTTATTGACAATGGAAAGTCAGAGAGTTTGTGAGTTAACGAATTGAAAGCTGAAGCGAAACTGAGCGTAATAAAACATCACTTGTGTTTTAGGCAGCACATGGGAAAGAACCCTCCCAGAAGAACACGGAAGATAGCCGAGTAAAGGAGGGGGGGAAAAAGTTCATTTGCAATTCAATGGCCCTGTTTTCTTGCAGCCACAAATTTTAAAAGGAAAGAAAAAATGGGAACAGAACCTTAATACTGAGTCACTTTTAGCCTGGCATGCATAGTCACTTTGATTGTTTCATTCACTAAGGTATGTGTTTAGAATCCTATAGTTAATTAAATGATATAATATATATTATATATAATTAGCATAAGCTCCGCCTTCCCAGTTAAAGCACTCATCTACTCGTCTTACGATTTATGGCCACTGTCAGCTAGCCATGAGTTGGACACCAACATAATAAGCATTAGGTTCCTTTACCATTCCAATCCCAGAGAAAAAAATCTTCTCACCGCTACTATTCCTTCTTATTTGCTATGTTTCGAAACTGCTATGTATAAGAATACGACAAAATTACTAATCAAAGTTTTAAAAAGACGTATGAAAAGACTATATAATTTGAACAAGGTATACCGTACGGAGAATCCATACATGGGGCGGTACGTATATGATAGTATGATACACCAGCAACTGGAATATGGAAAGCATATATATAGCACTCAAACAAACCTCAAACGAATACCTTTATGGATCCTCTTTCTTACTTAATGCAAATTCTGTTGTGTGTTAATGTGTGCATGTATGAAATTAGATGTGTGCGCCCTCATTTTTTTAATGTAGATATGTTGTTAAGTTGTGCGGATTAATAGAGTTAATTTTGAATACACTATAAAATTGTGCGGTTTAATAGCATTAAAAACTACCTTTATTAAACTGCACAGCTTATATTGTGTCCTCATGCAAAAAAAAAAAGTGAGAGTGCGAGCACTAAAACAGACTGTATATATATATATGGGGACACCTGCATTTTTCTTAGTGTGGATACATTTTTAAATCATACAGTTTAAAAGAGTTAAAAACTAACTCTCTTAAACTCCGCGGTTTTAAGTGTGTCTGTGTTAAAAAAAAAAATGAAGGCACCCACACTAGAGAATGATTATATATAAATACACACACATACTATGCATTATGCATGGAATATCACTATTACTAAAGATTGATATTCATCCACGGAATTTGATTAATTTCCTTGGCAATTAATGAAATTTACCATTTATATTTAACGGTGTCAAAGCTTTCCCTCTGGCTTCCACTAAATTAGTCAATTATTGTGTGATTCTCTAATTAAGAACTAAATTTCGGTTTGTTTGCGACCGCTGACTTTAATTAGCAATTTCCCCTACTGATTGCCAAATCCTAAATTTGTGTCAGAAGGCTTGTGGAATAGGCTCCGTTTGGGATAATACATGCATTGTGTTGTGACTTTGGAGCTACAAAAACCACGGAGAAGTTATTAATTGAAGCATTACCTGTCAAGGAAATCTAGATGGATGTTCATTTGGGAAACAGTCGTTACACAAACTTTTGAACAAATAATTTTGGTAAATTAGCGAGGGTGCAAGTAACATAAATTTTTCATCAAACATAAATTAAATTAACTACTCTGTCAGCGTCTGAAGCATAGTTGGAAGTGTGTGCTAATTGAGTATTCAAATTTGCACAAAGCACTTGTTGTGCCAGGTTGTTTAGTTAATAGTTTATCGCCGCTGTTACTCATCAAATTAATTCCTTTTAAGCATTCAAGTATTACAGTCATTCAGTTAATTAGGTATATGCATGCACTGCCCAAAACTAATAACATATGCTGTATATAGCTAGATCGTTGATTTCCATTAATTTTCAAGATTATGACAAGAATATTCTTCTTCTTCTTCGAGAATGTATCTGTTCTAAGCTTGCTATGAGCCTGTAGATTAAAGGGGGAAAAAAAAAGAACTAAAAATCCAAAATGAAATTAAGGAGGAAAAGAACCAAGAAGCTGGCCAAGATATAATCTATATAAGAAATTATTATACATTAATTATGGTACTCATTATTATGAGCTACAATTTTGGAATTATTTCAGGGGTCAAGTCAAATCAATTACAAGAAGGGGAGAAAAAAAAAACTAGAACACAGTTGAGTGTAAAGATAGGGGCCGATTAATATTAATATGGTCTATAGAGAAATAACTAGGGTGGTGATTAATTAATAAATAAATTAAGCTGCAACAGAAACTCGGGTTTCATAGAATCTGGCAATGAAGGCAGAAGCTTTGCCGTCGATACCCGGTTCAGCAATTGAGAATCGGCCATCTTCATCACTTTTACAAATCCTTCTGACGTAGTAGCCATCCTCGCTCATATCATCCCCACCATATGAACAGCAACCTTTGAATATGTTGAATATTGAGAAGCAAGATGAAGATGAAGACTTCCTATGCCTGCTGTAACGTCCTGCCATGATCACACTTACTTAACAACTAAGCTAGA
The DNA here is from genome assembly GCA_030444885.1 of Citrus sp. QX-2021. Lineage (NCBI taxonomy): Eukaryota > Viridiplantae > Streptophyta > Magnoliopsida > Sapindales > Rutaceae > Citrus > Citrus sp. QX-2021. The sequence continues at coordinate 974,093 of CM059829.1, forward strand.
GCTCTGTGGCTATAAAGCTGTTGCGTTTCTAATTTTACTAATTAATGTGGGTGTGGGTGTGGGTGTGACTGCAGCACAACTTCACTCGAAGATCACTTTCAGTATGCAAAACGTCATGAAATATCGAGTGTATTTATAGATGAGTAATCACCTACATGCGCTTTGAAGGCTATTTACTACAATAATTGGACGGTCAAGATTCAACGAAAATAGACGTGCATGGTGAGAGAGAACTCATCATCTCAAATCATGGTTGTAAAACTTGGAGAAAGAATAAATATTATGGTCCTCTACTTTTGATGAATTGACCCAAATAGCACTAATTCATTATATTATTATTATTCACTTTCTGGCTAGCTGTACGCTAACTGGTAACCCTAACCCTAAAAGATCCCTGCTATGATATTGCTAATTACCCGTTAAAGTAATGCCTACGGAAACTACTTTGATCAAGATTGCTTTTTTAATTTGTACTCCCCCAGACACAGTAATACAATAACTTGAATCTTTCTTCTTACTTTACTACTCCTTTCTCACACACTCTCTCTCTCTCAGTGGCTATTATTTCTTTTGCTTTAAATTCTTTACCCTTTTACTTTCTTTTTTTTTTCCTTTGTCCTTTTGTTTTTCGAAAGGCGAGGTGAATTTATAATTCCATCTAGGATTAGCACGTGTTATGAAGATAATCTCGTATTTGTTGTTAAGTATATAAGATTAGGATAACTTTCAACTCATAATAATTTAGTTTTACAATATAATCATTCAGATCAGTTTTTAATATGAGATACGTCCATGAGCCTCTATATATATATAGAGTAAAATCACCCAAAAGTGAGGCTTCAGCTAAATAACTAAATACATAAACTAAGAACCGTATGTACTTTACAAAACTCATATAGCAGCTACCTCCAACATAAAATCTAAAAGATACAAATATCTGTCTTTGCTCTTTACGATGTACTTTGAACAAATTAAGATGACTACAGCTTGCAAGATGTTCTTTATATATATATATATATATCATTGGTAGTGAGAGTTGCACTGCGTACTTAGCCCTTTTAATTTTCGAAAAGTAAAAGCTGCATGTTTGATAATTAAAGCAAATATATACAGGATATATATATATATATATATATATATATATATATATATATAAAGGGGATGGATGGCATTGGCTGTTAAGTAACCTGCAGGATTTTCGAAGAAAGTCCTCACGCACGCGCAGTGCATTCAAGCTGTACGTCTAACTTTTTTAGGCAGATATTCATTTATAAAGCTGGAGTTCGGCAGCAGCGAGGCAAATGCATGTATATTTGTATCTTACAGCTTTAATTTGTTAATCATGCCACCATATTCAACTATTTGGCCCTTATAATCACACTATTATAACATTTTATTACCGTAATGGCATTTATTTATTATACTACGTATGCTCTTTTGGCTCTTCATATACAGAAATCAGAATTATATAAGTATATAATCTCAAAATACTCAAAAGAAATTCCCGCACAATACGGTTAGGTCGACCAAAAAGATAAAGGAAATATCAATTATAAAGCATGTAATATTTAACGTGCCACTTATAATATTGTACGCATGAAGAGTAGTTGTCTTAAGTTGAAGATTTTATTGGTTCGGTTTCACACTTGGGATGGCAATTAAATCCATCCAAATTCGATATCCAAGATATCCATCTAAATATTCTGGATCCAGGTATGGATATTTCAAAAATTATTTATCTAAATATTGGGAGAAAATATAAATACTATCGAATTATCCGAAATGATAAGATTATTTGAATTCATAAAATTATTCATTAAACTTATTTACTAAATAAACTTACCACTGAAATTTAAAGTTTTCAATTTTTATTTTGTGAACCTACTTAAATACTTAATATGGCCTTACTAAACAAAATTATTATTAAATTGATTTTAAATAAACCCACCATTTGGTCTCTTCTTCTTCACCCCCTTTTTTTTTTTTTATTCTGTACTCTGTATTCTTCATTTAAAATCATCGATGCCTTAAAGAGAGAGTAATGAGATTAATCATTGGCAATTTAGTGTTCACAACTATAATGGTATTGAAATTATTGTAAATCTATTGCCACACGAAGACAAGATAAGAATAGAGCACTAGTTACCGATCAAGAAAGGCTTCAAATTAGCCATACAAGGACTTGCATAGCCTGGGCAAAGATGTTTACTGCTTGCATCACAACAAAAGCAAAAGAAGAAATTCACATTAAATTCATGAGGCCAATCACACAAAATTAGTTTTTGTCCGAAGGAACAATCTTAAAATATTTAATAGGTTCTATATGATCGAATAAAAATATTTTTTAAAATTATTTTAATCCTTTATTGTTTTAGCAATTCTCATGATTATAGAGCAGTGTCTAAAAATATGTAATATTAGTTTGTTTTTTCTTAGATACTTTTCTGTTCTTAAATGTAGTTGTGTTAATGGATATTTTGGTGTGAAAACTTTGATAAAATAAGGTTCAAATAACCCTACCCTATCCAAAATCCTCGTAATTATCCATAATAGAGAGTGAAATACCCATTTTACCTTTATAAAATTTGTAAAAAGTACAATCATGTTGTTATAAATTGTAATATTTATTTTCTATCTTTTATATTAAAAATATATAAACATAAATTTAATATTTATGAAAACAGATTCAGTTGTCATTGACTTGTTGGATGTGGTGTTAACAACATAGCTAACATCATCAAACTCTATTTTTCACGATATATTCAATGGTGGCATTATCGGCATCAGAGGTGCACCCGACATGACGGAATTGCTGGCCAAAGTCGATCGAGGTGCAACGTAACGCTACCGTCCAAATGACAACGAGTTACGGTGCACCGCCTACTAAATCGTACAACTGGTGCGACATCCTCTCCGATTTAAGTTCTGTTTGGGATTGAGATACTGTAACTTTTAAGTTACAGCTACTGTGAAAAAAAAAATGTAACTATAAAACAATAGTTAATAATATATAGTAAATATAAATTTTAAATAATAATTTTGATAAAACTATTAAAGATATAATAATTTTTCTATCATACAGGTGAAAAATCATATCAACATAGCTTCCAAGTTATAGCAGTTAGTATTTGTCAAACACTTTAGTACTGTAACTTAAGTGATGTCTAACGTCAATCCCAAATGCACCCTTAGTAAGTGGTGCGTCACCTGTTGATATTAATGAAATTTTTTTTGTTTTTTCATTAAATTTAAATGTAGTAAATATTAATATATGTTCGCACAAATTTTTAAATTTTTAAGTGATATTTTATAATCACCAGCTTTCACTCTAGAGCTATTAAATTAATTAGGTTAATGAATAATCCCAATTGCCAATTCAAAGAAAGGATTTCTAATAATTTTTTAAAGTACTACATTATTAATTAGCTTTTACTATATTAATATGTTATATTTTATCTAATATATATATATATATATACACGTTCATATGTTCATGAATATTCATGTTCATATGAATATGGACGTATCCATCATATATAATTATGAATTTATAGATGAATGAATAATATCCATATCCAACTGAATTTTTACCATCCCTAAGTCACACTCCCATTGCCGTACCAATATTATTAAACCTAGAAAACGGAGCATGCATCAACTTGCTTCTTTTCATTTTTTTTTCTTTTTTTGGGATATTTTGAACACTTTCTTCTTCATCTTCTTTTTCTTTTGTTTCTTGTTTGAACATTGATATTTATAATAAAAGATTTAAAAAGACCACTCTGGATGTCTACAGGGATCAATGTGGATAATTTCTATTCTGGTACAATATTCATGTGTCTGTTATAATTATTTTTGAGATATTTTTTATTGTCTGCCGCATGCACTATGAAGAACATATCCTACTCGAACTAACTGTCACAACATACGTCGAGTTAATTGTTAAGTTGTAACCACAACCACTAGATGATTATTGTGACTTGTGAGTGGTATTTTGGTCACTTTATTCATCTGAAAAAATGGATCGAATGTTACGGGCCTTAATCTATAATCTAAATAAGTTGGAGATTGACCCAAATGGGAAGATAGAGTCCAGCTTTTAACACCCGTTGAAAATCCCTATAAACACTCTTTTTTTGAATTTTATTCTAAAAGTGCCCCTAGTTTAATTTATTAAGAACAAACTCATACATTACAATTAACCATCTTTCCATAAATTTTTGCTCAAAAGGTAGTAATAATAATAGTAATAATCCTTTCAAGTTTTTATTTATAAAATAAATGCAAATCTTAAATTTTGTTCTTATTACGTAAAATCTATCTCCATAACTTGAAACTTTTATAATTTTCTAAAAAATATTTTTGATTAAAATTTAAAAACATAAAAAAATTTATGAAATGAGAGCATAAAAAGTTTGTTAAAAGAATAATTTATGTAAATATTTAATTGAATTCTCATTTAAAATAAAAAATGAATTAATTTATCTTCAGTTATTTAGATAAATTTAATTAAAAAGGGGATTTTATGAAGGATTTTGAAAGGTGTAAAAGGCTTAATCCGCTCAATATTATAGAAGATGGCAGAAAGCCTATAGAATAAATAATTACTCATATTCATTTATATAGTCGGCTGGCTTTGGAAGAAAGCTTCATAATTATCAAAAAATTTCAGAAAAAAAAAAATCAAAAATTAAGTGGTAAAATAATAATAATTTTTTTAATAACAATGGCAAATTAGCAGTAACGACTTGCGGATTAATAACTTATATATATAAAAATTGAAAAAAAAAACAAAATACAAAAGGCAGATATCAGTACAATAGATGGCTTAGCCGCATAGCTAAGATGACAAGCCAAGTGGGACCCACAACGACATGGTGTCATTAAGAGGAAGAAGGAAGGGGGGACCGGGGACGGGGGTAGTTGGAGAATGTGAATGATTTCAAGAAGGATGGTCAGCCATCTGTATTTAAAAAAAATACTTTGAATATTTATATTTTTAAAAAAAATTAATTATAAAAATATGTATAATATATTTTATACTTAAGGACAATTTATTATAACTAAACATAAAATTATTATTTACACACTCATCAAATACACTTATTTATTTATAGTTATTCTTTATTTTTAAATCCTAAAACTTTACTCTTCATGTCTAATAAAACAATTTGGGAATTGTTTGTGGTGCATGTATGGTTTAAAGATAAAAAGAAAATGTTAAAGGTGCGTTTGACACATTATATTAATTAACAATTTAAAAATTGTTGGAGTATAAAAAGGATCATGAAAAAAAAAAAGCAATTATAGGAACAAAAGGAAAGAAAAGGGAAAACATCAGTACAATTACTTGAGCAAAATATGATTGAAATTGGAGTATTAAGATTTAAGGATATACTGAATATTCTTATGGGTGAGTAGAGTTAATGAAGATTATTAGATTAAATATCTAAGTAAGGATTTTTTGGTATTTTAAATAGTTTACAGGGTAAAATTCAAATATTTTAATTTTAGAGATGAGTGTACTAAGTAATAGAGTTGTAAGAGTAATATTTGGAGTGTAAACAACTGAAAAAAATTTGGATTAGACAAAAATGCTTGAATTATAATAATAAATAGTTTATAATAATTGGAATGAAATCAATTGCTCTCTATATATTATCTCTCTTTATATATATATCACTCTTCTCAAATGCGAACGTTAAAATATAAATTTTATGCATTCGCAACTAAAAGATAAAAAAACACAAATCAATACTTTATTTTTATCTTTTATTGTTTTGTTTTATTTTTTATCTTTTACTTTTTGGGAGTCCTTATATATATATATATATATATATATATCTTTTAGATACATCCGCACACAGAACTTCTCAGATGTGGGTGCTAAATACAGATTTTATGTAATGATGTTAACACCTTATAATGTCAAAAAAATGTTTTTGTTCAATTAATTACAACACTATATGGTATTGAAGTGAATCCACACCAAATCACATTTAAACATATCCACATGCGATGAAGAATCCATTGACAGGGCTGGGCGGCCCACGAAACAGTCTGCCAATGAAATATATATTATTTAAGAAGAATATGAAGATATTTTTTTCTTTTTTTGTGATGAGCTGACCTTTCTCTCTAATAAGAGCAAATGAGCAATAAGACTGTTTGTACTAATTAAACAAAAACACGTTGCTCGTTTCGGTTGTTGTACCTACTACCCACCAGCAGCAGCGCTGAGCGTTCAACACTGTAGCATGGAGCATTCATCATCATCATCAAATTCAAAGCAGAGAAAGAGAATTGCAGTTCCGGATGCTCCGTTGAAGGCAATTGGGTTTGAACTTGAGGAATTAACCCCTGAAAGAATCATCGGCTGCTTCCGGGTTACCCAAAACTCGTGTCAGGTGAGGTAGTTCGTTGTTTGACTTTTTTTTTTTTTGTGTGTGTTTGTTTAATTAATTGATTTATTTTTTTTTTTTAGAGTTATAACTATAATTATTTTCCTCAATAAATATTTACTACCTTAAAAGACTTTTTAGTTTAAATTTAGATATAAAAAGTTTGATGAATGGGCAAATGATGCATGTCTATATTATCTTTGGCTTGCAATTGGTGGTGCTGCAGCCATTTAAGGTGTTGCATGGGGGAGTATCGGCGTTGATAGCAGAGTCATTGGCGAGCATGGGGGCGCACATGGCATCTGGTTTCAAAAGAGTGGCTGGGATTCAGCTGACCATCAATCACTTGAAGAGCGCTGAGCTTGGCGACCTTGTCCGTGCTGTTGCCGCCCCCATCAATCTTGGAAAGACCATTCAGGTTTGGCAAGTTCGTCTTTGGAAAGTAAAAGAAGTACAATCTGATGATGGTCGTGATCATGATGCTGATCATCATCATCATCATAATAATTCTACTTCTTCTTCTTCTTCTTCTTCTTCTATTATGATTTCTTCCTCCACCGTTACTCTCCTATGCAACCTCCCTGTCCCTGATCATGCTAAACATGCAGGAGATGCTCTCAAGAACTCTGCCAGCAAATTGTGATATACATATATATATATATCATATATGTATAATTTCTCTTTTATTTTCCTTTTTTCTCCAATTTTTCAAATTTCACTGTACGTTGTAGTCAACGCAATGCAATGCCTACATTTATGTGTTTTTATATTTGCATATCAAGATGCATGTATCTCGCTCTCTTACATAATTAAGTCCTTATCAATTTATTGGTAATGTAAATGTAAAACTGAAGCAAACCATTACCGTTAATATCTGTGGCCTGCCTGAATGTGTACAAGTTCAACAGCTAGCTGTGATTAATTGCATGCCATGACAATTTATACCTGATGATCATATTGCTAATTATGTAATTAGTTGTCCACTCAATTCATTATAATTTAATTATATTGATCTCCAATCCCTTCCATTCCCAGCCCAGGCACCTCTTCAGATCTAGCGCAGCTATATCTGTAATAAACAAAATATTGGAGAATTTATCCACATGTCGATCCATGAAAACACCCTATTCCATTCCTACATCACAATTAGGATTTCTCCATAAAACAAAACATTGTAATTTAATTCATTATTGGTTTGAAACTGCATGCTAACAATTAAAAACTTTGTGAAACCCAAAGTAGTAGTTGTATGTAAATGTAATGTTCCATTTCATTTCACTTCACTAAACACTAAATAATTAATAAATATCTATGATTTGTTATCATTGAAGAAGGAAGGGGCTCTGGTTTTCCTCCTTTGCATAAATTTTAATTTATTTGTTGCCTTGTTTTTGAGCATTTTCATAACAACAAAAAAATATGAGGAAGAACTGAATAAACAAATGGCATAGGATGAGTGGTGAATATATCGAAGTTGCATGGTACGTGCTGACGGAGTCATTGATAAAACATTTAACATGGGAGCGATCATCGGTGGAGCGAGGTTGGTGTCTGTTAATGTCAACACATATGCTTTGAATTTCGATTGCTTATTTCATATATAGTGATTAGTGATTGAGAGTCCCCCACCCAGCTCGCTCCATCACCATGCGCGCGCATTTGTAGTATATGTAATTGCTCTTACTGCAGTTAATAATTACTTGAAGGCCAGCTTGTTAGCTTTGATTTCTATATGGTATACAGTACTTGACGAATCTGATGGAACATTCGTCATCATCAAACTTAAAGGCAGCTCTAGATGGTCCGTTGCGTGCACCGGGCTTTCAACTTGAGCAACTTACTCCTAAAAGAGTCACCGGTCATCTTCGCGTTACTGAAACCGTCAGGTGGGGTGATTTTATTTTCTTGAATGTATTGCTATGTGTACCCACGCCCTCTATTCTTCTTTTCTATTTTTTTTTTTTACTTTTCCAGATGATGATCAGATCAAAGTTTTAATTAATTAATTACACTAGCTAGCTAACACCAAAATTTTCATGATTCCTGGATTGTCACTGTCAGCCATTTAAGGTGTTACATGGCGGTGTATCAGCCTTCGTTGCAGAGTCATTGGCTAGCACTGGCGCTCACATGGCTTCTGGTATGAAAAGAGGTGCAGGCATTCAACTTAGCATCAATCATTTGAAGCACGCGAAGCTTGGTGACCTTGTCCACGCTGTAGCATCCCCTATCGATGTTGGAAATAACATTCAGGTATACTATTCTATCATTTATTTACATTTAATTGCAAAAAGGCTATCTACCACCACGAACACCTCCTATACATACACATACCTACATATATATTTTTGTACTCTTGAACGTAGAGTAGGCTGGAGAAATCCTTTCTTAGCAATAAAGTAAAGTGCTTTCTACATAAGAAAGAAAAACTACTCGCGATAATGGTAGTTTACTACTTACTTTCATATGGCTGTGATCTGTCCAAAAATTGAAGATACAGATCAAGAAATTGAATTTCAATTATTTGTGGAAACATATCAATTGGTAGGTAGAACCCTTGCTAAAAGAAAGAGATGCTGTATATGAATCATTCACGTATTCGTCTGATTCTTGGTAACTTAAAAACTTACTTTAAGGTATGGGAAGTAAGACTATGGAAAGTTGATCCTTCAAACTCTCAGATCAAATCCACGGTTTCATCATCTACAGTTACTTTCGCATGCAACATGCCTGTGCCAGATCATGCCAAACCAGCAGGAGAGATTCTCAGGATGTTTGCCAAATTGTGAATTCATTGTTCCAATCATTTTCAAACTCAAACTGAATTCTCTGCAATCACAAATTTTTACAGTTAGACAGATCTGTCACAAATTTTTGCATTTTTTTTAAAATTTATTTACACAGACTTGCCAAGCAATTCCACAACATAATCTGCACAAAGATAATAGCAGAGATAGGTAATGCTAATTATCTGAACGCCAGTACTAATGTACACTCTTCACTAGCCAAAATACCATTTCCACTGATCAGTTCAGATATATTATTGTATTTTACCAGTAATACGTCCAAGGGAAGCAGCCGTAGCAGGGAAAATCAGGTCACCATCAGTTTTGCAAATTCCCTGAGACAACCATAAACCTCACATTTTTGGTAAAGCTCTTCCCAGTACCTCACTCTTTCACAACCATGATTTTGATTTTAAGTCAGATTGATTTTAGCTAAATTAATCCCCATGGCAGCACATTATGCTTACGCGTAGCTAATGAACAGAACTGAAACCAAGCCTACCAAATCCTATTACCCATCACTTGCATATGCCCTGACAACTAAAACTCATCCGGAGTTGTGAATTTGATGCTTTTCTTTTCAAATGTTAACGAATCTGTAAAAGAGGACAAAGAATGTTCTTGTTGTAATGAGACTAACTAACAGGGAATTGCTCTCATAACTAAAGTTCCAAGGGTCGCAGGCCAGGAGAACAACACAGGTTAATCCACCAGCCAAAAGCCACATGCTTTTAATTTAAAAAGTTCCCAACAAGAGAGTTTCAGTCTCCTACTCCTAGTCTGAGAATCAGCATCTAGGTCACAATTTCCTAGTTTGGGAAACAGAACTGCAAATATCATCCACAATCAACTCTATATTAACATACAAACCACTTGGATGGAACTTTACTTATCCTCTGATCTGAACATTCCAACCACAGTACATGCTGCTTAAAGGAACAAATTATCAGGACCTCAAAAAAATAAGAAGCGATCAACCCAATAAAACAAAACTTTGCTAGATTCCATATCACAACAATCCACACTGCAGAAATTTTACCAATGAGTATCCTTTAGCAAACTGGAAGCTAAATGTCAATCAACAATCGGGTAGTTCCTAGCAGCAGAAGAAGTGGGTTTATTGCTTCTACTTGTCTTGGACTTGGCATATTGAGTACCCGAAATCTTTAGCCTTGAAAATGCAGAAGCTAATAAGCATAAAATCACAAGTAAAAAATACCCACTGAAAGCCAATGAAACAGTAGAAATGGAATACCAGCAATACCTAAGATTGGTAAGTTGTTGAGTCAATTCATTGAGCTCAAAACCAGAAAGTTTGAGTGAAGATAAGGTACCGGGCACCTCTTCAGAAACAATCTTGGACAATTTATCAGCCGAATCAGCCAACTTCTTGAAGGCCTGCAAAAATATAACTTTGAATGATTGAAACCAACCACAAACCCACCCTTAAAAAAGGAAAAAAAAAAGAAAAAGAAAAAACTTACAATCATAGTGGGAATTGAAATAACAGCCAATGAGAAAATAGCGCCAATAGCCTGGAGCCAAAAATAAAGGAAAAGAATCCAAAAAAATTTTATGATGGAAGGCACGGGAATTTAAATTTAGGAAAGAGTGAAAATGGAAAAAAATTAATTAAAAAATTTAATTACCATGGAGAGGACGAAGAGAAGAGAGAGAAGGGCTAATTCGGGTGGGTTATTGACGGCGTTAATGAAGGGCGGAGCAGATGAAGAAGACAGCAACGATGACATTTGAGGATGTGGCGGTGGGCTAGGGGTAATAACGGTATTATTGGACTTGGAAGTCGATGATGCTACTGATGATATTGACGATGATACCGAGCAAGCGCGTCGTCTCCTTGCAATTGTTGGATTTGGAAGCGGTGGAGTTGTAACTCCAAGCTTCTGATTGTGATTGATGCTCATTTTTGATACTATGCTTGGCTGCAGCTGCAGAGAAACCACCCCCACGCCGCACATGCTATTGCTATTGCTCTCTATAGACTCTGATCTCCCAAGTCCCAAGTCCCACCAATGAGCACCAAACTAATTTGTGTATGTTAGTTAATAATTTTCGGTGATTTAGATAGTAAAAACAGATTTAGGTGGTCATTTAAGTTTATGCATAAATTTACACGTGTCCTATTATCACTATTACCAGAGATACTACATTAATTATACAATAAATAAATAGTGTATGACTTAGAGATATTATTTAATTATGTAACAAATAAATGGTATATGATTTATTGCACAAATAAAACTTATAATATTTATTATTAATTAGGGGAAACTTGTGGTGCAACTGTGGTACTGTGCCACAGTTGTATCCGGCCGTTAGATGTTAGTGGATCCCACCAATCTAAGTGCATCCAACGGCTGGATACAATTGTGGCACGGTACCACAATTGCACCGTAACCTGATCCTATTAACTAATATATTATGCACGATAATCACAACAGAATCTTCTACGCCTGCCTCTTCTCTTTTGTTGTGCTGTTGTGGTGTATTAAGAAAAAAAGAGATAGTACGAATATTTCATGTAAACATATACAAATCTCATCATTTTTATTTGTTTATTATTTATTATATTAAATCTTGGATAGTTGGGTGTGAATCTAGCTAACTAAACCCTTTTTGAGTTGAATCTTATCTCTTAGTTTAATCGGGTTGATTACGTTGCCATTTTAATGTCGGTTTACTGTACCAAACCCAATTAAGATCTAAAGCCGCGTATACATACGGCTGGCTGTATTTACGCATGTCGTTTTACTAAACCCAAATAGGAAGTAAAGTGTATGTGGCTGGCTGTACGCAAGCACGTGAACATGGTTATAATGAAAATGGATAATTTTTAAAAATCTCCCCTGAGGTTTGGGTTTATTGCAAGTAGATGGCGAGAATTAATTTATTTATAAAAAATTCCCTACCGTCAGTTAATTTTAACATTGACCGTTAGTTGACAGTGCAAAGATAATATTACCCTTAACAATAGTTTGTAAACGAAAATAACTAAAAAAAAATCAAAATTATTGGCTATTTTACCCTCTTTAAATTATTGATATTTTCTTAAAGTTCTTATAAAAAAGATAAAATTAAAAACTTGAAAAATCTTCTTTAAATTATTGATATTTCCTTAAAGTTCCTACAAGAAAGATAAAATTAAAAACTTGAAAATGAAATAATCATAATCTTTACCTATGATATTGTAAATCTTTGGAATTGACAAGGATAAAATCGTCAAAAAATAAGATTTGTACTTTTCGCGCCAATAATTTTGGTTTTTTTTTAGTTATTTTCGTTTACAAACTATTGTTAAGGGTAATATTATCTTTGCACGGTCAACTAACTGTCAATATTAAAATTAACTGACGATAGAAAATTTTTTACAAATAAATTAATTCTCGTCATTTACTTACAACAAACCCAAAACTCAGGAGAGATTTTTAAAAATTACCCTAACGAAAATTCCATCTGTGCTGTGGCACTTGGTATGGTACGGCTATGTATGGTGTTGACCAGAACTTTCTTCCTTTTGTTTATAATAATTAATAAATATTCGATTGCACCCATCCGGACGCCATCACATATTCACATTCACACCCAACTGTTCTTTTTATTTATTTATTTATTATTATTTATAAATAAATAAATAAATAAATAATAGAGTCTTGCGCGGCACAGCACCGATTCTGATTTGTTATCAACTTCTGTTTTGGAGTCACAACTCACAACATCGACGACATTCATTCACTTCATCAACAATAACAACAACATGGAGGAAGCTAATGGTAGATAATCAACTTTTCTTCTTCTTCTTCTCCTCTTTTTTATGAAAAAAAATAAAAAGTTCTTTAGAATTCTTTCATTCTCCTTTCCAGATTTTGCTGATGTGCCTAATCAGAATTTTGCTTTTCTCTTTTTACTGGGTTCTTTTGGACAATTGAATCTTTGTTTGTGTCAAACCATACATATTATTGTGGTCACCAGTTTCTCATGAAGAGAAACAAGGTCTAATGATTATCGACTTCTGTTTTTAGACTGGACGGTTCTGTTCGTTCTGTTTTTATTTTCAGATTCAACTAGCTAGAATCATAATGGAGTAATTACCGTACCTTGAATGTTATTATTATTATTATTATTATATGATGATGCTCAACTTAGTGGACTGCTTCTCTTTCACTTTCTAATCATTAAATTTAATTCTTCTCATTAACCGCATTCATCAAATTTGAGTTTTCTTGTTTTTATTGTCTCTCAATATTTTTAATCTGATTAATGAATGATACCAGTGGTGGAAACTAAGGATGGAACTATTTCTGTGGCTTCTGCATTTGCTGCTCATCAGGAAGGTAATTACAATTTGATCTGACCAGACTCCGTCTGCAATGTAGTTTTATTCTCTAATAATCCAAGATCAACAAGTTTAGGTCATAAAAAATTATTAGATTAGTTATATCTTTGTCTGTGTTACTCAACCCAGCTGTACAGGATAGAGACCATGAGTTCCTAAGTAAAGCTGTTGAAGAAGCATATAAAGGAGTTGAATGTGGAGATGGAGGTCCTTTTGGTGCTGTTGTCGTACGTAGTGATGAAGTCGTTGTGAGTTGTCATAACATGGTTTTGAAGCACACTGATCCTACTGCCCATGCTGAGGTGACGGCAGTGAGAGAGGTTAGGATCAGATATATAACTCTCACTTTACCTTTGAATTTATCATTTTTCGATGATGTTTTAAGTCAAATATTTGAGTTTATATTTTGCCTAAGAATGAATGCCTAGAGATTGATTTTATCTGCTTCTAATAAAGAACAAACTCTAGCTATTGACATCAAAACTTCTATTTCAAGTGCTTATGAAGTTAATTGGCTGTTTGGGAACCTTACTTTGCTGGGAATTCAATAATAAGATGATTCTGTATTGGTGCTGCTATATGGAAACCACTTGTATATCCAATGAATAAGGGATAATTTAGAATTCATACGTGGCACGATGATACAACTCCAACATTACAATTAGACAAACCCAACTCAGCTAGCTCTATCAAAAGCGGAGAAAAGGCCCAGGCAAACCCAAATGAGGCTACCCAAAATCGACCCCAAGATAACCTTAAGCCAAGTCGCGTAAGAAGGCCACCCAAATGGTTAAAGGATTACACTTGCTGAACATATATGACTTGAGGATTCGGTTTCTAACTGTCTTAGCTATTTAGAGAATATCTTTTTGTTATGGTGAGAGGTTGTTATTTAGTTTTGACAGCTGTGAGCATATTCTTGCTGCTATAAATATTTCCATAGTTGTATTTGAACGGGAATATATATGAATTCTGGACTTAATCTCTTCCTTCTCTCTGAATTTTCTCTCTATTCTCTCTTTCCTTTAAATTCTGGGAGCTTGCACTTGCTTGAAAAGTGTGGAAAACTTTGCTGTTCTGTGTGTTTCACAGGCGGCATATCACACAACCAATTGTTTTTTTGCCATTTTGGCATCCAATTATGAGATTGAGCAAAAGTATTGCAGTGTTGTGAAAACCTTGAGAAAGTCTGGGTTCATGATTTCAGAAATCGTGCCTCACCAGCCAAGTTTCCCGAGTAGTCAGATGTCTAGGCACAACAGCAATAACTAGAATAAGCTGTTAGTTTAATTAACCCTTAAACTCTCTATGAGTATGTCAGACCAAATGGATCTATTCGTGTATGTTTACGCTATTCACATACTAAGCTTTTTTGCTTTGATTATTATTACCAAATCATCTAAATGCTCAGTCTTTGGTCATTAATGCCTCGGAAAACTGCATGGTCTTCACCATTCTTGGTTTCCTCTGGTGTGTATGCCTAATGCTTACTTTGTCTGTGATGTTGTTACAGGCTTGCAAAAAGCTCAATAAGATTGAGCTTTCAGACTGCGAAATATACGCCTCCTGTGAGCCTTGCCCCATGTGCTTCGGGGCTATCCACCTTTCACGAATCAAGGTCAAATTATTCTGCCCCTTTTCGTCTCCTTGTTCTCTTTTCTCTCAATTATGGAGTTGGTCATAATAGTGTGGTGTTGTAATTTTACTTTGATGACAAACAGAGGTTGGTTTATGGAGCCAAGGCTGAAGCAGCCATTGCCATAGGATTTGATGATTTCATTGCAGATGCAATAAGGGGAACTGGCTTCTATCAGAAGGCTCAGCTGGAGATCAAAAGAGCTGATGGCAATGGGGCAGCCATAGCAGAACAGGTCTTTGAGAAGACAAAGGAAAAGTTCAGGATGTATTGATTTTTCATGTTACCCTTTTGGTTGATTGTAACTAACATTCATCCATTCTGAACATTGGCTTCATTTCTTTTTAATGCAAATTGTTCAATAATTAGTGTAGACTCCATTGAGAGACTATTGAGCTCAAAATGTTTATATGCTTTTTGATAAAAGGAAATATATACTGTTTGGGGGTAAATTTGGAATGATACTTTTGAACCAATAAAAAAATGACATGTAGACAATTATTGGGGTAAAATGGACAAAATACTTGGAGCAGTATAAAGATGTCATTTGGAAGAGTTTACTACATTGGATGGATTTGGAAATCAACCGCAAACATTGGACAATTCAAAATATTTATGAGAAATAATAAAATTAATACAAAAGGAATATTCTTATCTTTTTTTTTTCTAAAATATGACATCTAATCCTAAAATCATTTTCTTCTTTTAACATTAGGATGACATTTAGTCATAATTTTAATGTATTATCCTTACCACTAGCTTCCACTATATGAACAACTCATTCAACCCATATAAGGGGACTTTTCCCTTCACTTCTCTCTCTCTCTCTGTGGGCATATTTTTACATCATCGCCCACTTCTCCATTTTTGGGAGATAATTTTCTATTCTCCACCTTGATCATCTTCTCTACCGTATTATTACCTTCCACATATTTATTCATCATCTTCGTCTTCATCAACACCAAACATCTCTACATAGCTATCTAGTTTGTGTTAATCATATTTATTTAAATTATATTATTATATTATTTAATAATATTACATTTATTAAAAATAATAATATTAAAATTATTTAAAAATAATATTATTATATTCATAGAGAATTAATAATATTACCATATACTATCTTTATTTAAAAATATAATATTATATATATTTTTTAATTTAATAGTATTATAACATTAATAATTAATAATAATAAATAGTTTATTGTAAGAAAATATTAATTTTGTAATATATTATTAACAATAATGTTTCATTTGTGTTGCTCTTATCAATAATTTTTAATTTACATAATTAAAATTAAAATTAATAAAAAATTATATGATTATATAATTAAGAATATTAATAATTATTGTTACTTTATATAATTAAAATTAATAATAAAATAAATAATTTATTTTACAAATATAATTTTTTATTCACTTTGTAATTAAAAACTATAATTCTTTAAATAAGGATAAAATTAAAATTTTAAACAATTCATTCCCAATCTAAGACTATACATAAATGAGATTCTGATTTCTATTCTACACTCATATTCCAATGTAAGTAAACAACCTACTTTCACTCCTACTCCACACTCCCAGTGTTAGGATTTTCACTCTAATTTGAGAAGTCAATGTTACCTAATAGTAAAAATTCAGAGAATCAGACTTGTATAAATATGAGTTAGAAAATTAGGTTGTTGGGATAAGTTGTTAATAGTTATATCATGTATTTCTTTAAGGTGTTTGCGGTTGTTGGAGACTTAGAGGGAGGGATGGCAATTGGGTGGGGTGGGGTGGTGTGCGGGTGGGGAGGCTTATCCCATTCTCCACCCCATTAAAAATTTCACCTTCATTCCCCATCTCATTCTCTAATAAATTCAATAGGGGTGGAGATAGGAAATCCCCGCATGAGGAATGATTTCTTCATCCCTACCTCATTCCCCATTCATTTATTTTATAATAGATATAGATAAAAAATTTCAATAAATTAAAAATTAAAGACTTAAATAAAATCATTATCACATTATAAAGTATTTAAATTATTTAAGAAAATCTCCAAATATTTGAAACAATATCTTGAAATTATATCAAAATTAAAAAATCTTTGAAGAGAACAGTATCTTAAGAGAGAAAAGAAAACATAACAATATTTTAGGATTAAATAAAAATTATATTGTATGGTTTTCTTTTAGTTATAGCCCATCTATATCAAGTAAAAATAAAAGAAAAATTTATTAACTAACATTGCATTGATAAAACAACAATTATTAAATAAAAATTAGAAAAATATTTATATATAATAGGGATGGGGACAAGGTGGGGAGTATAAAACTAAACCCCACCTTGTTAAGAATTTAGGGATTATTTTTCTCTCATTCCCCAAAATTTACCTCATTTGGTGTGGGGGCCCCAAACCCATGGAGGATTTTGCCATCCCTACTTCGAGGTGTATTTAGATTATTGTTTTTGTCAAGATAAGTAACTTAATACCTAATATACTGTTATATATGATTATTTTGATACTATTATAATTACATAAGTTTTATAGTTACTTTATGTAATTGTTTATTCCAATGTCTTCAAATCTAAAAATTATATTCTATGGTTTTAATAAATATATTAAATGCCTTTTATATGTGTTAATCGTTTTATTTAATGATTGTCTTTTATGAATTAGACTTTAATAAATTAAAGTGTAGAATACGTTGCAAGCCATTATGATACTTAAATAATTTTATTTTGTATTCAATATAAATGTCTTATTTGCTTTTATGAATACAATTAAATATTTGACTTATTATCCATAATTATTTTGATTCTGACTTTGATTGTATTATACGATATATATGTTCTATACCAGTGAAATATATTACTAAATGCCTTTTATATGTGTTAATCATTTTATTTAATGACTATCTTTTATTTGCATTTATATGCGTTTCTATTTTGAGTGTGCACATGATATTCTAATTATAATTCTGTTTCTAATCGGATCACTGAGAGTATAAATGATACTATGTGACATGAGATAACATTTTGCTTTATGTGTGTATATGTTATATGATTTGTTTTCATAATTAATTATACTTTTGATATTCTGAATTATTTATGGATTTATATCCTTCTATTGTAATATGTCATTTTGTAAAACTTATATTTCTAATATATGTTTTGATAAAAAAAAAATTGCAATACTTTTGGTACCCAATAACCTAACCGTGTTGGGAATGGTTTTACTTACCGAGTTTATGACTCACCCCTTGTCATTACTTTTTTGTAGATTGAGTAATTTGTTGAGAGATTTGCTTATCTTTAAAGTTAGAGATTTATCTCTTTTTGCTATTTGAATAAGAGAATGATGAACTTTTGTTTCATTTAAGTTTGTTTATCTTCTAAACTTCTAATTGGAAAGTTTTGAGACTTTTGTTATATTTATGGTTTTGGGAAAAAAATATTTAGTATTGGGCTTGTGGATTTGTGGATTTATTTGAATAAAATTTGAGATATTTCAATTTAAGGTTCTTGTGTAAAAATTATGATTTGTAAGTAATCTCTTTTACCACGTGTTAGATTTCGAATGTTACAACTTCTATCTATATCTATATATAGATTTATATATGTTGTTTATAATGGAAAGATTGATAGAAGTTTCGACTTACAGTTGACTTGTATGGTAAGATTTTAGGCTAATTATGGTTTCTTTAGTTTAGAAGACTCATGTCTTTATATATATATATAGCTAGGATGCCAGCTTCTTTAGAGTATCTCCAAAAAGCTCTATTAATTTTATTTTTCAAATATTTATTTGCTTACTTATGTGGCAAAAGGGAGAGTAAAAAAATATATTATTCCCTAAAAGACTCTTCAAATAAAAATAAATTAATATTATTTTAATCAAATAAATATTTCTTCAAAGGAAAAATAAATAATAATTAAAGTATTTCTCTTTCTCTAATAAAAAGTAATAAAATATAAAATAAAGAAGGATAAAGTAACTGTATAAAATTGAAGATAAAAAATCTTAATTGGAGTGTCTTTAGAAGTCTTAAATATATATATGATTTAAAAAATCTTAATTGGAATGTCTTTAGGAGTCTTAATGACTCTTCAAATAAGTAATAAAATTTTATTTAAAAAATCTTTTGGAGATGATTTAACATCATTAAAAACCATTGTAACTTAAAATGATGAACACGAGAATATTAAGTAATAATAACAATTAATGAATCGCATTGTGTCCATAGATCAAGCGGCACGGGTATTAGAGATATATAGCGATCATCCTTTACATTCGATCAACATGTATACTGCAGGATGTAATGTCAAGAGAAGATCGTAAAGAGATGGCGTGGTCGTTCAGGTTGGCAAAAAAACGTGGATCTACAGATGATGATGATCCCGATCAAACGCTAAAAGCAAGCCCAAAATTTGGCGAACCAGCAGACCATGAGAAAGACCAAGAGCTAGCACGTAATGGGAAGGCAAGGGTTTACACACGATCGAGTTGGGTCAGTTGCACCAATGGTAAGCTATAGTGATGGATGTCCTCGCGCTTAATTACTATCATTGCAGTGTGGCCACTGGAAGTCCAGTCAGAAAGCAGGTGATCAATCCTGGCATATTTATCACAAATTCGTGCGTAACAAGCTACTGTATATGAGTAAAAATTCATTTGTTATTCATCTACCCCTCAAATATACTTAGTTCCATCAGCGCTGCAACAGGTGCGAAGATGTGCCGAGGACCAGACCATTCTCATAATGACCTATGAAGGCAAGCCCAACCACCCACCGCCACCAGCTGCCGCAGCTATGACTATTTAACCTTTGCAGCAGTAAAGCAGCAGTAAATATAAATGATCCTAACAAACTTAGGACTCTTTCCATTCGCATTTGCTGCCATTCCCCTATCTACTTGCGGACCACATCCCAAAATTATGCTTGAACTAACTCAAACAACTCCTACTAGTTCTGCTCTATTGATGCCACTTCAGGAACCCTCATTACCTTCCTCACCTTTTTCTTTACATGGTGTGCTGCATGGGGAATTCCCCATCCATCTCATCATCGAAGCTGTGAATACTGCCATCACAAAGTTCTTGCTCTAATCCCTTGGTGGGCAAGGTCACCGCTGATCCTCATTTCACCAAAGCACTAGCTGCTGCTGCTGTCTTTTCAATTAAACAAATGCAGCAGCCATCGTAAACATTGTCTTCACCGCACAACTTTCCCTGCTACTTTATTGCTCTTACTACTGCTTATGCATTCTCAATGGTGCTACTGTACCCAGTACTTATATACTTCGCAAAGAGAGGGAACAACCATGTTTACAGTTTTCCAAATAAATCATATTCAATCTACCATGTTTTGTTCTCTCTTCTTCTTTTTACAGTTTTCCAAATAAATCATATTCAATCTACCATGTTTTGTTCTAGTGGTGGCGTGTCATTGTTATGAGCAAATACCAAAAAAATAAGTACGATTCTTTTAGTAGATTATGTATGCATAGAGCAGAAAGGCTTTAAGTGACAGTCCACGACTTCCTTTTGTTGATTACTGGAATGTGAAATAACTCACACCGAAAAACCATAGCAAAAGTATCAGCAGTCTAGCTAGTGGTAGAATAATACCTTGCCACTGTACAGACCTGGGTTCCTTTCCCGGCTGGTGCGTACGTTTTTGTGGGCTTCCATAAGCACGTTTACATCATCTGCAAATTTCATTTTTTGTTGGCCCAGAAAGCGTAACAAATACAAAGTAATATCCAGGATACATTTGCCCACTGCTAAGATGTGCATCTTATCAATCACATGCGTGACCCATCTTATTATCCGGTTGGGAAAATGTCCAGGAAAGAGTAACAAATACATGTGGGATGTCAGCTCGCTGCTATACTTATGCATATTAGTGAATGGCATGAATCTCATCTATACATATATAATGGAATCATGACTCATTGTAGGAGATCGAAGTGTTGGTGCTGTAAGTCAGGATATTTATACAAATTAAACAACTGCCTCTTCGCTTTAATTCCTTGCGATATCGCATTATTCTGTTGTAGCGTCAAACAATCTCCAGATAGCGGTGGGATTGAATCTAGACATACTAGTTATGCAGCTTCAGCAAATCCTATTTGTAGATTACCAAAATCAAAAACTGTGTGATATGCCCTCAGGAACATGTCTCCTAGAACCCTGCTTAAACATACAGATATTGTACATCACGCATCTATAAATATATTCCAAATATGATTTGCATGGAGTAAGAGAACTATAGCTACAGTAGCAGCAAATTTTTCTAAATGGCATGTGCATAGAAAGATTAGTAACTAAAGACTTAGTGACTTACCAAAGGGGACCTTGCGGCGGAGGTACATCCAATGCGATGAACCCACTAATACATATGGTAGAATGGCCTTCTTCAATTTTGAAAATATACTGAAAGAAACCCAAAATATTCGAAGCTCTAATTAATACTATTCTGGCAAGAGACAGGGACCTGTTTATTGCTCTTGCTTATGAATATAAAATGCCGAAGAGATTCCAAATGATAGAATACACACCTGTTCTGGAGAGAGGGGGAAGGACCTATTTCCAATGGTGAACGAAACATATGGCATGCTTGCGATGTCATCACAGTTGATAAATGATTTTCCCATGGGGTTTGGAAGTACCTCGCAAAGCTTAAACAAACACAACAGAAATACTAAGACTGCAAGTCATTATCAGTGATGTAATATTTCAAAAATAAAAAAGGAAAGAAAAGCAGCTATATAGGCACCTTATCTGCATATTTGAATATTGCCTCCTTTGTTTTTTGTTGTTTAAGCTGCATTTGAATCCAGAAAACAATCATCTCACAGAAAGCGCATAGCGTGCTCTCATTTATAGATGACCCGTTGCTGGTTTTATGTTGCACAACAGTCTCAATACCAGTGCTGCATGGATCTCAAATAAGGTTTAATCAAGAGGATTGCAAATGATAAAACCAAAGAGGAAAGCAAGTAAGAATTACCTCATATAGCGAGATCCATTATATACACATAATCCAATGTCTGAACAAACAGTTTCAGGTTGTACCTACATAGATGGAATGTAGATTGTTGGAGTCATTACGAAGATAAATAAATATTGAATTAGATGGTTGAGACAGAAAATTTTCCAAAGAAAGAAAAAACAAACCCCAGATATTAGGAATTCCCAAATCATATTCCCATACTCAAAAACAACAGTTTTACATTGCATGCTCACAATTCCTTCTGCTCCAATAGCATGATTGATTTGAGCCACTACAGTCTGGAAAGAAGAGTAAGCAAGTATAGCATTGAAGTCAGAGAGGACACAAAAAGATATGAAGCAAATTAAATGTTCAAGACCTCTTAAGTTAAAAGTCAATACAGTTGGACCAGCAAGTACTGATGTTCCCGAGTCCAAAATGGCAGTGCAACCATCTTCACAAAATCCTGAGAATATTTGAAAATAAAATCTTAAGCCTGGTTATGCTTGTGAGAATTGCATATAATGAATGGAAATGCTTGGGGCCACCGAAAGCCTGGTTGATTTTATACTGCACAGAAGCCTATGTGTTTGTCTTAGACTTTGTTTCAAGTTGTAAAATATGTCATAACACAGAAATTCAGTCATGATGGAGGGAAGTTGGGCCTTAAATCTCATCGAATCACCTGTTGAACTGTTTTCAATCAAAATATCTCCCACCTTAATCTGAAAATAAGAATGAATTGAAATTAAATTTCAACTTATTCATAAGTAGTCAGAGAACTAGAACTTTATTCCTTTCAACAGACCTGCCAGTAGCCTTTCTCAGTAATCGGAACATAGATATGGCTACCCCTAAAATGCCTCCAATCAAAACCTCCAAAGATTATCTCACCTCCGACTTCTGAATTTGGATCCTGATTGAGCCAGAGAGAGAATATTTTCTGGCTAATATGACCTTGTCGCACCATATTATACCTGTAGTCAGAGCACTAAACTATTTGTTCCATACTCAAAGATTCAGAGTAAGCCAAAGAGAAACAAATCCTTCTCTTTATATTATTATAATGGTGCTAAAGTAACAATAAGTAGAGCTGTTATTAAAAATTTATACCACAGTGGCGTGGCATTCCCAGCAGCAATATCCTGAAACCCAAGTCCAAGAATCCCATCAAATTGCAGAGCCAGGAATGGTAATAATCCTTCCTTAGTGACCTCAACAAACTCCTGAAGGATGAGAAGATCATAACATCACTATAAAGTAGTCACAAAAATATCTGAAGTTCAATATCTTGGGAGGAAGCAAAAAAGCATACTTGATCCTTGATGATCATATCGCCGATTTTGACATTGTCTTGGCTGAAGAAGCCAGAAATGTGTCCAGAGCCATAATGAATTTTGCAAGGTACTCCTGAAATGTAAGTATAATTTACAAGAAGATCTCAACTTATTTATACAAACAATTACTGTGCCCACTAGAAATATCCTAAACATATTTAAAAATGTGATCCTCTAAAATCAAGAGCCTTACAAAGGTGATGCAGGAGGAAAATTACCAATCTTAGTATAAGTCCTGGACAGCCTCGCCCTGTATCTCGAATGTAAATAGCAAGATATCTGCATATGGTGATGCTTAATTATTATGAGCATTCACATTCACATGAGAAGGAAAAGGAAAGGACTTGAGAGATGCAGCATTTGAAGACTTACAGAAAAAAGGCATTTAGAAGATGGGACCCAAAGATTAGAGCTGCCAGTATCAAAGACGACAGAGAAACTTTGTGGAGGTGAACCAATACCAATCTCTCCATAATATTGGGCATCAAGATAGTTGTTTAAATAAACTACATCTGCTTTAGGATGATTGAAACGATTGTGAACCTCGTTTTTAGTGATTAACCTTGCAGCGTTGATGGTGTTAATGCCTAACTGCCGCTTCTTCAGTTGAATCCTCAGTAACCCATGAGAAGGAGGAGGAGGAGGAGGCATCGAGGCTAAGATGCAGGGGCAAACCCACATACATATTGCAGCAAGAAGAAACTTAATCCCCATTCTTACACAAATTTTCCTGTGCGGGTATGACATCAAAGGATAACAAAAATGTTTGAGCAGAAATGCGAAATTAAAGCAAACAAATCATCAAAGTGGAGGAATTTTTTTCATTGAATTGGAAGCATGAATGCACAGAGAAGCAGACTGGGGAGTTATGGTGTTCAGTTTTCAGCTCTTAATTAGTTATACGATAAATGGTAGGGAATACCGATTATATGCATGAATCATGATCAGATAATCATTGCTGACATGCATGAATATGTAGTAACGAAGTGGTAGTGGGGAGGGAATTAAGCTGATTGATACCTGCTGAGTTGATGATATGGCGCCAATCAACGAACGAACTAATGAGCTGCCTGGCCTGCCTTTTTATGTTTGCACCCTGTAGTGAATCATATGTGAGCTTGTTTCGTGTGGGTGTGATTAAATGCTCAGGAAACCACTGCGCAATTTCTCTTCCCGCGTTGTACTTGGAGATCAGTGAGTCATTGACAAAATAATTTTATTCGTTTATAGTTTAGATAGATTAATTATTGAATAAGTAAGTTTATTTATTTGTTTCAGTGAATAATCTCACTACCATGGTTTCGTAATGTCCTGTCTCCTTGCTAAACTTGCTATTATGTACTACATACACATTCCAGATACAACAACAGTAGGATGTTTTTACTTTTAACAAATTCAGGGTCAGCATGATCATTTCTAAAATACCAGGGGCCAATTGTTGAAAAATTAAAAATTAAGGGCCTACATGTTATTAATGTAAAATATACTTGGGCTTTTAGGCCCATACAAGTAGAAGCCCAAAGTGTACAAACTGCAAAGAACCGAAATTTTGGCTGTTTGGTACGGTACCCCCCACCCCGACCTCAGTTCAAACTTCAAAGTAGAAACTACTCGCCTTTCCTCACTACTTGCCCTGGTCCTGGTTCCTGAAAGCATATTTATTGAAGCCAATCAAATTGTTCGTAAATGTAAGAAAAAAGCGCTTTTGATTGTTTGTATTTGTAGCTGAGTGTGTTCAAAGAAAATGGAAGTGGATGACGAATGGGAGTTCAGCGCAGAAGAATTGGATTTCCTTGAAAGAGAAGCTCTTCAGCAGATTGCTCAACGCCACAGCAAACCCTTTTCTGATTCTCCTTCATACAAGGTAAGGCTCTCTCCTTTTTCCTCAATTCTTTCCAAAGATCCTGGCAGTATTTTGCCTTTTGTATTTTTTTAACTGTTTAAGATGTTCACTCCCTTTTGATTTTGGATACAACTATTGAGCAAATTTTAAGAAAGGAGCCCTTTTCTTAAGGGGTTGCCAAAAGTTTCATCCCTGCTTCTCAAAAGTACCCCCATTTGAATTTCCTTTTTGGAGCACTTTGAGTTTGTGCATTCTGTTGTTCTTTTCTTTTTATTGTTTAATGACCCTTGTGGTGTAACCATTGATATGATTACCTTAAGGATGATTACTTGGTTGTTCTGGTTTACTAGCAATGAATGATTCCATCTGTTTAGATGTGAAGGAAAGAGTTGCACTATCATGGATTTTTTCTTTATGTTGTAATTCAGGTAGAAGCTTTGCCCCAGGGGTCCAGAACATTACCCTTATCAGTTGCACCCGCTCCTAAAGGAAGCTTGGGTTGGTTTCTCCCTGTGCTAAAATTACCCTTGCTCATTATTTATTAAATGGCTAACAAGTTGTATTCTTCTAGTAGTCATAATCATTTTGTTGAATTGTGGATTATCTGGCTAACTACTTGACTCCTGTCTAAACTTGCTGTGTCCCCACCATTTTGTGCTCAACCAGGTGATTTTTCTAAGGAACAGGTACCTAAGCTCTCTGTCAAATTTTTTCTTCATACAAGTGGAAATATTGCTGCAAAATTTACATATGACCTGGTATATCTTCTATTTGCTGGCATAATGATCCAGAATTCTAGAGCAAGTCTGATTTTGTTAATGCATGCATAATTTTCTCTCTCTCTCTCTCTCTTTTTTTTTTTTTTTTAATAAAATCTAGGTGCTAGTAAGTGCTTTCCGCAAGATCCCTAAAGCCACATGGAATGCGAAAGAAAGGTCTTGTTCCATATCTCTAAGCATATCTTTTATGCACCATGCAAAAACGGTTGTGTCTCTTGCACACTTGTTTGAGCTTTCACGAGCATTGAGCCTTAGCATGCTACACTGCCATTGAACCTGCAGATTGTGGACTTTCCCAGTTCCGTTTTTATCATCAGCAGAGAAAGTTTTGAGTGAAATATCTGGTTACAATGTTGAGGTGGTAACTTGTGCATTTTTATTTCTTTATGATTATCCAATCTTTTCACAGTATTGCATTTTATTAAAAAAAAAAATTATTTTGGGGGTTGTGATCGGTGTAAGGAGGAGGGGTTTTCCCTGAAGAAACAGAATGCATTTTATAAACTTTAGAATTCTGCACTTATCTTTGAATCACAAATTGTGTCATTTTCACACTTAATTATCTATTATAATATATTCCAGATAGAGAACCTGCATCCCTTGGTTCAACGTGCTATTGCCAGTGCCTCTGCTGCTCCAGATCTTCGAGGTAAATGTTGATTTATGATTAAGAACTACTATGTCCAAGATTGTGATGGATGCATCAATACAATTGCACTTGCTTTTATTCTTATGATTTTCTTTGTAGATTAATTTCTTTCATACAGTGCTTCAACGTCATATGTTGTTATCATTTTTACAAATTTTTTTCCCTTTTTT
This sequence comes from Citrus sp. QX-2021, assembly GCA_030444885.1. NCBI lineage: Eukaryota > Viridiplantae > Streptophyta > Magnoliopsida > Sapindales > Rutaceae > Citrus > Citrus sp. QX-2021. The sequence continues at coordinate 1,001,033 of CM059829.1, forward strand.
TCACAAGAAAAATATGACCAGATACCTGCCCATATTGAATCAAAGCTTCTTCCATTTCAGCGCGATGGTGTAAGGTATGTAGCAGTTGCTTCCTTATCAGATCAATGTTATATATCATGTATTAAACATTATGTTTTTGTAGCAACCTCTGTCAAGCATGTTCATTTTCAATTTTCAGGTTTGCATTGCAGCATGGAGGGCGTATACTTCTGGCAGATGAAATGGGATTAGGAAAGACCATACAGGCAATTGATTATTTATGTGAACCATTTCATTTCTTTTGATGCCTGTTATGTGAAGCTACCTGGCTATTAAATGAGTATTCTCAATTAGCTTTGTGCAAGATGACTTGTTTAAAACTTTCATATCTCATGGTTTTGGCAGGCTATTGCCATGACCGCATGTTTTCGTGACGTTTGGCCTGTTCTTATACTTACACCGTCATCCTTACGTTTGCATTGGGCCGCAGTAAGTGCTTTATCATCTTCCTCTTTTTCAGCAAAGCTAATTTCACTCTAAATGCATGTACACATTTGCCTTGTTGCAGATGATCCAACAATGGCTAAATATCCCTCCATCAGAGATAGTTGTAAGTGATCTATGTGTAGCTTTGAGCATATCTCATCATTTTTCATGGCCCCCTTTCATATTTATCGTAGAAACTTAAATTTTTTATTATGTTGGGTTGATGCTTATTACGATTCCTAACAAGTCATTATTAATAGGTTGTTCTATCTCAATTGGGTGGTTCAAACAGAAGCGGATTCACTATAGTTTCTTCCAACACCAAGAGGAATATTCATCTTGATGGCTTATTTAATATCATCTCCTATGATGTGGTCCTTAAGTTACAAAATATACTAATGTCATCCAACTTTAAGGTAAGTACAACGAATTCTTTTGAATTTACTTTATTCCTATTATTTTTAAATGACCACTCTTAGAGACATTGGGGAGAGAGTTACCTAAAGAATAAAGGTAAAATAGGGGAAGTAGTGGACTTCCTTCTAGATTATATACGATTGTGGTCTACCTATCAAGAAAAACATTTCTCCCTTGTGTTCTAGGTTAGTAAGAAATATGTTTAGTATAGTCAGAATGAGGATTCTGAATGGCCATACTGGAAATAATGAAACACTTTTCTTTCTTACTCCTTTTTTTTTTTGTGTTGGGCCGGGGGGTGGGGGGCAGTTGGGGCAGCGGGGATGGTGTGTTGGGTTTGTTTGGGGTTGCTTATTACCTTTATAATCTTCTTAAGAAATGAAAGTTAGTTCATACTTCATTTAAGGTAGACTATGACATATACTGTATTAAAAATTATTGAATAAGGTCCCACGATTTTGCAAAATTGGGGATATACTGTACTGTTTAGAATGTTAAAATCTAGAATGTAACATGCCTGAAGTCTAAATAGTTTCGTTAATCTAGACGTTGAAGTACAGGTTAACAATATGGAGAGGAATATTCCTATTTTCATCTTAAAGATTCATGTTGTAAAAATTCTTAAAACTTATTAACATGTTCCTCATCAAAGTTGCATCAATTGTTGAATTAATTACACCTAGGACTTTGTTTCATATGTGTGTATCTGTGTGAGTGCGGCTTGCTCCTGGAGCTTTGCATGGAGCTTCTTCTACTCTAAACCTCCTTTACTTTTGTTCAGATTGTGATTGCGGATGAGTCACATTTTCTTAAAAATGCACAAGCGAAGAGGACGGCTGCCACCCTTCCAATTATTAAGGTCATCTCTCTTGATAAATTGTGAATTAATATTTGCATCAGCTTTGTTTGTTCTCAATCAATGTTCGCATATTAATACAATTATAGATCTCAAGTTTGCTAAAAGATATTATTTACCTTAAGTATCTATAGGAAGCTGCAATCATAGTCTATCTGCATGCATGATCTCCAAAATGCATGAAGTGTCAGGGTATGTGGACATTTTGTGATGAAAAATATCTGTTAACTTCCATGCCTGTTATCAAATGTACCTGTCAATCTTTTTTATTGTCAAATTTAAAGTAGTTGCCCTAAATCTTCTTGTTGAACTTAATCAGATAGGTCTGATCCCATGAAAGCATAAAGGAAAGAAAAATATTGGGTAATGAACGCTAGACCTTCATTGCATTGCACAATTTATATATTCTTCTTTAACTGTTTTCTCACCAACAGCATATTAGAAAAACTCTGTGGAAAGTGATCCCTCTTTCTCTCCTATGCTCACAGAATATTTATATTACAGAAAGCTCAATATGCATTGCTGCTTAGTGGCACTCCTGCTTTATCTCGACCTATTGAGCTATTCAAGCAGGTACATGTCAGTGCAAGTTTAAAAATCATAGCTTGTCAATGTTTATATTTTTGGAACTTAGTTATAATCATCTTGAGGAAATGTGTATGCTTGACAGCTGGAAGCCTTGTATCCTGATGTATATAAGAATGTTCATGAGTATGGTAACCGATATTGCAAAGGCGTAAGTCGAATTTTCATTTGGTTGGAAAATCTCCTTTCGGTTTTGACTATTTTGGTTGCCATATTTAGTGATGCACACTGTTGTTTTCTCTAAATCTATCATCCAGGGAGTCTTTGGAATATATCAAGGTGCAAGTAACCATGAAGAATTGCACAATCTGATGAAGGCAACCGTGATGATTCGCAGACTCAAAAAAGATGTCCTTGCTCAGCTTCCTGTGAAGCGCAGGCAGCAGGTATACTTTTATGTCAATTGTGATTAATGGTAGCTATATTTTTGGTCAAGAAAAATAATATGATGTCATCAGTGATGTAGAAACCACTATGTAATTTTTGGAATGCAAGAACTTGATTTCGATCTGTGTGGAATATGCAATTTAGTTTATTGGGAGCTTCGATCTAGAGTTAGCCTCCTACAGCCCTTTTGGTTTGTGAATCTATTTGTGAGTGCGGCTTAGAGAATATTTTGGTTGATGAATCTATTTGTGATGTCCATTGTGGGTCAGAGAACATCTCTTGAGTTGCACTGCTAATTTGTTATACCTTAACATTCAGTCCAGTTCATGAATTCTTGCTCATGCTTTTCCACAGTACACATACTATGGACTGATTTTGGATTCAATTTGGAAATGGTTTTATTTATGAGTAATGATATAGCCACGAACTCTTGTACAAACTGATGTGGCATGATAAAATTGGTTGAATTAAATATCTCTTGGCCCACATGATTTATTTTCATTATTTTGTATTTTCATTTAACCAATGAACTAATGTCACATCAGTTTGTACAAAATAAGTTTGTACAAGAGTTTGTGGCTGTATCATCACTCTTTATTTATTGTCTGTCTTCATTTTGATTCATGTTAATTGATCTCAGGTCTTCTTGGATGTGGCTGAAAAGGATATGAACCAAATAAATGCATTATTTCGTGAGGTAAGTTATTTATTTTATGGTAGATCTTCTACTAAATGGGGTCTGGTGAAGTCAATACCAATCTTGTAGAAATTTGAGAATAATTGGCTACTTTTTCATGCAACTGTGTCTAGATATTAGTATGGTGCCTCCTTGGAATATCTGGGTTTATAGTTGACAATATTTCGAGATGAGAAAACTTTAAAATCTAGTGATGTATATAATTGTTGGTAAAAAGTAGTTGAGTTCTTCACCAGGATTGGGTATTTGGTTTATCAGGATCGGTAAGGGTGGAAGAAAAAAAAAATTTATAGTTTTCTACTTCATTGTTTTTTGATTTACCATTATATTTGGTCTGTTTTCCTCCTATTGTGTATTCCATTGGGAAAGGGTTCTTGGTGTTGATTTGCATTGTTTACATTCCTTTTAGAAATATCCTTACAAAATAGTTTAAGGATAAGAGAAACACAACTAAATCAAACGTCGAAATGTTGTAGTTGGAGGTGGTAAAAGGCAAAATTAAGGCATGCAAATCGGAAGAGGAGGTTCAATCACTAAAGTTTACTGAGAAGAATCTTATTAATAAGGTACTTGATTACATCACGCACGTAACTCAGAAATGATTAGCCAAATATGTTTTTAGGTTTTGCATAATTTTATATTTTTCACTTTCATCTTTCGTTCTAATTAACTAAAAAGTGGTACTCTTTCTATCTCCATTCCTGTTTGCTACTATGTACCAAACCCCAGATATATACTGATTCTGCTGAAGCCAAGATCCCTGCAGTTCTAGATTATCTGGAAACCGTCATTGAGGTATGTTTCTCTTCACTTTTGTTTCTTTATCCTCTTGGTGCATAATATAAATATATGTGAGAAAATTTATACAATGATTTTTTTGTAACAGAAGATATCCTAGCCTTATTTCTCACTTGCTAGTTCTATTTTGCCAACTCATTCCATGTTTGTTAAATGAGTCACAGTTTCAGTTTCTACATGCACTTGGCTCCAAACCCCCAAAACCTTCCCCCCCCCTGGGGCCTTCTGAGAATTTGATTGAATATCATGTTGAGGTCTTAACCTTCATATATTATGATTGTTGCAGGCAGGCTGCAAGTTTCTAATATTTGCGCACCATCAGCCCATGCTTGATGCAATACATCAACTTTTTCTTGTAAGACCCTTGAAATCTATTGAAATTTTCTTACCATAGATCCTCCTATTGAGGTCTTCCGAACAACTTTGTAGAAGAAGAAAGTGCATTGCATTCGGATTGATGGGGGTACCCCTCCTGCTTCAAGACAAGCTTTGGTTACTGAATTTCAGGAGAAAGATGATGTCAAGGCAGCAGTGGTATGACAGTTTGATTTCTTTACATATTAAATATCAATAATTTCTCTCATCGTTTTTCTGTCATAAGTTGGAAATATTAAAATGTCAATGTGTGCAGCTATCTATCAAAGCCGGAGGTGTTGGTTTAACATTAACGGCTGCAAGCACTGTTATTTTCGCGGAGTTGTCATGGACTCCAGGTGATCTCGTTCAAGCTGAAGATCGTGCTCACAGGATCGGCCAGGTTACAAAGCTACAACTATTGATTAATACTCATGTTGCTAAACCAAATTATATAACGCTAAAAGCTAAAAGTACTTCTTTGACAAGTGTAGTACATTTTCTTAGGTATCTTCCGTAAATGTATACTACCTACTGGCAAATGACACAGTTGATGACATAGTATGGTATGTTCACACGCTATTTTGTGGTATTGAACACAATCATTTTGGCCTGTAAATAACTGTAATAAAGTTCCGAGGGATGATGATATTGATAGTAATCAATAATCAGTTAATTTATTTTTTCTACACAGGGATGTTGTTCGGAGCAAGTTGGAAAATTTGGGACAGGTGATTCTTTTGGCTCACAAGTGATAGAATCTGTTGTGTACTAGTTAGTCAAGGTTTGGTAGATTCATTGTTTTATTTTTATCCCTATAGCCAATGCACTGACTTGTAGTTTTTGAACAATCAGGTGCTTGATGGTCATGAAAATAGTTTGGAAGTTTCAAGCAGTCAAATAAGAAGCAGCCCTGCAAAGCAGAAAACACTCGACTCCTTCCTGAAGCGTTGCAACAATGTGGATGACTCTGAACATCAGCAGAAGCTAAAATACCGAAAGCTCTAATCCACACACTATAAAATGTATATTTTCAGAAGCGTTGCAACAATGTGTATGACTCTGAACATCAGCAGAAGCTAAAATACCGAAAGCTCTAATCCACACACTATAAAATGTATATTTTCAGATGCGTCGGTCTATGCATCACATGTACACAGACACATGAAAATGTGCCCTTTTGATATGCGGAGCCTCAGAGAACATTGATTACTACTCCAAATTAGTGAGAGACAAGAATGTGCATTTTGCAGGCAGTGTAAGTGTAATACTGTGAGGTGGTTATACCATATTCCTCTGTTTTGTAGATGAATACAATAACATCGTGTTATTAAATATAGCAAAAACATAAGAGAGAGCATCATCATTGTACTGCTTCTATATCACTTAAAAAGAAGATAAATAATCTCAATTTCGAACCAAAAGAGTTTTTTTTTTTTTCTTTAAATTATAAACAAGTAAGAAAGAAGTCAAGATCCTAGAATAAACAAATTTAGATTTGTACAATTAAAAGGAAAAAAAAAGGTTTAAGAGAACAGAAAGCTGGCTGCTACAATTAAGATGCAGGTTTAACGTAATCCCAACTCCAAGCTTTTGCTACCCTGAGTGAAGAGGTTACCAACAATGGCACCCACATCTTCCAAAGCAACCCCAATGCAAAGAGGATTGGGTGGAGTAAGATGATGATAAGCATCAGAATGAAAAAGCCTAACATTAGGACCATCTCTGCATTTGCCCATACACTTGCACGCAACAACACCACCCTCAGCTCCCATTGCTCTTTGAAATTCCTCAAACAATGCACCACCTCCTGATTTCTTGCACTTGTTTCCCATGCAAACCTCTACCCTCTTTGTCATCCCATCACCAGTTCCAACAACATTTGGGGAGGGCGAGCTCTCTTCTGATCTTATCACAGGCATAAGATTAAGAAGGCCGTCTTCCACCTGAGTGCCGTCTTTCATTTGAACGACCTCCTCTTCTTCACATTCGCTGTCACTAGAATCACTGCTTTCACATGCTGATGACTGTATTTTCGCTTTAAGCTTATTTGCTTTTTCTTGCTTTCTTTTCCTCTTCAATTTCTTCTCCTCTGTTTTCAACTGTTCAAGCTGCTTCATTAAAACCTCTGCTGCTTCCTGCAAAAGATACACAAATGATTTCTTTTTTCTTTTTAGAAAAATATATAGATATTAAAAAAAAAATTACTCCTATCATATCATATTATATAGAAATCAACCACAGTCTCCACACAAACATTTATGTATGTATATTATTGAAACAAAAGAAGATAGAAATTAAGAAGGCTCACTCACCGAGATCATTTTGCCTCGTACTTGAGCGAGCAAGTTTTGATCTTGATCAACGGCAAATCCCATCTGAGAAAAAGTGGACAAGTCCTTTGACAACCCTTTTAACAATTTCAACTTCTTCTTAATACTACCTACTTTCTCTTTCTTCTTCATCTCAACAAACCCACCATGATGATGATGCTCATGACTCTGCTTATTCACAAAACCAAGACCAGCAGAGTACCGCCTCTGGGTATCCATCCCAGCGCTGGACGTGCAGGCGATTTGCCTCAATGCCTCCTCCATCGCTCGGATCTCAATCTTGTGTTCTTTCTACAACCTTAGAAGTTGGAGATGATTTGCTTTGCCATTCAGCATATGCCCTTTGCCCTGATTGCTTTTATTCGCCTCCCCCTGCGCGCCTCGTGACAGTTTTTGTTCGCCACACTCGGTCACCTTCCGGACATGCGTTTCCTTTTAATCTAAGTCGTTGGAGTTCCCGCGGGTGGATCTATCGGTTTCAAATTAAGCCACGTTGTGACACGTAGGCTGCCACGTCGCACACCACTTGCCAGCTGGCAAGCCAGCTTCATAATTCTCATTTCTGGGAGGGAAATAATAACGAGAGCAGAGCAGACGGTTATCGGGTGACGTGTGTTCATCACTGTTACGTTGCTTCTATTTCAAGTAAATAGTACGTATCCAAAGCCTTGTTGTTTTTAGGTATCATAAGAAATAAATAAATAAATAAAATATCAACATCGGATCATGGGCTTGATTCAACTTCAACCACCACCAATTAATTAAATAGGTAAATGAATAAAAGTTCCATCCATTTTTGACCTTTGACTACTGAAGCTTCAACCGTGGATTAGCAGCCATTCAAGAACCAACTGCTGTTGACCGTAGTCAGGATACAATCAATCATATGGTCTTATTGTTGTTTCCACTGGGCTTCATGTGTAGAGAACTCGAGATATTTTTCTAAAACAAATAAATTTTGAAAAAAATAATAAAAAGGAAGAAGAAGAATTTGCAGTGAACATTATTTTCTATTTTCCAAGCTTTGGATAGATGAATCTACGCCGTGTGAAAAAGCTGATAAGCTTGTATTAATATGAAGAGAGAAACACTGCCTGCCCTTATATAATAAATATAATACATTCCATTCCTCACCCAGATGATTTCCACTGATCACTACTAAGCTTTCAAAGATGTTTTCTCAAACATCCACTACATATCTACGTAGATTAAGAGTAAATTGCTGAAAAGCTTTCTCTAGATGATGAAAATCAACTTTAAAATAGATTCTCATTCCCTAGTTTTGGTTCTCATGATGATGATATGCCGGCCAACAGTTCGTGAGATCCTCCAAGGTGTTGTGGAACACGTTGCCTGATCTCTTCAAAGGCGCACAATGTTTCTGAATCAAGACCTCCAACAAACTGCACATACGTGGAGAGCAGATAATTGAAATGACACAATCATTTGCAGAATTCATTTTCACAAGAGTGCAATACGTCAAGAAGAAATTACACTTACACTTCAGGTCAATAACTAAACCGTAAGTATTACCACCTCAGATGATTTTTATTTTGTTTATTTTTAAAGTATTTTGATTTGATATTCTAAACTCAGTTCTTGCCAAACACTGAAGAGAGTTTTGCAATTCTCCAAAGTGAGAGGGAAGGGAGGAAGAAAACAAAGAAACCTGAATGATTCTGGTCATTTTGCAGATGCTTCCAAGCCAGAGAATTGGCCGAGGAGAGGGAAAACAAAGATAGTTATCACGGTAGCTTATGGCACAGAATCCCAAAAAAACAATTCTTTGGCAGTACATGCAATAAATTGGTTCCAGATTATAACAGCTTATTTCTTGATGCCATCTAAGTACTTTTTTTTCCTTTTTTCCCTACCATACCATTAGTCTGTTAAATACACGGAGTCTCATTTTATAATGATAATTAAAAGAAACAACAGCCTCTAGAATTACCTGGTGTGCCCTGTATGCAAAATGCAAGCCCTGAAGCAACAAAGCTTCCTGAGTTGATTCCCTATCTGAATTATGGACCAATTCAAGCTCCCTTGTCACTCTCTTCATGTACATCTGGGCCAGTTTCATAGAAGCTTGCTTTATCTGCATAAATACAAATAACTATTCACCTCACCCCATATATAGTGTAACAGGGATGCCACGAACATATCAAAGAATTAAAATTTAAGTGATAACTCTTATAAAATTTTTCCATCATTTAGTGATGACAAGTAATTACAAGGACTATTTAAATTGGGCACTCAACGCGTGGCAAATCCAGAAGTTTGCATATGTGATTTCCATCACCAGGGAAACACATGAACTGAGAAGGAACCCCTTCTAGGCAAAAAGAGTACCTGCAGTAACTCAAGGTAATACGTAATTCTCTTAAAGAATTCATGTAAGTAAATGGTACCTTGCTTATGATTCCTGAATCCAGCATCCAATCAACTGGAATCTTGCAGTCTTTATAAGAATGCATCACTGAGTTCCGCAATTTAACTAGCCTTTGTATGCTCCGTTCCGATCTTCCAAAAGAGATTAGAGGCAGATATAAGTAAAAAATTTGACACTAAGATGGCTTACTTCAGCATCTCATAAAAGCAGTTTTCATTTAATGCTTACTTATCCAGTAAACTGGCCATCTTCTTCAAGGCAGCTCCAAAAGGGACATTTGTGTCATCCCTATAGGAAGAAATCTCACTCTCTAACTGTTTAAGGTCTCGATATTCAACAGCGGCTTCCCGCATGGCATCAGCTTTCTTCTCAGGCCATTTGAAGTGCTTTAAGACAGCCCGCTCATCAGCCTGTGAAAGACAGGATAAAAAGCACGTATCTTATATCTCAAGAAAAAATTTATCATTCTTCCAGACTATTCAATTACGTAACAAGGCCACGCCCACACCATTGTGTATTACGCAATAAAACAGAAATAAGGGTCAACTTACTATCTGAACAATAAATCAAAAACGATTTACTCGGACTAATCATATTATATATAATCTTTGCAAAACTAGTACTCTATTCAACAGGGATGGTGAGACTCCTGTATTTGAAGGATGAATTATACATGAAAATAGAATTATATCGTTGGTTGTATCATTGTATGGCTGTCAAGACTTGTGATTGCCATTTTTTTTAATAATATTTCCATCTTGAGATGTACAATTAAGAGTGACCCAGAAATGAATTAAACAAAAACTTGGTAATCAAATAACTTGGAAAGGGTTAGAAATTACCAGCGATGAGAGTTCATCATCAAGCCAATCCACAAATTCTAGGAGATCCTCTATATTTGTATAAGCTGCAGCAAGCACTTTCTGGATAAGACTGTTGATAAAATCCCCTTTGGTTTCGATATCTGCTTTTATCTAAAATGCAGCAGTTAAAAAGTTCAAAGTCAGGCAGATCAACCTCAAAAAAAAAAATAATAATAAATTATGTCTAAAAGATATCTGCAATGCTTACAGCCAACAGATGAGCAGAACGATTTTGAATTTCACCAACTATGCTACTATGTGCAATAGAAACTGCTGGTCTTTTTTGATTCACAGGACTGGGAAGATCTTTCTTCTCCACTTGCTTTGTCAATGAGTGATAAAGTTGTGCAAATGAAGGAGTTTTTTGAGTGGCAGCTGCTCTAGCTGGTGGACGAGGAGGTGGTGGCGGTGGCAGGGGTGCTGGCATTGAGGGATAAGCCTGATGTTTCCTTTCTACAACAGCAGCATTTCGAATTGGAATTTTTGTTTCTGATGGTGGTGTGTTAATACTTGTCTCACTGATTGCCTCCGTCATTACAATTGAATGCTCCAGTTTATTGGCTATAAGTTTCTGAATGTCCTTGAATTTAGGGCTCTGATATTCTCCAACTGCCTCTCTCTTCATTAAAACAAGAATTGCATTTCAGAAAACTAATTTACAAAAATCCAATTTCATTAGAAGGGTTCAAGTTAAGCTCTTATATCTTAATTCACATAACCAAAGACTACAAGAAAGAAGGTAGCAGAAACGTTCAATTTTGAAGAAACAATATTAAACAAAATCTCTTTTTTAATGAGCCCCCACCCATGAACCATGAAAACTAACAGTGATCAAAACACCAAAATATACTACCTACCTGTTGACGGCTGCTAAGAGAAGCTATCTTAGCTTCAGCAGCAACAAGATCCTCAACAAGCTTCTTGTTCTGCTTCTCCAATTCCACATTCAAGCTCTGTGCTTTAACAAACTCAGCTTTCAAAGCGAAAACCTCAGACTGCAAATCTTTAACCAAATTCTCACTCAACATTAGCTTTTCCTCTAATTCTTTCTTTTTCTTATCCATCAACCCATCTTCAATTTTCCCAGGATTAGCATCCACAATTCTCTGCCTCCTTGGCCTAGCGAATTGCTCAACAACTGGCCTGTTCAGAGACCTACCAAAGACCTTGACTTCATCATCTTTATGGGATCCCACTGCCCCTTCTGCTGATTTGGGTTTGTTCAGAACCAAAGCCCTCCTGCTTTTTGAAATATTATTGGTTTTCACATCTGGGGGTACAGATTTTGCTCTTGCTTTTAGTTCAGGTGATAAAGACACACCATTAATGCCAGCTTCTTGCTTTGGCGACTCCCTAGTTTTAGAGTTGGCTCTCAAACGAGACGTTGTTGTTGCTGCTGTGGAGTGTGACATGCTGTTGGTTTTGCTTAATTCCTTATGCTGCTTCATGGGCTCTTGAATATCTGGTTCTTTAAAGATAAGCAGAGAAAGAGAAAGAGAGAGAGCATGCAATTAATTGCAAATTATGAGACTGTTGCAAACTATGAGACTGCTGCAAGTTATGTAAGGAAATGACAACTGTTCTGTTAGCTGTTTTAGGTGAAAGTGAGTTCCGAGTGGTGTGTGACTGTGAGGGTGAGAGTCCGTGGGGTGAGATGACTACGAGTCAGTTTCTGACCCAAAAGAAACGACCCCACTGTGGCCACATCCAAACAAGTTTCTGATTCTTCCAACTCACCACCAACAAAAACAATGTAAAAATTAATAATATATAAGTGGTTCGTGTCAATATCTTATTTTTATCTTTTATATATATATATATATATTCACCACTGTAATTAGTACCAATTATTAGTAAAAAGACCAAAGTATCCCTTTTAAAACTGTAGACAAGATTAAGGTTGTGTTTACTTGTTGGAGTGGGAGTGAGGAGTGTGGATTCCTCCCACTCCACATTCTTTCTTTTTAAATGAGATATCCCACTCACCACTGTAAGTGGGAGTGGGACTCCCATTGGGGGAGGTGGGAGTGGGATTATATTTATTTGAATAATAATATTATATTTAACTAAATAATAATTTGTATTGATTCTAAGTTAAAATTATTTTAAAATAATATTATTATATTAATAGAAAATTAATAAATATAATATTATTATATTTATTTTTAAAAAAATAGTACTATATTTATTTAATATTAATAATAATAAATAGTTTATTCCAAGAAAATATTAATTTTGTACTAAATAATATTATATTATTATTTTATATAATAATAAATTTAATATAATTATATTAAATAAAATAAGATTTCATTTTATATTAAAATTAATAATTTATTGTTCATAATTAAGAATATTAATAATTATAATAAATTTACAAATATAATAAAATAAATATTATTCATTAAATATATTTTTTATTAGTTTTGTAATTAAAAACTATAATTATTTAAATAAGGATAAAATTATAATTTGAAACTATTTACTCCCAATCTAAGACAAAATAAACACATAAATTGGATTCTAATCTCTATTCCATACTTACATTTCAGTGTAAGTAAACAACCTACTCTTACTCCCACTCCACACTCCCAATCGTAGGATTCTCACTTCTCCGGATTCTCAATTCAATCCAAAAAGTAAACGCAGCATAAATAGAGTAAATTTATACATAAGTCAAGTACACCATCTCAGTTCATCTGATAAGTTGGGTTATTTTATAGAACTCGTCAAATTTAATAATAGATTTAAAAAAATATATATTGGAGGGTCTTATAGTAGGACCCACTAACTACCCAAATGGTATATTGTGATTGGTCAACTTCGCTAGATCTATATAGTTTTTTCTTATTTTGGTGAAGATAAATATTTATGTCGACTCTCAATATACTGAAGTGGGTGCCCAACTAATAAGGAGATGGCATTTTGACATATCCATGGATATGAGGTCACTGACGTAAAAATAAAAAACTAGTGGATCTTACTTTAAGATGTTGAGACAATGCATCGGCACACATAAAATTTTCTCTAAATAATGACAACATCATGTGGGTGAAGTAAGGTTGAGTAAGAAAAATCAAATATTGTCAAGTAGAAGATAATTAATGGGTTGAATAAGAATCAATTAAGATATAGTATCTCAATCTATTCAAGCATATTTATCATAAAATATATTGACAAACAAATCAATGGAAAATTTATATATATGTTCTGTACCAAGACATAATGTTGTTTTTCATTCTCTTGGGTCAACTTTTACTTGGGATGATTTTGTTCATGCTTGCAATGTAATTTATCAAGATTGTTGAGTGATTTAGACTTGACATTAATTTCACCTAACCGGAATGAATTCTTTACATTAATGTAAGAATTATCAAATATGAATTCTCTTTCTCGTACAGCATTTATCTCTCTTGTGTTGATTTCGTTTGCGCATATTTACATGTGTGTGTCTGTAATGTTAACAAATTAGCTACAGTCCGATGCTCAACACGAGGCCTCCTATAATGGATGGGACCGATGGCACCATAGTAGCATAACGTACATATAGAGACAAACACATATAAAATCGGAGAATAATTGGAAAATGACGACCAAACATGGTGACATGCTTTATACATATATATATATATATATAAAGGCACTCAGTTGTGATATTATTGCTATATTATTATTATTATTATTATTATTATTAATATATCTTAAAGTTTACACTCTAATCATGTTCAAACTAGTGTAGATTTTGATAGAAGTTGTCTTTTCTTTAAGAGTAAATTTGTTCAATCTCTAAATGATTGGTTCAAAATCACGTTATAGTTAGGCCTTTTATAATTAATGGGTTTCATTTTCATTACAAACAACCAATTCTATAGTTTTTTATCTTTAGTGGGTAGTTGGTGGATCTATTTAATTTATCTCGCATCTCATTTGAAAAAAAAAGAGATTTTAAAATTTATAAAAATAATACACTTAATTAATACATGTATGTTATGTGCGTATTTATTTTAAAAAATTATTATATAATTAATAGTGATATTTAATTAAACTACATTTAATATACATATATTAATTAAAATTAGTATTTATAATGTACTATAAAATTTCTGCAGATGTAAAAACATAATGTAGCAGAGTGATTAATTAAGCTGTCCGTGTCCTATATCTGTCGACCAAAAGCCAAGAGCTTCACAAAATGGAAAGGGGATCGAGCTAGCCAAAAGCACAATAAATGGTAAGTGTACAAAATAATGGCAGTTTACAATTATGTGTAGAAGTAGAGGGTCACCTGAGTGAAACGCTGCAGGCCACAAACCCCAAGAAGACGGATAAGATTCATAGCGAAGCCAATGCCCTCACACCAACGTAACCCATAAGCAAGGTCTTAATTAATCTTACTACATTAGTTGATAGTGAAATTAGCTACGGAATTGAGTCTATCTAATGTATTTGCAGCATAAAAAACTCAAAAAGACTAAAGAAGGAAGTCAATAGTTATATATATATATATATATATATATATATTAATTTTTTAGTTTGGAATCATAAAGTGTGGAAAATGTCCGGAAAAATTTTAAAATTACGGAGTTATAAAGGCTTAAAACTTAAAGTACTTAAACCGCACGGTTTATGTGTTTTTTCGGACGTTCTCGCACTTTAAAATTTCATATTAGAACATTTATCTCTCTCTCTCTCTCTCTATATATATATATATATAGGAGGCTGTTCCAATCTGGGACTCCCGGATTGGAACAACCTCTTTTAATTTTTTTTGGTTTGGTTGCACATGGTGTGGTTCCACCATGTGCAGCCACAGGTGGCCTTTGGATTTAAATCCAAAGGCCACCAGTCTCTCTCCCGGACATTGTTCTAATCCGGAATTCCGAATTGGAACAGTACTATATATATATATATATATATATATATAAAATCGTGCAGTTTAAAAAAATTAATTTTTAAATAAATTATAAAATCATACAATTTTAAAATATTAAAAATAAACTCTCTTAAATTTTAAGATTTTAAAGTGTGTGTGCATTAAAATATTAAGGGTGCTCGTACTAAAATAGAATTTTATATATATGTTTAATTATTTCTTCCGCACAAATATCAAATTCTCTATGCGGGCTTCCATCAAAATTGACATCCCCTTTTAACTTTAATGATCGATGACTAATTAAAGCGAGACAAAATGCGAGCTTTTAAAGCAAAATCAACAGCTAGTACTGTAAATCCGATGCACGATTGGTTATACCAACCAGGTATGGTTTATGAATCCATATTGTGACGACTCTCTAGAAACTTACTGGTGCGTCTTCAATAAATGTTTCTAGGAAAAAGCCATAATGACTTCTTTTAAGATTGATCACAGA
Organism: Citrus sp. QX-2021; assembly: GCA_030444885.1. Classification (NCBI taxonomy): domain Eukaryota; kingdom Viridiplantae; phylum Streptophyta; class Magnoliopsida; order Sapindales; family Rutaceae; genus Citrus; species Citrus sp. QX-2021. The sequence goes on from CM059829.1 coordinate 1,016,546, forward strand.
TAGAATAAATTCAAGGACAAATATGTGGTCCATAGAGAGAGCTCACGGGCTCATCACCACCCGTGAAACTTTTAATGAATTTGGTTTTATATATATATAACATCGATCTGCAACAGTTGCACTTGATAGAGCTTGCTGAAATTAATCAACGGTGTCATCATCTTCATGAAATCATGGTGAATATTCATCATTAAAATTAAAATGGATCACATTCACACATTGGTGCATGCATGTTACAATAATACATGACACTAAGAACTAGCTAGCTAGATGGATTATAAGGGCCACCTTTATTACTAACTTAGCAATCGCAATATTAACATACATGGGTTCTTAATTAATTTATCCACGCTCTATAATAGATAAATAGTGCTTTGGGAAGACAAAAATGCTTCCCCAGCTCCGGGATAAAATAGTTTCACAATCAATACACACACAGACACACTTAATTTACAGCTTTATAGGCATGCATTAATTCTATACATTTACTGATATTGCTGACTAAAAAAATTAAATTCACCTTATAAAATATAAAATTGATTGAAATTCTGAAAATATACAACAGAAGAAACACATACCTTTAATTAGCCTGAGCTTTGTATCTGATGAGTACTTGAGAGGTTGATTTTTTATGTTTTGTGTTTGTTTGTCGTCACTTCATGACTCAATCATCAAGAATAGATTAGTGGGGGAATATATATATAGATATATAGATATATATAATGGACATTTCCTTTGGAGTAAATTAAAACTCAGAATACATTAATATACATCCAAGGGTGAGCTAGCTAGGTAGCGTGCGTTTCTGCGGCTAGCTAGGGTACGTTAGTTGCTACTTCGCATCAAATGTAAGTGTCATATGCTGGCGCTCGATTTGACTATGATTTCCTAATTATGTCGAATTGTATTCATTATCATGTTAATTTCACTTATGTATATATATGCTTCTAACCTCCTATATATAATTTTAATTTACTTGTTAAGTTTGCTATTGAAGCTTCTCTTCGTCCGTCCATGCATGCATGCATCAAATAAACATGCAACTCTCTAACTCAATCATTCAATCAATATATTGCATTAGCGTCAACTCAAGCAACATTAACATTAATTGTCTCATCTCTCACTGTCTTCGAAAGTAGTGGATTGAAATGGATGTTAACTTTATATATATATATATATATATATATATATTCCAATTGCATCTACACTTAATCGTCCCTAGAATCCATTTTGCCTTCCTTTTTGTTCATAACGTGCTGGGGGTCTTAATCGTAATAAATTAATAGGTGGTGGGTCAATTATGTGTCCGCGGGCGAATCTGTGATAGCAAATGTGTGCTTGGCTTTGTCTTTGTTTGTTATACATCGGTGTTAATATATGATTTGTACAGGCATAGATTGCACATGAACTTGCAAAAGAAGAAAGGCGCACTGCTAGATTATTTGGAGTAACGGGCAATCCTCTTCTTGTTTTACATAAAGACAATGATCAAAAGATCAAATTGGAAACATTATCAAATGAACAGAAAAGGAATGGTTTGTTGAATTGAGCTTTTCAGATGTTGAGAAGCCAACTTCCTTCAACTACTTTGCCTTTTTCAAATGCATTAACCGACAAATTTAGACAAGAATTATGTCTCAAGTGTTTGACATACATGCAACAAAACACATTAATTTGCACGCTATAATTGCTATTTCATGTGAAATAGATTTAACATGAACTTGTAACAGCTCGGGCCTAACACTTAAATAGATATTGTTTACTTTGAACACATAGCCCGTCACGGTTTTATTATTGAGTTTTACAACCTAAAACGTGTCTATTTAGTTAGGAGAACCCAAACTTATAAACTAGTCCAAGAACTCACTCGCTAACGATGTAGGATATTACACACTTTCCCCCATAGAACCTCACATCCTCATGAGGGTTATTGGGAATATTATGAGTTCATATCATTAACATATCTATCCATCCACACATTGGGTCATGAGTCAGCTCTAATACTAATTGTAATAGCTCAGGTCCAACAACCAAATAGATATTGTCTGCTTTAAGCACACAATCCGCCACAGTTTGGTTATTGGGCTTTACAACTCAAAACGCGTCTACTTAGTTAGGAGAGCCTAAACTTATAAACCAGTTCAGGAACTCACTTACTAGCAATGTAAGATATTACATACTTCCCCCCATATGACCTTACATTCTCATGAGGGTCATTGGAAACAGTATTGGGAACAGTATGAGTTCCTATCATTAACATATTTATCCATCCACACATTGGGTCGCAAGTCGATTCTGATACCAATTATAACAGATCGAGCCCAACGACCAAGTAGATCTTATTCGCTTTGGGCCACAACCCGTCGTGGTTTTGTCATTGGGCTTTACAACTCAAAAAGCATTTACTTAGTTAGGAGAGTCCATGCTTATAAAATAGTTTAGAAACTCACTAGATATTACATAATATATAACACCGTAGGCGAATCCCACATCGGCAAAGTATAGTGTCTGGTAATTTCTAATGTAATAGGTGTTAATGTGCAAGTGTACACAACAAGTAATATACTAATAAGTACTTAGATCGTCTCCACAGGGATTGATGTTATCAGATTTGTTACAGTAATCTTAACAGTGCAGTTTCAATCTAAATTAAAAGAAAATAATTAATGAAACTAATGAACTAACTAAATTAAAAATGCAAATAAACAAAATGCAAGAAGAACTCAAGTCAAACACAAAGATGTAATCAATGAGAAATGAGTAGTTGAGTGATTAAACTCATTTAATGGAATTGACTGTTTTTCTAATTAAGATCTTGTTGCTACAACATCTACTACAACACTGGACAAAATCCCTCATGCATCCTCAACTGTTGCCTGTTGGATATCTTATACCTTAATGCAGCCTAACAATAACTAATTGTTACGCTAACATTAGATATAACATTATGCGTTATAAGTCCAATTGTCCTACGAGGTGAATCCATATATTTAGTTCTTCACTAATTTTAGATCAAGCATGACCCTATTCAAATCGAGATTAACTCAACTTGGGAAACCCAATCTAAAATCATGTATTGTCTTAATTTGTTCTACTAAGTCAGACCTCTTTGAGGCTTTTTCTTAGTTAATATTCACTAAATGTGTGGTCAACCGAAATAGAAAATTGCAATAAGTAAAATTAAGACAAAATGTTATAGCAAATACAGAGCAACACACATATATCAATCAAATAACCATTAAGCTTATTTGTCACTCAACCACAACAAAGTTTAGTTCATGATATGTGATAAAATAGTAAAAAAAAAATCGTTTTAGCCATCAAATACATTCCCATAAATAAATAAAAACAAGAAAATAAAATAAAGAGTTGAGGTCTGTTAGATCTTGCGATCTCTTCTTTTTGTCTTTGAATCTTCTATAGCAGCCCTCAAATCTCTTTTATTCTTTGTTTTCTCTTTGTTTTTTCTTTGTTATTTTTCCTTGAGTGACGATTCTCTTTTTTCTTTTCATGCGTGCTCCTTTTATAACTCGAAATTAGGGCAACCAAAAGCGTGTGACCACGTATCATCCATTTTTGGAAACTTTAGATTACAATCTTTTATTTATCGCGTGCGAAATCCAGTTTTTCATTGCTCTAGAATTGCTGCAGCAACGGCTACAACATCTTCACTATTCCAAACTTGTTTTAATTCCTCTGTATCCAAGTTCTGCAAGTTTGTTGCAGTAACATTCCATCCATAAAGCTTGAACTTTCTGATCACCTACAATCACACACAATCAGAGCACAAAATGATTTAAAATAAAATCAATTTATTAAAAATAAACTTAAATAAATTAAGAGTTAAAATTCAGAGAATCAGAATTGTAAGGGTATGAGTTAGAAAATCAGGATATTGGCATAAGCTGTTAATAGTTATATCTTGCATTTGTTTAAAGTGTTTGAGGTTATTGGAGGCTAAAAGGTGTGTTTAGATCATTGCTTTTGTCAAGTTAAGTAACTTCATTCCTAGTATAATGGATATGCATGATTATTTTGATTATATTATGAGTGCATGTGTTTTTTATAGTTCTTTAAAAAAATAATTGATTTTCATAATAAAACTAGTTTATGCAAATGTTTTCAAATCTAAAAATTATGATATTTCTATAGTCTTGACAACATATGCTAAATGCCTTTTAAATGTGTAATTTATTTTGCTAAATGGTTTTCTTTTATGAAATTATTTATAAAAAGTTATAATGGAATTTATTTTGCAAGCCTAAGTTGTTGTTATGATCTTTTTTATGAATCCAATATGAATGTCTTGTTCACATATAAAATTAAGATTATTTGTGAAAATTTGTGCAGCGCCTACCTCTCGAGGATCAGAGTGCTAAAAGTGCAACATACATTAGAAAGTATCATGGGCAAGTTGTTAGGTATGAAAAATGAATTTAAGTGTTTTGACTCATTGTCTATAGTCGCTCTGATTCTGATTCTAACCGTATTAAATGATGCATATGTTCTTGACTAGTATTGGATTTCTATTCTAAGTGTACACATAATATTATGATTCTAATTCAATTTTTAGCCAGGTTACTGGGAGTATAAATGACATTATGTGATATGAGCTAACCTTTTATTTTCTATGTATATATGTTATACAATTTGTTTTCATGATTAATTATGCTTTTATATTCCAAATCACTTATGAATTTATGTCCTTTTGTTATAATATGTCCTTTTATAAAATTTATTATTTCTAATATATTTTTTGATAAAAAGGGCTTGCAATACTTTTGGTACACGATAATCCGAGCGTGTTGGGAACGGCTTTACTTTGCAGATTGAGTATCTTAGTAAGAGGTGTACTTATCCTTGAAGCTAGAGATTTATTTATTTTTGAAAGTTGAATAAGTGAAGGATGAACTTTTGTTTCTTTTAAGTTTATTTTTCCTCTAAACTTGTAATTGGATAGTTTTGAGACTTTTCTTACATTTATGGTTTTGGGGGAATGTTTAGCATTTGACTTGTGGGTTTGTGGATCTTTTTAATAAAATTTGAGATATTTCAGTTTGAGTTTTTGTGTAAGGATTATGATTTATAAGTAACACTCTTACCATGTGCTCTGCACATGTTAAATTTGGGGTGTTACATGTTGCTCTAATGCATTGGTATCTAGATAACATCTTGGCGGCAACAAGGCAACCCCAATAAGGCCTTTTGGTCCTACGCTTACGCTTAATACCAAAGTAAAATCTTTGTGGCAACTAGGCAGCACCAACAAGGCACATTGCTCTTATGCTTGGTGTCGAGGTGACACCTTCGTGTTAACGAGGCTGCACCAACAAAGCTCATTGCTCCTATGCTTGGTGTAAAGTTGACACCTTTGTGGCAACAAGGTGGTGACAACAGTGCATTTTGCTCCTAATGCGATGATGGTGCCAAGGTGACACCTTAATAGAACCAAGACAGTGCCAACAAGATGCATTACTCCTTATGCGCACGGGACTTCTGCTAGACCAAGAAAAAATCAGACACGTGGCAAATACAATAAGTGTCCACATGCCACGTCAGCATTCAATAAAATATATTAGAGTGATTTCAAATGTGATATCAATAATGGGTTCAACTTCGATTGTTGAAAATTTATTTAATTTTCGAGAAGTGAAAGCAACAAGGAAAGTGAAGTGATTACGAGTGATGAAGATGACATAAGCTTTTAATCATTAATATAGGCTATCATCTATTTATTCGTGTCCTTTTTAGGACAAAATTTCAGCTTCGTTTTTCTTCTTTGAGTTATCTAATCGACTTTGAACTAGTCGCACCAATAGTTACCACCTTCAGTCAACTGCCTTTTGATTTTGTTGTGGCATAGTGGTACCAACACATCATATGGGTCTTTTACCCACCCCCTTATTTAAAAAATAATAATAAAATAAAATAATAAATCCTGAAATAGTTATTATTATTACTTATTGATGTAATAAGTTGAGAGTGCATGAAATTGAAGCTAACGACTAGGAAGAAACACTAGTTTGAAGTGCTACTAAGGAAGCATAAATACCATCCTTGACATGGACTAGTGTTTCATGCTTTCCTTTCTCAGCAATCACACCATTTTTAACTACAGCTATTAAATCGGCGTCCCTAATTGTGGACAATCTATGAGCAATCACCACTGTAGTTCGACCAACCATAACTCGTTCCAGTGCATCTTGAACCACGCGCTCAGATTCCGCATCAAGAGCACTGGTTGCTTCATCTAGAAGTAATATTTTCGGAGCCTTCACCATTGCTCTTGCAATTGCGACCCTTTGCTTCTGTCCGCCGGATAGTTGGATCCCTCTCTCGCCCACAATTGTGTCATAACCCTGCAGTTTCCAGATACTCCAGCTATAAATTACTTAAATCTCCTCCAGGAAAATCATGTCGAATTGCTTTTAGCAGAGAAATAAACACAGTGCTCTAACCTGTTTTAAGCTGCTAATGAACTGGTGGGCATTTGCCAATTCTGCTGCAGCCAAAACTTCAGCTTCTGTTGCATTACCTTCCTTACCATATGCAATGTTGACTCGTACCGTGTCGTTAAATAACACAGGCTCCTGGCTCACCAAGCCCATCTGCTGTCTTAACCATTTAAGTTGTAGCTTTTGGATTTCGACTCCATCCAGTGTAATGTGACCTGTGTCAGGATCGTAAAATCTCTGCAGCAATGAGATTACTGTTGATTTTCCACTCCCACTTTCTCCAACAAGAGCTACCATCTGATAGAACGAATTCATATTGTTAATGGCTTTTAGTTGACATTGACAAGATAGAAGTACATCAAACTTAAGATCAATTTACCTTGCCAGATGGAATAGCCAAGCAAAGATCTCTGAAGATTTGAACGTCAGGTCTTGCCGGATACTTGAAACTAATATGCTGAAACTCAATATCTCCCTTTACATTTTCTATTGTTGTTCCAGACTCATCACTAGAGTCTATTTTTGATTTCCTGTCAAGAATTGCATACACAGAAGCAATGGCACTTTTTGCCCTACTGGCTTCGGGAGCAAGAATACCTGATTGAGAAAGCCCAGTGGCTGCCATACTGAGAGCAAAGAAAACCTGCAGATTTAGACACACAAAATAATCAACTAGTAGAAAAGAAACAACTACTTTATCTCATCAAGAAACTGACATACTGATTTAAATAATGGAGACAAGAACTTACGCGAAAGACCTCTTGAAATGTTGTTTTTCCAGCCTCAACTAATCGAGCTCCAGCATAGAAACTACAAGCATAGACAGCATACAACAAGAAGAAAGATATTCCGAAAGCTACTCCACCTATCAAACCTTGCTTTATTCCTTTCTTACTTGGGCCACCACACTTTTTCTGATATAGTTCCATCACCTTCTCTTCTGCACAGAAAGAAGCAACTGTTCTAATGCTTCCTACAGCATCATTTGCAACTTGACTTGCTTCCTCGTACATTTTCTGCCATCATTCGAAATATTTCTCAACAAACTATATTAATTCCAGTTAAGATTTCTCTAAACTGTACATCAGAGTAATTTCTGAATCCCTCATATACATTATTCAGCAGTTTAGTGTACCACTCAGCTTACCTTAGAATCAGCACTGAAACCTTTTAGAAACTTCATTTGAGCATATCCATTAAGTACTAACAGGGGTACCAAAACAAGGACGATAAGAGCTAATTGCCAGTTTGCTTCAAAAGCAATAATCACACCAGCAAAAAGAGTTGCAATATTTTGAACATGCAAACCAAGAGCATCTCCAACCACACTTCTTACTGAAGCTGAATCTGCAGAAAGCCTAGCACCAATGGCACCACTTGAGTGCCCAGGCTCATCAAACCAACTTACTTCCATGTAAATTACTTTCTCGAAGCACATTGACCTGATCCTTTTTATTAACTTACATCCCGCAACAGCAAAAAAGTACGACCTTAATGGATGAGCAAGTAAACATGCTATGGCTAGAAATAGGTACATCAAAGCCCAGAAATCGGTATCCTTGCGGAGCTCATCTGCTGGCTCAAAAAAAGATTTTATTGCACCAGAAAGTAGGATTCCCAAAATAGGTAATATTACACCAAGGACCCCGGCAGCAATTGAGCCTAGTAGTAGTGCTGGGATCTCTGGCTTGTTAAGAGAGGCCAGGCGACATAGTGGCACTTCTGTAGGTGGTGGCGGTGGCGGCTCTGAACCTGAGGTATATGGTTCCACAGGTGCTGTTTCCATAACACCGAATCCCGTAGGAAGACCAAATCGAAGTGAAAACGAATGGCGACTGCTGCTTCCGGACCCAGATGAACATCGACTTATGGATCGCAATAAAGAAAACCGTTGGCTCGGATGTCTTCCTGATTCCAGTATTAATTCTGGCTTGTCCTGACCGGTTACGAAATTTTGTTCCGACACCATGCTCATTTCTTGCAACCGTATAAGCTGACTATATGCTCCATCAGGATCCTTGGTTAGCTCGGAGTGTATACCTGATCAGCCAAAAGAATCAAGAAACTGTTACACGTATGAACAGTAACGCATTAGGAAGAGAGAGCTCATCTGATGGCATAGTGTCCAATATTGGCAAGAATTTAAAATTTGGTGTTTCTTTGAGGAAAGTATTATGGAAATGAGATGATTTCGGAAAAGCTAAGAATGTTTCATCAGTTATTTTCACTTGCTATGAATATTTACAGAATATATACCAATGTCACGAAAATCTTGGTGAAAATTAATTGATAAGATATCAATAAAAGTTGTACCTTTTTCAACAAGTTTTCCTTGATGAATTACAGCAATCAAATCCGAATTTCTTACTGTGCTCAGGCGATGGGCTACAATGACTGTGGTTCGGTTGATCATGATTTTGTCCAATGCCTCTTGCACGACTCTTTCAGATTCTGCATCAAGAGCGCTTGTGGCTTCGTCTAGAAGTAGAATTCTGGGGTCTTTGAGAATTGCTCTTGCTATGGCTATTCTTTGCTTTTGTCCCCCGGATAACTGAGTTCCATGCTCTCCTACCATTGTGTCTAATCCCTACATATATTAAAGCAAATATCATTTATAGAGTATAATGTAAAAATAGTAGGAATCAAACATCAACTGTGATAATCAATTTTAAAATAGACTCTGTTTCAAAAACTTAGTAATAAAAAATAAAAAAAAGTTGAAGAATCAAAACCTGAGGCAGGCTATCAATGAACTTAGCCGCATTGGCCAGTTCAGCAGCAGCCATGATTTCCTCAATAGTAGCACCATCCTTTCCATAGTTGATATTGTCTTTAATGCTGGAAGTGAACAACACAGGTTCCTGGCTGACAAGGCCTATTTTGCCTCTAATCCATTTAAGCTGGAACTCTTTGAGATTAACACCATCAATCAGAACCTCACCAGCCTGAGGATCATAAAATCTCTCAATTAAACTGATGACGGTTGATTTTCCGCTTCCACTTTGTCCAACCAGAGCTGCAGTCGTTCCACTAGGTATTGACAAGGAGAATCCATTGAAAATTTGTTCACCTGGTCTTGATGGATAACTGAAATATATATCTTTTAATTCTATGTCTCCTCGAATATCATCCAACTTCACTCCATTACTGTCATAAGCATCTATCAGTGGCTTCCTTTCAATTGCCTCAAACAATTTGTATGCTGCAGCTTGTCCGGCAGCAAATGCACTAATGCACGGAGATGCTTGTCCTAGAGACCTGAAAAGTTAAAGCAAAATCCTGAATAGAAGTTTAAGAATGTAATTATTTTCCGAGGCATCAGTAATATCTTTGGTGATGTTCAATGGACCACAAAATCCCAAAAAAAAAAAAAATAGATAAATAGAAACTCACATGGATCCAATCATCACACAGAAAATTACATTAATGACATCTCCTCCCTTGTATCCTTTATCAAGTATCATTTTCCCACCAAACCATATAGCCAATGAGTAACTGCTGAATGCAACAAAGGTAAATGCACCAAAACCCAAACCGGCAGCCAAGCCTTCGTGCACACCAGATTTGTAAGCTTTTGTTAAAGACTCATTGTATTTAGCTACAGCTTGCTTCTCCCCTGTAAATGAAGCAACCTGTATTGACAATAGCCACAAAGTTGATAAATTCTGGAATAAAGTTAAAAATGAGTATTCTTCAGGGAAGTGTTCATACAGTTCTAATTGATCCAATTGTCTGCTCTGCTACAGTTGCTGCAATTGAATAGGCAGTTTGTCCTCGGGATGCCAGCTTTGTTATTACGGTGGACATAACACCAGCAGTAAGTACTATTGCTGGAATAGAAGACAACATGACAAGTGTGAGAAGCCATCCTTTGGAAAGAGCAATAACAAAGCCTCCAATGAATGTTGCAAGTAACTGTATGAACTTCCCAACCTGCATTAAGGGGACAAAAGAGAGTTACAAGGTAATGCTCCTTTTAACACATCTAGATCACGAGGCAACAATTTGAAAGCTTTCGTGGCATCTTGAATACCTTCTCCCCGATGGAATCTTGAATCAGTACAGTATCACCAGACATTCTTTCAATAATTTCTCCACTGTGAGTTTCCTTGTCAAAGAAGCCAATATCTTGCCTCAATAATGTCTTCAAATATAAACCTCTTATTCGCGCTGCTTGCCGCTCGCCAGTGACAATCCAGCAAGCCACCTCTGACATACAGCAAATTATAATATCTCAGTTTCTGGTAAGCCACTGAGCTCTTTTATCCATATTCTCTCTTAGAGAAAGTCAGATACACTTACGGATAAATCCAGCAGCAGCGGAACCTGTAGCCAAGTATACAAAGTCCAGACACACCTGAAGACATAGCAAATCAATATATTGTTCAGTAAAAATAATAACAATTTCACAAAGAGCATTTGAAAGGTTCTTACGAACCAAATTAAGATAGAATGAATTCCAATAAACTTATGTTTTTTAATTTGTTTTACACCCTTTCCGACGCTGGATGATGGAAGCCAGTTCAAATTCATGTTAACTTAGAATGAGAGATGAAGTTTTAGAATACCTTTGAGACTTCATCAACCACTTGTTTCATGTTTGTACTTTCTCCAAATGCGTTTATTATATTTCCAAGGAGTACGGGCATGAGGGGTACAGTTATTCCATTTCCAACAGCAGCAATTGTGCCCAGAACAATTAACAGAATATCTATGGAGTCGGCAAAAGAGAAAAGCTTGTAATACGGTACTACTTTAGTGCTTTCTTCTTTTTTTGAATCTTCCTGTAACTCTACCTCAGCAGAAATGCTTACTGCCGATGTTGTACCCTGCTCTGTGTTTATTTCTTCATCCAGATCATTCTCTTCGCTCATGTTGCCCACACCAATAACTACTGCAGAAAGTGAAAATTTTTGTCAGCCTAAGTTGGCATAAGAAATTCAGATTACAGCTATTACTAGCACGTATAACAAGAAAGAGTTTTAGAACTCAAAACTCACCAGAGATCAACAACAACGCTTCAGTTCGCACTTAATGTTTCGGAGTCTGGATAGCATCAATAAAGTTTGAGAATATCAATCCACCTTTTTGCACATCTTACCCTGCATGTTTCTCAGCAGCGACAAAGCTCCAAGGTTTACTTATTGGTTCATGCAACAGGTATATTCTACTCTTCAATACAGCAGCTGTAACCTTTCAATTCTTTTTGTGAACCTAGGTCAAATGTAAAATATCCTACACAAAATTATGTCACATCAATCAAGATTAGTTAGAGTTATTTGTTATCACATAGCATTATGTAAGCTAACTGAACACATAGTACTGGACCTTCTAATTTTTGGCTGATTGTAACATGCTTTCTACCAAAAACTATTAAACATTTGATCTTGATGCTTTGTCACATATCTTGGTACTAAATATATGTTTGTAGTTAACGTTACATGCATGTATATACAAAGAAATAGATTAAAATAATACATTTGGATTGTGTTAGGTAAAAATTGTACGATTGTCATCTCAGTGAAATTCTAGAAGTGCATGGAGCAATGAAGAGAGCAAATAATGTAATATTAATTTATGACAAGATGAAATATTGATTATTTGTCAAGACTTGAATAGGAAGAGCCATGCGCAAGCAATGAGGGCAGCTAAATTGGACTACTTTTTTTTAGGCTTTTTCTCGGAATACTTTCATTGTAAAGATTCTCTGGTTCTCCAGTTACATAGTGGTCCAGAAACATGACACTTGAATTACATTTACCTACCATCCCTGTGTTAGTCCGAACGAAAGCATTCACTCAGGCAACTATTCTACTATATAATCTTCCCCTTCCGATACCAAAAGTCCTGGAAATATTTTTTTGCAAAGGAAAGACCATGACCTGAATGGCTGTAAATACTAAGAAGTTAAAAGAATGAAACAAATTCTTCTGCCGGCAGGCCCGGCACACTAATATATATATATAAAGCCAAAGAATAGCATGTCCAAGGTTTCTTTCAGAAGCAACCAAACCAATTTTAGTCGAAAGAATCTGAAACAAGCCAAGCCAGAAGCAAAAACAATCTTCTGCATCACAATTGTCTTTTGTTCAAAACTGCTTTTTATTGTTTGCGCTCATATATTATTATGTAATTAACCCTTAAGCATTTTATATTGGGATGTGTCCTTGGTACATAAATTGAATAGTACAACCATTCGAGGATGGAATATGCACCTGCCACAGAATGGCGCATATTATTAATTAAAGAACATAGAGAGGCTGGAAGCTGGCGATGTCTGGGAATAATATATTATTTACTCCATCATATTCGTATGTTTCTGTTTCATGAATGGTGTCCAATTATATATGCTTTCCCTACCATCAACAAGAGTTCATTTTTCTTTCATATAATTAGGTAATAATAGGCTGAACTTTGCTGCCATTATGCATTTAATACTTGTACGTATGAGTTTTGCTTGTCCGATTGTCTTACTAGAGAATGCGCTTTCTAATATTCTCTTGCATTATTATCATTGTTATTATTATTATTTATTGTATATATAATAAGTAGCAGGTGAGATGACCAAAAATAAAGTCTAAATCCACAGAAACGTTGCTTTCTTCTCATTTAGCTTTAATGGGCATAAACAAGTAAGAAAAGTTTATCGAGCTTCTAGAAGAAGTTCCAGGGGAGGGTGTAGAAGTGTCATATGGAATTCGTAACGTTCAAATACATTGGACATTCTGAAAAAATTCCACTCTGATAGGTCGAGATCCACTGCAACGTTGTAGCATGAACTGATCAGCTTGTCCGACAAACTTATTCTTTGCATTTTGTCTGTTCGATACAAATCCACAAGCAAATATGGTTCTGAAGTGATCACCGTCCTCAAGCACATTAATAAAGATGACTCTCTATCTCTTTGACAAAATATTTGTCCAGACAGCCTCTCTTACTAGCAGCACAGACACATCTGTGGAAAGAATCTCATCTGGTAGCTCTTGAAAAGCAGATAGGAATGTCAGATAAGAGTACATGTATAAAAGATGAATTTGCCAGATGTTGAATATAGAATCAGTGCTACACAACAAATCTTTTAATAACTACAGTATGATTTATTAATATGAGATTGGAAAATGATCACTGCATTCATATGGTGAGTACAAAGAAAAACACAAAACCCAAGTGTGGAGTTGGGAAACCCATCTACGAACAAAGAAACATAAAACTGCATTAACTCCATTAAATTCAAGAGAGAATAAAAAAATATATATGTATTTTTCAACTCTGTTGAACGTGCTGGTTGAACCAATATCGAATCCTGCTCACAGGATCGTATTTATGTAATATTTCAAAACAAACTTAACTAAAAAGATTGTTTTTGTTTTTACCGTTTACTGAGCTTGATTGTATGCAAAAATTACTTTGGAATCGGGTTATTAAATCATACGGTGGTGCAGAAATTGTGGTAAATGTGGAGATTTAGTTGAGTTGTAATTATAACTAGCTTCGTCTGGACGACAGTAACAGGCTCAATGGGAAAATTAAAATCCGTAACAGGGTAATGATGAAAAATTGATCATCCTTAACCTTAAGGAACAAATTATTATCACTAACAACTAATAATTAAAGACTGGAAACATTGAATTGAAATTAAAAGAAACCTAGCTAAAATGGACAATGAAGAAGGAGAAGAGAAGAGACTTACTTACGAATAACCCAAGAATTGAATTGATTAAATATTGATGTTCCTTTTTGAAGGCTGAAGCTGAAGCTGATGGTTGATTTGTAAGTTGCGTTAATGCGACTTCAATTCTTTAATATCTAATCTATCCAATGGAATCAACTCTCTCTTGTAATTTCTATTTCCAATATAATCAACTCAAATTAGCCGGTTCATTGTTATGTTAAGTGGGAATTTACAGTTTAGCACCACCCACGCCACCAACATCAAGCTATAACAGATTTGGGATGCTAAATGGCACTAGCTACTCACCAACGTGAAACTTGGTGGTGGTGAGCCTGTTGGCCAAGAGCCCAAGACATTATGTATTCATACATAGTTTGGAACTTTTCATAGACGCTTCATTTTTATCAATACAACTTGGCACAGAAATAAAAGAATATATCGGATCGATTAATTGGATGCTAGCCTAGCATTAGCTACACTCCTCATAAGGTCTTTCTGGCTGGCTAGCTGGCATGCAATTTGTTCATTCAGGATCAGGAGAGGCATATTTCATGTAGTATGTGGTTCAATCAAGGAGGTATAGATACCATTCTTGGTCCTGATTAAACTCTCGTGACTTCCTTTCTCTACTATCGTTCCTTGACTCACAACTGCAATCAAGTGTGAATTTTTAATAGTGGATAGCCGATGAGCCACTATCAATGTAGTTCGATCAACCATAACTTGATCTAATGCATCTTGAACCACTCTTTCAGACTCAATGTCAAGTGCACTTGTAGCTTCGTCTAGTAGTAAAATTTTTGGTTCTTTCACTATAGCACGTGCAATTGCTACCCGTTGCTTCTGTCCACCCGATAACTGGACGCCTCTCTCTCCCACTAATGTATCATACCCTTCTTGTAAGCCACTAATGAAGCCGTGTGCATTTGCCATTTCTGCTGCAGCTATAATCTCTGCTTCTGTTGCTCCTTCCTTCCCGTACGCAATATTGGCTCTGATTGTGTCACTGAATAACACAGGCTCTTGGCTCACAACACCCATCTGTTGCCTTAACCACTTGACTTGTAGCTTTTGGATTTCTACTCCATCTAAAGTAATGTGACCTGAACTAGGGTCATAGAATCTCTGCAACAATGAGATCACTGTCGATTTCCCACTTCCACTTTCACCAACCAGAGCAATTGTCTGATATATATATATATATATATGAAAGTGAAATATCGACGCAACTTGTTAACATTCAAACTTGTTAGTAAATAGTAGAGTAAATAACTCCACATAGGATACAATTACAATGTTACCTTTCCAGGAGGAATAGTCAGGCAAAGATCACGGAATACTTCAATGTGAGGCCTTGTTGGATACTTGAAACTGACACGCAGAAACTGGACTTCACCCATCACATTTTCTAATGTTCTTCCAGTATACTCACTAGAGTCTATTTTCGATACCTGATCAATAAGCCCAAACACAGAAGCTGCAGAACTCTTAGCTTTGCTGGCATCAGAAGCCAAGGAGCTTGTTTGAGAAATACCAATAGCTGTCATACTAAGAGCAAAAAAGACCTGCAAATTTAGCAATAAGACAAATAATAACCAATGGAATCAAACTATCTAATCAACAACTGTAGAAACAAAGGTACTTTAAATGAAGACATACGCGAAAAACCTCAGTGAATGTTGCCTGTTTATGATCAACTAGCTTGGCACCCACGTAAAAAGTGACTGCATATGCCATAAAGAAAAAGAAGAAGGATAGTCCAAATCCGATCCCACTCATCAATCCTTGCCTAATTCCAGCCTTTATAGGGCCTTCACATTTCTTCTTATACAATTTCATCACCTTCTCTTCAGCACAGAAAGAAGCTACTGTTCTGATAGAGCTAACAGCATCACTCGCAACCTGACTTGCCTCTTCATACATGTTCTGCAACCATTTTAAATTATCTAGTTGATAAAATACAAAAAGATTATTTGTCTTAATAAAGAAACATAAGGAGGTTAGAGAAAACCTCAGCATTTGCACTAAATCCTTTCATGGACTTCATTTGGATATGCCCGGTAATTCCCAGAAGAGGAAAGATAGCAAGGACCAAAAGAGCCAATTGCCAGCAAGCTTTGAAAGCAATTACCAACCCTACAACTGCTGTTGCAGTATTCTGCACAAGCAGAGAAAGTGTGTCTCCAACCAAACTTCGCACTAAAGCTGCATCTGAAGAAAGCCTTGCACCAATTGCACCAGTGGAATGATCAGCTTCATCAAACCAACCTACTTCCATGTATACCACTTTTTCAAAGCACATTGACCTAATCCGCTTTATTAACTTACAACCTGCCACAGCAAAACAGTACATGCTTGATGGGGAAGTCAACAGAGATGCCGCACCAAGAGCCACAAACATCAAAGCCCAATGTTTGGAATGCCTCATTAGTTCTTCTTTTGGCTCATTTAAAGTGTTCACCATAGCAGCAAGCATAACCCCAAAAATTGGTATTATTATGCCGTTAGTCATTGATGCTATAGCACCTAGCAGTAGTGCAGGGACCTCTGGGCTATTAAGATAGGCCAAGCGGCTAAGTGAGACATCCTGAGGCATTTTTGCTTTCTCTGAAGCTGGAAAATCAGACTCTGTTTCAGATTGTTTAGGAGTAGTAATTTTGGGACTTGCAAAAGGTTGATTGTCACTGTCTGAATTGTTAACGGCAGATTTTTCCGACTCCTTGCAAGTTTCTTGCAATCTTATGAGCCGGTTATATGCTCCATATGGATTTTCCAGTAGCTCAGAATGTGTACCTGAAATGAAAATGGTGATGTATATGTGGAACATAGGAATGAAATTTAAGTAGCCTCAAAGTTAACAGGGAAAGATAATGTTTTGAGAACAAGCAAAGTACAATTTCACCTTTTTCAACAATCTTTCCCTGCTGAATGACCGCTATTATATTCGCATTCCTTATTGTACTCAAGCGATGAGATACAATGACAGTTGTTCGGTTGATCATAACCCTGTCCAATGCCTCTTGCACCATTCTCCCAGATTCTGAATCAAGAGCACTTGTGGCTTCATCAAGAAGAAGGATTCTCGGATCTTTTATCATTGCTCTAGCTATTGCAACTCTCTGCTTCTGACCTCCAGATAGCTGGATTCCATGCTCACCAACATTTGTATCTAGTCCCTGATCAAGTACATACATCAACTAATGTGATAAGAAAAGGAAGATTTTAAACTCCGAAATGATAATTAATTAGCTGAACGAGTGGAGAATTAAACCTGAGGTAGATTCTTTATGAAATGGGAAGCATTGGCAGCCTCCGCGGCAGCTTGTATTTCTTCTTTGGTTGCATCAGTCTTACCATAAGCAATATTATCTCGAATGCTTGATGAAAGCAACACAGGCTCCTGGCTGACAAGGCCTATTTTCTCTCTGATCCATTTGAGCTGAAACTCCTTGAGATTAACACCATCTATGAGAACTTCGCCAGCCTGTGGGTCATAAAATCTCTGTATCAAACTGATCACTGTTGATTTTCCGCTTCCACTCGTCCCAACCAGAGCAGCAATCGTACCATTTGGTATTAAAAGACAGAATCCGTTCAATATTTGCTCATCAGGTCTTGCTGGATAACTGAAATTAACATCCTTTAGTTCAATATCACCGCGAATATCATCCAACTTCTTTCCATTCATACAACAAAGATCCATCTCTGGCTTCCTATTGATAACCTCAAAAAATTTAAAAGCTGCCGCTTGTCCAGCAGCGAATGCACTCAAGCATGGAGATGCCTGCCCCAGAGACCTTTAGAACTTCCAAATAAAATGTTAAAAAAACTTAATACGATTTTAAAGCATAAAAATAGATGTTGCATGCAGCAGGCATAACTTACATAGAGCCAATCAGCACACCAAAGATCACACTCATTACATCCCCTCCTGAGTATCCTTTTTCAAGAATCAATTTGGCGCCGTACCACACTCCAAGTCCATAGGCACTGAAGATTATAAATACCCATGCACCAAGGCCTAATCCAGTAGCCAAACCTTCTTGTACACTAGATTTGTACGATTTAACTAAACATTTATTGTAGCTAGAACTAGCTTGCTGCTCCCCTGTAAATGATGCTACCTATATGAACAATAAGCTAGCATTATGCGAACATATTATTCAATTAAATTTTGCATAAAGTTATTCACAATGCCTACATGCTATGCTTACAGTTCTAATGGAGCCAATTGTCTGGGCTACAACAGTTGCTGCAAGTGAATCCGCAGCTTGTTTCTGGGAAGCAAGATTGCCGACGAGCTTAATCATGACAACACCAGCAATGACAAGAGGTGGAATTGAAGATAACATAGTAAGAGTAAGAAGCCACCCCTTGAAAAAGGCTATAACAAAGCCTCCAATGAATGAGGCTCCAAACTGAATAAACTTTCCAACCTGCAAAAACATAAATCAAAACAAAAAATTCGTGCAGCTTCCACATGTGAAATGATTGAGTAAAAGTAATTAACTAATGACAAAAATTCTCTTGCTTTTGCAAATGTATATGGTATCAACATTACCTTCTCACCAATGGCATCTTGAATAAGAAGAGTGTCACCTGAAATCCTCCCAACAACTTCTCCGGTATTAATTTCCTTGTCAAAGAATGCAATGTCTTGTCTCAATATGGTTTCCAGGTAAAAGCTTCTTATTCTTGCGGCCTGTCTCTCTCCTGTGATCATCCAGCAAGCCACCTCTACCAAATAGCAAATTAAGTACGCAATTAATGATTCATTCATTTATTTTGGTTTCAGCATGCATAATGTTGAGTAGAGAACTAATTAAGGCTCTGTTTATTTTAGCTTTTTGTCGTGCTGCTAGAGTTAATAATTTAGTGGCTGCAACTTAACTTTGTCAGCACGTACAGCTGATTATTTCTATAACTATCATGTGTGACATTTATATATATATATGTACAGCGCATGCAGCTTAATAATCACAGCACTTCAATACCAAATTAAGAGTTTCTACTATCTACACAGAGAGAGCGAGAGAGAGAGAGAGAATGTACTTACGGAAAAAAGATGCAACACCAGCTCCGAGAGCTAAGTAGACAAACTTCTTTGATACCTGAAGATGCAATTAATTAATATAATTGACTAAGTAATTTAATATATATCACATGAGGTTAAGCTGTTAAAGAGTTTGGTGCTTAATTATCGATCTCTTCTACATACAAAGTAGTTAAAAACAAAAGTGAAAAGCCACCACTTGAAAAGCAAAAGCAAAACCAAACGCACCCTCAGTTAGTGATGTGGATGTCACACCATGTATATTTTGTATCTATATATACCTTGAGAACTCCATGAATCGCAAGTGTTTTGGTTGCATTTTGGCCAATGGAATCCATCAAGTCTCCAAACAGTAGAGCCACAAAAGGCACGCAGAGCCCATTTCCGGTAGCGGCAATTGTACCAACAAGCATTAAAACACTATCCAATCGGTCAGCAAAAGAAAGCAACTTGTGAAATGGTATTCTTCCATTCACGTTAATAATATTAATATTCATTCCTCTTTCATGATCACATCTTTTTTCGGTAAAATTGCCTGTTGATTGATCAGGAGCTTGTCCTGTGCTTGTATCCAAATTGTTATCGTCGTGCTCCATGCTGCCAATATGTATAGTTCCTGCATGCAACACTTATTATTTTCTTGCAGTACACGCTTGCTTTCAGAGACCTAGAAAAGCGGAAACACCGCAGAGAGAGCAAAAATAGAGTACGTTCATTAATTATAATTGGTTTTACTTTTGTAAGCTATAATCATGTAATTTCTTTGTTGGAAAGTAATGAGGGTTTCGTATTAATTCTGAAGAGAACCCTAAGCTAATTTCATAAATTTTGACAACACGAATATGCGAGCTATAATACCAATAATAGTAGTTAATTTCAAAATACCCTTAATTTCCCTAGCTAGTATTACACAATACAACCTAAATAATTTGTAAAATTTTATAAATTACATCTATTTTATTCACATATAAGATTAAAAATAATAATAATAATAATAATAATAATAACAATATCTAAAGCATACACACACACGCATATATATTCATAACATAAAATTGAATGTATCAAATAAACACCACGTATATATGTAACTTTTCTTCAAAATAGCTAAGTAATATTTCACAATTATAACCAAGTTGCATGCATTTAGATGATAATTTCATAATCAAATGCAAACTAAAACATATTCTAAATATTCAAGTGAGAAAGAACATAAGACTGTGAACCAACTTTAATTTATACCATGAGAGTTTTTATGAGGAAGCTACCTATCTGATCTGAGTGAAGATATATATATATATATAGAGAGAGAGAGAGAGAGATCAAAGCTCAAGAAGAGACTCACTTTCATATCAATATCAATATGATAATTAAATATATATATATATATATATTTTATATGCTCTCGTTTAATTTGGAAGTATATATATAATAAGCAGTTACAAGATGATAGGTCGGTCCTAGGTCATTCTTGTTCAATAATAAGTTGATAAATAGCGTTCGAAAGCAAAAATATGACTACCGCATTTGTTTGTATTTTGTTTTTTGAGAACTGCAATCAGCCATTGTTGACAGAGCCAAGAGAAAAATATTGATTTGATGCAGCTGTATAAGCAGTTTCCATGAGCAGAAAAAGTATAATTCTAGGATTATACTTTGATGTAATCATAAAATTCCAAGCATCTTATCCTAAAAATCTTACGATAACAAGGTTTATTATGTCTTTTACTACGTGCACAAGAGATTTTTCCATGCAATTACGTACATAAGCAAGTAGCTGTCATGTTTATCTACCCTCTATTCTATAATAAATTAATAGTAGTTTTCACATTCCACTGATAGCACTTGGGTTAAGTTAAATTAATTCTGAGGGTACTTAATTAGATAGTTATACAGTTCGGCAGGTGACCATTTCATCTTCCCTCAGCGAGCTTCAAACTTCCGTACGTACAACAGAAAAGAACACGAACACATTTATATAAGACGAGTAATGATATTATGACATAAAATTAAATTAAGGATAAGAATTTAAAGTTATAAAGTAGCATTTATATGTCTACCTATCTGTGGTCGAATTGAGTGAATCTAATAAACAAAAAATTGAGTCACTTTTTAAGTCAAAATTTTAAACTTAACATGCATACCATTTCGAAAGCTCTCGACTCTCGAGGAAGTCTTCGAAACTTGTGGTTTGTACGAGGATGGTGGTGGTCAGATTTATTTGACGTATTTATTCATTCGTCGACAGACAAGAACAAGAAGAATATATAGACGACGACTAGGGTCTCGAGCTTAGCTTGCCAGCAAAAATTTGCATGGTCCAAACAACAAAACCAATCCAAATTGACTTGAAAGAGACTAAAACTATTTTTCAATAATTCTAATCCAAGTTCTCTAATTACCATCAGCAGTATAGGCAACAGCCAATTAGTAGAACTTCTAACACCCTTCTAAAATTCTTATGAAGCCTCCTTTGGTTATTTTAATACTAAAAGTACTCTTTCTTCAATAAACCCTTGTTTACTCTCTTTTTTTTTTCGGTTTTCTCGTTGCTGAAACAAAATGAAGACTTAATTTTCTGTTTCTAATAAAAATATTTATAGGGCATTTACCAATCCGTAATCAAAATGAATTAGAGTCGAAATAGACTAGAATCATAATAGGGTTAGAATCATAATGAAAAATGAGAATCAAAATAAATTATTTACTTTAAGTGTACGAATCGGAATAACAACAAATTATACAGCTGTTGATATGTTTACCTTATCTTAGAATTATAATGGAATGTTGTCAGTTATTAAATTGATCTTAATTGATCATTGTTATTATTATTATTTATAATAATAATAATAATAATAATTGTAATTATTCCTATTATTATTATTATTGTTGTTGTTGTTGTTAAATAACAACAACAACAACAACAACAATAAGAAGAATAAAAATGATAAGAATTTTATTATTATTTATTTTGATAAGAATTTTATTATTATTTATTTTGATAATAGTAATTACTACTATAATTATTTATCATTTATAATCATTTTATCAACAATAGTAATTATTATTAAAATTAAATGAGATAAAAAAGAATTTTTAATTTTTACTAAACGCAAAAATGGCAAATTTGTGGAGCCTACTAAAATTTCATTACCATTCTCCTTTTTTATATTAAAAATAAATAAATTAATAAATTTCATTAGTCATTCATTCCCATTCTCATTCGTAACTAGTAAACACACTTTAGCACTCTTATAGAATCCAACGCCAATGCTCAGCTAACAATTCAACAAACCCCGAAATGATCTGGTACAATCATTCCAATCCTAACTGCCTACATCTGCCAACAAGAGTTTGACCCTCTTGCGGAAGAAAAGGGGTGTTGTAAGTATAATAGAGGGGTGTTAAAAGTTCTCCTCGTAACTCTTTGGGCCTCCAGGAAAAGCCTAACAACAAATGGGCAGACGTTGATGTGGGCTCATTACTGGTCAAAGGCACAGCGCCGAATTTCATATGACAAAAATATCTTGTAGTAATGGCTCGTAATGTTGCCCCAAATCTTAATAATGTATGTAATATTCTGTTTCGTTGCCGACAAGAAAGGAAAGACAAGATGCCATTGAAATTAGACCAAGACCAAAACTAACTGCTAATCCTAATGTTCTATTTGTTACTGAGGTTGGTAATTATGGTTTAAAAGGTACAGATGTTTGATAAACAATAAAATAGAACTTTTTTTTTATCCTACTCCAAAGCGAAAGAGAAGAAACAGTTTCATCGGCAAACTTTCAATGGCAAGCATCCACTGTTTCTTCAGATACCCAGTTCAGCTTAACACCAGCACCAGCACCAGCACCAGCACCAGCAGAGTCCCATTTAGCTCCTTCAGTTTCAACTGTCTTCGTTGCAGCCGCAGCAGCAGCAGCAGCAGTGTGGATGCTCATGCTGCTGCTAATAAGAATGTAGGGGATGATGTGTTTTCAGTTACGTCATCCAGTGAGTATGATGTTGATTACTTGGGTGAAAGCACCAAAGGCGACTTCAATCTCAATTTCGACCGTCTTCAGCCTTTTGGTATCTTTTCGTTTTTTACTTCCCCTTTCCTTTTTCCAAACTTTCTTCCTCTACCTTTACTTAGTTAGTTACTTACTAGTATTAAATAATTAAA
Source organism: Citrus sp. QX-2021 (assembly GCA_030444885.1). Lineage (NCBI taxonomy): Eukaryota > Viridiplantae > Streptophyta > Magnoliopsida > Sapindales > Rutaceae > Citrus > Citrus sp. QX-2021. The sequence goes on from CM059829.1 coordinate 1,039,894, forward strand.
TTGCTTCTTGTATTTTTTTATTTATTTATTCTTTTGGCATTGATGGTGAAGCAGCTTTAGATGGTCCTATTGAAGAAGTTGCCCGGATGGAGGCTCAAGAAGCTGAGCATTTGCTTAATGACTTTGGTATTCCGGTAATGTACATCTTTTTATTCTGTTATTTATTGTCTATTTCTCTGTTATTCCAGCTTTGTTATTCTTTTTTATTGGAACAATTAAATTTTCTATTTTTTACACTTCTTTAATGTATCTTATCATATGATTGATATGATTAATATATGCTGCTAATATGCAGAGTCCTTCCGCTAGAAACTCACCTCGTGGCATCTTTTGTAGCCGCACATTGAATCTCCGTTCTATTAGTGCCATTGGATATGACATGGACTACACTTTGATGCATTATAACGTGATGGTGAATCTCTTTTTCTATTCTCTTTATTCAGAGTTCAATTCTGTTTATGTTTGGCTTTATTGTTGCGTAATAGACTTGTTTAGTGAATGTTGATGCTCTATGTGCTGCACCATGCATAGGTTCGTGGATTTCTCTTTTCTTTCTTCCCTTGTGTAATCTCAAACCTATTAATGATATAATTGCTTGCATTTGAATTTAATTCTTCGTTTAAGATGGTTTGACATTAGTTTATATCTTTCCAGGCCTGGGAAGGTCGTGCATATGATTACTGTATGGTCAATCTACGTAATATGGGTTTCCCTGTTGAAGGACTTGCTTTTGATCCTGATCTGGTTCGGTCTTTATTTTAACAAGTATTGAAGAGCTTATATTGTGAGAAATCTGTTTTTCTTCCTTTCTTGGTTCTAAGAACGCTGTTCTTTGCTATTTGTAATTAGGTTATTAGAGGCCTTGTTATCGATAAGGAGAAGGGCAACTTGGTTAAGGCTGATCGATTTGGTTATGTAAAGAGGGCCATGCACGGCACAACAATGTTGTCTAATCGAGCTGTCAGGTATGCTTCAAACCTCGTCATTTATTTATTAAAAATCATATGGAAGGAATCCGGGTTACACATTTGATTTATGGGACATAGGAATTAGATTGTTGTATTTTCATACAGTCTACATGGAAGTACAAGGATACTTGTTATTGCTACCCACCACTTGCCCTAAAAGGATACATATACCTTGGCCTCTTTTACTGCCCGTTTGTCATTCTATGGCATGTATAGGTGCCTACATGCTTGTTCTTTGACTAAGATAACTCCCCCATACTGTCTTTGATCCATTGCTTACATTGTCTTGATGTCTCAGAATTTATCCTTTTTCTGTGTCAAACCGGTATTATATTTTCTATAGTGCTGCTTAACTTTCTTTGCAAGGAAGTGAGATGTACGGGAGAGAGTTGGTGGATTTGCGAAAGGAGAGTCGATGGGAGTTTCTCAATACACTGTTCTCTGTTTCGGAAGCTGTGGCATATATGCAGGTAGATTGAGGAGCTATAACTTAATACTTGAATGTTTTTGACATTCCATAGTTTGCTCTGATGTTTTTGTCAATCTTTGTTAATATTGATAAACTTGCAGATGGTCAACAGATTGGATGAAGGAGCTATTGGACCCGAACTTGGTCCCCTTGATTATAAAGGACTTTATAAGGCAATATGTTGTAAAATATTTGATATAATAGAAAAACGGTATTTGTTCTATTTTTCCTCTTTTAACTGTCAACATGGCTTTTCAGGCTGTTGGAAAGGCTCTTTTTAGGGCACATGTGGAAGGTCAGCTTAAGGTAAATAAATTTGGGGAAAATTATATTAGTGTTGATTATTTTGGTCCACAAGTACCTTCTGAGTGGTGGCATATATACAGAGTGAAATAATGTCTAAGCCTGAACTTTTTGTGGAACCTGATCCGGAATTACCTTTAGCGCTTTTGGATCAAAAGGAGGTATTTCCCCATTGTTGTTATTATTATTTTATTTTTTATTTTTTTTTATAAAAAGGGGAGTCATTTTACTTTTTGTTTCTTACTTGAATATCTTTGTGCCTCAGGCTGGTAAAAAGCTTCTTCTCATTACAAACTCAGATTATCATTACACAGACAAAATGATGCAGCATTCCTTTAACAGATTCTTGCCAAATGATATGGGCTGGCGTGATCTATTCAACACGGTGGGTATTAACCTTTAAGTAGTTCAACTATATCCCATATGGACTTGTTGTTATCTATTGAGCCCCGGCTGGATTGATACCTCAACTTTTGTTCGAATATTCTCACTTTCTGACTATCTTCTTTTGGGAAGCAAAATTAAATCTCGTTATTATCATGTCTTTTATGGCATGGAAGATACAGTGGAACATCACTTAGCCATTGATGAAATATTGGAATTACTAATGCCTCGTTGATATAGGTAATAGTGTCAGCAAGAAAGCCCGAATTCTTTCAAATGTCACATCCATTGTACGAGGTGGTGACAGGTGAAGGTCTAATGCGTCCATGTTTCAAGGCTCGTACAGGTAATCTATGCTTGTCCTTGTTTTGTTCAATCAGTCCAGTACATGTCCTAGATTTCCAATGAATAAAGTCAAACATTTAGACCACCTAGTTTTCTTTTCTGAGTGTGTTCTACATTCAACAGTTTTCTTTTCTTTTGATTTTTTATCTTTCTTTAATTTCCAGGAGGCTTGTACTCTGGTGGAAGTGCTCAGATGATTGAGAATTCTCTAAATATCCATGGAGATGAAATATTGTATGTTGGTGATCATATCTATACTGATGTAAGTCAATCGAAGGTTCATCTACGGTGGCGAACAGCACTGATTTGTCGAGAATTAGAAGAAGAGGTTTGAATATTCTATTTTCACTTTGCTTGCTGAGATGTAATTCTAGGGTGAAATGTTATCATCGTGTGTGTGTGTGTGTGTGTGTATTCCACAAAAAGTTCAGTCCCCCTTCCCCCCGAAATTTTTTTGAAAGATTCAGTAGTACATTGACCACTAAAACTACTAAAATTTTAAACTTGAATAAAAAGCTTTTTTGGGTGCAGATAATGCTGAATGTTATTAGATATTTTACTTTATTGTTAGTCGTTATTGTAATTTAGGAGAGGTGCAATTTGTCTGAGTTTCATGGCATTTTCAGCTGATAGAATGCTGATCAGGTCTCTTTTATGTGCTATGAAATTTTGGAACTGCAGTATAATGCATTGATTAACAGTCGTGGTCAACGAGCTAGGCTAGTAGAGCTTATAAATCAGAAGGAAGTTGTAGGAGATCTCTTTAACCAACTTCGGCTCTCTTTGCAAAGGAGAAATAGAGGGCATCCTGCTCAAGTGAGCTCTATTCTCTATATATTTGTCTCTTGTAGTATCAGAGGTTGAGTCCTCATGATCTCCTTTTTCTGAAAACTTTCAGACCCTTGCTGCAACTAACATGGACGATCAAGAACTTACTGAAAGTATGCAAAAGCTACTAGTTGTTATGCAAAGACTAGACCAGAAGATTGCTCCAATGCTAGAATCAGATGGAGAGCTCTTCAATAAAAGGTAAAAATGGTGAATACTTTACCCGTGTGGAAATAAGTCACCTCAGGTACTCAAGTTTGTGGTCTGTTGAATCATTTGAACATGGACTTGACCTGCTATACTTTTATTACACACAAGGTGGGGCTTTCTTTCGCGTGCGGGTCTTTGGGATAAGAGCCACTTGATGAGACAGATTGAGAAGTATGCAGCTTTGTCTCCATAAAATTATGCTCGGTTTTCATTATACAGGATTCAAATCATGGGTGCAACAAATTTCTAGTTTACTTCAACTGTACTGTTCTCCTGCTATGGATGGTGATCTTAATTAATCCTTCAAATTTCAGGTATGCGGATATATACACGTCCAGGGTATCAAATTTTCTGCATTATACACCGTTCATGTATTTCCGCTCACAGGAACAGGTACTTGAATTCGTGACATTGTTCATTGCTCTGGCATTTGAATTGAGCTGACTCGGATGTTGTTGTTATCCTTGCAGACACTTGCTCATGATTCATATTCATACTACTGTTCAGAGCGTAATGATGGGTCTGTCTCTGGCGTCATCGACAATTAAGAGCAAATTTGCGCTGTAATCTAAACTTTGTTCTTAGTGATTGCAATGAGGATGATGATGATGATGGCTGAAAATGATGTGATTATTGTAAGACATTGCTGACTCGACTTTTGTATCGTACAATGACTAAACTCTAAAGATGTTATTAAGTGAACAAGTGTGAGTGAAATGGCAAAAATAGTTTCACTCTGTTTTGTCATTGAAGAAGATTCAAAATATTATTCCATATGATTATGACATATGAATATATGATAGGTCCGGAAGTAACGTGAGTAGCACCAATTAATTGTTAATTATTAATTAACGAATACGATCAAAATAATACAAAACACAGACATGGACCAATACGAAAGTAACAACAAAAGAAACGGCCTGTTTACTGTTTCCTTTTACATTTGATTTGGAACCCACCACGACAACGGCCAGGAGCCCAAAACGACGAAATAATTCGTGCTTGCGAGAATCTAAAATCTTTTAATTTTATGTTAAGGCGGTATTTTTAATTAATTAATTATTAGAGTAATTGTTGTTCTTCGAAGTTATTATTATTATTATTCCAGCACAAGAAAAGAGGGCGGGCAGTAATCAGTTGACATCGGAGACAAAACAATGGCGGCTGCCGCAGTTGCTGGAAGTCTTACGGCTCACGATCGCCGGATTCTGACGGCACTCAACACCGGCGCTTCTAGTCTGTCCTTCGTCGGCTCCGGATTCATCGTCCTCTGCTACTGCCTCTTCAAAGAGCTCCGCAAATTCTCCTTCAAACTCGTCTTCTTCCTCGCCCTCTCCGTAACCAACTCTCTCTCACTTCCTCACATTCTTTACTTTACTTTAGATCTCACTAATTTTTGCCTCATTATTTCTAGATTCACTACTAAAGCTCTAACTTTGCTTCCTTTTGTGATATTATTATTTTGACTTGGTGCCTTCTTTTTTTTTTTTTTTCCTTTCTTTATATATATATATTTGTGGTTGGATTGCAGGACATGCTATGCAGTTTCTTCAGTATAGTAGGGTATGTTTCTTGTTGAAATTAAACCTGTGATTGATTGGTTCAATTTGATGTGAAGTTGAAATGTATGTAAATGTTTGTTGGCGATCATGTAGGGATCCGTCCAAAGGATTGTTTTGTTCAGCTCAGGGTTACAGCACTCATTTCTTTTGTGTGGCCTCTTTTCTATGGACCACTACCATTGCTTTTACTCTTCATCGTACCGTTGTCCAGCATAAAACTGATGTTGAAGATTTGGAGGCTATGTTTCACTTGTACGTTTGGGGTAATGATTATATAAAAGAATAAACACAACTTATTTCTTCTCTTATCTGTTCAACATCTGTTGCCTGTTGATTTGACCTTTTATTTACTTCTTCCAGGTACTTCACTGGTTATGACGGTCGTTCGCTCCTTTGGTAACGACCATAAACATTTAGGTGTGTGGTGTTGGACTCAAACGGGCCGCACTGGAAAGGCGAGTACATGTGCAGTTTCTGGTTGCAGGTTTTCTGTTTTTGTGTGTTGTGTCTATATATATATATATATATATATACACGTGGGAAGGTTATGGAACTTGCTTTTAGTTAGTATGGATGAGGAAGATAAATTAATAAGTTACCTTGACTTGCACCCCTTACAGGTTTGAGCAAGGATAGGTTCTATTTTACATTGTGATTTTTTTATTTCTGTGGTGCTTGGCTTGCTTTTGCTTTCTTGTCTTTAGACTGACAATGTCCATCCACTTATGCAGGCAGTTCATTTTATAACCTTTTATGCACCGCTCTGGGGTGCAATTCTTTACAATGGTTTTACATACTTTCAAGTGATACGGATGTTGAACAATGCAACACGTGTGAGTACTTGGATATTCTCTTCCTCTCCTAATCGTTTTCATTTTTTCGGATAATTTCGTGGGAACTTTCTTATTTCACTGAGGACACTTCTGCAATTTTTTTGGATATTTCAGGTGGCGGTTGGCATGTCAGACCGGGCATATCAATTTGACATGAAGGTATGCATGTGGTCATGAAACTAGTTTTTAGTGATAGTACTCTTAATTTGTATACATAATTTTCCTTTTCTATTTGGTTTCAAAGGCTTTGAACAGATGGGGGTACTATCCACTCATTTTAATAGGATCTTGGGCTTTTGGCACAATCAACCGCATTCATGATTTTATTGAGCCTGGCCATAAAATATTTTGGCTCACATTCCTTGACGTTGGGACAGCTGCCCTCATGGTAAACTGCAATGACCATATATTTGTTCTCTTTTTCTTTGGTCTTTCTTTCACTGAAATTTGTTGTGTAACTGAAAGTTCTTATGGTGCTTTTATTTAGATTTGCAGTTTTGTGTTATTATGATGTTTACCATACATCATACATACTTTCATATAGACATACATTACAATGCTAGTAGGAAAAGTGTTTTTGTTTCACTCATTTGAGAAGTTGCTAAGGAACCTATGGATCCTGGGACATTAATGTTTTAACGAAGTATGCCCATTATGATGTGTATGTTTGGTATATCAATCCTTTGAACTAGACTGATTTTGATGCAATTTCATGGTTTGATTTTACTATATATATATATATATATTTATTTATTTTTTCATGAAATGATTTGACTCCTATCAATTATTTGTTTAGGGCTTGTTTAACTCGATTGCATACGGCCTGAACTCTTCGGTGCGGCGGGCAATCCATGAAAGATTGGATCTGTAAGTCTTGCATCCTTTTTCCTTCCACCTAATCATTTCTCATGAAGTTCTAAGTGATCGGCTAGTATTTGTCATTGCCTAAATAACCTTTCTAGGCCGCACTAATTCATTATTATAGCCACCTATTTGTAGACATGTGCACCAACTGCAGCTTGTTAGGGCTTTGAAGTGTATTTCACATCTGATTAGTACAGTTTGTAGTTATTAAAAATGTTGGATTTTGTTCCCCTTTGCACCCTGTTCAACCAACTAATCATGAAGAGGGAAAAAATATTAAAAATAAAAATAAGAGAGTAAAGTGGAAAAAGAATGTAGACAAAGGATTTGGTTCTTATCTTCATCTAGTGGTGTTTGGCTTCTATATGTTTCCTTTCTTTTTGTGCTTGCTACCATATTCTTTCTCCACTTTTAGGTGGGAAGTGCACTTTCAGGCAGTATATGAGGGATCTTTGACAACTTTGGAGTCCCCATAAACAAATAGACAATTTGCTACTTTTTGTTGAAATAATGTTGACTGGCCAAGTTGGTGGGGCAATGTGTTGATGCTTTTATCTTCTTTCATAAATTCAGCAGTTTTCCAACTACTGGATTGAAAAACCTAGGAACTTGGTATCAGATTGCAGCCCATCATTATTTATCCTGTGATTTTTTATTTTAGATTTTGAATAGAGGATGGAAAAAGGATTTATTAGCGGAAGAATCTTATTTATTTATTTTTTCTGGTTGCTTATTGCTCTTCATTACTGTCCATGATTTTCACATTTGAAATGCACCCATTCTGTCTGAACTCTTTTGCTGCTGCATTTTCTTCTGAAGGTTCTGGCCAGACAGGTTCCGAAAATGGCTTCCTAACAGTTCCAAGGTCCGAAATCAACAGCAAGAAAGCGAACTGGTCTCTTTGAAAGTTGAAGATCAGCAATAACAACTTGGACATTGCGCGTGATTCCTTTTGCGAGAGTGGAAATTTACAGCCAAAAACTTTCAACAATTGTTTTTTCCCATTTGGAAGAAGATGAAATAGAGAAGCAGAAGCAACAGAGTACCAGGCATTTATTCCATGTCCAATGGATTTAATTATTGCCATCACCGAAATGTGGCTCACATCAGCTGTCCTTGAGACTGAATTGATGGCTAGATGGAGTATTTTGAAATGCCAAGTAGCATCTCGATTGGATTTGAGCGTGGCTGCTACAAGCACCAACAAAAAAGTTGTAGTCGTACATTGTCACTTGTAGAAAAGATTTGAAGTGTTTCATTTAGTCATTCTTTTGTTTACAGTGACGATTTGTCTAATATGTATCTATTTCTGTATAAACTGGTATCTGTAATCGCTCGTTGTAGTTTATTTTGTTGGGAAATGCAAAGCATAAGTGGAATTTCCGGGGTGAATTTTTCACTGTATCTCCTTTCATTACGCAGCTAGTTAAGAAAGAGCCACTGGAGGTAGTAGGAATGAATTGTTATACTTTACGAACGAGTATCGTGTGTGTGTGTGTGTGTGTGTGTGTGTGTGTGTGTGTGTGTGTGTGTGTGTGTGTGTGTTGACAGAAAAAACAAAGTAACAGCAGCAGCAGCGAGCAACCCGCAGCTAGCCGCTATAAAGTGGTATCATATCATATTATGTATGTGTGTGTGTGTTGACCGAAAAAACAAAGTAACAGCAGCAGCAGCAGCCAGCAACCCGCAGCCGGCTGCTATAAAGTTGTATCATATTATTATTTCATCGCTCGCTATTTATTCAATTCCATTTGAAAGAAAGAAAAACAGACGATAGTGATGAAGTGAAATTTGGTGGGTTTCGGTTTATAAAGATGGAAGTAATTAATTGATTCTCTGATTGCAGTGAGATTTTGTAAAACCAATTAAGACTAGTTTAGTTAAAGAAAATTAAAAAAAAAAAAATGAAGAAGCTCCGATGGGCAATGGAGGGAGAGTTTTGGGAGCTGGACCAGTCAACTCCCAAGAGCCTGGAAGGAAGCGCACGCGCCGTCCCCGGAAACCCAAACCCTTTAGGTATCTCGAGAGGCACCCGGCTGTCCAGACCGAAGCAAATCGACTTCATGCAGCGCTTCATGGCCACCCCTTTTCTTCCATCTTTCTCCGCCGGCACTCTTCAGCTTCAGCGCGTCCTCCCCTTGCAGTTCTGCACTCTTCAGCTTCAGCGCGTCCTCCCCTTCCAGTTCTCCGGCGACTGGTAACCCCACTCATGACCCATTTCCTTCCATTTTTGATTTTCCACAATCTGTTATGCGGTTCGTTAATTGGCATGGAAATCATGGGTGACGGTACAGGTGCACGCTCGTAAGTCAATTTTATTAATTGATGTTTAGCGTTCAAATTTAATACATACACACGCAGGTTTGCTACTTTGCTGGGTCAGTTCAATGTGCTCAAGTTTGTGTCTTCTCTCAAACAAGGAGAACTTTCCAAATCTCGCTGCCTGCATGCCCTTCGCGATAAGTCATTGTATGCTCTTGGTTTCTGCTCCGAGCTTTTGTTTACCGATGATGACACCCTTCTTCTTAGCTATGATTCTTACGGTCATAATAACACCTCGCGGAAAAAAGCCGTCTTTCGTCACAAGGCAATCTCTTCTTTTTCTTATTCTTGCTCTTGCCACTGGACATTGCTCGTTACCCTCACTAACACGTTTCAAATTTCTTTTTTTTAATTTTTTTGCTGTTTCTCTTCTGCTATCAGTTTCCAAATCATAATTTCACTCTGGAGGCACTATGGCCTGGACTTTTTGTGGACAAGTGCGGTAATTATTGGGATGTACCCTTTTCCGTGGCGGCTGATTTGGCTTCGGTTGCTTCTGATTCTGGTCCCTGTTACCATTTGACCATGCACCATAATTCTGGTTTGCCGACCCAGTTTGAAGGTGATGAGAATTCTTCTGCAGTTCCAGCTAGTCTGCTACCTGGTTTTTCTTTGAAAAATGCTGTTGCTTATAAGAAGAATGTTGACATTTGGAGAAGTAAGGCTCAGAAGTTGAAGATGGTGCAGCCATATGACATTTTCCTTTCAAGTCCTCATGTTTCAGCATCCGGGATCATTGGTAAAATACAGTCTCTTACCATCTTCACCTTAATTTAGTTACTTGTATCATTGCAAGAAAGTTTAGGCATAAACTCATTTGGTCATCATTTGTCTCTTAAAGTTGCTAAGATGTAAAATTCTTGGAAGATTTTGAGGCTAGAACACTTTCGGGAAAATTGTTTTTAGTTTCTTCTGTCTTCATCATGTGAGTGACCTGAGGAAGGATACGAAACCAATAACTCTGCTATCAGATACAAGAAAGCTTAATAAGGAGGTTTGGTAGATCCAAGGATAAATGTTTGTGTGTTGCGATGCATGTTGACATTTTGTGCAGAATTAATGTTATCTGTCACTTGTAAATTTTTTTTTTCTTTCCATTTTTGGCATTCATAAGGTTATGCGACGGATATATAAACAATGCCAATGGCATGCTTACAATTTATCATTTCATACAGGTGCTGCTATGACTGCCTCTATTGGAGATAATTCAGTTAGATCTCCAGTAGAAAATGATTCAGACGGTTCTACAGGCTTCCATCTTCACGCTGCTGATATAAAATCTTCCTTTTCAGCCGATATCTTTGGATCTGTAGCATTTACTGCCCAGCATGGGAACTTCCAAAGGCTATTTTCAGATCTTACAAGATTTCATGCACGCTTGGATTTTCCTTCTGGTTCAAAATTTCTTTCTGGAGCCACACGTTTAGCACAAGATTATTTCAATTCCCAACGGCCAAGTTTGGAAACAGTTCAGGCTGTATGCCCTAAAGTGTTTTTTTCGGTTCAGCAACAGGTACTAGTATTTCTTTTGGATCTCCTTGTTCATATCTCTATAGTAGCAAGATGCTTTTACTGACTAAGTTCAGTGAAATATCTGGAGGGGATTCAACAGCCACCTATTCTTTTCAATTTTCTTTGCACTGCATCAAATTTAGCTTTAAATGTTGTTGGTCATTGGAGGTGAACTGCAAGAAATCATTGGCTTTAAATGCTATAGCGTATCTGAGATTCTGTGAAGAACCTGAGAAAAATCTTTCCCCTTTCAAGACATCATATGATGTAATAAATGGGGATCAACTTTTATTTCATTTTTTTTGTTTTTCGTTTCTTCTTTCATTAAGTGTTCTATAAAGTTGCAACATTCTTCTCATACTTGCAGATCGCTGGACCTTTCAGTTTTAGAGTTGATTCAGGAGTAGTGATTGATTTGAAGAACAGAGACATTTGTGCCCATGATTCAGTGTTTGCCATTGAATATGCATTGCAAGTCCTTGGTTCTGCAAAGGCTGTTGCTTGGTATGCCCCAAAGCATCAAGAATTCATGATAGAGCTTCGATTTTTCGAGTCATAAAATTGTATTCTTTCGGCCCCTCCCCCCCTCCCTCTTCAAGAATTATGTTCCCTTTAGAAAGTCTTATCAGTCATTCAAGAAATTTACTGCCCGGTTTGATAAGTTGTATTTATGGATTTTGAGAAATTAAGTAATTTTAACTTAAAGAGCGGGACAATTGGCACTCCTCTAAAAATCCTCTTAAAACTTCTTTTTTAATTATATTCTATTTAATGTCAAAAATATATTTATTTTTAATTAAACACTCGTTTCATTTGTAAATCTTTCAATTTTTCTCTCTCGAAAATTTCAAAAACACTAGCTTCTCAAAATCATAAATTAATCTCCAATATTTGAGACTTGTAAATGATAGTGACACTAAGTTGTAGCCATAATATTCTTCTTTCCTGGAGATTCCATGACTACATTTCACATATGGTGTTGGCGACTTAGCGTGTTGTTCCTTCTCTTATCAAAAGCTTCATATTTTTTTTGCATTTCTTCTTCGATTTCCAAAAAATTAAAAAATAAAAATAAAAAACCGAGACTCTAAACTGTTCAGGAAAGAACAAATTGAATTTGAAATTGTGAAAAAGAAAAAAAAGCATGCCAATGAAAGGGAGAAAATGTATAAATTCGGTTAATTCTATTTATATGCCCTCAATTCAAATATAATTGTAATACAAAAGGAGTTTTATAAGATTAACGAAGGGATCCCAATAGTCCAACTCTTAATGCATGTTTGGTTGGAAGAAATGGAGGACGAGAGGAAGAGAGAAAATAAGTGAAAAATAGTATTTATCTCATTTACATTGTTCAATTGGACATAGAATTCATCTTTTTCCCTTTTTTTTTTCCCTCTCCGACTTCCCTCTCCTCTCCTCTCCTCTCCTTTCCTTATATTTCTTCAAACCCAACATACCAATAAAGTAAAACCAAAATTATGGGCTTAAAGTAGTTTTAACAAGCTTGATGCTCTGCTAGAATACATTTAATCTTATTGTTCTAATCTCCAAGTTCACCATTAGCAGGAATCAATCACAATATCAACCTTAGTAAACCCTTATCGAAAAATCAAATGTTATGTCCGAAAATGAAAAGTTGATACCAATTGCATACGTTGACAAATAACCAAGATAATCTCGATCTTTTTTTTTTTAATATCAAACTAAAGCAGAAGGGAAAAATTAATATATATATATATCCCTTGTGGGTGCTTCGGGCATGTAACAACTCAAATATCTAATAGAATGGAAGCTTACATTTTCTAACACTATGATGCCTACCAAAACTAGACAGAGGACAAGCAGCAGGAAGCCGCAAATGCTCTTCATTGTACTTGACTCCTACGAGACAGAGCCCATGAGGTGGGGCAGACAAGGCATATTTAGCAAGCTCCTTCCGATCTTGAGTTGCTAAAATCTTAGGAACAATATCAGGAGGAATGGCTTCCTTTCCGATTTGAAGCAGCAGAGCAACCTGCAAATTTGAGTAACAGGAATGCTTCATAAACCAATTCTGGGAACTAACTCGTGAACTTCCCTGAAAACATAAGTAACTAATTCATTAAACTTAATCAAAAAAGTAACTTGCAAATTTGAATGACAGGAATGCTTCATATACCAATTTCAGGAACTAACTCATGAACTTCCCCGAAAACATAAGTAACCAAAGCTTTAAACTGGTAAGATGCGAGATAACCTCTAGTAACTTTATAATCTGGAACAGTAAGAATGATATACCATGTTCCGCACTTGTCTGTACAAGAAACCAGAACCTTCAACTTCTAGCTGTAGAAGAGCTCCCTGAACAGAAGAACAATCATAAATCCGTCAAAAAGTTCTATAATGATTACTTAAAATTGATATCAGATAACAAAAATGAGTAAATTAATACAAAAATAATATAAAGCAAAAGAGATGGAAGAAATCTACTCCACTAGGGTTAATACCAGATAAAATTTAATCATCTAATCATTATGCTGGAAGTTGACAATTACCATTTCAATAACATCAAAACAAAATATACTCTTCACTGGATTTAGCACTCGATCGTTGCGTTGTATGTTGACAAAAGCTGAAAAATCATGCTTTCCAACAAAATATTCCGCAGCCTCTCTCATGAGAGTAGTATTCAGTTTATAAACACTATGGTAAGCATAGTGATGCTGAAATGGATCCATGACAGCGTCATTATAAATCTTGTAGTGATAAATCTTGCTCTTAGCTGAAAACCGAGCATGGAACTCAGGCACAGCAGCACTAATCTCCCTAACTCTGATATCAGGTGGAAGAAGACCGTTCAGAGCTGCATGAATGCTTTCCAAGCCGTCATAACTGAAAGGTGTAATGAAGTGTGCCACCTGAAAGCTTAACTTGAGGTGAGTTTCTTGATTTGTCAATGGACACTTGATGAATCCTCATAAAAGTAAGAAAGCCAGACCTGCCCCCAGGCATGAACCCCTGTATCAGTCCTGCTCGCACCAACTAAACGGAGATCTTCTCTTTCAAGCTTTGTAACTCGAATTAAAGCCTTTTCCACAATACACTGTATGGTTGGTGGTGATGTTTGAAACTGCCAACCTGAAAGATAAATTTAACATTCAAGACAACAAAAGTAACAAAATCTAAAAATTTGGGGCATTGATATCAACTTTGAAGGCTTAAAACTTATCCCAAAGAAGCTAAAAGATAATCACCACAAATCAATCAGCATGAAGAAGTTTACCATATTACATGCTATGAAACATATTGGGAAACCTTAAGGGAACGAAAATTCCAAAATTGAAAGAGCATTCCCAAGCTTAAAACAGAAACTCCTTATTACCTACCACTCCATCAGACATATCTAAGCTAATTCTGTGCTTGTTATAAGCGCATATGACACACTTCAAACTTCAATTTCCACTCTTAAGCACTTTCCTTAAAACACTTGAGAAGAGCAACATACCCTCCATATAGCAAATGCAAATTAAACAGAAAGCATTATCTGCTTAAACAAGGACAGAAAATGCCATCTTGAAAGAGAACCTGCATAACGAGTGCCATCATATGCTATGACCAAACGCCATTTAAAACCAGGAAAACTGTCGTCAGTGGGAGGCTTGACTGTGTTATTGGTACCCTCTAAGCCCACAACGCCAACACCCTGCAAGAATGATCAGCAGCGAAGCTCCCCATATCATTATTACTATTAGTTATAGATGAAGACAGTAAACTGGTCAGGGATTCTTATAAAGATCATTTTTTTCTGGATGGACATTTACCTGCTTATTGGTTGAAGGAAGAAGCCCATTTGAATACAGAGGCGATGGAAGGCCTACAACTCCGTAACTCATGTCAAAATACCTTCACTTGTGCTGGGTTTGCGCAGGAGCGGATAAATATGCACGCAAAATAACATGAAGAATCCCTAACTATTTTAAAATTCACAGAAAAAAGGTAGTTTGAACATTTTTCATATGAGACCCCGAATGCTATAAACATAAGATAAGTTACATCTTATCTTTTGATGTAACCGAAAACTTTTGTTGCCTCCAGTTTTGTTCTTTTGTTGCACCCAAAACTTTAATGTAACCGACAACCAGTAATCGATGTCCTTGCGAGGCATCAACAATCAATGGACTTGGGATGGGCATCTCCTTCATTCGAGAATATTTACGGGTTAAACTTCAATTGTGCAAACTTTCGTTTAATGCAACAATTAGCGGACTTTTAATACAATATTCACTTTTCAATACAGGTAGATAAGAATCGTAGATATTAAACATCTGCGTTTTATATGGTGCACTTTCACTCATACAATGTATAATTTTTTTTTTGATAACTTGAAGTTAATGTTAAAAATCAGATATAGTCTTTCTTCAAGGACACCTATTGATTGTAATGAAGAAGCTATTTGTCCAGTTCGTCTGTCAAAACAAATATCTATTTGCTCACATTAACCACAAATTACCTCACCCACGCACAGTTGAAATATATACAAGGGGAATGAGAGGCAAATAAAACAAGACTATAACATTGGAAATAATGCAGCATATATATTTCTACCATCCCATGCCCATCACCAAGTTTGTAGAATTTACAAAATGATACTTCTACTATCCCTTCCGGCTTGCACCTTGCTGTGACCCCCACAAAAATACAAAAAGCTTGGCTTCAACTATACAAAAGAGTGATAATTCTTGCACCACTATACAATTTACCTCAATTACATTAGTCTATTATATGCAGATCACGGAAAGTGGCCACTAATGGTATCAAAAGACTAGTCGGTCACAAGCTTGGTCCAACGGATATAATAAACCCTGTTTCTTCCCCCATCACTTTCCTTCAAATGAAGGAAACATTTTATCCACGGTGGATTCCTCACCATATCATCATTACCATCCTCATGTTCTGGCATGCCAAGTAACATTTTAATCTTCTTGGTCAAAACATCGGGGGGTGGTGAACCCCCAAAAAACTTCACCTGATTTTGTTCAACAATCAAGTCAGCAAGAACAGTTTTCTTTAGAGACAAATGCCAATAATGTGATATTTACACAAATTCATCAGCCAAGTTGAAACCGTACCCATTCTTTACCACATAATAAGGCATGGATTCTGGCTGTTGGATCCTCTAATGTTAATTTCATCGTATACTCACTTGATCCATTAGGAGAACTATAGTGCTCAGCTTGAAATGGATGAATTGATACCACACGAACAATGCAACAGCACCTAACATTGCCCTACAAGGAAAACAAAAAAAAATTAATAATAATAATAATAATAATAGAAAAGGATAAATTCTCAATTCTGTAAAGATGATTTACATGACCAATCAAATGAGTGGAATATTTACTGAGTTCAACTGTCTCTCATTTCTTAAAATTCTAAGCAAAGAAAATTACAAGTTATCCAAAACAATGACATGGAAGAATATTAATTCTTAAAAGATTCCCAAAATACCTGAAGTTGTGTAGCAATTTTCATCAAAGTCACAGATGCAACGTTCACCCAATCAACCTCTGTAAAGCCAAAAGGAAAATTAATACGTATAAATGACGTTTATGTACTGTCATTCACAATGTTCAAGCAATGAAATACCAGTCAAAAATTGAGAGGATGGATCGGTCCATATTGGCATATGACCATGTCTCCCTGAAATTCGCTCCCTGAATCTCCTAAATCAAACACAGGCATTACAAAGACACAAAGACGCTGGACAAATATGAACTCTCTTTACAAAATCCAATTTAAGGGTCTACCTCATATAGTCCCAAACAACATTGTCATTGTCAGAAAAATGTCGAATCTTAGATGAAGACTGCAATAAACCATGCCACATCCCTGAAGATACTTGACAAGACATGTTACGAATTCTCACCCACTTGCCAGTAGCAGTAAAGTATCTGCCAAAGTTTTCATAGCTTCGATCGGTTGACACTCTTAAAACTGTCCCGACGGGAAAAAAATTCCGAAGGGTTTCCAGATCTAAAGGAGACGATTCAATATGCAATGGAAGTGGATTATGTTCTTCATCCTCAAGTCTGAGAAATACAAATAAAACATGGTTGCTTCTGCCCAGCTCTTAATTTTGAATGAAGTCAACAAACATTAAAAATTAGCACAGCTAAATTTTTGAAGTTGCAACACATCAAGTAAAAACGAATTTAAAATGATGTAGCTAATTTCCCAAAGTATAGAAAAGAGAAATAAAGACTTTTCCCCCAAAGGAACAAGTTTTGTCATTGCGATCTTGAAGATATACGCAAAATTTCCGGGGAAAGGAAATCAACTACTTTACCTCCATTGCTATTTATTAGAATATGCTATCCTGGAGGAAAGTAAATAAATAAATTAAAAATTAAAAATAAAAATCTTGGCCTCTTTCACAAGAACTATAACTGAAAAGTGAAATATTAACAAATACTTACTTCCCAGGTATGCTTAATGGAGGGACATCCGTTCCATCCCACACAAAGAGCATCCATAAGCCTTTACTATCATCATAGGAGACATGGAAAACCTTTCACCCAAAAAAGGTAATAGTATCCTAGCTTTAGAGCTCAAAAAAGAAAAAAAAAGGGCAAAAAATAACCTTAGCTCAAGCCGAGTCAATGCAAATATCTTCAAAATATTAATCACTGCAGAATAAATTACCTTGCACACTAAATCAAAATATCTGTGTTCCGAGATATCTTTTAATGACAAAAGGTAATTGTTTGATCCTACAACAGAAAAGGCATCATTCCACAAATTTATGACCAAAGAATTGGAAAAAAGCCATCTTTAGTCCGTCAACCAAACACCACCAAAATTAAGCAAATAGAGAATCAAGAAAAGGCAAAACGATGACAGTATCATAACACACTGTCAAAAAGATCACAAATACCTGAACTGAACTCAAAACCAACACACCATTGCCTCAAAACATTAATGCGACGCTCTTCAGCCTCTGTTATATCAAACCTTTGAGGAGAAGATTGATATGGCAATGAGTTGCTACCAGAGTTTCCATCAAATAGAGCAAATGATGAGGAGTCCTTATAGAAGACAGCTGACAGTTCCGCCTGGTGTTTTTTAATCTGCAAAATCCACAAATGCAGATAAGTGAACCTTGCTTAAAAATGTAAGCCAATAATAATTCTAAACACTTAATACTCTGTCAAAGAAGGCTGTTAGTGAGCAAAGTCAAGCCAAAACTAACAAATAATAGCAAAGGAAGCTTGGACGAGGAGAGTGATTAAAGAAGTACCATAACATTTTTGAGAAGAATTAAGTCTCTTGGTGACAGAACGCGGGGAAGTTGATCAATTGAACTAGTGAAGATGTTAACTAATAACTCAGGACTTTGCTGTGAGTCATCAACAATCTTCAAAACGCAAACATAGTCTACAAAAACCAACACTAACACTTTGAAAAAGAATAAAAATAAAACCCAGAAACTTACAAACCAAAAAAAAGAAGAAAATTTGCAACAAAACTAAAAAGACGAAAAATTTACCAGTTCCTTGGCTCTTTCGAGGGATACTGAACTCCAAAACTACACCCAGGAGATTCACCTTGTGTTTCACATGCATAGCCAACTCTTTTATGCGAACAATGCCACCTTGATTCCGTTGACTGCTCATCCTCCAAGTATTCTATATAACACACCCCCCCCCCCCAAAAAAAAAAAAAACCTAGCTTTTTGCTTCCCTTTGTTTCCTTTTCTCTCTCTCTCTCTCTCAAAGTCTCTCTTTCTACTTCAAATGAAAATGAACCCGTTCACTGTTTCCTGTTGATGCGCACCATAAAGATTTCCAACCTTTTTGTGCAGGATTAATATATTCTTAGGGCCCCGATTCTTACCAAAATGAAAAGTATTGTTAGTTATCCTACCATCTAAGATTTTATTCATTAAATGCTGTTGAATTTATAAACGCAAACAAAATGACCCATTTATGTTTATATTTAAAAAAAAAATTAAAATCCTTATCACATTTTCAAGTGTAATAGTTAGAAGAGCCGTGAATCATAATCATCTACATTTTTTTTTTTTTATTACATATGAGACTATTGCTCAAATTACAGTTCAAATTACAACTCATATTACATGAGAGTATAATTGATATGTACAATCATATATTTATACTGAGCTTATTGACATTAATGCTGATCCTTCCTCAATTATTTTTATAATCGAATATTCGAGGACGTCAAACTCGGCCTCAGAAAATGCGCTTTTCAGAGAGTGGAGCGTAAGAATATTTGAAGGATATTTAAATTAAATCCCTTACACGTCTGCCTCATGAGAAGCCGACGCCTTCCTCACAAATGTGAGGAAGGAACGAGCCTTACTGCGCCAGTTCTCAATACGATTATACTTAATCTGAACGAGCTGCATAGCCCAATACGATTATACTTATGTGCATCATTAATCATAAGACTTGGAGAGTAAGTACTAATATTCTATATTGATATATTTTGGTTAAAAAGTCCAAAATCATAGGGTCTTCGAATCAACGTGAAAAAATGATTAATAATTCATATCCAATAAATCACTTAACGAGCAATTTCTCAAGTATATCTAACGGGTAATTAATAATCTCACTAAAAAAAAATGCATTTATCCACTATATATATTTTTGTTCATTTTACATTTTCATTCCATTAATGTAATGATGTATTAACTTATATACAAATAATTTATATAAAAATTTGCAGTTATGTATAATATTACTCTTTTATTATGTTATATTCTTTTTATTCGATATTATGATATCAAACCAGTGGGGGTATAGTCGTATCGATATTATGTCATCCCAAATTAGTAATTTAACCGATTGGAAAGAGGGTGAAATTATGGACTGTTAACTAGTAGTTAATAAATAAAAAATTAAAAAATTAAATCATATTCATATATTATCACTAATAAAGAATAAAGACACAGTAAAAGATTTTTAGAAGTTAAATAAATGGAATAAATCTAAGATAAAGAGAGGATCCTATTCGAGATAGCCACGAGGTTTATCTGAGCTAATACGACGTCGCATGATCTCAATGCCCCAATTCAAAACCTACAAATCGACGGTCGATGCTACTCAATCGTAATTTTGGAAACTTACCCGTTAAGTACACCATAACATAACTGAAAACGAACGAGTACGAATCGTTTTGGTCTATCTCTTTCTGGTTTCTGAGCTCGTCTCCTAATCGTTCGTGCGGCGACAGAAGGCAACGAGGGTTTGCAAATTTCAGTTAAGAGTCTCGGAGTTACAACAAAGTTCAGATTTTTAAACCCCTTTCGTGCTGGCTTAGAAAGGTACGACTTTTATAACAGATTTAGTGTTTTTTTCCTTGTAAATTAGGGTTAACATTAGGGTTTTTGGAAAAGACTATTTTTTTCTTGCTCGTATATTAACTTTCATGTACTTTAATTGGGTATTTCAAATTACTTTTTTTTTTTTTTGGCATATTCGGTGCCCTAGTTTTGGTATATTATGAGTTATTGCACCTATTACATTGCAATTTTGAATTTCTGTATCTGACTAACTGGTTGGCTGTCAATTTTTGTTTACTTTTCGTTACGCTTCCTAATTTCTTAAGTTGTGAGTTTTGTAAATATATTATCAATCTGTTTATATGTGTGTGTGTGTGTGTGTTCTCTCTGCCTGGCTACATCTGGCTTGTGGCTGCAAAACTTGTAAGTTAATGATTTTTCAATTGGTATTATAGTTTGCGTTTGTTTTTTTCCTTTTTCAGCACTAATTGTCAGGGCCATGGCCACAAAGAAATTTATTGCTATATGTCAATCGGGTGGTGAGTTTGTAACTAATAAAGACGGATCATTGTCTTATAATGGAGGCGAGGCCTATGCAATAGACATTGATGAGGAAACAGAGTTCAGTGGTTTCAAGTCAGAAGTAGCTGAAATGTTTAACTGTAGTGCCGATACCATGTCTATTAAGTACTTTCTTCCAGGGAACAAGAAGACCCTTATCAGTATCTCCAAAGACAAGGATTTTAAGCGCATGCTTAATTTTCTTGGGGACACTGCAACGGTTGATGTGTTCATCCAGTCTGAGGAAGCTGCCCGAAACATCTCTAACATGCCTGCTAGTAGGTAGTGGTTATTTTATAGGTGTAGCATATACAGTATTTTCCTTTCTCTCTTTTTCCTTTTTTGGGTATGCAATTTATAGTTATTGATTCATAATTACAGCAACTCACATTACAGTGCATAGGTCAAATGCAAGTGAAATCAGTTTCATATAACCATAATTGATTTTTTTTCTTGGTCAGAATTATCAATATGCCTGTTTGTACACCAGCATGAACTGTGATATGCTGTGATTATGAATCAAAATTATTGGCCAAAGAATTTACTGGAATCGATATGTATTATCAATGTGCCTTGGACAGAATCTTATGGTCACTTGATACTGTAGGTCGAGCAGGACAACTGTGTCGGAAGCTGTGGTCCCTGTTGTTGCCCCTGCTGATGCTGTAGTTGATATGAGCAATATTGATCATATTGTTGATCGAATTGGCCTGGACATATCTTTTGACCCTGCGTCTGCTCTTCCTGCTGGTGATGACCAGCATCGTAAAGCTGCACAACAGTGGGAAAACACCATAACTGGCGTGGACCAAAGGTTTAGCAGCTTTAGTGAATTCCGAGAAGCATTGCATAAATACTCAATTGCACATGGGTTCGCTTACAGATACAAGAAAAATGACAGTCATCGCGTTACTGTGAAATGCAAGTGCCAAGGTTGTCCTTGGCGGATATATGCATCGAGATTGTCAACCACCCAGCTAGTTTGTATCAAGAAAATGAACTCAAAACACACATGCGAAGGGGCTTCTGTGAAAGCTGGCTATCGGGCAACTAGAGGTTGGGTGGGAAATATTATAAAGGAGAAGCTGAAAGCATCCCCAAATTACAAGCCAAAGGACATTGCAGATGATATCAAAAGAGAGTATGGGATTCAATTAAATTATTCTCAGGCATGGCGTGCTAAGGAGATAGCAAGAGAGCAGCTCCAGGGCTCCTATAAGGACTCGTATACTCTGTTGCCATTTTTCTGTGAGAAGATAAAGGAGACCAATCCTGGCAGTGTTGTTACTTTCACCACAAAAGAAGACTCAAGCTTCCACCGTCTTTTTGTCTCATTTCATGCATCCATATCTGGTTTTCAACAGGGTTGCCGCCCTCTCCTTTTCCTTGATACCACTCCTTTGAACTCAAAATACCAAGGGACATTGTTGACTGCAACATCTGCAGATGGTGATGATGGTATTTTTCCTGTAGCCTTTGCTGTGGTAGATGCTGAGACTGAGGACAACTGGCATTGGTTCCTACAGGAACTAAAATCTGCAGTGTCAACGTCTCAACAGATTACATTTATTGCAGATTTTCAGAATGGTTTGAATAAGTCATTGGCTGAGGTTTTTGATAATTGCTACCATAGCTATTGTTTGCGCCACCTTGCTGAGAAACTTAATAGAGATATAAAGGGGCAGTTTTCTCATGAAGCTAGAAGATTCATGATCAACGACTTGTATGCTGCTGCATACGCACCAAAATTTGAGGGTTTCCAGTGTTCTATCGAGAGCATAAAAGGCATTTCTCCTGATGCTTATGATTGGGTGACACAAAGTGAACCAGAGCACTGGGCCAATACATATTTTCCAGGAGCAAGGTATGACCACATGACATCAAACTTTGGACAACAGTTTTACAGTTGGGTGTCAGAGGCACATGAATTGCCAATAACACATATGGTGGATGTATTGCGAGGTAAGATGATGGAAACAATTTATACACGCCGTGTAGAGTCCAATCAGTGGCTAACGAAGTTAACACCATCTAAGGAGGATAAATTGCAAAAGGAAACTGCAATTGCCCGATCATTTCAAGTGTTACACTTACAGAGTAGTACTTTCGAGGTTCGAGGAGAATCTGCCGATATTGTTGATGTTGATCGTTGGGACTGTACCTGCAAGACATGGCATTTAACTGGCTTACCATGCTGCCATGCCATTGCTGTCCTTGAATGGATTGGTAGGAGCCCTTATGATTATTGCTCCAAGTACTTCACAACTGAAAGCTACCGCATGACATATGCCGAGTCGATTCAACCTGTGCCGAACGTTGACAGACCCATTCTAGATGAATCAACTCAGGAGTTAGTTACCGTAACCCCACCACCCACTAGACGCCCACCAGGCCGGCCAAAGATGAAACAGCCCGAATCAGCAGAGATAATTAAACGGTCACTCCAATGTAGCAAGTGCAAGGGCCTTGGCCACAATAAGAAGACATGCAAAGATTCCTAGTACAGTGTTTAGGTCAAATTCCAGTAAGTAATTTAATCTCAACTCTTTTCCAGCTATTTGAAGCACATGATTATGTTTGTTTCATTTTTATCATCATCGTTATCATGGAATTGAAGTACTAGGTTTTGCATGTATATCCGTCTGGTTCAAAATGAATGTAAACCACTCATGTTAAAAGAACTGATATCCTTTTACAATGGAGTGGACCCAAGTAATCATAATGTGAGGATATTAGTTGTTCAGCTATTGTCTTTTCTATGCTACGATTCTGCACTTGGAAACTACCATCTGAATTCATTCTCAAGAAGGATATGTGCATTTATACTTGAATCTAATAAAGTTGTTTTTTTTTTCCTTTTCTTTTCTCTCTCTCTCTCTATTTTTTTCCCCTGAACTAGAAAATATCTGAACACCATGGATAGAAGATTTATTGATGAACATCCTTGACATTCCATTTTACATTATAAGTCATTTTATTAGTGGTATCTTGCCTCTTGCAATGTAATTTATCGATTACCTATGAGGAGGATTGTGGCGAATTGAATTATAGAAACTTCACAAATGGTGGGAAATAGAGTCGGTGATATCCATGAATATATATTTTTGCCTGAGATATTTGGTTGTAGCGTAGATCCAGCTGGACAGGTTACATCTGATTTTTTTGGTTGTCACTTTGACTAAACTTACTATCTCCATGATGTTGTGAACAGAAATGGTGTCAAGGGACGATGAATTTTAATCTGAATCATTAACAAGTCTGACTCTGAAGAAATATGGTGAAGATATAGGCGCTGGGTAGTGGGTAGTACCTCCTCTTTTCATGTATTTACAGTGAAATGTCTTCTTGGTTTCTTTTGTTTGTCCCTTGTGTTTTCACTCTCATCCCATCCCATCCCATCCCATCCCCATATGCTGATCTTGGGGTAAACCAGTGTTAACTTAAAGGCATACAACTGTCGAATTCTTTATTTTGCTTAGAATATACTTCTTGATGAGGTGACAATGACATGTTAGGAGGTAGTGAACAAATTTTTCAGCAATTTTGTTAATAGTTATTTTTCCCATGGCTTTGCTTTGGTGGCAGTTTTTTTGAGCGGCTGCTCATTTGGATGGGTAGAGTGGAGTAGTTTCTGATGCTTAATTGGGGATGAATTGAAACATTTGAGGATCATGGGTAATAATTAATAATGAGACGACTGGTTTATTGTAGTAATGAATCATGACAGATGGTGTAAATGGTACCGGCAACAAGTGAGCTGTTGTATGTGCTTTTTGGATTTGTTTAGAGAATCAGGGAAGTCTTGGAGTTGGATATTTATTTCTAGCTAAATCATCGACCATATATGTATGTATGAGCACAGTTAGTTTTAGTAATAGTATTATAATAATAATAATAATAATAATAATATGTTTGATTTTGTCCAGAGGGGCAGCACTAGTACATGATGCATTTACTTGTTGGAGTAGAAGTGTAAAGTGTGAATTTCTTCTACTCTAATGTTTACTTATATTTAAGATGGGGAATGGGAGTCCCAGGTGTTTTTGGAGTGACGGGTGGAATTCCAACTCCTATGGGAGAAGTAGGAGTGAGAATCGACTACCTCCTTTCTCTTTTTTAACTTTTTTTATTAAATATAATATAATTATATATTTTTTTAAAATCATATTATATATTTAAATAATATTATTATATTATTTAATAATATTAAAAATGATAGTATTATTATATTTAGCTGAAAATAATTATTTTTAGTTTAAATTACTTAAAAATAATATTATTATATTCATAAAGAATTAATAATGTTATTATATCTTTATGTAAAAATATAATAATAATATTTTTTTAGTATTATATTTCTTTAATGTTAATAATTAATAATAATAAATAGTTTTATTATAAGAATATTAAAGTCTCATTTGTGTTGTTCTTATCAATAATTTTTAATTTACGTAATTAAAGTTTAAATTAATAAAAAATTATGATTTACATAATTAAGAATATTAATGATATTTACTAATTTATATAATTAAAATTAACAATAAAATAGATAGTTTATTTTGTAAACATATTTCTTTACTTTATAACTAAAAGCTAAAATTATTTAAATAAAGATAAGATTGTAATTTGAAATAATTCACTCTCAATTTAAAGATAAAGTAAGCACATAAATGAAATTCTAATGTCTATTACATAAGGTCTTTCTAACAATTTATTTTCAGTTCCACTCTACACTGCTTCAAATATTAGGATTCCAACTCCTCAAATTCTCATTCCAAATTTAAAAGTAAGAATTAACACTGCAAAATCACAATGCTGCTCGTGTAGAGGAGAGGGAGAGGAGATTGATTCTCTATTGAAGTCGAGTTCAGATTTATTTACGGCTCCAAGAAGAACGCTGCATAGACATGGCATCTATGAACCATTGACATAGATTATTGATGAGAAGAAGAAGAAGAATAAGAAGAAGAAGACTCCAATTTTGATTTTGAATTGAAATCTCGAATTCTTTATTTAATTTAAATAAGGGGGATTAGATCAACACAAAATCAAAAGTGTTTTGTCTGTATGAAGGGAGGAAGGAAGGAAGGAAGGAATGACACGTGCACGGATGAGTTACAGCAAGCAACCAATTGGGTGCACGATGTCAAAGGCACGAAGACACGTAACGCACAAAGTGTTTGGGGAACCGACATGCCAAGGAGTCGACGCATGCAATAATATCCATATAAGACACACGTCAGTCTCAGAATCAGTTTCAACACCTCTTATCGCCACGCACGCAGCAACCGCCTCTGTCACTTTTTTTTTCTAGATGATGGGACGGTATACTAGTAGCAGCAGCAGCAGCAGTGATCACCTTGTTCAGTTTCTGCTTAAAACCCCTCCCCCCGCCTCCATCCACCCCAGAATTCCATTCATTCAAGTTTCGGACAAATTGACTTCGATAATCAAAGAGGATTTAATTTCACTCACATTTCACTACCTAGCCCACCTATTTACTATCTATGATTATATAGTTTAGTATACACACAAATAATTAGGGTAATTAATTAATTAAATATTAGTTGTTTAGTTGTTGTTGTTGCTGTTGAGGGCTGAGAGCTGGATGTATAAAGCAAGCATGGATTTGAAGGAGCAAAGTAGGCGTCGGTTATTCTGTGGTGGTTTGGGATTGGCATTGCTACTGATGATGAGTGTTGGCGTTAGCCGTTGCGGTTGCGCAGAGGAAGGTGGTGTAAACCAGAAGGATCAGGCAACAGAGTCGTGGACCGATTGGGCCAAGGATAAGATCTCTGAAGGACTCCGTCTCAAGGGCTCTGATGACTCACTTAATTCCGCTGCTGCGCCTGACAAAGCTTCCGAATCTGCTAAAGCCGCCAAAGACAAAGTTCAACAAGACGTTGCTTCAGGTTCAATATATAACTTCCCTAGTTCCATTCCTTCATTTTATATGATAATTAATTAAATTTGAAATTAATTAGCGAGGTCATAATTAAACATATATATATATACACGACATGCTTGAGCAGAAGTTGGTGCGGAGAAAGCCAAAGAAACGAAGGACGCCATGTACAAGTCATCGGAGAAGGCGAGTGATATCACGGAAAAAGCTGCAGACAAGGCTGGTGACGTTAAAGATGCGGCAACCGAGAAAGCTAGTGAAGCAACCGATGCTGCTAAGGAGAAGGCACGCGAGATTAAAGACAAGGCAAAGGAGACTGAAGAAAGGGCGGGTCAGAAGGAAGAGGAGCATGCAAGCTGGGCCAAAGGGAAAGCGAAACAAGGGTTTGAAGCTGTCAAAACCAAAGCCGAGGAAACCCTTGAGGCTGCTAAGCGTACATCACAAGAGATCAAAGACAATTTAGCTGGTGCCGCCCCTACTGGTACCCGTGATGACGAGCTTTGAGCTCTGAGAGCCTACCTAGATCCGCTTAATTCTGAGAGCTGGCTAGATGTCTAATTAGTTTCTGTTGCTTAATTTCGCCTACATATACTGATGTGGGTTCAGTTTCCTTTTTAGTACTTGTAATAATGCACGTGTGTTTGTATCCTCATTTTGTCATGTACTGCATTTTGTATCTTCTTTCACCGGAAGGTTTTGTAAGGCTAGCTCTGGCTTTTTCATCTTAACTCTTAAATCAGGAGTGGCACCTGTATGGTAGAGTCAACGTCGGTGTCAGACTCCACATGTACATGCATGTGTACGTATGTCATTGTGATACATACGTACATACACGAATTCGCGCAATTAAGTCTTTTAACTTATTATGTGATGCTTCTCAAAAAAAAAAACTTATTATGTGATTTTCACCCGCCGCCCACCCAAGTTATATTCGGTGTGTCGTGTGGTCGAGTCTGTCCCAAAAAGGGCCAACTGGATTGGATCGAGAGATTTGTTTGGGCCATTCAGTTCACGTCACATACAAAGACTAGTCTCTTATGTCTTGTAAATCGAATTTGCTGGTCTCATGACGGCAGCTGCAATTGGGCACTAATGCTAATTGCCACCCTCTGTTTGTTATTACGTACCACGGAATCGATAGCCGGAGACAAGAATCATATAATTTTGTCTCTCTTTATGTGGATGATGTTGTAACTCAACTTTTTGTTTGTTCAACTAATAATGGGCATTAATTTAATTGCACTGAATGTGCGCATCAATAATATAACATGTAAGCGTTTTGGCTAACAATATCGCCTCACCTCGCCCATAATATAGAGTGCTGTTCGATCAGGAGGGAGACTGGTGAAACACCAAAGGCCACCATTGGCTGGACATGGTAGACTCCACCATGTGCAGCCAACGAAAATAAAAAAGAAACAATTTGGGGGCCGCTGGACTTCAATTCAACGGTCCCAAATTCCTTCCCAGGTTGTGTTTGATAAGTCTAGGAGACACAAATACGTGGGGTGAAGGAAGATCAACAGGATCAGGCACTCCTCGTGCAACTGGTATGACCACAGATCCTGGGAACAATACAAGGTCAAGGCTCGAACGAAATGCATGCATGCGTGGGATATGTGGCCAAGTTGTGGGGCTTAGTTCTGCATGAAGACTTGGTCTAGTTTTCTATTCAAAGTTCACATTATTAATTACTGTATTGTGGTCTGTTAATTAAGTCTATTTGGAGTCTATTGCTTGAGTCGATAATGTAGGAGTTCATGTCGTAAGTTTAAGAGAAATAATTATTCTATTATTATTTATATTTATTGGATGCATTAATAGAATTAGGCAGAAAATATTTTTATCTAACTATTGTGGTTTATTCTCAACCAAAGAGAATTTTAAGCATTTTATAAGTGTAGTTCTGACTGGAACTTATCATTGGTATCAAAGCGACGTTATCTTGTTTAAACACTTTATTATTCTCATGGCAACTAACAAAGAAAGGATTGAGAGTTTAGAAGCCAGGCTTCGAGGACTTCAAAATAGAATGCAGCAAATGGAGATTGGCGTTAATGATAAACTACATCAGCTCGAAGAGGCCATCAATCGCTTGTGTGAGGCTTTATTTTCAAACAAAGAAGGGTTCGGTCACAACATCAATAGTCACACTAGCCATTCTTACAAGGAGAACACCAAAGAGGAAGCAGATGGAAGCTGAATGATTTTCTCATAAAAAATGGCTAAGCTACAATTTCCAAGGTACACTGGTGATGATCCTACGGAGTGGTTTAGTAAAGTTTCACAATTCTTTGACTACAAGGGAATTGTAGAGGCACAAAAGGTTGCATTGGCATCATTCCACCTTGAAGGTAAAGCCATCCAATGGTGGCAATGGCTGTACAAAGCTTATAAAGAGAAGCGAAGAATGATAACATTGACGGATTTTGAAGAAGAATTGTGGGCACGTTTTGGACCGAGTGAATGCGAAGATTTTGATGAAGCTCTATCCAGCGTGCGACGGGTAGGCACCTTACGTGATTATCAACAGGAGTTTGAAAGATTGGGCAATTGGGTTCATGAAGACTTGGTCTAGGCTTCTATTCAAAGTTCACGTTACTAATTACTGTATTATAGTATGTTAATTAAGTCTATTTGGAGTCTGTTGTTTGAGTCGATAATGTAGGAGTTCATGTCGTAAGTTTAGGAGAAGTAGTTATTCTATTATTATTTAAATTTATTCGATGCATCAATAGAATCAGGCAAAAAATATTTTATCCAACTATTACGATCTATTCTTACCTAAAGAGAATCCTGAGAATTTTATAAGTGTAATTCTAACTGGGACCTATCAGTGTTCCAATTCGGGACATATATGTAGGTTAGCACTAGCTGTCAGCAGATGTATGAAGTAGAATGGTAGATATATTCTATTAAATAATTAATTTTTTATTATAAAAATGGTATTTATATAATAAACATCCGTAAAGCAATGAGGAAACAATAAAATCCTTGGATAAGCCTCTTAAAAATATAGTCAAGTGATTTTAAAATAATTTTATTTAGTTGATCACTAAATTAAAATCTTGAGATAAATAAGAAGCATAATAATAAATTTACACTTTACCTTCTTTTACCTTTAAGAAACAAAAATACTTGGACAAATAGTGTGGGCAACTATAAAAGTTGAAAGAGTGAAGTGATTTTAAAAATAAAAGAGCAAGGACTTAAGTGAACAACTAAAAGTAGTCCATTGTTTAGGCTTTGTTACGTGGATTGAGTCTTCTCCTTTAAAACGTTATATGCTTGATGTAGGAAGTTAAATTAGGTTAATTGAAGATTTTAGAGTTTTTATTAAGGCTTTCTATTTTAACCAGAGTCAATTATGTATGTGTCTTAATCTTTTAATTCTATTATAATTATAATTTAGTTTTTCTTTTGTTAACTTAAGGAAAGAAGTTTATTTTATTATAAACAGAGAGGTCTTATTATTATTTTTATAACTTCATATTTAATCATTCAATAAAACCACTCTTATATACTTCCATCTGGGATTAGCTATCAAATTCTCTATTGTAAAGTCGTTTAGATTAGAGCGTCATCTAATCTCGCTTTACGCATTATTAAAATCTCATTGAGTCATTTGAGTTAGAATGAGATCTAATCACGTTTCGATTAGAGCAATCTAATAGGGTTGACTTGGTTCAGTATTAGAACGATATCTAGTTTACCTACCCTATTAATTTCTGTTTTCGCTACGCCTCGCTCCATTAGTTGGTATCAGAGCCATTTTGTGCACAATTGCACAACTTTCCTGGCTACTCATATCCATCCCCACCAAATCCATCACTTTTATCCAAAAAAATAATAAATAAAAAACACAAAAAAAAAAGATTTTGAAACTCTAACCGCTATCCACATCGCCGCCAACCACTGTTGCCTCCACCATCTGACCACATCACGACCAGCCTCTACAACCATCAAACTCGCCACTCATTGCCAACCAAACCCCAATCCAACTCGCTCTCAACGCTGTCTGCCTCCACTGTGAAAATCATTCAAACCCACGAGAGCTCCACTAACTATTGCCGCGAAATCACCCCCTTTTTCCCGTCGATTGTCACCTCTGTCCACCTTCCCTCGAGCTGTTGATCATATTTCCACTACCACTATTCGGATTCAGCCGAGAACCACTACAATAGCCATCAAACCCACAAGTTCCACCACTTACCACCGTCGTCTAGCCACCTTATTATTGTCGACCACCACCACCAAAAGAATCGTCATCTTCTGTCGACCAAAACCAACCGCCCTTTACTCTTAAACGTCGGCCATAAACTGCCACGAACAACCATCAATCGTCGCCATTTTAATTCAATTTTTTGGTGAATCCACAACGATTGAGCCAAACCGCCGCCACCATCACACTCACTAACCTCAAATTTTCCAGATCCACCCATCCTTATCTAATTTTTTGATCATCGTCGCTGGTAGCCCATATTTTGCTTATTTATAAGTTTTTCCCAATATTTTCTTTATTTACAATTTTGTCACTGTGTGAAAATTGGGCCATAAACGACAAACTATCATCCTTGCCCTCCTATTTATCATGTACAGGAACTATATGCATACACTCGTCCAAACAAATTTCTTGATTGGTTGGATAAAATTGAGCATTGGTTTATAGCTTGGCGCACTCCTAAAGAAGAGCAAGTATCGTTTGCTGCTAGTAGATTAAACATAAGTGTTTCAAATAGTGGGATGAGTTGCAAATTTCTCGACTACAAGTTCGAATTACAAGATGATTTGATCTTACACTGTAAGTTTCGTCCTCCAGATTGCATTCAAACTCGAGAACAAGTTTCTTTTAACAAGGGGAGAATGATGTAGGACGTTAATTTAGGTTAATTAAAGATTCTAGAGTTTTATTATTCAAGAACTTTCTATTTTAATTAGAGTCAATTATGTATGTGTCTTAATCTTTTATTTCTATTATAATTATAATTTAATTTTCCTTTTTAAATTAACTTATGGAAATAGATTTACTCTATTATAAATAGAGAGATCCTATTATTATTTTCATAACTTCATATTCAGTTATTCAATAAAATTCTTCTTTTATAATTTCCTCTGGTATTATCTATTAAATTCCCTCTTATAGAGTCGTTTGAATTAAAGCGTTATCTAATCACTCGCTTTGTGCATTATTAAAAATCTCATTTAGTTGTTTTGGATTAGAATGAGATCTAATCACGCTTCAATTAGATAGTAATCTAATCTCATTAACTTAATCTAATACTAGAACGATACCTAATTTACCTACCCTATCAATTTCCGTTTCCGCTGCGCCTCACTCCATCAATGCTTATCGGATAGATTTTTCAAACTGAGTGACTAAAACTTCTTTCACGAGGAAAATTTTATTTTTCTAAATACGCATGAATTTCAAAAAAGTAAAAAAAAAAAAAAAGTGTGAGGATGATTACGGTCATTACTACAGCACTCTCACTTTCACTTTCACTTTCACTTTCAGATTGTGATAGAAAAAATCTTTGAAAATTTTTCATTGTGTACATATGTGTATTAATTATATAATTCAATTGGGTGTGTATGTTACATAATCCGTAACATAGCAAGCTCCAATTCAGTTGTTGCAAATTAGAGCCAGACAACACAAACTGCATCTGCATGCATTCAGTAGTGTGTCTTTGTTTGTTTGTTTGTATGTATATATGTGGCTGTTAGACAGGAGCAGAGCAGAGCAGAGCAGAGCAGAGCAGAGCAATTGTGGTGCGGGCCGGGACAATTAACATCTGGCCGGGGACGAGTTCTCATGCAACCATATAACGACAACAAAATTAAATGACCTGTCCGAAGAGGAAGAAGAAACCCCATGCTATGTTCTGTACTAGTTTCTCGTTTGACCCGATCACATGCATGCAACTACAGGCATTCATTTCGATGCCGGTCTAGCTAGCTTTGTCCTTGACCACACATGTCGTCTAACCCCACCCGCACCCAACACACACACACATATATATATATATATGTATGTGCACGAATTAATGTCGCCTTCAATTGTGGGCATGCATATATCACATAGGGAATTAATATTGCAAGTGCATGGGATATATCGACCACCATACACTACGTACATGGTGGATGTAAATATATGAATTAGCTGCTACTATTAATTATTTATATCTGGATGCGGTCACCAGAAGCTGCGTGCAAATTAAATGGAATAGACGAGACGATTGCTCGTTGTTATATAATTTGATCGGAACCGAAATAAATTTTATGAAAGAAAAGCACGAAAAAATCAAAAAGAAAGAAATTAAGGGGCACCAACCACATGTAATCGAGCCGGGTAAATATTAAAATATGGGAATATAAGCTTGTTTTAATTTTCAATTCAGTTAAATTGCTTCCTAATTATAAGCTTGTTTTGGGATTGGGACCATCTAATTAAAAGGAACGCCCGTGGACCGTCCACCACAAAAATAATAATCAATACACATGCAGCATGACGGCGAGCTTGAATAGCAGAGTGTGTGTGGACGGTGGACCTGTGGTGTCTAATTTTTACATGTGAATTATGTGAATGTAATTGTGACGACTGATGCGACTGATGATCGATCACATTTTACAGATTATTATTGCTTGGAGAGACGGTCAAAAAAATACAAAATGCAAAAAAGAGGTGTGACGGTCAAAAAAAAAAAAAGCAATTAATAAATTTCCAAGGCTATGATATTCACATACATACATACATTAATAACATAAATATTAGTGGTGGTTGAACATCGTCCTTGACTTTGCATTCCAGCTATAGCTAATTCTCGTGATTCATGATGTGCCCACTACTGACTACTTCCGTGATCAAATTTGCGGTGATTATTTAAAGTCCTTTATAGTTATAGGAGATAGACGGACATTAAGTCAATTTCATTTTCACCCACATTCATTACTCTTTCGTATCAGGACCTATAATGAATGACACATACAATAACATTACAGGCATATGATCATTATATGATCTTAATCTATATAAACTGATCAATTTCAGAACCAATTTTAAACGATTAAAACTTCTTGTACTATTATTATTTGATCCTAGAAGCTAGGAACAAAAGGGTATTTCTTATTTTAATTATCCCGATTCAAATATATACGATGAGTAGTCAGTCAATCATTCAGTTGTTACCATCACGTGTGCATATATTCATTTGGCTATGTATTTTATTTATAACGTGTTGCCGAAAAACAAAAAGCACTTCCTTTCTTGTGGCTCAATTATTTGTGTTTGTTGTGTACAAGTTAAAAAGAAAACTTCAATCATTAGTAAATTGAATACAATAATACGTTGATGGGTTATTATCTACTTACTTGTACATTACTCATTGCATAACACACACGCAAAAGAAAACTTGCACATCGGATAAGGATAACTTTGTTGATAGTTGAATATTCTTCTTCTTCTTCTTCTCCTTCTTCATCGTCATCTTCATTAATGATATTATATATGCAAGTGCATGAATATTCTTCATAAGTTTCATGTTAGCAGCCATCAAGAAAGTTTAATTATTGATACGTAATTGAGTTTATCATCATTGGATTTATTTATATACCAACATTTTAATCCGTCGTGATTTTCCTCTTTTTCATTACGTGTATAATATTTTTTTATAAAATTACCTAATGAACCCTGTTTTTTCTTTCTACTCCTCGTACTCCCACCCAATCTACCCCACGCATTTTCTTCTTTCAACGTTCAATTGCAAGTGAATGTGAAAGGTTTTCCGTCAAAAACTGATAAATTTAGATTTTGTATGGGCCATCATCAATTAAAAACAAAAAAAAAAAAACACACTATCCAAAATTAAATTTCAAACAAAAATTTTAATAGCAGTGGTTAAATTAGATCAATTTCATGACGGAACATTAATAATGACCGTTAAATTATAACAATAAATGTAAATTTAACATTTATATTTCTATTATCCATCAGTAGTGCTCCACCTTGATGTTGATCAAACTTAGCCGGACCCATTTACAAAGCCAGTAAATTTTCCTTTTCCTTTTACATAAAACGAAAGTCACGATCCAAATGACATCCACCTTCTTTGACCTTATTGAAGAACGTGGATTATGATGACATGAAATTGTAAGCTTTGCTTAGAAGTCATTGATCCCAGCGCCAATAAGCACATGGTTGAAGTCCACGAGAGTTTTCCTCCAATAATTAAAGAAATTGGGTAATGATTTATTGACAATGCAATTATGATTTAATAAGAAAGGATAAGAGTTGATGTCGTGTAAGTGAGAATTTAGTTTACGGGATATTGCGGTAAATAGAGAATATATACATTTGATCTGCATAAGAAAGAAAGAAAGAAAGAAAGAAAAAAATGAAGGGTAATTTTGATAATGCATGTTGAGTTACAAAGATAGTAATGTAAATCACTTTAGATTAATGTGCGTTTTAACCTTAAACAAGCTAAGTAATGCTTAATTGACTCAAAAACCACTTTACTTAATAAATTGGTAAATCACTTTTTCTTAAACCACTTTACTTAATAAATTGGTAAATCACTTTTTCTTTTTCTTGTACTTGAGTAATTCAATATTCAAGATTCCTCTGTAAGTTATGGGAAAAATTACGTTTAATTATTTGGAGATAAATTTGATTTAATTTGGATCTAAATATCTTGACCGTGCCAAACCCTATCTAAGCAAGGTTTCAACAGATTATTGTTTTTTTGTTATAGATTTTTTAATGTAAATATTAATAAATTATAATAAATATAATATTAATGAAATCTACTTTCAAAAAATATTCTAATATTATTAACACCAAATTTGTAGAACTGTTAAAATATTTAAAAAAAATAGATCTACAAGGTGGACGTAATTCAAACTTTTAAATTGTGAATTTTAACCAATACAATGAAAAAAAAAAAGAAAAGAACAAACAATAGTGCATTTTTACAAGATAGTTTTGTGTTGCTCCATGACCGAACATATTGCTCAAATTTGTATTTTATAGAGAGGACATCAACAAATTCTTGAAATGTTTAAGAGCATGTTTGATAGTGATAAAAAGAATTAAAAAAAAAATTTGACAATAGAATCTGAGGTTTAGTTTGGTCTGACTTTTTAAATAAAACTTATTTAAGTAAAGATTTTGTTAATAAAACTTTTAAGAGGCAGAGCTTTTATCCAAAAAAATATTAATTATTTGGTTGTCAATGAGAGTTCTTATTAAAAACTATAAAATTACATTAATGGGTAAGTTTTTTTTTTTATATATTTATGTTATAAAAGGAATGAAATAAAATTATCAAATAAGTAAAAGATATTTTTGATATTTAATATATAAAAAAAAATTTAATCTCTAATCCCAAAAACCTAAAATTTAAGAGGCAAAATAGTAACTACTAGCAGACGCAAAAAAAAAGTTTTTTTAATCTACTAGTAGAAGCAAAATACCTTGTTTAATTTTTAAAAATTCTTTTTAAACAAAAAAAAATAATAATAACAAAAAATTTGATAAAAACTTATGAGATGAAATAAATACTTATGATTATATTATTATGATTATATAATAATACTTGTGAAATAAATATTATTAATAGGAAGGTTGGTACATACTTTCTATTAAATTAATTTCGGTCGCATCCTCTTGGGTCTCGTGTAGAATACGGATGTAAACGGGCCAAATAAACTAGTATAGTTTTTTAGCGAGTGAATTATACGTTAGTTAAATGTTATTAAGTTAACTTTTTTTCATTGTTTTTTTATTAAATCTTGACGCAAATGCAAACGTTTATGAGAAGCTCAACTTCTCAGGTGATAAGGCCGGTTTGGGGGGTGGCACCATCACCATGGACGTGGCCCAATAATTTGAGCACACAAAAAGTGAGGGTCAATTTTCAAATAATAAATTAATGCTGGGGAGGGAGGTGGTGAGATGATATGATATCATCTTTATCTTTGTCTTATATGAACAGCACACCCAAAAGGGAAGATAGATGAAAATTATGTCATCCCACAAAATCTGAGGCCCGTGTCTTAAGCCGAAAGTCAATATTTTACTCTTTGGCCCCACCACACACACATGAATCTTGTAAATTAATTAACCTTAATTAAATAAAAATTAAAAAAGCAGCCGCAGCAAACGTTGTGCAATAATTATTAATTAAATAATTGAAAGACTGAAATCCACGTGCGATGATAAGATAGGATTATCGCCACGCAGCGCATTATCTTTGAATCATTAACTATTTACCAACTCCTTGTACTTACTTAAGTTATGTTGTGCTTGTGCACACAAGATTCTTTCTTGAAAATTTAATATTAAGAGAGGGAATCCCTAAACTTTGCTTTCCATGAAGTAGGGATAAAAAAAAATATATATTTTCATAAGACCGTCGTGGTGTGTATTCTTTTTTATTTCATCATCATACTCTCTTGATTTGGCGGTTTGATTTTAAAATGAAGATTTTATTATAAAATTACGATTAGAACGGTCTCACATAAACTCTTCTTCCAATTATTATTTTAAATAATTCCTGGAAGGAATAAAATCACCAGATAAATAAATAAAATCAAGTGCGGATATCAATTAATTAAAAAAAAAAAGGGATTACGTGTATTCTTTGAGATGTTGGGTTGTTCTCTTCAATCTCTCAATTTTATTATCCCCAAGTATTTATTCCTCTTTTCGCTTTTGGGTTGGGTAAAACCAATTTTATTTTTAACGTAATGAATATATATCTTCCATCTTCCATCCTCCATCTTCCATACTCATCCTTTCTTTTCCCTTTTCTGGATTGGTTTACTAATTCAACAAGTTGTCCTATCAGTTATTAGATAACACCATCCATTGACTAGTATATATGGGAATGCAAAATTAAATTAAAATTAAAATTAAAATTATAGACACAAATGTGACACAAAATCCTTAAAAGATAAAAAGAGTCAAGACCAAGCCAAATAAAATTCTAATGAACCATCAAATATGTAAAATGTTTTTATTTTGAATATTTATTTTTTTGGTATATGAGATAAAATTTTATGGTTTCGATAAAACGATACAAGAGCACGTTGTTTTTTTTTAATACTGATTATGCATTAGATTACTGTATTACATAGATATTTACAACTACTATTAGAACATACATTACACTGATATTTACAATCAGATATATAACTGTGACTTATATTATTACATTAATTCTATAAAATACATGCTCAAACATATGACCCTCATATATGAGGGATGTCTCTACTCCACTCGCATTTGGCAAGGAGAAAAGACTTACAAATTAACTCCACATAATTTTTTGCTTAATTGAGGGAGGTTGAGCCTATGGAGATTCCAACCACTAGCTTCATAGTCCTGCTTAACTTTGAGAGTAGTGGTTCACCACTGGACTAAAGCCTAAATGGCGTACATTGTTAAAACACTCCATAGAACAGTTTTAACATAAATAGGATAAACCATAATTAATGAGATGAATCAACAATAACCTCACGAGTCAAAGTTGTACGATCAAAAGTAGAAAAAAATTCTAAAATATGACGTAAAATAAATAAGAAGATTAAAGAAACATTCGGAAAAACGCATAAACCGTACGGTTTAAGCGCTTTAAGTTTTAAACCTTTAAAACCCTGCGATTTTAAAATTTTTCCGGATGTTTCCTGTCCTTTATGATCCCGAACCAGAAAACTATTATATATCTATATATATATATGTGTGTGTGTGTGTGTGTGTGTAAAATTACAAAAACGTGCGGTGCGTGTGAAATAACAAGAGTGAAAAGACTGTCCTGTCTTGTTTTGTCCTGTTATGGGACACGAGAAAGAGAACCAACGTGGGGGGGTTTTGGGGCAAGGCAACATCCAATAGGCAAAGTAAAACTCTAATGGTGTGTTTGCTTCATGGAATGAGAATTGAGTGGAATGAGAATGGACTGAGAATGTGAATGAGCTGGAATGAGAATGAGCTAGAATGAGAATGAGATTCCAATATTTACTTAGCAAAAATAAATAGGAATGAGAATATGCATGAATGTCATTGATGTGTTTACTTGGTAAAATAATTAGAAATGAGAAATGAGAATGAGAATTAATTTATCAAAATACCTATAGTATTAAATAATGTAATTTTCATTAACTAGATATATGTATAAATATTATTATAAAAATGATGATGATGATGATGATGATAATAATAATAATAATAATAATAATAATAATAATAATAAAATGTTAATAATGATAATATTAATAAAAATAATAACAACAATAATTAATAATAACTAAAATAATAAAGTTAAAAAATTTAATAATAATAATGATATTTAAAATAATAAAATTAATTGTGATTTGAATGAGAGTAATTTGATAAATACGAAAAAATTAGAGAGATATAAAAGTCAGTTCAAGAAATAAGAATTTTCATTGCCAACCTTTCATAGGAATGAGATTCATATTCCTTGTTTTCAAATTGTGTGAGACTCATACATTTTATTTTTATTCCTATATTATATTTTATCAAATAAATATAAATTTTATTTTCATTTATTTATTCTTATTCTCTAAACCTTCAATTAAACAGACCATAAAAGAAGAAGAAGAAGAAGCAAAAGAAGGTTCTGTGCTAAGTTGTAACACAGCACAAAATCACTCTTATTTTACTATTTATGTAATAATAATTAAAATAAAAAATAAAAAAGAGCAGTTGTTGACTTGTTGACGTTGTGCTGTGTTTTTGGCGTTTCAAAATCTCAATTGTCAATCGAAACACAATACGCGGCGGCATTCATTTCATTGCCCCGTGAAGTCCATATAAAGGAAGCCCCCCATTGAAGAGCCTTGAATCCCACACCTCATATCTCATCTCTCCTCAAACAGAAACTGAAAAAACTGAAACATAACATACGACAACAAGAGTCAAAGAGTTTCAGATATACACGAATACAAAATCCAATCTTGCTTAATTTGTTGCTTGGTCGGGAAGTGATACAGTGAATGGTGATAGCAGAGAAGAAGCAGGAGGGAATGCGACTGGGAAGGTATGAGCTAGGAAGGACATTAGGAGAAGGCAATTTTGGCAAAGTTAAGTTTGCTCAGGACTTGGATTCTGGCCTCCCTTTTGCTGTCAAGATCCTCGAGAAGAACAGGATCATCCACCTCAAGATCACTGATCAGGTTTTTCCTTCCTTTATCCTTTTGTTTTGTTGTTTTCCTTTTTTTTGTTTTTCTTTTTTTCTTCTTTTTTTTTTTTTAAAAAAAACAAAAACAACAATTCTTTTAATTCTCTTCTCATTCTCATGGGTTCTTTCTCTGGGTTGTTTATTCATATCATATGGCTTATGCCTGCCTGCTGCCTGCAAATAATGATAATAATA
The DNA here is from genome assembly GCA_030444885.1 of Citrus sp. QX-2021. Classification (NCBI taxonomy): domain Eukaryota; kingdom Viridiplantae; phylum Streptophyta; class Magnoliopsida; order Sapindales; family Rutaceae; genus Citrus; species Citrus sp. QX-2021. The sequence goes on from CM059829.1 coordinate 1,079,646, forward strand.
TCAATAGATTCTGCTTTCTTCTTCATCTGGGTATCGTTTTATTCGCTATTCACATGGGTTTTTTTTTTTTCAAGTCAACTTTGGCTGCAACCTAACTTGGTTGTTACTGAATCTTGATTCATTCATGATTCTGTAATGTTTTCGGTTCTGTTTTGCCTGCAAAGTTAAGTATTTGATTTTTTTTCAACAACGGGAGGTGGACGTGCAGTGGATTGAGTGTCAAAATGGCTAATGATTTTGCTTTGTCTCTTCTTAAATCAACTTTCAAGGAGGCCAACGTTCTGACTCCATTCTTATTCGTCCATTATCTTCTCATCTCTTACACTTTTCTCTGCTTAATTATTTGTTAATTTTGCCAGATTAAGAGAGAGATCGCCACCTTGAAGCTTCTCAAACATCCTAATGTTGTCAGATTACATGAGGTAATTTCCATTTTTTTAAAATTTATGTTTCTGTTAATTTTCCTCTGAAGTGTGAGCATTAGTTTATTATTATTATTACTAATAAGATGATTTGCAAAATTGTGGGAGTTGATATGACCTTATCCCCTTTTTCTTTCCCCTTCTGATGAACTTGCAAAGCTGTTTTGGATTCCTTTCCCTTAATCATGGCCTCCCCCCAACCCCAAGAACAGATTCCAGATTCAAAGCAAACTCTAGCACTGCTGTGCTGTCTCTCAACCTTTCTCTTTTTTTTTTTTTTTGGATCTATTCTTAATTTCTTCTTTCAATTTGATTCTATCTACAATTTTTCATTGGATCAATGGAATCGCCCTGATGGGATTCTTTCCAACCATTGGATCATTGGACTTGTTCACAAAAGTCTGCTGAGTGAACAATAAATAATTCACATTCGTTGGTTCACGTGACATGGACCAGTGATTTCTCTTGAATGGATTCTGTGCAGAAATAAAATCCAAATACCCAACGGCCAATGATTCTCTGACACCCACCCAATATTAAAAACCAAAGAAATTGGTTCTGGTTGGCGTTGGTTGGAATAACGCTGGTGATTACTGAATTGAATATGAACCCCACCTCCAATTATCTTTCGTTGTGGGATCCACCGTGCATTCTTTGGTTTATGCATCGAGTCAGACAAGAAATTTATGTTGCATCAATTCTGACTCACAATTTTATTTTTATTTTTATCAATTCTGGCGAACGCTTGCTTTGTGTGGGTGGGGAATGGAAATGGATGGTGATCTGTAATGAATTTCTGAGTAGGTTTTGATCACCTGAGCCGTCAGTTTGCATTGCGTGTATGGCACTTTGTTTGACTAATTTTAGCCAATAATTAAAATGACCTTTATGTGTGTATGACAAACAATTAGTGGTATGCAATGAAATTGATATTTTTTCGATTTGCTGCCAAAAAAATTGCAGGTCTTGGCTAGCAAAAGCAAGATTTACATGGTCCTGGAATATGTGACTGGTGGAGAGTTGTTTGACAAAATTGTAAGGATCCCTCTTCCATCTAATTTGGTTTAGGATTTCTCACGCCCAAAGTGAAGCAACCACTAAAACTCTAAATTTTCTTATGTGATTCAATGTTAAATATGTCTGTGATGTAGCTAAGCTCTGGTCTTGTGGTGCAGGCATCAAAGGGAAGACTTCAAGAAGCTGAAGGGAGAAAGCTTTTCCAGCAGTTGATTGACGGTGTGAGTTACTGTCACAACAAAGGTGTTTTCCATCGGGATCTCAAGGTTATTTTGAAGACTTGTGACATGAGAATTGCCGCTTTGCAAGTTTTTCTATTAACTTTCTTGCTCATGATTGTAATATGACCATGGAAATTCAATGTGTTGCAGTTAGAAAACATTCTTCTTGATTCCAAAGGAAATATAAAGATATCTGATTTCGGCCTCAGTGCTCTTCCCCAGCATTTTAGGGTAATGTTTTCTGTTACCGAAAGCTTCCGGCACTGATTATTTTCAATTTGTTGATTCGTTTCTTCAATTCAATCAGGATGATGGGTTACTTCATACAACCTGCGGAAGTCCAAACTATGTTGCCCCCGAGGTTCTTGCCAATAGAGGGTACGACGGTGCCACCTCAGATATATGGTCATGCGGCGTTATCTTATACGTAATTCTCACTGGATACCTACCTTTTGATGATAGAAATCTTGCTGTTCTTTATCAGAAGGTAACAAAAAGTTGCTTCTGATCTTTTGTTTCTTCTAATGTATTACCATGAAATTGAAGACATTGTTATAAGTGAATCTCATTAAATTTGGAATTTCAGATCTTCAGGGGAGATTTTAAGCTACCAAAATGGCTGTCACCTGGAGCTCAAAACTTATTAAGGAAGATTCTTGAACCAAATCCTGTTAAACGGCTAACAATAGCTGGTATTAAAGCTGACGAATGGTTTGAGCAGGACTACACTCCTGCAAATCCCGATGATGACGAAGAAGATATATTTGTTGATAATGAAGCCTTCTCAATGCATGAAGTGGTAAGAACTTGTAAATTCTCTTTTCATTACCCCTTATCGGGTATATTTTATAAATTTAAAGCCTTTTTTTTCCACACAAATAAAGGATTGTACTTTTGCAACAGCCATCTGATGGGGACAGGACTCCTGGTTCGCCCCCCCTCATCAATGCTTTCCAGTTAATCGGGATGTCCTCGTGCCTGGACCTCTCAGGTTTCTTCGAGAAAGAGGTAAATGTAAAAGTTAGGAATTGCAATTTTTAAACATCTTTTTCAGTATTTTTTATGGTACCTGACCTCTAAAGTACTGCCTTTATGCTTGGGTTAATTTAGGATGTCTCTGAGAGGAAGATCAGATTTACATCCAATCATTCTGCAAAAGATTTGCTTGAGAGGATTGAAGATATCGTCACGGAGATGGGATTTCGAGTCCAGAAGAAAAATGGAAAGGTTAATATAAGTTCTCAACTTACACATTTTAACATAAAAATTTCTGTGATATCTAACATAAACTATGTTATATATCATAAGTCTATTAACTTAACAATGTGTATTCTTATGTATCTAGTTGAAAGCAACTCAAGAGCACAAGCCACAGAAGAGCCTAGGTAGTCTTTCAGTTGCCGCTGAGGTAATACATCTAAATTTTCTGAGCAAATCATGCAGTTTTAGTAATTTTTTTATAGTAGTCAACGGTGTTTGTGCTTACATAACTGATTGTTAAATTAATCCTTACCTCATTATATCAGGTATTTGAGATTAGCCCATCCTTATATGTAGTTGAATTGAGAAAATCATATGGAGACCCAACAGTATATAGACAGGTATGTACTTGAATCTCCTCTCTAAAGCTTCCTCCTCTTTAAATCTCCCTCAGAACACATTTTACTGACATCTAGATCAAAACTTCAATTGTGTTTGTGCAGCTGTGTAACAAGCTGTCGAGTGATTTAGGACTTCCTCCAAGCCAAGAGTTGCTAGCCACAGAAGTGTGAGCATCTCTGGCGTTACTAGCTGAAACAATATCTAGGATATCAACCTTGGGTGGGAATGTAGTTCGACCTCATATGATAAAGATTTATATGAAATTATTCATTAGTTATTCTTTCTGGAGGTGTCTCAAAGTCAAGTAAATGTATTCATAAATTCAAAAGCCCAGATAGATAAGACATACCAAAGATTGTAAATAAACAGTAGTTTTAATTATGTTGCAGGCAGTTCATCTTTTCAATTTTCATCTTGTTATTGTTGTCAGCGCTCAGCAACAAATAAAAGGATTTCTAGAGTTGTGCGTTTTAACTTCTGATTTTCGCCAGAAACATCCAAGTCTCGGGATCTTACACTAACTTCCAACCATAAACGTGAATCGACAATCTGACTAAATCAAAGGTTTTTTATTTTTTATTTTTGGTCTATGATACAACAGGTATATACACAAACAACAATCTGACTAATCTCTGAAAAAATGTTGTGATACATAATCATACATATGCATTTCATTGTAGACAGTTTGACTTAATTATGTACATGGCGTATAACTGAAAATTGGTATCATTTAATAACCTTTGATCAGTTGATGCAGTCTAACTTGCAAGCCTGTTGCCAAGTTCTGTGCTGTATACCTGAATCAAGCCACTGTCACCTGCCATTTGAAGCTTCTCATCCAACATGGTTCTGTATTCATCATCCCTGTCCTCCAAATTTCGCATAAATTCAACCTAAATAAAGAAAAATGCAAACCAAACAAATTCATAAAAGGACTTGTCATCAATACTTGGAAATAAAACTTACCAGAAATGAAGAGGAGGACCACAAAACTTTAGTATGAGCAGATTTAATAGAACCATAATTTCAGATGGCCAGACTTAAAACATTCCATAAAACTTCCAAAAATTACCTGTTTCTGAAACAAATCAAATTCATCGGAGCTTAGGGAACCATCACTGTTGGAATCAAGGAGCTGCATCATCTCTCGAGCATCTTCTCCTGGGGCGCCAAGTTCTTCCATAACTTCCATGAGTTCCTCAATGCTGATTCTACCATCACCATTCTTGTCAAGAAGACGGAATACTCGATCTCTCCGGTCAAACTCAAAGCCTTTATGATTCGTGGATGGAATATCTTTAAGGCGTAGTGCAGCAAGTTCTGCTGCAGCCAACATTATTGCCTTGAGCCGCTTTGCCTAAGGATCAAATAAAAAATTGTCATGATCTGAATTTCTTGGTACTGCTATGCTCATTTAACTCAAAATATGAATATATCTATTCTCATGTAATGTAATTCTATCAGCTATTCTCATGTAATGTAATTCTATCAGAAACTCAAGCAATGGAAATTGAAAAAATTAAGGCAAAAAATTAGGGCTTGGATAAGTGTAAGACTTATTTATAGAAATCTTTGGAAGACAATCAGATTACACATCACCAACTGACCTCTTCTGGATTTGTAAGGCCACCCTTATAAAATGCATGAGATGCCGTTCCATTAACTGCCAGCATGTCCATCTCCTCAGTGCGTATTTGTATTTCCATAAGAGGTCTAGTCTTACCATTATCACTCACATCAACTGCCATATGTAAGCTCCTATACCCATTTGCTTTAGGTCTAGCAATATAGTCCTTTGTTCTGTGAGGCATTTCCTTCCACAAAGATTGAATAATCTCACGTGTCCTGTAGCAAGCTCTCTCCCCTACTTCCGATGTATTTACTAAATTTGAACTGGGTTTTATTATGACTCGCAAACCAAGAACGTCATTCACTTCCTCTGGAATCCTGCCATCTTTCAACAGCTTCTTCATTGTGCTATAACGGCTTTTATAACGACCTTGAACAGAGACATCTTCCACCAAGTCAGCTAATGTAGCATCAGTCTTCAAGCACTGAAGCAGCTGTTCCTTGTATATATCAATCAAAGGCTTACTCCCCGTTTCATGACTTCTTAACCACGTATCCACAAAAAGATATGAAAAAGGAAACAAATATCGAAACGAAAGATCCTCCAATTCAAATGACAAGTAATTAGTGGCCACGGCATGAGCCAACGGGGCATGAATTTTCATAACCTCAAGAGAAATCATCAACTGCTGATACCTTGGCAAGTAATCTAAATGCCTCATCATATCAAGCCTGATAGCCAAATCGAGAATCAAAGCCCTAATATCATAATAAGTCAAGCAAAACTTTCTTAAAGCAGCAGCAGTTTCATCGTCCAAAACTTGTAATTTCAAATTAACATTATTCTTAACACGCAAGCTTTCATGCAACAAATGGGCAGTCCCAATTCCAATCCTATCCCTCACTTGCTGTATTGAAACCCCACCAGACTCAACAACTTGCCTCAATAACCCAGCTGATATCACTTCAGCATCCATCTGCAATGATTTTTTTTTTTAATTTTAAAAAGTTTACTGGAATTAATAAAAGAAAGTTTCATGCTTTTCATAAAATTCGAATCTTTTGACAAAAGGGTACCTGCAAGTCGGCGAGAAGAAGGGCAACGGAGAGGGCTTTGGTGAGCGGGGAGCGGGAATCTGGGGAAAGAGGCAAGCTTTGGAGCATGGGAATTGAAAGCTTAAGAGCTTTGAAGAGTAATCTCGACGAGCTACTCGACAGCACGTTCATTCTCTCCGTTAGTTCATTAAAAGCTCCGACTAGCTTCACCACCATCTTCTCTCCCGCCGTCGAAGGCAATGGTGCCGGTGATGATGCAAATGATGATGATGATGATTCGGCTCTTATGGAATACGAATTCAGTCTCGCGGCCGGAATCCGACGAGTCCGCATGTTGGTGAAAGTGTTAAGCTTTGGAATTTTGACATTGGGGATTGGCTGTAGGACCTCCATTGCTATTGCTTCTTTAATTACTCCATATAATCTCCCCACGGTGAGAAATAACACAACACAGACGACTGGTTGTCTTTGAAATCTAACGTTAAATGGGGTGCACCGCAAAGACCAAAGTACCCTCCATGAACGACACGTGTCAGGAAAAGAAGGCGATGTAGTAGAATAACACCCTACTACTGTGCATATTCCCTCTCGATATAGCAAACTCAAAACCCTCGCTCGCAGTCTCCAAAACCTCAGCCTCAGGGCTCTGCAGTGGACATTTGGAAAAGTTAGTCGGTAGTATGTCGCCGTTATCACGAGGCCCGCTCATTCAGCGGCTCCACCAACTCCTACATTCATCCCCTCTCAAGACCCCATCATATTCACATTCATCCCCTTACATCTTCTTCATCAGCAGATTCAACACAGACTCCGCCTTCGCTGCTGCCTCCGAGATCGATGAGGAGCACGCCTCCAGAATCATTGAAGCTAAGCCGGGCGTCATGACTGATGCCTCCAAACGCACCGGGCTTATTGCCGTCAAGTGTGGAATAACCGCCACCTGGGATAAATGGGGCGCCAGGATTCCCGTCTCTGTGCTTTTTGTCGATGATAATATCGTCTCTCAAGTTAAAACCTTTGAGAAAGAAGGTTTCTTTTCCTTGCAGGTTGCCTCCTTCAAGATCTTTCCTTTTATCTCTCCTTTTCTTTTCTTTTTTTTTTTTAAAGCTTTTTCACTTTTGGGTATATTGAGTTATGTACAAGTGCTTTCAAATTTTGGCAGAAGATTAGTAATTTCAAATTCACAAACCTGAAATCCTTCCTCTATAATTTTTTTGTTCTCTGTTTCGTGTGCATTTTGTAATTTTCCAGCCTTTCAATTTATGCTATATTGTTGAATTGAATCTCTAGTTGTTGAGTATATTGGTTGCCTGCGTTGTTTACTGAACATTTTAGCTGTTTTGATTTCAAAATTAAGCAGAAGCATTACAGTTACAAACTTGCAAACATTGTTCTTGTCTTTGGTTTGGCTGTTTAGAATATGTACAAAAGTATACATTTTTTATGCTTTTGCAGCATGAAAGTCTTGTTTTTGTTTGTTGAGTATGACAAACTATGAGTATTTGTTCTGCTGATTTAGTTCACTTTTTGAAAGATATATAGCAAAGGATTGGTGCTTTTCTGGGTGTGGGTTTAATTGTTGATATGGTGTGTTAGTTAGGTTGGATGCGGGCAGAAGAAGGATAAACATATGACAAAACCTGAAGTGGGTCATTTTAGAGCTCAAGGTGTTCCACTGAAGAGGAAATTGCGGGAGTTTCCTGTCACAGAAGATGCACTTCTCCCCATTGGCACATCACTTGGAGTTCGTCATTTTATTCCTGGCCAATACGTTGATATCACGGGTACCACGAAAGGGAAAGGTTTTCAGGTGAACTAATTGTTTTCATAAAACTTTTCTATCTTGACTTATAGTGTTACCTATTGCCCTGTGTATTGTTCTAATGTTCAAATGGCAATAGACAATTGATGATAAGATAATAGACAATGATAAAATAATCTAACTAGTTAATGTCATTCTTTAAACTGAATGAGTAATTAACTAACAGCTGCAAAATTAACAATTTAAAATATGATTGGTTCAATATTAGGTTCTTATGAAGCTGTGAGATGGCATCGAGCTGGTATTAGTTTCTAATTTCACCAGTACGAAAATGCCAACAAAAGGTTCAGCCCTGATTCAAACGTTTGAATTTCTTTTACTTTTTCTTTTGTGTTTGCTGGCTTGTTGTACTTAGGTACTGTCAAGTAGAATGAACATGAATGATTCTTCAATTTAGGACCCGTCCTCTGATTACTGTTTCTTCACTTCCGGCTTTGCAATTTTTGGTGAATCCTACAAAGTTGACAATTCTGGCTGATTCAGAACTCTTTTGATTTGAGAAATTTGTAGGATTCATTTGAATCATCATCTGTTACTTTTCTTATTTATTCTTTCATAGGATGCATTAAGGATATTAGGAGGAGGGAAAATCAATGAGTTCCATGCTTTTGTTATCAAATCTCTGTTAATCGGAAACTATGACTCACTCTTCATTGTAACTTAAACCATTACTTATCTTATTTCCATTATCTCTGTTTCAGGGTGGAATGAAAAGATGGGGATTTAAAGGAATGCCAGCATCTCATGGTGCATCATTATCGCATCGAAGTCTTGGTTCTACCGGTCAGAGGGATGCTCCTGGCAAGGTTTGTATGGCTTCTTTAGTTTGGTGAAGCTCTGAGTGTCTTTCATAATATGTTATGGTGCTGGAGATTTGACAACCTTATGATGTCTATTTTGATTTTGATATAATTTCTCTTTTTGCAAAGACAATATGTTAATTTGGAATATTATCCTCATAAGCTACCCAATTTGTTTAATTTTTGTGAGTTTAGATATGTTTGACAAGTATGATGACTTACTCAGTTAGATGTACAACCTGTTTGTTTTTTTTTCAACTTAGACCTGTCCTTGGGTTCAAAATTGTTTTGTTTCTATTTATGTTTAATTATATGTGGTGGCTATGTATCTTTCCCCCACCTTAAGTGGACAGGAACTCTCTGTGGCATAGAGAGTGCCCTTTGCTTTTAGTTTTGACAATGATATTGTCTGTGAATAGGTATTTAAGGGCAAAAAAATGCCTGGGCGAATGGGTGGAAAGCAGAGAACCGTAAAAAATGTATGGGTATACAAAATAGATCCAGCAAGGAATTTGATGTGGGTGAGAGGCCAGGTATGATTGTCTTTACTAAATTTTCTGACACAAATGCATAGAAAGAAACTATCTGAATGGCTGAGGACGGAGATATTCCCTCACTGTTGTAAATGTGAATATCCTTCTCATTAAGTTTTCTGTAGCTGATTTTTGCATATTCATGGAAGTTTCTATTCTTTACAGGTGCCAGGTGCTTCAGGAAACTTTGTATTTATAAAGGATGCTGTTTACAAGAAACCTGATGTTAAACTGCTCCCATTCCCCACATACTTTGCAGCAGAAGACGAGAAGATGGAGGAATTGGAACCTCTGGTTGCTGATCTTGGTGAAACGGATCCATTTATGACGGCAGATTGGGCTTTGTACGCAATTCCTAAGAAGTAATAAGATTCTGTGTCTCCCTTCCATAGGGTTAGGTACCCACCGGAAGTGCTCTTCTTTTTTGGGGGTGAATACGGAGAAAGCGGGGGCTGTCAGTTAGATTTTCCTCTTTATTACTTACAATAGGATTGCAGCTGGAGAACATGTAATTTTATCCATGGTGTTAACATCTGATTTTGATAGTGATTGACATTATCTCTTTCCATTGGCTTTTGGATTGAAATCTTCCTGTTTGAAACTTGAAATAAGACAATGGGGGAAACCAAACCTGCAAATTGTCTCGTTAGTTGTTAAAGCTTTTGTAGTTAAAACAATTTGCAATATTATAATTATTACATCTTCTAAATATATAGAATTTTGATATTTGACTCAAAATTGTTCCATAGTTTTTTGAGTTAATCGTTTTACATGGGGTGGTTGCTGGAGATGATATTATTTCTAACATTTCAACCGAGACAAAGACACGCAAGCAGGGCCCCGGGCTCGAGCTTCTAGACAAACATCAGCTTTAGGCCCCACCACTGAAGAGCCTCTCAGGTCTTCTTAGTTGATTCTGCCAATCACTCGTTTGGAATTTGGAATATTGAAACTCAAAACCCAAAAACCCTTGCGAAAATTACAATTTTGAACGAGAAAACTCAAATCTTTTTATTTTTGTTTCTTTTTCAAGTTTTTACAATACAAAACCCTAATTCTTCTAGGGTTACCGTTAAGGAGAGGGAAAAAAAAAAAAGAATGAAGTAACAACGATCAAATGAAGTATAAAAAATGAAGCGAGACCAGCAATCGGAATGCGGCGTTTGCGGCAGCAGCAGCGAAAGGTTGCTCCTCCACAACGTCCGGCACCGTGGGACCTACCGCCGTTTATGCAGCAACTGTGTCTTGAAAACACACCAAGGACTCTTTTGCCCAATTTGTCTCCAAGTCTATGACCCGTCACCACCTCCGCCTAACGCGCGTCGCATTTGCGCCAAATGTCCTTCCATTATCCACTCCTCTTGCTCTTCGTCGTCATCCTCCTCCGCAATTGCTGCTGCTGCTGCTGCCGCGGCCACGTCATCGTCTTCCTTTATTTGCCCGCCCTGTTCAAACCCTAATTTCACTTTCTTTAACGTAAACAACAAGAAACCCAAAGTCAACGGAGACACAACCGCCCCCGCCCGCGTGAGTAATAATGATGTTAATGAGAGATTGGTGGATGTGGGTTCGGCGAAGGCGTTGGTGGCGGCCGCTAAAATAGCGGCTTTGTCGATGAGTAAAGCAGCAGCGGTGGCGAGGGTTGAGGCTGAGAGGAGAGTTAAGGAGGCTGCTTTGGCCAAGAAACGTGCGAGAGAGGCTCTAGAGAGGCTCTTGAATTTGGCTGCTGAAGAGAAGAAAGGCAAATTGGCTAGAGTTGACGGGAATAATGGAGGGCCCAAGAACAGTAACGGCTTTACGTTGGGGAATTAGAATGTTAGATTAAAGATTTTGTGCTTTTCGATATAAGGGTAGTTTTGTTCTATAATGGGGTTTCCTCATATTGGAACTTTTTGTAGAGATTAATGATTTGGATATTAGAGTAGATTGTCCATTGTTGTGTAATCTTGTTCTTGAACTGTTAATTAGGTTGTGTACCGAACCTTCTTCAATATGATTGGCTTGGCCTGTCTGTATCTTCTTTCTCTCCCTACTTTGTACTTGTTCTTTGTTATCTGAATTTTCTTTTCTTTTGTTGCTGGCTCATAAATGATTCTTTGCTGTAATTTTGGTCTTCTGGGTTGATTGTGAATGTTATTGTTGTTAATCTCAAGTTGTGAGTTAGGCTGATCTGAATGTGTCAAAAGCTATGATGCTTTTTCATGAAGGATGTGGTGCATATATTGTCATTACATGCTGCATGAATGTGATTGTACTATGTGTACTAGGATTGATCCAATTTGGTTGGATTTTAGGTGTGTTGTTGAGTTCGGTTATAATGAGGGCATTTGTGAAAGGCAAATCAGGTGGGGATGTTATATTGGCTTGGTAGTTGTTAGACGTGAATAGTAAGGAATCACTTTTGTCTTCCCAATTATTGGCGTGACTTTTTGCCTGAGTTTAAAGTTTAATCATCTTGTCAACAACTTAAATTGTGCAGAGCTTTGTTGTTGATGATAATAACTTCCAGGTCTTACTCATACATGGTTGGTAGTGTCATCATTCTTGTTTATCTCTTTCTTTCTGGTTTCTTGGTTGGAAAAGATAAATTTTTATGTAGCCTTTCCACACAGTTATCTGGATCAATTCTATCTCTTTGATGATTGAGACAATCCGCAATAATTGAAAGAATGTAATCATTGCAATATTCAAATAGCCATCATCCCAAAATCCTCCTTTTGGCTTTTTGCCTAATCACTTGCTTGTGTAGTTGTGTTGATTTGGATCCATGCTGTGAACTGAAGAGGGCCCTTTCTAGAATCTGCTTGCAGAATTGATAGGCATTTTGAGATTTGATTATCCAATTAAAACTTAAAAGGAGTATAACATATCTGAATTTAGCATGCACAATCTTAAATGACTAAAGACCTTTACTGTTTAATCTATTGCACAGAAGAATTAAAAAAATAGCATGGCGCTCTGGTAAAGTTTAAAAAAAAAACTGATAACTGGGATGGTGAGGCCAATGGTGGCCATCCTCTCATCCTTGTAACTATTTACTAGACTGGATTTTCTATGAAGTTGACTAACATTTGTTCCTATTCTTGTAGAGTTCCTTAGTTTTTCAAACCTAGGAAGTAAGTTCCACCTGTGTCTTTCAGCCATGCATTCCCCTGGATAAATGTACCAGCAGCGTATAGAGGAGCCTCGTTTCTATTTGTCATCAGGTCAAATCCCTTCCAGTTGACCCTCTTATCAGTTGCAGCTCCGGGGCCCATGTTTGCATGTTCAGCATGATACAATGCGTCTGGTGGAAAGTTCCCCTGCCATTCCAGCCACCCTGCTGGTTGAATAAAATCTCCCATTGTTGTTTCCATGATAATCGTTCTTGCGTATAACTTCCATGGCCTCCCCAGGTAAGTTGGGATCTTGAATCTCACAGGATACAGTAGCTCTTCTGGAACAATGCAGCAGTTCTGGATTATCAAGCCTGTAGTTTCCCGCCGGTCTTCTAGACCATGAGCAGTCACTGTGTTTTTTGGGTTGTCCATAGGCTTCGTCGCGATGATTAAAGAGTTCTGGATGACTGTTGATGAGTCACCGAAGATGAAATCAACTGTGCCAGATATAACACAGTTTCGATATAATTGGCAATGTGTTTGAACATACAATATGTCTTAGTACCCATCCATTCTGCAGTTGTAGAATGCTGACATGTCAGACTGGACACGGAGAGCAACAGCATGGTGCCCCTCAGGACCGGCTGTGTTCTGAAATCCTATTGCCTTTGCGATGAATCCATTTCCAACCACCACTGCAAGATCAGTGTTCATGAACAATCAATACAGGAGTAAAATGAAATAGTTAAAAGTATTGGAACTGAACCAGTCCTAGTATGGTGAATTTGAACTCACAGAAGGAGGCTGTTTTATAAGTGGAGATCCGTTCACGGTTGTTTTTCCTGCCAGTGAAGATAGTCTTTCGTGGTCCATCTCCATACATGAAGACATTCACTTGTTTTCTGGTTACTGTTATATATTCATCATAACTCCCAGCTTTTACATATGTAATATATCTTCCATTCAGATTTTTTGGATATGCTGCCAGGGCTGAACCAATAGTTTTATATTGCCAACTTCCATCTTGAGCCACAACTACATTTGGAGGAGGCATTTTGATTGTTGTTTTGGCTTGCTAATAACTCCCTGTCTGATTCTGAAAGCCATTCTGGGTATTCACCATTACCAGTTTTATGTGCATGCAGTAGTCTTCGAGAAGTTGCAGCCATGTTTTGTGGAATGTGGAAGGTATTTAAGATCCCTGAAATGGCTGAAACAATGGCCAATGCATTGCTGGTTAGTTGAGTAGCATTTTGGAGTTCACCTATCGTTTGATTCTTCAGTTCAGGCTGTGTGACCCCATCAGTACATGCCTGTTGATATGATACTACAGCACTTAACCAGTTAAGTTTTGAATCTCAGCCTCTTTATCCTTCAACCCATGCAATTCAGTTTTAGCCACCACTGAGAACGAGGCTTGAAGGTCTTCAACAGCAAAATTCATCAGCTCATCGCAATCTTCCTTTGCCATCTTTTGAGCAGGATCTTTGGTGTCAAGTATAAAGCCCGAGTTATTCTTTGCTCCTTCCACCATATTGATTATGGCTTTAATAGCGGCTTGGATGAATTCTTTTAGAGTAGCGGTTTTACTTTTGGCAGCTGGTTTTACCCTCTCAATACACTGTTGCCGGTAATCAGTTGAGGCACAAACTGCAGCAACTGCCTTTGAATTTGCAGAGACGGCATTACTTTCATTCTTGTTGCTACGTTTGCTGCTTGCACCAACTATGATGCCAATGCACACACCCACAAGAAGCAAAATGGAAGCTCCAACAGCAACAAGAACGAATTCGATGACATCAATTGAAGGAAAAAAGAGAGAGATTGAAGAAAGCATTTGAAATTTATCAGAGATGGAAATCCAGAAGTATGAATGTTCAACTCTAAGGAAGTTGCTCTTGTGGTTTAGGGACAATACTTGCCTTAGCAAGTGATGGTTGTTAAGAGACAATTATTACAGTACTCCCTCCGATCAATTCTCCTTAGTTTCTTGCTCATCAAATGCTTTGCATTCTATATTTGTGTTGCTGATAAATTTAGTAAAAGCACAAGCAAAATAGTTGTGAGTGTGGGAACTAAAAGCTAGAAGATTCAAATGCAAATCTAGCTAATCTTTTGGCAAATGCTAAATTGAGCTCCAAACACATGTAAAATTCAGTATCACTAAGAAAGTTGTCCAGCATATTTGGCTATGATAATGTGACAACTGAAAAGTGAAACCCATCACAATCTGCTTGAACTTTTAAGGCAATGTGAGGACAAAAGTTTGGTTTTTGACTCACTGAGTCAACTCAAAACATACGACCATTATTTAAAAAATGTTAAGAAAATTAAAAATAAATGTAAAAATAAGATATCATGCTAGCATTTTCGGTCAATTCTTTTTATTTAAATAAAATTCAATTTTTAGCTTAATTCTTTAAAAAAGGTACTTAACAAATTAATTACTTTTATATTTTATTATTAAATATGATTATTGTGTCTCGTTTTAAGTGAAAACATTTTCACCCTTCTGTTATTATTTTTTTCTTAAAAAAAAGGTTCAATTTTAGAACGAAAAAACCCTAGAAACGCTGAGTCGAGTTGAAACTCTCACCCAGCCGCGACTCACTGATTCTCAAAACCGATCCTCTTTATTGCATCTCAGGTACGGCAAGCAATTCCCGTAGATTATTCAGCTTTGACATAAATTTTAATAATTTGATAAAGCTAAGCTTTAAAGTTTTGATTTTTGTTGATTTTGCCTGAAAAATCAAAGCTTTTTTGTCATACTTCAAATTGATTACTAACTCTTAATGGGTTCTAATGATCAATGAAAAATCCACCAAAGGCACGAGCTTTTGTTTTGTTGGATAAAGTGGAAAAACAAAATGCATTTGTAACATGTTGAATTTGCTTGTGCATGTTCAATCAGATGTGGCTATAAGTTTGTCTTGATGTGGTGTTGCTCAGCTCAGGATGAGGGGATAAAGCAGTTGATATGCTGCTATCATTGCGGGATTTAGATATTAAAGTAGCTTCTTGTGATAGGGGTTTATAGGTAGTGTACCTCAGAATGAGGGAAAACTTGGAAGGATGTAGTTCCAGTAAGAAACCCAGGCAAGATGAAGGTGGCAAAGAGGCTTATTTGACCTTTGGCTCTGAGGAAGAAGAGGAAGAAGAGCGTGCTGGGCACAGTAGTAATAGGGGAAAACAGTTGATGGTTGATAGGGGTGTGGTCTCAAACTTGACCCCTCTTCGGTCATTAGGATGTATTGACCCCGGGTGGGAACATGGTGTTGCTCAAGATCAAAGGAAAAAAAAGGTCAAATGTAATTATTGTGGAAAAGTAGTTAGTGGAGGTATCAATCGGTTTAAACAACATCTAGCAAGAATTCAAGGAGAAGTAGCACCTTGTAAAGACGCTCCTGAAGATGTGTATCTTAAAATGAAAGAGAATATGAAATGGCACCGTAGTGGGAGGAGACATAAATGGTGTGGGACTAAGGAAATATCAGATTCCCATATGCAATCAAACATTGAAGATGAAGTGAATGAGCAAGAGAAAGATGCTCTACATCGAATGAACAGTGATAGAAAGATGATCGGTGATAAAAGACAGAGAAAAGAGCTAAGAGTAGCTTTTAATGAGATGTCTCCGTGTCGTGATATAGAGTCATTACTCAATAGTACAAGATTTGACTCAGCCACTCTAAAAACTCCATGCAGTCAGACAACACCATCTAGCAAACAAGTGAAAATTATGAGAGGATCGGGTAAAAAATCCCAGAAGGAAATTATTTCTGCAATTTGCAAATTTTTTTACTATGCAGGAGTTCCTTTAGAAGCAGCAAACTCCCAGTACTTCCACAATATGCTTGAGTTGGTTGCTCAGTATGGACAGGGTTTGGTTGGGCCTCCAAGCCAACTGATATTTGGTGACTTGCTACAGGAGGAAATTGAAACTATTAGGAACAATCTGGCTGAGCACAGGGCTTCCTGGGCAGTTACGGGCTGTTCTGTCATGGCTGACAGTTGGACAGACTCTGAAAGTAGAACGTTAATCAATCTCTTTGTTTCTTCCCCACATGGTTTATACTTTTTGTCTTCTGTTGATGCCACTGACATAGTAGAGGATGCTTCAAATTTGTTCAAATTGCTGGATAAAGTGGTTGAAGAGATGGGTGAGGAAAATGTAGTGCAGGTAGTTAACTTGTTTTGACCATTCTGGTTTTCATCCCTTGTCCTTAATTTGTCATCTGCCAGCGTGTATGTTGCTTCTTTCTTATTGTTCTTGCCCTCCGTTCTTGTAGGTAATCACTCAAAATACACCGAGCTATAAATCTGCTGGCAAGATGCTTGAAGAGAAGAGAAAGAATTTATTCTGGACACCGTGTGCTACCTATTGTATCGATAAGATGCTTGACGGTTTTTTGAACTTAAAAAGTGTATGGAAGTGCATGGAAATGGCCCAAAAGATTACGAAGTTCATTTACAATCACATTCGTTTGTTGAATCTAATGAAGAAAGAATTTACCCAGGGACAGGAACTTCTAATGCCATCTGTCACCCGATTTGCCTCAAGCTTTACAACTTTGCAAAACTTGCTGGATCACAGGATTGATCTTAGAAGAATGTTTCAATCAGAGATATGGACTTCATCTTGGTTCTCAAAGTCAGATAAGGGAAAAGAGGTTGAAAATATTGTATTGAATGCTAAATTTTGGAAGAAGGTGCTGTATGTTGTGAGATCAGTGAACCCAATAATGAAAGTACTTCAAAAGGTTGATACTGGTCAAAGCCTTTCCATGCCATATGTTTATAATGACATGTACAGGGCAAAACTTGCAATTCAATCATTTCATGGTGACGATGTTCGTAAATATGGACCATTCTGGAACGTGATAGATAATCACTGGGACTTGTTGGGCCACCACCCTCTATATGTTGCTGCTTATTTCTTGAATCCGTCGTACAGATATCGTCCTCATTTTGTAGCGGTAGGAGAAACAATGATGATTTGTTGATTGCAAATTCATATTAGTTTATATGCTGATAGTAATTTTCACTGTTATATACCTGTAGTATCCAGAGGTAGTCCGCGGACTAAATGAATGCATAGTTCGGCTTGAGCCGGACAAGTTAAGAAGGATTTATGCTATGTCTCAAATTTCTGACTATACTACTGCAAAAGCTGATTTTGGAACTGAATTGGCGATTAGTACAAGAACAGAGCTTGAGCCAGGTGATAGCACTAGACTGCTGTGTTACTCTTTTGAGAGAATCTCATCGAGTTGTATTCATGCTAAGACTATGACTATACCTTACTTGTATGAATGATATTGTAGTTTTGATGAGTGGTATTTTATGTACTAGCTGCATGGTGGCAACAACATGGGATAAGTAGCTTACAACTGCAACAAATAGCCGTACGCATATTAAGTCAAACATGCTCATCTATTGGATGCGAGCATAAATGGAGCATATATGATCAGGTTCATGGCCAAAGGCACAGTCGTGCAGCCCAGAAAAGAATTAACGATCTAATCTATGTTCACTACAACTTGCGACTTAGAGAATGCCATATAAAGAGAAGGTCCGATGATTCAATCTCCCTCGAGGGTGCTCTTCGAGAACATTTGCTGGATGACTGGATCATAGAAGCAGAGAAACAAGCCTTGCCAGAAGATGAGGTATCTTTTTAAACTTGTATCTCAAAGAAATATGTTATAAGTTACTTTGCTAAAGATGGACTGTGATCGTGATCGTGATCGTGCTCTTGTAGGAAATCTTTTGTGATGAACGGGGAGCTGCATATGATGATGACGAGTACAAGAACGATCTGATTGAGAACGAAGATGGGAATGCAGAGGCTAGGAATGGATCCACGGAGATCTTGACCTCATCTGAATTGTTACCATTGGACGTTCATCCTGTTAAAGCTGGCTTAGCCACTGATGGTGGTGCTGATATGAATTTTTCTGAAGATGAAGAATCCGAGTAATTATTTTAACTAACGGCATGGAATAGAAGCAATATTCTGCTGAACATTGTGTAGGCAGCTGTTTTGAGAAGGTATTTTGTTAAATCAATCTGTGCTATATGTAGCAGCTGTTAATCGAATTAACAAAATGTCACAGCAACCGTCTTTCTTTCTTGCCATTTACTTTTGTGGGTGCCATCTCGCTAAGGTAGTAAAATTTCTTGTGTCAAAAATAAAATGTGTGGGTTTTGAGCACGAGATCTTGAATGATGAACATTTCAGCTCCCAAAAAGTAATAACGTCAAGGAGAGTTTTTTATTTTTTATTTTTAATCTCATTCAAAATGCATCAAGTATTAAACATGAATCAAATCCTCCAGAAAGGGCACCAATAGCGTTTAGTTAGTGACTGAAGGCCGTACAGCCCCCACTTACTACAAAGTAACTAATGAAGAATCAATCAATGAACTATGTATTAAGCTTGTGCATTCATCAAAATTAAGAAAAAAAATTTATGTGTCCGTACGGTCAGTCGGGAGTCAAACAATTAAAGAGTGTGGCTTGCATGATAAAATTTGATCACGTATGCCCTTATTTTATGATATTTCAAAAGGTCAGGGACTTGGGCGATAAAATACAATTAATCTTTCTCCTCTCTTATATTCTCCCTCGACACATATTTAGGGTTTTAGTTTCAGTCTTTAGTTCAACAGAAACAGATTAGTCATAAAATGGCAATCGCAGAGAAGAAGGCAGTGATTGGTCTGTCGTGGCAACCAAAGTTGCCGGCAACTTTATCATCGGCAAATACAAATAATAATGGGGGCGTCAATGAATCCCAAAGTCAGCGCGAAAGCAGCCTGCTTTGGAGACCGAATACGGAGCTTGTTGATGGGCTCTTCGTGCCACCTAACGATCCCAAAAAGCTAAACAAATTACTCAAGAAACAAATTAAAGATACCGCCGGGACAAGCTGGTATGTTTTTACCATTTTTTTTCCTTTAATGAAAATAAAATAAAATTTATCTGTTGTTTGATAATATTTGTTTTCCGGTGAAATTGGAAATTAGGTTTGACATGCCCGCTGCAACTATAACTCCTGAGTTGAAGAAAGATCTTCAGTTATTGAAGGTACGAACTGTGCTTTTTATTTTTATTTTTTATTTTTGGTAATTTTTTTAATAGCATTATCTATTTACTTGTTTGTATTATGCTTGTTTCCAGATTGCAGTTTTAGGATATCTTATGATTCTTGGGTGAGGCTCGTTTTAGTTTTCAAAATTTCTGCAATCATATACCACTGTCTCTAGGCACTTAGCTGTTTAGCTCTCTGTTGGTCTAGTAACTTAATTTGAAACATTATAGTTTTTCAAGAATTTCATTGTCATTCTGGATTCATCAATACCAAACAAGCAGCTGACGTTTTTAATTCTACTATGGGTGCGTTTTGGTATTGCCAGATTGAATGGATTGGATACGTTAGAATAGGATTGATTAGGGTTGGATATATTAGTTTTTTCCCAGTGCTTTAATTCTACCAAAAAAAGAGGCCCCAAGTATAATCCAATTTGATGGTGTTACAAATTTGCAAGTGACATCGATGGAGTCTCTTCTCAACTGACTGACTGTTTATCTGATTTTATTTTTGCTTTGTTGATAATGCAGTTGAGGAGTGCCATGGATCCAAAGAGACACTATAAGAAGAGTGAAGCAAAGTCAAAAACGCTGCCCAAGTATTTCCAGGCATGTTTATCGCGTCACATTGAACTTTTTCTGCTTAATTTTCTTTTACTGTGTTTGTTGCTTTTATCTCTTTTATTCTAAAGCAAAATAGCTGGCGTTTTTTACTGTGATCAGGTGGGTACAGTAGTAGAGTCCTCGACAGATTTCTTTTCTAGCAGATTGACTAAGAAGGAAAGAAAGGCAACCCTTGCGGATGAGCTGCTTTCTGATCCTACCCTTGGGCAATACAGGTGTGCTAGCAAAGATAGTATTATATTTCTTTCCAAAGCCGGATGTTTTATTTTAAGTGTTCATTTGATTGATTCGCATTTATGAATCTTTGCCAGAAAGCGCAAGGTTCGGGAGATTGAAAGTCAAAATCGTCCTGCTGGAAATGATAAATGGAAGATGAGGGGCCGTCAGTCGCAAAAACGTGCGAAGCAAAGAAGGCACTGAGATCCCAACACTATTTTGAAACCCTGGTTCTTTTGACATACATGAAGAGCATTAAAAAATTTGTACCAAAACTGAGGATCTTGCTGTATGAAATTGCTTGAGATGTATTGATATATTTTTGTTTAATTGTTACAGAATAAATGATAACTTTAGGCTTTCTTATAGTATCTTTTTCTTTTTTCTTTTATTTTTTGGGAAAAAAAGTACATTTGATAAAAATATTAAATAATCATGCATTTCAAAGCGCAAAGTAATGTGCAAAGAACTAAAATGTTTAATAATTACCAGCTGATATGAAGAAAGAGGAGGAATATACAAGAAAGCTGCCAATTTATTAGGACCAAAATTGACAGCAAATCATATCTTGTACAAATTGTATAGCTTTGTTTAATAATTCCATCAATTGAGTTACGAGAGTTTTGATAACTGCTAAACTTTGAAGTTGCATTGAAGTTCGTGACAGGGCTCCCGTAAATCTCCTTAGAAGCAGTTGAAATTCAGGGTAAGGGTTCTTGAGAATCCCCCAAGCGCGACAAATGGAGATATGCATCAGTTCCTGTGCACGCGTAAAATATTTAAGTGGATTAGAATATAAAGGACATCAAAGAATCAAGAACTTGTAGATATGCATCAGTTGCTGTATCACATGTATGCTATTATGATAATCAACATCATAAAAAACTAACAAACATTGCTGAAAGTTTTCAATAGCAGAGCACCAGGCTCAACACCACGAAACTATCCACAACTATCTTACAGGTGAAATGATTATATAGACATAATAAATGTGTCAAACTCGAATGCTGATTAAGCATACCAAAATCCAAGACACCATCTTAAAAATTCATTTATTTATGTAAAGACAGTACGAATACAACAGAACTGAAAACATATTCAACTCACCATATCCTTCCATGGAGATAATTTGCAAATCTCCTCCAAAATACCGAGCATACAAACGGCTTATTGGAAGCCCATATCCATACCCAGCCATTGTTCCCATGTCAGCTGCTAGATCAGTGTTTTCATCCAGAGGGTTTCTGGCAGTGCTGTAAAGATATGTGAAAATTTTGGGAAGACCACTTCTTGGTATGCCACCTCCCTCATCCGAAACCTACAATGTCAGTCACACCATCTGGTTAATTATCACTTTCATCCAAAGACAAAATCCAGACATTTGCATGTCAAATTCAGCAACAAAATGCAGACAGAAAAAGGAAAATGCCAAAGGAATTTACATAAACAGATCATAAACAAAAGAAGAACCTTAATAGTAACATCCTCTAATCCATCGGCAACTATTATTCGAATAGGAGGTGCAACTTTATCTGAGTCCATATAACGCTCTTCAACAGCACGTAATGAGTTCTTAACCAACTCAAATACCATGAGATGCAAGTGTGAAGGGACGTAACTGTAAAGAAAATTACATAATAAATTAAAAAAAACAACACAGAATGCGAATGATCATTTATAACCCAGACAAATCATCACTAACAGGACATTAAATGGGGGGGGGGGGGGGGGGAAGGAGAGAGAGAAAGAAGGTATTAACAAAAACCTTAAAGAAACTAAAAAGGAAAAAACGGTTATCCAGTGAGAATTAAATGAACTCACGGGAATGTAAAACTGGGATCACCGTAGATATTAAAATCGGGTGCACTGCCATACTCCCGCAGACAAACACAACGTGCATGCTCACTAGCATTCCTAGCAACCTGCACTGGAGACATTTTTGTGTCTATGTAGCCAATACAATGAGGTGGAGGGTTGGGATTGTGCAATTCTACATGCTGCCCTGAGTTTCATCCAAATTTGAAGTGCACACAAGATATTCAGGCCCAGCTTCAACAAGAAGGAAAAAAAGTCGATTGCAATAAAGACCAGCAGAATAAGAAACAGAAAAGAAAAGGCTGACCAATAAGCATACGAATTCCGATCCTAGACATGTAAAACCGATCCAGAAACTGATGAATCTCATCAAGATCCTCGTAAACAATCTTGGGATCCATCTCTTTCTTCAATTGTTGCAGGCCCAACGCCATCATGGGCACCACATTATTATGCCTCACCTTAATCGCCTTAATCATTTGCGTAAAATCCCTCTCATCACTCGTACTTCTGATGTCAGGAAACGACCTCAAATCACGAAATGAGTCCAAATACCAGTCTCGAACCTAAGCATCAGAAAATCCACACAGAATGAAGCTAATTTTGACTCTTTTTTTTTTTTTTTTTTGGAGGAAGGGGGGGGGGGTAGCATCATGCCAATAAAAAAGCTTTTCTTTAATAAAAAAAACCAGCATGCAAAAAAAAAAAAGATTGAGAAATAATTAAATAAAGAAAAGAGAGTCAACTTTTCTCTAATTGTTCTTTAATTCCAATCAAACACATATTAAAATAAACAAAAGAAATTCACCTTCAAAACGGCAGGCTTCTCGGATAAACCGTAAGGAAGTGTCTCGAGCTCAATTGCTCGTCTGGCGATTCTAATTGGAAGCTCTTTGTGAAGAAACTGAGCAGAAATTAGCAAATTCTTGTCTGTAGGTTTTGAGCCAAACTCCATCATGTACCTCAAGCTCACACCTGTCTGTTTCATGCATCCCCATCGCCCAACCTCCTCGATCAAGGTCTTCGAAAACGTCTCCGACAATTTCTTAGCAGCCATTGCTGCTTCTGGCTTCTGCTTTCTCACAACAAAATCCAATTCCAATTTGGACAAGCAAATACAAACCGTAACTATATATCTGTGTGTGTGTGTGTGTGTGTGTAATTTCTTTAACTATGGTTAGACTTTGTAAACCTGAGGTTTCTCACACGTGCCAACTTGGATTCATTGGATTTGAGTTGGACACGTGGTGGTTTTGGGGCTCTGGTTGCACCGCCGTCCGCCCACGGGATTTTCTGCTTTTTGGGTAACGTATTGGCTTGCTTTGCTTGATCCGGTTTTACCGTTAGTGCCAGAACCCTCCCAGATAGATATTTGACCGACTTGTCGTCTGACACTTATTCTTCTGCGGCACGGGACGCAATTGTCTTTTGCGTGGCTTGTGTGTGTGTGTCCCATTATGCTAAATAAAGGTGGCTTGTCGTCTGAAACTTATTCATTCCACTAGAAAAAAAAAAAAACTTACTTGATTCAGAAAGTTTAAAATGTTAAATAAAGGTGGTAGAGAAATTAAAAAATGCGTACTACTAGATAGATGACCTTTGGACAGCACGTCATCCATGCACCCCTTTTGTAAAATTTGAAACACACGCAATTATTTCCGAATGCACCAATCATTGATGGTGAGAAAAACAAAATTCACAATATTAATTGTGATTTCATTACAAAGTTCCACCGGCAACATCACCAACTCCCGTTGTAAATGAGTAATGATATGTTTACAAAGTTGGTATATAAATTTTACATTTCACGTGATGTGTCACGCGACGTGTTATTAATTTATTTGTGTTGTAATATTATCTTAATGATATAATAAAAAATCAATTAAAACCTACCGTGTTATGATTATTGATTAGTAAAATATAAATTTGGATATAAATTTTGTATCCTAAATTTATAAGTATATCACTAATTGAAAATATAAAATTCACTTAATGAAAATATTTAAATTGTTAGATCAGATGATTTTAAAAAGAAAAAGGTAATGAAAATGAATCTTGACAAACTTGTTCGAAACGTGGGGAGTAGTAGAAAACTGAGGCTTTCACTTTGACAGAGTTTCAGATAGAATTATTGGTGACTAATGGAATAACTATATTTTGAGGTGGATAATTTCCATATCTATCCCCTGTGTCTTTGTTAGAAAATTGTAATTCTAAAAGTCGATTTGATGATGTGGAGTTGTCTCGGATTCTTTCGAAAAAGGACCCAAACTAAAAGCTGTGTTGAATTATAGCCATAGATTTACGGCATTTTCTAACCACAAGATTGGAATTAGAAAGTGTCACTATTCACCGACATCATGTGCCTGTCCCCCCCCCCCCCCCCAGTACAAGGTACAATTTATTAGAGGTTCACATTGTGCGAGTGTTTTTCTTTGAGAAATGAAAAGATACACTTGTTCTTTTTCTCATCCAAAGAAAAAAAGGAAACAGTCTTTACAAATCGATGTGTTTGATGGCCTGAAAATGATATCCCCAGTTCCCATAAGGCCCTTCAATGAATCAAGCAATAGTCCCATAATATGTTACACAATATACAAATGCAATCAGTTATTCCGCGTTGGCTGCTTGAAGCCGTCTTTGGGCATTAGCCAGTGGCTCCGAAGTTTTGGAAATTGATCGCAGTTAATTGTAACTCGAGCACACTGGCCCTCACTTCCACTGTCACAATGTCAACGAAAGTATTTGTATTTGGCTTATCTAAAGACTAAAGGAAAATGGCTTAGGTGAGGTGAGGTCAATCAAAGGCCAGCTAGTCCACCTGTAAGCGAAAGTTTGTTAGCCACTCCACAAATTCCCTCGCTTTTGACAGCACATTCCACCCCTTTTTCTTTTTTTAATTTTTTTTTTTAAATTTCACAATATTAACCCTTCAATTATTTATTATTAACCCTGTCCAGATGTTTAATTCGCGAGATTTCGGTGAATATATGTCATCGTCAACTCGCGCCTGCGATCAAAATGTAATTTTATAAGATGGTCGTAAATTAGATTGACGTGTCGCGTTAAAAATAACTCAACACAATATATTAATAATATATGAAATGGTTAATTGTGCATAAATGGAGTGATGTGTCGTGAATTATATATTATAAAAAAAATTACCTAATAGAATTAATATAAATAGGTGATAAAAAGAATTCAATTCAATCAATAATCCAATAACATAATTGTCTTAATGTTCGAAATGATATAGATAAGCATGAGTAGAAAAAAAAAAAAAATGAGTGCCTTTAATCGATAAAGACTAAAGCCTAACGGGCGCATGCGCAGTCTCTGTCTTTAATCTGCTTTGCCTAGTGCCTACTCAATATACGATATCTCGCGCTTGTTAAAACAACCGCATCAATATCGCGGTATTAACCAACCAAAAACGGGTTGATTTTCATTTTTGAGCTTTTCTATTTCCCTGTAATTGCCTCCCATCCCAATTAAAAATTACTTAATTAATAAATCGCTTTATCAACAAGAAATAATTTATTACCTGACATCGATTCTCTCTCTTTCTCTTCAAAACACGCGTCCGCTATTTTTAATTTTTTTAATTTTTATTTTCCAAAATTCCTGAAGTTCTCTCGGCATCAGCCCAAAATTTCCCCCTTTTTGCTATATTTCAATGGTATTGATATCTACATTATTATTATTATTTGTTTCTTTATTAAAAGGAAAGAGGAGTACTGTTCGGTGAGGGTTTTAATTAATTAATTAATTTTTTAAATTTCCTAAAAACTCCCAGCAACTGAGAGGATCGAAGCAATTTGAATGCCGTGGTGATAATTTAGTTGCCGGAGATTTTGATTGATTTTCCGGCGTAATTATGGCGACCGATTTGCAGATGAGCCCTCAGTTGGAGCAGATCCACGGCGAAATTCGCGATAATTTTCGAGCTCTCTCGTATGTGTTTTTTTTTTTTAATCATTTCTCATTTTTTTCCCCTTTCTCAGTTTCCCTTTTTTTTTTCACCTGTATTGAGCAATCATGGGTTTTAAATAGTTAACAAAGGACATTGAATTGAATAATTAGGGTTTACAGACACCATTAGCTTTTGGCTTTCAATAGCAAATTAAGTGCATTTAATTGATGTGAGTTATGGCCATCTTCTGTTCTGAATTACAAGAAAAAAGAAAAAAGAAAAAAAATGTTTTTCCCTGAAAATGAGCTAGATTACAAAAATTACTGGCAATCTGTGATTATAATATTGGTGAGACGTATCAAGCAAGAAGCAAAGTTAAGCTTAGGGAGTTTCATTATTATAATTAGATTTTGGGTATTCTTCAAGTTGAGAGATCTAAAGATAGCTCTCAATATGTAAATTCCGTTTCTTCAATTGCTATTTTGGTTCATTAATAAAATGTATATTAGTATTATGGTTTCCATTTGTTTGTATCTCTTTGTATCAGAAATGGCTTCCAGAAGCTGGATAAGATCAAAGATTCCAACCGACAAACTAAGCAGCTGGAAGAACTCACTGGGAGGATGAGGGAGTGTAAAAGGTTTGCTTTTTCTATTATATGTTCTCACATTTGTTTACATGTCAACCGTGACTGTTTTCTTTATCCTACTGTCCGCCTCTTTTAGCTGCTGGACTAATGTAACTTAAAAGAGGAAAAAGATATGAGTATACAATGTTGCCTCATTAAACACTTTGGTGTGCACAAATACATTATGAATTTTGCTCCCAAAAGTCATTATCTAAGCGCATTAGATGGATCTTGGGTTCTAGAAACTCAACTGCTGATCAAGGAAGATATGTTGGCTAGTGCATTTGAGATTCAGCTTTTTGGAAAAAAAAAAAATATATAAATTTTCTTCAGATTTACTGATTTAGTTCAATCACTATATAGTCTTGATTCAAAATTTAGAGTTTATGTAGTCTTGATTCAACTTTTAGTATTTTACCAAGAAAAGGTGGATCTTTGCAGAGTTAAAGAGTAGAAGTTTGATGCTGTGTCTTGCAATAATCACTTGTGGACTAATTGTTACATGCCAGAAAGGAAATAATAGAAAATTGAAATAAAGTAACATGAATTTTCTTATTGAAATTTATCATTTTCTTGCATTTGTGGGATTTGTCTGCTATACTTATGTAAAGTTAAATGTTTCAGATTAATTAAAGAGATGGATCGTGAAATTAAAGATGAAGAAGCCCGAAATCCTCCGGAAGTCAATAAGCAACTCAATGACGAGAAGCAATCTATGGTCAGTTCCTTGAAACTTTGGTTTTCTCTCCTCAGAGCACGAATGTAGAAATTCTATGTTAGGTCTAGTTGTATTTCCTTTTTGTTTGTAACAGCAAATAGAACCATATTTTTAACAGTTATCTCAATGGAAATTGATGCTGAAACAAAATATAAAATTTGTTTGTTCCTCATACTGACCTGTGGAGGTCTCACTTTATCATTAATCTGGACAATCCAACTATTGGAGCAGATTTTGATCATCCTAAAAGAGCTTTTCGAATATCTTAAACTGTATCCTGGTTTTTTTTTTTTTAACCTCCCGAAGCTTAATGGTGATCACTGCAGCCAAAGAGCAATTACCATTGAACTTGGTTCTCAATCTTGGTTGTCAAAATGTAGCTACTGTAGGATGGGTTAGCAGATGTAGGACTGATTGTCCCAAAAAATAATATAGGTATAGCTGCTGTAAGACAGATTGCCCCACAAAACCAATTGAGATAGAAATGGGGAAACTACAGAAAATTAAGGTAGCATCTATTCCTGTCAAAGATCATCTACTAGGTTTGGAATGATATTGAGTGTCCACTCACTTAAAGATTACTGTTTTGTGCCCACTCATGTTTAAGAAGGGAAGAAGTATAACACCTTCGTACTGTGGCACAGAGGATTTTTATCTCTCTTTGTAATTCTCTTGTCAGGATATTTATCATTTTTTTCCAGTATATATATTTGTGACATCTGCTTTTAATGGTTTTTGTCATCATTGCAGATAAAAGAGTTGAACTCTTATGTTGCATTGAGGAAAACGTAAGTACAACCGTTTGCTTTCTTCAGGATCATGAGTATAGAGTTTGTACAGTCTGTATTAAAACTGTTGTCCAATCATCAACGGAAGTTGGTTCATAAAAACTACAAGTATAAATGAGTTATTGGGGAAAATTCTGTTCGTATATCGTATGGGTGCTCTTGGCCTTCATGAATACTAATCCAAACAATTGATCGGATTCGCATTATTGAAACCAAATTTGAACTGCCAGTAAAATAAAACAGAACCAATCCAAATTGGAGAGTTCATTTAAGTGTAAGAGTTTGAGAAATAATGTTTGGGTATATGAATAACCTTGGCAAAGTACAAAGACTCCAATTTGATCAGTAGGATTTAGACATAGAGGGAAGAGAGCAGTGTGTTGGTATGTTATGTGGTACCATAACAGTGATCTGTAGGAGGACTATAGGTTTTCTCACCCTATCTGGTTTGCTTGCAGGTATATGAATAGCCTTGGTAATAAGAAGGTTGAACTCTTTGATATGGGAGCGGGAGTCAGTGAACCTACAGCTGATGAAAATGTTCAAGTGGCATCATGTGAGTTTGATTTCTAAAATTGCTTGCTTGTGATATAAAATTGCTGAGGTACAAAAAATGGATATGTAGGAATATATTGTTATTTGCCTTCTTTACTGGCATGTTCCCTTATTGATGTGTCTTGCCATGTAGCCATGTCAAATCAAGAACTAATTGATGCTGGGAAGAAGACAATGGATGAGACTGATCAGGCTATTAAACGTTCTCAAATGGTAAACGGCTAATGGACTTGCTTTTGATAATTTTTTTTAGCCTTTTTTGTTGTCTGAAATTTGAGAGTGATGTTATAGGTTGTTGAACAAACAATTGAAGTGGGAACCCAAACTGCCACCACATTAAAGGGTCAAGTAAGTATGATTCACTAGTCATCTGAGTAATCTGTCCTCTCATTATTGTAGCCTTCTATATACTGATTGAGAATTGTGCAGACTGATCAAATGGGCCGGATTGTTAATGAGCTAGATACAATTCAGTTCTCAATTAAGAAGGCCTCCCAGCTCGTGAAGGAGATTGGAAGACAGGTTAGTTGGCTGTTTTCTGCCTGAAGCCAACTTCCTTTTCATCCGTTACCATAAACTAAAGTCTTTCCCTTTCTCCTCAGGTGGCTACAGATAAATGCATAATGCTATTCCTATTTCTTATCGTCTGTGGTGTGATAGCCATCATAGTAGTGAAGGTATAGGCTCACATTAAATCACAACATAATTTCCGACAATGGCAATTTAACATTTTTTGCTTGCTATCTATGAATTTTCAGGTTGTCAACCCCAACAACAAAGACATCAGGGACATCCCAGGATTGGCACCTCCAGCTCCGGCAAGGAGGCTGTTATCTCTGCAAGCACCACAACATTTCTGAGTAGATTCATCATTTCTTGCTGGGAAGAAGTCATCGCCATCCAGATTTGATGATTCGGATTCTTGTGGATGGCAGGAAAGGGTGGGAAGACTACTTCTGAGTTCTGATTGTGGGTGTTGACTTGTCTTTTTTTTTTTTTTGGTTTCTTTTCATTTTGATATATTCTTGCCAGAGATGTGCATATCGGTTTGTGATTTCTCTCTGTAAATCATATACAAGCAATTTTTTTTTTTTTAATTTAGCATTGTTTCAAATTCTATGTTGTGGCTTTCTGTAGACTTTCGAAGACTCGTTCCGGTTAGGAGGACAATAATATACGCTCGGCTGTGTAATTTTACATCCATCATTATGCAACCTATCGAACAATGTGTGCTCATTCTATGTGATCATTAATGCTCTGCGCATTCTCAAGTGATTTTAAAGATTCTACCCTCTCTTTATCTGAGAATCCGAGCTCTTACACGTTTTTAAAGATATGGCACCATGTGTACGCATAATAGGTGTAAATTTGTTCTTTTATGACTGGCTCTCTCCATTCATGTAACCATTATTTATGATACGATGAATGGGCATGCAAAACGCAAGTACTGGTTTATCTGAATATCAATTCAATTAATACAATAGCTGAACTGAATATTGTGTGTGAGTACAAAAGGTCTGCTGCAAACAACTATACTAATTAACAAAGTCGAACTCTACTTAAATTGTAATTCTTTCCCAGAAAGAGGGAAAAAATAAAATAAAATAAAATAAAATGCCCAAAATCAACAGCCTTGATTATATAAATGAGCCCTCACCACCCAATTATGGGTTCTAAGCTATTACTTACCCTAAGCAGGAAAACCATGCATGCCCATGTTAACGTTGTATAACCAAAACAAATAACTGATGAGCTGCCATTGGCCTTAAACCTGAAGATCCATCCACTAATAAAGAATATTCTCCCTTGAAATAGGAGGCTGATGTGTGCACTAGAGCTTCGGCTTTATCTGTCTGTTACTTGTCTTCTCCGATAAATCTTTAACATGAATTTTATATACTTGGCTCACAGATTATACACCATGGTTGCTGACCTGAGTACGGCCAATGTGAGATAACCTTGATGATGCAATCAGAGGTGCTTCTTCATCGATCTGTGGTTCGGAGTTGATATTCCCTCCATTGTTGTCGCTGCTGTTATTAGGATTGAATATATCTGATGATTTCTTCTCCAACTTCCAGTCCTGAAAAAATGGAATAGGAAATGCATTAGAAGAACAAACAAAATGATCAATTAACAGCATACACTTTATAAAACAAATGAATAAATAAAACCCCAACAACTACTCAACTATTTTTCAGATAGGGAAAAGAAGATCTCGTGTATGACAATATGAAGGATTACCAATAATACTGACCTTTGCAATTCTATCAGGGATATTTTCAACAGGTAGTTGAGATGATGCACGGACATCCTTAACCTTTATGTAGTTGTACATGACAACACCACATAATGCTGCACAACAAAACTGATTACTTAGTAAAAAGCATTTTTGAAAAGAATGACATATGATAGCATCATTTTTTAAAAGAATAACATATGATAGCATCGTAAAACTAGCACATGTTATCTAAAACAATGAGTACCAATTGCATAGCCAATTATGTTCAGCCCAGTTATTGTAGACTCTGGAAATATAACAGTTGAAAGGGCTATGAGTATCCAGTCTTTTAGAACACCAGCAACTCTTATAGTGACGGCTCCAGTTCTTCCAATCACTAAGAATATGGAGAAGTTCAAGGCCAAAGCACAGAGAGCATTGGAGAAGAAGATCCAGAAATTGAACTGAATCTGTGAAACTTCCATCATAGGCTTCTCCAACAAGTACCAAGGCACAAATAGAAACACAAAACTGCACAAACAAGAATCACATACATGTCAATCCTTATTCCTAACCAATCAAAGGAAACACAACTGTTGCAACAGAGTATTTTACGCGACTACATCCTTAGAAAAAGAAAAACTATTGTGGTAATAGAGCAGTCAAGCATAATATCATTAAGTAACAGGAAGAAAAGATTGCAAACTTGAAAAGATCTTGTAAATAAATCAACAGAACATCTAATCACATTGATGCATTTCACTTTTTTTGAGGAAAAATGTTGAGTAGAATGTATTTACAAAAAGAGATTTACAAACGGTTAACAAGTTGTCCATTAGCCCCAAAAGCTCCCCAAGAATTTGCAAATAGGAGAGCATCTCAAAAAAAGAAAGTTTCTATCTTGAGATATCTACACCTTAAATAAAAGCAAAAACCTTCCCAAAAGACAAAATTGATCCAAAACTCCTTCCCAATTTCAAAGTATGAAAAAAAAAAAGTATCTTGAGATTCTTTGAAACCACATTAACACTCACTTTCTTCACCAAATTTACACATATCTTTTTTTTTTTTTTGGAAAAAATTTATACATATCTTGCAAAATAGACAAAACTATAATCTAATATATAAGAGAAAAAAAGGAGTATTCTAAAGGCATCAACAGGACAATACCTGCATGGAGCTATGTAATACAAGCTGGTAATAGGATTTAGAGTCAAGCCTTTCTTTTGCAGAAGGACTTGCGTTAAGACCAGCCTAAGAGCTTCTGCAACGATGCCAGTAACCTGGTAGAGCGTGCCGACTATATTAAAATGAATTTCCCCATATGAGGAAATGACGACTCCAACACTGACCAGCACCATGTTCAAGAACACATCCAATCTTGCTTTATCAGTGCCGCATAAAACTGCCATGAAAAATGTTGCCACTGGCACTGCAACATCAAAGCACTACTATAAGCACCCATTTATCAGCAGTAAAGAAGATATAGTGAAAATGAACAATATATAAGCACTTCTATTCACATACTTAGAGCTTTGAGCATCTGGATGAAGGCTACCGATATGTGCAAGTAAGCAGTGTTACCAAACCTATGAAAGTACAAATAGTCAGAAGAAATTGTTCTTAGTATTTATTTACACCATATATAATTGACAACTATTAAACAGACATTGTACTGAAAAATAATAACAAAAAACTTATTAATGAATTTTCGAGTAGATTGACAAAGGAATTTATGCAGCTCATAAATCATTAATACTTGCTGCATATATATTGTTCGGTGTCCTTAAACTGATAAAAATTATATGCATATATGAAGTAAACTCGGTCATTCCTCATAAGAATTAAACTACTAAGAAAAAATTTAAGTTTGTTCATCTACAATAACGAACAAGGTTAGAAACACATAAGATGCCCATAATGCCATGCCTCCCAATGGATAAAAACTCCAAACATTAGAAAAGAATGCCAGTTTCACCCAATTGAAAGCACTCACCAAAGACTTGATGCAAAGAAGGCACTTATTGGTACTACACAGGTTGCATATCTGCCATGTCAAGCACAATATTTCAGGAGATTGAAGTAGGAAAATGAAGAATCAGACAAGTCATATTAACTCTTGGAAACAGATTAGTTCACTTACATTTCAAATGTCATCTTAACAGGAGATACAACCTGCACATTCAGATGAGAAAAACAGAAATTAAAACAAGAATTTTAATGAAAAAAAGTATAGAAATTGAGTAATAGAGGATTATAGGGAATGATCACTGATTTTTTTATTCTAGAATAAGGAAATCATCAGTAGTCAGAAAAGGAAACAAGAGGAATGAAACAAACAGAAAAAGTTGAAATTTATGCATCCCTGCAGAATTGAATGATGGCCATCGAAGAATATCCTGGAGTAATAGAGCCAAAAGTTTTTGGAAAGTCTCACCTTGAATACACGAACAAGGAAAAATGCTACAACTCCAGAAAATCCCATATGAATCATCGTAAGCGTTATGGGAAATGGAAAATTGAAGTATTTTGGAGAAAGAACCCACTGCAGAAGTTCAGAGTCATATTCAATAATTAGATCACTTAAAATTTGAAGTGAGACAAAATAACTCAGGTTTCACACTTAACTGCATGGACTGTCATACTACAGAAGGGAAAAAGAAAAAAGTCCTAATAAATGAAACTGTTATTATAAATGAAACTGTTCATAGCAAGAAACAAAAAAATGGCATCACACTTTTAAGAGAGAGACAAAAGTGGCTT
This sequence comes from Citrus sp. QX-2021, assembly GCA_030444885.1. Classification (NCBI taxonomy): domain Eukaryota; kingdom Viridiplantae; phylum Streptophyta; class Magnoliopsida; order Sapindales; family Rutaceae; genus Citrus; species Citrus sp. QX-2021. The sequence continues at coordinate 1,113,122 of CM059829.1, forward strand.
ATGCATACTAGTTCACAGCTAATGCAGACAAAAATGCAAGGTCTAATAGAAGTTAGGCAATCACCAAGCAGAGGAGACATAACCTATGAGTATCTACAATCTAGCAGCACACATGATGACATGAAGATCTTCAGCATTGACTGTGGCAAAGAAATAATTGACAAGTAGGTTCATAGTAGTTACAGGACTCCCTCTAATTCCTATGGAGGATTAATGCATGTAGATGAACAAAAACAACAAGAAGAAGAGATTGAGTATGCTTAAGCATGGCAAGACACACAACATTGTGTTCTCATAATTCATATGGGAACCTATGGATGAATGTCAGAGCATTTTCAGTAAATCAGACCACAAAAGTCTAAAGCAGTAAATACTCATAATGTCTTTTTTTAAAAAAAAAATTTAAGAAACCACACTCATTTAGTATCATCAAGTTAAAGATAAGCAAGGAGTAGGCATTACCTTGTTGTACAGTATAACTCCAGATGAAAGTAGGATGTAGATCAACAAGTACAAATAAGTCAAAACAAGAGGCTTGTTTATCATCATTTTCATCGCTCTTTTTCTCTTGCACCAAAAGAAAACGAGAAAATGAAACCCTCACTTTAAAACCTCTTAATCCACTGGCAGCTACAGCATCTTGGTTCTCAGACTAAACCATCAATATCCAGCGAACAAATCCATCTCCTCAACCATTACCAATTTATCATAAGGCTAAAACGTTGTTGGAAGTCTCTAATCAATTTAGACCTGAAACAACTCAATACACAAAAGGAAAGAACAACATCACCATAAGTAAGTTAAAAAGACAGCAATGCCAGCAAATCCCATCGACAAAACCTAAAAAAGGACACGACCCATGTGATTTTTTTGGCTCAAAATAGACAAATTTGCATCTAGGTCAAACATTTTCTGAACAATTAATATTTCCCAACATAGTACCAAGTCAAAAGAAGGGCAAAAAGAAAAAAAAAATCAAATTTTGATCTAAAGCAATGCGGAGCGGGATCCGATCTGAGTTAAAAACAAAAAAAAATGAAATAACTTAAAAGCAAATCTGGTTACCCTTTTGAAAACCCAAGTGCATAGATCCAAAGTCGGAACTCAACGATCAATAATTAACCAAATAAATGAATTTTCACAGAGTCGAGACTCAAAAACAGAGCAGTGGGCAGTAATAAATGCCCTGTTAGTATCTATGAAGACGAGTGAGAAAATGAAAACCAGAGGCTGAGGCTCTGACGTTCAGTGTCTCTGAAGAAGAAGAAGGAGGAGAAGCACTGAAGCAACGAATTAATAAATGAACACGAGGCCGTACCATGTGAGCTACGGTACACATTCACACACGCAAACAAAATAAAATCCAACACCACCAACAACAACTCACCCATGTTTCCAATTTTTTTAATACAATATTTTCAATTTTCTTATTAGCTTATATACATACATACATACATACATACATACATACATACATATACATGACACGTGCATGATATATCATCTTCAATTGGTGTAGAGGAAGTGAAAAATGGGCCCTTCATTTGCATCAACGGTTGTGATTTGATTTTGTCAAATACTAAAAGAGAAATCATTTATTTTTCCTTTAATAATTTGTATTGGCCATATTTTTATGTTACTATATTTGCATTTTCGTACAAAATAACGAAATTACTTTCTTCAATATGTCGAAAAGTAAAAATTAACGACGTGATACGGTACCTTATTAATAACGCATCCATCAACTACCCCCCTTTTTCTTTTTTTTTTCTTTTAACTATTATGACCATTTTATTTATAAAATCAATAGTTGTTGTTAATCTTTTTTATAAATATCAATCGTCTGTCATTTTACCCTTTTTAGGTAGCTGTTGACTTTTAATGTCGTCAGCATCATTATAACTACCGAATAACGTAAATAACTTAGAGACGACTGACGACTGTTAAATTATTTTAAAAATACAAAGAGTTGTTGTATCCTAATTTATAATTACGTAATATCATCTTAATTTTTTTAAACGTACACATTGCATGAATATAAACGAAATAATCCTCTTCCCTCCAATCCCATGAGAATAAATATGATCCAACCTCAAGCTCCTTGTATTGATCTACCAAGTGTACGTACAACTTTCTTTTTCTTTCTCACTTTTTTTTTTTAAAAAAAAATACTGAGCATTGAAAGTATTTTCAACTGCACCAGTTGATAAATTGTGGGTGCGGTGCAATGAGAAATGATAATCTGTAACTAATGCTCTTCGTGCCTTCATGGCTACTTGGCCCAATTTGATATTTTGGAGGCCATACCACATGCCCAGGAAAGATGTTCTGGGCTTTCATCTTTGACTGACAAGCTAAGCTATAACGATTTTGTTTAAGTATTACACCACAATGGCTTGAATTAGAACAGTATCAAAGATGCATACAAATAAAATAAAATAAAACGAATGATGTAATCAAATAAATTAATAACGAAAATGTCAAAGGGTGGATTTTGTCAGTAGACATATATAGAATGTTTCTAAAATCGCAGCTAAATATGTGGAAACAATAACGAGTTTGAAAATAGGATTAACATTGTCGCGTTGGTTGCATTATATTTACATTTTACACAGTCATGCAATGCAATGCAATCGTGGACCTTTTCTAGTTTAAGAAGATAAAATGAAGATTAGAAATCTTTATTTGTAGACAAGTTTTTGGTTTATTTATTTCTAGCTAATTCGATTCATATCCTTATTTATCTCTTTTGTTGACAACATTCAAAAGCTTTCCTCTTCATGACATTTGATGTTGATCGACCTTTAGTCTCATCCATATATATCTTCATTTCTTTGTTTGTTTTTAATTATTATTATTATTATTATTATCATGAATATTTTTGAATCACAAGTTCTTTGTTCATACGTATTGTCGTATCACTATGAGGTAGCTAGCCACTGACTTTTTTTAACCATCAGTAATGTGATTGTTATGTATGTACATCGAGGGCACACCAGTTGTCATATATAATTGTTAGGTAACTGTTAATACTTTTAAATTTATAACATCATTTATGTGATTGTATGTAATGTCCGTAGCTACTGACTTCTTATCATCAATAGCTGCTGACCTTTTATATATATCATTATTAATTTGATCATATGTGATCGCATATAAAAAAAAAACATCAACAACGCTAGCTGACACACAATTCTCGTATAGTTAGCTACTAGCTACCTTTGGTTTTCATATTTGGCCATCATCTTACAGGACAAAAGGTATAAATTAAATGCACACACATTCATTACAAATTAACCCAAAACTTATAATGTAAAGTGTAAGAAAAATGGATCTCTTTTCTTTTAAAAGAAGGATATGAAGATGAGAAATCATTCCTCCCCGTTAATATTAAATGTGTTTTTTAAATTGTTCGTGTTTAGTTCTATTCATATCATTCTTTTTTTATCTCATTTCTTTAGTTCTTATTAATTTTCAAAGACTTGTCGTTCATATCAATTATCATACTACTTTTATGTAGTTATTGACTTTTTATACCACTCTTAATTTGATTTTTGTTTTTGTTTTCTGTAGCATCAATTATTATTGACTTTTTTATACTGAAGTTAATATGTGATCGATCGTTATTTGACAATAACACATCGAATGATTTTGAGATGCGATATGGACTTCCATGTTTGGCTGGCCCTTGTTGCAGGATAAAAGAAGCTAGTATAAATTATTTATATATTTGTTTTGTGTGAATTATCATCATAGAGAACTAAGCTAGTGTACATGTAGGATATTTCCAGGAAATCACAACCAAAAAGGCATACAGTTCGATACATGAAAAATGAGGAAACAATACTGATGAGTTTGAATATATATATATATATTAGGGTTTGGACCACCAAATCCAATAGCTTCCTTTTACATGTAGGATCAAAATGAGAGCTAGCTGGCTCACCTAATCATTATATCTTAAATGGTCATAATATTGCATCTATGTATTGTCTTCTAACGCAATTCTTTGCCAACTCATGTTCAAGATTTTTTCAACACAAATCAAGCTCTAAAACTGATTAGGATGTAAAGGAAAAGAGATGGTTTGAATTCGTTTGAGAGGATTAGATAGGGCGAAGACATATTGTTCATTAATTATTCAAGAGAGACAATTTTTTCCTTCTTCATTTTTTTTTTCTTTTGGCCCATTAATTCTTTCAGCAATCTTCAGATTTTTTCCCTTTGCATTGTATAATTTGATATTGGTTGAGTTGTAGAAAATAATAATTGACCTTATAAATGATTGAAATTAAAGTACTATTAAATTCCTCATATACTTCAAATATATTCTTAGACACAATTAATGCATGCATATTGAAGTTTCAACCATGAACGTACACTAGCTAATAGCCGTTCTTATCGGCGCCGGGTAAATATTATTCATAAATCCAGCCAAGACGAGGAAGAAGTTGAAGATGAGCTGTGAGTTAGGAGACCAGTGGCTGCTTTGTGGGAGCCTCAACTTGCCTAACCCCTAACATGCATGGAAGATTCCGATATTAACTCTTTTTTTTTTTTTTTAATGTTATTCTATCGTTTTGTGTTTATATTATACATGATTAAATCAATCCTGATGGCAAGAAATCCAATCATATTGTGTGTCTTTGAAATCAATGAGAACAAAGAAACAAGGCAGCTGGCTAGGGTTTAATTTAGCAAACCCCTAATCCTCATATAATTCGTAAACTTGGGCCCCATTTTTTAACATTTGCCCTAAAGATATTGGGACAACATTCAGGATACGAACAGCGAACGACATATGAAAGGCAGGTGAGGAACCTAAATGAGACTACCGTGAGTACCGTCTTGTTTTAATTGGCATATTATACTTCTGAACCAAATTCAAGGCTGAAGTTGACTCATGTTCTTTTAATTAATATATACAGCACCAAAATCATTTTATCCTATTCTTAAATAGATGTGCTTGGTAAATGATTCTATAAGAAGAATACATGTGTCCACATATTTGCGAAACAATTTGAATACCAGACCATGGTTTTTTTCAGTAATTTGAGTTGTAATTTTATAATGGGGAATAATGTATGGAGCACGCTTACTCATAAATCGAAGTTGTCAAACTTGTTGCGTGCCCGAAACTACGTTAAAGTAAAATTCTTTATTAAAGTGTCAACTCTTAATGATCAAATGGGCAGCATCCTACAATTTGATTTTGTTTTTTGGCAGCATATATATAGCAACTGCTTTGTAAAAACAGCAACATATATCGATCTATTAGCAGAAGTTCATTTTGTGCATATATAAATATATACAATCGCGCGCTTGCTTGCTTGCTTGCTTGCTTGCGTGTGTGTATATATATATATATATATATTTATCATCTGTCGGTGTCTGCACCGCTGAACAATTGATATATATATGTATTGACGAGTACTTGAAGAGGTGCAATGCTGATGCTGCTTCTGCTGCTTCTGCTGCCCTAACATGTGTCGTAAATCTGAAGTTTTTCGAACAAAACCCTCCTTGGATTCGATGTGATTATACCATACTTACATTAATTATAATCTCCACTTTGAACTCACTTTTAAGCTTAAAAGTAGCATTTAGACAGCCTATTTTGTTCAGTTTTTTCTTTCTGGTGGGGGCCTGTTGTATAGATGTTCCAGATAAGTATTGAAGTGACTGTAAAGCAATTGCCAGAGTTATTTAAGACAACTATAAAGCACCATTTAATTAAAAAGTTAGGTCATTATCAAGACCCCCCCAAAAAAAAAAAAAAAAAAAAAACTAAATAACACACATTCTTTGACCGAATCATCAAAATACAATTGTAATAACAGAAAGAGAACTTTGGCTAGTTTCGTGATCTCTCGGTGATCATATTTCTTAAACTTGCAGACATAATGACATGTGCCATCTTTTATGTGGTGCGTAGATTATACACACACACACATGGCTTGTAACGGAGAAATGTCTTATTATTGACAATAATAATATTGATGATGATGATACATGATGATGGTGCTGGTGGGCTTCATCTATAATGGAGTCTTCTGACTATTGATCCGTAGTTTGAAATGTGAAGCAATCTGACATGTAGGCTCTGGCTTGCAGGAAGTTGAGGCTGCAATGGACCCATATCAGCTGCTAAGTTTTGAAAAAAAAAATAAATAAATAAAAAGGTAGAACAAGATTGCCCTAAATATACATCATTGTATAACCAGTCCCTCAAGCTACGTTCTAGTAGTAGTATCACAAGCATTTTAGAATGGATGGTGAATTTCAACTGTTTCAGAATTGGATATTAAATCCTCTTTTGTTAGTGAATTCTGTTTATTTATATGAAAATTGAAAATGATGATATTAATTCCCCTTTCTTCTTCCTTTGAATAGCTAAAATTCACTGACAAAAGGATAGTGGGCTTTCAATGTTCATTTTAAAAACAATAAAAGTCTAAATATTCATTAAGACAAATACTAGACAGCCTCTGTGTATTTTTTTTTTTCTTTTTTCCATTTTTCTTTTTCTTCCTTGCATGTAATATACACTTTCCTTGGCGTCTCACACAATGATATTGAGGACTTTCGTAGACAAGATAATATTTTGTCCTAATTATAAGCAATCCAGGACCACCACCAAAAGACTAAGCCAGTAAATCATAAAATGCAGAGTAGTTAGTTAAATGTCCAAGGATGACAAAGCACTTTTTCTGACTCTGAATTATTTGTATCTGGTTGATTCTAGTATTTGCCTCTCAATACCAACAATGAATAAAATATGATTCCTTTTATGGGAATTTTCACCCGTTACAACTTATACCCATTAAAATAAATGATAAGAACTTGAGAAGGCAATGAAAATCTGATGTAAATTTTCTTTTTGTATTTTTGGGTTGTTTGGTGGTGGGGACTGTTGTTGATTCTTCGATGTTCATTTCATTTCATTTCAAACCCTTCAGTAAATATATTCACATTTCCGCATCTCAATTTTCTTCCCCACAAAAAAGGGCAAAACCAAAGATGATGACTGATGGGTCATTTTTGGGCACATAAGTCAATCACAAAACCTGGTATGCGGGGTGGTGGCCAATCTGTTTCTTTGACTCTAACGTCCTAATCCTATTCTAAACTATATTATTATTATTATTATGTTAATACCAAGTTTCCAATTTCGCTAGCAAACGCATTGTGTATTGAAAAAAGTGAAACTTCACAGGACTCTAGGGAAATTTTTTTGAGAAAATTCATTATGAGTTTTGAGTAAATTAGGTGTCGAGTCTGTTCAATTTGACCTTTTAATTTAACCTTTTCTCTAACTTACGCTTATCACGCTGGTTACTTGTTTCCTGTAATCATAATCCACATCATTATGATTGTATTAATTTTTAATTATATATTAATTAATGTTGACTGCAAAAGTTTCTTTTTTTTTGTGACTTTGATAAAATTATAATTTCAGGAAAAATGCTTTAAATATTCCAAAGGTTCTGATTATTTGTCACTATCAAGAATGAAAAATAGTATTTTTTTTTTATTTGAATTTTAAAGAAACAGCAACGAAGGCTTCAAACTCTCTCTTATGTATGCTTCTCGTTCACTGATGTATAATGTGAGGCATTTCTTTACTTGTTACCTAACACTGACAACTTCATTTTTTTCTTACAAATTTGTGGATACCCACAATGGAAACTCTCGCAAAAGCACTTAAATTTGGAAACTTTGACAATGTCTTTGATCTGGGTGTGTCTGAATTTGCTTATTTTCAACTGGGTTTGTGTTTGTTTTGCTTAAACCGAGCTAGCGCTTGAATTTGATTCATTTTTTGACGGGAGAAAAAAAATAGATTGCTGCTTGCTGAAGGAGTTGACTCAATCCAAATCGAATCAGGTTTGTGTTCTATTTCCAGTTTGTTGCAGTTGTTTTTGGGATTTATTGGGGTCCCTTAACACTGAAAGTTTTGATCTTTCTTTGCTGTTTGTTTGATTATGTCAAAATGATATGTGAATTGTATGTGTGTTTCGGCTGTGCTGGTCTTGAAAAATGCAACGTGCTTTTCCGTTTTAATTATGATTTTTTTTTATCATTTTTTTAAAAGTTTGGTAGTCGGTGGAGTTGATTAATGGAGAATTATGAGCTTCTTTAGCATCTTCCTCTTTGGATTTTGAGAAGTTAAATGTGGTTCTAATTTTGCTTTTCTTATTTTTCTAGTTCTCTGTTTTCTCTCTCCATACTTGTTTTGGCACCCGTACCACAGTCAGCTTTTTATTTCAGCTTCCCCCCCCCCCCTTTTTTTTCTGTCTGCTTATGTTGATTCCTTTAGGATATAAATCAAATAGTATGCGATGATATCCAACTTTGGATGTGGGTTTTGTGTGAAACTTGTTGATGAAGGGCATCCATATTTTGTTTAGAATTCAGGTTTGTGTTATTGTCTGTTAAAAGGAACCTTTGAAAGAGCATTTAAGCTTAATCCCAAACCCAAGTGTTGAACCCACCAAAATACTTGTGGTTCATACCATGTTTGCCGCTTACATTTCATTTTTGATATCGCAGGTGTATTGGCATATATAGAAATGGCTTCTGATCTTAACAAGAGTCTATCAAAGACTTATATTGGTATGCAGTTGTGGGTGCTAATTGTGATCTGTTTGGCTGTGGTTTTTGTGGTTATTCTTGGTGTATCGCTATGGCTAACATTTCGAAAGAAGAAATCGAGAAGAGCTAATGACATGCTCCCAGTGAGCCATTTCCCTGTTGTTTCAGAGGAAATTAAAGAGATAAGAGTTGATCAAGTTTCATCCAGCAATGGTGGTTTCTCTGTGCATAATGAAAAGTTCAATGATAGGGAATCAGAGAAGGTACTGATTCCCCAGGAGAATGGTGATGACAGTGTGCAATCAGGGTCTTTCAATAATTTAGAGAAAGATGTTGTAGGGTCTCAGTTGGGTGAAGAAGGGGGTAACGGAAAGGTGTCTACCTTTAGACCATCATCACATCCTTTGACTGCACCTTCACCTCTGTCCGGCCTGCCTGAATTTTCACACCTGGGCTGGGGTCATTGGTTCACCTTGAGAGACCTACAATCTGCAACCAACCGGTTTTCAAAGGATAATATTATTGGTGATGGGGGATATGGAGTTGTTTATCGTGGTCAACTGATGAATGGGACTGCTGTTGCAGTTAAGAAGCTTCTTAATAATCCGTAAGTTGCCTATGAGCTTACAACATTTTATCCTTTCCTTTTTTCCAGTTAGCCACCTATTGCGTGTGGATTTTAATTGATCATTTAAACTGATTTTCTTATAGAGGACAAGCTGATAAAGATTTTAGAGTTGAAGTTGAGGCAATTGGGCATGTGAGGCATAAAAACTTAGTTCGACTTCTGGGATACTGCATTGAAGGAACCCAGAGGTACAAAATTCTTTGTATTCTTTCATTGATTTGCAAACTTAGGTGGATTGCCTTCACTTAGCTATTTCTAAAGTGGACCTAATGGATGGCATGTCCAGAATTTACTGGGCGGAGTTGATATGGTCTGTGTTCATCCCTTTGCCTTTTTGCTGTCAAAATTTCAGGATATTGGTATATGAGTATGTCAATAATGGCAATCTAGAGCAATGGCTACGTGGAGATATGTGTGATCGTGGATATCTTACTTGGGAGGCTCGCATGAAAATTCTCCTTGGTACTGCTAAGGCGTAAGTGTGCTCATTCCCTTTTTCCTTCTCTCCCCATCAGTCCTCCCATAGCTGAATCTGAGTGCTTAACATGTCTTGTTGGCGATCTTTGTAATATATTGCAGGCTGGCTTATCTCCATGAGGCCATTGAACCGAAGGTAGTGCATAGAGACATAAAGTCAAGCAACATACTGATTGACGAGAACTTTGATGCTAAGATATCTGATTTTGGTCTAGCCAAACTACTGGGTGCGGGAAAAAGTCATATTACGACTAGAGTTATGGGAACCTTTGGGTGAGTTCTCTCTCTCTCCCTTACCTCCAGTTGCCTTGCAAATCCGGCGATGCAATAGTTCATTTCTTTTCTTCCCTCACCCCCCTCCCAACCATTCATTCAGTATTGCCAGTGTTCCTAAGGTTGATAGATTAGTTTGGAGAAGGTAAAATATCCTTGTTTAGGAAATAATCATCTTGTTTTTCATTTGATTCTGGAGTGATTTTTCAGTTACGTTGCTCCGGAATATGCCAATTCTGGTCTTTTGAACGAGAAGAGTGATGTTTATAGCTTTGGTGTTGTGCTCTTAGAAGCAATTACCGGAAGGTATCCAGTTGATTATGGTCGCCCTCAGTCTGAGGTATGCAACAAACATCTTCTTTTCCAAATGAGTGTTGAAATTTGTAGTGCTAGATATGCTGCCCTTGTTGATGAGTAGTTCTTGATACAATTCATCACATGGTGATGAGTTTTTAAGTGTGTAATTCCTATGACACAAAAATCATTGGGAGTTTGTTATAGCTCCATCAACTGTCATCCTGCTGTGTACATTATTTACTATCTTCCTCATAATTGAACTTCCTGTATAAGTAACTCAACAATTACAAATGCCTTGACAAAATTCTGTTGGTGGTTTCTGTAGGTTAATCTGGTTGAGTGGCTCAAGATGATGGTTCAACTCAGGCGCTCAGAAGATGTTGTAGACCCAAACATTGAGACTAGACCATCAACAAGTGCCCTTAAACGAGCGCTTTTAACTGCTTTAAGATGTGTTGATCCAGATTCTGACAAAAGACCAAAGATGAGTCAAGTGGTTCGCATGCTTGAATCAGAGGAATATCCTATTCCACGAGAGGTTTGATTCTGCCCCTTTACTCTTGAGCAATAGCTAAGTTGACTAAGAGGAATAAAATTAAAAACTGTAAATATGTAATGAAAGGAGCTTCCTTTTCTAAAAAAAATTAGATTTTGATAGAACACCTTCACCCCCTACTTGACAAGTGACGTGTAGTATGCAATTTTTTTATTTATAATTGAAGTTCAGAAAACTGTTTAGAGACAGACACTGATATCTATCCTGCTTTGGATATTTAGGATCGAAGACGCCGAAGGAATCAAGCAGGGGCCTCAGAGGCTGAGTCTCAGCGGGAGAGTTCTGACACAGACAAGAATGAAAATCCTGAGTCAAGATTGAAAACTAGAAGAAACCAGCAGTCATAGACCTTGGTCCAATTCATTTGTAGAATCTGAGTTTGAGTGTAAGGCAAAGGTCTTTTCTTACATTCTTTCGACCTTCCAAAGTCTTAAAACAGCCAAATATGGAGATTAGAGGCAGGAAAAGGAATGGGGCAATTGAGGGATGTCATATAAGCCCATTTGGTTTTTAATATTTACTTCTTGAAGAGAGAATTACTTTGTATCTGAAAGCTGCTTTACTTTCTAGGAAAATCTTCTTGTTAGCATTTACACTGTACAGGTCTTTTGTTGGTTTCTATATAAATATATTTAAACCTTAGAAAAAGTTTTCTTTCGGGTTCTAGGTGCTTATTTCATTTAGAATGACGTTTGATGGATTGCCCTAGTGGCAAGAAGGGGGAAATGTTTAAAAATGAACATTTTATTTTTGAGTATGCGCGAGTATCCAGATCTTGGTGACTAATGATATGAACTCAGTCGCAAACCAAGTTATTAACCAAGGCTTTGTTGTTTTAGTTTTTCGGTAGTCATGCTTTCAAAGTTGAGCTATTAAAGTATTTAGTAAGAAGTATTTGGTAAATATTGATAGCGTAGCTGACGTTTTCTTACAGTTGTCAACTATACATCCTTTTTGACAGCATTCATTTTACAGTCGAGTGGTTTTTAAGCCACTACACCACAGATTTCTAAATAGGGACCCCCAATCTTGCTGTTGGGTTTAATACACGAAGGATTGGGTCGCCTTTGTATCATTAGGTTTGTCTTTGAGGCAAAGCATGGTTGATGGAACTTGCTGCGATAAACAAGCAAGACAGTAGCTTTTCATGCAAGGTTCATCACCATTCCTCCCACACCCCCCCCCCCCCCCCTCTTTCTTTTTTTGGGGGAGGGCATTATTGAATGTGCCTTTTGAAGAGGGCACATTAAGTAGGTGGCATGATTTGTAGGGGTGGGCATTGGTTTGGTTTAGTTTGAACCGAATTGAACTGAACTATATTATAATAGTTTGTTTCGGAGCATAAAAACCAAATGGTTCAGAATTTTTGAACGATTTGATTTTTTATTTGGTTTGGTTTAAAACTAAACCAATTTGCAGAACCAAACAATTTGTAGAACCAAACGAACCAACCAAACGATTCAAGAATATTTAGGTAAAGAAGTTAATATTTTTATTTGTTAGTTAATACATGTGATTATATATCATAGCATACACTTTAATTTATTCTATTTAATTGTTGGTGCTTGGCTAATGACTCACTTTGACTTGAAAAGATAATGTAGGCATTGTGTATGTGGAAGTTAAAGGATAAAGAAACGGTGATTGGGAGAGTGCTACGTTGGTATTAGAAGTTTGAAGTTTCTTTTGTAATATGTAGTAGATTTCTAAATTATTGTTGGACTCATGTTAATTTACTATTTTTAAATTTTGTTAAGTTGTTTATCATTTATAGATTGATAGAATCAAAATTATTGTTGTAGTAATGTTGTATTATTATTATATCATTTTTTATTGAATAATGAATATACTGGGTGAAACCAAACCAAACCAAATCAAACTATCAAACCCAACTGAACCAAATTGAATTAATTTGGTTCGGTTCGGTTTTATAATTTGATTCCTATTTGATTAATAAATTCATGAACTATTTAGTTTTAGTTTGATTCAATTATAGGCTTGAACCGAACCAAACTAAATTCTGTCCACCCCTTAGGCTGTGTTTGGGAGCTATGATTAAGTGTAGGATTGGACTAATTATTGAGACAAAATATTAATACCATGTTTGGCATGCTTACTTGGATTGGACTAATGGATTAAATTTTGAATTTAATCCTAAATTCATGGGATTGCTAATCCTAATTTTCATGTGGGTTTAGTTGGGACTAGATAATGTCAAGAAAAATATGTCCATTTATAATATCTTCCATAATTTATTACTCCATTTTATTTATAACTTAAAAATTATTTATTTATTGTTTTTAATTAAGTAATTTATTTTTTATTCATGATTTACTTAAAAGTTATTAATTAATTTATTATTTTAATAATTTTATTTAATAAATGATATATCTCATTTGAAATGAAGTATAATTTAAATAATTTATACTTCTTTATTTGTGTGTATATTTCTTAGTAGTTTTATTTTTAATTAATTATAATATTTCTTGTTAAATATCTATAAATAGTTGATATTTAAATTCAAATATTAATGTAAATACTATTTAATTTCATGTAAATTTAATTTAGCACAATCCAATATGATATTATACTAAACATAAGTCAACACTATATATAATCCAACCTAACCTAATCTATTCTAATATAGTCCAATTCTAGTAGCTAGTCAAATCCAATCCTGTTTGCCAAACGTAACCTTAGTGTGTTAAGTTGGCAAATAGTCATCGAACAAATGGTTTAAAGTATATCTTAAGAATAAAGATTCTCTCATGATCTGAGCTTTCATGAATTTTTAATGATCTTATGTTATATGTATTTAAATGATAGAATATGGATAAAATTTAACTTCTTCATTTTTTTTATTTATTAACTACCAATCACTCATGTGTATTTTTACTTCAGGAGGAGATGAAATCATGAGAGAATGCTAATCCATATCTCAATCATTCAAATATTTTGAAGAAGTTTACAAGTTGCACAATTATGAAAGTCAAAATGCAAATGCTGAAATAATTCGGCTTAACAAGAAGCTCCAGTAAGTGATTCCGAATCTCTTAAAAAACCTAAAAGGAAGGGGTGATCTTGTCACTTGCATAATTGAATATATATGAGAATTCGATGTAAGCACAAGGAAAAGCAAGAAATCTCTCAGGCAAGTACCAAAAGTTACATCGATATTCCCCATTTACAAAACAAATTTCAATGAAAATGCATCCAAAGAAATTTGCATAATTGAATTATTGGTGGCAATTCACAAGTGTAGTAGTTCACTTTGAGGGACCTGAACGAGTGTTCAACAGAGGCTGGAGGGCTTTGAGTACGATACCCATATTTGGACGAAAATCAGCTTCATACTGCACACACAAGGCAGCAACAGCAGCCATCTGTTCCCAGCATGTTAGAAGAATAACAAATTGATTACAAAGACTGAATACCAATCAAAATCTGAGAGAATAAAAGTTGTCCAATAGTCGATTAAGCTCATTTGATTACATTCACAAGCCAACTGACCATTCTAATGGGCAATGCCAGTTTATATTAAACTCTGCAAAAGAAATGTTCGAGCATTCACTGGTTATAAACTTTTTCTTCCTTACCTTTGCAATTGCCTTGGGAGGGTATTCTCCACCGAGTTTAGTATCAACACACTGCTTCACCTTATCTTCACTGAGTTTCGGTGTTGCCTAAAACAATTCAAAATTACAATAATCAGCTTGAATGAAAGCTTTGAAATCAATGATCTCTACCTACCAATCATTTTGAAGATGAAAAATACGTGTAAACAGAAAACTAGTTGCTGGAAGAAAGAAAATGAGATGAAGTTAGTACCCATGTTACAAGGCTCTGCTGTCCCCGTGGCAGGGTATGATCAACGGGTTTTCTCCCGGTTAAGAGTTCGAGCAGGACAACTCCAAAGCTATAAACATCACTCTTTGAACTCATCTGTCCAGTCATAGCATATCTGCATCCAAAATCATGAAACTTAGACCCAAGAATTTCTTGGCACTTCACAAAATACAATTAAAAGGAAGACAATTTGCCGAATCAAGGTTTCAAGTGTCAAAGTAGTTCACATTGTGAGTCCATTGACTGCCTCATATTCACATGTTTAGGGTGGTGGGCAAAAAGCCTGAAGGTTCCAGGTGTTAAATGTACAAACCAAAATTTCCTTTTCCCCATCTTCTCCCACTAGCACATCATCTACTTTTGCAAGCCAATAAGTACACACATTGATATTATTGTACAAGATGAGATATTTTATATTTGTTGCAATCATCCATGTAGTGGCTATTTCCATGCGGGTGGGGGCACGGGGGTGGTAAAAGGAAAAAACTAGCAAATGGTGCCAGCCTAAGCTTGACTTCTGTGTCTTAACTTGCAGTTGGAACATCATTACACATAATGAAATTTAAAGTTCCATTTTAACGAGATACAAACAAAGAAAGACGGAAAGCAAAACATTTGAAGAGCAAAAGAAGAGCTTACTCTGGAGCATGATAACCAAAGGTTCCAAGCACACGTGTGGAATGTAGACGTGCTGCTGCATCAGGGGCTTGATTTGACAGATCGAAATCAGAAATCTTAGCAATATCATCATCAAAAAGTAGTACATTGCTGGACTTTATATTACGATGGATGATACGAGGCTCAGCCTTTTCATGTAAATATTCAAGTCCCCTCGCTGCTCCAACAGCAATTTTAACTCTTTGTGCCCATGACAAGACTGGACCTGGCTTCGCCCCTTTGACACCTTTCTTTCCTATTTCCACAGATCGAAAAATGTTAATTTGATTACCAAGGATAGGAAAGAACATCAGTAATTTGAAAATTCCAATAATACTAAGCTTTCTCACATATGAACCATCACACAGAAACAATAATATGATTTTTGAAGTCATTTCCCAAATTTATTTATAGAATAAAACTTACCATGGAGAATGTCATGAAGAGATCCTTTAGAAGCATGCTCATAGGCAAGCACACGAAGAGGTCCATCAACATAATAACCAACAAGCTCGACAACATTTTCATTCTTAAGTCTTGATACCATGGAGACCTATAAAGTCACGGCGGCAACAATTATATCTAAATCAGAAAGCAGCACGTATTGTAACGTGATAAAAGCAAAGCAATGAAGATAATGTTTCAAAGGCCGAACCTGTGCTAGAAATTCTTGGTCCGGTTGCTTACTGGAATCGAGCTTCTTGATGGCTGCAGCACGCCCACTTCTTAGAACACCAAAATACACTCTTCCATATGAACCCTCACCAATCAAAGAATTTGTACCAAAATTATCCGTTTTCTCCTTCAGCTCGTCCACTGAAATGACAGGGACAGCTATAGGTTGAACAGTTACAGTTTTCATTTCTTTTGCTGGAGCTTCTTTCACGTAAAAACCTCCAGGGTTACCGGCTGGGTTATTTGGCACAAATGGTCCGTTTTTAGAAGCTTTACGGATATCATCTTCTTCACAACAACCAAAGCAGCTCATGATAGTTTCTCCTCAGTCTAGATAGATAAGCCAAAGTATTGTATTTAACTTGCAAATGAAGAAAATTCAGCACTTGCAACATGATTACATCAAATAAGGGTGACATAGATTTCAAGAGCGCATTATCACTAACAGAATTCAATTGTTCAAACTCTGTTGGAGATTCAATAGTAACCCAAAAAAAGAATGAATAATTTACCCAGATTAATGTTGCTTTTTGAGTTCATAAGGCACAAAATATTAATGCTAATGAACCAAACCATTTTGAAATGTCATAATCACAGAGCATGGGACATGAATAATGACCATGTGGTGGTTCTCAGACTCAACCGGGTGGCAAGAAGTTCTAAATTAATATTAGAACGATTATTTTTTTTTTTAAATTATTCGACACCTAAGTTAAAATTGACACATTGAATTAATAAAAGTAACTCCGTTTTCCACCATATAAAACAGTAATAAGTGTAGCGAATCTTGTCATGATCAACCACGTCCAGTAAGTATCATCCAAATTAGCCACCCAAAAGAAAAAAGGGGAAAAGAAAGAAGATACATTATCAACCAGAAAGCCATATCAGTTACGAAAATTTCTTGTACTAATACAAAGGCAATATTACAATACTATATATTTCATTGCCAGTCAAACTAATACTTGATCAATCAAGAAAAGAAAAGTCAGCTAAAATATTGTTGTTTACAATAGTTATTCATATGAAAGGAAGCCAGAGAATCATACAATTAAAAAAGGAAAAAAAAAAGTAATTTATTTGCTCTGTTTTCTCTGCAGACAACATAAAGAAAGAAAGAAAGAAAGAAAGAAAGAAAGAAAACATGTGAAAGCCAAGTGCGCAAAAGGAAAATGATAATCAAAGCAAGAGGGAAGAGAGCGGAGAAAATTCTCACCTCGCAATGAAGAGGACGATTTTGGTCGTGATTTAAGGGGTGGCTGAAGTGCACAAGATGATCAGATTCACAGAGAGAGAGAGAGAGAGAGGCGTTGGTTGGACTTGGAGAATTTGGAGAGAAAGTTCAGTTGATTGAAAAGAGATTAGGAAGATGCCTTGCAAATTTGTCAACTTGGCAGGAAATTGTCCCTACAGCTTCTTGGCAAAGCTTTGAAATTTGTCTCTGACTCATTACTCTCTTTTGTACTTGCTTCTGACATTACATAGAGAACCGAAACGAAAATTCCGCGTTTTACCCTTTTTTTTTTTTTTTGACTAATTACAATTAGACGACGACCATTAATGTTGACTTTTGGCTACAATTATTTATTTATTTATTTAATTAATTGCAGACCCAGTCATGAATGATATTGGCTGGCCAAAACAAGGAGATATGAGCCACGATCTAGTTAGTACCGTACTCGAGAAGGAGTCGTAGTAGTAGTGCCCCTGTGCCAGTGCCATATATCATTTCTGTTCCAGTTTCTGTTACTGTTGGGTCAAGAAAAGAGAGAGGGGGAAAAAAAAAAAAAAAAAAAAGGCCAGAATGGATCAGAACAGAGCCCCAGAAAAAAGGGCAAAGGGAAAATGGAAGGCTGGTTGGCACTTAGCAATCGACAGACAACACAACAGGGACGAGACTTGGGTTGAGTGCTTTAAAGCTTAATAATACATGCCATGCATGCATGCATATTAATAAATAGATAAATCTTATGCCTACTCGAAAAGCAGCAATGAATATTCGTACTAGTAGTGTAGTATGTTTGTGCTGGAATTAGCTGGCGCATGTAGTGGAAATTATCAATTACATTACTGTTACATCCCACTTGGATTTTGATTACTAGTTTGAATTTATTGTTTGTACTCTTTTAACTCTTTATGTTGTTTTCTCACAACAATTATTATATTAATTTTTATTCTATGTACCTTTGATATTTCATTCATTCTAAGAAGCCATCATAGGAAGCAACAAGCTTTGTTCCTCAAATTAATAAGTAGAATAACTATTATTGGATTTGGCTCCCTCTCATAGTCTCACTCTCGTCATAATCAATAAGGAACATCAACATAACAAATTAATAAAGATTCTAACATTTTTTTTATGTGAGTCTTGCTAAGTTACATTTACATTCCAAGTAAAACAAAATAAAAATTACACATGCACCAACCTAACCCACCACTCACATCATTATTTTTACATATTTTAGTTGAGATACAAGTCGCAAGAAATGTAACTTAGCAAAATCCTTATTATATTGACCAACACTGACACTTGACCTCACACTCCAATTTCAGTGTGTTAACTTTAAAATTACAGCAACTATATATACGTATATGGTTACTAGGCGATCATTTTTGCTACAATATTTTGCATAGGTTTGGTGGTCCTCCAAAAAATCAAGATTCGGACCAACATTTGTCCACTTGTTTTCACGATGTTGGTCTGAATCTTGATATTTTGAAGGACCGCCAAACCTAAGTAGGAAGTAGGAATCTTTGCGTTTGGGTATTTGGCCCAGAGCTTGTTTTCATGATGTTTTGTTGCGTCAAAAGTTAGCCCTGTGACCAATGGGCTGAGCCACAACTGTACACTCTAGAGCTGACCTATGTTGTTGAGATTAATTTAATTATAAATGAGTGGGGGCCGTAGGGGCTTCTAACACCCCTTTAAAATCCTCTTAAAACCCCCTCCTGTACGTGTACCCCATTGTAATTACATAGAAAACTCATTCTCGTCTAAACACACCCATTTCCAATTCCACCCTCACTTTTAAATCACTGATAAACCCGACAAGGATTCCATTTTTTTTTTTTTTTAATTCTTCTTCTTCTTCTTCTTCTTCTAAAAGTCCAAAAGCGGGTGAACTTCTTAGTCGTTTGAAGTGTGTAACAGTCTGCTATTCTACTAAGAATAGCAACTTCCACATTCAAAGCAAGAAACTGGCAGCTTAACCAGATTTGACAATAATATATTGTTGAGAGGGATGAAGATCAACATCACGAAGAAATCGAAGAATTTGATCACAACGAATCCTAACTTATCGTAACACTCCATTCGTCAAGTTTTTGCGATCGATCTTATTATTTGCAATGAAGAAGCCCCCTCAAAGAGAGAACATATCTACCTAAGCTCTTGTCCCCCCCACCCAATCAATAGCAAAATCCAAAAAGATGATGCAAGTTGATTGGTTAAAAATGTCAATTTATTGAACCAGAGTTTTATTAGGATTTTAAAGGGGGTGTGGGGCTATTTGAGCCCACCAATTTACTCCCTACAGTTTACGCACTTTTTTTTTTTTAATTACAAATCTTATTATTTAAATATTTTTAAAAAAATTAATTAATCAACCATTTCTTCCCTTTCTCTTCTCAACTTCATAAATTTTCATCAATTCATTCACATATATCTTTTTAATTGTAAATAATTATATCACTAATTATGAGAACAAAATCCACCGTTTGGAAATGAGTATCAACAAATTTCCATCAGTCATAAAAATTAATGAATATCAAGAAATTAATTTTTACCAAAAATAAAAGCTAACGAATATTAAGAAAAAAATTATTATATATAGAAAGCATGAATTATAGATCATGATATATTAAAAAATATTAAAAATAAATTCAAAAGAGAGAGAAATTCAGTATTTAGTTTACAAAATATGAGAGTGAAGATAGAATATGCAATTGTAAGGTGGGAAAAAAAAAGTGATGAGTGATGAATAATTTTAAGATTTTAAATTTTAGTAATGATTTGATTTCTTAAAATGGATGCAGAGAGGGATTTAGTGAATTCAAGTTGTTCTATTCTTGTTAATACCACCGCTCGTTATGAATACCCCATCTTTTGTCTTATGTAGACCTAAAAAAGATTAAAAGAAAATACACAAAATCAAAGGAAATATAATTTTAATACATAACCACCACCGGTCCACCACCGTCACCGTGTTGTGTTTTGAATGAAAAGGACAGGAAATAAAAATTTTACTCTAATGACTGAATTGCTCTTTTCCTTCTCCTTTCTAATTTGTCAGACATTGATTAGGTCTAATAATTACATATACCGTTATACGTTGTTTTTATAATATTCTCTGCAATTCTAAGGGCTCGTTTGGATTATTTTTTAGGAGTATTTTTTGAAAAGTTTAAAAGTAATTTTAAAAAGTTAAAAATTAATTTTAATATTTATAAAATTTTTATAAAAATTATTTTTAGTAAAATCATCTCATTCATGAGTAGTTTTTTAAATTTGATTTTAAGAATTATTTTTATACTTAATCTAATTATATATATATATATAAACTCTTTTATATATTATAAAAATCCAAATATTACTTTAAAGAGATTATCACCACCACCATCATCAATTATATTGAGATAACAAAATAAAAAATAAAGTTAATAATAAAATATATTTATTTTAATTATCAATTATTATATGTAAACAATAAATAAATAAATATATGTATATATATTTAAATAAATATTATTCAACAGTATGTTCAATTCCGTTATTTATATTTTTATAACAGTTTAATAATATGATTTACGAAATATTTTTGAACCCTGATGGTCAAATCGGTAAGCAGCCTCTACCAAGGTCAAGACAACTTAGGTTCATTTATTTAAAAAAAAAAAATTCAAATTCAGAACATGGAACATATCCCAATATTTTAGTTGGTCATAATTTTGGAGTCACTATTCAAAAATTCAAGATTTAGTATTTAAAGCTATTGCAATTAATATGGATATTACGGTCAAATGGAAAGGGGGGAAATAAAAAACACTTTCTATTAATTAAGCTTTCCTATTCTTGGTCCCAAGTTTCCTTTATGGCTTTTTTCATAAAGATAATGAAAAGGGGATGACAAAAACTAAATTGGTTTGAAGGTGACGCCAAGCTTTGGCAATAAATGAAGAATAATATTTGTCCTAAAAAATATCGCGAATGAACCGAGCCACTTGTTGTTTTATCGTTTCCTCATGACCAGCCAACTTGCTTTTTTCTATTGGGACCAAACCAATGCCCATATATTCATTTTAATATAAAAAAAAAAATGAACTAACATTTATGCTCGATGAACTAACATTCATGAATTACTAACTTGTTCATGAACTAACATTTATGCATGCTCGATGGTATAGAGAATATTAAAAAAAAAAAAAAAGGTTAAAGTTTAGATGAGAAGCAACTTTAATTCCTTAGCATTAGCGACTAGCAATGTGTTTGAAGTTGACCGTATAAGCATCCATCCATCGCGGCATCGCCCATGTGCTTGCTGGGTGTGCGGTAGTGGAGAGCAATTAATGTTGATTAATTAATAGCCGAATAGGAGGACGACGACGGCCCTAGCTAGCCCGATCAAAAAATCTTGAGAGAAAATTAATAAATTAAAACAAGAAGAGAAGAGAAGTTATATATAAATAAGTAGAAGGACATGCCTTTGGCTCCATCCTTGTACAATGCACCCACCATTCACATGAGCTGCCAACCATTTGGTCTGCAGGGACCGCATCATGATCGATCATATGTTATAGTACTACATATATATATATATATATATATATATATATTCTACAATTAAATCTCCATTTAGGTTTTTGTAAATTCCTCGTCAATTTATCAGAGACGCACCATGCCAAAGTATAATATGATTGGTGTATGGATAAGTGCAGCAGCCTCGAGACTGTCATTGCGAACAAAGAGACCTGCTGAAGCTGCTGTACCCATGCATGATCATGGATCATGATGATGATGGAATATTTACTATCCTAAATCGAAAATAAGCTAATTAAATTTAAAAAAAAAATGATGATATTGATGGGTGACCCATCAGCTGACACATTGATTTAAGAGAAACAAAACTACCAACAGCGGCATCTTTTTGGTTGAAAAAAAAAAAGAATTGGATATTTTCAATATAAGCCTTTTTTTTTTTTTGCTTTTTATTACTAGTGTAGCTACACACACTCATAGTAATTAGGTAGGGTCCCTATTTTGTAGATAGAGAATTTTAATTTTGGAGGGCATCACGTCTTGTTTTGGTAGTACAGGATATGTTCTTGTCGCCTACTCTAAGGCCACAGTCCATATGTAGTCTTCCCTTGGCAAAACGGAATCAGTAAATGACATAATCATTCATGAGCCAGCCTGCCTGATTGCGTGCAACTGCACCGCTTCACTACTCTCGCATCTGTCACTCTGTCTGTGTAAAGATTAATTTGGCTATATATCAAGACTCCTCAATTACTGTTAAATTAAAAAATAAAACCGCGCTTCACGCGATTTTGAAAAAAAAATTTACTATTATTTTTTTTTTACTTTACACTTGATGAAATTGATAAAAAATATGAATTGATTTTTTTTTTTTTTTTATTTATATAGCTTTATAAAAACAAAAAAACTATTAAATTAAAGAATACAAATAAAGAAGCAACGCAAGATAAAAAATAAAATGAGAGAATATATTATAGAGTGATTTTATTCATTCAAATTATGTGTGTACAAAACAAAAAGATGAGTTCTCCTTTTATAGTTACATAATCACTCCATGAAATTAATGAAAAAATATGGATCATAATTCTTTGTGAGATAGTAGGAGTTATAGGGAAGCTAAAGGTTGCTAATGAGAGATAGTGGGAAGACTAAGAGATATATGTTATGAACATCTACATTTATTTTAATAAATTCATAACACTCCCATTTGGATGTTCATTACAAAGAATATGCCTCATTAAAATCTTTACATAATTGTTATTGTGTAATAACAATCAAATTAATTATGAGAAAATGAAAATCCAAATTTAAAAGAAAATTTCTCTATTTATTAGATAATAGAGAATATACAAAGATGAGAAATGGTGATGCCACATCACCTTCTCAAGTCCCAACTTTATGTATATATATATATATAGATACTTTGTCAATTCTTTTTATTTATTTAATTATTATTATTATTGATATTGATATTGATATTAAGATTCTAATTAAAGATTTTGACACGTAACTAGGTTGTGATTAAACTAATTACTTAAAAACATAATTAAGAAAATAGCTAAGGCTTTATAGTTTGAGTATAATCTCCTTCTTTTTAGACTAAGATATTTACAAGAATATAATCAAATCTCAAAATTAATCTGATCTGAATTTACCCACGTTTTTTTTTTCTGGTAATCAATCTTCTACCTTGACCAATGAGTCAATGACCCACCATCACAAAGATAATTAGTTTGGATTTTGTAAATTATAATCCCTTCATTTAAGTTTGGCTAACAAAATTAAATGCGTCGCGTAGTGAGAGGCCAAACTTTTTGTCCCACAGGGAGTTTTAGGAAAGTAAGGGTGGTAGCTTCAAAATCTCTTTCTTCTAATCAAACAAATAAGGGCTCCACCGAATTGATGACTATGAATAGTCTCAATCACCTTGTCCTGCTTCCTTCCTCCTCTCAATTCTCAATATTGATGCCGTGAGTATACACTACTTAAGTTGTATATGATGACTTTACTGTCTCACGGAACTACAGCAGCGCAAATATTTGCAATCACACTCATCACTTTTGTTTATATTTTCTATTTGAGTCAGTTGTGCTTATTATTTATGTGAAAAGATTATAAATTACATTGATTGATATAATTAAGGAGATCCTTTACTTATTTATGCACACTTATTTATATCCTATTGACATAGAGTGACCGATTTTACTTGCTCGCATACAATCACCATTCAATGCATGCATGTACTAACTAAATAATAATCAGTGATTTAATTGATTTTCTTTTGAAAAAAAAAAAAAAAAAACAAAAAGTGATTTAGACTTTGTTGTGAGGCAAACGACGTGAAAGGAGTGGCATCGAAATCTGTTTCTGTTAGGAACGTGTGAGATGCAGTGTACCACTTTTTAACTTTTTTAAATTTTAACCAAAAAAAAAGAAAAAAGAAAAAAGAAAAAAAGTGTGAACTTAAAATGTGAAAACTGAAAATAGCAAAAGTGAAAGTCGTTGTTCTTCTTCTCGTCGTAGAGGGGCGGGACAGCCTGACAGGTAAGCAGAAGTGACGCGGTGAGACATCCAACAGTTTAACCGCAACAAAACAGACAAACAGTTAAGGATTCCTGCCAATGACAATTTAACACGTATTATAAACTCACCACCTATTTCGGCTTTCACAATGATAGTAACAAGCACGGTGTGTCATGTGTGTGCGCGCTCTTTCTAGAGAGAGAGGGAGAGAGAGGGAGACTCGAGACTGAGTGCGAGGGACACGGTGTGTGTGTGGGCCTTAGATTCCAATCCAAAATCCAAAAGTTTGCTTCGCGTCGATCAAATTATAATAATAAAACGAAAAACCACCAAATTTCTTTTGAAAAAGAAAAAAGAAAAAGTGTAATGTATTGTATTGTATTATATTGTGCCGCCTACTGTTTTGTATTGTATGTTATGTACTACACTTACTTCTTCTGACACTGCTCTTTTCTTTCTCCACTAAAACCGCATTTATTTTTTTAAAAAATATTAAATTTTAATACCCTCTCTCTTCTTCTCTTTCCTAACTTTTTCCCTAGCTTTCCTCCTTCTGTTTCTCTCCTCTCTAATTTTTCTGCAGTTCTCTCAGGTTAGAAAGGTTGAACTACTGGCTAACTGGGCAATTTCTAGGCTATTCTTCTTTCTTTTTTAATTTTTTACTTTTGGTTACTAATTTTGCATGAAAGTTGTGTGCTTTTGAAGTTATTGAGTTCAAAGTTTTTGTCTTGAGCTTATTATGATGTAAAATTTCGCTACTTTCAAGTATATTGCAATTCTGGGGTCTTTGCTTCTGTTGATTAGTGGGAAATTTTGGGCATGTCGGCAGCTCTTGTTTGGATCCATGGATGTGCCGATGTGCTGTTTTCGCCTTGCGGGTTACCTTGGCCGTGGACTGGATGTTGAGTAACAAATTTCTGAGTAGTTAAGCTGCTGCCTTGTGGAAACAAGTTTGATCCCTTTTTTTTTTTTTTCATTCGCTTCTTGTACTTCTTCTTATTTGTGCTTGTGTTGGTTGAATTGGAATCTGGTTTATCTGTTTATCCCCTTTTTTGTGGAATCATAATTAATGGAGGCTAAATTTGGAGGCAAGGTTCAAAATTTTTATGGGCCGGTGGTGTCGGATTTAAAAACAGTTGGTAAAAAGACCTTGGAATGGGATTTGAATGATTGGAAATGGGATGGTGATCTTTTTACTGCTAGCCCTTTGAATTCTGCACCATCAGATTGTAGAAATCGGCAGTTATTTCCTGTTGGGCCTGAAATACCGCCAAATGGGGCTCAGTCGAATTGTTCATCCTCTAGTTCGGAGGATAATAATGTTGGGAATGAGAAAGGGAAGAGGGAAATGGAGAAGAGGAGGAGGGTTGTGGTTGTTGAAGATGACGAATTAATTAATGACCAAGGTGGGTTGCTTAATTTAAAACTTGGTGGGCGGGTTTACCCTGTAACAGATGGGGATGCAAAGAGTGGGAAGAAGACTAAGATTGTTGGGACCACTGCAAACCGTGCGGTTTGTCAGGTGGAGGATTGTAGGGCTGATCTAAGCAATGCCAAGGATTACCACCGGCGACATAAGGTTTGTGATATGCATTCAAAGGCAACTAAAGCACTTGTGGGAAATGTTATGCAGCGATTCTGCCAGCAGTGTAGCAGGTGAGTGGGTTACTTATTTGGCCATTTTTGTTTGAATAAACGGATAAGGAAGTCCATAATTTTTGTGAATAATCAACCATGGTTAAAATCAGTAGTTGCTTTCTTGTGCACATCCTCACTGAGTTAAAGCAAACAAAATTAGTTCTGTCGACCTTTAATAATTTGTTGATGTTGTTTAAATTTGAGTAATTCAGTGTTGATTGTTGTGATAGAGAAGGATTTTTTTAGTTTTCTCCAGTTAGATGCAACTTGATTATACTTATGGGCAGGTTTCATGTTCTTCAAGAGTTTGATGAAGGGAAGAGAAGTTGCCGGAGGCGGTTGGCTGGCCATAATAAACGAAGAAGGAAAACACATCCTGATAATGTTGTCAATGGGGGCTCCCTGAATGATGAAAGGAGCAGTAGCTATTTATTGATTAGTCTGCTGAGGATACTTTCAAACATGCACTGTAAGTATCTAATCTGCTGATTCTTACTTTTCTGCTTTACTAAGATGCTGTAGCGACAGAAATAGGTTGTGTAGATGGTATCAGTGCTACTGTGTTATTCTGCTCTTATGATTACATATGAAATTATTGAGGACTGCTAGCACATGGTTTGCCAAGTTACATTTTTAGCAGCTGAAAAGTTACACCCCATTACCCTTGTGTCAGAAGATGCTGTATGAGTTTTTGACTGATTCTCATGTGCAGAAATTTAGAGAAGGCCACTGTTTTAATTAGGTTATACAAAATCTTAAACGGACTATAATGGTTAAACTTTGGAATTCATAAATTTATCATAGAAATCTTTCATCTACTTGGTTTGTAGATAGACACTTAAAATTCTAGTCACCATGCAATATGTAGTCTTCTATCAGGATCACATCTTTTGTTTTGTTGATGGCAGTTTATTGAAGATTGTGGCCTAGTCTTAGGCAGTTTATTGAAGATTGTGGCCTAGTCTTAGGAATATTCTAAATTACTTGCTCCCTGATGTGGATTGTTCATTTTGTTGATCTTCCTCAATCAATAATAACTTCATAGATCAGCTAACTTTTCTGTTATCTGATAGTGCACCGTTTCCTCCCATGATTATTATCTTAATCTTTAGGCAAATCTATACCATATGATCTAGGACGGTTGGAAGGCTAATTCATATTATAAATTCCTGTAATCATGTAATAGTGCTAACATTTAATCTCATTTTACCTTTTTGTCTGTTCATCAATGTGTACCTTTTCCTCAAACACTTTCCGCTTCAGCTGTCATTGTTAGCATATATATTTTGACTGCGCAGATTTTTCCTTGTATGAATTGCAGCAAATAATTCTGATCAAACAAAGGATCAGGATCTCCTTTCTCATCTGTTCAGGAACCTAGCTGGTGTAGTTGGTACCAGCAATGTAAGAAACTTATCTGGGTTGTTGCAAGGATCCCAAGGTTTGCTGAATGCTGGACCGTCTAATGGGAATGTTGAAAAGGTACCGGATCTGGTTTCAACTGGTCCTGAACCTTCTAGGCCCTCTACTTCAGCCTGTATGACAGATAATTGCATTGGATTCTCAGAACCAATGAGATCTGTGGGCCAATGTGGGACTGTACCTGCTTCTGATTTATTGCAGAAAAAAATATCCACCAATGATGCTCATAGTGGAAGAGTACAAGCTCTATCAGCTAGCCAGTCCATAGAGATGTTTCCGTCAAGAAGTTCAGCCAAAGCAAATGAACCAGAAGCTACGTTTGGGTGGAGCAAGATGAGTAATATTGATTTGAATAATGTCTATGATGATTCACAAGAACGTGTTGAGAATCTAGAGTTATCTCATGCCCCTGTAAACCGAGGCCCTGTATCTCTTTATTCCCCTTTATGGTTACATCCGGGCTCTAACAAGTCAAGACCCCCCCAGGCTAGTGCTAACTCAGATTCAACTTCTAGCCAGTCACAATCTAGTTCCAGTGGAGAGGCTCAGGTACATTATTTATTACAGTTGCATATTGTCGCTTTTACCTTTTAATTGAAATGGGATATTGAGGAGGCAAGCAGAATGCTCAAGTTTATGGAATTTCCATTTCAGGGGTGACCACTGTTTATGGCCCAAACTCAGCTCTACATTGATTCTTTAATATTTTGTATTTTGTATCAACAATGTCATTCCGGAGTATTGTTTGAAGTTCTTGGTTCTGTTGCACTCTGAATGAGACAATAATGATAAAGCATGCTTCGGTACAAGTATCCATGATCATTACATAGGCCTCAAATGATTGTTTCTCTTGACCACTCTCTCTTTTTTCATTTTACAGAGTCGTACAGACCGGATTGTCTTCAAGCTCTTTGGGAAAGACCCAAATGATTTCCCTCTTGTATTACGAAGACAGGTATTTTCTAGGTTCTTGTTCGCCTGCAAAATTCTATTGGATAGTTTTCCTGATAGATAACTAAAATTGGTAGAACATGTTCTATTTTCAGATCCTTGATTGGTTATCCCACAGTCCTACAGACATTGAGAGCTATATAAGGCCTGGCTGTATTGTACTAACAATATATCTTCGCCTGGGTAAACCCACTTGGGAGGAGGTATGCTGCTATATAGTTCCTGAAAGAGTGATTTGATGATTCTTGTTTAGAGAAAGGACAACTAGTTTTTCTAACTGCTTTTGTTTACAGCTTTGTTGTGATTTGGGCTCCAGTTTGAGGAGGCTTCTTGAAGGTTCTGATGACTCTTTTTGGAGAACAGGATGGTTATATGCTAGGGTGCAGCATTCTGTGGCATTTATATATAATGGTTTGCTCTCTCTCTCTCTCTCTCTCTCTCTCTCTCTCTCTCTCTCTCTCTCTCTCTTTCTCTCTCAATCTATCTGTCTATCTAAGCACGCATGTGCGTGGGGGATGAAAGAGCTTTAAAGAAATCCCCTTTCATGTGAGCTGGGCAAACTTAGAATTCTGCTGTGGTACTGCAAGTATAAGACAACATTTTGTTCATTTTTACATCTGTGCTGCAGGTCAGGTTGTTTTAGACACACCTTTACCTCTTAAAAGCCATAAAAGTTGCAGGATCTCAAGCATCAAGCCAATTGCTGTACCTGTGTCAGAGAGAGTTAAATTTGTAGTTAAAGGCTTCAATCTTTCTCGGTCTACCACGAGGTGATCTTCATCTTCTGTGGATGCACCATTTTATTAACTTCTGTTGTTGTACCGAGTAGAATAGGAGACAATAGCATCTCATGTTTCAGTGTCTTTCTTTTTCTCTAAAATTAGTATAATGGAATACTCTTGAAACTATTCCATTTGCTTCAAAATTAAAAAGTCTTAGTATATTCTGATTTCAGGTTACTCTGTGCCATAGAAGGAAGTTATCTGGTCCAGGAAACATGTTATGACTTGATGGGTGGTGCTGATACTGTTAATGAGAATGATGAGCTCCAGTGCCTCAGCTTCCCTTGCTCTATACCAAATGTCTTTGGAAGAGGATTCATTGAGGTTTGTGCATCTTCTGGTGTTTCTCATCATGAACCGAAGTCCTTGTATGGTGTTAGAATGAATTCAAAGTTGTAGAATACAGAGATTAATCATCCAGTCTTTGTTCATCACGTGCCATTGTGCTCTTTTAAACTAATGTATTTCGTTTCCAACATCTGAATAGGATATCGACTGATGGCTAATAGAGAAAAGGCTAGTGGGGTTGGGTACTAGAAAATCATTGTTTATTCATCTTCCATTCTTGTCTATATCCCCTTTTATATGTCTGACGTGAGGTTTTTGTCATTTGATTCTATCAGGTTGAAGATCATGGTCTCAGCAGCAGCTTCGTTCCATTTATAGTTGCAGAGCAAGAAGTGTGTTCTGAGATTTGTATGCTTGAGAGTGCAATTGAGGCTGCTGAGATTTCTGACGACTTCCAGAAGATTGCTGAGAAGACAGAAGTAAAGAATCAAGCGCTGGACTTTTTACATGAAATGGGTTGGCTTCTTCACAGAAGCCACATGAAGTTTAGGCTGGGTCACTTGCATCCCAACTTCTATTTCTTCCCTTTCAAACGGTTCAAGTGGCTGTTGGAATTCTCAATGGAACATGATTGGTGTGCCGTAGTGAAGAAACTCCTGGGCATTCTGTTTGACGGAACAGTTGATACAGGAGACCATACTTCCTCTGAGCTTGCAATATTAGAGATGGGTCTCCTTCACAAAGCAGTCCGGAGAAATTGCAGGCCTATGGTGGAACTATTGTTAAATTATGCCCCAGATAATGTATTGGATAAACCAGGATCTAGGCAGAAGCAACTGGTGGACAGGGCTGGCAGCGGCTTTATATTTAAACCCAATGTTATTGGGCCGGCTGGATTGACTCCACTTCATGTTGCAGCATGTAGGGATGATGCAGAGAATGTGTTGGATGCCTTAACTGATGATCCTGGATCGGTATCGTTCTGTCTCTTTCTGAATCTCTGATTGAATTTGTGGTTTTGCATAATTTCTTCTTATTTTTCCATGTTTGGGCCTCTTCAATAGTGCTGATATGAATGTTCTTGTTCAGGTGGGGATAGAAGCTTGGAAGAGTGCCCAAGACAGCACAGGTTTGACCCCAAATGATTATGCGAGCCTGCGAGCCCACCACTCATATATCCATCTAGTGCAAAGGAAAATCAACAAGAAATCATCAGAAAGTGGGCGTGTGATCCTAGATATACCTGGTAGCATTGTTGACTGGGATTCCAAGCAGAAACCGTTGAACGGGAATAAATCATCTCGAGTTCTCAGCTTGCAGACTGAAAAGATCACGACCAAAATGATGCAGCAGCAATGCAGGTTATGTGAACAGAAGGTGGCTTATAGAAACATGAGATCATCACTGGTATACAGGCCTGCAATGCTCTCAATGGTGGCCATTGCAGCTGTCTGTGTTTGCGTGGCACTGCTCTTCAAAAGCTCACCCGAAGTTCTTTATATTTTCCGGCCATTCAGGTGGGAATTGCTCAAGTATGGGTCTAGTTAAGGTAGTTATTATACTTATTAGTTCCTGCAGGCAGCATGCTGGACTTTTTTCTCTTGCCCTCTTTTTTTGTTTCCTCCTCCTTCATATGAAGCGCTAGAAGTCCTGCTTATTTGTATGGATTTAGAAATTCAGAGGAAAAATAAATACTGTATATGTGTTAAGGATAGCTCATTTCAATTATATATACAATGAAAGTTGGATTGATATCAAAGATGAAAGATATTTATAGTGTCCAACGCCAGTGTCAAGAGTATAAATATTAAATTAATTATAACGCATTATTCTTTTTAGTAAATTATTTTTTGTGATATAAATTTTTTATTATAAATTATAAGTGTTTAAAGTATATGTTAAAGTGTAAATAACATTGTCCATTAAACATCTGTCACCCCGACTTCACTCGTGAAACCACAAGAAAAAAGTTATAACAAAATCTCAATCCTTCAATTTTATATCACAAAACGCAAAATTCTCACCAAAACAACATCATCAAGGTATTATTTGTCCACGGTGGCTACGTACTCATAGGCAGCAAGCAAGAAATAACAATAAAAACTACACCCATGTCCCAAAATTTTGTCAAATAATGAAATAACAAATAAGGACAATGTTTTCTACATTTCTACATGCTCACATGAACTACAATAATATCTAGAATAATTCTTTATTTAAACACGTGTGAATTAAAGCAAACTTGGCGTTCATTTTAAGGTAGAAGATGCTCTAACGAACGATAAAAAAAAAGATCTTTTGAAAGTGCTTTAACATTAACCTTCTGAGACATAATCATGGTGTTTGCCAAATGGCTAGACTAGAACAGTGCTAATTTCTATTACAATGCTGTTTCTGCAGTATTTTTCATTACTATCATTGGCTGGCGGTGCATACTTATTAGAAATGATTTTTCACATAAAACTTTGATGTATTAATTTAATAGAATATTATCTAAACGTTATCAAAATATTTGCTCTTGATATACCTCTGAATCGATTCGCGTTTAATATTATTCAGTTCTATATATACATGAATGATGAAAGGTGTTCATTTTGGTCTTTTAGTCTATATATATGTTAAGAGTATATCGTTTAGAATGGTTTTTTTTTTTTTTTTTTTTAATATTCTTCTTTCTTTTACTTTTCATCTAAAAGCCAAAAACTGTAACTGCAGAATTATTTCTGAAAATATTAATGATCAATCACGTTACGATATACAATAACAACAAGCAACGAACATGCATATATGCTACAAGTAAACTTCTTGACTCATTATAGTGGGAATTAGTTTCGAACTTTGAGTTGCTTGTACAGTTCTTTATCATTTATTATGGAGTCGAATATTCACTGCTTGTGTCTTGAATTAATCAATTATTTCTTTGTACATCAAAGTGATGATTTGGCAAAGAAGATAGAGTCTGACCCGATGGAGAATAAGTGGCAATCGCCAGTGAAGATTGGTAATCTTTGGCCCCCACATTGTCCTATTCAACCATATCTTCGAAAAGCGATCATTTGCCAATTAGTATACAGATGTTTCTGCAAGTTACTTGTGTCGCCATTTTTCATCCACTTCATTTCTGACAAAAATCTCCTCATCCTTTTCTCATTTCCATGGCCTTTCTGGTTGCTTCTTTGCAGGTGTCGTTTACGTGTAAGGCCCCTCACCTGATGCTATAACTTCAAGCGTTCACTCATTGCTTGTAACTATTTGTTTATGATTTTAGATATGAATATATTGTTCTACCATTTATTAGTTCCATTTTTCAACTTAATCGAACATGAACCTGAGTTATTCAAATATTATTCTTTTTTCTTATAATTACTAATAAATGTCTTCAACAAGTGTGAAAAATATGGGTCTAATTTTTTCTTCTTCTGAGAATTGTTTACTAAGAAAATGTTACATATGTTGTAGAGTTTTGATTGAATATACAAACTTGATGCTTAAGAATGACATTTGAATCACTACTACTAAGAAAGCACCAAAATTAGAACGTGGCAATGGTTGTGACAAACCTAGCTTCCGAAGAAAAATTGTATACTTTTGTGTTTGTGGTTTGTGGATTACTTTACTCATTAGTACGGATTAGGAGTAAGTTGTATAACTAATCTTTATCACCATTCCTTCACATATGAAATTAACGTTTTCGTTTTTCTTGAATTTATTGATGTGGAAAGTTTATAAATTGCATGAATTTGTCAAATTTCTGGAGAACCCAAGCATCGAAGAATCGAAAATTTTTGTACATAACCAAAACAGCAATAATGGAGTTGCTCATGTCATGTAAAATAAAATTGCAACAATAAGCTGGCATAGCAGCAAAAAGCAAAAGATATACAATTAACTCTATCGCTGCTTCACACATAATAGAATACTAGAGATTGTAGCATATCAGACAACAAAAAGAAATCCCCAAATTTGCATAAATATGCACCAACCAGTTCTATAGCTACATCAACTCCGTACATGTACAATGAACGCATCCAAATACTTCCCCACAAAGCAATAAAAGATTTGAAAAGAATTGTTGCAGCAGTTTTACTTTGAGCCATGTAGATAAACCAGCAATGTGCCTTTTCTTTCCTCATTGATCAGTGATTCCGCTCGTACGGCCTGTCTCAAACTTAGAAAAGTCGAACTTTATAGCACTTGCAGTGGCTCCGCATCCTCAATCAAATATTTTGTTGCCGGTGGCCCGATGCCTCCAAAAGCATCTGCAGTTTTTCTTGTTCCAAAGCATAGACCTTGTCATTCATACCTTCCTTTGCATATGCCTCCGTCATGATAGAGAAAGTTTCAGAGTTTGGTCGACAGTGCTTCTCTTTCATTCTTTTATAAACCCTCTCCATCTCCATTAAATCATCAGCCCTTATGCATGCTGATATAACCGAATTGTAAAAGGAAACGTTCTCTGCTATCTGAAGCTTTGAAGCTAACCTAACACTGCTAATAACTTTATGGAAGAGCCCTGCATTAGCATATCCATTAATTAGACAACAAAAAGTCTTGGTGTCTGCTTTCATGCCCTCAGCACTCATCTGTTCAAATGTGTACTCCATGTGTTTTGCATCTCCCATGTCTGAAAAAGCCTCAATCACATTGTTATAAGTTGAAGACGTCCATGGAAATTGAAGCTTACGCATGTATTCCATCACAGATGACATCTTATCATACATCCTTTTCTTCCCATAAGCACCAATCAATATATTAAATGTCCTCGTTTCAGGGTCAATACCAAAGTTACGAAACTTTTCATACCAACGCTCCATCATATCAACCTGACCCTTGTTAGCAAACACACTAAGGATAGTATTCATCGTCCAAACATCAGGTTTGCAAGTTTCACTCTCCAACATCCCTGAGAGCACTCTTTCCATTTGATCAAACATTCCTGCCTTTCCATACCCACCTAACACAATGTTCTGTGTCACTGTATTTGGAGTTACCGATCTTTCATCCATATCTTGATACAATGTCTCAATCAACTCAAAACGCATAGCATCAACACAAGCCTTAATCAAAGTACTATAGGTATAAACATCTGGCTGACAATTAGGTAGAGTTTTCATTTGATTAAGAGTAGCAAAAGCCTCATCAATAAGGCTGTTCCGACAATAAGCAGCAAGCAGTGCCGTGTAAAGTTCAGGGGTGGGCTCTATTCCTTCTTCGACCATTTCATTAAAGACCTTACGGGCAAGCTCCGGTTGCCCAGATTTTCCAAGCAGAACAAGGAGCTTCATATAAGTGCCCTCTTTTGGTTGATAAAAAGGTTGCTCCTTTAGCATCTCAAACACCTAATCCATACCAATAATGACAGCACCACTCAATTATTGTTGTTTTAAGTATCACTAAAAGGCTACAGTGAGAAAGATTTGTAACTCTTCAAGAGTCATTTGTTGGAACATTTATTTAGCAAATCAAAAACCCAGAAACGAAATATGAAAAAAAGAAAAACGAAAAAAGAATTGAATTGAAATTGCTAACCTGGAGGGCTTGAAACCACTGTTTCTTGAGAACATGATCAGAAAAGGTTTCAGCAACGGTGTTGACCCAAGCCTTGGCTTTGGCTTTGCGCTCCAGTTTCTTCTTGAGATTCTTAATGGGAGTTCTCTTCGAACGGTACCCAGGTATCGATGTCTCTGATACTCCAGGGTACTCTCCTTCTTTCCAGAGTCTCTTTTTGGCAGCCACCGCTGATTCTGAAGAAAATGAAGTGTGTTTGTTTGTACTAGTTACCGAGCAATGAATGAGGTTAAAGTTTGGAACTTGGGCTCTGTGTTTTTTGGTCTTCGTGTCGTGAGGGTGAGGGAGAGGAGAGGGAAGGAGTGAAGAGGAGAACGAGAGAGACGCTGATGCTGACGCCATGCCCATCCACTCAACACACTCTCTCTGGCTCTGTCGCTGTGACTAAAAATTCGCAGAGGACACTCTATTAGCGAGTTTAGCCTTTAGAGTAGGGACTAGGAAATGACTTTTTCACCCTTGTCTTCCATTCTTGCCTATTATTTCATTCTATCAGTGCCTATTATTTCATTCTATCAGTGCATACGACTTATAACAATTGATGAAAGAAAATCATCAATTGTTCTCTTTGTTAGTTATTTTCATATGCTAAACTCAGATAGGACTAAACCCAGATTACGGTATTATAGAATTTTCCTGACAAATAAAATGATACAAATCAAGTTAAAAGTTATTCATTAACTACTGATAGCTGAAACTTTCACTAATTTAAAAAATTCATTGTAATAGACAAGTAATTAATCTGTAAATGACTTTCTAGAAAGAATTTTTTTTTTTTTTCCTCCCCTTTGTTTTTTCCTTTGTAAATTGATTGTTTCCGCTTTCCACTTCACCTGTAAAATACTGTTGCCGTATTCTTCCTCCACTGACCTCAATTAATGACACTAGTGGAGGGTAACAACTACGTCCTTAATTTATTTTCCTACGTAACAATGAAATGAAAAATAAATTCATCAACCATTCAATTTTATAACTGAAAAAATAATTATTTATAGCAATGATATTGGAGTGTAAGATTTAATTAAAAAAAAAAAGCTTGCAACTTGAGGTTGTGGTGATTAATTTGAACATAACTTGAAATTATTAGCATATAAGTGTAGATCAAAAACCTAATTAAGAAGATAAGAATGAGAGAAATTGGCCGATCCAATTTCACCACAAGGATCCCAACAATGATGAGGATGATGAAGAATGTGACCCACGATGGGCTGCCGTTGACAGATTGCCAACTTTTGAACGGGTAGTACTGCTTTGTTTGATGAAATAGATGCATAAATAGAGATGGCAAACGAGTCGCTAATATCACCAAACTTGGAGCCGAGAAGCGGCATATGTTCATGAAGAAGCTCATCAAACACATTGAAAATTATAACCTGAGATTGTTGCACAGGATTAGAAAGAGAGTTGACGGGTTTACTTTATATAAAACCTTTTTGTTTCCGCTTCTATGCATATCTACATAAGCAGAGAGATATACATATAAGTTGTCACACTGATTTGTAATTAATTAATTGTGCTTTACAGAGTTGGAGTACGGTTGCCTACGATGGAAGTGAGATTTAAGAGTCTTGGTGTTGAATCAGAATGTGAAGTAGTTCATGGGAAGCCTCTCCCGAGTCTTTGGAGCACGACCAAGAGCATGCTTTCTGTATATGTGTGTGTGTACGTGTATATATATATGTGTGTGTGTGTGTGTCTATGTATTCATGAACTTCTCTGACTTATCGGCAGAGTCACTTTGTGGTCTCTTATGTTGCTGGCAAACAGCTAGCTTGACTCTCAAGTTATTTATGTTTGTCACAGGGTTTCACTAATCTGTTAGGTCCAAAGCAAGAAGTAAAGATAAAGTTTTGAAAAATATCAATGGCATCATTAAGCCTGGAAGGTGGACCCAAAAATTCCGATACTTTTAACGTCTTCACTTTCACTCTGAAATTTTTTAGGAGTCATATATAGTATACGTTCGCTTAGTTTTGCTCTTGCTCAATGCTCATTGCAGGATGACATTATTACTCGGTCCTCCAGGGTGTGGCAAAACCACATTGTTATCTGCTCTCTCTGACAATCTTAGCCATTCTCTCAAGGTTTCGTGACCTTAGTTAATTTTGTATTCCATTCTTTATACTTTCTGGGATTTGCTTGCATCTTAGGTTTTTGATTTCTCTAATACAGGTTTCAGGGGAAGCGTCTTACAGCGGATACAGACTGGATGAATTTGTCCCTCAGAAAACATCAACTATGTAAGCCAGGATGATCTGCATATTGCGGAGATGACAGTGAGGAAACTATTGATTTCTTTGCACGAGGTCAGTGTGCAGGACATCGAGCTGGTAAGCACACTTTGGTCACAAAGAAATGGTGATTTTTCTATACATGGCTTGCCATCTGTTACAAATCCAGTAATTTGTGTTTAAACTTGAAGAGATCGTGATGGAAGTCATTAAACGAGAGAAGCTGGTAGGGATTTCCCCAGATCCTGATGCGGATGCTTACATGAAGGTACGCATAACATTTTTGAATTACTATGTATCTTCACCATGCCGCTCAAATTAATTCTTCTAAAACATACATTGCAGCACCAAAAACCGATGTGTGAAAGTGGATAACTCAGATAGATAGTTTCTCTTAATTTTCTGCAATAGAGTATCCCTGGGGTATTGAAGATTAAGGCCAATTATAATCCAACAACATGGATGCTGGAGGTTTCTTCTAAGGCTATAGAGACTCAACTTGGTGTTGATTTTGCACAAATCTATAGGGACTCAACCTGGTACCACTGAGTAAAAATCTTGGAATCAGATTCCAGTGTTTGGCTGGTAAATTACTCTTTAGCGTTTTTGACTGTAGGGAGAATGAGCAACTGGTAAAGCAATCTAGTTCACCATCTGTTCAAAGGATTTGCATTTTCCTACCCGTTTGCCTCAAAATGGTTGGCAGCAGTTCAACACATGCCTCTGGAAACAGAACTTATCTTTACTAGAGAAATCCTTCTTATCCTTTTTATGTGCTGTGTCTCCGCTGTATGGTATATTGTTTTGGCAGCAAGGAAAGAAAATGTAGTCAATACAGTTGTACTGATGTTCTCACATTGCATTACCATGATATATAGGGTCATAAATTCCTATTAGGAGAAAAAGATGTTGATTTAACTAAATTTATATTATTCAACTTTGATAACCTGCGACTTGTTTTTTCAGAAAAAAACCCGCAAGACCTGTTCAATATAGTTGGTGCACTGTCCATATCAGCACTCCTTTTTGGTGTAAACAACTACTCATGAGCTCTACCGCGTGTTGCAACAGAGCAGAGAGTCTTATACCGAGAAAGATTTGCAGGAATGTACTCCCCATGGCCTTATTCATTTGCACAGGTTCAGTATACTTTTAAAAAAATGCATTTTCATAACATTATAATGCTTTTACTTTTTTTCTTTTAAAGTAATTGAGATTTTGACATTGCACGTGGTAGTTGAGGTTCCTTACTTGTTCATTCGAGCAATCATTTATGTGATGATCACATATCCTACGATCGGTTTTTATTGGTCAACATATAAGATATTCTGGTCATTTTAGTGCATGCTCTGAAATCTTCTATACTTCAACTACTTGGGAATGCTGGTGGTAGCACTGTCACCAAATGTTCAAGTGGCTTATATTTTGACCTCCTCTTCCTACTCAATGCTCAATCTATTTTTTGGGTTCAACATTCCAAAACCAGTAAGCTCCTATCTAGCTTGTTCAAATGCATCAAACTTTGATTGCTTCATGCTAATTAGTCGTGTCAAGTTGAAGTGATTCAACATTAATTTAATATAAGTTATGAACAAATTAAAGTCGGTATGAATATAACAAAAACAGGGCTGATGGTATTGTTGTTTGTCCTTGCAGTGACTTCCAAAGTGGTGGATACGGGTGTATTACATATTTCCCACGTCTTGGGCAATAAATGGGATGTTAACTTGGCGACGCGAAGACATTGACGAAGAAATATTAGCATTTAGTGAAAGTAGCCACCGTCTTAAATGATTACTTTGACTTTGATCATGATCTTTTATATGTTGTAGGTATTGTGCTTCTAATCTTCCCCATTGTATTTGCTTTTCTTTTTGCTTACTTCATTGGAAAGCTAAACTTCCAAAGGAGATGAGCGAATGTTATAGCGTTAATGTATTCGGTGTCTGTCTGTGTATATGTGAAAGACTAATGCTGTAATGTGTGAGTATTATTAATTTATTAATTTAGTGGAGTTGTAAAAGCTTGAAGAATAGAATGGATAGTCTTGTAACGAACTTAAGGTATAATATAATGGATTCTTCTATATTCCTAATAATTTAAACTTATGAGTTTTATAATACATATAGATATTGTTACTCTTTGAACCTTTCCTGGTATAAATGTTGTGGTTAGTTTTTAATTCATATTTTTACTTCCATGCACTCTTATAAAATCATTTCTTTATATTAATATTGTTCTCTAACACCTGAGTTTTCTTGCAAAAATTCGTTAAATTATCAAAATAAGATTTTCAATTAGGTTACTTTCTCTAGTGCTGACAAGTTTCATGAGACTGTCAAATATCAATGATTCACTTTGAAGTTCACAACAACAGCGTTTGTAGTCCAACGGTTAGGATAATTGCCTTCCAAGCAATAGACCCGGGTTCGACTCCCGGCAAACGCATGAACCGCAACATCAATCCTCAAAATGTGAGGGCTGATTCCACTGCTATTTCAAAAAGTTTTAAACACTCTTTCTTTGGAGAAAAATAATAATAATAATTTGATTACGTGTATATATTAGAGAAACATTCACATCAGCAGCACCATATCACAGCAGTAAACTAGTACAGCAAATCTGATTTGAGCACATAATATACTTGACCTTAAAAATAAGGTATTCTTTTTAGCATATAAAAAGGCAGTCAAGCTGATAATCTTATAAAATAATGCCTTCTAAATCTACCTCCTTTGGTAATTTAATTTCCCTATGCAGTAGGCAAAAAGGATTGCAAAAGCAACTGGAAAAGCAATGAGGACAGCAGCTACAAGGCCTAAACGATCGTGATGAAAACCATAATAATCATGCAGAAAGGAACCAACTGTTTTGTGCTCCCCAAAAATCAATATCTCTCTGTTCATGTCTCCATATTGTGATGTCAAGAGGCCATTGAGGGACCAAGATGTGGGGCAGATCCAATAGCACCAAATCCACCACTTGGGTATTTTCTGAGTATATGAAAAAAACTCCACATTTATTACCCTTCCTTGGATATGCATTGACATGAAATGAAGAAAAAAAAAGAAAGGGATTTTGAAGGTACCGGTCCTGGTAAAAGGAAACCCGAGAAAAGATTCAATATAGTGTAGAATGCAGTTGCTAAAACTGAAGCTATTTCGACCCCTGGGCATACTGAGACTAGGAACATTCCCAGATATACAAAGTATAAAAATGTGCACAGCGTTGCATAGAAGTACCAGAAGACCTTGTATGCTGACCAATAGTACCCAATTGCTGGATATGTAATGGCCACATATATAATTGCATGCAACATTATGTAAGGTATTTCTATGGTTACCTGCAGCACCCAAAATGATTACTTATGGCTTCATCAGCAAAAAAATTAATCATTTCATAACTTTCTAGGTGGTTTGTCAAACCTGTGCAAAGGAATAAGCCCATGGCGAGTACATTCCGGCAAACTTTTCGCGGTATAGAACAGTGCGCTCAGTTGCAACATATGGAAGTACTGTTGAACAATAGTTTACTCCCAAGAATATGACAGCAATGTACATCGATCCAAGTATGACAAACAAATCCTCTTCTTTATTGCTTCAGAAGAAAGAAGTTTATTAGGCTCGCGTTGATTACAAAAATGAGCATTTGAAGAGTAGGACTTACATTTCCTTCCCTTTCTGCCAAGCAACTGCACCAAAAAGCAGTGCAGCAAAGATCATAAAAACAAAACGAGCCATGTTATATTCAGGACTTCTCCAGTATGATAAGTGTTGTTTCCACAGGCATGCCAGATACTGCTCCATGCTACTTTGAGGGTAACGAGTGGGAAAGCGTAATTCTTTTGAACCTGGCTGTGGTTCACTCAACCGGTTCACCAACTCTATGGTTTCCCTAAAATCCATATAAAATATAAGGATCAGGAATATAAAATTCATTACCAGAATAAAGTTCTTACTATTAATGCATAGCCTCATGTAAGAAGCTTCATTGAAGCATTCATTTATTAAATGTCAATAAGTTTTTCTTTTGATACTCACTGATATAGAGGTGACTTCAGATAAATTTTGGCAAAATCTAACCCGAGTTCTGCTTCAGTTGATGCAGAAGTGACTTCTAACATCCATGTTGCTGGGTTGTAATTAGCTTTGATTTGTGGCACCCCTGAAATACCCTGTTTGATGGGGAAAAAAAAACAACGAAAAAATCAGCTGCTTCTGGTAACTCTTCATGCTGTGGATACCTATGGACGTATAAACATTATGGAGTACACCAATGTTGTGATCATACTTGGAAGTATTCAATAAGTTTGCTTGAATGACGACCTAGCATCCCCGAGTAAATAATACGACCTCCTGCTTTCATTAGAAGCAACTGCATGAAATATGAATAGAGAGTGCATTAGAACTAGAGGGGATTTGACGATCGGTAATTTCAGGGAGGGAATAGTTGTAAAACCTCATCAAAAGCCTCAAAAACATCAATGCTTGGCTGATGGATGGTGCAGACAGTCGTTCTTCCTGTGCGAACGACATTCTTAACAGCGCGCATGACAATGGCAGCAGCCCTGGCATCTAAACCTGATGTGGGTTCATCCATGAATATTATTGATGGATTTGAAACAAGCTCCACCGCAATAGTTAGCCTTTTTCGCTGTTCAGTAGACAGGCCACTTTGGCCCGGTATGCCAACTAATGAATCTTTTATATCATCAA
Organism: Citrus sp. QX-2021; assembly: GCA_030444885.1. Classification (NCBI taxonomy): domain Eukaryota; kingdom Viridiplantae; phylum Streptophyta; class Magnoliopsida; order Sapindales; family Rutaceae; genus Citrus; species Citrus sp. QX-2021. Next base: position 1,154,999 of record CM059829.1, read on the forward strand.
GTTCAATTGTTTCAATGACTTCTTCTACAAACCTCTGCATGATTGATAGAAGATACCGCTGTGAGTTCATATATTGTAGAATTTTAGGTAGACAAACTATATCGCATCCAAAAATCATTTCACTTGAATGTTTTTGCGTCTTACTGCTTTCGTCTCTGAATCAATCTCTGGTGGCAACCGCAACCAAGCTGAGAATTTAACCGATTCTTCTACTGTAATTTGTGGAGAATGTATATCAGTCTGCTCGCAGTAACCTGATATTCTGGCAAACGTCTTCTGGACTTTAGGATACCCTCCTACTCGTATTTCTCCCTGGATAATTCCGCCCGTTTTCCTTCCAGAAAGAACGTCCATGAGAGTTGTTTTGCCAGCCCCACTGACGCCCATCAGCGCTGTAAGAATTCCAGGCCGAAATGCGCCTGTAATATCATGAAGTAGCTGGAGTTTCTTCTCATTGAAACCCTTCTTTCTCATTGCCTGTGCAGGAGTAATGAGGTTAATAGGTAAACAATTAAGTTCATGGTCCTTTTACACATGACAGAAGGGCTGCACTTAATTACCGGAGGGGTGTCAACAAAATATCGCACGTCCTTAAACGCCATTGTTAGTTGCTCGAATGGCAGGACCATCCCTGTTTAACAAAACACATTTCCTTGCATTAGTCGACAAAAAGTGCTTCAACAACCATTATAAAGTGGGATGTAAAAACCATTCTCATTTCACCACTTATTTTACTTTCTGATTTAGTATGGGGAAATGCAGGTCGATTTGATTCTTCGTCTTCTTTTCCTTGTAGTTGAGAGAACCTCTCCTTTGATATGATGGCTCGGGACATCTTTGGAGCTGTACCATATCACACACGGTATTTAGTTTACAGTAACTCTTTTAGGTTCATGCATGTTTTGTCAATTGAAATAATCAAAGAAACTTACGTTTCAAGTAAGTCAATGCTAAGATAAACCCGAGATCAAAAAGGATCATGAATCCAATCAGTGCTGCTACTGAGATCCAGTAGAAGTAGCTCTCAAAGTTCAAGCCGTGACTAGTTAAAGTATACCTCCCTATAGTTGCATTTTCCGCAATAGCCTACAAAAGAGAACGAATCAAGGCTGTTTGAAAAAGTTATGTCGCTTAGCACAATTAATGTCGAGGAACTATTTCATCTTCAGCTCACCTTTTGCCAGCGGGGAGAAAGGAACTCATTCAATGATATACCTATTTCCCCATATGTCATGAGTGAAATCCAGAATCCCCAGCTCAACCAAGGGGGTAAAGAGGCTGCCAAGGAAAATTTTCTATCAACGGTTGTATTATCTCCCCATATTTGGAGTAAAATGACCTATGGATTGACTTACATCGTGGAAGAATGAAACCCCCGAACAGGAACATTAGCACCACAGCCAAAGTACCAACTATTGTTGCAATGACCATAGTTTGGAAAGTTGAAGCAAAGAGACGACACATGGATGTCGAGGCTAGATGCAGAGCAAATAGAAGAAAGAAATGGCAGAAAAACCTGAAAACCATATTTAAAATCTATTCAGTGGCATACGGATGTCTTTCCATTACAATTATCAGCAATTCTTACCGTTCTATTTCAGGGCTATAGCCAATAACATAGTAAGTTAATGCCGTCCAGATAAGAGCTTCAGCCAGTGAAAGCGGAATCCTTAGGATAGAAGCGGGGAGAGAATAAGCCCATGCCGGGTATAGAAGGAATGATCTTTGTCTGTAAACAACTGGAAGTCTAGTAATAGTCAAGGACAGTTCTGCTACTCCATTAGTCATAAGTCTGACAATTGCATAATACAGGGAACCCATCATAAAGTTTGCATGCATCAAGTCCAATTTCATCTGAGTGCGTATAAATACTGTCATTGTAATGATTGCAGTGATGGCAAGCTGAGGAATAAGCGAATTCACAATGTTAAGTTTGAAATATTTGGGTGTTAAGCTGTAAAAACACCACAAAAGTAGTGATTACCTGTGCTGTTTTGAACACATAGACAAACGAGTTTCGTTTCATCAGAAGCAACTCTCTAGACATGCAAGCTTGGAATAGTTCCCACTTGCTTAAGGCGTGCTTGCTAAATGACAAGGCATTTTTATGACACTGCGATCTGTCGTACGGTTTTGAGAGCTCCTCATCTAACCTTTTTCCTAGATAACTTTCTTTGAACATCTGAGACAATTGATCGACTGAAACGTAGCTGTAAGGAATGTCATTATGGCGCCAGTATTGTGCTTGGTCCTTCTTGGAGATCACCTGTAAATAGTTGAAACCAAAGTGTGAGATGATCAATGTCGAATCGAAAAAGAGGGAAAAAGGCAAAAAATGTTTTTGCACCTCCTGGAGGAAGTCAGCAATGCCCTTTCTTTCTGGGCATCTGAAACCACAATCCTCAAAATATTGAAGAACATTATTGCGAGGACCGTGGTACACGATCTTCCCTTCTGACATCAATATTATATCATCAAATAGATCAAAGGTTTCAGGTGCTGGCTGAAGAAGTGAAACCAATGCAGTTACATCTGTGATGTGCACCAATTGCTGAAGACAGGTGACTATCTGAAAGGTTGTGGAGCTGTCTAAACCAGTCGATATCTCATCCATAAAGAAGGCCTTTTGGGGACCCACAATCATCTCTCCTGCCATGTGAAATAGATTAGTCTTACTTGGTTGAGATTAATATTTCTTCATCGTGCGCAAAGAATGACCAAGTGTGCAAATGAAGTGGAATTTTGCAGCATGAAGCTTAGTTTCTTTATGACCTGTCGTTAGCCTTTTCTTCTGGCCACCTGAAATGCCTCGGCTCAAAGCACTACCAACCGTTGTCTCAGCACAGCTATCCAGTCCAAGAATCTAGGAAGAAACAATATTGAAATGTTTGAGATACTCCATTCCCTCCAATTAACTAACCTTTTCTGATTGAAGAATAGCATTCACCTTTAGAACGTAGTCTGTTTGAAGGTTTCTTTTCTGTCCTTCAACTGCAATTGCCTGTAATAGTCGTCTTAACCTTTTCATTTCCATCTATAGTTTTGTACAAACAAAAACTCGAACATTAGTAAGCATACCTTCATGTAGGTATCAACGTCTGGATCAGGGACGATCCCTGCTTCTTTTTCTTTTCTGATAACTTCCATGATCATATCTTTACAGGGAAAAATCGAAATTGAATATCAAATTTGGTGTTGTAACAAGAAAAATTATACTAATTTTAAACTTTTTAAAAAAGGACCTTACCTGCTCTGCTTCCAACACCCTGGCAGCGAGCTGAAAAATCAATGGTTTCCCTGACAGTCATCTCGGGTATATGCAGGTCATATTGGCTTATGTAGGCAGCAGTCTTTTGAGGAACAAATTCATCTAGCCTGTGTCCATTGTAAGATATTTCCCCAGACACCTGTAAAAGCAAAAAGGAAGAAGTTTATTTATGAAGATTATAACGTCAAGGAGTGCACGATTGCAAACAAATATATGCATGTATGGATATTTCAATACTTGATCGAGGCATATTGTGGGGATTTATTTTATTTTCTTAATATAAAGAAATTGATATCTATCTTTACTGTATATGTAGACAGAAACGCACACAAACAAACAGATAGTGCTTATGATTTCCAGTATTATGCTGATCAAATGGTTTTTTAAAAGTTTAACCTTGAGAGTGTGATCCAGTTTTCCTGCAAGGGCCAATAACAAGGTGGTTTTGCCAGAGCTTGGAGGACCGAGAAGAAGGGCAAGCCTGCATCCAAATCCTTCAACGAGTGATGAGTGATTCCTTTTGTCGAAAATATGTATTCATTACTGCTAATATGGTTCTATAATTTAGCAGAATCAATACATGAAAATGAAGGCTAGATTACCTGGATGGCTTGATGATGCCACTCACATCCTTTAAAATGGTTATCTTGGCTGCTAGCGATTTGCTCGGTATTAGCTTTTTGAAAACCTGTACGTTAAGTATCTTGCACAGTTTATTTTAAATGTTTCTTTATGATTATGAAAACAGGTTTGCACAGCAGTGAATCATTCAAAAAGTACTTACAGAAAAGGGGCTCATAAGAGAATTCCACAATGTAGGAAGAGGCTTCCCATGTAATATTTCGCACTCAGATTCAACAAACAGATTCTTGTACCTCACTTCCACTGTAGGTAGCTTCACATTCACTCTAAAAACAAAAATTCATTGGTTAATTCGACAAAATGATGGTTATGTGTATCATATATGCATTAAGCATTAATTATATATATATATATATATATATATACATATATTGGTTTGACCTGTCTATTCTCTCCCTTAGTTTCTGCAGCAACCGGAGATTATCATTCTCAATATTCTTTATCAGCTTCTCAATGAAGAGATGTCTTTCGACACCTATGAGCTTGGTAACATCGGTAACCTTCTTCCCTTCAGACTCATTTCTAGAGCTGCCATCTTCATTCTCATCACTTACATCAAACAGTGAGGTTCTAAGCCTTTTAAAAGTTGGCAATCTTTCAATTGCAGAGCACTGCAGCTGAAGTTCATCATCATCCTCATGATAGCTTGATCCATGCTTTCGCAACGATGACTTGATGTTTCCCCCTAGAGTTGTTAGCTCCATGAATTATTTGGCTATCTTCAGCTTCTGCTCTCAGGTCTTGAGCTAGCAGCAGCCTTCCTGATGATAAGCTTGTCGAAGCAATTAATAGGTAGTGATGAGTCCACAAGTGTAGTTGATTTGTCAAAGCGCATGCACAAAATTAATGATAACTTTCTTGGTGATAAAGATATATATTAGGCTACTTTCCTATTTTTTATGAAGAAAGCACTTTAATTTGAGCTGTTTGCGTTATAAATATTAATTTGAATACTTTATTAATCTACACACTCATATATTAATTATAAAAAAAATAAGTTTTAATTTATACATTTTAAAATTTAAAAAAAAAATCCTTACTTAAACTTTTTAAGTTACTTAAATTTTACTTACTTAAAGCACTAACAAAACTATTTAGCTACCAATTTTAAGAGATTTAACATATAGTTACAAGAATATAATTAAGCCAAGTTATAAATAAATTATTTAACATAACTTTAGTTACTAATTTTTTTGTTTATTTATGTTCAAAATTTGCACCTAAAATAACTTACAATGATAGTATAATAATATTTCATAAATAATACAAAAAAAAAATAAAAAAGGAGAAGAAGACGAAGAAGATGAAGAAGAAGGGCCAAAGCAATTTTTTTAAAAAAATTTCTTTTATAGTACTTGTGTTTCATTTTATTTTTTAAATATAAAAAATATCACATATATTTATAGTCAAAATTTTCTCAAAATTGACTTCCCTGTTATTCATTTAAATATTAATTAAAAAAGTAGAAATAAATTTTTTAGAATTTAAAGTATGAGAATTATAAACATAATAACGAATATATTATATGGATGTTTAAAATAATTATATATTATTAACATATAATAAATTATAATTAATAATAATTCATATAATGAGTGTTTTTGTAATATATATTTTTATTAAAATTAAAATATTAAAAGTAATTTGACCCTTTGTTTATTGATTGACATTCCTTTGAGTAGGAAAGTTAAAAACTTTTAAAACTTCTTTCTTCTTTTTAATCTCATTCTTGTAGGCGGCTTTTGCTACCTTACATGCACGTGAGGTACAGCCTCTCACAAGGCTGGTGGGCCCAAGTGGGACCCACATCTGAGTTTTGTGAGAGGCTGTACCTTACGTGCATGTAAGGTAGCAGCTCCCTCTTGTAGGCCCATTGAGACTATCATGTTCCCTTGGGCCCCAAAGTAAATTCATCATTTCCTACTTTTTTAATTTCCTTTTTCATTTACGACGAAACATATCAAATGAAATAAACAAAATCTAATTAGACGAATAATAAATGAACTTTAAACGAATGGATCATAGTCGATTCGTTTATGATTCATTTATTAAATGAATAAACAGTAATGTCCTTGACCTGAATTCGATTCGTTTAATTAGTAAATTGAATCGAATTTATCTATTTATTAAATGCATCGATATTTTCAAATCTAAACTCATTTAATTTGTATCGAATCGAATGAAATGAACAAATCTTAACTCATATCGCCACCCTTACTAGATAACTAGATATCTCTTCAAAATATTTTTGGAGTAAATTTAAATCTCATATTATGCTATATCTATAAATTATAACAATTTTTTAAATAAAATAAAAAGAAAATACAACACGCGTTGCATGCAAAGATGGTAGAGCCCAATTGCATTATTGCTTTACAAAAAAGTTGTGTGCGTTCTACCAACTTTCGCACTAGAAAAGTTTTAAATACTGTAACAGATTGTTATGTTTCTGAATTACTGTTTTTTTTTATTATTATTATCATTATTTTTACATAAGTGAGATTATTATTTTTAATTATTTAGTGGATTCATCACAGTATTAATAATTTTTACGTCTTAGCTTAAAGGTGTAATAAAAACTCAAGATAGTATAATCAACAACTTGAAAAGTGTAATTAAAAAAAAAGTGATGATGTATATCCCTCAAATAATTATAAAATATTTACATTATTTTTTAAAAAATTTAAATGAAGAAGAATTTTGAATAATTAATCAGTTAAATTTTTGTTATTAATTAGATTATTAATCTTCAATTAAACTGAAAATAATATCTTTATAATATAGTAATTTACTGGATTATCCAATTTATATTATTTACATGAAATTATTAGAATTGAATATTCAGCAGTAACTTCCGATACAATCTCTAATCACCTCTCAATTTATTATGCCTCTCGTACAATCCATCAAACAAATTTCAAAAAGAAAACATGTAACAGAACAGAAGTATCAAAAAGTAGACAAATATAAGAACCAAGAAGCCAGGATCTCAGCCCTGGTTGAATTAAGCTTGAAGTTTGTCCCACTTGAGTGGCTTAACAATCTCCTATGTTTTTCCTGAATCTGCAAAATCTGAACCCAACAAAATTGAGTGTTTCCACTGTCAATTTTCCAAAGTCTAAAGCAGCTTGAAGGACTTTTGTGATTTACATTCAGAATCAGATGGGGTATGTTAAGGGTTTCAGAAATTAAAGCATGCTTCCTTAGCTGAAGAACCTGGTATTGGAAGATCTCCCAGAACTTGATGATGCTGTGTTATGTACAGTGGCAAAGGAGCAGAGGAAATGTTGCTAGCTTGGTGTGGGACTATGCAAAAACCATTAATTCTTTTTTATTCACTCTTTGTTATTTGTATGTTTCAATCGATCATGATAGTATGCATACAAATGTGATAAATAGTTAATAGAAAGGAGCATGTTGAAATTTACCTCTCACACATTATGGATTAGCATAAATTATTTTAATTGCATATAGTATACTAAATTAATACGAGATTAATGTTAAATATTAAGTAGAGTAATAACATAGTCATAAACTCTTGTACAAATTTATTTTGACAAAGTGATGTACCATAATTAAATTGGTTGAATTAAATATTTTTTCGTCTACATGAATTGTTTTTATTATTTTGTATTTTTATTCAACCAATGAATTAGTGCTAAATCAATTTGTACAAAATAAATTTATATAAAAATTTGTGATTGTATCATCATTTTATTAAGGAGTAATTTTAATAAACTCATTCATTAAGTGAACAAATATTATGTTAATTAGACTAATTTTGTCATACCCTCTATATAGTAATATATTATGGACAAATATAATATTTAATTATATTATTTTACCTCATAATAAAATGATAATTTTATACTGATAAAAACAGAAGTCCTTACACTCAATCATAGTATTTCAGTGATTCAAACCCATTGGGCTCACTGTTCACATAGACGATTGATACTGAGGCCAAGAATGTAGAGCACCTTTCTCCTCTCTTTCCCTACCGATCTCTTGCGTGCGTGCGCAGGGTGTTGTGAGAGTTGAAGGCAGCAAGTTTTGAAGGGCTGGATCAGGACAGCAGCAACAAGTAGAAGCTTCACATCAAGCTTCAAAGCGTGGCTAATCAAAGTATCAAATTACGTCTCTCTCTCAAAATTGCGTTTTGTTTGGAAATGCTAGGCTAAAGAACTTAAAGCTTGAATTCGTTTTAACAGGACGATGTTCCAAGAGCACTAAATATCTTCTCGTGCACAATTCACAAAATTTCCAGTGACTCCACGTATGGCACCAGACCTGAGAATTAGAGCACTATCAGCAAGATTTAAAAATTTACAGGATTACTCGGAATTATATTTGCAGGCACTCCTCACCGAAGAATAAGTACAAGAATTCCCAAGTTTTTCTTTGTGCAGTGACATCTATGTATTATGATGATTTTTTTTTTTATTAACATTCTCAAGAACGTGATTTCCTGCTGACAATTCATAACATCATCAATACCATGTGCTCTTGTCATGGCCCCACAATCTCCAAGGTGTAAGGAAAAAAACTTCTAAACTTCACCAAACAAATAGACTGATTTGATCGCACAATGTGAAACCATGACTCTGCCTTAACAGAGCATTGAACGAGATGAATCACATACACAATAAAAAAAAAGACATCAGTTTTCACACCATTTGCAACTCAAAGATCTGCTCATTCTTGTCTTATTCATCAATAAAATTTCAGAACGATTCATATTCACCTCTCAATTCATTATGCCTTGGATCGAGAATCCATTAAACATATTTATAAAAAAAAAGGAAAAGAAAAAGAAAGAAAGAAAGAAAACATTCATGTAACTGAAACAGAAGTAAAAAAGAAAAGTAGACATATATAAGAACCAATGAGAGGCCAGCAGCTCATCCTTGATTAGTTTAAGCTTGAAGTTTCTCCCACTTGAGTGGCTTAACAGTCTCCCAAGTGAAATCGGGATCATCTCTGCCAAAGTGCCCATAAGCGGCAGTCTTCAAGAACCTGCCGTTGCCACCCCTCTTGAGATCAAGATTAATAGAAATCATCCCAGGCCTAAAATCAAAATTCTCCTTTACAATCTTCAAAATTTCCTTGTCAGGGATCTTCCCAGTCCCATAACTATCAACAAAAACTGACAAAGGCTCGGGCACACCAATAGCGTAAGAAACCTGAACAATGCATCTCTTGGCAAGCCCGCTTGCCACAATACTCTTAGCAGCTTGCCTTACAATGTAAGCACCGCTTCTATCAACCTTGGTAGGATCTTTCCCTGAGAAAGCCCCACCACCGTGTGCCCCCCAGCCACCATAAGTATCAATAATAATCTTCCGGCCGGTGAGCCCAGCATCACCGTGAGGGCCACCAATCACAAAACGGCCAGATGGGTTAAGATGGAAAATAGTTTTGTCATCCAAGTACTTGTCAGGAATCACAGGCTTGATCACATGTTGCTTGAGATCTGCAGCAATCTCATCATTAGTTACAGTCTCATCGTGCTGAGTTGAGATAAGCACAGTATGGACACGAACAGGAACCATGGCGCCATTCTCATTGTAATACTCAACAGTGACTTGTGTTTTGCCATCTGGCCTCAGCCACGGACAGGTCCCATTCTTCCTCACTTCTGTAAGCTTAGCACCAAGCTTTGTTGCAAGCACATGACTCAAAGGCATCAACTCAGGAGTCTCATCAGTGGCGTAACCAAACATGTGACCCTGGTCACCAGCACCAATCTCCTCAGGCCGCTTTGTGAGATGCCCATGAACACCCTGAGCAATGTCAGGGCTCTGCTGCTCAATATTAACAAGAACTTTGCAGTGATCCGCATCAAGCCCCACATCGCCCGATGTGAACCCAATCGATCTGCATGTATCACGCACGATTTTCTCGTAATCCACATTGGCCTTGGTTGTAATTTCTCCAAAAACCATGACCATGTTGGTCTTTGTGCATGTTTCACATGCAACTTTGCTGTCAGGATCCTGAGCCAAACACGCGTCCAGTACTGCGTCCGAAACTTGGTCACATAGCTTGTCCGGGTGACCCTCGTTCACTGATTCTGATGTGAAAAGAAATGTTTCCATTTTCTTTAATTTGATTTAACCTGAAAAAGATTAAAACAACATATATACAATAATATTTTCAGAAATTCATTAAAACATTAACAAATATCTCGTGCTGAGAGTAGAGAGATGTTCAAGCTATGGTCATCAAGCAGTACCTGAAGCTGCAGCTTTTACTTTGCAGGAGGCCGTGGTGCGAGTACAAATGGAATTGAAGGTGGTGATATATAGGAGATCGAGGGGAGGCTCTGGAATGCGTAATTTCGGCCAGGTTCATTTCATTGAAAGATGGGAAGTAAGCAGCCCAGACGGTTGATTTAGATTTTCCAAGTGGATCTCAGCCGTTGATGTCGCTCACTGGGGTTTGGTGAGTGACTAATGCCAGCTACCAACCCCGCGTTATTTGTTGGACTACTTTATGGCTCGAGATTTTAATCTCTGACATCCCTAAGGTTTTACGAATTTTAATGCAAGGGTCTAATTTATTTACTTGTATCAAATAAGTCTCTAATTCCTATGAAAATTACCCCAATATCCTTTAATTGTTAGGTTATACATATGGTCTAAATCTTATACTTAAGTGTAACAGGAACATTTCTTAGAGTATCACCAAAATACTATTCAAATACAATTTTATTATTTCTTTCAAGAGCCACATTAATAAAAAGAGTTTCAAAAGAAAGAGTTCTAAAATAACTCTTTAAATGAAATTTCTCTTCAGTATTAAAGAGGGATCAGTACAATTTCATTTGAAAAATCTTATTCAAAGAGTTTTTAAAGCATTTAATTTAGTACTATATCATTTTTTAATAATTATTATTATTATTTTAGTGGAGGAAAAAGTTTGATTAAAATAATATAAACTTATTTTTATTTAAAATTTTTTTTGGGAGATGACTTATTTTTTTACTCTTTTATTTTCTACGTAAGTAATCAAATAATTATTTGAAAAAATTAAATAAAAAATAGTTTTTTGGTGATGCTCTTAATTAGTGGGGACCTATTTAAATAAACAGACAAATTATATGTTGTTTTAGGAAATAAGAAAACTCGGATCCTTCCTCAATTGAACTAAAAAATAAGACATCATTCATTACTCGCTAATACGCCTTAGATTTTGACTAACAATAGCTTTTAAGACTTTGTTGAAAAGGAAGGACTTGGCTTGTCTTTTGGGTATGTGTTGGCGGGTTGGTGGCTTAATCGAGTTTAACATTGTCTTCTGACTGCTCCATATTTGGTGGCACCTTGAAAAATCTTTTACCTTTCTTAAATGACAATTTAGGAATTAAAGAAACTATATTATTATTTCGGCTTTAATGTTATTATATTCAAGAGATGTCATTTCTTTCTTCTTTCCACAAAAGTCAAAAACTGCATGCATTTGTAGATCATGTTATTATTGTGTTTTATTATTAACTCACACACCGATTAAAGTTTTAAAATGTATTACACATGCATGAATTTAAAATCTTAATACATCCATATTGTATAATATGCGCTTGTAGACTTATTTGTAATCTATAATATATATATATATATATGTTTTGGAATCCCATATTTTAATTTAATTTTTAGAAAACTAAAATATCCATAAAGAAATGTATTATTAAGGATAGAAAATTTACATTGCTCTTGACATCCACCCATTGAATGTTTATTATCCTATCTTATATATAACTCTCAACCCTACATCAAATTTTGGTTCATCATAAAAATTGTTTTGATTTTTGTTAAGACTATATTATGATGATTCAACTTTTCTCTCTCTCTCTCTCTCTCTTTTTATTTATTTTTGGTTGTAAACCATCCGGTGTGCCGCGACCGCATTGGGCCTCGATTAATCCGGATTCGTAGTGTAATCACAATTAAGACTTTTTACCCATCTCAAATGGTGTGTTTAATGAAGATCGAATCCGAGAACTTTTCTCACAAACTCAACCCGCACTGTCAACCGAGCCATATCCATTTGGTCTCTCTCTTTCTTTAGTTAGGTGAAAAGACGAATGAAATAAAGAATTATATTATTGACGGAATAAGAAAAAGCTTAACTTGAATATACTACAAATATATTATTGGCGAAGGAACATGGATTGAGCAAGAGGAAGATTAAAAGAACACTATTTAATTATTTACTGACATCAAGCAGTTGTCGAGGGCTTATCAACGGTTGGAATCTCTCCAAATCACATGAGGATTTTGGGATTGAATAGAAGGTTCACGGAAGTCACGTGCTTTCAATTAGTAATTATTTACTCTCACGAAATGGACGGCGGTCTTTGAGGCTAATTATTTTTATTTTTGAGTGGAGAAAATATGAAAAAATAAAACCAAAATATTAGAAAATAATAAGCAGAATAAGTTAGCTAGTAAGAGGTTGTTTGTTAAATATCTTAAGTCTGAAATTTTATTAATTTCAGACATTTTTTAAAATATATTTGTTTGTTTTTTAGAACTTAATTATGTCTGATTTTCAGTCATTTACATCTGAATGGAAAAAATAAACTTTTGTAACTTTTATTTGAATGGAAAAAGGTCTGAATGATAAGTAAATATTATATTCTAAAAATATCTCTGTAAAATAATTTATTTCCTAAACTATAAAATCTAATCATTTTTTTGTTTTAATTTACAAGGACATAATTATCAAATAACTAAATTTAAGATTTTTTTATTGTGAAAACAAATAAGATGTTACTTATATTTAGATATTTAAAAAAGAAAAACAAACATGTCATTCGTATTTTCATAATTAGACCTATTCAGATTTTAGAAAAATTCAGACTCATTTAAATTTCAAATAAAAAAACAAACGCTGCCTAACTATTTACATAAAGGTAATTTGTGTTTTGGAAATTTTTTGCTATTATCATTGAGGTCCCGCTACACCGCAGCATTTCATTTGCAACCAACAATTATAATGCTGTGTTTATTCTGGAATCAATAATAGTTTTTCCATTATTCATTTACAGTAACAATAAGTAAAATCAACAAATCTTTCTGTTCAATAAATGAAAGTTAAGTGGAAGAAATGAAGAAAAAATCGGACCAATCACTTGTTTGGTTGAATTCCAAAGATGGGGGATACCAAATTGTTTGTACACTGAAAAATTATTAATTTACTAGTTTGTTTTTGTTAATTTGTAGTATATTTTTACGTAATTGAAACAGGGACTAATTAGTTTTGTGATAAATGAGCCAAGGCCCAACTATTGAAGCCCAAAAAACATTTGGAAAGCAAAAGAAGTAATTGCTAATAATAATAATAATAATAATAATAAAATTAAAAAAAAATTGCCGCTTGAATAGTAGGAATTTGAGGTGTCAACGTAACCGACACCCGACACGGCACTTCTATTCCTCTATGTGATCGTGAGCTGTCGTGTTATCTTGATTTTCTTAAACAAACAAAAACATTTTTTTTCAAATATATATATATTTCATCTTCAACTTCAACTTCAACATAATTCTTGGCTTCAATTTGACCCACCAAAACAAGAAACACAAATTTCTCTTTTTCAAGGCTAATGGTAATGGGGAAGGTCAAGAGCTTCAAAACAGAGCATTCATTCGGTATGTCATGTTGAATATTCTTCTGTTTTTTTTTAAAATTTATTTATTTATTTTGGTGTGCATTCGAACATGGATAATCTTTTGGTGTTATTACATAATGGTTTGGTTGGTTATGGTGTTAGATGAAAGACTCGAAGAATCTAAAACTATCATTGCCAAATACCCAGATCGAGTTCCGGTATGTTTGTTTACACTGTTTATTTATTCTGTTTATAATTAATGATGCACCAACCATACGTACGTAATTGAAAATGGAAACACGGCCCTCAATCCTGTATGCATGCTCCGATACCCAGCATTCACTTTTCTTGCAGGAATATCTTTTCTAAAAGTATTTTTCGATAACATACTATGAGTTTTGGATTGTTTCCCATTTTATAATTTTTTTATGTTTTAGATATAATTCCAAAATTTCCGTGCCTTTTCAACACCTAAAGTTTTAAATAGAATGAGTTAGGCTTGCAATTTACTCTATGCTCCTCGAGAGAGATTTTTATGCTTTGAACAAGAAAATAATGCCGCCGGCTACAATGGGCTTACTGATTCTCTTCTCGACACTTTGATGATTGTTTGTTGCATCTCATTGGGATTCTTTCTTATTGTTTTCGATTTTCTACAGGTTATTATTGAAAAATATTCAAGAACAGACCTGCCAGATATGGAAAAGGCAAAGTAAGTTTCTTCTGCATTGTTTTTATTTGGTCAAGGAAAATTTCTGCTACCGCAACATCAATCTTTCAGTAATATCCATGTTAATGCATCAAAGTTATTTTAAAGAAGAAATGGAATGGAAGATAAATATGTGGTGAGGATCATAAAACTTAATTGCCGACTGCTTTTTATAGAGACTTTTTTGTGATTTGGAACATATTAACTTGTCGATGTTTTTGGGTCGACAAATGGATGAAAGAAAGAATTCCTGTAATGTTTGCAGAGCAGCAGAAATTTTGTCTAATTGTGCTGATAACGTCTGATAACATGTGGGTTCATGGGTCTCAACTTTTTCTATTTGCTCATTTGTTCCAGGTATCTTGTTCCTCGAGACATGTCTATGGGGCATTTCATCCACATTTTGAGTAGCAGGCTTCATTTGGAGCCTGGAAAAGCGCTATTTGTATTTGTAAATAACACACTACCTCAAACGGGTATGTTTCTGATTTCATTTATTGTCATGAATAAACCACAATTTAACTAGCTAGTGTCGCAAACACACTATGTCTCAACACATGTAATTGATTCTTTTTCCCCCCTTGGGTTGCAGCGAGTCGTATGGACTCCATCTACAAGTCTTTCAAGGATGCTGATGGCTTTCTGTATATGTGCTACAGCACCGAGAAAACCTTTGGCTAAGTATATATATGTACATATCTGTTCCTGTAAATTATCTGTAGTTCCCTAACTGTCAATGTGTATGTGCTCTGATGGTTTGGCACAGTACTCTGAAATTGTAAAATAAAATTTGTAAACATTAACAACAAATTAATGAAAGAATAAAACAACGCCATTCATATTTTACGAAAGCAGTTCAGTTATGAAATAATGAACAATCTTGGTCCTGTAACTTAGCAGAAAGTCAAATAGTTTCTTCAATGAGAATTGGCATCACAATTTTCATGTACCGACTCGCTTTTTACAATCAATCAGCATCTTGTTGCAATGGAGCCGCTATAGCGGTTGATATTCACCAAGTAATATTGGAAATTGAAAGTACTCTGTAAGTTGTAGGCCGGGCCCTTAAGGCAGGTCCGCTGACAAACCAGGGCAGCGAGTTTTTTTAGATATTGTGTCAGAGAAATCAGCTCTTTAATTTAGTCTAATATAAGGAACCAGAGAGAGCAAATATATAATATTCGTCGTCTAGAGCTAAAAGAATTTTTATTTGATTTTTTTTAATTTTAATTTTTCGAGGATTCTTTCTTTGCCAGAACTCTTTTCCTTATTAGGTTTTGATTTGTGAATTTAATTTCCCAAACTGGACACCGTGGACACCAATCTAGTAATTGACAAAGAAAATAACTCTTTATAAAGGTAATTAAATACACAAACCACACAAAAAACTACACTATAATTTTCCATGACAGTACAATGGGATGGTGGTTAATGTTAACTCAATAGATGTAGACATGTTTTCATTTCCCTTTTTGGATACTGAGACTTGAACTGAGGTCCTATATTCTTATGATGATTTCATAAAATAAAATAAAATAAATGATTTGTGAGTTTTGTAATCAGGAGCCAACTTTACCAATAACTCAATGAAGTGAATGTCATTTTTTTTTTCATTTTTTCTTTCCTATAAATGAGGAACAATAAAAATAGTTCGTAATCAGGAAAATACTTGGTAAAGAGAAGCACGAGACAAAAACGAAAGAAATAAAAAAGAAAATGATAGAGAGCGAGTGAGTGGGTAGAGAGAGAGGATAAAATTCTCTGGTGCTTCTCTACACCTAGTACTACTCTGTAAACAATATAATTGTATCTCAATTTTGATGACTTCACTTGTTAGGATGCCTGGCTTCCACCGCGCAAACGTCACTCGATCGCTAGATAGCCATTCTCTCTGGCTCATTTAACTCGCTTAATGAAAGGAACGTTGGCCGACTAGAGCAAGGAGCCAGTATTTTTCTGCAGTATTTTGACATTGTTAACATGTGCAAAGATGAGAAAAGAGGCTAGCACTTGACATTATTGATGGGCATTCTTTTTTGCCTTTGTTCCTATATTTAACAAACACTTCTGCACCAAAAACACATGTATCCTCCACCAGGTACCCATTCGAAGTATTGTTAAATGTTGTAAGAGGGATGAATTGATCAAAACCGCATTGAAGCTTCAATTCACCAAAGCGTCTTTCCCTTCCCATTGTATCTATCACATGCTAAGTACCATATAAACGAATTAACTAGAAGAAAAAAGATGGTCAATTTATGTACTAATTATATATATGCAATGTTGCTTTCATAGGAGTTTGAGCAAATTTTTGTCTAAAGTGATTGCATTCCAACAAAAATCAAACTACATCCCAAGTATTTTAAGTGTACTCGATTACCCCAGTTCTTGTTGAAGTAAAATTGAAAGTACAGTGAACTTCGACCAACCCCAGTTCTTCTTGAATTACAATAGACTAAACTTGTTTGATTAGGTATTTTAGTAGTATTAGTAAATTAAATTAAACGGGATAAGACTTATTATCCAATACCAATAAAACTCGTGCATGCATAATTGATCAATCAACTCTAGCTATATATACATTTACTCTTCGCTTCCATCCTCTAATTCGTTAATATCTCCCTCACTAATAATCATACTAATTTAATTTCTAACTTTTCTTTTGCGTATTTTTTTCCCCTCAACGTTTCTAGGATGGTCAACGCTCGCACTATCGTTGGCATTGTTGGTACCCACGCTGTGACTTTGCTTTTGTGTTCTCTTTGTTTCAAGAAACAAGTTTGTATATGATTGGTTTTTATATTTATTGTGCAGGGAATGTCGTTTCCTTTGGCCTTTTCCTCTCACCGGTGTAAGTAGCTATCTCTCACTGAACCGACACTGAATTTATTATCATAAGATAATAATAAAAATGTATGGTGACACACAGAGCAACGTTCTGGCGTATCATTAGGAAGAAAGATGTGGAAGAGTTCCATCCATATGCGTATATAGCAGCATGTTTGAACTGCATGTTTTGGATCCTCTACGGTCTCCCTGCTGTTCATCCTGACAGCACTCTTGTCATCACTATTAACGCAGTTGGTCTCGCTTTAGAGCTGATCTATTTGTCCATATTTGGCTTGTACGACCGCCAAAAAAGAGGACGGGTAATTAAGTACGAATATATGTTCCTATTTTGCTCGACGTACGTGTCATCTGATCACTTGTCTAATTCTTGCTTTTTTGCAGAGAGTTGTTGGTCTAGGGCTTTTGGCTGAAGTGATTTTCGTAGGAGTTATTGCTATCATAACTTTTCTGGCTTTTCACACGCATACATCGAGGTCCATGTTTGTGGGAATTTTATGTGATATCTTCAACATCATCATGTATGCTTCTCCTCTCACCATCTGGGTATGTATCCCTCTCCTGCTCCAATGCCATTAATATATATTTATTACTTCTAGACAAAAAATCACAACTCAAAAGTATTGGAAATGGTGTTTTTATAAAGTCCGGACGTCTATGTCTAATAATTTTTATATAGATCATCTAATCGAAAAACTTATGAAATTTTCACTTAAAACTCGGTATTGATTTCAACAGCACAAGGTTATTACGACCAAAAGTGTAGAGTACATGCCATTCTTTCTCTCGTTGGCAAACTTTGCTAATGGCTGCATCTGGACGGCTTATGCTCTCATCAAGTTAGACATATACATTCTGGTAACTTAACTTCAATTCCGTGCGCACAATATTATTAATGGGAATGCTGCATGCTAGAGTCTTAATAAGTAAGTTTCCTTTTTGCTGGCAGGTTAGCAATGGTCTCGGAGCAATTCTAGGTTTCATACAACTCGTTATATATGCATGCTACTATAAATCAACTCCCAAAAAGGGAAATGATGATGACTTTGTTAAGCCAAAGCCAACTGAAGTTCAGCTCTCTGGTGCAGCCATGGCCTAAACCGATTGCATGCCTTACTAATTTGCAGTTTTGAAGAGCATACAGTTTTTTTTTTCTTTTCTAAATGTGCTTTTAGTATTATTAACACACCAACAAAACTTGATTTAGTTATGGATTTTGTAGACATAATTTTTGCTTAATCAGATATATAAAAGTGACCTCTAAAGTAAGCTTGATTGCACTATTTACTCTCTATAGAGAAACAAAGTCTCTGTGCTGGTTTTTTCCTTTCTTTTTTTTAACTCTCACAATTAATTCAGATTTATTGGTGTTTGTTATTCAGATTTATCTGATCTTGTATAACTTAATATGGCCCAGGATGATAATGAAATACCATTTCTAAGTCATGGTCAACAACGAATAAAATGTTTTACAAGCAAGCAATCAAATACTTATTACAGAGCATTGGAAACTCCATGGACAGTCACTTCTGCTTCCACCGAGCACACATCCTTCACTAGGCAGCCGTTGCCTGGATTATTGAAGTAAGCGAAGGAAACATATCTTGCCCACCCACTTTCTGGGTTCGAGGCACTGAACCAGAAATTAGCTGAAACACCAAATATAGTTAATTAGCACTGTTTATTTTTGGCTTATAATATTTAATTGTTCATGTTTACCAATCACAATAATTCGCTTATGGCGGACAGCTTTCGTGAATTACAACAAATGCCACTTCTCAATTTTAAAATTTCCCCTTAGAAAGACGGCCTTTGTTGTAATAAAGATACAAGTATATTGATTGCTTATTACCTTTACCAGCTATGTGCCGGGCCTGCACCTGATCCAGGAGTCGCACAGTGAACTCTGCATAAATTTTGGAACCGGGAGTAAGAGTTGCTGAATCTGCCAGAGCCAAGTACATAGCTAGATGAGTGCCGGTTCCATGGCGCCGTCCCTTAGGATATAGTTGTATCTTCCTGCAACAAACAACGATTTAGGAGTTGCATAATCACCGCATTTTTTTCAGTAACTCTTTTTTACGGATACCAAACTTCTTTTAAAAGAAAACGCAGAGTATCTGCACTTGAAAATTCTTATAGAAATGAATTCATAGGTAGGAGAAAATTAAAGGAGATCCTATCTCTGATACCATTTCTGGTCTCCAGAATTGAACACTTGTGAGTCACAACATTCTGAGCATAACTTTGAGAAGTTTTCGATCCTCCAGACATGCTTAATACTGGGTGCATCTTTGATCATTGACAAGCACTCTCCTTTACCTGTGCTTCTTTCTTTACAAACAAATACTTCTGCTCCAAACACACACGTGTCCTCCAAGAGGAATCCATTAGAAGCATCATTAAAAGCTTTAATGGGGATAAATTCATCAAATCCCCATTCAAGCTTCAACCTATGAAACCGCCTTTCGGCTCCCATGGCATCTAAGGCATGACGAATGAGATAAAAATTAGGAGAAGGAACGTGATTTTTGAGGAAACAAAAGAAAGGCATATAAATATTCAAGAGCTTGAGTGAGATAAGATAAGATTAAAATTATTGAACTTGCCTATTGAATTGCACCAAAGTAAAGTTTTAACAAGAAAGAAGATGGTAGCTCTTGTTAAGAGTTAGTATGACCAATGCCTAATGGACTTGTTTGGAAAATTGTAATCGGTCTATTAGATGTGTATTATATTCAATAGCAATTTATGGTAACCTTGAAGTATCAGGAAGTTGTCTTTGTTTTGATCAAGCAAAAACAATCTGAAAACTGCATAGACCTCCCAACCAAGCTGGAGTGAGCTTGTGTTTGCCATTGCTAAGTAGACAGAAATGTGCTCTTTCACGTTCTTGCTTTTATTTCCAGCTGGGTACAGAACCAATTTCCTGAAATCACGCAAGTCAATGGAGTTTGAAAAATGAACATGTGCTTTGGTTCATGATAATTAAAAAATAACAATAATGTACCATTTGTAGCCTCCAGCTTCAAAATCCCCGGTTTCATATTTCTCTACTGAATTTTTCAAAAGCAAAGAAAAAGAATTTATTTTGACTGTGTAATGAGTTGGTGATGCTCCCGAAATTGATAATGTGAACCCTGCAAAGGTGATCTAATTATTTACATGCTCTTGATACCAATATATATATAAGAGCTAAACATTTCAATGTGTTTATATATGAACATGGGAATGTGAATACGCAGGCGCACACATAAACAGACAGGCTGCAACAAAAGAGGATCATACGATCTATTTCGTCACCCATGGCAGCAAAATTCCTGACAGCATTTGTAGTGATACAGGTGCACTGAGGTTGTGGCCGTTCGCAAACTGGTTCTGCGAATCCTGCAAAGGTGATCTAAGTACTTATATGTTCTTGTTATATATATGAATACATGAATACACACATAAACAGACAGGCGGCAACAAAAGAGGATCATACCATATATTTGTGGAGGCATGACTTCCATGGCAACAAAATTCCTGACAGAATTGTTTGTAGTGATACAGGTGAAAGAAATCAGCTTTGTAGTGTATTTATAAGGAACAAGATTAAATTAATATTCCAAACTTGATAGTGTTTTAAGGATCACAAAAGTGTTTGCTTTGCTTGGATGGCTTTTTGAAAAGAGAATAAGCATCCATTCTAATCTTTCGGGTGCGGACAAGCTTAAACAAAGAAGGTTTTGAGGCATGGCATATACTTTTCCAAACTTACATTAATCATAAACTGAACAAGGCACCAAACTGAATTTGCACGTAACTTAAACAAAGATTCTCTTTCATTCAGTAACCTTCTGATCATACGAGGAAAAAAGATTGCAGCACAAAGAAAAAAAGGAAAAAGCCTGTGCCCTGTAGCTACTGCAAACCATTTCAACTAGGCATTATGTGCACTTCAATCACCGGCTTTGGGTATGTTAGTTATTGGTGTTTAGTAAACATCATTGTTTCAAGTAAAAGTAATCTGTTGTGCTATTAAAATCAAGAGGCACGTAATGAAAGAACAGTACCTAAAGTATCTAGCAAGTGATCACTTTTGTGTTGGCCGTTGATACTTATCAATCACTCGCATAGTTATATTTGACAATAAATGATTTTATTTCACAATAGATATAAACTGCAATCCCTCAATTCGACTTTAATTTCTAAATAATGAATTTCTATGGGGAAAAAACAATTCGTCCCTCAGCTTTAGGAAATGAGGAATTTTAGAATATTTTTGAAATATTATGTCAATCATCTAATAAGTAAATAATATTATGATACGTGTGCATGTAATTGATGGTTATATAAAATTCAACTACACATATCATACATGCATTAATTAATTGTATTAAATGGACGCTGATAAAGTTCAATGAAGAATCGAAGTTGACCAAGTTCTCTCTAACAGTTCTCTTAATAGCTTCTTTCATTATTTCTTGGATTTTTCTCAACACATTTACCACTAACCAAAATTTTGAACATACTCTACCCAACTCATTACAGCGCGAGTTGTTGCATTGAAATGAAAAATTCATCATTCTTTTGCATCTTTCACTTTTATCGTTGTCACTTGTTAGTTTTAACAAAGAATGTCGTAATCCCATTTTGTGAAGTTTCACTTTTTTCTTTCCATTAAATGTTAATTCTATATAGAAATTATAAGATATTTTTATGAGTGTCCCAAGTTCAAGTGTCAAACATTTATATTTTTACGAAAAAGAGGTTGAAAAAGGAGATCATTTTTAATAAGAGCGGTGCTATTTGCACCCCCTCAAAATCCTTATAAAACACTTCTTATGTATTTACAATTTTAACCTCTAATAAAACTACCAAAAAAAAAAAAATCAATCTGTCTTCCTCAAATCAAACTGCAGATTGCTTTTTAAACCTTTTATCGTTACCATAGCTTCCTGCCTGCATTTTTGCAGCAAACTTACAGTGAATTCTTTTCTTGAAATCCAAAATTAAGGATCGTTATACAAATAATTTTGGAAGAAACAAATCATTTAAGTTTTATTTTTGTTGGGAAGTTCATAAGATAATAACAAAAATGTATGGTGACACACAGAACAACGTTCTGACGTACCATTAGGAAGAAAGATGTGGAAGCGTTCCATCCATATGCGTATATAGCATCACGTTTGAACTGCATGTTTTGGATCCTCTACGGTCTCCCTGCTGTTCATCCTGACAGCACTCTTGTCATCACTATTAACGCAGTTGGTCTCGCTTTAGAGCTGATCTATTTGTCCATATTTTGCTTGTACGACCGCCAAAAAAGAGGACGGATAATTAAGTACGAATTTATATTTCTATTTTGCTCGACGTACGTGTCATCTGATCACTTGTCTAATTCTTGCTTATTTGCAGAAAGTTGTTGGTCTAGGGCTTTTGGCTGAAGTGATTTTCGTAGGAGTTATTGCTATCATAACTTTTCTGGCCTTTCACACGCATACATCAAGGTCCATGTTTGTGGGAATTGTATGTGATATCTTCAACATCATCATGTATACTTCTCCTCTCACCATCTGGGTATGTATCCCTCTCCTGCTCCAATGCCATTAATATATATTTATTACTTCTAGACAAAAAATCACAAACTCAAAAGTATTGGAAATGGTGTTTTTATAAAGTCGGGATTTCTGTGTCTAATAATTTTTAAACATTTATCATCTAATCGAAAAAACTTATCAAATTTTCACAAAAACTCGGTATTAATTTCAACAGCACAAGGTTATTGCGACCAAAAGTGTAGAGTACATGCCATTCTTTCTCTCGTTGGCAAACTTTGCTAATGGTTGGTTGCATCTGGACAGCTTATGCTCTCATCAAGTTAGACATATACATGTTGGTAATTAAACTTCAATTCCTTGTGCACAAATCTATTAATTGGAATCCTGCATGCTAGAGCCTTAATAAGTAAATTGTCTCTTTGCTGGCAGGTTGGTTAGCAATAGTCTTGGAGCAATTCTAGGTTTCATACAACTCGTTATATATGCATGCTACTAAAATCCACTCCCAAAAAGGGAAATGGTGACGACTTTTTTAAGCCAAAGCCAACTGAAGTTCAGCTCCCTGGTGCAGCCATGGCCTAAACCGATTGCATGCCTAACTAATTTGTAGTTTTGAAGAGCATACAGTTTGTTTTTTTTTTTCTTTTCTAAATGTGCTTTTAGTATTATGAACACACCAACAAAACTTGATTTAGTTATGGATTTTGTAGAGAGAATTTTTGTTTAATCAGATACATAAGAGTGGCCTCTAAAGTAAGCTTGATTGCACTATTTACTCTCCATAGAGAAACAGAGTCTCTGTGCTTGCTTTTTCTTTTCTTTTCTTAACTCTCACAATTAATTCAGATTTATGGGTGTTTTTGTTATTCAGATTTGTATAATCTTCTATAACTTAATATGGCCCAGGATGATAATGAAATACCATTTATAAGTCATGGTCAATAACGAATAAAATGTTTTACAAGCAAGCAATCAAATACTTATTACAGAGCATTGGAAATTCCATGGACAGTCACTTCTGCTTCCACCAAGCACACATCTTTTACTAGGCAGCCATTGCCTGGCTTATTGAAGTAAGCGAATGAAACATATCTTGCCCACCCACTTTCTGGGTTCGAGGCACTGAACCAGAAATCAGCTGAAACACCAAATAGAATTAATTAGCACTGCTCATTTTTGGCTTATAATATTTAATTGTTCATGTTTACCGATCACAATAATTCGCTTATGCCTGACAGCTTTCGTGAATTAAAAGTCACGGCATCTCAATTTTAAATATTCCCCTTAGAAAGACGGCATGTGTTGTAATAAGGATACAAGTATATTGATTGCTTATTACCTTTACCAGCTATGTGCCTGGCCTGCGCCTGATCCAGGAGTCGCAAAGTGAACTCGGCATAAATTTTGGAACCTGGAGTAAGAGTTGTTGAATCTGCCAGAGCCAAGTACACAGCTAGATGAGTGCCGGTTCCATGGCGCCGTCCCTTAGGATATAGTTGTATCTTCCTGCAACAAACAACAATTTAGGAGTTGCATAATGACTGCATTTTTTAAGTAACTCTTTTTACGGATGCCAAACAAGTTTTAAAAGAAAACGCAGAATATCTGCACTTGAAAATTCTTATAGAAATGAATTCATAGGTAGGAGAAAATCAAAGGAGATAAGTTATTCAAATGAATTCATAGGTAGGAGAAAGTTAAAGGAGATCTTATCTCTGATACCATTTCTGGTCTCCAGAACTGAATACTTGTGAGTCGCAACATTCTGAGCGTAACTTTGAGAAGTTTTCGATCCTCCAGACATGCTTAATGCTGGGTGCATCTTTGATCATTGATAAGCACTCTCCTTCACCTGTGCTTCTTTCTTTACTAACAAATACTTCTGCTCCAAACACACACGTGTCCTCCAAGAGGAATCCATTAGAAGCATCATTAAAAGCTTTAATGGGGATAAATTCATCAAATCCCCATTCACGCTTTAACCTATGAAACCGCCTTTCGGCTCCCATGGCATCTAAGGCATGACGAATGAGATAAAAATTAGGAGAAGGAACGTGATTTTTGAGGAAACAAAAGAAAGGCATTTAAATATTCAAGAGTTTGAGTGAGATAAGATAAGATTAAAATTATTGAACTTTGCCCACTAAGTTGCGCCAAAGTAAAGTTTAACAAGAACGAAGATGGAAGCTCTTGTTAAGAGTTAGTAAGACCAATACCAAATGGACTTGCTTGGAAAATTGCAATAGGTCTATTAGTTGTGTATTATATTCAATAGCAAATTATAATAACCTTGAAGTATCAAGAAGTTGTCCTTGTCTTGATCAAGCAAAAACAATCTGAAAACTGCATAGACCTCCCAACCATGCGGGAGTGAGCTTGTGTTTTCCATTGCTAAGTAGACAGAAATGTGTTCTTTCACGTTCTTGCTTTTATTTCCAGCTGGGTACAGAACCAATTTCCTGAAATCACGCAAGTCAATGGAGTTTGAAAAATGAACATATGCTTTGGTTCATGTTAATTAAAAAATAATAATAATGTACCATTTGTAGCCTCCAGCTTCAAAATCTCCGGATTCATATTTCTCCACTGAATTTTTCAATAGCAAAGAAAAAGATTGTATTTTGACTGTGTAATGAGTTGGTGGCGCTTCCGAAACTGATCTTGTGAACCATGCAATGGTGATCTAAGTGCTTATATATTCTTGATATATATCTCTATCTATTTATCTATATATCTATATATATATAAAGTACTTATATGAATACATGAATACACACATAAACAGACAGGAGGCAACAAAAGAGGATATCATACCATCTATTTCGTCACCCATGGCAACAAAATTCCTGACAGAATTGTTTGTAGCGATACAGGTGAAAGAAAGCAGCTTTGTAGTGCATTTAAAAGGAACAAGATTAAATGAATATTCCAAACTTGATAGTGTTTTAAGGATCACACAATAAGTGTTTGCTCTGCGTGGATGGCTTTTCGAAAAGAGAGTAAGCATCCATTCTAATCTTTCTGGTGCGGACAAGCTTAAACAAAGAAGGTTTTGAGGCATGGCATATACTTTTCCAAACTTACATTAATCATAAACTGAACAAGGCACCAAACTGAATTTGCACGTAACTTAAACAAAGATTCTCTTTCATTCAGTAACCTTCTGATCATACGAAAAAAAAAAAAAAAATTGCCGCACAAAGGAAAAAGGAAAAAGCCTGTGTTCTGTAGCTACTGCAAACCATTTCAACTAGGCATTAAATGATTTTATTAAATGATCATGCTTAATGAAAGGACAGTAGCTAAAGTATCAAGCAAGTGATCACTTTTGTGTTGGCCGTTGATGCTTATCAATCACTCGCATGCATATTTGACAACAAATGATTTTATTTCAGAATAGATATAAACTGCAATCCCTCAATTCGACTTTCTAAATAATGAATTTCTACTGGGAAAAAACAATCGTCATGCCTCAGTTTTAGAAAATGAGAAATTTTAGTATATTTTTAAAGTATTATGTCGGCTATATAATAAGTAAATTATGTTATGACACATGCATATAATTAATGGTTATATAAAATTCAACTATACATATCATACATGCATTAATTAATTGTATTAAATGGATACTAATAAAGTTTGAGGAATCCAAATTGATCAAGTTCTCTCCAATAGTTCTCCTAGTAGCTTCTTTCATTTTTTTTTTTTTGGATTTTTCTCGACACATTTACTATTAACCAGCATTTTGAACATACTCTACCCAACTCATTACAGCGCTAGTTGATGCATTGAAATAAAAAAATTCATTGTTCTTTTGCATCTTTCACTTTTATCGCTGTTACTTGTTAGTTATGACAAAAAATGTTGTAATCCCATTTTGTGAAGTTTGACTTTTTTTCTTTTCATTAAACGTTAATTCTATATATAAATTATAAGATATTTTTATGACTGTCCCAAGTTCAAGCGTCAAACATTTATATTTTGCGAAAAAGAGGTTGAAAAAGGAGATGTTTTTAATGAGAGCGGTGCCGTTAGCACCCCTTCAAAATCCTTATAAAACACCTCTTATGTGTTTACAATTTAACCTCTAATAAAATGAAAAAAAAAATTCAATCTCTCTTTCCCAAATCAAACTGCAAATTTCTTTTTAAACCCTTTATTGTTACCGTTGCTTCCTGCCTGCATTTTTGCGGCAAACTTACAATGAATTCTTTTCTTAAAATCTCAAATTAAGGATTGTTATACAAATAATTTTGGAAGAAACAAATCATTTAAGTTTTATTTTTGTTGGGAAGTTCATAAGAAATATTTTCCATTGTATATACACACATGCCGTTGGAGAGTCTAGAGCACCGATCTTTTGATCGAAAATCTATTTAATAATACACTAAATTGGATAATTTTGCTGTCTTTTATTATCAGTCCATACAGCTTTTTCGGCATTCAATGGGAAGAAATAGGTAAGGTGATTTATGGAATTAATGCGTGGGTGTTATTAGTGATAGTGTTATTTTAAGTTGCCAATAGTCTCACTCTTTTAATAATAATATGAACTTAAATAAGGATCACTGACAAATCCAGTAATTTCATTCAAATATCAGAAAAAT
The DNA here is from genome assembly GCA_030444885.1 of Citrus sp. QX-2021. Classification (NCBI taxonomy): domain Eukaryota; kingdom Viridiplantae; phylum Streptophyta; class Magnoliopsida; order Sapindales; family Rutaceae; genus Citrus; species Citrus sp. QX-2021. The sequence continues at coordinate 1,182,225 of CM059829.1, forward strand.
AGAAGAAATTTAAATCCCAATTTTCTTACAATAAAGTCTTGTTACAGTTCTTAGGCAATTCCAAGCAGAGTCACCTCCGAACACACATCCTTCCCTAGGAAACCGGTGGCTGAAAGATACAACCAAATGAAAAAAATCTGAACCAACCTGAAGTGTCACTTGAGGCATTGAAATTTGAACCCATGTTCAGCTGCAAGAGAAAAAGAACACTCATTCAGAGTTAATTTGCCCGAGCGTCTTTCTTTATTAACAAAGGCCTCTGCTCCAAACCCGTGTCTTCCACAAGGATTCCATTACAAGAGTTGTTAAACGCTTTAAGCAGGATAAACTGACCAAAACCTCATTCAAGCTTCAATTGGTTAAACCATCTTCCCTTTCCCAGGGCATCTGGGCCAGACAAGAGACTGAATAACAAATAAGATGCACGTGCTTTACAAAACAGTATTGGCTTGTTACTAAATTGTGAAAATAACAACCTTGGACAATCAAGTTCTTGCCCTTGTTCTGAACAAGCAAGACTAACAGGAAAACGACAAACTTCCCAACCAAGAGGGAGGGAACTAATGTCTGTCATTGCTAAGTAGAGACAAATGTTCTCTTCCTCACTCTTGCTTTTATTTCTGTTTGGGTAGAGAACTAGTTTCCTGCAAGCATGAACAAAATTGGCTAATGGTGTTGGTAAACAAGATGAAAATCTCAGTAATGGATAGGCTAATGTTGCGGACCGCCCAATTCGCTAGCCCAATTACCCACAAATTCGGGCTAGAGAGCCAACACAAGGCCAAGAGTGCTACCTTGGCCCAATTCCGGAAGGTTCTAGGCAACTCTAGCACATGTGAACATGTAAATATTCTAGAATATTTTATACAATTCCAGCACATGTAAATAGCTAGGAAATTATAGAATACTCTAGAGTTTGACCAAGTTTAGCAAAGTTAGGTAAAGTTAGGCAAAGTTAGGCAAAGTTAGGCAAAGCCTCTCCTATAAATATGGGATAACATTAGGCATTTGTATCCAACAAGCATTGTAATCTCTCTTTGTGCAATACAAGTTTCTTTGGCTCAATTGCTCTCTCTTCTCTTGTTCGAGAATCTCTAGGCTTACTTAGCAACATTCGGCAAAGTTGTCTAAGTGCCGCACGGGTTAGTTACGCAAAACACTCATCCCGTGACAAGTGGTATCAGAGCTAAGGTTTGCACGCACGCAAATTAGCTCACGAAGCAATGACCAACCCTTCGAACGTAGCACAAGAGGGTGTTGTTGGTGTGGATGTTCCACCGGAACCAAGCCGCGGCCGAGAGGGAGATCGTGCCCAAGGCAAGACTCGCGGCAAGTCCAAGGCCCTATCCGTGGATGCGTTGGAGCCTCGTGTAGGCACTCTCGAAATAGCATTGTCCGCCGCTCAAGATAGCCTCGTGGGATTGGAGGAAAGAGTGGATGGTCTCGAGGGAGAATACGCCGAGTTCACGGTGGCCACAAAAGCTCTCATCCATGAGCAAGCAAACATTCTCCGAGGTGAGTTTCGTTCTTTCCATGATGAGTTGCTCAAACTTCGTAGTTTTGTTCAGGACGAACTACGTGCTGTCCGTGCACAAGTGGATGAAGTCCGCTCGGATTGGGCATGGCACAAGCGCACACTCTCCACAAGTCCAGCTTCCGCAAACTCGAGTGATGCGCGCCGCATTGACGTGCCAAAGCCCGACACCTACGATGGCACACGCAATGCCACCATCGTGGACAATTTCCTCTTTGGGCTGGATCAATACTTCGATGCCATGGGTGTCCGAGATGAGGCATCGAAAGTGGGCACTGCACCCACCTATCTTAGAGGCACTGCACAACTATGGTGGTGTCGCAAGCATGGCGAGATAGGCAAGGGCATTTGCGCCATCGACACTTGGGCCGACTTCAAGCAAGAACTCCGAAAGCAGTTCGCCCCAAGCAATGCGGAGAAGGAAGCGCGAGTGCGCTTACGTCGCCTCAAGCAATCGGGTAGCATTCGGGACTACATCAACGAGTTCACTACCCTCATGTTGGAGATAAGCGACATGTCCGACAAGGATTCACTCTTCTACTTCCAAGATGGCCTCAAGGATTGGGCCAAGACCGAGCTTGATAGGCGTGGTGTTCAAACACTTGACGACGCCATTGCCGTTGCGGAGTCGCTCACCGAATACTCTACCCAATCCAAGGACAAAAAGGCCAACCAAGGCAAAGGTGAGGGAGAGAGTCGCAAGGACAAGGGCAACAACCGCAAAGATTGGGGGCAGAAAAAGCCGCATAGCAACAAGAGTTGGCAAGGAAAATCGGAGGGCAAGAAGGAGGCGCCAAAGCCGCGAAGCCCATACTTCATATGCAATGGTCCTCATTGGGTACGCGACTGTCCGGAGAAGAGGTCGCTTAATGCTCTTGCTGCCCAACTCAAGAGTAACCCCGCAATGTCCATGGAGGAACCCCAACTCAGCATGTGTTCTCTCCAACGCCTCGGCGCACTCAATCGCCAACAGCCCGCACTCGTCAAGAAAGGGCTCATGTATGTAAGCGCAAAGGTAAACGGTCAGTCCATTCGCGCGCTGTTAGACACGGGAGCAACACACAATTTCGTGTCCGTAGATGAGGCCAAGCGCTTAGGCCTCAAGGCCACCAAGGAAGGAGGCACAATGAAGGCTGTGAACTCACCCGCCAAGCCAATTGCGGGAATCGCACAAGGCGTGCACATCACACTTGGTACGTGGAGCGGAAAGCTTGACTTCTCCATCGTGCCCATGGACGACTTCAAGATGGTCCTCGGCATGGAATTCTTCGACCAAGTCCATGCCTTCCCACTGCCCGCTACAAACTCCCTAAGCATACTCGACGGGAATAAAGCATGCATGGTACCCACAGAGCGAGGCAAGTCCGAGGAGAAGATACTCTCCGCCATGCAATTCAAAAGGGCTTTCAAGAAGGACCCAAGCTTCTTGGTCTCCATTCGGGAACTAAATGAGGAAGGAAATAGCGGAATGTCGCCAAGCCAAGTCCCTCCACGAATTCAAGCCGTCCTCGAAGATTACAAAGATGTGATGCCTCCAGAACTTCCGAAGAAGCTCCCACCTCCGCGAGAGGTAGATCATGCAATTGAGCTGGAACAAGGCGCGAAGCCACCAGCCTTGGCACCCTACCGCATGGCGCCACCCGAATTAGAGGAGCTGCGGAGACAACTCAAAGACTTGCTAGATGCAGGCTACATTCGCCCCTCAAAGGCCCCATTCGGTGCACCGGTCCTCTTCCAAAAGAAAAAGGATGGATCGCTGCGGATGTGCATCGACTATAGAGCGCTCAACAAGATCACCATCAAGAACAAGTATCCGATTCCATTGATTGCGGACTTGTTCGACCAGCTTGGCAAAGCGCGGTACTTCACCAAACTTGACTTGCGCTCGGGTTACTACCAAGTGCGCATTGCCAAGGGAGACGAACCGAAGACAGCGTGCACAACAAGGTACGGGTCTTTCGAATTCCTTGTGATGCCTTTTGGCCTTACTAATGCACCCGCCACCTTTTGCACACTCATGAACAAGGTACTCCAACCATTCCTCGACCGCTTCGTGGTCGTGTACTTGGACGACATTGTGGTGTATAGCACCACACTCGAGGATCATGCCCAACACTTGCAACAAGTCCTCCAAGTACTTCGAGACAATGAGCTCTTCCTCAAACTAGAGAAGTGCTCGTTTGCCCAACAAGAGGTGGAGTTCCTTGGCCACAAGATCATGCGGGCGGGAAGATCATGATGGAGAATGACAAAGTAAAGGCCATCCTCGATTGGGAGCCTCCTCGAAAGTACCCGAGCTTCGCTCATTCCTTGGGCCGGTGAATTACTACCGCCGCTCATTAAGGGGCTATTTAGCCAAGGCAAAAGACTCCTTGACGGATATGCTCAAGAAAAAGCAGAGCGTGGCATTGGTCCGAAGAGTGCCAACGTGCATTCGAGGAGTTGAAGAAGGCAATTTCGGAGGAACCCGACCCTCGCTCTTCCTGACCACACCAAGCCCTTCAAGTTCAAACGGATGCCTCGGATTTCGCCATAGGTGGAGTCCTTATGCAAGAAGGCCACCCAATAGCGTTCGAGAGTCGAAAGCTAAATGACACGAACGCCGCCACACAAAGGTGCAAAAAAAGAGATGACGGCCATCATCCATTGTCTAAGAGTGTGGCGACATTACTTGCTTGCTCACACTTCACGATCATGACGGACAACGTGGCGACAAGCTACTTTCAAACTCAAAAGAAGTTGAGTCCGAAGCAAGCACGGTGGCAAGATTTCCTTGCAGAGATTCGACTATCGGCTAGAGTACAAACCGGGAAAGCCAATGTTGTTGCGGACGCTCTAAGCCGCAAGGCGGAATTGGCAACACTTAGCATGAGCCAACCAAAGTCCGACCTTGTCTCACGCATCAAGGAAGGCCTCCAACAAGATCCGCTAGCAAAGGATTTCTTTGGAGAAGGTGCTCGAGGAAAGACAAGGCGCTTTGGCAAGAGGAAGGCATCCTCCTCACCAAGGGAGATCGGCTGTTCGTGCTGGCGGGAAACTTGCGGGAGGAAGTAATCAAGGAGTGCCACGACTCTAAGTGGGCTGGTCACCCAGAATCGAGCGCACCACCGCACTAGTTCAAGCCTCGTATTTTTGGCCACACATGAGGGACGACATCGAGGCATATGTGCGAACTTGTCTTGTGTGCCAACAAGACAAGGTGGATCATCAACTTCCAAATGGGATTGTTAGAGCCGCTACCACTAGCAACAAGGCCATGGGAGAGTGTCTCCATGGACTTCATCACATCACGCCCAAGTCCGAAGGTTGCGGTAGCATCATGGTCGTTGTCGACCGACACAGACAAGTATGCTACATTCATTGCCGCACCTGTCGATTGCAAAGCGCAGCAGAGGCGAGGCAGCCCGCCTATTCGTCAAGCACATTGTGAAGCTTTGGGAGTTCCGAAGAGCATTGTGAGCGACCGAGACCCTCGGTTTACTGGGCGGTTTTGGACGGAGCTCTTTAAGATGTTGGGGACCGATCTCAAGTTCTCGACAAGTTTCCACCCACAAACGGATGGGCAGACCGAGCGCATTAATGGCCTCCTCGAGATGTACCTGAGGCATTATGTGAGCGCTCACCAGCGGGATTGGGCGAAGCTACTCGACATCGCCCAATTTTCTTATAACTTGCAGCGAAGCGAGGCTACAAGCAAGAGTCCGTTCGAGATCATCATGGGATTCCAGCCCATGACCCCCAATGCCATAGCCTCGACTTACGGAGGGAAAAGCCCCGCGGCACACAAGCTTGCCCGCGAATGGCATGAGGAAGCGGACATCACGCGAGCTTACCTCGACAAAGCCGCGAGGAAAATGAAGAAATGGGCGGATACAAGGAGACGGCATGTTGAGTACAAAGAAGGTGATCAAGTCATGATCAAGCTCCTACCCCAACAATTCAAGACTTTGCGGAAAGTTCACAAGGGGTTAGTGAGGCGCTACGAGGGGCCCTTCCAAGTTGTTCGACGTGTGGGCAACGTCTCGTATCAACTCCAACTTCCGCCAAGACTCAAGATCCATCCGGTCTTCCATGTGAGCCTTCTCAAGCCATATCACGAAGACATGGGAGAACCAAGTCGCGGAGAATCGAGGCGCGCGCCAACCGCCATTGTCACTACATTCGATAAAGATGTGGACTACATCATTGCGAGCATCGAACGGTTTTCGAGGAGGCGTGCCAAGCACATAGCGAGTACTTGGTGAAGTGGAAAAACCTCCCCGAGAGCGAAGCCACTTGGGAACGGAAGATGATTTGTGGCACTTATTGAGAGCACATCCAGCACTTCAAGAGCGCGACGAGGACGCCGCGAGTTTAAGTGGGGGAGGATGTTGCGGACCGCCCAATTCGCTAGCCCAATTACCCACAAATTCGGGCTAGAGAGCCAACACAAGGCCAAGAGTGCTAGCTTGGCCCAATTCCGGAAGGTTCTAGGCAACTCTAGCACATGTGAACATGTAAATATTCTAGAATATTTTATACAATTCCAGCACATGTAAATAGCTAGGAAATTATAGAATACTCTAGAGTTTGACCAAGTTTGGCAAAGTTAGATAAAGTTAGGCAAAGTTAGGCAAAGCCTCCCCTATAAATATGGGATAGCATTAGGCATTTGTATCCAACAAGCATTGTAATCTCTCTTTGTGCAATACAAGTTTCTTTGGCTCAATTGCTCTCTCTTCTCTTGTTCGAGAATCTCTAGGCTTACTTAGCAACATTCGGCAAAGTTGTCTAAGTGCCGCACGGGTTAGCTGCGCAAAACACTCATCCCGTGACACTAAGCCCAAAATCAAATGTAGCTGTTGCACACTTAGAGAGGCAACCACAATCAGAGGATTTTTGGGAAGAGACTTGATAGGCAATGAAATGGTTCAAGGGAAAGAAAACATACCATTCTTTGTAGCCTCCAGCTTTAAACTCCCCTGATTCATATTTCTCCACTCCATTCTTTGAAAATAATGAAAATAAAACTAGTTTCATTATATAATACATGGGACGCGCATCTGATATGGATCTTTAAATTCCCGGCAGGAGAAATATTAGTACCAGTATATATTCCCAGCAAGAATAACATGAGGTAAGAGATGAGATACACAAACACACACGCACACACAAGAAGGGAGAGGGAGAAAGAAAGAGAGGAACATACTATCTTGGACATCAAAGAAACAGCTGATGGCAACAATTCTCCACAATCAGCTCTGTAGTTATCTACAGAGAGGAACATACTATCTTGGACATCAAAGACACCGCTGATGGCAGCATGAGGTAAGAGATCAGCTTAAAGTTAAAAATACAGGTACCCAATCAGCTCTGTAGTTATCTAAAAGCAACAAAAGAAAGCATTGTATATCCCAAACTCAATAGATTCTTTTAAACATAAAACTGTACTTTTTACTTAAGAGGATTGCCTCTTGATCCTTGAATAATCATCCATGCTATTCTTCCTGATGTGAACAACTTCATATTATTTCTAAATGAAATAAGTTACTATTATGAGGCTTGTAAACAGGCCGTGTTCCTTTCCCCTGCACAATATTCCATCTCAAACAGCCGATAAAAGGACACTCCACCAGAATCAAACAACAATTTACAGTGACGTTTTGAGCCCAAAACAGGAATCCATGGCATGCATATAGTGGATTGATCATGAAAAGTTTGGTATGGTGAAAGATCAGGTTTAGACTTAAATTTGGGCCATTCTAATCATCATCTAGTGTCACTGATCCAAATTTCAGCTTTCCACCCTCATCTCCAAGAGAGAGAGAGAGAGAGAGAGAGAGAGAGAGAGAAGAGGCGTTCTAATTAATTGCACAAGTCATTTGAAACTCATATCAATCATAAACAGAAAGTTGCACCATGCTCAGTTCTCATAAAAATGAAGGGAACAAATGCAATGAAAACGCACAAGTGAAACTTAAAATTCTCATCATTCTGATGATAGGAGGAAATTACATCACAAGACAGCTTCTAAAAATAGGCAACAGCTAGAGCTACAGAAGATTCAATCATTAAACCACAATATATCAACTTCTTGAGGGGGAAAGTCTTTAGTATCAGTCTATCAGTAACATTTGGAATGGAAACCCTTGATCAATTCCATGCGTCAAACTGCAGCATGAATCACAACACCACATCAACCAGTAGAAATCACAATCCATCTAAGCTATGAAGCTTTTGGCCTTGTATAGCCCAAACCAATTAGCTTCTCCACCAACTTCTTCTCTGCATTTGCCTAAAACCCAATAAACAAAAAATATAAAAAGAATCATACAAGCAAAAAAAAAAGAAAATGCAACCGAAAAACAACCAAAACCAAACAGTCGTTCCAGTTGAAAACCAAAAAATAAATTTAGACATAATGAAACCAAACCTCAAGCATCAGACTATCCTTTGGGATATTGCAAGCCAAAATTACATTGAGACCAGTCTTCAACACTGCCATGAACATCTAATCAGCTCATATCAACAAGATAATATACATACATACATACATACATACATACATACATACATACATATACATACACACACATATATCTAGGATCTTGGACTTTATTAAGGACCATGACAAATTGTCACAGTGTGAACATACTTTTACAACATTGTATAAGTATGTTCATACTGTTGTTAACTCGTTGCGGATTAAAATCCGGACTGGAAAATTTTTCATATATATACATATACACACGCGCATGCGCATAAGAGCTTCTGCATCTGTCTAACCTGTGGGCAGAGCTAAAAGACAAAAAACACAGACTCCCATGCATGTTTTTCTGTTTTCTAGCTCCTCAGCATTTTACAAAGATGTGAACATCTGTTTTAAGATAAGGACTCCATGCACACGCACACACCCCCAGAAAATAAAAAGGATAACAATGTATTAATTATGAAAACCTTTGCACAAAGTGTTGAGCAAATTCTTACCTTTAAAGCAACTCTTGACAAGTTACAATATTTTAACAAAAAGCAGACATATATATAGCTAAAAGAACTTGTGGTTCAAACAGAGCTAAAAGAACTTGTGGTTTAATTCCATAGTATATAATTTACCTATTCTTCGAGCAATGCCGGAGCCTGTATTGTCAGAAACCCCTCCAATTATTGAAGTAACACTCACGGTATTGTGCTGTACATCAATTACAACACCACACAATTACTATTGCTAAAATGTACTACTATATTTGATAAACTCTAAAGCGGAAAATTACTGGCCGTGTAGTTGCAGCTGCGTACACGCGTCCTAATTTGGCAGAGTCACAACCAATCCACGCATATATCTGCTAAGAACAGAAATTGATTAATTAATTGTAATTTAAAAATAATTATTTTGTCGTTAAGTGAGTACCTGATTGCGAAGACGGATGATCTGGAAATGGAGGGTGACGTCATTGACGATGTCAGAAAAGCACGTGATTTGCACGCTGCTATTGTCGCTAGCATCATCAGCAGCAGCAGCAGCGTTCTGCTGCTTTGATTTTTCATCGACTTTCATGGATTCGACGGAGTCGACGAGTTGACTTAGAGCTGAAACTTCACCAGCCATTGCAGAGAAAGCTTTTAATGGACCCAATTCAGCTTCGTTTTTCCGGTGCTATTTCTCTTTTCCTCTTTTTTTCTACTTTCCTTTGTGTAAAACAGGAAAGCGTATCTCTCTGTGTATATTACAAGACGGGTCAACTTCACCACCAACCACATTCTGCCATGTCACCGAGTTAAAAAAATAAAAATGTTTTCCTCTTCTACAGGATTACTCCTTGCGCAGACATGCCTCACGTAGAGGGGTTAATTCGGCAAATAATTTTTTTTTAGTATTGTTTACATTATTCAGAAATTCACAATTAAAGTAGAATATTTGCCTTTCTTAAATTTCGTGAATCAGAGAACTTCGTCGTTCTTCATTATTAATTTTTATTGAAATATGTTATTGAGAAAAAGTAATACAGCACTTCCGGAGTAAGCACCAAGATGTTACAAGAAAATGAAGAAACAAAGAACAGAAATTCTCTCCCTCATAATTTTCTAGAGGAATTTAAGCTGCTATAATGTACAAAACGCGGCGCTGACTGCACAAGTTTCAGCATATACAAGAACCATATATATGAACAATGAAAAGCCCCTTGAGCTTACATACAAGTTAAATTGAACAAAATTAAACCTTTGGAACCCAAAAAAAAAAAAGTATCTTTGCCCCTCTCTTTTTGAAGTATTTGCACAACCAAGGCATTTCTAACAACATAGTCTTAGATAACCATCTTCTGTTCCAACTAGAAACAATCGCGAGAAGGGTAGAATACTTATGCTTGACAATACCGACAAGTTTTTCGCCCCATTATCCGCCATATATAACTTTTGAGGTACAAGCCGATGCTGCCCATCCTGCAATACAGTATTTACACAGTTGCTGAGGAAAAAAATTGTTTAAAAAGAAAAATTAAGTAGTAACATTGCAACTATACAGAGATTAGATTGTGCATCAATGTTTGTACATTTACCTTAGATGCAAATTTTGTGTTTAATAATAGACACAATTTGTAGAAAAATAAAGATTTCCTACCAGCCTTGCCCCCATATTCGAAACAACATTCATGGCTTTCATGATGCAGGTTAATTAGCAAAACAAGCATGGAAGAAGCATAATTTTGAATACTTACTTCATCGGCAGATTTGGATAAAGAAGAAAGTCCAATCTTGTTGTTGGAGATAGAAATCACATCCTGCCCCCAGACAGAGAAGCCAGATATCCCATTTGTGTGACCTTTGAAAACAGTTGGTTGTGACGGCCAATTCCTGTCAGGAAAATAAACCAATTGAAGGAATAAGATGGAATGGTACATAACAGAAAACATAGGCTGCTTGTAAATTGATAAGGATTCTACGAAGAACACAAATCTTCAAGAAAACTTTCTGCATTACCTTCTCAAGTCCCAAATTCGCAAAGTCTTGTCAAGGGAACTGGAAACAAGCAAATGGTCCTCTGGTGCAGCCAACTAGAAACATAAAAGGAAAATGAAACTCCAATTCAGAAAATAAAACATATTTTATCTCTTTGAAATTATGCGTACCTTTGTCACATATCCATCATGAGCCCTCCAAGAAGCAATAACATTTCCACTCCTCACATCAAATAGCCTACATTGGCCAGAACTTAATCCAGCTGCAATCCACGATGGCGAGGCAACAGCTCCACCTGCTTGCATTTTTTCTGACCCACATGAGCATATGGCAGAGACAAGAGACGGGAAACCCAATTCAGTAGGTTCACCCCTCCACAAATGAAGCTTTTGACCCTGGTTAATATCGATGAACCTTTTCACATGAAGAAAAAAGAAAAGGCCAAATGAGATTCACTATTAAGACATTCCTTATTTGAGTTATTTCTATCACAGTAGCACAAACCTGAGAGAACCATTTCCAATGCCAACAACAAGCCTCTCAACACATTCTATATGATGCAGACAAGTGTACAAGTTTCCATCGAATGCAGTCGACAATATTCCACTAGATAAGGCGTTAGAGTTCAGCATACCGACCTGGTCAGTATTAATTTTTGAAATAGAAGATGAAGGACTTCCACCATGCAAAGAATCCATGGATTGTTCGGCAAATACTGATAAAAGTTGCCCTGTTTGGCTATTCCAAACATGTAAAGTTCCATCACAAGATGCTATCCTTCCACTAGATGATAGGACACAAATGTCGTTTACAACCTTCACAAAAACAATAGGCATATTCGAAACTATTTTTCCAGAAAGCAATTAATCTCTTATGCATGTGCAATCACTAAAGACTTGTACAGAGAGTTCAAATTTCCTAACAATAGGGAAAAACCAACCTCTTCATGGCCATAATAGCCAGATACGCAATTTATTCTTGTCAGTTCCCACTTCTGTACAGTTCCTTTGAATCCTGGACCGATGCCAGCAGTGAAAACCGTACACTCATCTTGACCAACTGCCACAGATCTTAATGCTCCATGATGTGCACGTATTGAGGATAAAATAGATGCTTTTATCTTCCATGGAGATTCATCTTTCAGACCCCCTACCCGTCCAAGAAAGTCCGGCCCATCCCAACTTGCAGCTGGAGTAGGGAACCAAAACCAGGGCTCACACTTCATTAGGTTAGAAGTTGCTTCTTGTCTTTCAACCGAACTCTTATGATAATCATAAACCCGTCTTTGAGGGATCAAGTTTTTGGAACTTCTACTTCCTTGTGATTGCGGAATCGACCACCCAACCCCATTAAGCAACAGTTTGGCAGGATTGCACTGAGAGGTTGAGCCTTTATTCAGAAGCGGTCTTTTAGCACTGATGTTCTCTTCACTAATGCGAGATGATTCTCCAGTATATTCCCACTGAATCATAATAGTCTAAAAAATATGAGACACAAAAATGTCTATACATGCCAGTACACAGCGCTTAAGTATCCAATGCAAAGAACCCATAATACTCCTGTAAGACGAAGCCCACATACCTTCCAATTATGATATCGTAGAAGAAACTGCTCAAGAAGTAACCAGGTAGCACAACACTGACGAAGTTTCTCTATCCCAAGAAGAGAAGCAAAAGAAGGATAAAGAAGCAACCTACAAACATCCAACCAAAATAAACATAAACTAAAGGCTTGCAAGAATTACTGATGACTTCCAGTCAAGAATTCATGTGGAATAAATTAAAGCTTTACTAAATTGGGCTTCTAAGCAAATATCATGAACTTTGGCTAGCACCCACACAAGATCCATTCGGCTTTCGATTTGAGACTCCCCATCAACTTTTGGTTTGGGAACCTTCAAGCTTCCGCCAAGAGAACCAGATTCATCACTACATTCCTGTGAGAAAGCAAGCTCGTCAAACAGTTCTTTAAGGTGTGGAAGAACATGCAATGCTGTCAAGTCCGGTCCAATCCGCTGACAAATTGCCATGAGAGTCGAAGCAGCAACCTAGATATGGAGGCGTATTAGATTAGCGGAACTCTAGAACTGCTTTGCTGGTATGTGAAAAGGCAGAAAATGATGATTAAGACAATAACTTATTGAACATCATGGAACATAAAATGTGGATAATCAACTGAATCAAATTTTACAAAAAGATTTTAATAAATTAAAGGTTTTCCAATTTACACACACACAGAGGAATTCACAGAGATCAAGGCATATTACAGTACATGTGCAAGCTGAGTAGCAGGTGTATGTTTCATGTAGCCTCACGCAGAGCGCAAGTGTTTGATGCCTCATAAAGAAGTATTAACTCAACTTGCATTAAGTCTGAGTTACTAAAACAGTTCACATCAATCATATGATGTAAAATGCCTTTTATTTCTTCCTCATATAAAGCATTGTTCCACCAAAAAGAAAAAGGGGTTTAGGACATAAGCGGTTAATCCTTTTGCAGTAGCATTTAAATGAGAAGAGAAAACTCCATGTTATAACAGAAAAAAGAAGAAAAATGCTACAAAAATTTCAAAACCGAAGCAGACTAAGTGCTTTGCAAATAAATGAACATAGAAATTTGAAAAACCTGAAGAACTGTAATTTCCAAATTTGTGTGCATGAGAACCATAACATGCAGGCAGCTTCGATCCTGCAGAATCAAAGGAGAGAGACTATTAACTATTTAACATATCCAAGTTTGTCACAAAAGTGAAATAAAATGGAATATAATCTAAAGTCATACTTCTATGAGCTCCTTTACAACCACCTCCCTAGGTAAGAATGCAACTAGACCATCTAATGTCATTAGACAATCAATAAGAGATAATGCACTCCAGCTCTGCACTGGCTCAGGTTTATTCGTATTTGACACATCAATGCTGGAACGAGCAACATGTTTTAGTAATGGCAGCATCTGTCTGACAATAAAAGTCTCCCCTAAAAGACCACCTGCAAAGTCAAAGAACCATAGTACCCTAGAAGATTAACATGAAATTTCCACAAAGGACATCAGTCCCATAAAACCCAATGAACTGGAAATACCAATTCTAACCAGCACATCTATTCCATCGGGACAGATTCCTCTCCCAAAGCATTGAATTAGAGGGAGGATTGTCTGCATTGAGAATCAAAGGTCAGTGTATCATAAACAGAAAAAAAATTCCAGATGTATGCATATGCAGAAGTATAGAATAAACTGCATAATCTAATGGCCATCTGTTAACGTATGAAACCAAGAACCTAGAAAATAGTTTAACCTGATGAACGGTTATCGGTACACCAAGCTCTTCACTAGAGCCAATGAGCAGCACGGAAGCAGCAGAAGCTGAACTCTTATGAGGAGCAGCATACAAATTTGATATGACCAGTGGATGTACCATTTCCAGATATGCTTGCTTACCAATCCTGTTCCATATCTCTCGCACAAATGAATCTTGAAGAAGAGAAACCTTTAAATGTGAATAACCTGTTGTCTGAAATATGGTGACTTGATGAGTAGGAATTCAAAATAAACGTCCCATACCAACAAGAGACGTGAAAGAATACAGTTCATAACTAGCCTGTAAAATCTTCTGGATAGCAGGCAAGATCATTGTCCTCACAGCTTTTGGTGACAAACATTTTATGAATTCTTTTAGTAGCACGTAAGCACATTCAGCTTCGGCATCTGATAAAGGAGTTGCTACAAGTGGTAAACAGTAAGGGGCACACCTTTCAGCAGCAAAAGATCCCATAGCTTTCAGAGCTCCTTGTTTAGCAAAATTTGCTGCATATTGAAGGCGAGATCCATGTCTTGCAATAAGCTGAAGTGGGGCAACAAAAAGGTACGATGACTTGACTGTTGAAGGAAAATATGGCGATTCTAGAAGACTTTTGGCTGATGGCCGCCTGATTAATTTGTTTAAAGGAAATAAATTAAAGTTCTAAAATATAATTAAACAAATAATGCATACCAGATGGAAAAAATAAAGGCATAATGCAATAGTAAATTGAAGCATAATTGCAAAGAATCTAATCTCATGAAAAAATAAAATAAAAAATAAAAGAGAGAGATAGAGAGACCTTGTCCAGTCCTTTGTGATGCATGCTTCAACAAGTATTCTTGTGTGAGAAGGAAGTTCCTCCATCACTCCAGGTAAGTCACCATTTTCCAAGTATACGGCCAATGAGATCGAATCAAAAAGAGGCCTGCGCAAATGAAGTTCTGCCAAGAGACAACCAATAGAAAATATATCCTTTGAACAATCTTTAGAGAAGGTCTTTGAATAAGATGATTTCTGCCTCCAGAGTAGTAACTCCTGATATTCCATGGAACCTTCGTCCTCCACTTCTAAATGCTCCAGAAGATATTCCAAATCAATATCAGACAGCACATGACGACTACCATTTTCAAATGGATTGGAAATAGTTCCTACAAAACTCTCACTTGAAAATTCTTTTGTTGGAGATATGTACATACCAAGGCTTTCTTGATGGTTATAATACCGGGGACTCAAATGTCTAGCATGATCAGAAAAAGCAAATGCTTCTTCTAGTTCCTGTAAATAGGCAGCTTCTGGGAGGAGAGAACTCACATTATCCACTCCGTTGTTGTTCTGGGACCTAACAAATTTACACTTCCTTGACCCTTTTTCCCAGGTAGCTGTTTGTCGTACAGGATGTGGTTGAGTAAAAAGTTGGAGACGTCCAACCGACTTTGGCTTTGTTGGCTCTGATGAAGGCAACATAACATTCTTCGCATCAATGGCCGCCTGCCCCGACATTTTGTACCCAAAAGTGATATCAATCCAATGATGAATTCTACTCGAGACACGATCACTTTCCAAAGCATCCCGATGCAATTTTATAAATTCCTCAGGACTACCAGCCCACGGAGGTACAGCCAAATCAGTCATACCAGGGTGTTGAGAATAAAAAATTTGGGGATCACAGTAAAATTCTGGAATGCACTCATCAGGGGTCCACCGGTAAAGTCTTTGCATGGTAGAAGGATACTCATTAGGTTCATAAACGGAACGCACGGCTGTGCGCAAAACACTCAGAGGTAGCCTCCTAGCTTTATAACTGCAAACAGCCAGTTCAGAGAGACATTCATCAGACACATGATGTGGAATTTCAGATGATGAATAGGTGAAGTCCAACTGCTCATCTCCTTTTGCCAGCCGCCATTTGCTCTTGCTCAAATCCCCCCATCCTGAATCAAAATTCTCATCAGGTTTTGTACTAAAATCTATTACCCATGGCATTACCATATGAAATGTGTAGTCACCCCACCTTCTTCCAGCTAACTTATTCAAGAAGAGTAGATACTCGAAATTACTCAGCTCTCCTCGCCACCATCTATTAAACTGAGAATGCCAGTCCATAGATTGGGAAAGCTTCAAATCAGCATAAAGTCCTTGAGAAGAGCAACCCTCTATGCAGCAGCCTATCATTGGGGAGGTAGGGATAGTGCACCAGTCAGCTATTGAATTGAATCCTACTAAAGGCTTATCACAGATGTACAGCCAAGACCAGCATGAATCAGTCAACAATACATTGGATGGGCATACACTCCTATGGGCAATGCCTAGACTGTGCAAGTAAGCTATGGCAGAGAGTAGCTGATACATTAGAAACCTTACATGCCACTCAGACTTTAATGCATTGGGGCTGAATTGAAGAATGTTTTCCAAGGTATATGGAGTTTTAGGAATAACTGAAGTAATTAAACCAGATGTTTTAAGCAACCCAAGAACAGGAGCAATGTTTGGATGCCTCAGGCAACCAGGGACACTACTCTCATCAAAGGAAGGTACCCCAATTAGACGTAGAAAATTTTTACTCTCTTGCCCGGAAGCTTTCCCTTCAATTAGAAGATTGAGTGAACCCAATACACGATCTTCAAGACACCCAGACAAGAAATTAGAAGCAAGCTCTTCGAAGATAGAGTAAGAACAAATGCCAATAAAAGCAATTGGGAACAATGCAGTCATTATTCTTGAGCAAGAGAACCTCCCAGAATGATTACAGATCCAAGCCCCGTATTCTATCCTGTCTTTGGACTTCTCTCCACCACCATTCGCCAAACACCGAGATTCATCCCGTAAAGAATCCGTTGAAGTAGCTTGTTCACTAATACTTCCAACAATATCATTTTCCTTGACTTGACTATCACTTCCTCCATTATTGTCCACAACATACTCATCACTGCCAACCCAAAGATAAAATTTCAACAATCATATATCATTTCTGCATGCTGATAACCGACATCTGTACGATGAATACTAATTAACATTGCCATATTAGTTTTCTTAATATAATGTGCAGTTAACGAATATCCAACTAACTTGATCTGAGGTCTGAACTCAATCATTCATACAAACTGACGTTACATGATATGATTATAGAATTGGAAAAAAATTATTAAAACGTCACTACCAGTTTTTCTGCTCTCATCTATTAACATTTCACTTTAACTTTTTCTTACTTTCACTCCTCTAATCATATCATGCCATGTTGCCATGTCAGTTTAGTTCATATTCCACTAATAAGTTTGCACAGGTAAGTAGTACATGTACTACTCTTACACGTATTCGGTGAGGCAATCGTTTGCAAGACTACGACAATAAACCAAAATGAACTGAGTAGCCAACAAGTTCTCGCTACTAGAATTGTTCATCTGCAGAAATCACACCATGTCAATCAAAACTGCAAAACAGAATAAACAAATCAAAGTTCAATTCATATACAGAAAGAGTAAACGAAACCTGAACAACCGCGGAAGAGGCAAATGGAAGAGGAGAATTGGATATGCCATAAGAGAAAATTAATTGATCGGAGAAATCAGATTTTATGCGACGGTGAAGACACTCGAAGCAGAAATGTAGCTGCTGCTGTTGTTTAAAATGATGACGACGATGATTTTCTTCTTCGTCTTCCATTGTTTGATTGTGCAGATTCAGATTCCCCTCATTTTTTTATTATGAAATTTCGGAATGTTTGAGAATTTTGAGCTGAGCTAATTAAGCTGGAAGTTGAATGTACGTCTATGATGACGCAACTCGGAGTAGAGTGGAATGAACACCAAACGGCATCGTTTGTATCTTTGGGCTGATTGAATGAATTAACGTGAGGGGCTATTGGGCTGGAAATTCATTGATGAGGCCCAGTACCCTTGGATCAGTTCGTATTCAATGCCCTGAAATTGTTACATAGATAACCCAACTACATTATTGACATTGCACTTTTTGTGGTGTGTTTGCATTTTTCTAATTTTAAAAGCATATTAAGTAAAGCATTCAGTAAATACTTATTTTCATTCAGCTAACAAAGTTGCTAATCACCTACGCATATGTTTTTTTTTTTTTTTGACGAAAAGTGCAATTTTATTAACAGAAAAACCAACAATTACAACACTGAGACTAACCAAGAAGGTGGCACATTACGCCACACTTTGCGACCTGGCAAAGAATTCCCCGCTCTAGCAATAAAGTGAGCAACAAAATTCGCAGATCTTCTAAAGATAGAGAAAACAATATCACCTATAGAATCAGCAATACATTTGCAATCCAAAACTATTGAGCCAAAGCTATTTAGAGGACATTGTCGATCAACTAAAGCATTAAACACTTGAAGGCAATCAGTTTCAATGATAACCTTTGACAACTTCATAGACTTCACCCAAGAGAGAGCTTCACGAATGCTAAGGGCCTCAGCATCACGAGGCAGATAGTTACCCCTGATATTACAACAGAGAGCAGCAACAAATTTTCCAGATTCATCACGGATAACACTGCCCAGGCCAACTCTTCCCTCATTAGCAAACACTGCAGCATCAGTATTACACTTAAGCCATCCCACTCGAGGCGGAGACCAAGCAATAGCACCAGCACCTGGATCACATGAAACATGATTAAACATCTCAGAAGATTTAGATGACTGCCATTGAAACAACAAGTTACCAGCTGCATTAACAATTTGTTGTGCTATGTCGCATTTCCCCTGCCAAACCAGATTATTCCTGTTGCACCACAGCTTCCAGCAGACCATAACAGCAATCCAGCACTGCTCATTAGTGCAATTCCTAAACAAAACTTGAAGCCAATCCTTGAATGATGAATAGACACCAAAGAAGCCCACATTTGATTTAATCCAACACGTTCTTGCAAAGGGACAGTCAACCAATAGGTGAAGAATAGATTCTTTATTAGAGTGACAAACCAGGCAAAGATCATTTAGGTTGACATGTTTGGAGCGAAGATTGACTGTTGTTGGTAGGACGTTGCTAGCTGCTCTCCAAACGAAATTTCGCACTTTACCAGGAACCTCAAGCTTCCAGATTTTTCTCCACATACTGCTGGCAGCATCAGAAACTTCACCAAGCAACAATCTATATGCACTTTTGACCGAGAAAACTCCACTATTATTTGGCAACCAATACCATGAATCTTCCTCAATTTGCTGACTTAGCGGGATTCTAAGAATTAAATTCCTATCTCTTTCATTAAATTTTGAGGAAATCAAGTCAACATCCCATTCCCTTTTACCATCAACAAAAAGAGATGTAACAGTAGCCACTGAGAGATCATCATCCAGATCAGAGCTCACCAAACCATTCAACAAGTCAGGAAGCCAAGGATCTTTTTTTAATAGGGTGCGGGTTTCGTTCCCAATTCTTACCCGGCTACCACTGAGAACTAAATCATGTGCAGCCACAATAGAACGCCAAGAATAGCTCGGATTCTTCCCAATTGATGCCCGAGAAAAGTTAGTATTCGGGTAATATTTTGCCTTCAAAATTCTGGCCACCAAAGAGCCAGGTCTCGTTAAGAGCCTCCAGCACTGTCTCCCAAGCATTGCAAGTTAAAAAATTGCAATTTCTTAAATCCTAAGCCCCCAGCAGCCTTTGGTCTACAAAGTCTATCCGAACACATCCAATTTATACCTCTGTTACTGTTGTGCTTCACCCCCCCCCCCCCCCAGAAGGAGTTTAACAATACCTTAATTTGTCTACATAAATCCACAGGCAGAAGGAATAAATTCATAGTATAGTTCGGGAGGGCTTGGGCAACCGTGTTTTAACATGATTTCTTTACCAGCTCTAGATAAAAAGCTTACCACTCCAGTTCTCAAGTCTATGCCAAACTCTGTCTTTGATAAATCTAAAAGCCTTAAATTTGTTACGACCAACAGCAGAGGGAAGTCCAAGATACATACCATGATCAGTTGTGGCTTTGACTTCCAGAATATTACAAACACTAGCAATTGAATCCTCTCTCGTATTTCCATTGAAAGAGATTGATGACTTATTAAATTTCACTTTCTGACCAGAGGCAGCCCCATAGATCTCCAGGATGCTCTTGATAATTCTAGCCTCCTCCGAATTTGCTCGGAAGAAAAGAAAGCAGTCGTCGGCAAAGAATAAATGAGACACTACTGGCTCCCCATTCACAATTCTAGCTCCATGGAGGAAACCAGACCTCTCCCTTTGTCTGACAAAACACTTAAACCTTCAGCACATAACAAAAAAAGATAAGGAGATAAAAGATTACCTTGACGAAGGCCTCTCGAAGGGACAATAGGACCAACTGTTGTGCTATCTCAAACCACTGAGTAACGCACTGAAGAGACACAATACATTATTAATTTTATCCAGTCTTCATCAAAACCCATTTTCCTCATCAGTGCTTCTAAATACTTCCATTCAACTCTGTCATATACCTACACATATGTTTAAAAACTGTTGATGCGAGATTCTGGTTGTCCTCTTTCTACGACCAGGGTCTCTGCTCGATCAACTTTATCACGATTAGGATCTCTCCTCGTAAAGCCTCTTCTCCAGAGGTTTCTGCGTACACAGACAGAGCAGTCGAGACGCCTGGGGTTTGTTTCTGCTGTAAACCCTCCGACGCTCAAGTCAGAAATGAAGGTTCTGGGAATGTTTGCCACGAATCTTATGGCTTCTCTTTAATCTCAGTTCTTAGAGCTCTCTTTTCTTAGTTCTAATAGCAAAAAATCTAACCCTTTTACCTTCGTTGGCTACCTTTTTATAGGCTTCCTCTGAATCCCGGTCTTCCGTAGTCCACGCCCATTATTCTCCCCACCCTCGAATGTGGATGCCCCATTGTCGTCATTGTGGGCGAATGGAGGTGGGCTTCGTGCCTTGATTCTCGGATAGGAATGCACGTCTTGCCAACCTCGTTGGCCACGGTCTCTCTCGCCTCGACCCCTAACAGGAATGGCCTTATGCCGCTAACAGGAGTTCGTCCTCGTGAATGGCATATTCGTGGACGAGCAGAATATTCTCGCTTCGCCTCTCTCGCTACTGAGCTCTTACAGGACACACCTGTTCGCAGAACTCTGCCACCAAATATCTGCTCATCACGTCTGGTCTCGTCGAAGTATTTCCCTCAAACAAAAACTAATAAGTTTATCTAAATGTGTACATTATAAGTTTTGGTATCTCAATCACAAGCATATTACAAAGTGAAATTCTCATAACATTTGTATTTTTCAGAAATCAAATTTAGTTATTCGAATTAGTTATAAGATATGTGCAATTAGTATAGTACAAGATGAATGATTAACTATGGCTTTTGAATCGTCGTGTCAACAAATTTTGTATTATGATTATAGATTAGTATCTTAACAAGCAAGTAACTTGTGAGTTTTAAGTTTAATTCTCAACATTTAATTCAACAAAGATAAGTAATTTATGGTATAGGCATTCTGATTTCTGAGAATGTTCTGCCCTTGTTGAATTAACACGTAACAACAAACTATGATAGTCACAAAAAGGTCAGGTAATTATTTTAAACGCACGTAGAAATTAAATTTATTTGATCAATATTCATGATTTTTTTTTTAAAAAGGCTACAATACATTTGCTAATAAATAGAGAAACCATTTTTCAATGGAAAAAGCTATGACAATAAAAAGGGTATCTCAAAACACTGTTGTTGGATGAGTTTCCACATATATAATTTTTATGAAAGAAATGAAATTTATTATTATTAATCAATGTTACAAAAATTTTATAATTACACACTCACCATAGTTTATTCCATTAATTTCTAAAGCATCCAGGGCTGATAAAATATTTTTAAGATTATGACAATACCGCCTTAAAAACCAAAATGAAATAAACACTTCATATTCGAGCCTTAAATCTAATTCAATTTCTAGCCCAAAACGTAAATTTTCTAATCGGCCAGCAAGCCTTCACTTAACTAAAACGCTGTCGTATCAATCCTAAAATAAATAAATAAATAAAATGGAAACAGTATCAGTATGCAATAATATATAAACAAGTTCAATTTTTATTGTTTTTAGAGGAATGTTTAATTTTTTTTGACAAAATATAAAAATACAACATAAATTAACGCCTGTTTCGTTCCTACTGAAGAACAGCAAAGGATCAAGGGTTTATATCAGGTCAGTTCACTCAATGATCTGCTTTGATCTGTTATGTTACGGCAATTGTCGTTTGTCAATTCCAAGTTCTTTTATCGATGAAATGCAAAATTGCAATGAAATTGGATTTTCGATTCAATTTCTTAATTTTTGTAGATTTGGATAGGAGAGATGGATGCGCAAACAGCTCGTATAAAGAAGTGGGTAATATTGTATCCCGTTTACATAAATTCAAAGAAAACTATTGCTGAAGGAAGGCGTATTAGCGCCAGCAAAGCATGTGAAAACCCCACTTGTATCGAAATTGCTGATTGTTGTCAGTATTTGAAAATCCCTCACGCCATTGAGGTTCATTAACTAGTGTCCGTTTTCTTTATTTTCATTTATTTATTTATTGTGTATGTTGTGAGTCCGGTGATGGGTTTTTGTTATTGCAGATTGATAAGGCCTATCCACGGGATTTTATGCAAAGAGGTAGAGTGAGGGTGATGCTGAAAAGGGAAGACGGGACTTTTGTCAATCCAGCCATTTCTTCGAGTAAGTATAGCCTCATCTAGTTGTTGTTTCGGCTGCTTCTATTGCTCGTATTGTGGTTCAATAATTTGCTGCTGTAATTTTGTCTTTGCTTATTTTGTTCTTTGAATATAGTTTTGCATAATGTGAAAAATTGTTACATGAGAGTAGTTAAGGTACTGTCGAAGATGGTAAGCTGGTTTTTGGTTAATTGGCGTAAGTAGTTGTGAAGGTTGTGTTGGTGTTTAGTAATAGGAGCTGGCTTGGTAAAGGGCTAATGACGTGATGATGAGAGCAGTTGACCGTGATTGTTATGATAAACATTTGGAGGTTTCTGAAGAGGTGTCATCCATGTAAGTCAAATTCCACCGTCCATGAATGTGTTGACCATATTTCTACTGTATGATCATACCAAATTGAGCTCAACTGGGCTTCTAGGCAAGCAACTTTAGTGGCCTTTTCGAGATGGTTTCGTATTGCGGGAAAATATTGGTTTGTTTGATAGTGTTTTGAACTGAATTCTATGTGGAGCTTTCCACCTTAGCTCCCTGGATTGCCTGTTGGACCAAGGGTGTCTGTATGTTAACATATTTAATGACTGGAGTTTGTAGACCGGAGATTGATTTAGTTTTAGTTCCAGTTGGGCACCTTTTGTGTTCCTTGCATTGGAAATCGATCATAATCTGTGTTTTGCTAGGAGTGTGCATCCTGATTCTGTGTCTTTAACTGCTTTGCCTCTATTGTGAGAAAATCTCCATGATTGGTTTTGTTCTATGCATGACATTTAGTTGAAATGGATTCATTAATATATTGCTAGTAGCCTGGTTTCTTTCCCTCTTTTCTGTCACTGGTGATCTATATAAAACATCCAAGCAGTGATGTCTGTCAGCTTGTGTGCATCTGTTTGCTTTCTTATGTTACCGTCCGGTTGTTGCGTATGGATCTTTGGGCAATTGCATCTGTTCTTTCCTTAAAGCTTTATTGTAGGTGTTTATCCACCTTATATCATGTACTTACAAGCACCGTGAGCCAAAAAATTAATTTAATTGGTCTGCTAATGTGCTGCTGCTGTTAGTACTAGTTCTGATTTCTTTCCTTTTATTAATCTGTCCCTGGCATCTCTGTAATCTGTCCTTCTTTTCACAGTTTTAACAAATCAAAAAAAAGCACTTGGGCTTACTGAGTACCCTCATAAACTTCTTAAAAAACTTTAAATTGAGATACCGATGCTTTTCCATTTGTGTTGTATATTTCACTTTTTAGAGCACATATTGCTAAGATCAGTAATTCAGAAGCCAATTTTCTGCTTGATGTCCATTAGGACAATTAATATGATCATTATTGCTCTCCGACCCCCTTGTTTCCTTCTAACACCTCATCAATCGCAAGTCTAGATGTGGATGATGTTACAAATGGCAGAGTTAGTTGCAAGGAGAATGAGCTGTTGATATGGGGTGGTTCCTTTATGAGTTTGACATACCAAGCTCCATCCATGTCTTTTGATTTGAGCATTTTGTAGGGACCTCTTAAGTAACAACTGCCGATGACTATTTAATAAGAAATAAAGAAAATAATATTAATAAGAACAATAATTACAAAATGTGAACAATGAGTCCACAAAGAAAGAATTCCCCAAAAGATCTCTAAATGATATACAGAGTTGAGAGCTAATCATGACAATATAAGTATATGATCTAAAAGACTATGAAAGCTTTACAACAAAAACATAACAAAGAACAAAGAATTAAGTCAACACCCCTTCCCAGTTTAGATGAAGAAGAAGAAAGAAGAATCTTGAAATTGCATAGTGACGGAGCCCAAAGAGAAGCTAATAATCACACTTTTTCCACTAAAAGATGATATCTTCTTCTGAATCTTCAAAAGTCCTTCAATTTCTTTCAATCCAAATTACCCAAAAAGTGGGCATAACTGAACATTTTCACAGCACTCTCTGTAATGACTTCATCCATTAAGAGAAAAAAAAATGAAGATGGATTGGTGATTGCCATAGGTTGGACTGGCTTGCTGGCTTATTTTAGACTGAATGGATGTGACTTCATTTGTATCATGTGTGTACTTTTTGCCATGTTGTACTTTGGGAAAATAGCTGATGCTTTGGTTTTCTCTAGCCTGAATGAATGCGTCTTATTTCTTCATGTGGATGATTTTCAATGTGATTATTTGGCAGGGAAACAGCTGATGCTTCATGTTGCAGAATTGGTACCAAGACATCCTAATAGGACTAAGAAGCAAGAGCCTGCATCCACATCTTCAAATGCTGGTCCCTCCAAATCCGGGAAAGGTGGAAAAAAGAAGAGATAGATTTAGCATTCCATATGTATTGAATCCAAAGTTATTGTTCTCGTTGCCCAATTCCCCCAAACTTTCCCTTTCTTCAGTTGTAACATTCTTGTTGGTTGGTTTACCTTAATTGTTTTCAGAAGAGTTCATTTCAGCCGACAACTTTTAACTTTGGAAACCTTTAAAATACTCTTTGGATTCTTCATTATCAGTTTACATGTAATCCATTTAGTGTATGTTTGGTCGGAAGAAAGAGGAGAAGAGAAGAATGGAAAAAGAGAGGTGGAGAGAAAAAGAGGGAAAAAGAGGGTCAATCTCAATTTCATTTTTTGGTTTGACATGAAATCATCTTTTCTTCACTTATTTCTATTTCTCTTTTCTCCTTCACTGTTCTCTCTTTTCCTATCATTCCTTAAAACTAAACATGTCATTAAGGTTTTTATTGGCAATTACGATGTTGATAATACTTCTTTTTCTTGCTCGGATTTGAACTTGATCACTAATCTTATGTGAAATTTGAATCAGTTCTATGATCAAGTGATGCTTTTAGAAGTTTTTTTTTGTTTTTTAACATGTAAACAGGGGAGAAGGACTAGGACAACCATCCTGTTGGCTTCTTCGTTATTTTAGACTATAGGTTATCTTATACTTTATACATATATGCAAATTTTGTAGATCGAGAGCGAGATATTTACTCTAATATTCCATAAATATTTGGAGAAATGCATTTGCCGATCCATAATTGTAAATAATTGTTTTTCTTGTGCGCGCGATATTATATTAGATTTCTGTAGACGTGGCTATCCGATTGAAAATTAACAATAGCTAACGATAGCTAGCCTTTTCAGGCCGTCAACTTATCCAACGATTAAGTACCAAAATCATTCTCAATCTCAGGTACCCTCATAAAATGACTTTAATGCCCCTCTCAGTACACAAATAATGAGCAAGCTCTTACGAAATGACTTTAATGCCCCTCTCATTACACAAATAATGAGCAAGCTCTTAGGAAATGACTTTAATGCCATGCAGCGCCATCCAACTGCCACGATGTAACTCACTCACCCTCCATGTTATGTCGAGTTAAATTAAAGACAACCAAACCCAAGCTGAAGAGAGATCGAGTGACAGGAGACAGAAATGACGATGGGAACTACGACACAAGCGTACGGTGAGCCATGGTACTGGGACAATCGTTACGCTCACGAATCTGGACCGTTCGATTGGTACCAAAAGTACCCCTCCTTAGCTCCTCTCATCAAGCTCTACGTCCCCTCCCATCACCAGCGCATCCTTATCGTCGGTTGCGGCAACTCAGGTACGTCCCTATCTCTCTCTTCCCTTAACTCGCGCGTATCTAATGTATCACCAGCAACGCCGTCCCTCGATCTCACATTTCTGAATCATAATACTGGATCTTTCATTTTCAATCATGTAATGCCACGTAAGATCTTTTATGTTGAGTTAAAATTTTTGTTTATGAAAATGTGGTTACAGCGTTTAGCGAAGGCATGGTGGATGATGGATATGAGGATGTGGTGAACGTTGATATATCATCAGTGGTAATTGAAGCTATGATGAAGAAGTACTCTAATCGTCCGCAATTGAAATGTATCCTTATATTTTTATGGACATGCGATGAACATTTTTGTTAAAAAAAAAAGCTTTTAGAATAGAGATGCTTTCTGGGGAAATCACTGAGAAGCACAGTTATTATCGATTGCTTCTTTAGAAAGCATTTAAAAAAAAAAAAGAAAAAAAAAACTGGAAAATTGCTATCAAAATATGGCTTGAGATTGAATTTTGTAATAAATGCTCCAGAATAAAAGTGCTTTCTGTGAAAGCACCTAAGATCACATTTGTTATCAAGTGCTTCTCTAGAAGGCAGCTTTTACTAGAAAAGTAGCTATTAAGTATATGTTTGGTATTAAGGTGCGGTGGTTTTAAATCCATAGCTATTGCACAATAAAATTACTAATTGTCAAGTACAAGTGAGTGTGATGCATTCTGTTATATTTTAGCTACGACACCTTCAAAATTAAGCAGAAGCATGACAAGTATAGCATACCTGAGTGTTAGTAATTGGAGCTTATATATGACTCATAGTTGTTGGGTTTTGTTTTCTTTTCAAGAAGACAGTATATAAGTTTTTGAAAAATATGCTGTAATAAGACTTTCATGTTGTTGCGTTAGTTTCCTCAACGATTTATTAGATATTAAAATGGATGTTCGGCAAATGGACGAATTCCAAACAGGTTCCTTTGATTCTGTTGTTGATAAAGGTGAAACATTTTCTTTTTTTACAATTTAATTTCAGCATTTTAGTCAAACATAGTTGAAATGGCTACACTTTGAAACAACTTGCTGATGTTTCCTGTTGTGTTTCAGGAACTCTAGACTCTCTATTGGTGAGTTTCTGTGCGTTGTATTTCATCTATGTTTTCTATGACAAGTTGCTTATACTGAATATTGTATGTGCAGTGTGGAAGTAATTCACGACAAAATGCTACTCAAATGCTCAAGGAAGTTTGGAGGTATTAGAACTAATAAACGACAATATACAATCATTTCAAACATATTTGTGTTTATCTTGTTTTTCTTGATCTGTTCACCATATATTGAAGCAGTTGATGACAAACTATAGGGTCCTCAAGGATAAGGGAGTTTATATTCTGGTAACATACCTCATGACTTTTCCATACATTTTCATTTTCCACATTTCCCTTCTTCTATTGACAACTTATTGAGCAGTTGATGATTTTGTTAGTTTTGCTTGTATGCTGCTGACTAAGCTTCACCAATTGCTTCAGGTTACATATGGAGCTCCCATATACCGTCTGGGGATGTTGAGAGATTCCTGCTCGTGGAATATAAAGCTCCATGTGATAGGTTGGTTCGTTAAACCCCAATTTCAAATTACTAAAATTTTCTCAAGCTAACCAATGCTAGGATCATTGCTGTAACCTGACAGTTGCGTCCCTGTTTAATTGCCCGTTTGTATTTTGTTTCATTCATGTTCCTTACTGAGTAATAGCTAAGGAATAAAGAGGAAATATTAATCTGGTTGTTTGTCATTTGCAGAGAAACTTGTGGTGGAAGAGAAATCCGGGCATCCAATATGGGAGTTGACAAATCCAGTTCCATTGGAAAATGATGGTAGGTCGGTGGAAGAATTGCTTGGAAAAAATCCCGATGTCCATTACATTTATGTTTGTACTAAGGTTGGCACTTGGCAGCTTAATCACTTTAAACTTAAAGTTCTTTGCATGAGTGAAACAGTTTTTGATAAATTTCTGATTTGGTGATTTGGGGTGGGCTTGAGGTGTTTATTTCTCCAATGAATCAATTCTAAGCCGTTTCTTTTGATTATTTTCTTTTTCACATAGGATGTTTATTTTTCTGATGAATCAATTCTAAGCCGTTTCTTTTGATTATTTTCTTGTTCACATAGGATGAATCTTTGAAGACATCATCTAAGTAGGAAGTGGCAATTCATCGAGGAATAGAAGCATCTACATCATTTTTCAATGTGATTCTTCTTGCTGTATCCATACTATTTATGTTCACTCATTCTAAATAACGAAGGTAGTTTAAGCTGAGGTATTAGTATGAAAAGACCTATCGACATAACCATAAATTGGCCTTGAATTTGTTGAATCTTTATTTATTTATTTTCTTGTTGTTGTTAACTTGGAGAAATGGTTGTAATTGAATTAATTATGATAAACATCTGTACTAGTTCTTAATACTTTTGTCTGTCAGAAGCTGCATATTATGTGTGTTGAAAAGCAAGGAACTTGCTTCCGAAGATTGGCAACGAAACCTTTTTCTCTTGTTTTCCCAAAAGCACATTTCTCTCCTTCATGCTCTCTGTGTTCTGCCTGGCAAGTGGCAATTATGTTGTTGCCATGTAACTGGGATGAAATAATGTAACAATTTTTCTCTTAAGCCCAGCTTCGTTGGCAGTGAAATGGGAATTTTCCAGCTTTTACCGTGAAAAGAGAGACTCAATTTTTGTAATGTAAATGGAAATCTTCATAAACGCTGCAGGTTAAATTTTGTCATAAAGCTGTCATTTTACGCGACAACTTTATTAGTCACACACACACTGTCATAAAGGTAAGTACTATCTCCCCATTAAAGCATTCCTTTACATATCATTAAAAGTTGACTGGGCAAAATAGCAAATTGTCATGGACCGCTCAAATTTTTTGTAATCGGAGGCAAAATTAGCGCACGTGTATGCACAATAAAAGTCTGTCCACAGCGGGATGTACTCAGCAGGAGGCTGCTCTTAGTAATGGATTGTCTCATACAACTAGCGAACTGTGGTGCGCTTAACCAGCGGACACATTATAAATAGTTGTCTCATACAGCTTATAAATAACTAGATTTTTTAGGCAAGTTGCATGAACCATCTAGACTTAGGGAGCAACTCTATAAATAGCAAAGCCACCCATTGTTTTGCTCAATAACACCACACCATAAACACCACACCACACTCCAAGCTACACAAGCACTTTTGTAAAATACTCTCTTGTGACCATACTGCTTTTTTTTTCTCTCTAACCTCTCTGCTATCATCTTATTTGACTAGCTTGAGAAGTATAATAGGTTTACTTAGCAACTATTATGTTAGAAATTGTCTAAATGTCGCATGGGTTGCTGCACAAGATACTCATCTTATGACACCATGCTAGTATGTAAATGTGACGCATCACCACGTCTTATTCACAAGTAGGATTCACAACTCACAACTATGACGATTGATGAGTAGCATATGATTACATTTGAGTGTACAACACATTACATCTAACCTCATAAATTTTTATCAATTATAATGAGTCGTTCTATGATGCCGTGATTAATGTTACGGCATCAATACCGCAATTAAACATAAATTATGTAAATGGAATATAAGATTTATAAATTTAACATAAAACTTGTAAATCAACATTAACTGTAAAATTAAACATAAATTTTGTAGATTATGTCTAAAACTTATGAATAAAAGGTAAAATAAATTAATTAATATAAGAGTTGCTGCACCAAAAAAAGTTCACAATTGTAAAAATAAAAACTCATTACAATGTTTATTAACTTATATGTTTATTGATTTTTTTTTAATTTAAGTCGAATAATGCTAGTTTTGTATTTATATAACACATGCGATGTTTTTCTATTAAGGGTGAAATTTATCCTTAAAATCGGATTTTAAAAAATTTTATTTTAATATCCTTCATAGTTGTTGTAAGATGCGGTTATTTTACATTTTTCTACACTTTCTTGACAACAACCTTAAATAGTTTTTAAGTACAAGTAAAAAGTTTGAAACTACATTAATTATCCATAACACTCAAAATTAGATCTTTTTTTTTTATATATCATAGATGTGTCTAGTAATATAAGAATATTTTTTTCTTCGTCTTTACTTGATCCACATCAAGATAAATAATTGCACTTAATTAACTTGTGTAATAAATAGATATTATTATAAGAAATGGGAAAAAATACAAATTTCCCAGAATAAATATAGAATTTATGGTTAAAACAATTTAATAAAACTTATTCCACTTTTTTCAGTATAATTTTTTGGTTTAATTAATGAGTATTTTTTCCTTTGTTTGTTAAAGATAATTTTTTTTGTATATGAATAAAATATTTTTCATTAAGATTATGTATAAACAATGTTAATTTTTTAAATAATTAATTATTTTGTATAAATTTACAAGTTTTACTTTACATTTACTAATTTTATATATAATTTATAATATTTATATTTATCACGGTATTGATGCCGTAATTTTTATTATGGAATTGAAAAATTTTCCCAATTCATAACTTATTAATAATTGTATATTCTTGACATCTCAAATTTTAATGTGCATACTACAAGGATCTCAAGGGATCCAGCCACAGCGCAAACTGCTTTTAGAAAACAATTGATAGAAAAAAAAATAGCATTATGGAATAGGGATATAAATGGCTTTAAGTAATTTGTTTGCCACGAATCAATCACTTATGCATAGGACACTTTATATGTCAATTGCTTTATTGATTTCTCATTGATCATCTGTCTAGTACGGTAATACGATAAATAATTTGGGATTATTTTTGTTTGAAATGCCAATTTTTTATTAAGATGAAAAGATCGGTGAGTTAAACTTATTTTTACTGAACATAATTTATTTTACTACAAAATGTTTTGGCACAGCAATACTAAATGGATTCTTAAACCATTTTCTTTTTATTTTTCCATTTTTACATTAAATAAAGGAATTTTTTTTTTTTCTTTTAAGCTTCCTGACAGCATTTTCAGTTTTGTCCCAAAACAATATGACGGTATGACCAAATCATATAAAATTTCCCAACAAAACAAACAAAAACCCTAATCCTCGCCCAGTCACCCAACCCACGGTCCCTGATCACGCGCGAACTCAAGTTCATTGTACACGTCATAACATGCAAACATGCTAAACCAATGTACGGCAAGCTGACTCCGCCACGTCGGATCCAACGAGGTACGTAACTCTCTCTCTCTCTGTTAATCTAAACACAAACGATGGAGACATTGACTTTTTTGTTTTGTAATTTTTCACTTTATTTTTTTTTTCGTTTTTGTATTTTAACACCTTTTTAATTTTCAGTGGCTTTAACACGCTCAAAGTCTTTCATATTCTCTGGCTAGCTCTGTTTCTTTAATTATACACTCTTTCAAGCTTATCAACAATCAATCAAATCATTACATGTACTCTTTCTTTCACTTTATTTTCAATTTCAAATTTCATCTCGTTTCGGTTCGTTACTTTTCTTGATTGATAATCGAATTTTAAATTTGTTGCTATTTTTGATAATTTTTGTCTGCTTGCTGTTATTGTTAATAATAATTACATTTAATTGCAGATTCTTTTTGGTTCGTGCGATTTTATGATCAGAGTTTCGCTGATGAAATCTAGGGTTTATGGCTCAGACTAGACGATATGTTCCTAATCAACAATTAGGTTTGCTTTTTTCGTTTCTGTTTATGCTTGTCGTTTCATTGTATGTTATATAACGTTTTATTTAGGAAAAGCTAATTTTGATGTCCTTTTGTGCGTTTGCTGAACTGTGCACATGAATGTTTTTGGTTTCTTCATGTGTTTAATTCATGCATGGATGTAAACTTTGATTCCTTCAACTATATAGACTTCTATTTCAGTGTGTCTTGCATGCATAGATTGAAAGCATTGTAGCTCATATAGCTCAGGAACATGCCAGGACTGTATGGTATTGGATTCTCAGTATGTGATGTGCACTACTGTAATGCTTTTGTCCTACTTAAGGCATGCCAAGCATTCAAGCCTTTAGAATCTTCAATTGTGCATCGTGTTTGCTCATGTATATGGCATTTCTGCTCTTTGGTTTTGTGTCAATTTGATAAGCTATGTGCAATTGGATTGTGTTTTATGTTGCATGTTGCTCTGAAAATTAACATGAATTTTGTTGTTAGTCTGTTTGGATCTTGAACATTTTAATCGTCTGGCTCTAACCTTGAATTTCTTGAAATTTGGCAGATCTTGAACAGATATTGCAAGAAGCACAGTATCGTTGGCTACGACCAACTGAAATTTGTGAGATACTTCGCAACTATCAGAAGTTCCACTTAACACCAGATCCACCTGTTAGGCCTCCAGGTTGCTTCTGGTATCTTTTTGGGTATCCAGTCTCTGTTTAAAATTGCACATATCCTTTAATTGTATGCAGAAAAAGTTGATGAACCAATCTTCCCCCAGTTTCTTCTTGCTCGAATAATTTCAGAAAACATATCTTGTATCGAAAGTATCTATGTAAAAATGTTAACTAAGTAAATTAGCTACTGATGTTGTTTGTTTTTCAGCTGGTTCATTATTCCTGTTTGATCGAAAAGCACTTCGATATTTTCGTAAGGATGGCCACCGATGGAGGAAAAAGAAAGATGGAAAAACCGTCAAAGAAGCTCATGAAAAGTTGAAGGTGTGCTGTTCAATTTATTATTTGTAAGTTCACAGTTAATTTTACTTGTCCTGTGCAATGTAGTCAAAGTGTCACCTTGGCTTGCCTTTCATATAAGTTGGCCTTCTAGTTATGGGTGTGAATGTTATCCTGTGTGATGGCACAGATTTGTGTCTTTACTTAATCAGGATGGAACATTTGTGAAATATATATCCCTTCTACATTTCCAAGCATTTATCTAGGCGGAGAATCATGGGCCATCTGCCATTAAACTGTCTCAACTTTAATGTATTTAAATATTTACATAGTTGAATATGTTTTGTACAAATATTTCCTTGTACAAAATGATTCATTTTCTAGAAAAGAGAAATTCAGTGTAAATATGCCATTCTGGCTGCAGATTGGTATTTGCTTTTCTTCAACTTTCTCCTATTAGCATTCAGTTGAACGGCAAATATGATTCAATTTCCCTCTTCTCTAGTTTGCCAGTATCATTAGTTTTCTTTAAATGTTTCAAGTAATTGTGGTTTCCACATCTCTTGGGTTTGATTGTCTTGCAGCATTTATTAATTTTAAGCCTTATTGTTTTCATGCTGTAGCAAATATATTCGACATTGCTGTGAGTTATTGTTTCTCAGATTATTGTGACATTCTGAGCTTGATGTGGCTGTTTACTAAATTAGTCTTAATCCTTTCTTGTAGGCTGGTAGTATTGATGTTCTTCATTGTTACTATGCCCATGGAGAGGACAATGAGAACTTCCAGCGACGGAGTTATTGGATGCTTGATGGGTGAGATTTACTGTTGATCTTACTTAAGGATTCAAGTGTTTTAAGTTTTGGAAAACATGAATTGCTTTTGTAGCCTGTGGAAGATGGTCAGTGGTTCCTTAGAGATGTGAAATTAGTAATTAATTGACCCTTCTTGATGAGGGTTGCTAGTTCTACACATATTGCCATTTGGATATTTGATGTGTATTGAAGATTTCTGATTTACCTGTTGACATATTGTCTCTTTCTTTGGGCTATGGTTTACATATTTAATGCTCTTGCTATTCAGTGCTCCCATTGTCTATGAAGTTGTGGTTCTAGTGGATGTAGTTAGAAAATGAGCTTACTATGGTGCAGCTATGTGAAACAGATAACATTGAGGATATTATTATTAGCTTGCAGTGTTGTCAGTGAGTATTTTCGGTTTTCGATGTTTGTATCATTTTGTTCTTATTTTCTGTTTGTTTCTTTTTCCTTGTCCCTGTTTTCAGGCAGTTAGAGCACATCGTTCTTGTGCATTACAGAGAAGTAAAAGAGGTATTGTTTAGCTAATAGTTCATCTTCATGTTCTACTTTTCTGTTTGTTTTACTCTTTTCATTTTTCGGAATCTCTAGGCCACTGTATATTTAAGTATTCAATCCTTAATGTCCTATTGTCAAAGTGTTGTGATGATTGATTATTGACAATGCATGCCATGCAGGGATACAAATCTGGCCGTTCGGCAGCGGACCCTGGATCACAGATTGAAAGCTCTCAAACTAGTTCAGCTCGCTCCTTAGCACAAGCAAACTCCCCCGCACCTGCTGCTCAGACTTCTCATGCATCAATCCCCAACAAAATTGATTGGAATGGACAAGCAGTATCTTCAGAGTTTGAGGATGTGGATTCTGGGCATGGTTCTGGAACCCCTTCTGTTGCTCAATCTATTTATGGTTCCATGTCGCAGAATGCTTCTTTAGTTGGTGCAAGCATTGCTGGTAAGGTGCATTGCAATGTGTGCATGGTTTAACAATATTTATGTTTTCAAATGATACATGCATCTTGACGTATTGATCTTGCTAGGGGGCTTTTGAAATGCTAAGAGTAACTTTGCTGTTAAAAGATAATTGTATTATCTCTCCTACTTGATAATGCATTGCAAGATTTGCATTCAATAAAAATTGTGGCTATTTGAACTGCCTAGTGTTTTTGCTGTCAATAAACGGTAACTTCTGCCTTTTATTTATACAAGTAACTCAAATGTTACAAATCATTTATAATAAGAACTTTCAAGCCGCAGCTCATCATGTATGCTAAAATGCTTTTTTATCATTCCCTATCCTTTCTCCCATATGAAATGTCTTAGGTCCTATCATTCTTATTCTGAAGTCATTATAGATCTAAGCAGGTTTTTCTTATCTTCTCAGGACTTCCGGAGTTATCGAGTCATCCTCAATGGTTTGCTGGATCTAAAATTAACCATGGCTCTGGATCATCTATGTGGCCTCAAATTGACAATTCAAGCCGAAATGCTACCAGTGTTCTTGACCAGCACCAGAATTTTTATGTTGGACAACCTAGTGGAGCTGACTTTATTACCCATAAGCTGACTGATGCTAGATTGGCTAGTGATAGCACCATTGCAAATATTGGAACTTGCGGGGAGAGATTAATGACCGATATAGATGTGCATGCTGTCACAACATCATCTCAAGGAGCATCTCAGGTACCATGATTACCGTTTATGATAGATGTCTAACTTTGTTCAGCTATGCTCGGCCTTTTCAATTTCTTGATTAAATGAATAAATATTTCTCATGAAATGCTTCAATGGATAAGTTGTACTAATTTAGTTTGCATCATCAAAGCTCAATCATTTTTATTTATTCGGAAACCCATTTATAAGATAAATGTCAATCATCATCCTGCCAGTATTTAGGCTGTTCTAGAATCAACCTGGCATAACTCAGTAACCTTCTTGGATGGGTGTTTCTACCTATGAAAATTTACCAGGTGGTATATTATTTCACAGGTGCTGCTGGAGCACAATTTCAATTTAATTAATAACCAGTACCAAAATTGTCCTGTCCCTGAGGTGACAGTTGCGTCTGTCTCTCAGGCTGGGATCAAGCCCAAGGAAGAATTAGGAGAGCTGAAGAAACTTGACAGTTTTGGCAGATGGATGGATCAAGAAATTGGTGGAGATTGTAATGATTCCCTTATGGCTTCGGACTCTGGAAATTATTGGAATACGCTTGATGCTGAGAATGATGACAAGGAAGTATCCAGTTTGTCACACCATATGCAGTTAGAGATGGATTCACTTGGCCCTTCTCTTTCCCAGGAGCAGCTGTTTAGTATTCGTGATTTCTCACCAGATTGGGCTTATTCTGGGGCTGAAACCAAGGTATGCATATTTAGGTTTGATAAATCACATTTAATTTGCTTAATGCTTTATTGAGTTGTTGATGCCAACAGAAATTGGGATATAAAAGCATGCTAATATTTATTGACTGTTTTTATCAGGTTTTAATCATAGGCATGTTTTTGGGAACCAAAAAGCTATCAAGTGATACTAAATGGGGATGTATGTTTGGTGAAATTGAAGTCCCTGCAGAAGTCTTGACAGATAATGTCATCCGATGTCAAGCTCCTTCCCATGCAGCAGGGCGTGTTCCATTTTATATCACCGGCAGCAACAGATTAGCATGCAGTGAGGTGAGGGAGTTTGAGTATCGTGAAAAACCATCCAAAGCTGGATATCCTGTGGCATCTAAAATTGCACCAGAGGACGAAGTGCGCTTGCAAACACGTCTAGCAAAGTTTTTGTATCTGGACCCAGAGAGGAAGTGGTTTGATTGTACTATTGAAGATTGTAATAAATGTAAGCTGAAAAATACCATATATTCAATGAGAGGTGACAGTGAAAAGGATTGGGGACGAGTTGACGAGAGTCCAATGGCCATTGAAGGTGACTGCCCAAATTCTAGAGATAAATTAATTCAAAATTTGCTGAGGAACAGACTTTGTGAATGGCTGGTCTGGAAAATTCATGAAGGAGGTAAAGGTCCAAATGTAATTGATGATGGTGGACAAGGAGTTGTACACTTGGCTGCCGCTCTTGGCTATGAATGGGCTATGAGGCCCATAATAGCCGCTGGTGTTAGTCCCAATTTCAGAGATGCACGAGGAAGGACAGCACTTCACTGGGCATCTTATTTTGGGAGGTTAGGCTGCTACCTTGAAGCTCTTATCAAATTTTTAATTTATATCCCTTGAGACTTAATTTTGCTTTTTTTTTTTTTTTGCCTGTAAAAGTTTTTTCTCATAAAGCTGTGTTTTTGGTTAAATTTCTGGTAGATGTTGAGAACATTTATTTCACTTGGAAAGTTTGTTTGGTTATAACTGTTGATTTTTAACTTGGTCATTTGTGGATGAAATTGGAAGTTTCATTTCCCTAAAATGCCCTATCTTGAAAATAGAAAGGATCTAAGTCAAGAAATTGAATAATGTGGATAACTGGAGACAGTTGAGATTCTTCTATTAAAATGCTTAGAAGTTTACTCTGTGTGTTCTCAGTGCTCAGCTGTGATATTGGCTTCTTTTTTCTCTTTTTGCTTTTCCTTTTTCTTTTCCATAAATAAAAGCATGAATGAAAAAAATAATTCATAACTCATTAACCAGATTTTTATTGTAACACTTGACTATACTGACAATTATTTTGTTTCTTCCCTGTTTGCCAGGGAGGAAACTGTCATCACGCTTGTTAAGTTGGGAGCAGCTCCGGGTGCGGTTGAGGATCCAACACCAGCATTTCCTGGAGGGCAAACTGCTGCTGATTTAGCATCCAGCAGAGGACATAAAGGGATTGCTGGATACTTGGCTGAGGCAGATTTATCCAGTCACCTTTCTTCATTAACTGTCAATGAGAATGGGATGGACAACATTGCTGCGGCTCTTGCAGCTGAAAAGGCTAATGAAACTGCAGCTCAAATTGGTGTACAGTCAGATGGGCCAGCAGCTGAGCAGCTTTCTTTGAGAGGGTCTCTTGCTGCTGTTAGGAAATCAGCTCATGCTGCTGCTCTGATACAGCAAGCCTTTCGGGTTCGTTCGTTCCGTCATAGACAATCAATTCAGAGCAGTGACGATGTTTCTGAAGTTTCGGTTGACCTAGTTGCCCTTGGCTCTTTGAACAAGGTTTCAAAGATGAGTCATTTTGAGGATTATCTGCATTTTGCAGCAATAAAGATCCAACAAAAATATCGCGGTTGGAAAGGGAGAAAAGATTTTTTGAAAATACGCAATCATATTGTAAAACTCCAGGTACTTGGCCTCAATGCTGCTTAGTTTTGAGAAGGTGCACAGCACCCTGAATTGTTTGCGAAACTTACTTTTGTTGGTCTATTTACTTTCAGGCTCATGTGAGAGGACATCAAGTACGCAAGCAATATAAAAAGGTTGTTTGGTCGGTCAGTATTGTGGAGAAGGCGATATTGCGTTGGAGGAGAAGAGGGTCAGGTTTGCGAGGATTTCGGGTGGGAAATTCAACTGCCAATGTGGCATCAGAAAATGAGAAAACAGACGAATATGAGTTCTTGCGAATTGGCCGGAAGCAGAAATTTGCTGGCGTTGAAAAGGCTTTAGAAAGAGTAAAATCCATGGTTCGTAATCCAGAAGCACGGGATCAGTATATGAGGATGGTCGCAAAATTTGAAAATTTTAAAGTAAGTTCTATCCTCATCTTTTTTCTCTCTTTTTTTTTTTTTTTTCAATGACAGAAGTCTTTCCCCTTAACTTTTGGTGGTTGCAATGCGATACGCAATTAACTTCCATCTCATCATATCAAATACTTGTTTCTCAATCATCTTTATTGGATTAGCTATGTGATTTAAGCTGATTCCGATATTCCTCTGTATAGATGTGTGATGACGGAAGCGGTTTGCTGTCACAAGGTGAAGATTCTCTGAATGGTCCAACCAAGGACAATTTGCACGCATATGTAGCTGATCAATGATTCCATAAAATTTATGCTGGGAATTGGAACTCTTTGTGCGGTTAACTGGGCTTACTAGATCGATCTCTTACTTGCATTACTTAAGGCTTTGTCAGACTAAATTATGTTAAGATAAAAAGGAAAAAAAAAATGAAGAGAAAGGAAAAAGGGGGCGGATGGGGATTGTAAATTTTTTTTTTTTAACTTATAGCAACTTTTTACCTGATCTGGGGTGGTTGGTTATGGGAATCGAGCCGGTCCAATTGATTGAAATGCAGGGAAAAAATTGAAATGATTGCAGTAACATTGTAACAAGTGGTACTATGTCTCTGACTTAGTCGAAATTTTATTTGCACATAGCGTCTTCTAATTATGAGTCATTTACTGCCACATCTTGGCTCAAGCTTAAAAATTCGGAATTGATAGTCATTTTTCAATTCGTGCAAGTGGTTTTTAAATTTATGGGATTCGAAAAGAAACGTTTTAATAGGGTTAAAAAACAATTAGACCCCTAGGATTTCAAGAATGGACAAAGAAACCAACCTTACCATCACAGGCAGAAAAAATAAAATAAACCACCGAAA
The DNA here is from genome assembly GCA_030444885.1 of Citrus sp. QX-2021. Lineage (NCBI taxonomy): Eukaryota > Viridiplantae > Streptophyta > Magnoliopsida > Sapindales > Rutaceae > Citrus > Citrus sp. QX-2021. The sequence continues at coordinate 1,221,236 of CM059829.1, forward strand.
GGGAGTTTGTCTATTTTCTGCAACATCAAAGACCCACTTAATCAAAAACTTGTGCGTTTGGGCGTGCGTCGTTCTTTTTCTCTTTTAAGTTATTAGTGTTTTAGATTCCTAGAATTATTGAACAAGATATTGAAGAAACACAAATTTCAGTGGGAGACCAATACAACCATCCAAGCTCCTTTCCGGAGAGAAGTGGACGGGAGACAGCAAGTGAATGGAATTTACAAACGGTGGCGCTGATAGTATGACAATCAAAATGATTTACAAGCAATGCGGCTTACACACCAAATGGCACTACAAGACAATTCACACTTCACCCCACACAAGAAGGCAAATGATTATAAAATTTACAAAATTAAGTTGAAAGGTTAAAACAAAATCAATGCATCTTTAAATAACAGAAACTCTGAATGAAGGCCGTGATCTGTACAGGGAAAACGCCAAGCAACTTTTATCTAAAAACTCATTAGTAAATCATTTGAATAGCTATATGAACAATATTTCCATCGATTTGTTGAATTTTCACCTTCTTGAATTGCATTCCGTTGGCAATTGTGTGATCTTTCGTGGATATTTATTTGGAGAACACCATCTTCACTGAGCTGCAGCATTACGTGCTAAATCGAGCTAAGCCTTCTGCTCCCTGTTAGACAACATATATTATCAATAATAGTATAATAGAGTGAATCAAGTACTTGATATGCATGTATTGCCTGGGATGCCATCACTTCTATAACAAATTGCCTACCTGTATTTTGTTTCAACGCCGGCAAATAGGTTTTATCTTGTGGACGACTGGTGCCAGCTTGACGATATTGCGCGAGTTTACTATTCACTCGCGGAAGAAGTTTCTCAGAATATGACAGCCTCCTAGTGAAATCTGTATCTCTATCGCCCAGTTTCATAAAACTACTCTCCTGTAAGATAACAATGATTTCAGCACTTATGGAGTAATCAATGAAATTAAAAGGCAAAAGTGGATATGCGTGCCTTGTTCTTCGATGATTGCTTTTGTTGAATTCGTTCTTGGGTACTTTGTGTCCCGAGAAGCATTTTCACCATATCATCCAGCTCTGAGATCCTCTTTAGTAAATTAGTCTTGTCCATCTGTAGAAAGAGGCGGCAGTAAGCCGCATTAGAGAGACTCTATTGATGTAATTTTTACAAATTTATACCGCATTCAAAATCATACACACCTTCAGCATGTCGTTCTGCGCCGAAAGCAACTGATCCCGCTCTCTAAGTTGCTCTACATTAATCTGAGCAGCAAGTATATCTGCTTCTCTCTGTTTTAATATTGATGTACAACTGGAACGACAAGACGTAAATCAAAACAATTATCAAATATCAATCAATAATTTTCCATTCAATTTTAAAAAATGTTAATATGGGATTACAAGAAAGGTGGAACAGGTCTAACCTTTCATGTTCCTCAATAAGATCCTCGATCCGCTTCCTCAAATTGAGAATTATTTCCTCCTAAAAAATGATAAAAAGTGTATCAGTACTACTATCCTAGTTGAAAACCACATAAACAATAAATTACGCTTTGGTGATATAAACCTTTGCAAGCAACTCTTGTGTCTGTTGTTGAGCCGCTACCACTAACCTTTGAACATGTTCCTGGTCTATCAAGTTCTAGAATATACCATAAGAGAGATAAATTGAGTGAGCTGTGCGGCAATGGCAACTAACATTCAACTTAAGATGATAGTTTGAAACCTACTGCATAATTAGTCATGTCCAATTTGACACCAAGTAGGTCACGAATGACATCATGTGTCATGCTTTCTGCTGCAGCCAGCCTGGTATTCAGCATACAAACCTGATGCAGTAGGATTGAAGCAGAAATTGTGCAATTAAAGGTTGAATTCTTGATGGAATACGAATTTTGAAACAGCACAGTTCAGTAAAAAGAAGCAATAATTTACCTCTTTCTGTCGACTAGCTGCTAAAGCCTCTAGCTTTTGTATACGAAGCGTGGCTGCTGACAACTCTTGATCCTTCTCCGAGTTCATCTGTTGAACTACACTTGCAATGCATCTGAATGGCGAGCTTGAACCCCTCAACCTCGTTAAACTTTTCTCAATTTTATCCTGTGTGGGTGCTGCTGCTGCTGTTGTGTTGGATAAATTTGTTTGCATTTCGCGAATCATTGCCTCTAGATTCTTGTACTGTTCAAGCAGCGTGCAAATCAAATTTTATGATGAATATAGCTGCCCATTTTACCAATGTTCTTATATTAATTGATGACAAACAGATGCCAAGACTAAATGCTCAAGATACGGATCAGATTAACATGAGTTCACATTGTGTTGGTTCATGCTTCATATTCGTTTCCTAACAAACATGCAATGGATATCGAAAATAGTACCTTCTGTTGGTACTGTGATGCCTGGGCTTCAGAATGCAATACAACTTCCGACAAGTAATCTTTGCATCGTTTGATCTTCAAAATACAGAAACCACATCATCGGAAAGAAGGGTGGGGGGTGTGGAGAGGGGAGAGGGAGAGAGCCAGGTGAGCAGATTAACACTTTGTCAACTGAAAAGAATTTAAGGATTATAATCCAGAGTAATAAGGATAAAAGTTGGAACCTCTTCATTCTGTTCTTCTTTTTCTCTCTCCAGAAGCTGTATCCGATGATGTGCCTCTTGAAGTTGTAGTAGTCTATCCTGCAGTTTCCTGCATTAAAACCACTAGTTCAATCAAAACAGAAGCAGCAGTAGCAGCAACCAAAAACCACAAGAAAGAAAGCAAGCAGCACTTTTGACCTGGACATTTGATCTTCAGTGTGCCCAGCTTTTATGTTTTCTGAATCTACAATGTCAGAGAAGTTTTGAACTGTTGACAATCTCTGTCTAAGAGCTTGAATTTCCAGTTCCAAAGAATCTCTGATTAAATGATGCCTTTCTACCTCTCCATTCATTTCATAAACCTGAAAGAAGATACATGTCATTTTGTTTATCTTAAAGACGATGATTCAGGAACAGTATATCCGGAGCGGTAAATACAAACATGTAGTTAAGAATTAGCATGCTTTCCAGGATTCATTTCTTATCACCAGCCATTAATTTTTTCAATAATTCTACACTTCCCAAGTGATGTATCACTCATCCATTAGATAGTGAAATTTCATTACTTGTTGATTTACTTATTTCACCATTGCATGATCCAAATGGAATAATGTATGAATGCCACACCACTTGAGATAGAATTTGTAGGGATAACATTTGGGACGTGCAGCATTGCTCTATTTTTTTAGACAAAGAAAAAAATGAGAGGGACTAACCTTTTTCTCCAATGCATTTACTGTATGCTCTAGCTCCTCAATAGAATGCTCCAAAATCTTGACCTCCTCCTCCTTCTGCTCGGCATACAGTTTACTTGCCTCCAACTCCTAGGAAAAGTAAAAAATACAAGTAAAATATAAAAGTGATGTCCAGACCTAAATTTGCTATCAAACAGAACAAGTCGCTGCAAGTACCTGGCGAGCTTCTACTGCAATAGCTTCGTTTTCATCAGCTAATGCATAGGCCATGGCAAGCTTATCATTTAATGAGCAAATTTCCTCCCAGAGTTTATCCCTTTCCTTACTGACTTTCCTCAGCTCTTCCTCAACGCTTTCAACTTCTTCACAGAGTTTGTCTCTGTCACTAGTCACTATCCTCAAATCTTCAGCTATGCTTTCAACTGAAGTGAGCAACTTCTTGTCCTCTGAAGTTCGATGAAGAATTTCTTTCTCCAATTCTGTGATCACCTCCTTCTGTTCTTCCAAATGTTCTTCAGCTTCAGATTTTTTGAGATAAAGGTCTTTCAAAAGAACCCTCAAGTCAGCATTTTGGTCAGACAAAGTATCTATGGTTTCTTTAGCTATGACCAGAGCATTTTCAGTGTCTGTCAGACTAGCTTCGAGTTTCTCATGCTGAAGCAACAGGTTGTCAAGTTGACTCACCTTCCTGTCTAGGTCTTGTCGGACTTGGCTCAAAGTTGAAAATAGCTTTTCAGTTTCATCCTTGATGTCCTTCTTGTTAGAAGCTGATTCTTGCAACAAGCTGAAGTCAAAAAGTAAACCCTGTAATAGAACTTCTTTCCTTTGCAGTTCCTTCTTGAGAGACAGATTCTCATATGATAGATGACTGTGTGATAGGAAAAACTCTTCCATATTTGTGCCCCACTCATCGTGGTCCCCATCCTCTGCACCTTTCTCTGTAATCAAGATGTCATCTTGACTATTCAAGAGAAAACGTGGAGAAAGATTTCTTAATATGTAGTTTTCTTGCTGCCTGAGTGGATGAAAACCAGATTCAACGCTAGAATTTAGGATCTTATGCATAAATGCTCCAATATGGCACAGGTAAAAGACAAATTGCTGAAAGCCTTTCTCCATTATCCCAGAGAAAATATCATCCTGTAATGACTTAGAATTAGAAATGAAGTGATGGACATCCCTTCCCATTAATAAGGCATCGGAATATAATTCCTTAAATCTGTCCTCCACTTCTTTTTGTACTTGCAAAAAACACCCTTCAAGCAAGGAGATTGAGGTATCTATTTCTGACATATTAAAATGCAGATGATCCATTAGCAATTCATTCTCTTCCTCTTTCAAACGAATTAAAAACTTAAGTTGATCAACTTCATCAGTTAAACTTGCTCTGTCTGCCATCAATTGCTGGCCAGCTTGCCTCCATTTATCATTCAATTGTTTTGCGTTTTCATTTGCTTTCAGCAATGTATTTAGCATAGAATCAGCTTCTCTCATGGTTTCACGGGCTTCTTCAAATTTGCTGAAGAAGCTACTAGCATGATTACTTGTCTCACTGGCAACTGCCTACATGTCAGAAGATATTACACATGATAAAGAAGTGATCTTGTTTATGCTTTATCAAATAATAAATTATCAAACTTGTAACTATGATATCATTAACATTATAAAAAAATAAGAAAAAAATAAAATAAAATGAACAAAACAACCAAACTTTGGCAGTTCAAATGAAAGTGTACCTCTGTCGTATTAGTGCAGCCTGCTTCATCTATCTCCATTGTCAGCCCAAAAGATGGTAGCCCTTCCCTCATCCCTGCCATGATATCAGCCAAGTAAGCCCTTTCATTTAAATTTTGTTGTAATTATTTATAATTGCAAACCAAGAAATATTTACCTTCAATCAAAGGACAATCTCCAGCATCATTCGCATTCAGAAGTGAGGTTAAGCGGAAATAAATTTTATTAAACTCATTAAATGCCATTTCCATCTCCTCTCTCAGGCCAAATGCAATTGCATCACTGTGATTTGATCTTTTCAATAGCTCCTTCACCTTGTCTGATTCTTCAAGATCAAGTTTAGGAACTGAGACTCCTTGAAATTTTAAGTTGACAATCTCTTCAGTTGCCTTTGAATAAAACTTGGAGGAGTATGAATATGAGGATCTGCCTGAACTTTTTTCTGAAGCAACACTATCAGTTGAATAATCAGAAACTGATGTTGAACAATCAGCACTCCATCCATCTACGTCAATCATATCTTCATCTTTAGGTGGCAAGACATGTGCACTTGATATTTTGTTAATGACATCTTCTATGATATGGAGTCTATCATTTGTTTTAGCAAGTTCGTCTTTTATCTGCTGGAGAATGTGAAACTGGTTTTCCAACTTCAGAGACTCGTGCTCTTTAAGTGATTGAGAAGCTAGTTTTGAGTTCTTGTCAACTGGGAGACCAATCTTGTTAAAGTCAGATAGCCATTTTACAACCAAGAAAGAAGCTTGAGCACGTTTTTCTGCTTCGGTAATCTGATCCTCCTTTGATTTGAGTTCACTCTCTAGCAGCTTCACCATATCGATTTTCTTATTCAATGTCATGCTTAGGTAGATTGCCTCGTCCGTGCATTCTTCATTACCCAGATGTTGAATTTCATTTAAAGCAATCGTTGCTCCCTTCAAGGAAATACATTTCTCTTTCATCTCAACCACCATCTTCTGTGCATCTTCCAAGCTTTTTTGCAGCAGTAGAATTGTTTCATCCTTCTCAATGCAAACTTTGGCAGCTCTCCCCACATTTTCAGTAACTTCAACATTAAATTGAGGGAATAAACACACAATACTTTCTATCTGGCCAGAGGCATCTCTGAGAGATCTGGAACCATCTGCTAGGAAGTTTGTTAATTCTAAAGTTGCCTTTTCCCACTCTGTACAACGCGACCTTATTTCCTCCTCTTTAGCAGCTATGGTATTCCTTAGACATGTATTTTCTTCAGTCATGCAACATAAATTTTCATGAAGTTCGAGCTGAAGAGAAGTGACCTCTTCCTGTAATTGAAGAATTGTCTTAGTAGCCTCCATCTCAACTTGTTCACGGACTAAATCAACTTGGTGCTGACAAGATAACTGTGATGCCTGATCCTCTTGATATTGGCAATTAAGTACTCTGGCAGTCTCAAGCTCTTCAGTCAATTTGTCCAATTTGGCTTGCAAAGACGTTCCATCAATGCCTTTGCTGCTTTCCTTTATCATTCCTTTTTTCTGCTTCTCAAAATTATTAGATTCCAGACAGTAACTTCCACTTTTACCCAGAGAGTGGCCCTCTGCATAATCTCTGTGGCTTAAGACCTCCATGTATCTCTGATTCTGCTCTTGCATAAGATGCAACTCCCTATTTTGATGGACCTGCTCACGCTCCAGTGCTTCAATTAACATTTTAGCAGCTGTTAACTGTTTTTCAGTATCACTGGGATGTAAAATTTGATCATTTCTCATATTCTGATCATCTGTCAGGTTATAGGGTGTCTGCTTGTCTCTGGAGTCAGTTTTCATAGATATTGTTTCAACCTGTAACACATAAAGATTGATAAATGAACTTGACAAATAATACAATGTTTCAGGATGAACATTTCAGGCTTCATCCTGAAAGCCTAAAACAGCACATGCAACAGCAAACTGTGGTGTCCTAGCAATAAAATACCAGTTGTGTGGTATATGCTAAAATTAAGCACCTAGCACTTGTCCGATTTGTTTGTTTTCTCACCAGTGAAAACTTATCTGCTCGCCTAAATTCCACAGAGTCCTTGGAGAAAGAATCTGCAGCCTGCAAGACAGTGAATTTATGTAAACTACCTGAGAAAAATGCTAAGCCATATCTTTACACTTCTCCGAATAGCTCATCAGCTAAACTTACAGAACTTGATGTCGCTTGTCCACAGTTTCTCAATTCTGTTCTCAACTCTTCAACTTCCCTGTTGAATCAACCATGAATAAAATACAAGAAAATGAAGCAAGACTGATCAATGAACAACAATATAATGTTTGTTTCAATCACATTGAAAGCATCAACAAGCAAAGACAAGTGAAAGGTTGGCTGTAGAAAATCTCATAACATATTAAAAAAAAGATAGGAAATTTTGGTACAGAATGTTGAGACAGGCCTTCTGACTGGAACAGTCTTTCTGAAACTTATTACAAGATTGATATTCTTGATTGCCATTGATAGAAAAAACTTGATCTGAAATGGCTAATCAAAGAAAAATCAGGACAATCCCACAAGCAGTCTATCTCAAAACCGAGATAAAAACATTCTTCTTGCCCTAGCCACCCGTTATAGTATTTCTTCGCGAAAGCTGAACTAGGCTAGATATTTAATTAATATGAAATTAAAAGCTATTTTGGTCAAGTCTTCAAAAATGCACAAAGAGAACAACTTGATTAGCTGGCCCCAAAAAAGGCAAACACTGCAGTAAAATACTGATACCAAATTGATTTGAAAGATACCTCATCAGTTTGGAGTCCATATTCCTGCAATTCTCCAACTCCGTAGTAGTGTCATTATCCTGCATCAAAGGGAGCATACAGATTAGAAAATAGTAACTCCTCAAAAGCTTAAACATGACAAACATGAAAAAAATAACTACAACATTATTACCTGATTCTCATGTCTTGAGGAAAATCTTTCCTTCCCTTCGACAATATCCAAAAGCTGCAAATTAATCAAGAGTTTCATTGTGCCACTGAAAGCCATTTTGTTCCAATACTATAATACAGAAGGTTAATGATGATTATAATCTCCTCAAACCTGGTCACGCAGTTCTGCTAATTCTGCTAGCAGTTTTTCTCGCTCTCCCTCCTCACAGAAACTCTGAAACCTGGAAAAGTATTGCAAAGAATCATTCATATCTGAGAGAAATGAAAACAATATCTGAAGAGTCAGCAACTATTCAAGGAATGGGATTTACAACTGAAGTTGCTCAAGAAGTCTAATATTCTCTAGAGCAAAACGAGTCAATTCTGGATTTCGGTCAATCCTTGCTTGAAGAAGTTGAATCTCTTCCTTTAAAGCTATATTTTCATCCATCAGATACTTTTCGGCAGTCACAGAGCCATTCACTAATAATTCAAGTTGTTTGATTTTCTCTTCTCGAAATCTTAACATCATTTTAGTATGTTGAGTATCCTCTTCCCTTTGGCAGAGCTGGAACAGAAAGTACCAATCACAAAATTAAATCCCAAAATATGAAATTTTGCTTCTACAGAGCAGCAGGTATTTTGTAAACAAGACTCCTAGAATTGATAGAATAATCATCAGAATACAAACACTATGGAATCACTTGCTAAACCCAGACATACCAAGCGATTCATGTGCTCAATTTCAGCCTCTAATTTCTGTGTAACAGCCTCTGCCATCTTTTCCCTCCTCAGCGCTCCGAGCAACATACATTCCAGACGTTTTGTCTGATACATATTCACTAGCAGTGGTCAATATTACTTTATCATACTATTCTTAAGAAGTAAACATCAGCATGGACACGGAAGTTACCTTCTCATTTTGGACATTTTGTACTCCATTATCCATCATCCCTTCTCCTGGAAAACTATATTTCTTGATGATGTCTCCCTGACTAGATTCTCCAACTTCTGGTGTACTACTAGATGGAGACCTCAAAAGCTTTTGATGCTTCATTAGAGAAGACAATTGGTCCTGTGTGAGAGTGAAAAGTTCAAATTCTGCTGAATTCTACTTGTTCAAGACAATAATACTATCAGAAGCCAGTGGTTCTTACCTTCAGTTGTTGGATCTGCCGCTGCAATGCAGTGACATCACCAGAAGCATTTTCATTCACTTTAGCCTATAGAAGAAGGGAAGAAAATCTCAATCCCACCTTCATTTTTAGTATAAAAGAAACAGATAGAAGTTAAAAAGTAAATACATTGTTCTGGATAAGTTTGGCACGCTGAGCAAACTTTAAAGTGCTCAGTGTTTCATTTGCGGAGCTGCAAGAGAAAAAAGATCTTTTATTCATAAAAATAGATGGCCTCACCTTCAACTACAAAAAGAATGAAACACAAAAAGGTAATATGTAGTTTCAGGAGAAACAATTAAGGTGTAAGACAGACCACATAGATGGGCTGACATTTGCAATAATTGTTGTTTTGGAGTTTCCACCGAGAGAATCCTGCATTCAAAAATCTTTATACATAATCTCTTTACTCTGAGGTACCAAATTTACGGCCACATAACTAGATGGAATTATTTTCAGTTAAGAGATGTTTGTTAGTAACTAACCTGAAGTAGGAAAGTGAGCCGTGAATCTCTGTAGGGAACATGTCTATGTTTCCCTTGTGCTGAATCCACAAGAGACATTATGACCAAGCTAAGCATAATATAGTAAACAAAGTAAATCAACTGTCCAAATGAGAAACTTCTATTTAATTGCATAGAAAAGCTTTCAGAATGATGTGTATAAAACTCAGTCTATCATGCCAAATTAGCATACAAAGAGAATGATGCTGCAAATTAGTCTTTTCTATCCAGTTGAGTGTTTCATATTTGCAACACTTAAATGTGCATGGCAAAAGAAAGAATACATGTGACACTACACTCAGCATAAAAAGCAATCATAGAAAGGTACTGCAGTGTCTTTGAAGATAACCGAGAAGCGAGAAGCAGGTCTCTGATCAACTTACCCAAGAGTTGATAATGATTTGTTTATATTTGCTGCTTCTTTCAGACGATCTCCTTCTGCACCAGAGCTCTTCTGTCTGAATGTTTGATCTAGTTAGTTCAATGTTGGTAGGAAATGAGCTTATAGCTTCATAAAATTGCAGAACAATATATGAAATTTATCATGATAAACAATAATTACCTTTCAGAACCAGCTAAATCTACTAGATTTAACCTTGCAAATCTAAAATGGGTCATGGAATCTTTCTCCCAATGGCTTTCAATGATACAGGTTAAAACACTGTGGGATCGGCTGCTCTCGCTGTTCATATAGGTTGCTGCCATTTTCCTATTTGCAGCACCCTGTACAAAAACAAATCTTACCTATTATCTTAACACTCAGTCTCATACCAAATGAATCAGGCACAAGATTTAACCATGAATTCCCACCTGTAACAGCAGCTTGACAACATCATTAACGGTTTTCACATTATATTCTGTAAGGTTTTCCACATATACCCCCTTCTTCAAGTCTTCTCTGAGCTACAACAAGAAATTTAGGTTTTGTGACCTACGACAATGATGTAATATAAAACATCAACTGTGAATTATGCAGTAAAACTAAGATTACTTGTAGATTAGTTGACGAAGGCTCCAAGAGATCTGTTATCTGCTCATTATATATCTCCAAAAATGAACATTTGCAACTGAACTTCAGCCTCTCATCCCTCCTATTTTCTTCTTCCTAAAGATAAAAATTTTAGAAAAAGCTCAATACCCACAATCTCAAACAATGAAAATGATCTACATAACAATTAAGTGTGAATGATCTAAGGATAAGAAACACTGGAAATTTACGCAACGCACCATCCTAATCCTTGAAAATAAATATTCAAATATTCGAGGGGTTATGCCGCAATCGTCATTGAGTTTGCCTTCCACTTCATTTATCTCACCCATCATGGTATATGTTTTGCCACTACCTGTCTGCAAGAAAACAACCAATGCTTCAAAGTTTGCTCTACAATTCATACCATGAGAAACTTATAGCCCAGCATGAGTCATGACCTACCTGACCATATGCAAACATACAGCTATTATACCCAGACAAGCAATTCTCCACCATGGGCAGTCCAGCAACCCTGAACAACTTCTCCTGCACCCAATTCATGCAATCCACCTCATAAGTGTTCATGCAAACCGTTTCTTAAGTTCCATTTTATTTTCCGTGGTAATGCAGGAAAAGAGAAAAAAACCAATTCATTGAATGATTCATTAGTTAAGATGGAATAAATCAAATTCCCACTATAGTCAAACATGGTAAAATTAAGTTTCCTCAGTTTTTTCCACTATAATTCAAACAAAAACTATCCCCATAAAAGCATTCTTTGATCTATACCTGTGATATCATCTCGCATGCTATATGATCAAAAGTAAATCTAGTTTCAGGATGACCAAGCCACACCAATGTCTGTGCAGTATCCTGTTTTAAGCACCGCACGTACCCTTGTGAAACCTTCTCTATATTACTCAATGGTCGAATTCTTATCAACACCTACAACCATCAATACTCACCACATCAAAATTCAATAAAACTTGCACAAAACATTTATAACAATAGAACATAAACCACCAAGTACAAAATATTCCACAAGTAAAATTTCTAACGGGTTAAAGGCACAAGGAAAAGATGAATTTCTTTTAGTTACCTGAACGTTGTGGTCTTTCCAAAACAAAGGATCATCAACGAGCTCGAAGTGTTCCACATCAACAGAAACTTCATGATTCACGACTGAAATCCCTCTTGAAATTCTAGAGAATAAAGCTGAAGAGCTCACTCCTCTTCCACCAAGCGAAACTCGCGAACAGCCACTCCGCGCCGGCGTGCTCTGCGCCGAGCTCGGCTCCGAGTGAATCTTCCCGTGGCTACGAACCGAAACCCTAGGCGTACCGACATGAGTAGCAAAAAAGCTTCCAGAAGTTTCTACTACTTTCCTATCCGATAACGATCGATCAATGCTGTAAACTTGATCGGATTCTTGAATATCTTTCTGGAACTGAGACGGATCTGGGATTGAGTTTAACGGCGATCTCGGCGGCGGAAAATGCAGCGGATTTAATGAAGCTCCAAACTGATTCTCGTTTGCTTCGTTTTGTGAGGTTTTCGAAGGTAATCGAGAACTGATAGCTTCTTTAGACATTTTATTGGATTCGTTTTTTGAAGAATAGAAACTGCTAAAATTTACTCCATTGACATTAGCAGCGAAGAGAATGATTGGATTAAATTGAAAATTTTAGAATATTTTTAGTGCTGATTGTGAATTTATTGATTGTTAGGGAATAACGGAATTGCAGAAAATGCTTCGAGATTTGAAACTGGAAAGTTCGAAGCTGAAGTCAGTCTCAGCGGTGAGAGAAAGGATAAAAACAATCCCGCCTATTTTCAAATTAAATTTTGTGCGTTTTGAGCGGAAGGCCCTGACGTTTTGATAATATTAAAATGACCCCAGAATAGGATTTCAAAAAAAATTGATGATTGTATTACTCTGCATTGTACTGAGGTGGCAATCTGGAATTGGGCAGGTGTGGGGGAATAAAGACGATTGCAACAGAACAAAGGGGAGCTGATCCGTTGCTAAAGTGGGGATCCAATCTAGTTTTCTTCGGATTCGCAAAATGCTAATGGGCCCAGATTAAAGAAAAAGACATAAATCGAAATGGGCCATAGAATTTAGGAATCGTAATGATTAGATATTAAAACTAATGGCGCATTTATTAAAATAGAATCAAATGAATTGAAACTCGAGTAAGTAAAAATTGAAATAAGAAATAAAAATTAGAATAAATTATTTATTTAGATTGTAATAATTAGAATTGGAATGAATTATTTTAAGTTACTAAAATGTTCTTAATTTTTTTATTTATTTTAATATTTGTCTTATTATTCAAATAATAATAATAATGATAAAAATAAAAGTTATAATATTCATTATTGTTTTTTATACTATTATTATTCAAAAAAATTATTGTTAATAATAACAAAAAATAATAATAACTTTACTTCAATAATAGTAATGATAAAATTGATAATAATAAACATGGCAATAATAAAAATAGTAATATATGTTGGAAAAGAATAACAATAATAATAAGAATAATAATCATCATTATTTTTGGGAAAAAATCATCATAGTTTCAAAAAAAAAAATCACCACCGTCATCATTTTTGCAATGATTGATGACATGGTGAGATTGGCTACTGCTTCCGTGTGAGATCAACTGGTGAAGCATCACTGGTTGCTGTTTCCGGCGACGGTAGGTGATGTTGCTGCGATTTGGGGAGCTGCTACTTCGGCTCATTAGTACACCGAGATCCATGACTGTTGCTCGACAACGAAAGATGTTGCTGCTCAATGCGAGATGCATGGCTGGCTGTCAACAACTGTGTGATCAGTGATTAGCAATAGAGGCCAAAAATATTTGTCTACGATGGAGGCCAGAAAAAAATGTTTGTCTTTTTTTTAACTTATTTTTTTAATTTAAATGAAGGCATTTTCAAAATATGATAATTTCATTGGGCGTAAAATAGACGGTCTTGAGAATGACAGATTGATTCCCACCTTCCCTTGAGAATCAGTCTCACATTCTCTATTCCCAAATTAGTGTAAGCCCCACAATTTTTATTCTAATTCTAACATTTATTTTGCGAAATAAGGGTGTGGTTAAGGATTGAAGTTGGACAGTTGTAGTTTAAAAGTTACAGTACTAAAGTGTTCGGTAAACACTAGCTACTATAACTTAGAAGTTATGTTGATATGATTTTTACTTGTATAATAGAAAATCTATTACATCTTTAATAATTTTATCAAAATTATTATTTAAAATTTATATTTACTACATATTATTAATTTATATTTTATATTTACAACTTTTTTTTCACAACAGCTGTACCTTAAAAGTTACAGTACCTCAATTCCAAATAGGACTAAAATGTTGTCAATGATTATAAAAAATAAACGCACTATAAAAGTAATTAAAGCCATAAGTGTTGTTGCGAGATAATAGAGCTTCATATGCTTTTAATAACAAGGGTTTTCTGTTCATGCACCAAAATAATATACCAAATTAACACTAATCTCCTTTTAATTGAAACTAGAATTGGAGGGAATATAAAATTAGTTGAAAATTAATGCTCAATCTAGCTAATGGATCGATTTCTTACTCTCCATGAAAGCTCTATCCACCACTCGCTCTTCTCTTTAGCTTTAAAAAAAAAAAGTAATTTCTTTTGCACATAGAATTCTATAGCAACTCAAACATTAAATTTGAATTTTACTCCCATCTCACCTCCTTTATTTTCATTTCCTCTCATTACTTACAATGCAAACACCAACTAAAGGCTTTTTAATTTTTGGGTTTTATTGTAGTAGCCACGTAGCAACATGTCTCAGAAAAAATGGCAGACACCCCCACATATAACATGGGCCTGTCATCACCAAGAGACTCTCCTTAAGTAATTGCGCCGTAGATAATTAACCATGGTTAATAATTCACTAATACCAATCCCCAAGTTGCAAAAATAGTCCGTTTTGTACTCTCATTTATAATAGTCTTTTCTTTACTTTTCTACATGGTTCGATTAGGAAATGTTTTAATTCTGTGATTATTTTGGATCTATCACTTGTTCGTTTGTTTTATTTTAATATCTTTGTTTTAATTTTAACTAAAATATTTGATTGATGAGCAAGTAGAGGAAAAAGGAAAGAGGATTGAATTCGTTTTCTTGATTATGTGCTTCTTGCCTTCTTGGCTAACAATAAGCTCATATGAACAAAATTCATTAGCAATGATTTTTACTTATGTTGTTTCATCACATAGAATGATCAGTGAGAAGACTATTATAAATAAAAGTAGTATATTCGATACAATAATTTGGTATCCTCCTAATTGCACTAGACAAATTTTGTAGTAGTATTGTAGCGAGACTCATACTGAAATGCAACATGCAAGTTAGATGTAGTTGCATTTGTTTTATGTATGAAATCTAAATAGATCTCAAGTACTCTGAATTCTAAATAAAGCTGAATGTCTTAATCTTAATGATATGTTTATTTTTTTGTCTGAATTACTAAAAATAAATATTAAGTTGTTTTTTTTACTTAAAAAATTTGAAAACTATTTTTTTTACATTTATGCCCTTACAAATTATAAATGTTAAATAAAGAATAAACATCTCAAAGAATATAATAAGATAATATATTATCATAACATAAATTATATTCAATTGAATACAACTCTTTAATATTCTATATTATATATCTTGATCGATTATATTATAGTTTATGATTTTTTTATGAAAAATATTAATAAAAAATTATGAAGATAAAGAAAGTTAATTTGAAGAAAATAAAAAGATAAAAATAATAATAGTCTACCACTGTATATTATCAAAGTTATATAGAGACGGGTAATAATGATAATTATTAAAATTTATTTAGTTAAGAATGATAAATTAATTAATTAGATAGAGATATTTTAGAGAATATCTTTTAATGATATCATTCAAACTTTTTTAATTAAGCAAAAAGTTAGAAAAATTAAGTTAATACCTTAAAGACTTAATAAGTTTTCAATAAGTTGAAAAATAAACAGATTTAATAACTTATCTGATTAAAATTAAATCAATTCAGTAATTAAGTTAAAAAAATAAACTCCACTGTCATTCAAAAAATTTAGGATCACAAATTATTTGGACTTTAATTTTGACTTTTCGCCATAAAATTACTACTCTATATATTTATGGAGAGACTCAATTGCGCAATTAAAAAAATAAGAATAATTTAATAATTTATCGTGCGCTTTCATATAACATTTATCAGCTCAATACAAATTACAACACTTAACGCCGGTCATCGAACGAGTGCAGCGCCAGTTTTTACGTAATTGCATTCTGATTTCAAATTCCAAAAATATGAATATATAATAAACTTTTTTCTACAAATTAACAGTTGCTCATCAAAGTTTTACACTACAGTAAGAAGAAAATGTTAAAAGAACGCTACAATGTTAATTTGAAAAGTCAAAAAGAGCACATCACGAAATCATGTAAAGAAACGCTCCTAGAACTAAAAAAACTGAATAAACATATGCCCGTGAAGAATGAGTCACAGCTGCATCAGTAGCACTGCCTGGACCTGAAACACGAAATCAAATGAATCAGAACATATTAATTGGTAGCTACGAATATTTCCAGATTAAGCCCAAAGAATCTAAAATTAATTAACAATTCTTACCGCATTCTCTAGTGGCATTGAAAGAGCTAGAGCAAAGGCACATCATGCCTTGAGTCTCAGTATCAAACCCACAAGTCCCACCGGATTCCGAGCACCGTTCACACCCAGTATCCGGTAACGAATAAGACAGTTTGATCCCATAAACCCAATCCAACGGCCCAAGACCCTTCAAATTGTCCGTATTAATGATGCTAGTATAATGCGAGCAGTCCAAAATATTCATGCTCATGTACCTCACGGTGTCATAGCCAGTGAAGCAACAAGGAGGAGAGCTATTACTCAGCAAATGAAAAACCCTAAACGCATTACACCCTCCATAAAGCTCGTCACAAGAATGGCCAGAGAAGTTGAAGCAAAGATTCTTGTAATGATTGAGTACAGGAGAGTCTATAGAGCAATTTAGCAGAGCAAAGACTGTGTCCGCTGATGGGGGCATGATGGCTGATTGAATATCAGTCATGATAAAATCATGATGGGGTTGTAGGATTGAGCATGTGGACATTGCGGGGTCATACACGGTTAGTGTTTTTTTGTTGTAGTCGATGGATTGGACCTTGTAGCCTCCTGAAGGTGTGATGAAGAACAAGTCAGCACTGCAGTTTAACATGTGCCGGAACTGCACGGCGCCGCAGCCGTCGTCGATGCCGAACGGGTATTTTATAGGGATGTTGCCGCAGAAACTGCGGCAAGTTGAGAGTGTGAAGATGGGAAGTGCCTGGAGTGTTATGGTTAAGACTGTTACGAGGCTAGAAATTATGGAGAGAGGGAACTGCATGTTGCTAATTGTTTTTGATACCACTTGAACACTCCCTACGAGATTGTGTCAAGAAAAGAGAAGATATTCACAAGAATAATTTACAACATTGATCAGATCTATGCTCTCCGGAATTTACTCCATTAGTCAGAAAACTTTTTGACTGGTGGGATTAAGACAGGCTGGTGATGGGATCCACAAGTTGGAAGACGAGAAAAAAGCCATTAGCCGTTCACATTTGTGTATCTTGCTTTTCCAAACACTCGCTATGATGATTTGATGTCCGCTGGAAGTAGCGCCGAATTATAAAGCAAAAATTTTCACTATAGCAAGTTAAATATTGCGATTGGTGACGCTACAAATTTACAAATTTTGCAGGAGTCATGTACCTCTGTCCTGAGAAATCAAAGATGGCGCAGCTTTCCCTCAAAATAATTTGACGAATCACAAATCGTCAGTTAGCTTTGCTCAATACATTAAATTAACCTGAATGTATTCAATTAAATTAACGGGTGAGGACCACCCACTCCTAAAAAAAATTTACAATAAATACACATTTTTTTAATAAATACAAATAAAAAATTTATAATTAATCAATTAAATCATTTTCATATTTTTTCTTACTTATTTTTTTAACTATTAAAGTAGTTTTAATATAAACTCTATTTAATTATTTTACTTTATGACATAAAATGTTCTGCTTGTTCCAAAAAAATGTGTTCTTCTATCTAAAATTTTAGGTACTTAATTTTGTGACTTATAACTTAATTTCTTAAATGAAATCTAATAATTTTCAATATTTTACATGTAAATGATAGAAATTTGATAACCTAACAATTTAATGAGTATTTTCTCATAGAGACATTATGTTAGTTTAATTAAAGATTAATAATCGTATTAATAAAGTAGAATTAATTATTTAGAAATAATGAATTTTGTATAAAATTAAAAAATTATTGAAGTTAGATTAAATTTTTATTATTTTTATCTTTAAGGGTAAAATAATCCATTTAAATTTAAGTTAAATAATTTTATTAATTAAATATAATAAAAAATTCAAGTCACAACAAAATAAATTAAGATAGATTTAATTGATTAATTCTTCTAAATTCTTCTTTATTTAAAATTTTTAAAAATAATTAGAACTTTTTGTAATTATTTTCTAAAAAGTGATGATACAACTATAAACTCTTGTAAAAATTTATTTTGTATAAACTCTTGTACAAATTTATTTTGTACAAACTGGTTTGACATTAATCTATTGATTAAATAAAAACAAAACATGTGGACTAAGAGATATTTAATTCAATCATTTAAATCGTGTCACATTAGTTTGTACAAAAAAAAATTTGTACAAGAGTTTCTGACTATATTATTATTAAATCATGCCACATCAGTTTGTAAAAAAAAAAATTGTATAAGAATTTATGGCTATATTATTATTCTTTTTTAAAAGTGGAATGAATTAGAATGAATTTACATAATTTATGGGATGGAAATATCACCCTAAATTAACCTGAAGATGTTCAATTAAACTCCTTTGCTCTTTTACCAGTTAAATTTAGGATGCCTACAGATGTTCAATTAAACTGCTTTGCTCTTTTACTAGTTAAATTTAGGATGCCTGCGTAAGATGCGTAACATTCGAAGGTCATGACTTAAATTATAAGTCGTATCTTTTGGATTTAGATTATAATTGATATTTTTTGGACTTAAAAATATTTTTTGTACAAATAATTGGTAACATTCGAAGGTCACGACTTAAATATTTTTTGGAGAACATAACTTGAACCGTAAATATCCATTCTGAATGTATAATACAAAACTACAAATGTCCACTTGAACAGTTGAACTATAAACGTCCTCTTGAATGAGGAATCAAATCCAAATTGAAAATTCCATATCGTTTTATAATTTTTAATTATTTTTCTATTTTTATCTTTTTTAAATATCAAAATTTACCTTTTTTTTCCTACATATCAAATTCGAATTTTTTTTTTAGTATCCAATTTGGATGCAATTTATTTTGTTTTCTATATATAAATCAAGAAAATTTTATTATATAGAATTTACCTATTTTGATTTTCTTATTTAAATAAAAAATTTATTCCTTCAAAATTTTTAGTAATATTTCTTCTCCTATGAATCTTTTTACGTTTCATAGTCATCAAGCTCTAAGGCAAGCAAAGCCAAGATAACATTACATTACCAAAGACTTAGGTGACGTTTGTTTTTTAACTTAATAACTTAAAGTAACTTAATTTAATTAATTAAGTTAATTAGAGGTGTTTGTTTTTATAACTTCATGAGACTTTTTACATAATTTTGACTTAATAAAATAAGTTATTTTTTTTAACTTTTTACTTAATGGAAAAATCTGAATTAAGTTAATTACTTGCTAATGTAAAAAATATCCCTATTTTATAATTTATTTTTTATGTCTATCCCAAAATTTAGCCGTAGATATTTATTCCACATAAAAATATCCATATTTTTTCTTTTTTATATTATATATGATAAATTTTGAAATTTATGGTATTTTATATATTAAAATTTTAAAATAATTATGTATTCACTTGAATATAGTTTTACTTATAAATGTTAAAATATTATGGTATTTAATATATTATTTATTTGACATTCAAATTTAATAAGGATATAAATGTAAAAGTACATATTTTCAATTTTTTTAAGTTGAAAAAAATAAACAACTTAATACTTATTTTCCGAGATTCAGACGAAAAAAACAAACATATTATTCAGATTCAGACATTCATATCTATTCAGAATTCAGACCAATTTAGGTCTATTCAGATTTCAGATAAAAAAAAAACGCCACCTTAGTTAAAAAGGATTCTCACAACTGATCACAAGGTGAAGGTGATGATGAGTTCACAGTTCAGACGGAGCAAACATGAGACACGCTTGCATGTGTAATATATCAACGAACGTATATAACATGCATGGTCAACTATTTATAAATGCTTAGGTAAATGGAAACTAGTGAAGCTTCAGACATTGGTGAAACGCAAATACTCTTTCTTGGATGGAAGATCCACAGTCTGAAAACCTTGAGGGAACATCTCTTTGGCTTGATCACTAGACACACTTGGTGATATCACCACCGGATCTCCCTGCTTCCAGTTTGCAGGCGTTGCAACCTTATGCTTCATTGCCTTCTGCAGAGAGTCCAATGCCCTTACTACTTCATCCATGTTCCGGCCAGTCGACGCCGGGTAAAGAAAGCTCAGTTTCACCTGCACGACCACGAATATATAACAGTTAAATTAAACAAACAAATTGTGACATTAATTCAACTGATTTAATTGGAAATAAAAAATCTTATGGTAATCTAGAGGTCAGGATTCAAATCCCGCTCACATCAAGAAACTAAACAAAAGATGGCATAGATTCAAATATGCGGTTTTCAATGGGTTTGTGAGAAATTGTTGTAAAATTAAAACCCATACACCAAAGTACGTTATGCTAATTAACCTGCACCTGATGATCAGGGCCCACGATATGAAGGGCTCGAGAAGGGAGCTAATTTCCTGATGAATCTTTTTCATCCGGGTCCACCATGTTGAGTTGCTTGATGATCCCTCGATTGGGATCTGCGATGATCGGATATGAGACCTTGCAACCAGGCTGCACGCAAACCAACACGTGGTTTAATCACAAAAATAAAAGTCAACAT
This sequence comes from Citrus sp. QX-2021, assembly GCA_030444885.1. Lineage (NCBI taxonomy): Eukaryota > Viridiplantae > Streptophyta > Magnoliopsida > Sapindales > Rutaceae > Citrus > Citrus sp. QX-2021. The sequence goes on from CM059829.1 coordinate 1,241,912, forward strand.
TTGACCAATTGACCACACGTCAGACCAATCAAGAATCACAAAGAAAAGCTCACGGTGTAGGCTTCAATGTCTTTGATCCACTCATTGTGTGACTTAACGTCATCACAGGACAAACCCAGAAGCTTCACTTCTCTCTTATCAAACTCTGGAACATAAGCAGCCATCTTGCCAAGTTCAGTTGTGAACACAGGAGTGAAATCACCTACATGCAAGCACATCCTAAGAACATTAGTGATCATCGTATATCAAATAAAAAAAAGTCGTAGTAAGATGATCAGAGACAGAAGTGGGAACCTGGGTGAGAGAAGATAATGGTCCAGCTATCACTAATGAAGTCATGAAGCTTAAAGTTTCCTTGATTGGTTTGGACTTGAAGATTGGGAACAGAATCTCCAATTGTGAGGCCATGCATTTTGAAAGCAACGAGAAAATTTTCTGAAAACTTCTTCTCTTTTCTTGTTTTTTGGTTTCTCCGTTTGGACCCTTTTTTGGTTTGATAGTGAAGTAATGGAGAAGAGATGATGGATTAAAAGGATTGGAAGGTCTGTGCATGAAGAGAACGTGGCATGCGTCGTGGCTAATTCATCGCCAGTTAGCGTGCATGTACTAATTATATACTCTGGTTTTCTTACACGTGGATGGTCAAATCCAATTTATTCAATTTTCTTTTAGCTTGCTGATTATTTTCTGGGCTATTTATCTGTTTGTACGTTACTTGGTTCGGAATCTACGGTTTATCAATGACTTGTAAATTTACAACTTTGTTGTGATCATCATAAATGAGCAAGATTTGTAATTACAAGGCGTGCAGGCTGGTGCTTGTGATCTTACTGCAAGCGCAGAATTGAACTTAAGAAACAAAACAAAAAATCAAAGACCAGATGTTATATCACTTATCACACCATACTGTTCTGTCGTTTTGCTTACATAAACTTAAAGATAGTGTAAGCTAACTTTTTTTGGTTCTGTTAAAAAATCCAACTTACAACCGTGGTAAATTAACCAAATTAACCATGCATGGTAGGAAGACAATATTTTCCTTCGAACTGCGCACAAGATCACAGATGACTTCACTGATCCCACCTTCTATAGGTATGAAACTGCCTTTAGCAATTGCCATCCACAACGCCGCCTCATCACTCACAGTTCGATGACTTCGCGCGGTTCCCACATTTTACAGGTATCTGACGTTGTACCTTTACCGATCCAGTCATTTGGTTTGTGAAGTTGCACCCACGTCGATCCTACTCTCAACATATATAGTGCATTTAGTCGTACACACAATGTGATCTCTACTTTGATATTAATTATATTACGAAGCCATGAATGTTTAAAAACAAACTTAAGAGGAGCTGCCTATGAGCTTATTTATATATCCATTTGAATTATTATTTTTAGCCATATGAGATTATCACGTGCCGTCATGCTTACATATGTATATACCCGTTAATTACTATAATGTTATCCTTCTAATTCCAATCAAGATCAGCTATTTTGTGTCATCAAATAATCAACGACTGTGAATAAAACACAAGTAGTATAACAAAAATGGTAAAAATGCTACCTTAGGGGATGTAGCTCAAACGGTAGAGCGCTCGCTTTGCATGCGAGAGGTACGGGGTTCGATACCCCGCATCTCCAATTTTCCAATGGGCCATTTGGGATTTTGTTTGCTTTTTTGAATTTTGCGACCGACACGTCGTCCTCTGTTCGTGATAGCCTTTAGTTTTACAGCTATTAATGACGAAATATGCTATATTTTTCCCGCGCAATATAATTTTCGCACCACTAACAAATTGTTAGGGTTTTTGCTTTTTCACCCGAAATCTCAAAGCAGAGCCAAAATCTCGGTAGCATGGACATCAATCAAGTAGCTCAACTACTTAATGACACGCTCAGTCTCGATGTCAACGCCGTTCGTATGGCCACCGACGCCCTCGATCGCCTCTCTCTCCTCCCTCACTTCCCTTTTTGTCTCCTCTACATTGCCTCCGGTAATTTCTCGCCGGTTCCTCTCATTTCCACTTTACGTTTCATTCTTTTCGCTTAATTGTGTCAACCTCAGCTTAAAATCAGCTGTGAATTTAAATAAATAAGTAACAGAAAATAGTAGTAAATTATGAAACTCTTAATTCAATAAAGCAAAATTACCACTTCAATTATTAGGATTAAGCATCTTCCAATAGCATCTGATTAAAATTTTGTTAATAGTTTGAGCTTAATTTTAGGGAGATGATGACCTGTAATTCCACGTTGCCAAAGACACCTGTAATGTCTTCCTTGATTTAGTGGAAATTGAGTGTTTCTATTTAATCAGAAGGTTTTTTGAATTTGTTGCTTGAATTTGATGTTACTGGCATAATTATTATACTATAGGAGGTGAAAACCAAGGGCTAAGAATTGCTGCTGCCACGTACTTGAAGAATCTCACTAGGCGAAATTTTGACGGCAACGCTTCGTGCACAAATATTAGTAAAGAATTCAAGGACCAGCTTATGCGAGTGTTGCTTCAAGCAGAACCTTCAGTTCTAAAAGTTTTACTTGAAGCAGTATGCATATGACAAATGTCCATTTCTTGGGTTTTTAATTTTTTACTGGTAATGGTTACTTATTTATCGAAGCTCTTTTTGGTTTTCTGCCAGTTCCGGGTCATTGTCGGTGTGGAGTTTGTTAAGCAGAATTCTTGGCCTGAGCTTGTGCATGAATTACAGTCAGCAATTCAAAGCGGTTACCTTATTAGTAAAGATGCAAATTCTGGATGGACTACTGTTAATGGCCTTATGGTTCTTCATGCTCTTATCAAACCTTTCCAGGTATTTGTTTGTTCTCATGTATTATTGGACATATGTTTGTTTCTACAAGGATGAAAAGTTGTGGGGGCATAGTTTCAATGAATGGATAATGATGTAGAAAGCCGATTGGAAGATGTCTATAAAATTTGTTGATCTGTTCAGGAAGGCCTGTAAGTAAGACTTGAAACATTTGATAAAAACAAGGAAAATGTCCATATATTCAGTACCCATATACCAATGATGATCTTCCTTGTTTATGCTGGTTTCTGCTGTACCTATAGAACCAAAGGTATATATGTCCCTTCATATCTATAAATTATTATATGACTTGAAAAATTTTTATTTAGACTCTCAATGGCCAGTCATGATTGGTCTATGATCCAAAGGTGATAATGCTAAAGTTCTGTATGTGGAGAAAACCATTGGTGCTCCTTCTACTTGGTCACTTCTGCTTACATGTTTCTTTTTCTGGCAGTACTTTTTGAATCCTAAACTTGCCAAGGAGCCAGTACCGCCGCAACTTGAGCTAATTGCCAAGGAAATTATTGTTCCCATGCTAACAATATTCCATTGTTTCGTTGAAAAGGTTGTTTTGATTTCTGTTCTTTTCCATGTTTTTCCTATCTCTACTTACCACTTCTTTATAAACCTCCATAATAATGGATGTTGTGGTGTAAAACAGGTTTTGGCTAACAATTATAGTACAGAACTGGACACAGAGAAGATTCTTCTCATTGTTTGCAAATGCATGTTTTTTTCCGTAAGTGGTACTTTTTTACCAATTCAGATTTAACAATCCTCCAATATAGATTTAATTGCATTGTTGTTTAGTCATTCTGTCACATATCATCAGTATCAAAACATTTCTGGCATGTAGATTCTGTATGGTCAAGCAAGGTGCTTGCGACTGGTATTTCCTCATTATTTTATAGCTTTCTGATAAAAGAGGATGGAGCAATGATTCTGATAACTTCTCTTCTTCAGCTTGATGGTTCTGATGAGTTCTTACAGAACTTACAAAAAGCCAAAATCAGTTGTTTGAGATTGCCATTGTACATAATTCATATTCCTTGTTTTGCAATGGCTAGTATGTGCTAGAAACTTTTCTAGTTGTTCTTAGTTTCTCTTCAATTTTAGATTAAAATTTACAGAGATCTCCCATGGTTTTTCTCGCATACTCTTGTCCCTTTTCTTCCGTTTGGCACTTCTTTTTAAATATGGTTAGTTTTTCAGGTGAAATCGCATTTGCCATTTGCTCTGGTCCCTCATTTGTCTTCATTTTGTCACGACCTTATTATGATTCTGGGTTCTTTGAGTTTTGATGACGGTAATACTGTGAAAGATAACTTGCTGAGGTTCAAAACTGGAAAGAGGAGTTTGCTTATTTTTTCTGCACTGGTTACCCGGCATCGGAAGTTTTCTGATAAGTAATACCATTATTTCATTTAATTTCAGTAGATTAAACCATCGTTGTTAGTCTTCATTTTCGTCACTTATCTTTTCAGGTTAATGCCAGATATCATGAACAGTGTTTTACAGATAGTCAAATATAGTGCAAATATAAGTGTAAGTTTTGCTGTGTTTTAGCAATCCTCATTTGCTTTACAGTTAGCATGCACTTGTAGCTGCAAATAGAATGTGTATAAGCAAGTGGCCATGATGTCTGTCCAAAATATCTCCTGCCCAATACCTGTTCTATGAGCACCAGAACTGCATTTTTGGAGTGATCTGTTTCTTTTCCCCTGAAAAAAGAGAACAACAATGCAAAATTCAATATTTGTGATTTCATGTGAATTTGTATGTGTGACCATATTGTTGTTCTTGCCTCCTTTCTGATTTATTGTTATGTGTACCCAATTGCTGGACATATTTTAATATGAAATGATTTCTTTATGCAGAAGCTTGATTTCCTGCAAGAGAGGATTATCTCATTAGCTTTTGATGTGATTTCACATGTTCTAGAGACAGGCCCAGTAATTTTTTCTGCTTTGTTGTCCACTCTTCAATGTTTTACTAAGTTTTTCCTTTCAAACTTTTATTAATGAAATATGGTTAAGGTTTTTGGTTGGTTTGGAACAGGGATGGAGATTAGTTTCACCCCATTTTTCTGTTTTGTTGGACAAAGCAATCTTTCCTGCATTGGTACTAAATGAGAAGGTATGCTTTGAGATTTAAAAAAGGGATAGAGAGATGGTATTACATCTGGTTAAAAAAAAAAGTGTTTATTATCATTTCAAAGTACTTTTAAAGTTCAAAAGTTGACTTAGTTAAATTTTTCTCTAGTTTTTATGGCTATACTTGTAAGCAGGATATTTCAGAGTGGGAAGAAGATGCCGATGAGTACATAAGGAAGAACTTTCCATCTGAACTTGTATGAGAGCGTATGATCTTTCTCAACCTTTGAATAACCATTTCGGTTGCTGTTTTCACTTTTTTTTTTCCTTGTTTGGTATACAGGAAGAAATTTCTGGATGGAGGGAAGATTTATTTACAGCCAGAAAAAGCGCTATTAATTTACTAGGTGTTATTTCAGTTTCAAAGGTTGGTACTGGATTAAAGTCTGAGCTATATATATGTCCTCAGAACTATCATTTAGGTTGTTATGTAATGCCTGCAGGGGCCTCCAATGGGAACACCTAGTAATTGTTCTTCAGTTTCATCCAAGCGTAAGAAAGGTGAAAAGAGCAAGCGAAATAGTATGCGTAGTACTATGGGGGAGTTGTTGGTCCTTCCTTTTTTATCAAGGTTTCCTATTCCTTGTGATGCTAATGCATCACATTCTAGAATTCAGAAAGAGTGAGTATGAAATCATGTCTCTATATATTTTTGTGGTTCATCTATTGTAGTTCAAGCACCTGAAGTAACCTTACAACATTTCACTAGGAACTCTATGTACCAAGAGCTTAAATTCTGAGCGTTAATTGTGTCGACACCTTTATTCTCCCTCACCTGCTTATGTGCTAGTTTCAAAAGTTTAATCAACAGTATCTTAGATATTGAGGATGCATTTATGTTATAAGTTAATAAAGTTGCAGCCAATGCTTCGTGATGGTTTCCAAAAAAACTCTGGAAATAATGTAAACATCGTTTTTGTTTTCTCTAGAGAACATAAGCTCCTCCGTTTCTTTTTCTTCAATCAATATTCATTATTTTCTTTTGTACTGTTCTACTTATCTCATTTCAGTAGTATGTCAATTATGGCAGTTATTTTGGTGTTCTGATGGCTTATGGGGGCCTACAAGAAGTAAGGGAATCTAACTTATTTGTTTCCAAAAAAAAAAAAAAGTTTAAGACTGGATTAGTGAGAATTTACCACTGAGGATTTTCTATTCTGATATCACATTACAGTTTCTAAGGGAGCAGAAATCTGAATTCACAGCAAATTTGGTTCGTAGTCGGGTGTTACCCTTGTACAGTGTCTCTGTGTGCCTACCATACTTGGTTGCATCTGCGAACTGGATACTCGGAGAGCTTGCGTCCTGTCTGCCTGAGGTGAGACCATTATACTTTCATACTTTTCTTATTCATTACATTCGTACAGAGTCGTTTCTTTTCTTAAACAGTGAGGTTTCTTTTTAATTTTTGATGCATCACACTCTTAATCATCCCCTTCTGAGTCTCAGTCTTGCTTTCAGGACATCAGTGCAGATGTATATTCCTCATTACTGAAGGCATTACAGATGCTGGATAAGGGGGATACTTCTTGTTATCCTGTGCGGGCCTCAGCAGCTGGGGCAATTGTTGGGCTTCTTGAAGTAGGTCTCCCAAATCAACATCTTTTATTGCATAATGAGGAACATGTAGATATCTCAGTACTCATTTGGCTTTTGAGTTAATTTTTTCAGAGTGACTACATGCCACCAGAGTGGTATCCTCTTCTTCAAGTTATAGTTGGTAGAATTGGTTATGAAGATGAAGAGAATTCTATCTTGTTTGAGCTTCTCAGTTCTGTTGTGGGGGCTGCAAATGAAAATGTTGTAGATCACATCCCTTATATTGTTTCATCACTGGTTGCTGCAATCTCGAAGCACATGCATCCCAGTTCAGAGCCATGGCCGCAAGTATGTTCATTCATGTGCCTAAGCCAGTGCTTCAGTTATTCGTATTAATAATCTGCTCCATCCACAACCACCCCTGTCCTACCCCACGATTAAAAAAAATAAAATAAAATAAAATAAGTAGAAAGGAGAATTGTTTTAAAATTTAAAAATATCATTTGAAGACCTTGTTATACATACAGCAAAATTCAAATGATGATTGGATGCTAAATTCTTGATAGGTGGTTGAACGTGGATTCGCTGCATTAGCATTAATGGCTCAGTCTTGGGAAAACTTCTTGCGCGAAGAGGTTGAGCTGGATCAGTCAAGTGGAAAGTGGGAGTCCGGTCAAGCTGCCATTGCTAAAGCCTTTTCAGCACTCTTGCAGCAGGCTTGGCTTACGCATATTCAACCCTTGGTTAGTCTTAGTTTCATACATCATTTGACTACTTGGCTTTTTTTTTTTTTCCCACGAGCGGAAAGTGTAGTCAGTTATTGTCATGATATTTTTATTTTCATAAAAAGAAGGGTGGTGTTCTTTGGCTTGAAGATTTTTATTCTTTGATCAATCCATTTAAAACAGCTTCATAAACTACATATATATGTTATGTGGCTTTGCTTTTTCCCTCATTTGTCAATTGATGGACAACTTGATGTGATTCATGATGGACCAGGAATGTGAAGTTTCAGCCCCTCCATCATGCATAGACGATTCTTCAATGCTGCTACGGTCTATCATTGTCTCAGTTTCTGAACGTAATGTAATTGAAGAACTTAAATTATCAGAGTTATTATTAGTTTGGGCTGATCTAATTGGAGACTGGCATGCTTGGGAAGAAACAGAGGATTTAACAGTTTTTGACTGCATCAAGGAGATTGTTAATCTACACAGTAAATATGAACTGAAGAATTTTATTGTTAGGCAGATGCCACCCCCTCCTGCTCCCCCTGTACCCCCACAGTCTATCATTGAAGGGATTGGTGCTTTTCTTAGTGAAGCCATTCTACAATATCCATCTGCAACATGGAGGGCCTGCTCATGTGTCCATACCCTATTACATGTTCCAAAATACTCTTTTGAAACAGAGGGTGTAAAGCAATCATTGACAATTTCTTTTAGCTGTGCAGCATTTTCTCGTTTTAGAGCAATTCAGAGCAAGCCATCTTCACTGTGGAAGCCTGTAGTGCTTGCTATATCATCATGCTACCTTTGCTACCCTGCTGTAGTGGAGGGGATATTAAAGAAGGATGAAGATGGTGGCTTCGCGCTCTGGGGATCTGCTCTTGCTTTCCTTTGCAGTAGTTCTTTTGAACCTCGGCTGTCATTGGAGTCAGAGATTAAGTTAGCTGGTTAGTTCCTTCCTGGCTTTCCGTCTGGTTTTTAAGTTAATGACTTAACATTAATTGATGCACTCTCTTTTCTCCCATATATTCTTTCACAACCCTCTTTCCTTACAGTCCTCAATTTGAAGGGCCTAAGTGCTTAACTAATGGGTTTATTGCTCAGTGCTGACACTAGCCAAAGTGGTTGAGCGGCTATTAGGGTTAGGGAATCCAGGTAGCAGTTTGTTACGAGATTGCTATGCTTCACTGATGGAGGCAGCTGTACAACTGAAAGAAGTGCAGGAAGAGGAGGAAAATGATGAAGGAGATGACGAAGAAGCTGAAGACGAAGAGGATGATAATGAGGAAAGCGAAGATGATGATGAGGTTTGACCTAAAAATATTTTACACAGATATAAACTCCAAGGAATGCCATTTGTAACTGTTTGCCCATCACCATTTAGAGGAAGATCAGAATACAGATTACAAATAAAGCTTAAGTTGGACATTTTGGGATTATTATGCTTTTCTGTTTTCTTAAGTGCATTGATCATCTTGTCCCATCAGTTGGTATCTGAAAGGCAAATTCATTTTCTGTTCTTTTAATAGGATTCTGAAGGTGATGAATGTGAAGAAACTGAAGAAGAGTTTTTGGAAAGGTATGCTAAAGCAGCTGTTAACTTGGAAAATAATACACTTGTTGAAGAAGGAGATGTAGAAGACCAAGAACATGACATCGAATTGGGTATGCATCTAAATACATCATTCTGTCGATGAAATTTTATTTTCCGGAGGCTAGTATTTCATTCACTGGCTGTCGGAATTCAAATGTTTGAAACTTATTTGAAGCTAGTCCACAGCTGTACAATCTAACTGTTTAATGTGATAACAGGATCGTTAGATGAGGTTGACCAGCTGAAAGTCGTTGCATCTTTGATAGAGAGATACCATAATGTTATCATGCAAGGAGAGCCATTATCATCACAGCTCATTTCTAAATTCTTGAAGGCATATCCTCAGCTTACTTATTTGTTCCTGCATTCTTAAATGAGATGGTTGATTTCTAATTTGTCTAAGGTCTTTATAGCACAGACAAGTAAATTCATGAAGCTTCGATCATTTCCAAATCAATTCTAGTTCATCCTCCGTATATGCAATGAGTTTCGGTAGCTGGACAGGTGGCATGAGCTTGTTCCTAGAAAACATCATGACAAAAAACTTGTCAGTGCTGCCAAGAAATGCAATTCTGGCGATTGTTTTTTGTTGGATGGTTATTTAAAATTTTTTTAGATTTGTCTTGATGTGAAGGTCCTTCATAAGGGAAGAAAATATGAGTTTGTTTAAATAAGATATTTTTCTCGTTTATAGCTGATTAATTTTATACAAGTTAACTTGTGAGGGTATTTTCACTATAATCCGGACTCGCATTATGATTTATGAATAGTCAGATTGAGATGTGGTGCTGGGGTTCTGTAGCAGGATGGGCAGCATCAGCTTTTACGGTGGTACCTAAAAAAATCATGTTGGATCATGGAACGAAAAACTTGTCAGTGTCGTCGAGCGCAAGTATCTAGCCTTCCTGATATTGTTTCCTGTTGGAATAGAAGCTTTTTATTCAAGCTTTTGTAAGAAATGCGTCTATGTACAAATCCCTTATCCCTCTAAAAGGAAGAGCAAATAAAGCATTTTGTTTTTCGTTTTTGTCCTTGAGGTTGCAAAGACTTGAATGTTTTTATTCTGTTTTTCGTGCATGCATTTGCATTCTTGTTCAGTGTTTTAGCACCTTCAATCCATGTCTGGATAGAAAAATCTTATGATCACAGCTCTACTCTATTTGTGCACAATTTCACCTATAGTTATATAGCATAAGTAACTATTACGAGGACCACTGTTGCCAATAAAATCCTCTCTTCGAGTTTGCTCTAATTGTCAACAGCAAAGCCACCAGCTCAAAACACAACAAATGGGCAAATTCTGTTTTTAGGATGCTGAGATAATTTTCAAATTATTACGGTGTATCTGCTGCAATTAGCTGAAAAGGAACTTCAGACTCCTATAGAGATAGAAAAGGGTACCGAAGTTATAAAGACAGTTGGGTCATAGACAAGTTGTGATGAAGTTGGGTGCTATAACAGTGATTTTTTTGTTGAATCAACAAGAGGGGCCGACTCTAGTGGGGGTGATGAAAGTGAAGAGGTTGACTACCGCACTAGTGATTCATAGGGCCAAACCTAGCGTAATCTTTTGGAGAGAGAAGAGCTTAGAGCTAAATCTTTGTTTGCTGAAGAACATCAGCAGAAAGCAGTGCATGACAATGTCGTTAAGTCTCCTCTCATTCAATACAAAAGGAGGGGAAATTGCAAAGGCCAGTTGTACTAGTAAGGAGGTCGTGCTTGGAAAGGGAAATAATAGAGAGAAGTGGGATGCAGATGCAGTGAAAGCCTTTTTAGTTTTAGAGGAGATGAATTTAGCTTTTTGTACCTGCGTCTAGTATAAACAAAAGTGGGAGATTGGGTAGGTTGAACTGATAAGGATCTTAAGCTATACCATTAGAGGTCTTGGGGATAAGAAAAAACATGCAGTGATCGAAGATGCCCCTATCAAGTCGGATTCTGATTTAATAATTTTGCTGGAAACGAAAAGGGATGAGGTTGATAGAAGACTCTTGAGTGCTTTTTGGGGTAGCCGATTTAAAAGCTAGAATTTTCTTCCTTTTGTGGAAAGAGCGGGAGGGCAGGGATTTGTCTGTGGCATACCCCAAAAAAAGGGTATTTATCTAAAAACACCCCAATACTCTAAAATTCCTCATATATGTCTTTTTTAATGCGCAGTTATGAAATTGCCCTAATTAAAAACCTAAATCATCCAAATTACCCTGCACAATCAGTCACAAAACACAATCCCTAATTCTCTCTCATGACCAGCGTACAAAACACCCATTTTTACCAAATTTAAACCTTCCTCAAGATTGAATCCAATCCAAGCAAGCAAAAAAGAGTGAAGAGTTGTTTGCCAGGCTCGATTGCAGTCCCTTTGAAGCGCCGTTAGATGAGGTTAACGCCAATGACGCTTTGCTGTTGTTACTTCACGCCTCTGTTGCCCTTTGTTCTAGCCCATAAATTTGTTGCCTTGAATTGAAATTGGGCAAATGAAAGGTGATTTACCACTCAAAACTTGACTGTTGCACCTTGTTGAGTATGATTTTATCGAATATATGCTTTGCTAATTTGTGTGATTTGTTAGTAACATTAGAATCTATCTTGAATGACTTGAAAATTTGGTACAAAAGCTCAAGTATTGGAGTTGTTCTTATGTGGAGATATGGGTTACAGTTTTAATGAAAAAAAAAACCTGCATTACATATATCTCATTTCTTATTTTCAACGACTGAAAGATGTTAATTAGGAAGCTTGTACGAGATAATTTAATTTTGGACTATTGACATTATATTTACTTAGAAATGGAAATAGTGGGTGGATAAATTTAGTTTTTCATTAATAATTGCTCAAGAAGCAAGGGGATTAGTGATGGATGGAGAGTTTGTGTAGAATTGTGAGGCCATTTGATTACTGCAAGTACTATAAATTTCTTGTCTTTATGATTTTCTTATTCAACAATTTGATTTGACACAGGTTTTGTTATTTTTAATTTTCAATACATGTGATTTAGTATCATATGATTGAGTCAATTGAATAAAGTAATGATTAGTTACAAAATGGCCAACTGGTTCAGCTGCAATAATGTGGAAATTTGTGGTTTATTGTTTGGAACTATAATTGTAAACTGTTATTTAGTATGCGGCTTCATGTCACTATAAGTTACTCAAACTCGTGTATGCGCGACATCCAGACTGTACTGAGGTTATATCGAAAATTCTTTGGCCCATCGTGCAAGTGCGTGACATCCCGCAACAAAAATCAGGGTATGTACTATATATATAATGTGTTTTGAACATAATAATAAGAATGATGATTTTTAACAATTGATTTATATGAATTTCTTTAGTGGTGATTGTGGAGCATTTTTGTTGCGGTACTTGGAGGTCATAGCCCATGGACTTGATGTCAATTCATATTGCCAACAAGATCATATTACACAATTTCGAAAAGCCTTGGCTATCAAATTATTTGGGCATAGGTCATGAAAAAAAAATTTGTAGTGTACTACCCTTAAAAACTTTGCTGATGTGTCATTTTTTGGACCATGAGATGTAATAGTTATAATGAGGATGTTGTTGATATTTGATGTCATTAAAGATAACTTGACATCATTAATATGTTTTATTTCTTTGTTAATTATATTAATGATGGAGAAGATAGTTTGTATAATCTATGTAATATAACAAGATTGCCATTTATGCTCAGGGAATACTCTGTAAGAAAATACACAACTGCAGTTGGGTATTTGCACAGATACACGACTGCAGTCGGGTATTTTCACAGATACACGACTGCAGTTGAGTATTTGCAATTATACATGACCAACTCTCTGTAAGAAAATACTCGACTGCAGTCGGGTATTGCACAGATACACGACTGCAGTCTAGTATTTGAAATTATAGATGATCAGCTATCTGTAAGAAAATACTCGACTGTAGTCGGGTATTTACAAATAAACATGACTAGCTCTCTGTAAGAAAATACACGACTGCAGTCGGGTATTTGCACAGATACACGACTGCAGTCGGGTATTTACAAATAAACATGACTAGTTCTGTAACATCCAAAATACACGATTATACATAGGTATATGGACACAAAATAAAAAATCACCTAAAACATTCATTATATTGATGACACAATCAATATAGACTTTAACATATCAAACTTCAAATAAATGAAACTAATTGTAGTCTGGTTGCCTATCACACAACATAAATCAAATACTTATTCGAATCGTAAATAAATCGTAATACAATAGAAGCTGTTTAACAATCATCATAATTTTTTTTTGCATCTTCAACCCAATCTTTTCTGATATCACCAGGCCTAAAACAATATACGTTGTAGAACGGGGCACCATGATCCATCTTGCCTCCGTACCATTAAATTTATAATGACCATTTTGCTCAATCCATTCACCACAAAACATAATAGGCACACGTATTGAAGTCATTTCCTGCAATAATACAACAATTGATTATACAACAAATACAAAAATAAAATCAAACAAGGTATATAATGAAGTATGGATCTGTCTGCCTATTTACACAACTGACGTCGTGTAATTGCTAGTTTACACGACAATAGTTGTATAACTTGCTAAAATACACAACTATAGTTCTGTAAACAGTCAGATGATATATTTAGTAAAAAAAACTGTAATATTTGTACTAACAGAATGCTAGGTGTCATAACAGCTACTATATCTTTCAAACTTGCACAATTGTTGTCGTGTAAATTCATATGTACATGACAGAAGTCGTGTAAGTTACAAAAATACATGACTCAGTAACTAATCAGAGAGCATATTTCTTCTTTAAAAAAGTTGGGATCTCATAATAATTGGAACATTTTACATATATACACAATTACAGTATGTAAGTTTATACGTACACAATAGTAGTCGTGTAACTTATTAACACACACGACTATAGTCCAGTAATAATAAAAGGATATATATAGTGAAAAAATATATATTTTTTGCACCAATAGAATGATAAGGTGTCATAATAATTGGAATTTTTTGCACATTTTCACGACTACAGTCGTGTATGTCGGGTGCAGAAAAAAATTTTGACAACAACTTCAGGTTTTAACGAATGTAGTTATAAAATCCATCAAATAACAGTCATATGATGCAAATGTAATGAAAATATGAGTTGCTTTAGTGTTTATCACAAACCAAACAAAACCCTAAAAATAATATAATGTCAACAAATTGAATAGATAACACAAAATTAAAAAAAAAAGTTTCAAATACTTTATTCATGGGATGAATAATACACTCAGCTGCAAACAAAAATCTCAGTGCATTAGATGTTTATGAGTGATTTTGAGTGTGGTGTGAGTTTTTGTTGTGTGGAGTTAAAAAGAGTGAGAAGTAAAGAGTGTTGTGAGTTGTGTGTGTTTTATATTTTTCTTTAGGGATATTTTAGACAATGTACCACATAAAAAGACATATCTAGATAATTTTCAAGCATGAGGTATATTTAACTAAATACCCTACTTTTAAGGCATATTTAATTAAAAACCCCGCGGGATGGATTCTTTTGGCTTGGAACATGAGAAGGGTTACGGTGACTGATTCTCTATTAGGAGAATTTTCTATTTCCACTAAAATTCGACCTCCTTTTGGAAATGATTGGTGGCTGACAAGAGTTTATGGTCCTAATCAACTGAGAGAAAGGAAAAGGCCTTGATAGGAGCTTGTTAGTTGTTAGCTTGTTTGGGTTCTGTAGTCCAAATTGGTGTATAGATGGGGACTTTAATGTAGTCAGGCTTTTTTCTGAGAAATCTAATAGGGGAAGAGTTACCAGAAGCATGAAGGACTTGCTTTATTAGAGAGACGTCTCTTAAGGATCCAACTCTACATGGAGCTGATTTTAACTGGTCAAATTATAGAGTTAATCCAGTGTAATATCTTTTTTCTGTTGGCTGGGAGGAGACAGTAGGTTTCTTCCTAGAACCACTTCTGATCATTGCCCCATTGTTTTAAATTCTAATACTATAAAATGGGGACATATTCCTTTTAAATTTGAAAACAGGTGACTGCAACGTCATCAATTTAAGCAATGCATAAAAGATTGGTGAAGCAGGATGTTGTGTACCGGTTATGAAGGTTATAAATTCATGACCAAGCTAAGACAGGTTAAGGAGAAGCTAAAGAACTGGAATAAGGTTGCTTTTGGCATGTGAATGAAGAAAAGCAGTTGATCAAACCTCGAATCATCGAAATTGACAAAAGCGAACAAGCGAGGCTAATAGCTAAGTCTTTCTTTATTTAATGAAAGAAAACAGATTAAATCTAGGCTACAGGAACTGATCTTTGAGGAGGAAATACTGTGGAAGCAAAAGGCTAAGGCTAGTTGGGCAAAAGATGGGGATGGCAATACCAAATGTTTCATAAAATAGGAAATAAGAGGAGCAACAAGAACATGATCAACAAGATAGAAACATTAGCGGGAGAGCAAATTGAGGACATTAGCAAAATTGAAGAGGAAATTTCAAACTATTTTTCCAATTTGTACTCAAGTGGAGAATTATTGAGACCAAAAGTGATGGGACTTAATTGAGCTGTTATTGAAAAAGAACAAGCGGTCTGGTTAGAGAGAAAGTTTGTGGAAGAAGAAGTAAAAAAGGCCATTGATCATTGCTGCCCAGACAAAGCCCCTACTCCAGATGGGTTTATCTTGGCATTTTTTTCAAAATTGTTGGGAGATCATTAAAGATGATGTTATAAAAGTGATAGAGGAGTTTTTTGAAAGTGGGGTTGTCAACAAAATCACGCATGTTACTTTCATTTGCCTTATTCCTGAGAAGAAAGAATTTGTCAAGATTGGAGACTTTAGACCTATAAGCCTTGTCACCAGCCTATACAAGATTATAGCTAAAGTCTTATCTCTTCGGTTGAAAATTGTAAAAAGAAGAAGAAAGAATGAATGGTGATTAAGATTGATTTTGAGAAGGTTTACGATCATGTTGATTGGAATTTCTTGAATTTTGTATTAGAAGCCAAAGATTTTGGGGGTAATATAGAAGGGTTGTCTTCAATCTATGAACTTTTCAGTTTTCAACAATGGCCACCCTAGAGGTCCTTTTGAGACTACAAGGGGCTAAGATAAGGCAATCCTTTATCTCCTTTTCTATTCATTCTAGTAGCAGATGGTTTGAGCAGATTGATAAGAAGAGCTCTTGAAGCAAATATAGTAAAGGGCTGAAGTTGGTAAGAAGAAGATAATGGTCTATCATCTATAATTTGCCGATGATACTCTTCTTTTTTCTTCAGGAGAAATTTAGATGACAGATAATCTTTCTAAAGTAGTTAAAGTTTTTAGTTTTATTTCTGAGCTTAAAGTGAATAAAGCTAAAAGCTTTATTGCGGGAATCAATTCTATTGAAGAGAAAGTAAATGCCTTAGCCAATCAATTTGGTTTGTCAATAGGAAGCTGGCAATCCTAAATCCTCAAGATTTTGGGATATGGTGGTGGAGAAAATTAAAGAACACTTGGGGGATGGAAAGAGGCCCTTCTTTCTAAAGGTGGCAGGCTTATTCTAATCCATTCTCTGTTGTCAGCTCTTCCTATCTACTTCCTTTTGTTGTTCAAAATTCCAGTGAGGTAGCTAACAGAATATAGAGGTTGATGCGGGACTTTTTATGGGAAGGTTTCAACGAATCGAACGGTTCTCATCTTATTAGATGGAATATAGTTTCAAGATCTAAGTTTAAAGAAGGGTTAGGAATTGGAAATGTGGTGAAGAAAAATAGAGCCTTTTTATCTAAATGGCTGCGGATATTTCCTCTTGAAAAAGATTCTCTTTAGCACTTGGTGATTAAAAGTAAGTATGGCCTCCACTCAAATGGTTTGAACTCTAATGCGGTTAACAATGGAAGTCTTAGAAGCCCCAGGAAGGCAATCTCAAAGGAACATACCTCTTTTCTTTCTCATGTCAAGCTACTTGTAGGAAATGGAAAGAACATTCGATTTTGAGAGGATAAATGGTTAGGAGATTTTAGCTTGTGTGAATGCTTCCCTTACCTCTATAAGCTTTGTCCTACAAGAAATGTTCCTATAAATTTTTGTACATCTTCCTCCTCTTCATTGAATTGGCATTGGAATTTCCACTTTAAAAGAAATTTGAGTGATAGGGAAATTCAGGATTATGCTTCTCTCTTGGACTTGTTAAACAATGTCGATATCGATAAAATGAAAGAAGACAGAAGATTGTGGAGTTTGGAGGCATCAGAACAGTATTTTTGCAAATCTTATCTTAAATGGCTGACTAATGATGTCTCCTTGGCTGATTTTTTACCCTCTAAAATGATTTGGAATGCTAGTAATCCTCCTAAAATTGAAGTCTTTTTGTGGTCCTTGGCTCAAGGAATATTAAACTCTGGGGAAATAATTCATAGAAAGTTCCCTAACATGTATCTATCTCTTTCTTGGTGTGTGATGTGCAAAACCAGTGCAAAAACTTCTAATCATCTTTTTCTTCATTGTTTTGTGGCCTCAAATTTGTGGAGCAGGTTGTGCAAAGAGGCTAACATTTTGTGGGTTTTTGCGGGTTATTGTCACTCTATTCTTATTTAGAATTCATATGCTTTTGTTAAAAGAAAAAAGGCTAGAACTCTTTCGATATATGCTGTGGCAGATCTGTTTTGGGTCATATAGCAGGAAAGGAATCTTCTTATTTTTGAAGAAAAAAATGCAAATAATATTAAAGAATTATGGGATAGAATCCGTCTTCTAGGTTAGCTTTGGGCTTCAGTTTCTAAGGAGTTCCAAGATTCATTTTTCTTCTTCATTCATCTAAGTTGGGAGAGTGTTTTAAGCATAAATTTTTTCATTTTTCTGCTTTCTCGGTGGACAGCTGGTCCACTCCTTGTAATGATTACTTTTCATTAACATAATAAACAGTTTCTTATTAAAAAAAAAAAAAGCTTGCGAGTACAATATCCGGGTCCTTGATTTTGAACATGCATCATCAATGATAAAGAGAGAATGCTCTTCTTCTACTGTTATCAGAACTCAGTATTATCACGTTGAAAAGACCTTCAAGACACCAAGGGACAGTCGTATTGTGCTGAGCTATTTGGTGGAGTTATGCAGTGAGGTTGTGCGTGTCTTGAGATTTTGAAGGACTATTCTTGGTGATACTGAGAAGTGAGTTATATCGGCATCAAGTTTTATTTCTGACTAGAAGTTGTTCGACATCTTTTTCTGCCAAGGAATATGGGGAAAGCACAGCCAATTGCATCTATTTCACAAACGATACTAACATTATGTTTATGTTTTATGTATACGTATATAAATGGGATTAGTTATTATAACAGTGAAGCAATATGTGCATGGTAAGTAATCATTCATGTTCAATACTATATTTACAAAGTGAAAGCAACAGTAGAGAAGGAAAATGATCGTGCCACAATATGAGCAATGGAAGCAGTCGAAAGAAAATATAGCTTGATTGACTAAGGGTTTTCACATCATCAACTCACAAATTATAACCCCAGAGTATGTACGTTCATGTTTGCTATCACCCTCTTTAGTGTGTTGCTTCAATTACTATGTTTTACAAATGGAGATTTAAATCGTTGATTATTTAATAATGCTTTTTTTTTCCCATCTTTTTTTGGTTGGAAGTCAGATTGTTTAATAATGTTAAATGGTCTGTAGATGCATTCTTACCAAGGAACTTGGTTGTAAAGGATCCTGTGTGGATTTTGGTGTAAATTCCAATTTAGTGCTCTTCAAGATTAATAAAAGACAAGAGGCGGTTTTTCAATACTTTGTTTTGAAAATAAAACAAACATTTTTTAAAAAATAAAATTTTTATTTTCAAATAATAACTAAATCGTGCAAAATCAACATGCTCAAGTGCAGACAATTGCATGAAATTCGTGAAGATGCGTTTATTTATAATAATATAAACTCCTTTACAACATTATAAAAAGTCGAATCTTCACCAAAATTTGATAATTGTCACACAGCAAAAATACTTTATTTCAAATAACTCACAATTTTGATAGGACAAATTTTACCAATGTCAACAAGAAAGAAATTACAAATTAATAGTTATCGAATTCAACAACAAACAAATACAGAAAAGGACCCAAAAAAAACTAACATTTGCTTTCCTACTATCAATTAAAGACTTGAATCCCGAATAAACAGCATAGAACTTGCAGCAATAGCTAGTCAATAACATCTATAAATTGCAACTGTACTCAGTCTCCGAATGCTTGACTACAACTAGTCCACTAAGCCTGTATATCAAAAAATTGAATTAGAGAAAAATTAAGGGCATTTGGCCATTGCAAGTTTTGATTGGAAGCATTGACGAAAGTAGAAATTGCACAACATACCTTGGTAGCAATGTTGTTTGAGAGCCAGTCTAGTCCCTCATAGAGCCCTTCTCCAGAAGTGGCACAAGTGCTCTGGATATACCTATAAAATATTGACAATCACGAGCTAGTTTATATTTCTATAGGTTGGATTGTCTCTGAAAAGAAAGAGAAGGGAGTATTTATAACCCTTACCAGTGACGTTGTCGGAGAGAATGAAGGCCAAGCTTGTCAGTGATCTCGGCAGCATTCATTGCATTTGGAAGATCTTGTTTGTTTGCAAACACAAGCAACACAGCATCCCTCAACTCATCCTGCCCATCAAAAGTGAAAATCCTATTAGCAACTGTGACGTTTTTAAATTACAACTACTATTTATGCTCAACATGCTCTTAATAATAAAGATAATGAAAAATCAAAATGTACACAGAAGGTCCCAGTACCTCATTCAACATCCTGTGCAGCTCATCTCTAGCCTCAACAACACGATCACGATCATTGCTGTCAACCACAAAGATAAGACCTTGTGTATTTTGAAAATAGTGTCTCCACAAAGGTCGAATCTAAAATAAGAGGTCAACATGACAGTTTAGCACACAACTTTTGGAAACGAAACTGAAACCATAAGGAAAACAAATGTCCAAAAGAATTAAAATGAGATTTTAAAAGGCAAAAACTTATTGAATGTATTAAAATTACGTAATATGTTGATAGTTCAATAAAATTAAAGAAAGATTTTGGAGGGGAAATCTTAGTATTCTATATGTTGCTTACCTTGTCTTGCCCTCCAACATCCCAGACAGTGAAGCTAATATTCTTGTATTCCACAGTCTCCACATTGAAACCTGTCATAACAGATTAAAAGAATCATTCTATGACACGAAAATATAATAAAAGAGAAGCGAAAATAATAAACATAAGGGATGAATTCTGTTGTGTTGCATCACCGAGTTCTTTTAATTTACTAAATTTATCAAGAGTATTAGATCTTGTCTCGAAAAACAATTCAGAAAGTGAAATAACCAAATATTAGATATTAAAAATGTCATTAGAACCTAAGCTTGTATAAAATTACCCTAGCACAAGTGCTGAAGCAGCAGTGAATAGTCCAGCCATTTGATTCTTCTTTTCACACATTAATTTGAATACATACATAAGAAGAACAATCATAGCTATCTAATTCAATTCAAAAGTAAAAGAAAACATACCAATGGTGGGGATGGTGGTAACAATCTCCCCTAACTTAAGCTTATATAAAATTGTGGTTTTACCAGCTGCATCAAGACCGACCATAAGAATTCGCATCTCCTTCTTTGCAAATAACTTACTGAAAAGCTTGGTGAAAGAAAGCCCCATTTTTGCTCCTGACACATAACCAACGGAAAAAAAACTATCAACTAGTTATGAAAAAACCAACAAAGTTGACTGAAAACAAAAATAAGAAACCCGAGAAAACTTATCAAATCCATCAACCAACTGATCATCCATCGGTTCACACATGATTCTCATTTTAAAAATTTCCAACCCGACCCACAAACCTAAATCTACTGAACAAGAAATACACAGTAATAGAGTCTATTTCCAAATGTAAAGAGATCGAAAATCAAACAGTTTGCATCAGACGAGATCCATCAAAGCCAACGTAGGAAAAAAAAAGGTCAGTAATAATATTTCATTTTTTATTATCATTTATAGCATCAACCCTTTTATTTTTCACTTCCACTGTTCTACACATCTCGTGTTATATCAGTTTGTACGAGCAATTCAAAAATAAACAATTGTTGATAGAACAAAAGAAAAAAACAAAGGATTTTTCAGTAGACCGGAATTTTCTAAGGGCAGATATGATAAAATAAAAGTTCGTCAAAGAAATAAAAAGAATTAGGGGATAAAGTTAAGAGAAACTCACTCAGAAAGAAGATAAAGGATTTGTAATCTAATCTGATCAAGAGGGAGCTGCCGAACACCACTTAAACCAAAAATTCAAATTAAAATAAAACTACAAAAATGGTGGGCTTTTTCAAGATTTTATAGGTCTCGAAAATTAAGGACGTTTGAAATTAATTGTTGATTCTTTTTTTTTTCAATTTTTTTTAAAGTGGGTTTTTTTATTTTAAAAATTTGTTGATGAGATTTTGACGAAGTCAGCGAAAAGATGGTCAGAGAGGAGGGTTCGGTACTTCGGTCGGTGTTAAGATCAGTTATTCATATTTGTTTGGTTGTCCATTCATTCTTTGTTTATTTAAATTTTGTCCGTTAGAACCCGCCTTTTATTTCCTCATTCATACATTCACCGCCACAAATCTTTATATTTATTTATAATTGCAAAATATTATCAAAATCTGAAAATCATTTTTTTTCTCAGCTGTAAACTTATGTACGTCGTGTCATTAACTTTTAAAAAATTATAAGGGTCACCCTATGTTACGTTGAGTGTAACATACACACACTCACATCAACAATAATAAGTCCCATCATTAATATTGTTGCTGCGAGTGTGTGTATGTTACACTCAACGTAACATAACAGTGGCCAAACTATAAACCACAAGGCATATAATTTTATTTGATTTGTACGACATGCACTTATAAAATGAAGTTATGTACTATGTGTCATACGTACATCAATCACCAAACATCTATTTTGTTTCACTTTGAACTCAATACAAATTTATAATTGTGGTGACATGAATGGATCTATTTTGGTTCAAATTAAATTTTTTGAACCAAGCCCCCCAACTGAATTGGCTGGGTCTGCTAGCACCTCTTCACTTCATTTTTAAAATATGCTCTAATAATTTCACTCCACTCTCAATGATTTTTTTCCCCCTCTTTTTAATACATCTATTGGATATCTTCATTTTTATTTTTTTTAACTTGTTAGGCTACAACATTTTTGCCTCTATATCAAAATTTATTTAAAAAAAAATTTTTTTTTTACAAGAATAGAACATTATAGCAAAGAAAATAATATAAGTAGAAAATGAGTGTAGATCATGTCTAAAAACAACGACGCGCATCTCCCATTTATTTATGGGAAAAAGACACAGAGACCTCCAATGTTTGAATAAGGGACACAGAGACTCCCAACGTTTGAAAAAGGGACACAAAACCCCCTAATGTTTAAAAAAAGACACTCAGACCCCCATTTGTTAACAGAAATTATAATTTTAAAGTGCAATTACCATTATACCCTTATAGCATATTAAAAAATAATTGTTCATTGTCTAATTTATTCCTATATTATTAATAAAATTACGAATATAACTTCATTATCCAATTTTTCCATTTAATTTTTGTCAAATTTTCTCTTCAACTAAATAAATTTAATCCATTGCTCAAGAATAAAAATAAATTAAATTGATTACTAATATAATAAAAATAACAATTCTCAATAACAATTCTCCATTTAAACTTATATAATCAACAAAATAAAAAAAATTGGTTACAACAATAATTACAAAATCGTAATTGTACTAAATAACATATTCAATAAATTGACATATGGAGAATTTTTATTTTTATTATATTAATAATCAATTTAATTTATTTTTATTCTTGAGCAATCGATTAAATTTATTTAGTTTGAAGAGAAAATTTGACAAAAATTAAATGGAAAAATTGGGTAATGAAGTTACATTCGTAATTTTATTAATAATATAGGAATAAATTAGACAATGAACAATTATTTTTTAATATGCTATAAGGGTATAATGGTAATTACACTTTAAAATTATAATTTCTGTTAACAAATGGGGGTCTGAGTGTCTTTTTTTAAACATTAGGGGGTTTTGTGTTCCTTTTTCAAACGTTGGGGGTCTCTGTGTCCCTTATTCAAACATTGGGGGTCTATGTGTCCTTTTTCCTTTATTTATACCAACATACTCGCACTACCCTCACACCCTCACTCCCCCAGTGGCCAGTATGTTGTCAACTGCGAATATGATCTCGGCTGCTGCCAATTTCGAACATCATATTTGGTTTCTTTTTCCTTTTTTTTTCGGTTAACTTGATGTGTTACCAAAATCTATATTTAATCACATTTATTATGATTAAAAAAATTAGTCAGATGGCAACCAAAATGGCAACAAATATCTCAATGTTTCATAAATTTACTTTGTTTGATCCTCAACTTAAATAGAGCAAACAGAGTGGTGAGAATTGAACTAGACTGATAGCGTTGCAAAATTAAAATTTCATGCAGAAAAAATTTGACAAAATGGATAAATAGTACTGCTACTTAAATTTTCAAGGTCGATGCGATCTTATCATCTCATGAGATTGAATTACCGAACTCATAAACAAACTTCAAAAGAATTTTCTACTCACCGAAGACTCCATGTAAATCATTATTTTATTTTAGAATTCCATCGTTCCTTATATATATATATATATATATATATATTCCTAAATACTGATATTCCATGCATTTGAGAAAAAACAGAATCAGCAACTTGCATTCTGGTCTTTACCATTGCAATTGGACGTAACAGTGCTGACTGAGCAACAAAGAGAATAACCCTAATAATAATATGAAACCTTGTCTTGTCCAACCTATACACAGACTAATAAAGTTACTCGTATACAGAGGATGTGATATGAAACAAAGAGCAAAAGTGAATGAACTCCTACTACGTTTCTTGTATGTGGCACCAATATATCAAATAATGTCAAAATAATACAATGTAACTTAACAATAGTACGTTCAAATCCAGTAACAACTCATTTAAAAACTAGACTATGCTAACTATATTCCAGATTATCATCGGCAAAAAATTCTCCTCCATGAACCAAAGAGACAGTAAAATCTTGGGATACATCCAAAAGAAGTCATCAAACCACTCGTCCTATCACACATCATGAATTACTTCACTTGTTTCGATTGCCTAAGCTTCCCATCATAGATCTAAAATCTCCCGATGGTACAAAGTTTATGTCCCAACCGATGCCACACAAGACACGACGCTATTAATAATGCAATAGAATCATACATTAACAATGAGAACCAATAAAACCCATTTTTCACGAATTTACAAATTCTATCCCGCGGGACCCCACTTTCATGGATTTGTTTGCATTCTCATTTCCATTTTCTTTGTCCCTTAATCCATGTTCTCGATACACACACAATGATCCATCATCAAATGATCATTAAATCAGTCACCAATAACAATAACAAGACGAAGATTGTTATCTTATATACTCATGTAAGATACATGATTCTTCCGTAGTCATTTAATGAAAATCTAACAATTGTGAAAATATAAAATAATAAAATCA
Source organism: Citrus sp. QX-2021 (assembly GCA_030444885.1). Lineage (NCBI taxonomy): Eukaryota > Viridiplantae > Streptophyta > Magnoliopsida > Sapindales > Rutaceae > Citrus > Citrus sp. QX-2021. The sequence goes on from CM059829.1 coordinate 1,266,348, forward strand.
TATTATTTCAACAACCGTTAGATGAAAGAATAATCACGATCTTACATGATCGTGTAAGATAACTAAAGCCTAACAAGAATATCAGGCGGACACAATTGACCGCTCAGCTATAACAAACTAATAGACAAATAACCTGTCCCAATTGATTTCCGTGTCAGCAAGAGCCAACGGAGGAGCTGCGGCCTCTGTTTCCATAGCCATGCTTTAATTTCTCTCTATTGCTACGGTTACTATAATGATTTATTTACTCTTGTCTTTTAAAGCTTACTTTCTTGTATGGTCTGTCAGTTTCAGGGGAAAATTTTAAAGTGACAGGAACTGTATACCTCTGTTTAAGAAAACGAAAGAAAGAGACCAAAGAAATAGGAACGTTCTAGTGTTCTTGGTCCCTTTATGGGGATCAATAGTGCATATTTTTGCATTTTCAGTTTTAAAATATAACCAAGGTCCTTTCCCTCACTTCAGGGTAACCCGAAAGAAGAAGTTTTACAATTTGAAATTCAGTAACATCACGTCGTGTTTGTATTTAATTTTACACGATGAGAATTTTTCTTCTTATTCACAGTCTTATTTAATATTAAGGTTTTCTAATTTTTAAGTTATAGTTACTATAAAATAAAAATAGAATTATAAAATAAAAATAAATTGTATGTAGTAAGTATAATTTTAAATAATAATTTTGATAAAATTAGTAAAGATATAATAGTTTTTTCATTATAAAAGTGTAAAATCAAATCAACTTATCTTCCAACCTATAACAATTAGTATTTATCAAACATTTAATATTGTCACTTTTAGGCTATGGCTATGCAATCTTAATTCCAAACGAGCTTTACTTTGACGAGCAGTTGGTCCCTATGACAAGTCAGTTATATTTTCTTTGTTTGAAATGAAGAGTTGTTCAATATACGATGACGAGTAGCTTAATTTTATATTAATAGATGACGAGTTGTGGATTTTTGTCTATCTACATTTGTTAACTCCAACTCCATAGTTCCATGTTATTTACAATTTGTGTTATAGTTTACGTAAATAAGATTTGAGGTCAAAACTATATTCCATCGGTTGGAATGGAAGGTACCTCTTGTAAGAGAGATTGTAACATCTTTCAAGTTTTTTTGGTTTGATATTCTGGACGAAAACGGTTTGCCGTTTCTTGAGCAAACGACTAACCGTTTAAGTCCAGAGAGCATGTTTGCTGTTCTGGATAAAACGACTCACCGTTATTGAGAAAACGGCTAACCGTTTGACTCCAGAGAGCATGTTTTATGTACTAGAGAAAACGGCTCACCGTTATTGAGAAAACGGCTAACCGTTTATTTACAGAGAGCAACATATTTGACATTCTGGAATAAAACGGCTCACCGTTTATTGAGAAAACGGCTAACCGTTTATTTCCAGAAAGGCGTCAATTGGAATAACGGTTAGCAAGAATGAAAATTTCAATTGTCAATCGATGCAAATTCAAACCAAAAGAGTGTTTTCGAAGAAGTACCATTTCTAATGGTTGTATTCTTTCAAATAAACATCTTCTTCATTAAAGAAAGACACACAATTAGATTGATTATCAGATTTTGCAGGTTTCATATATGTTCTGGAAATACAATCTTATTTGCTAGAGATTGTATTCATGATTTGTTATATCTTGGGGGTAATTTGCCATTAAAACTCCATAGCAAACCAAGATTGGTGAGGGCAAATAAAACCTTAAAGGAAAGTGTGCAAACACATCTCAAATCCTAAGAAATTTTCTTTGTTCTTTGCCTCCATATTCTTATTATTCTCCAACACCTCTTGTTTTATCCTTTTGTGGTCTAGTCATTTGGATTGAAGAGTAGTGAAATTCAATGGCTAATAAAAAGATAGACAATGAAAGAGGATGCATGGTATGGTCGGTAAAAACAATCTCAATTTACCGAACAATGTATAAGTGGAAATTACAAAAAAAAAATTGTAAATATTTTTATTCCAAAATTAACCCTCTCATATTTTAACCAAAACCAAACTCTTTGCTTCAATCGAGATCGCTACATCTCTCTCGACTGCAGAGAACGATTTGAGCTTCCATTACCCCAACTGCCTAGCACCATTATCTGTGTCAGCTAAATGAAGTGAGTTAATGGGGAATAATGAGATTGTTGTTGCAGCCAAAGCTACTGGAAGGGGTATTTGTAAACTAGAGAAAGGACGCTAACCGGGGCTGAGAAGTCGGTGGCCAATCTTATGGAAATAATTAGTGCTGTGTCGTTTAGTTTTGATTGCTGGCTAGCCAAAATTTCGTGTTAATGATACAGATTTTTGGTGGGGCAAACCGGAAAAGAGTGAGGTGGATGACATTGGGTATGGATCATTCTCTCTTAATAAATGTAAAGATGAAGAAGGTGGGATTGAAATTGGCTTAGTATTTGGTCAACACGGAGTGGACTTCTTCAATGCCATTATTGAGCAAGTAAGGGTTGAATATTCAATTGAAACGGTTGCCAATTGAACTCAAATTGTTCTCTCCTGTTTCTTAAATTTTTCTTACAACCTTGATCTACCCCATGGGAGCGCTCTGAAATGATGGCCAATTGAAATTAAATTTGACGCCACTAAACTGGAGTAGTTAGATTAAAGGCCCGTTTAGGATTGTTTTTGAGAGGGTTAAAAGTGATTTTAAAAATCTAATAACTAATTTTGGCATTTGATAAAAAAAAATCAAAATAACTTTTGTCAAAATCAGCCCCTCTTACAGCTGATTTTGAAAAACAGAGAATGATTAACTTTTTAAATTCTATTTTTGAAAATCAATTTTATCTTTTAATATAATTCGATCAATATCTTTACAATTATTACCTAAACCCAAAATAACTTTCCAAATATCCAAAGGTCATAACACTGGACAACAGAATAAGGGATACCTTCCATCGGTTGGAATGCAGCTCATCCTCGTCTTTATACGACTTTGCCACTATAATTAAGCACACTATTTATTTATGATTAAAGAGTAATAACATACCTACTAATTCATGAAAAAAAATAAAATAGAACAACCGTAACTACTAGTTCGAGATATAAAAATTGTTTTCTACTGGGATGATACCAATCAAATAGTATTTATATCAATTAAAATTGACTAAAAAGTGAAGTTATTAGTCATACTCATAATTATTCATTTGACAGGGTACTTAGGGATTTCATGTCACACATGGTGTTAGCAAAATATTTGTCTTCTCTCTTTATAAGTTTAGTATCATTATTTTTTATGTGAGGATTAGCTAATACCGGCGTATGAATAATGAATGACGAAATAATGTTCAATTCTCACATTAGTTCATATTAAAATGGATTAATATCACTAATATTTCATCAAATTATAATTACAGCGTACCATGTACATTGTACAATATTAAAATGTCACTCAATTTGTACTTCATGCTTTCAGATACACATAATTATCTAATTTATGTTAAATTGTAACGACATCAAAGGTTTTACTCAAGATATTTAGATTATCTCATAAAAAAAGAAGATATTTCATAAAAAAACTCTTTTAATTTAATTTTTCAAATACGTATTTATTTGTTTATGTAGTAAATAAAAGAGTAAAAAAATAAATCATCACTTTAAAGGCTATTCAAATAAAAATAAGTTTATATTTATTTTAACCAAACATTTTTCTTCACTAAAATAATAGTAATTGTAACGCTTATCTTTTCAAAAATAATGAGATAAAAATAATAGAATAATAAATTAAAGACTCAAAAAATTTCTTATTTACAATTCTTCAAATGAGATAACACTTTTCTCTTCTATAACCTTAATTAAAAAATCTCATTTAAAGAGTTTTTAAAGATTCTCTAAATATATCTATTTCTTTTACACACCCACTCATTTTCCACTACTCCCAACCACAGAGACCTGACAGTCAATCTCAACCGTCCGATCAGATCACATCAGTAAGAATTGATCAGATTCCTCTGTTCAGTACTGCTTAAAGCGCGAAATACAGCACGACATGATCACTACGTTATTAACCGCAGGTACATTATGAAAACTGGACTGGCTGTACACGTGATAATTATCTCCTGAACCCTAACAAAACTGCCAATAAAATTTGCTTGTAAGCTCTCAATTATTCCTCCGAAAATAATTTTTTTGTTCTAGTCGGTTAAAAGGACTAGAAAAATAAGTCTTCGGTTTTAGGGTTTTTTATTTTCAAATTTTGGTTTGTACGTCATCTACATTTGGAGGGTAATCAATTAATTTGGAGCTTGATTTCTTCAAGAGGTATGTACGAAATCTTACAAATTTTTCTTTAATTTTATTATTAATATTTAACATCGCTAATGTGATTATCTATTTTTCGGTTTTATATGAAGAGTTATATCTTGTGTTGGTTAATCAAATTTTTTGAAACGTGACTAGGGTTTCATTAAGTTATAAATTATGAGAATTCATTGTTTGCTCATGCGACAACTTTACGTGGTGTGCGATTTGGGACTAAAATGGCTTCAAATATATTTGGATTTCATCAATCTAGTTATGTGGATAATTTTTCAATTTGTGTAGCTGAAATTTTATGCTTATATAATATCATATTGATTGGATAGATGAGAAATTTCGTCTGGATTTTGCATAAATGAGCTATTGAATGCTTATTTTTTGCTAGCTGGTTCTTGGTCGAATTGGAGATTATTTTTTCTTGTCTTTTGAAGAATGTTTGCTCCTTTTCTAGAAGAGATATAATAAGGATGTCTAGTGTTTATGTTTTTATTTTTCTTGATGTTGTTAAATGAGGGGATTCTTTCACTGATGTAGGCAAAGATTGTGAATGGCAACGGCAGAAGCTACTACTGCTTCTCTTGGCCCACGGTATGCTCCAGATGATCCTACTCTTCCAAAACCTTGGAAGGGATTGATTGATGGAAGCACAGGTCTACTATATTATTGGAATCCGGAAACTAACGTCACTCAGTATGAGAAACCAGCTGCTTTGCCTCCTCCACTGCCGCCTGGGCCACCTCCTGCAGGTTCTACCCCTAAACTGGCTCCAATACCAGTGGCACATTCTATGCAACCAAATGGTATGATGATTAAGCAGCAAATGACACAAACCACACCGCAAGAGGTTCAACAAGTGAGCCAGTTGCCTCAACAGCTTGGATCAATGGCAGCACAGGTTTCTGACCAGCACGATCCACAGCAACAAGGTTCACAGCTAGGCCAGTCCATGCAACATCCAGGGCAGTTTGCACCACAAATGAGGCCACAAATGATGCAGTATCCTGTTCAGGAAATGCCTCAACATCCAGGTCAGCCTTGGCTACAGCAACCAGGACAACAAATGCAACAACAGGCTATTCAGCAGATGTCTCAGCAGTCTGGGCAGCAATCAGCGCCGCATGAGAACTCACAGACGGCACAACCTCAAGGACATCAATATCCACATCAGCAGTTGCAGTACACGACTTATCAGCAAGGTATTCCTCCGCAAGGGAAACAAAGTTCACATCAGCAGACACAAGTTGGAGCACAGGGAAAGCAGTTTGGTGGTCAACAAGATCACAATAAGGCTGCAATCACAAAGAGGGAGGAAGCTGAGTTTCCACCAGGAAATCAAACAGGGTTTTCCCCATCTAATTTCCAACAGACTGGTGCTTCATCTTCTCAAAACCTCCCTGGTGGAACCAATTCAATGAAGACAGGTGCACATTTGGGTCATGTTCAGCAGTTTGGTGGTTCTTCAGTCACTTTGCAACAGCCTAATCCCATGGTTCAACTGCAGCAGACTGGGACTGATATGGCCCACCATCAGCATGGTCCTAGGTTTGAGAATCAAATGGGTCCACAAATGATGCACAATAACCCGCCCAATCTACCGCCTTTTGGATTAAGTAGGGGTTACGAGGATAACGTACATTGTAGAACTGGAAACGATTACTATTTTAATGGTAACAAGGATGGACCAGTCATGGGTCCGCAGCAACCCAAGCTTGCAGCCTTGCCCATGGGGAGAAATCCACAGGTATAATGGCGATTTTAATTTTTTAAAACAATTTTTTATAATTCATCTAATGAGTTCAATTTTTAATATTTGTGGCCTAATTCTTAGGAATTTTATCTGATTGATAAGCAATGGAACACCTATGTTGAGTCAGGCTTAGAAGGTAGACTTATACATATACGCATGCAGTGAGAAGGCATGATGTCATCTAAGTACTAGTTTGTTAGTATATGCAAAATGATGGCCTTGTCTTCTTTGACACTTGGGGAAGGAAGTCTTTTTCTGCAGTACTATTTGTTTTTCTATTATTAAGTGATACACAACTCCAATCTCTGTGTGTGTGTATTGCTTCTATTTTATTCATTTTTATACTTTTGCTGTATTTTTTGTTTAGTTCTTTGTCGTGAAAGTGACATTGCTTTGTTCCACATGTTGTGTTAGTTACTACCAATTTAATTATTTGCAAAAGTCTCCTATGATTTATTTTGCAAATTTGTTTCTCCTCCTTTTCAGGAGACAAGGATGGGTGGTGCTGCTCCTGGTCAAGCTACTGGTTTGAATGCTGTAGCCGGGCATGCCATGCATGGTATGTACAGTCATGCAGGTTCTTTTCCAAATAATGCTATGATGAGGCCAACCTTCATGGGATCACCTGGTGTCACTGATCTGTCACCTGCTGAAGTCTACCGCCAACGACACGAAGTATCTGCCACGGTCTGTACTCTTAAAATCTTTCACATTCCTAAGGACATAAAACCTAATCATACAATTATTTTATTAAATTAATTATATGAAGCATGTAGGGAATTTACCTTTGTCGAAAATAATTGCGCATTACTGATGAGTAACTTGACTGGTGAACTGTGCTTCTGCGATCTAAGTTATTTGCAACTTCTTTGTAATTTAAGTAGTTGGTGATGCTAATTTAAAATTTTATTGAGTGAAACTAATTTGCGGAATGCATGTAAAAAATGAGATTTTTATCACATGAAAGACAAGAAATTTAATTGTCATGTGGTTGTGGATGAATGCCATGTTTTGGTATGAACTTGTATCCAACATCCAACTCCAAACCAATGTTATATGGGTGTGAGTTAGAATATTTGTGAGAAACTTTTAGAACCGGAAACCTACAAGTTTAAGCATGCATAATTGTTTCCGGAAACACAACTATAAGGCACATACCCTAAAAAGGGAAAAAAATTGGTGGAGATGATGTTATATGGACTCATTTAATGTAATGTTGGATGAATTAGAGAGAGAAGATGGGGTTGTTGGATATACAATCACAACCTTGGGAAGATAAGATTGGTGGACTGCATGCATAAGTATCATATTGAGCTTGTAGATGTTGGAATATTGAGATCAGTATTTGCTAATAAGGCTGCATTTATGATAAGAGTTCTCTAGTGGTAATAATCTTTTGCTGTCAAGGGGCAGACAGTTATTTAATTTATTTTTTATTTGTTGAATATTTTTTATGTTTTCATAGATACTTTTTTCCATAAACTTACAATAGCTTAATTAAGAAAACAAATAATATGCCTGTGCTAGTGGTGTTGCCTGCAGTGTGCTGTTGCTTTTATTTTCAGGTCATTGGGCATTGTGGAATATTTTATGACACCGATTTTTATTGAATTGTATAGGGTGACAATGTTCCGACGCCGTTCATGACATTTGAATCCAGTGGCTTCCCCCCAGAGATTTTGAGAGAGGCAAGTTTTACATGTGGTGTGATTAAATCCTTAGTGTTGTAGGAGTACTAGCCAAAAATGAGATCTGCTTCAAATCTTCGTGGTCTTATTATTGTTTTAAACTTATTAATGCTCACTTGTCGCAGGTGCGATATCTGCTCCGGAGGAGGAGCATATGTCGTACGCTGCGCTGCTATTGGCACACTTACACATGCAGCAACTATTCTGATTTTTGGAGGCTGCAAAATGGACTGTTGGGGCCTTTCTTGGGCATCTTCTAAAAGGGTGGTTGGCCCTTCGTCCAAATCACACCTGATGTGACTGGGATTTCTTGCTTATTGGCTCTGCCTCTTATGTCTTTATTGCCCTCTTTAGTTGCCTCGAGTTGCTTCTGTAAGCAACCGTACACCCGTGGATTTTTAACTTTTTTTTCTCTATCATGAAACATAAGTTGGATTTGCTTTTCTTTGCTCTTTCTTTCTAACATAGATGCATTAGATTTAGAGTGCTTATTTTATTCCTTTTTTATTGGTTTGATCTCAGTTGCTATGTTATTATTTTCATCTTTTCAGATGCATTCTGCTGGATTTTCATCCCCTACTCCAATCCAGGCACAAACGTGGCCTATTGCCCTGCAGGGTAGGGACATAGTGGCAATTGCCAAAACAGGTTCTGGTAAAACATTGGGCTACTTGATCCCTGCCTTCATTCTTTTACGACAGCTTCATAATAACCCTAGAAATGGCCCAACGGTGTTGGTTCTAGCTCCAACGAGGGAGTTAGCCACACAAATACAAGATGAGGCCAACAAGTTTGGGAGATCTTCAAGGTTATCTTGCACGGTGGGTGTTATATATGCTCATTTATCATATATATTAAACTAACAAAAGGATTGATCTTCTGCTTTAAAATATTCTTTTGTCATTTAACTCCAATCCTTTGCCACAGTGCTTGTATGGTGGAGCTCCGAAGGGCCCTCAGTTGAGAGAATTGGATCAAGGAGCTGATATCGTTGTGGCCACTCCTGGTCGACTTAATGACATTCTTGAAATGAAGAAAATTGATTTTGGACAAGTATCATTGCTTGTGCTTGATGAGGCAGATCGAATGCTAGACATGGGCTTCGAACCACAAATCCGCAAGATTGTTAATGAGATGCCTCCGCACAGACAAACTCTTATGTATACAGCAACGTGGCCCAAGGATGTTAGGAAAATAGCCAGTGATCTACTTGTCAACCCTGTCCAGGTGAACATTGGCAATGTTGATGAGCTTGCTGCAAACAAGGCTATCACACAGGTCATTATGAGTTCATTTGCTGTTACTGTATAATGTTAATTATTATGTCAGGTTTTAAAATAAATTTTGATATGAAAAATATAATATAATATATATGTTGATAATTACATTATATGCATCATGTCTTTCGTACTGAGAGTTTTCTCGGTTTGCAGTTAAGTAAAGAGCTTTTCATTGACTTGGGAAACTGTTTTTTATTTCAAACAAATGTTGGCACTTTATACTGTTGGTTAATAAATGACATTAAGGATCCTATTCTGGAGCCATGGAACTCTTGTAGTACCAAGATGTGATTAGCTTAAGTTTATTGGTTAACATATTACTTTAAGGATCCCAGTCTGGACCTATGGAACTCTTTAAGGTATAAGATTTGATTAGCTTAAGCTTAACCTCTTTGATGTTCTGCTAACAAGCTTGTGACTTTTCTGATAGGTTAGTTTTTAACTGAAGTTCGGTCTTCCATTTATTTTGGAACTTTCCTTACATTGTATATTTGTGTCAATCTACTGGGTTTCCCTAGTATTTATTATGAAGCCCTTTTGTCCTTGTTAGATAATAACCTTTTTCTTTGAATTTCTTCTTTTTAACTTGCAGCATGTTGAAGTAGTTCCACAAATGGAGAAGGAGAGGCGATTGCAGCAGATACTTAGAGCCCAAGAACGAGGTTCAAGGGTTATTATATTCTGTTCTACAAAGAGGTTGTGTGACCAACTTGCACGTAGCATTGGACGCAACTTTGGAGCAATTGCAATCCATGGAGACAAGTCACAAGGTGAGAGAGACTGGGTTTTAAATCAGTTCCGGAGTGGAAAGTCCCCAATATTAGTTGCCACTGATGTAGCTGCTCGGGGGCTTGACATTAAAGATATAAGGTAAGATGTCTTTTACTTCTATTTATGAAGCATTTGTGGGTTTGTAAGTTGTAGGTTAGTGAGGCTGCATTTCAGTTGACTGATGTGTGTCACCTTTTTATTTAAAATAAAATTTATAATTTCTGATGTAGATAACTTTATGCAACTATATTACATCATCTTGAGCTTTTCATGTTGTAGGGTAGTGATCAACTACGATTTTCCTAATGGGGTTGAAGATTATGTCCATCGAATTGGAAGAACTGGGAGGGCTGGTGCAACTGGAGTGGCGTACACCTTTTTTTCTGAGCAGGACTCAAAATATGCAGCTGATTTGGTTAAGGTTCTGGAGGGGGCTAACCAGCACGTTCCCCCAGAGGTGCGAGATATGGCTTTGCGTTGTGGGCCTGGTTTTGGTAAGGATCGAGGTGGTGTGAGCCGTTTCAATGCTGGTGGTGGTGGGCATTGGGATTCTGGAGGCCGTGGTGGCATGAGAGATGGTGGGTTTGGTGGCCGTGCCGACATGAGGGATGGGGGCTTTGGCGGTCGTGGTAGCGTGAGGGATGGTGGCTTTGGGGGACGTGGTGGCATGAGGGATGGTGGCTTTGGTGGACGTGGTGGCATGAGGGATGGTGGCTTTGGTGTATATGAAGGGAGAAGTGGCATGTTTTCCGGTCGTGGAAACAGGGGACGTGGATTTGGTGGTCCTGCTGGCGGTAATGTTGGGTGGGGAAGGAATGACCGTGGTCCGCATGATCGGTACAATAATATGGATGGTCGTGGACGTGGTCGTGGACGAGGTCGATTTGATAACAGAAGGGATATTGCTGATAGGAGCAGCAGGGGCAGAAGTCGTAGTCGTAGTCCAGATAGGGTTCGTACATGGGGTTACAGCAGCAGGAGCAGAAGCAGAAGCAGGAGCAGTAGGAGCAGCAGCAGTAGCTGGAGTAGGAGTAGGAGTTGGTCCCGTGGCCACAGTCGCAGCCCCAGCCCTAGTCATAACCGCAGCCACAGTCGGAGTCGCAGCCGCAGCCGCAGCTATGACAGATATGAGAGGCCACTTGACCGGAAGGATCGTAGAGTTTCAGGATTTGATGTCCTTCCTGAATCACAGACATCTAGCATGGTTCCAGCAGCTCCTATGTCCCCAGGTTTGCAGGGTGGTGTGTTACCAGCAACTGGGCCGACAGTGTTGTTACAGCTGGTTGATAGTTCTGTGACTGAGCCTGTGCTTCCTGGTAAAGGAGCAGATCCAGGCCATCAATCTGTGACAGAACTGTAAATGGTTAGACATCAAATTGATTCTTTAATGTGATGCCTATCTTCTGTTTGTTCAATGGGTTGTGGGGGGTCTAGTTGGTGACATTTGGGGGTTGAGATTAGATTTCTTTGGCGAAATCATATATTTGTGTCGGTCATGATAAGCTAAGCAATCTGCTTAGCTGCTGCTTGCAGAGCAAGTGTTATTTTAGGATAATTCACCCTTGATTGAGGCTGTTCTAGGGTAGCTCAAACTTCTTTCTTTCTTGCTTTTTGCCTGTACCGTTAGTTGACCATTATATTCATCTCGGCCATCCCCATGGAATTATTCAATGTGTTTTCGTTTACCCAACTATATCATGAAATCATTTTTTTCTCATGATTATAAAGATTGAAAATTTATGCCCCTTAAGTTGTTTTCATCCACTAGAAAAGCGTACGCTTGAAGGGAAATGTGTCTGAATCATAACCTGTATGGCTTTTTCTTGTTTGATGGTGGATTAATCCTAAACATTTCCATTTTTCACTTGGAGAGGCCTGTCCTATGATGATGGTGGATTAGTCCTAACCATTTCCATTTTTCGCTTGGAGAGGCCTGTCCCTTGATGAACTTGGAGTGAAAAGAAAGGTATTCTGGTTCGGTGCTTGATAATAAGCCTAGAGACGAGAGGGTATCTTGTTTCTTCACCAAACAAGGCTTGGAAATTCCGAGAATCTCACACCATTCTCCTTTCAACCCATTTTTCCACCTAAAGCAAACAAAAGTGAACCAAGTAATGAAGCTTCCAGCTTGTTTCAATCATGAGTCATAATGTAACGTTGAGAAAGATTGCTTTGCATTTGATAATAGCACAGGCATTTTAAAAGGCCCCATCAGCAAATAATTTCATAAGGGGCCGGAGCAAATTCAAATGGTTGTTTTTCTGGAGGTTACCCCATGTATCTGGCGATATTTTCATTGATCAAAAGATTAGAAAAAGAAATTGCAAAAAGTTGTTAGATTGATATGCGCGATCTTTTTAATGTAAATAAAACGAATAATACAATATGTACAGACATTTACGTGTACAGTTGTAATATATGAAATTTTAAATAATAAAAATAAATTATGTGGTGACGATTTTGTAGTTGCTATATTTTTGGGTAGAAAATCTCAAAGTTATAAAGGTGACATACTTTTGAAAGTTGGACGACTTTGACTTTGTTCATTGACTGAGATAGAGAGAGGAGAAGATTTCTTGCCGGGAAAGTAAAGGGGGAAAATGCAACAAAATTTTTGTTAGTTGGAAGTACGGAAATACCCCTTGGTAGGTCGGTTGCAATGTTGCATTCTCAGGGATGGAATTGCTTATTTCCCCGCCCTTCGCCTTCCTAGACAAAATTGCTTCAGGGAATTCTTGTCACTTCTCCGAATAATAATAGGAGATTTCTAAAAATCCTTGATCCCTAAATAATTAATGTATTTTTAGTTTTTGATTTTAATTTTTTCATATTAAATTTTTTTAATAAAAATAAAGTTTGATGATATATTTTACATTAATATTAATCAATTACAAAATACAAATCATTGTAGTAATTATCTTCATCCATTTTCATAATCCTACAATTAAAAAAAATACTTTTATATCAACAATGAAATAAATGAAATGGATATAAATATTTCTAATAACAATATTTATCTCTTGTGTCTTCTACTCCTCTTGTTCTTCCTCGAGAAATGTGACAAATTGAGAGATAGTTTCAAGTTTCAAATTTAAAACAATAAAAATAATATAAGTAGTGTAACTTATTAGTGAAAATATTAATAATTATATAATATAATTACAATGTAAAATAAATTTATATTGTTATTATAAGCTCGTAGCTAACTTTGACAACATATTAAAGCTTCCAATGTGCTTGAATGAAGCCTGTTACGGTACTCTGCCACTGGTGTTAAAAGCTTATTTGGAAGCAACAGTTGTAATTGAAATTACCAAAATATCTCTAACAATTCGTGCTAATATAATATACCTATGGACATTTGTTTTCCACCAATTCAAAATATAAAAATCTTTCATTTGTGATATAACTTTCTCATCAAAATATGAATCTAGTCAATTAGGCCCAAAAATTTAATGATATAATAATTTTGATATTTGTTATTTATACTAATATTTAATATTTTATTTATATTTTATTACTTATTTACTAATAATTTTAAAAAAATTAAATTAAAATTAAAATAAGAAAATAAGGAGGGAATGAGGATCCTGCTTCATCCCCGTCCCTTATCCAAATAAAAAATTGTGTAAAAAATTATCTCTATACCCTCTTCGGGAAAATCCCGACATTCTTATCGCCTTGGAGATTTCTGCCTGCATTCTATATCATCTAAGAAGAACCAGGAGGAAAAGGGGGAAAAAAGACTAAGAACAGCAAGGCCGTTTTCGTCATTTTAGCAAGATTGTAAAACGACGCGTATTGTGACTTGGGGGAATATCATAGCGCGTCTCTTTTGAGTTCGGCTCACACGTAAAACACAAACGACACACAAACCATAAACCGCTCAATTCAACTCTCTTCTTAGGGTTAGGGTTTCACTTTCAACAAAATGTTGCGGGAAACCTCCTCGCTTCTCTTCAAATCGCCCTATTTGTTCTTTCATCAGCTCTCTATCTCGACCATGGCCTAATCTGATCCGTCTCTTTTCAGTGGTATAGTTTTTACTTGGGAGTTTAGTGATGGATGTTTCCATAATTGATACTGAAATTTTGTGAATTTTTTTTTTTCAGTTGTGTTGTCTAGTTATTTTGGATTTTTAAGTTTGATGTTTAAGAGTTACCCGCTGCTTATTAATTTATTAAGCTTGATTTTACTCCAATTAATTTTGTAGCCTATTTAAGAATAACTATTATTATTCAGATATTTGTGCTTTTGTGCACTTTAAAACATTCAAAGCTTGTTTTTTAGTAGTTTTTTCTTCTCTGCAGAGGTGGTGGCAGTCCTTGAATGGAAATGTATAATGCGTCTGACAACAGAAATGGTGAAAGTCACTTGGTATTTTCTTAGGAATTTCTGTTTGTTAAATTATGTCTGAATGATTTCTAAAACCTGTGTGGTGTGTTAGAAAGTGCTAACTTTTTTTGTTTGCTTTTAGATTCAAATTAACGAATCATACCCAAGTTTGATGTATCCACTTGTTGAACAATTTGACTTTGACGCTATGTATAACGAAGGAGCCTCTGAGTTTATTGAGCAGGGCTTGTATTATCCTACTGCCACCAATTATGGTTATTATTGTACAGGTATGTTTTGGGTTCAAATATAGTGAACTTGGGGATGTTAATTCTGGCTCTTGTCTGATAATGAATTTATTGATTGAATTTGGTTAGGTTTCGAATCACCCAGCGAATGGGAGGACCATTATAAGATTTTTGGCGTAGATGGTCTTGATTTCCAATATGCGGCAAGTGACTAGCTTTCTTTCTCTCTTCTTCTTGCACTAGCTGTCTCTATCAGTCACATTTTATTATAGAATAGCTTGCTTCTTAATAACTTGTGATATGTAGTTCTTCTTATATGCTTTTTTAACTCTTCCAGGGTGCACAGACTGAAAATTTGCCTTTTGTATATTATACACCTAGCCATGCATATGCACAGTCTCCATACAACCCATACAATCCTTTCATACCTGGTGCTGTAATAGGAGTTGATGGCCCATACGGAGGGGCACAACAGTATTACTCCATTCCCTCTTTCCAGGATACAGTCTCCTCGCCTGCTTGTGGTTCAGTTGTCATCCCTCCAGATATGATATCAAGTAGTTTTCCAGATCCCTTGTTGAACACTGGTGCGTCTATAACTAATAGAACTGATGGAAGGGGTTTAAAGAATAGTGTTGCATCAGCATCTGCAGCTTACCCTTCAAATCCTTCAAAACCTTCTTTAATTCAAAAACACTCCTTTACCAAGTTCTCTGAAGGACCAAGAGCAAAAGCTAACATTGGACCAAATAACCATTCTGTGATAATTAGAAGTGTTTCTTCTGGTAGTTCGACTGCAGCTCCATCTCTTGTTCTTCAGGTATGCCTTGGTTTATGTAAATAAAGTTAAAACTGCTGTCTGTTGCATGTATTCTGGTGACCTTTTCATTTGTAATGATATATGCCTGGCATCAGATAGGTAGATGTTTTATGGAGACGATACCATCCAATGTGATTTCCCTCACCAGTAGTTTATTTAATTTTAGTTTATGCTGTGTTGTCAATATGTTTTACTATTTGGTCTTAGTTTATGCTTTGTTAAGAAGGTATTATGTTGGTCTGAAAGCAATACTCTTTCTTTCTTATCCAAATTTTGTTCATTTGGATTTTCTTCATGCATTTTTAGGGTCGAACTTCTTCTGGCTCCACTCAACCTCTTGATGACATTTCCAGTGGGAAAGTTCTCCCTCCTCCTAACCAGGTGAAAGCTGTTGTCTCTAATGGTAATGGCTTTTCTGACTTCCAATCAAGTGCACGTGGACGCTCTGCAGTTGATAAGCTTCTTCCAAAGACTGCTGTTGGCCAACCACTGAACACTATGGGTAGGAACCCTGATATGTGTATGTTTACTGAACAGAATCGGGGTCCTAGAACCAGCAGGTCAAAAGATCAATTGGCTGTTAAAGCATACACATCTAAAGCTGGTGTTACTGATGCTGAAGGAAACATTATTATATGCACTGAACATTATAACAAGGAAGATTTCCAAGTTGACTACGTTGATGCAAAATTTTTCGTAATTAAATCATATAGCGAGGATGATGTGCACAAGAGCATCAAATATGGTGTCTGGTCATCTACTTCCCATGGAAACAAGAAGCTGCAGAGTGCTTATGAAGATGCACAGAAACTAGCTGCAGGGAAACCTGGAGGATGTCCTATCTTCCTGTTCTTTTCTGTGAGTTATCTCTATCAGTTGCCTATTAGCTAGCATCTATTTTTACGTTAAAGCCTGTATTGATAATCTGTGATCAGAAATCATTTAAATGGGGTAGTTTTTTCTGCCTCCTTGTGAGTATGCTGATTGCTGATTTGACATAATCTTGATACAGGTTAATGCAAGTAGTCAATTCTGTGGTGTTGCCGAGATGATTGGTCCTGTTGACTTTTACAAGGATATGGATTTTTGGCAGCAAGACAAATGGAGTGGGAGCTTCCCTGTGAAGTGGCACATCATCAAAGATGTGCCAAATACCTCCTTAAGGCACATCATATTACGGAACAATGAGAATAAGCCCGTGACTAATAGCAGAGATACACAAGAGGTATATTTTCTTATCTCCTTTTTTTATCAAATCATTATCACTATAAGAAAATTAGTTAGTCATTGACCCATCATGCACATGAAACATTGAATAGGCTCTGTAATCTTTATCATTTCCTTAGTTTAAGTGGCTTGTACACCTTCTGGGACTTGGGCATATGACCATGTAAGATATCCCCTATAAATCCAACAAAGTTTATGTAAGATATGACTAGGGTTGCGTTGTGATCTAAGTTTATTGCTTTAAGAGAAGAGAAGTGAAAAAAAGAGAAAAAAGTAATTGCTGGACTGATAGTTACTTTCTAATAAATGATAGAGTCTGAAATTTGATAGACTAAATGGCTGGTGCTAGGCATCTGCAGTGGCCCAGCTGGTTGGAGTACCTTTTACTTGAATTTGATGCAAGATGAATCCTATGAATATAACCCTGATCTGAATTTGTATAAGCTTTGTATTGGAATGTGGTTTTAAAGATGTCAATTTCAATTTGTTAATCTTATCATTTTTCTGTGCAGATAATGCATACAGAAGGCCTGGAGATGCTGAAGATATTTAAAAATCATCCTCGGGATACTTCGTTATTTGACGACTTTATGTATTACGAAAAGCGTCAGAAGTTCATGCAGGAAGAGAGAGCCCGCTTAGTATTCAAAAGCTTTCAACGTCCATTTTTTTCACCGGCATTAGGGCTTGCAGATAAGTTAAATCGTGTTGTTCAACTACCTTTGAAGGAAGAAGATCAGATTAACACCACGGAGAAAAGTTCTTCAAACTCTGATATCTCTAATTCAAGTAGTGGGAATGGAAATGCCGATCGAGTTGTAGTTGAAGCAAAAGATGATATTAAATCCACTCTACTTTCTCTAAACCCGAAGCCAGCTGAGTCTAAACCCTTGGCTGAAGCGACTGACATTGCAAATTCTGAAACGGGTAATGTCTTTACGGTGGGATCAATGCCTATCAAACTCAATGGATTATCAGAATCTTCTAGTGTATTAAAAGTTGGTGCAATTCCTCTTGATCCCAAGTCACTACAACTTGACAAAGGAGGTGCTTTTCCTAAAATGTCATCCCAAAATCAATATTAAAAGTTGGTGCAACTCCTCTTGATCCCAAGTCACAACTTGACAAAGGAGGTGCTTTTCCTAAAATCTCATCCCAAAATCAATGATGTAGATGTTCATGTTTTACCTTGATCGACCTTGCAGCTGGACTGTTGTAATTCTGAGTTCATTGCATGATCAACAGGCTCTGTTGAATCCAAAAAAGGGCTTAGAGCCAGCTTTACTGGCCTTTTATACCCGTTATTTTATTTTGTTTACATACTGCCGTCTGAATATTTGTGGTGGGACTGGTTCTGGCTGCTATTAGCAAGTTGATGTGCGGTGTAATTTCTGTTTCTTTTTCTTTTTTCTTTCTTTCTGGTTCTATTTTCCTGTACTTCCAATGCATTAAAGATACGAAAAAAAATTGTCTTTTTCGAGTTTCATTTTGGACTAATGTTGTGTATCTTGATGATTCTATCATCATTTTCGAGTTTCATTTTCGACCAATGTTATGTATCTTGGTGACTTCTACCATGTGAATCATTTTTTATTTCGTATAAAGATTCCTGGAATTATTGTGCTGAATCCACAAAATTAGAGATATGTATGCTAGTGTTACTATGTGCAGTTCTGCAACTGAAAGTGATTTCTGCATTTTCTTTTTCTCCCTAATTGACAGAATCAGGGCGGGTTACTTTTTTTTGGGAGGAAGGGAAAAAAAAATGGATTTCAATTTATTGACGTTACAAGATTTAAAGGATAACTCGATTTTAGCTTCAATGGGAGGAGAGTCTTAAACACGCGAGGGCTTCGTGGATTAAGTAGTGAGCTACTTTCATTTATTAGCGGGAACAGAGAAGATGAAAGTGAAACTTTCGGGATATTAACACAAGCGTCCCCTAAGGTTTGGTAGAATCATGCTTACGTACAAAGTTCAATGTAAATTAACCTTTCAAACATTGACGTTAATGGACCATTTTAGATAGAGAATCCTAGACCTTCTTGCTCCTTCTTGGATGATAAAAATGGTAAAGTTAGTGGACCGTTTTATGACCAAAAGGAAAAAAATAATAATAATAAATTATCTAAAATGTCTCTATTGCACAAACTAAAACAGCAATTAAGATAATGTTGTGAATTTTTTTTAAAATTTTTCTTGGTAGGACAAAAATTTTATTAACTTCTTTTATCTTGGTAAGTATGTTTAAGTTTGAGCTATCTACAATATCTCCTAATTTAATAAAATCAAGAGAATGAGAAAAGAAATCCAACAACATCACTAAATTACCGATAAAAAGAAATTCAATGAAATTACTAAAATTTACTAACAAACAATTATATAAATAATGTTACTTTAAATGCAAAGCATCAGTTAGATTCGGGATCGTCAATTCTTGGATAGTCTTTTCAAACAGTGTTCCAAACAGCATTGTTTTAAAGGTGAGGTATCTGCTAGTTTCGACAAGCATTGCACCTACTTGTGATTTTGTCAAATCTCAAGGAGGTCGGGTAACAATTGGGAACAAAAATAAACGGTAATCCCTACAATTTCAAACTTTACATTAAAGGCGACGTATCGGTTAATAATTTCGGAAAGTTGACAGGTATGTGCTAATAACACCCGTCTTTGGATTTAAATTTATTAGCGTTAGAATAAAAAATAGTAGTAAAATTGACATGAAAATGGGAAAGAAGCTACTGAACTTAAAGAGCCAAGTATACATTTAGTAATTTTCTGGGAACCATCTGATTAGAACTATGGAGAAAGAAATGAATCAAGAAAACGAATTCCATCAAACGCTACCTAATCTTGTTATGCAAATGCCGTCATCAATCGCTACCTAATCTTGTTATGCAAATGCCGTCATCATGCAACAACGGAAGCGCCATCTGCCCCCTTTTAAAGAAATAATGCTGCCGGTACCTATTTCTTTGCAGTTAAGAAAACTGCAGTGTTACAGGATCAATTATATGCCCTTCCCGTCAAAATTTCAATTTTGCCTGATTGATAATCTCTCTGTAAAGAAGAAAGCAGAAAAGAGGTAAACATAGCTAGCTCATGATAAACTTTTAATGATAGTATTGCAATCACAGAAAAATTAACAGTCCCAAAACTAATATGGAAACAGTACATTTGCTGGGGAGACAATGCATAAGACATTTTCTTTGACAGAAAGCTTGGCATACCGTTGAAAACCGAGGAAATTTTAAAAATGAATCAATGATACTTTTTGCTCAAGAGCTATTGGCATGTTGTAAATTCAAGCATGTACACAAAGTGTCCTAGCTAAGCACGTAGCAAGGAGTTTCATCTACCTCCTACAATCAATCTCTACATCTGCTAGTCTACTGGAAAAATGAAAAGAAAAAAAAAAAAAAAGAGGTCTACATACTTATCAATTCGTAAGTAACTATCATTGTAGTCCCATAAAGTGACATATTCAAGAATCGAGGTCCAAATCCTCTATAGAAGCCCCTCCATCCATCTTCCTTAAGGAGTGCCTTTATCGTCTTCATTACCGATGGTCTTCCAACACCAAAATTATCCATGGTCTACATCATAGAGAGACTGGGATCAAAATATAATCATATCAGAGTTGCTTGGAGTATCATGTCAGAGTTGATAGGATACCAAATCGTAAATACCATTCACAAAGAAAAAGATGAATATATGCAAGTGTATGCATATATATATTGTACACAATTCATATCAGAGTTGCTTGGAGTATCATGTCAGAGTTGACAGGATACCAAATCGTAAATACCATTCACAAAGAAAAAGATGAATATATGCAAGTGTATGCATATATATATTGTACACAATTCATATCAGAGTTGCTTGGAGTATCATGTCAGAATTGACAGGATACCAAATCATAAATACAATTCACAAAGAAAAAGATGAATATATGCAAGTGTATGCAAATATAATGGCTGTACTTCAAAAAGGGAAAACTAGTGAGAGCTTATAATGCTACCTGAAGTCGTGTCTTTACTGTGTCTATTGGAGTAGTGATTACCGTGGAACAAGCTCCAGCAACCATTCCTGCACTGGCCTGAACTGTGATCATCTCAGATTGAGATGGTTTCTCCATGTCATCTCCATAGCCCAAGCTCCTAGTGATGAGGAAAGAACAATAATTAGCTACCATAATCAGTCCAAAATTATAAACACAACGGCATTCAATATGCCTCTGGGATAATTAGGCATACCTCCAAATCATGTGTTGGGCAGCACCATAGGCACCCCACCAAAGTGCAGATGCCGGTGACTGGGTAAGAGCTGTTAGTCCAAAGCCTCTATACAAACCACGAAATCCTTCACTTTTTATCACTTTACGCACGACATCAATTGGCCCATTACAGTATGTAGTCCCAGGAAGCCCTTGCACCATTAATCTCTGGCAAATCTGAGAATTGGACAAATAACAGAACACATCATACACTAAGCATCTATTAAGAGCAACAAAGGTGAACTACGTATGGTTACAGTAAAATAGTCGGTCTCTAACAAATATATAAAGCAGTTTCCTGAAAGCACTCCAGGATAGTTGTTTCAAGTAACAAAGTAACTTTACAAGATATTGGTACACCAATCAAGGTCCAGATTCACTGACTCTTTTTCTTTCCCTCGTCTGTTTTTATATTATGAAATGTGTTTCCCATCGTTCCCCTTATTAAACCCCCAAAATAAAAATAAAAATAAAAATAAAAATAAAAATATAATAATAATAAAAAGAAGTAAAAAATTGGTTTACATACCACATCTAAAGGCACAAAATATACACAAGAAACTAAGTTTGACAACATGCCTGCCACCGCATTTGCAACGCCCACACGTGTTGCTTCAGGCATGTCTACCCCTTCAGTGTATTTCAACATCATATCCTTAGATACTTCAAGGGATGTCAAACACAGAACCCTACCAGGCATTGATCCCACAGCAGAGGTGCCAAAACCTCGGAAAATTCCAGGAATTCCATCATTCCTTAATATATTTCTAAATACCAATAGTCCACGCATTTGAGAAACTCCAGAATGAGCAACTTGCATTCTAGTCTTTACCACCACAGTTGGATGTAACAGTGCTGACTGAGCAGTAAAGAGAATAGCCCCAATAATATGAAACCTTGTCTTGTCCAACCTATACACAAACTAATAAAGTTATTTGTATGCAGAGGATATGATATGAAACAAAAAGCGAAAAAGAATGAACTCCTATTACATTTCTTGTATGTGGTACCAATATATCAAATCATGTCAAAATAACATAACGTTAACTCAAAAATAGTACTTCCAAATCCGGTAACAACTCATTCAAAAGCTAGACTGTGTTAACTGTGGACTTGAGTGCAATGAATCGAAAACTCAGAGTCCCAAAACGGTTTCGTTTTGATCAAATGGTTTCAGTCATTTGTCACGTGCAGCACGAGGTGTTTAAGTTTAAAGACAAAACGACTCAGCCTCTGTCGTGATAAACTTAAGTGAAGCACGTGAGCCAGCTCGTGAAGAAGCGAATCAAGGTTGTTAAATGCCGTTACACACGTGTCCAGATTCTGTGCAATCTGGGTTTCAGCATCAGGAGTATAAAACTGGTTGCTGAGGGAGAAAGTGCGTTGGTTCTGAGAGAGCTTAAGAGAGAGATAGAGAAGTGAGAGAGGTTCTTCTTGTTGCTTGTAACCTCTTGTTTAGAAGCTCTGTATTTGTCTTCTTGATTCATCAATAAATCTTTTCCTGTGGCTTTTCCCGTGGATGTAAATTGTGCATGAAATGCACAATTGAACCACGTAAGATTCTGTTTCTTGTGTGTTGTGAGTTGTTTCTTTGTGAGGTTAAACACTGTGATATTAATCATCTTAGATCTAGCACTAAAGAATTGTGTTGGGAACTTGATATCAAATCTTGGTTTCTTCTGCATCTTGTTTGATCAAGAACTTGAGTCTCCTGGGCAGTGGCTTAGCATCTTGAGTCTTAAGGGGTGCTAAATCACTACATTAACTATATTCCAGATTATCATCAGCCAAAAAATTCTCCTCTGTGAATCAAAGAGACGGTAGAACCTCGGGATATACAAAACTTTTCATCCAAAAAAAGTCATCAAAGCACTCGTTCTATCACATCATGAATTCCTTCACCTGTTTCAATTGCCTACGATTCCCATCATAGATCTAAAATCTCCTTGATATTACAAAGTTTATGTCTCGACCGATGTGACAAAAGACTCGACACTATTAATAAGTGCAATAGAACCACACATTAACACTAGGAACCAATAAAAACCCATTTTTCAAAAATTTACAAATTCAATGCCGTGGGACCGTTTCATGAATTTAATTGCATTCTCATTTCCATTTTCTTTGTCCCTTAATCCTTATTCTCGATACACACACAATGATCCATCATCAAATGATCGTTAAATCTATCACCAAGAACAATAACAAGAATATCAAGCGAACACAATTGACAGCTCAGCTATAACAAACTAATAGAGAAATAACCTGTCCCAATTGATTTCCGTGTCAGCAAGAGCCAACGGAGGAGCTGCGGCCTCTGTTTCCGTAGCCATGTTATAGTTTCTCTCTATTGCTACGGTTACTGCAATGATTTGTTTACTCTTGTTTCTTAAATCTTACTTTCTTGTATGGTCTGTTACTTCGAGGGAAAATTTTAAAGTGATAGGAACTGCGTATCTCTGTTTAAGAAAACGAAAGAAAGAGAAAGAAGAAATTAGAACGTTCCATGATCTTTTATTTCATAAAATGAAGATTCTTACATAAAGTTCGATCAACGGTTAAATAGTCCAAAAGTATTAGTCAAATGCGTCTAGATCTTGACACGTCTGGCGCATGCAACGTCTCGAAATCGATGATCCACCTGATTTTTCCTCTAAAAGCTGAGTCTCGTGTCTGCTGTAAGTTTCGGTAAGCTCATTTAATAAAATTTATTTACATTATTTAATGGACTCAAACGTGATTACGACGCCGTATTTAGTAATACTTAACGGCCGTGTTCTCTCTTTTACTACTCCGAGCTCCAAAGCCGTCACTCTTCTCTTCTGCGGCCGTTTATCTGACCGGCCGTTTCGCACGCAGTCTATCATACTTTGACTTATTAGACGTGCTTAAGCATATTTTTTAAGGGTAATTTTTAAAAACCTCCCCTGAGGTTTGGGTTTATTACAAGTAGATGGCGAGAATTGAGTTATTTGTAAAAAATTCTCTACCGTCAGTTAATTTTAACATTTATCGTTAGTTGACCGTGCAAAGACAATATTACCCTTAACAATAGTTTGTAAACGAAAATAACTAAAAAAAAACTAAAATTATTGGCTATTTTACCCTCTTTAAATTATTGATATTTTCTTAAAGTTCCTATAAAAAAGATAAAATTAAAAACTTGAAAAATCATCTTTAAATTATTGATATTTTTTTAAAGTTCCTATAAGAAAGATAAAATTAAAAATTTGAAAATGAAATAGTCATAATCTTTACCTATGATATTATAAATCTTTGGAATTGACAAGGATAAAATTGTCAAAAAATAGGGTTTGTGCTTTTCGCGCCAACAATTTTGGTTTTTTTTTTAGTTATTTTCGTTTACAAACTATTGTTAAAATGTAATATCATTTTTCAGACGGCCAACTAACGGTCAATGTTAAAATTAACTGACGGTAGGGGTTTTTTTACAAATAAATTAATTTTCGCCATCTACTTGCAACAAGTCCAAACCTCAGGGGAGGTTTTTAAAAATTACCCTATTTTTTAATTCTCTTAAAAAAAAAGCGCCTATTTTTTTAATTATAATTAAAAAAATTTTATTTTTTAATAAATGACATTTTTTATAAATATTATTACAAAATTATGTGGGTACTTTTATTAAAAACTCTCGAACGCAGCAACTTCAGTCAAAATTGCTTTCACTGACTGTATGTTTGTTTTGTGGAGAGACAGAAGTTTCATTTATTTTTTTATATTTTATTTTCCTCTCTGTGTTGTTGGCTATTGTAAATTTGCCTCCATGGTACGTGAAAGTGATAATTAATCTTTACAAATTTTACAAGCTATATACTTTGTTTATTATTATTATTCTTTTTTTTTTCTTGGTACGTACTTGTAATTGCAAATCTGCAGGGCGACTTGCCAAGCCAGAACAATGGCGAAAATGGAGATAAAGCAAAAGCAATTGTGCTGAAGCCTGAGATCCTTGACTTCGAGTTGCCGGCGGATAGGGTTTGCGCGAGCTCGATGCATGTCGGGGTAAGCTTGTAGTTTAGTTTCCGTTTTTCTAATTTATTCTTTTCTTGTGCTGCTAAATTTTTCTGCAGTTTTGTTTGGGTTTAGCTGTTAACTAATGAAACATTCTGGAAACGAAATCTTGTATTGTTAAATATTAAACGCTGTTGATAATTTGAACTTTATGTTTAATGAACTAATTAGCATGCACTCTTGTGCAGCTTTTCCATGTTGGTGTGTGGATCTAAGACTCTTTGAGTGTGTCTTTAGCTTTCCCTAACAAAATCACTTTTTGAAGATGGCTTAGGCTTAGATTGGCATCTTGGTGTGCTGTGGAATGGAAGCTTTTACTGTGATGTGAAAGTTCATGAGTGTTTGGCAACCACCACTAATTGTTAAGTGAAAGTTGTTTGGTATCATTTTTAGAGCTTCTTTTCAGTAAACAGCTACATGAAAATATCATTTGTGCTTCCAATGTAAAGCTGCTAGTTGTTTACCAAACAGCATAAACTAGCGGAGGCTTAGACTCGCAGATACTGAGTTTTATTCTATGATTTCAGGAAAACATTGCAAGTTCGTCTGGGAGTAATTTAAGGTCATCTTTTATTGGGATGGGATTTTCACCATCTCTTGTCGATAAAGTGATTGAAGAAAAGGGTAAGATGAACAATTTCGTTTGTAAATTTATTGAAAGAGAAAAAAGCATCCACGTGATGAAAAATAATCCATGGTTATTTCCCGATGACCATTCTTTGCAAACTGCAATCCAGGTCAAGACAATGTGGACTTGTTATTGGAGACACTAATTGAATATAACGTAAGTAATCAGATACACTTTGGTGCATGTTTGTGTCTTCAGGCTTCAATTATGAGAGAACGTTGATCTAAACATTTTATTTGCTTAAATTGATTTTGTAAGCTGTTTCAGAATCAGAACTCTATCTAGTGAGGTTTAGAGTTCTTTGAACTATCAGATCTAGTGAGGTTTAGCATTTCTTGAAGTCTCTCCAGTGACTTCTATATTCTCTTGCTCGTCCCTCTCTTGTGTAATGAATTTTTGACTGTTACATACAATACAAATTTTTTGTGGTTAACCTGCTGTTGAATGAAATAGGCTCTTCAAGAATCCAATTCTCAATCGTCAGATTCTCTGGATACCTTGTTTGGCGACAAGGATGCTAACAGTCCACCAGAAATTTCCACAATGGTCCAACCAAAAGAGGTAACTTGCTGTGGTCTTGCTTTATATGTGACAGTTCGTTCATAATTTTTGCTCCTGGAGGATCTGAACTACATGTAAAGTGCCAGTTTCTATCTGATTTTCTATTGTCAGGAGGGTTGTCTTGTCAAATAAGGATACCAGTTACCATTTTATTAATGTAACTGGATTGGAATTGGAATTTTAATGCTTCTTAAGACGAAACTGTATACTGCTTATGTTGGTATTCCCTGTCTTGAGCATTCAACTCTTTTTTAATTGCCTTTTTTTGGTGCTTTATAGAAAGAGAGAGTGAGAGACAAACAATTTTTCTAGTAGACACCTCTGATAATGGTGGAAGAGTGAAGTGAGGGAGGCATTAATTAATTTTTAATCAGGTTCCGTGTCATTCTTACATCTTATTTCCCTTACTATGGACTGCTTCAGTTAATTTCCACTGATAGCAGTTCATGGGGTTGAATTTGTTAGAGCTATTACATGTTAAGGTTAATGAGTCACCTTTAGGGCCGATACTTTGTTCCTTTCCTTCTCATCTTTCTGCAAATTTAACAGAATTATATGAGGACAGATATTTATGGTCTCAACTCATATTTTGTCAATAATATGTTGATCTCTTATTTTCATGGACGCAAGATCATTGGATATGATATATTTTATGTTTGCTTGATCTTCAATATTTGCAGGAACCCAATGTAATGGACGAAGGATTACATATTGAAAAAAGGGCCTCTTTACTAATGATGAATTTTTCTGTAAATGAAGTTGACTTTGCATTGGATAAGCTTGGTATGTTTGTAGTTTCCAAAATTTTTTTATTTTGGTAGATTAAGTTTGCAACTGATGCTTCTTTGCACATCTTGAAATTATGGTTGCTTCTGTAGTGTTAAAAGGAAATACTTTGAGATTCTTCATTTTTTACCTTTTGACTTCAAGCAAACGAGATGTTGAACTTTGCAGTTGTTTCTTGTTTAATGTTGTTACTTGTTTAACGTTGTTAGAATGGATACATTTTGAGAACACTTTAGAGGAAATATTCACTTCTGTAATTTCTAAATTCTTTTGGATTCTGTGGCTCTGCAGAGAATAAATATGAAAACTATGCTTTGTTGTTCCTGGCATTGTTGTTATTATACCATAATCATTATAATTGTTGTTACTCTATTAGTAGTACTAATATTTAGTACAAATCGTCAGATCTATGTTTGTCTCTTACACTCATTTCAGATGTATTTTAATTATTGTCAATACAGCTTCAAGTGTGATATTTCATCGTAGATTTATTGTAGCTCTCTTTCTGTTATAGCAATACTTTAGTGCTTAATGGATTTTCTCGTAAATGTTACATTCAGGCAAAGATGCTCCTGTTTATGAACTGGTGGACTTCATCACTGCTGCTCAGATATCAGAAAATTTCGAAAAGGAAACAGATGATGCACCTCATGACAATGATGGAACGAATGAGGTCCTTAATGGTGTTTTCATGTAACATTAGTTGGTTTCATGTCTATTCTTATGAATTGAGATTTCTGCAAAAGCCTATACACACTTTAAATGCATTAAGTTGCATTCTTTTCTGCTTTCTTATTATTATTGATCATTATATAGTAATACTAATAATAGGAAAAGGCCATCATTGATAGGTTTCTGAAATCCTGTGATATACGACGGATTGTGCCACAAAATAATAGAGAATGGGGAGAAAGATAGAAGAAAGAAAGGAAGCTATAGAAGAATTAAGGGGAGAAAGCAGAAAATTTAGAGGAGGAGGAGAAAGCCAGTGAAAAAGGGGAGAAAAACTATGGGAAATTAAGAGGGGAATCATAATTTCATGTAATAATTATCATTGAAACAGAAATCAAAATAAAAAGGAACCTACTTCTTAATATGTAATATAAAACCTACCCTAATAAGAAATCTATTTAAGGAAGATAAAAATATTTTACTTGAACACTTGAATTTATTATTTATAATAAAACCTTAAAAATTATAAATAAGGAGAATCTCTTATTCTGCATCATCCTGTTATTTGGGTGTCAAGTTAGCTTTTTTTTTTTTTTTTCTTTCGAGGCATTTTCAATCACCTATAAGATGCGCTGTCTTTGTTGGTTTATTGTGTTCGCATCTGTGGTATTATATAATTTGGATGGTATCTAATACTTGGTTTGACCTTTTTCGATCACCAGGATAAAAGTGATGAGACCTTGTATGGGACCATGGAAATAACTCTTCAGTTGCTTGAAATGGGTTTCTCTGAAAATCAAGTTTCATTAGCAATTGAGAAATTTGGTGAGTGATTACTTCTTTTAGTATTTAATGAATTAATGCAACTATATTTACGATGAATTTAGTAACAACCAAGTCATTTGTCTTATTTCAGGCTCAAAGACTCCAATTTCAGAGCTTGCTGACAAAATTTTCTCTGGTCAAATTTTCTTGGACACCCCTAGAAGTCGGTCATATGATACGGTAAAAGTTAAAACTGAGTATTGCAGTCCGGATGTTGTCTATCAGTCAAGGAAAATGAACACAAGTGAAACTAGTAGAGGTAAAAGGCCAAAGGAAGAGTTTTTTGATGACTTTTCAAATAGCACTTCTCAGTTTCAGCACGTTGATTTTCAGGAAAACCGTAAAGGGAAACGGCCAAAACAAGAGTCATTGGATGACTCTAGTTCTTTCCTTGACTCATCGTGGGAAGAAAAAGTGAAGCCTAATAGTTCCAGATATGGAATGCAGCAAGCATTCAATTCCAATCCATGCAGGAGTATTAATAAAGTGGTGGCACAACCTCCATATTTCTTTTATGGAAACGTTGTGGATGTATCAATAGATTGCTGGGTGAAAATGTCTCATTTCTTGTATTCACTTGAGCCTGAATTTGTAAATTCTCAGTATTTCTCGGCACTATGTAGGAGAGAAGGGTATCTACACAATCTTCCAACCACAAATAGGTTTCACATACCTCCGGAACCTCCGATGACTATACAAGATGCAATTCCGCATACTAAGAAATGGTGGCCATCATGGGATACGAGGAAGCATTTGAGCTGCATCAACTCTGGAACTAGTGGGATATCTCAGCTCTGTGAGAGGTTTGAGAAACTACTCAGAGATTCTCGAGGAGTGCTCTCATCACAGCAGCAGAGAGATATTCTTCATCGCTCTGAGAAATTGAATCTTGTTTGGGTTGGGGCGTACAAACTTGGACCTGTAGATCCTGAACATATAGAACTTATACTAGGCTACCCATCAAATCACACTCAAGCTGCTGGAAATAGTTTAACAGCAAGACTTGAATCACTCAGACACTGCTTTCAGACGGACACCTTGGGTTACCACCTCTCTGTCTTGAAATCTATGTTCCCTGGAGGGCTAACTATGTTGTCAGTCTTCAGCGGAATTGGTGGAGCAGAAGTTACTTTACACCAGCTTGGCATCAAGTTGAAAGGTGTTATTTCCATAGAGACTTCTGAAACTAATCGAAGGATTCTCAAGAGGTGGTGGGAAAGTAGTGGTCAAACCGGAGAGTTGGTGCAGATAGAGGACATTCAGGCCCTGACAACTAAAAAGTTTGAGAGTCTTATCCACAAACTTGGCAGTATCGACTTCGTAATCTGTCAGAACTCAGTCCCTCAGATTCCAAATTCAAAGCAGATTTCAAATTCAAAGGATCCCAAAATGGCTGCAGAGAGTGACAATCTGCCTGATTTCGACTTCTCTTTGTATTATGAGTTTGTTCGTGTTGTGCAACGTGTAAGGAGTATGAAGAGGTGATAACTTTTTTTCCCAAAATGCGTTTTGTTCTGGTACATTTCCATATAATAATGATCAGAAACAAGGCTTAAAAATTTTCGTAATTAATGCTCTTCAGATAAATGATTAGGCATTCAATCCCGAACAAGGGAACAGTAAATAATCCAGCCAAGTAGTAATCTGTATTTTTGCTTTACTTTTAAGCATTATAAACTTGGATTAGCCCATTCTTTGTTGCCTCTTGTTAATCAAATGTTTTACAGAGGCCCAGCAGCATCATGCAGAAGACACCTTGGTAAGTTGGTCAATATTTCGGGATGCTTGAAAGTTTTGTAGTGCCTGCATTAACACTAATTGTTTTATTTTACTTCGTTGTTAGAAATAAACCCATGTTTGTTCAATATTAGTCGTTTATTTTTCAGTCATTGATGCTTGTTTGTCTGGTGTTTCAAGCCACTGTCCAAAGCCAAATACAATGATCACATTAGCCAAAAGGGCTTTTTCTAATGAGTCTAGACATCATTGGGGGTTTACGGCACTGTTGAAAAGCTTGCATTTGCTGTGATTTTAACAATTGTTACTGTTGGAGTCCACAAAAAAGAAGAGATTCCTGGATATTCTCAGTGTTTACGCTTCTTTCTTTTAGATTCTTGTCATCATGCGTGTATGTACTCTCTAACAATTGATTGAAAGATGAATGCAGTATAAATGAAATAAACGAGAGTATATACCTGGAGACTACTGGAGATTATTTTCTTCCTCCCTTTTATTTATTTATTTATTTTTTAGCCAGAGGAGATAGGAAATTGAGATGAGAGGTCATATTCATTCATATTCTCTTTGTGGGTCATTTCCATCAAGGCACGAAAATAAAAACAGAAACTCGCCTGAATTTCAAATTCTATGAAAAGCTAGTGGTGTTCTTCTGTCATTTGCTCTAGAATAGCCTTCGTTTAGTTATGTGTGTGTGTGTGTGTGTGTGTGAGATTCAGCACTTAAGAACTGAGAATCTTTTAGTTTGCTGCGAGACAAAATCATGAACTATGAAGTGGGTTTGTAAGAAGCGTTCTTGACAAAAGCACTTGTGGCGTAAAACTTGAAGCTACTTGTGTTCATTGTTGTCAACAACAATGCAAAAGCCCACGAGTTGGGCTTAGATATGGATTGAAAAATATAAATTTTACATAAATTGAGCGAGCCTGGTTAAGAATCCACTACGAAAAAAATTAGGTTTTTATAAATTAAAAAAAAATCGATTAATTAAACAGAGAAAAAAATTTAAAATATTAAATTAATATTTTTTTGAGCTTAGTATTTGTGATTTATTAAGTTGTCTTATTAATATTTTGTATATTGACTATTATTTTATTAAATATTGAATAATTATTTTTGGTTTAATTTTTTCTTTATTAAATTTTATTTTAAATTAATGAAAAACTTAGCCTCAGCCCAAGCTAGGCCCAAATCTATTTAAGCCTGATTAGTTGTGGTGGGATTTTCAAGAATCTGAGCTTGTTCTTAGTAACTTAGGGTTAGAACCCGGCCCAGACCCTTAATTTACCAACTTATGGGGCATGCAGCTTTCATCTCTCTGCTGCTAAGTGCTAGGTACTCACCTCCAAACACAAGACTCAAATTTAGATTTCATTAATCAATTAGGCAATGCAATAACAACAACCATAGCCATAGAGAAACCAACCAGCTTCCACATTATTAGTATGTTACTTGCGACACGAGAGCAAATTCAGTTGGAATTCATGTAAACAAAACTTTATCACATCAAAATCATAAAGAACCGTACGTAAGTTATCATGCTTGAACTTAGAAGACACGCACGTGCCACGCGCAGAACTCTAAACAAACGAATGGGGTAAAATTTTTATGCCAATCGGATGACATGTCGTTTCTTTAAAGAATAAATAGATGACATTTCATAAATTGTATGCTCGACAATTACCTTAGACAACATGTCACTTATAATTAAATTAAAAAATTTCGCATAAATCAAGAAATAATAATATTGTTTCAAAAATTAATCTTTATTTTTTTTTATTCTACTCATTTTTTGGGCACCATGTCAATTGAAACTCAGCATAATAATAAACTCCTAAAGTTATTGGAGAAATTTGAACCCTTTACTTTAGACTTAAAAAAAAGTGGTGTCAACCAATCCAATCAAGAGATTATATAACTAAAAATAAAATAAGGATATGTGATAATATGTACTGATATTATAAATGTGTTAGTAAAAGTAGCATGATTGAATAAATATCAAATTCTACAATAAATTAAAAAAAATTTGATCTAGAAACTCATACGATCTCTCTTCAATTTTAGCACAACTAAAGAACAATTCTTTATTTAGATTGCTCCTAATACATAAAATTCAAGAACTAAATAGACTCTAGTGATGGGTGGTTAATTAAAGAATCTAATTAATTAATTCTCTCTCAGACTAAATATAATTCTCAATGAAAATTTCAACTACCAATAACATATTATTTACCATTGATTTTGACACATTGTTTAGAAGACAAAAATAAAAAATTGAATGAATGCATGTGAAGGGTTATTCATGTTTAAGTGAATAGAAACAAATGAAACGTCAAGACTTTTCTGTACGCGGTTTGTTTGGCCCCACAGTGACTTGTTTTTAGCTGGAATTTTAATATTATTAGCTCTAGTTTTAGAATTATGAATAAATAAATAAACAAAACATAAAGTAGGTTTTATAAATTTAGTAGATACCATTCTAAATGATAATACATGTCATTAAGTCATCTAATTGAAACAAGCACAAGGCAAATCATTGGTCATTTGATTAATAATGGTTTGAAAAAGTTGCGAGGCATCCCATAATGAAAGAATCTCCCAACTCCTACGACCTGTCTTCTTGTAAGAAGTAATGAACCAGCCATATTATACAATCTATTCTTTGAACTCGTGATATTGATTTAAATAAAAAAAAAAATTAGTTTATCAAAGATAAAAATAAAAATAAAAATAATGATCATGAAAGATAAAAAGTGATCATATCACTCAGGATATTAATAGAGTGATAAAACACTTATTATTATTATTATTATTTCGAAAGACAAAAGTTTTAGTCTCTGAAAATGTGGGGTAAATTTTCACTTTCATTGAATTGTATGAATTTTTTTATAAAAAAAAATTGTAAATCTCTCAGTAATTTTTATAACGATGTTTTAGAAATAATAAAAATACTAATTCACCAAGAATATGGATAAAAATACAACAGTCATGACTGTAAGTGTACACGGTTCGTTCTATTTTCCAACCTTGGCCAGCTTGTTATGCACTGGCAAATGGCAATCTTTGTCTCCCTCTTTCATGCGCGTAAAAGAAGTCCTTTTTAATCAAATCTTCTTCCAAGTCTTAATCTTTTTTCTTTCCTACTTGAAAGTGAGACAAAATTTTCTCTCTTTTGCATTTTAGTCCCTTTTAAGTTGGTGACCGGTCAGTGACTGTTCCACATTCCATCTACTTTGATTCCTCTGTAGTTCGTTTTTATTTGTTATGTTTTTGCTGTGAGCATACTGACAGTGGTGTTTCTTTCTTTCTTTCATTTTATCATGAGTAATGACCCACATTGTTAATTTCAGCTGCAAATCTACATTCACCCAGCTCAAAGCTCAACCCTTTTCAGTCTTTTGCAAATTTGGAGCTTTCTTTGCAAATATCTTCTCTGTTTTCACATTGTTTGAAGGTAAAAAAAAAATCTTCAACGCAAGTTAAAAGCTTATCTTTTTTTTTTTTTTTTTTGGGGGTGTTTGTTTATAGTTTAATTATTAAAGGCTTAATGCTAATTTTGACTCTGGGTAGTGATTTGTAGATTAACTTTCTTTCTGGTTTGTCATGCACTATGCTTTTTTTTAAAAAACTTCTTGTTTGTTCCACTGCTGGCGTTGATTTTGCCATATTGGTTTATTTTGTAACAGATTTTAGATTGATTATTTGTCCAAGCCTATAGTACCGAAGTCCATTGCTTTGTGAACAACTAAGACTTGTTAACTCATAGTGAAAGCACCGAAGAAAGTGCTGAGAAATCATGGAGGAAAGCTTTGTGCCATTTCGCGGAATCAAGAATGATGTTGAAAAGAGATTGAAGTGTTACAAGCAAGATTGGACTGGTGGCTTTAGAGCAGGCTTCAGGTATATCTTTCACATATCGTGAGAAAGAATTTTTGAAATTTCTGGTTAAGTTAGCTTCGACTACTACCAATTTATCAGTGACGGCCTGCTAACTTATGACAAATTTTCGTAGTATTCTGGCCCCCACAACATATATATTCTTTGCATCAGCAATTCCGGTTATCTCATTTGGGGAACAGTTGGACAGAGAGACAGGTAGCATGACAAAATGCCATTATAGTTCAAACTTTGTTGCTCATCTCTCAATTTCTGACCATTGCTATCGAAAAGCTAATTAGGAAATGGGTACTATTTTCGTACAGATGGGGCTCTCACTGCTGTTCAGACATTAGCATCTACAGCATTATGTGGAATTATACACTCTATCATAGGAGGTCAGCCATTGCTGATTCTTGGAGTTGCAGAGCCAACTGTGATTATGTACACATTCATGTTCAATTTTGCAAAAAACAGGTCAGACTTGGGATCAAAGCTCTTTCTAGCCTGGACTGGATGGTATTTTTCGTTTTCCTCTCTACGTTTGACCTAAAATATGATTCATTATCTTAGAATTTTGTTCTTCCTTTATTTTCTTATTTATGTTCGGTAAACTTACATGGCTTTTAATTGGCAGGGTGTGCATGTGGACAGCCCTCTTGCTATTCCTATTGGCCATCCTAGGAGCTTGCTCCATCATCAATAGGTTTACTCGTATTGCTGGGGAATTGTTTGGCCTTCTTATTGCAATGCTTTTCATGCAGGAAGCTATCAAGGTAAAAATATTTCCTTATTTCTTTCCCATTCCTATGTTTCTTTAATGACGCAAAGAATATGCAGAATTTCCTTTAGTGCCTCTCACGTGGTTAAATTTTAGTAGTTATATTATAAGGCTAGCATTTGATAGTATCTATGTTAGTTGGACTAGGCCTACAAATGTTTTGTGCAAAAATTCTAACAATTTCAATTGCATTTCCTAGGGAATAGTTGATGAATTTCGTGTACCAGAAAGAGAAAATCCAAAGTTGATTGAGTATCAACCTTCATGGAGATTTGCCAATGGGATGTTTGCCTTGGTTCTATCTTTTGGCCTTCTACATACTGCATTACGAAGCAGAAAAGCAAGGTCATGGCAATATGGGTCTGGTAAGTCTCATTTCATGCAGAATGTCTTTACAAAATTGCAGTCATTACCGGTCTGTCTAGTCAGAAGATAAGGAACAAAAGCAATATTTCCCAAAGTTTAAAATTTGTGGTAGTGACCGCTATCATCAATTATCACAAATTAATAAATGAGCTCTTAAGCTTCTGTTTCCTTATAATAGTTGACTGTACTTCTCATCCAATCACATGATTGTTGTCAAAGCCAAAATAAACAAAAATAATAGCATTGATGATTTTTAAAGCCAGTTACGGAAACAACATTTTGTGGTTCACGTCTCTCTATACTTGTTATTTTTTTGCCTCAAGGTCTCCACTTTAATCTTTTCCACAGGCTGTCTGCGGGGCTTCATAGCAGATTATGGTGTGCCACTGATGGTTCTGGTCTGGACTGCTGTTTCATATATACCAGCTAGAAGTGTTCCTAAAGGAATTCCTAGGCGCCTCTTCAGTCCAAATCCATGGTCACCTGGTGCATATGAGAATTGGACTGTCATCAAGGCAGGGGCTAAGTGAAAGCTTAGATAGAACTAGTCGTTCTCTTCTATTTTTAAAAATTTCCTGTTGCTGACTTCAGAAGGGTGTATTAATGGCATAATGTTAAAAACTGGCAGGATATGTTGAATGTGCCACTTCTGTATATTATTGGAGCTTTCATTCCGGCAACAATGATTGCAGTGCTCTATTATTTTGACCATAGTGTTGCGTCCCAGCTGGCGCAGCAGAAAGAATTCAATTTGAGAAAGCCTTCTTCTTTCCATTATGATTTACTTCTTTTGGGGTTGATGGTACTCAAATTGCCTTCTCCAATCAGCTTCTCATTTTTCGTTTGCAGTACATTTTTCTCTTTTGAATGTGAACCATGGCTATTCATCTCCTCTTGTATTGAACTTTACTCATATGTCTGATATTTTAAGACTTCATTGCAGGTCATAATCTGTGGTCTCCTTGGGATACCTCCAGCAAATGGTGTTATTCCGCAATCACCAATGCATACTAAAAGTTTGGCAACCCTGAAGCACCAGGTATGCATATTAACTACATAGGATTAAAAGCTTTCTGGGAACTAATATTAATTTAGATCTCATGCTTTTTTATTTTTTGAGCATGAATTTACTACTGATTTTCGATTGCCCAAATACCTATTAATGATACAGGAAGGGTAAGGGTGTCCTGCTTTTCAAGGCATGTTTCCTTGTTTAACTAAAGCTTTACCACAATTTTTGTAAATCTGTGCAGTTACTTCGCAATCGGCTTGTGGAAACTGCTCATAAATGTATCAGCAATAATGCAAGCTTGGGACAGGTTTACGGAAGCATGCAAGAAGCTTATCAACAGATGCAGAGCCCACTGATTTACCAGGAATCTTCTGCTCAAGTATATTGACTTGACATATTGATTCATTTGTAGTTATTCCATGTAACAAGAACCTGTAAATTTGCATCGAAATAAACACACACATACACTTAGTAATGTAATTTGAGGAACCAACAGTTCATTTTGCAAATTTTAACTTTTGGATACTTGCAACAATATCAAACAATTAATCATTTCATTTTGAGATCTAATCAACTGGGTGTTTGAGAGGTTGGCTAAAAGTTTGTTTTGTAAACAGGGATTAAAAGAATTGAAAGAGTCAAGAATCCAAATGGATGCTCCAGTTGACGAGAATGCATTTGATATTGAGAAGGAGATTGATGATTTATTGCCTGTCGAGGTGAAAGAACAGCGGCTAAGTAACTTGCTCCAATCTACAATGGTAGGAGGATGTGTTGCGGCCATGCCCTTGCTTAAAAGGATACCAACTTCTGTACTTTGGGGCTATTTTGCCTTCATGGCCATTGAAAGCTTACCTGGTAACCAGTTTTGGGAGCGGATCTTATTGATCTTCACTGCTCCGAGCAGAAGATACAAGTAACTTCTTTGTTCCTTTTTCTTCTTCCCAATTTGACTTTAACCACCTGCCTCTTATGGAGGAAATTAACTGAATTTTTATTTGTTGTTTTGCCCTTATTGTCTAGAGTACTGGAGAACTATCACGCTACATTTGTGGAAACTGTCCCTTTCAAGACAATTTTAGTATTTACTATTTTCCAGACTGCTTACTTGCTAGTCTGTTTTGGGATTACATGGGTTCCAATTGCTGGAGTACTTTTCCCTGTAATGATCATGCTACTGGTTCCAGTGCGACAGTATGTTTTGCCGAGGTTTTTCAAAGGAGCGCACCTTCAAGATTTAGATGCTGCTGAGTATGAAGAGGCACCAGCATTATCATTCAACCTTGCCTCTGTAAGTTCTAAACTTGTTATCCTCAATGGCATTGTAAAATTTTATTTTATAATAATTCAGACATTATGCATAAATATTTGTAACTTGGTGGCCTATTGAAAAATGTATGGGCTTTGATAGTATGTTTACTTTAGGATGCCATTCGACCGGCTTTTGGCATTATATGTGCTTATTTTTCCAGTATCTTCAATATGTGGCAGGAGAGAGAGATGAGTAGAACTACTTCATTTACAAGAGAAATGAGTAGATCTGCTTCATTTGCAAAAGATATGAGTAGAAATACTTCATTTGCAAAAGATATGAGTAGATCTTCTTCATTTGCATCTGATGGGGAAATTTTAGATGGGATGGTTACTCGTAGCCGCGGTGAGATTAGACGCATGTGCAGTCTCAAGCATACCAGTTGCAGCGAAACATCATCAAAGGAATTGAAAAGCCTTCAGAGCCCCCGGGTTTCTGAGAAGGTATACAGCCCTCGTGTAAGTGAACTAAAAGGAGAGCTAAGTCCTCGGCAACGTGCAAGAGGACCATTCAGTCCGAGTGCAGGAGAATCAAAACCATCTAATCTAGGTAAAAGTGGCTAGAAATACCAAAAAGAGAAAAACAACGGCAGGTATTGGCTTCTTGTTAAATGTTCTGTTAAAGCTAGAATGAAGAAAGGTATTAAGAAGAACATGCAGCCTGCAATGGCATGCCCATCCCCAGCTTTATTGTTCCATGATTATTCTTTCTGGTTGATTTGGAATATTATTTTTGTAATATAATCTACCTCGTTATACACAATATGGGAGAAATTTGTAGCAGAAATTATGTTGATAATAGTATACAATCCTATTCAGAGTACCACACGAGTGTGCTAGCATATGATATTTATTTTCTTGCTTATAACATGAGTTGCCATAGAAGCCCTGGAGCCATAAGAGCATGCAGGCTAAGCAATTTGAAAGTTGAAACTACAGATTATGTCAGCTTACGCCAGTTCAGAGCACTCAGCCTCATCAGTGTGTTCTCTGCTCACCATCCACTTCTCCCTAGATCAATTGAAATGAAAAAGTAAGTATCCTTGCCATTTGATAAGTATTCGACCCCTACATTCCGGCTTTGCCTTAGAACAGCATATCCTAAAGCTTGTGTGGGCTAAAAATGCTAATCTTAAATGGTACCAAACTTTTAGTATCAAAGTAGCCAC
This sequence comes from Citrus sp. QX-2021, assembly GCA_030444885.1. NCBI lineage: Eukaryota > Viridiplantae > Streptophyta > Magnoliopsida > Sapindales > Rutaceae > Citrus > Citrus sp. QX-2021. The sequence goes on from CM059829.1 coordinate 1,304,762, forward strand.
CATGTTGAATATGGATCGATAGAGGAGATAGAGGAGACGCTTTGTGCGTGTTGTTACTTGTTATTGATGATGTGACCTGGGGAGGGTTGCTACCCCGAGAATATAGGATTCATTAAGTCAGTCATCTTGGAAGTTGCAGAGTGTGGTAGATTTTTATGATTCTAAATCTCAAAGAGGCAAAAAAATACTAATCTAAATGGGTATACAACTTCACGGCGTTCGTTTTTCTCTTATTATTTGATTTTTTTTTAGGGTGAGCTCTACCCTTTGGGTTATGCTTTCATAAAGTCAGCATAACTCCATAAATCTCATGCATTTGAGAACAGGGAAACAAGAGTTTAATATATTTATTGAAACCAAAAATGTAGCTGAAATACTTATAGCATATTACACATGAAATCCAATCGATTACAAATACAGGGCCAAAAAACCAGACCCATGTTACTAAATCTCATCACACAATAGGGAAATATACCCTAATAGGGATGGAACCTAAGTAGTACTACCAATAATAATCAAAAGCCATAAAAGCTAATGGCACTTGTATTCTCTTGTACACTACTATTCTATATCATATAAATCACAGAAAATGCTACTGCCATAAACGAAAAATGCAACTATAATGTGTACTAATTTTAGCAGCCGTATGCAGAAACCTCTTGCTCTGATTGAGGCTCCCCTTCTTGCAAGCAATCAATAGGAGGAATAGTTAAAGTTTCTTGAGTTCCATAAGCATTCCAACAAAATGGATCATCAAGCAGTTGTCCTTCATATGGGAGAAGCTCAACTTCAGCCATTGTAATCTTTGTGCAGGGCACAGTGTCACTGCAGGCAAAGTGGATTGGTGGGGTGCGTACGTCGTAAGTTCCCTTAATGTTCCTGTATGTGATGCCTGTGACAAATACTGCTGAGGTCTGGTTTAAGCACTCCTTTGATAAGCAGTAGTATTGGTCTATGTTTATGCAGTTTCTAACATTTTCCATCTGAATGTTCTCAAATGACAAGTCGGAAACGCAGCCTGTGCCACCTTGCCATGTCTTGATCCTTAGGCCATTGTCTGATTCTCTAATGATTGCATTTCGGACTGTTATGTTTGAGACACATGCCTGGGAATAGTGCGCACCAAGGCTCCCAATGCTGCAGAACATAAGCTAAGTTCAGAACTTAAAAACTGTTGGCCTCATTAATAAAAGTGATTCCAAAAGCGAAAAGCTTTGACCAAAAAAAAAAAAAAATTACTTTAGCATACACTCTTAACCTGATTTCAGACACTTTAGCATGTTCATGAGTTCCTAGACTGTATAATTTTGAGAGCACAGCAGCGAGTATACAGTAAATACCCACTTTTACTTAGCAGCTAACATTTAGGAACAATCCATTTCTAACTGTGGATTAGAAGTCACAACACCTCAAACATACCCTTCATAATCACTAAATGCAGCAGACTCTTTTGTTTTTCTCATGCAACATGTAAGGGGGCGTTAGGTGGTTGAAAGCCAACAATATTGCATCTGGTTATAGTTACAGCAACGGCTTTCTTCCTAGCAAAAAGGATTCTTTGAAAAGTTCTACTTTACAACTAATTATCCAAGAATCATAAGATATGGCTGAATTTTGTTGAACAAAGACTAATATAGCTGTTAGATAGCAGCCATGGCCCATGGTTACAATTCTTATGAAGAAAAGAGAATATAAACCTGATCCCGTGACTTGGCCCACAAGTGACATCAGCAATATCCACATCTGAGCACCCGGTTCCAATCGAAATGCAATCGTCACCTGTATAAAAGATGCGTCTTGCATTATTAAATATAATCTACTACATTAGTCAATGACGGTTCCACCTAGTAGGTCTGACACTGGCCTGAAAAAAGTGACCTAAAACCAACCCAAATAACAATTAAGTAAAAACATTTATTTTAATTTTTAATTGGAAATACTTGAATTAATTGAAAAGTGGGATGATGAGGCATTGAGATAAATTAAGAGTCAAATATTTAGAAAAATAAATAAATAAATAAGCCAGCTAGTGGCCTGAACAGGACAGGACCCCGTGGACTCGGGGGCAATTATTTCATTCTTAGTTATAAGGGATGGCAACTGGCCAAAAAGTGTCATCGTCGAGCCTGCCTGGCTGAAAAATGAATTGGACAAAGTGGAAAGACCAAACCCAGGATAGACCCGTGGCCGTGGGAAATTAAATCATCCCTAATTGAATTTTTTTTTCCCTCCCCTTACCGTTGCTTATCATGGAATTGTAAATTCCAACAGACTTTGTGTTCTCAATGTGGATTCCATCGGTGTTGGGGCTGAGTTTTGGTGAAGAAATGGAGAGCTTGTCAATCATGACGCCTTCGCATCCATCAAACTTCATGTGAAACTGAGGACTGTTTTGAATTGTTAAGCCACTAACTACCAAATTTGAGCTCATGAAGAACCTAATCAACTGCACGAAAAGGTAATGAAAATGGTCATTACTCGTTCACAGAATTGATTTTATTGAATGCTTGAATTGAGTTTGATAATTATAATACTCACAGCAGGGCTGTCACATGGACCTGATGACGTCGATCCGTTAGGCCCCTGAAATCATATTGAAACTAGCAGTTAGAAGAAAGAAATAATTTGGAAAGAAAAAATCGAAGATTAAGGCAGAGAATGTAAGTTTTAGAAAGTAAACTACCCGGTGAGGTTTGCAGGGCAGATCCCACCATGGCTGTCCATTCCCTTCAATGGTGCCCTTACCAGTGAATGTCATATCATCAAGTTTGTAAAACACAAGCCATTGCTTGCGGCTATCAGCTTTGGGCCAAGTATCCGGTCCATCAGGTGGCATTAGAACCCCATCAAGCTTTAATGATCATACAAAAGGATATAATTGTTAGGTTGGAAAATTCAACATGATTCAACCGAAATGAGCTGAAACAAAGGAGACTTTTTAGTGTAAATGCTTACCTGGAATACAAGTCCTGGCTTGCACGGCCCTGAGAAAATTGTTGAAGTGATTTTGAAAACATAATCTGAAGGAGCCAGAACAACCCCTGCTTCTACAGCACAGGCTGCTTTCCATGCAGCCCTGAAAGCAGCGGTGTCATCGGCAGAGCCATCACCAACTGCCCCGTAATCTCTTACATCAAAAATGCAGTCAGTGGAATTCACTGGATCATTCGGATAAGGGTCTGAGGGGACTGATGGAGAATATGAAGGTGATGAAGAGACAGGATTCTCTGGAGAAGCCGGGGGAGGAACAGTGGAGCCTTTGTTTTTCTGTTTCTTGTGATGATGGTACCTTGCTTCCACATTGCTTAAATTTTGTAACAAAAGAATCACTGCTAGTAGAATTAGTACCAGCTCGCGAATACTCTCCATTGAATGCAATTTCTTCAGGAAAATAAAACAAGAAAAATGGAGAATGTGTCAAAGTTACTTCACAGGAAAAATTCTGAATAAAGAATGAATTAAAAGAATGAAGTGAGAGGCAGAGGCCTCAAGCAAAACCAATAATGTAAGGTGAGGGCCATTGAGGGGCAGAGGGTCTAATTTATACTGAAATTTAAGAGCTATAGGTCCAAAAGGTTGTGTCTAAGAAAAAGTTTCGACACGTGTCAAGTTCTGTTTGATTGAAAATTCATTGTCTCTAGTAAAAACTGATGCTGTTGGAGGGTTTTGAAGGTTTGGTCGTTGAGGGAAATTTGGCAGATGCTTTTGGTTCTTCAGTTGGTTCCTTCTTCTAAATTTCTCTCAGATCATTTTCTTTTAATATTTTCCTGATTGTTGGTTCTGTCCCCTCTGGCCCATTAATCTCTTGTTGCTCCCTCTCAGCTTTTCTTGTATTATTATTATTATTTTTTCCCTTGTTTTTAGTAAGCTGAAGGGGGAAAATATGCATCTTCTACAGTATAATTAGCTTGTGAACTAATTTGAGGTCCAAAATTCCAAGAATGAGGTGCCAGAATCCGAGGAGGCAGCTTTTAAAGTTTTATATAATTTTTTTCAGGTTCAAAAAGTTCACGCATTTTACAAAATACAGACTTGCATATAATTGTTAGTAACTCAACACTAAATTATTGAGAGTCGTGTACCAATCCACCTACAAACTATCCAATCTGAAAATTGACTAGGATTTTGTACATGGAGAAATATGATAGCTTATGCATGCTATAATTTAAAAAAAAAAAAAATTCATTTTGCGCCATAATCTTGAAGCTTTCAAGGTTTTGTATAGTTTTTCTTCAGTCCGAATATTCACATTTTACATATAGACTTGTACATAATTGTTAGGGATTTCGCTTTGAATTACTGAGAGCCAGCACAAATGCAAATGTCCGGCCTGAAGAATGAGCAGGGCTTTATATGCAAAGAAATATGTGTACTTTCTGCAAGCATTAATGGAAAATGACCATTTTGATTTGTATCTTGAATATGACGTTCGTTTCAAAAGATAACTGAACATCAACTTTTCCAGAAATTGATTACATGCAATTGGCCTGAACCCAATGTCCAAGAAAGCAAAAGCAATCCATGCCTTGGATTAATGAATAAAAAAAGTTATAATTTTGTCATTCAAATTATTATATATTTATATATATGTATCGACACCAGCTTTTAATATTGATTACTAGTATCAGAGATCTCTTTTCTCTGTCCTAACATACATCTCCATTTGGGATGTTATGATCAACATTGCCACGTGTAACCATCCCATCACATATGATGAAAACAAATAACGATCACATGTGATGTCAACATGCAATGTATGTGATTGGTCTTCTAAAGAATCATAGAAAATGAGGGGTTGCTTTAATTTGATTATACTAATTTGTTGTGGTGATGGGCGTAGAGGATAATTTATTCATTCATAGCAAAGAAGAAGTAGCAATCGAATGAATATAATTTGATGTACATGCTTATATAGCAAAGAGGCTCTCGTGACTCTTTATTGTTTTTTTGCTCCTCGTGGCCATTGAAGAGAAGAAGTATACTCACGACAATATATAGAATTAAACCATTCACGGGTTGATCCAAAGTTATGGTCCATAAAATTCGAAAAAACAAATTAAAAGAAGTTCCTTACGAAAGCCTACGAGAAGAGCACAACCAACACAACTTTTATGTCTCACGTGACACATCATACTAATATTAATACAATAATAATTTGGTTTGGAGCAAGATATCGACAGGGTGTAAATGTTTAGCCGAAACAACAGAATGTCTAGTTGTAACGTGAACATATATCAGATTTATAAAGCGGTACGCAACTTATTAACATTAATTAAATAATTAAAATGAGTTTTTTTTCATGGGGTAGATAAGAGTATGAAAGAATGTCAACTTGCAACGTGAATATCAAAATTATAAGGAAATACATTATTAGTCAAACTTTTAATATGCAAAATTAATATGAATAACAATGTAGTTATTGATATAATCAAACTTTAATATGTGAAATTAATATGAACTAATAAATTAAATTTTTTTAAACATGAGTATAAGTTAAACTTACATTACCTATGTTTTGAGATGATGCCACAATAAGTTGTCGCCAAACTTTATGATGATTGAGAAGTATTGCCACAGTTAAATTCAAGAAACCACCATACAAGCCATATATTAAGCCTAGAGCTAAGCTATTATATATATGTACGGTTGCAAATTTGATTGTGGAGTAATTTGATTTATGGAATGTTTATAAGTTGTTACTTATCAAGCGGCTTTTATAGAGTTAAGTCGGTTTAGCAAAATGTAGGCGAAAAATGGAACTATTAGGCATGCATGTAGCTTTGTCTTAGTCTGTCACGTGGGGACTCTCACGGGTGGGTAAAGATGGGAGAATATTGGTGCAGTTTGTGTGGTCTTCAGATTTACCACGCGCCGCACGGGCTTAGTTATTGGCTGATGATTCATGCAATGACCCGCTAAGTGGGCCATTTATCCTATGATTGGATGTTTTTGTGGGACCAGCCGCAAACTTCATGATCAATGGAAGTTCAACGCAAAACATTCACATGGTTGATCAGCGACGTGATGAATTATGATGATTTTGCTGGAATGGTGAGTTGACACGTGTCTGCCACGAATTCACGGGTTGGTGTTTCTGTGTGTCACGGGTGAGAATAGGATTAAAGATAAACTAAATTCTTAAAGCAAAAGATTTGGTCCCCTTAATCAATCAAATCTCAGCATCATTCATGCCTGCGACATCCAATAAAAATGACGATTTTGTTTTATTAAATAATTAGCGAATCAGTAATACGGTTTAGAGAGTACTTAACAGATTTCTAAATTATTTTTTTGAATCCAAGTTTTGTTGTACATTTTGGCTTCTCTTTAGTTGGTATGCTTAATTTCAAAATGGTTCAAAAGAATATCATTGGAATCAAAATCTTAATATAATGTTCTCAAGTGCTTAAAAACTTTCGGCTACTAACAAAATTAGCCTATTGTTATCTCATTATTTTTTTTGTTAAACTTAATGAAATTTATACCAACGACTTGTTATTTAAATCTTAAGATGCAAGATTTTATTTATTTTAGCTACCATTTTTTCTTTATTGACATTAAAGATATGCTATTTGTTTTATAAAAATTAGGTTCGGACTTAAAAGTTATAAATCATACTTTTTTTAGTATTGATTCGTTTTTCTTACAATTTTTTTTTATAATTTTTAAATCTACGACTATGAATTTAACTTATAAACATTTAAGAGATTATTTTTTTTTATCGTGTATGACCTATTTGATTAGGTCTTTATTAAATATAAAAACCTAATCATAGTACTGTAGTACCTATTTTTTATTAATCATAGAGTGCAAGGGACTTCTTAATTCATAGTATTGTAGACCTAATCATAGAGTGCAAGGGACTTCTTAATTCATAGTACTGTAGACCTAATCATAGAGTGCAAGGGACTTCTTAATTCATAGTACTGTAGTACCTATTTTTTTCTCAATATATTTTTTACTACATTGGATGATTTTATAGCGAGTTGCTTAATAGTTGCCAAATTTTTGGTTTTTTTTTTTTAAATGATGTATTGAGTCCCATGTGAAAAGAGCTTGGTGAATATGTTTCATTTCACTTCACCATTGTGACCGAAATTCAATGTAGAAACCGATCAAGCTGCCCCTATTTTCTTGAGCCAAAGCAATCCAACATTGATGAAAATCAGCAGTCCAAAATCGCCAGCGTAAATAAACTTAATGGACCATCAACACAATAGAACTTAACAACACATCAGGCCATCAGTCCTCTGTTGACGAGCCCATTTTAATATTTTCACCTGCCATTAGTAGCAGAATAAAGAGATCATGTGACATGAGACTGACACGTGGATGAGTTGAGAACCACTAGTTTTTCAACTTGAGTTTTGAATTTATAGTTACAATTTTGTCTTTGATGATGAAGATAAAATTTCAGAATCTGTGAGAGATTTTCATTAATTCGTCAGAACAATTCAACAAATAATAACAGCCCTGCAACTTGCTTTGTTAGCTGCTGGTTCTAGTCAATCCTCCAAAAGGGCTTTAAAAAAAAGAGTTATTTTTAGAGACCTCTCCTGAGATTTGGTGTATTAACACTTAGATAGAATGTATTGATGTAATTATAGATACCTCCCCTATCGTTAGTATAAAAATAGGTATGGCATCAGTATAGAAGGGTAAATGTGTAAAATCATATTTAAAATTCAAAATATGTTTTTACTACTATTTTGACCGACTTGCCCGTTGTTGACCGAACTTAACCAGCTGGCCATGACTCCACCGGCAGCCACCATTTCGTTGCCGTCTATCCCCTCAACCAACCCCCATGAAGTCCCAACCTCAATAACATCTCAACAGCCACAAAACCCACGATTTTTTCATCCCACACTTGCAGCCACATTCAAACTCATGAGATCTCGTTGCCGCCATCTTGTCAAAGTCCATTGATGGTGCTCAATCGCAAAGCGGGAATGGAATCAATAGCTTGCCTGAACTAGAATAGCATGGTTGAGAAGGGGATACAAAGTCTGGGATGGTTGTGGACAAGATTCGAACCCGGGAAGAAAATAACACGGGTTGGTTTTGGGCAAATTATGCTCCTTGTAGGTGCTCTTTCGAAAGCATAGAGCTGGGCAGCGGAGAAAGAAAGGAAGGGAACAAGGTAGAAAGAAAGACACGATGGCGTTGAAGGTGTATAAGCCAAGCCAAAGGATGGCGCCCAGGAAGATGGCAGGCAGCAAAAGCAGTGGTTGAAGACCCAGTTCGGAAGCAGCAGCCGGCCAAACCTATTACCCATAAATTCTCAAAGCCACATTTAATAATTTATTATTTTGGTGAGAAGGGTATTTTAGTAATTGTGACAGTCCACTAACAGTCAACTTAATGTCTAATTAACGGCAGGGGATGTTTCTGTAATTATATCAATATATTCTATCTAAGTGTTAATACACTAAACCTCAGGGGAGGTCCTTAAAAATAACCCTTAAAAAAAATAAAAGTAGACAATTTTTTTATTTATTTTAGTTATTCTGAAAGATTAGGCTTTCGGATCCACTGATTGTTCGGGTGGTAAACATTTCCATTTCTACCCGTGAGTAGGGAGAGTATAACTTCTATAAAATAATATTTAATAAATTAATAATTTTTATTATATAATAAATTTTTTATCATTCTGACTTGGGTCAATATGCTAAATTAATAATTTTGATTAATTAATAATATAATACATTTTAAAAAAAAAATCCTTGTATAACATTATGGCCCAGTTCATATTATAAATTGATAGTTTACTAAAACTATAAACATAATTTATATGATATTTTATTGAATAAATTTTTTAATGTTATTTTTTTCTTAAAATTTGAATGTAATTGGGTTTGATCTCTATGTTTTTTTTCTTATTGCGTTTAAAAGTCTTGGGTTAAAATCTCAAATTGTAATAATTTTAAATTTTATTTTGGTTAATTTAACGTATATTTAGTGGATTAATTCATATTTAGTTGATTGGATTGCTAACATACAATGAATTTTTACTTGATAAATTTATATTCATTGAATATTTCAAATACACTTTATAAATTAATAAATTATTAATTTATCAATTAATAAATATCTCTTTTAATTAATAGATTTTATGTGGTCCTAACACTATTAATTTATAAAGGTTTTAGTATATCTCTTTATGTTATAGCATGATGAATTAATAATTACTTAAAAATAAATGTTTTTTGTTTTGCGCATAACATAGGCATTACCTGATATTAGGATTATCGAGACATTAGATATATCCAATTGGTCTAGTAGAGGACTTAAACTTAGATATATGCAATGTACCATAGCATAGTTCAAGTACAATCTAACAACATATCATATTGTAAATGAAATATAATTGAAGTAAAAAAAAAAAAAAAGACTGGGCTTCATTAAAATTCGGGGATGGCAATTTATTTGCAAACTCTTATACTCAGAAAATTCTATCCGTAAAACTCATTGCACGCAATTTCCAGGGTGATGGGCGGTTTTGATAATAGAAACCAAAACTACCGCGAATAACGTGTGTAGTTGCTTTTAAAAAGAAAAGAAAAAAAAAATAGATGAATACTCGCACCAGTATCTACTAACATGCATTAGTTTTTTAAATCTTTTAATAATTTAGAATTTAATGTTTATTCAAGAAAATATATAAGGTAAGAATGAGACTTAATACTAAACTTGAAAACAATATATAAGGTAATTGTAGGAATCATGTTGGATTGATAGGTGGTGGTGAATGAGATAAATATTTAAATTCTTGGAGTTTGGAGTTTGGTGTTGAATGAGATGGATCATGGGTACTTTTGAATGCTAGTTCGTGGATTACGGTTCTTTATTCTTTACGTGTTTTTTTTTTCTAATTTTTATAAATAAAATTATTTACAATGGACTTTGTGGATTTGATACTTAAATTGGATAATTTAAGTTAAATACATACTTCAATTGTATTTTAAGTTAAATTTATGTTAGATTTTATAATTAAATTGGATAATTGTGGTTCTTTGTTCTTTGTGTTTTTTTTCTAATTTTTTGTAAATAAAAGTACGTACAATGGACTTGTGTATTTTATACTTAAATTGGAGAATTTATATTAGATTGATATATTTTGAACTTTTTTTTTGTGTATTTTATACTTAAATTGGAGAATTTATATTAGATTGATATATTTTGAACTTTTTTTTTTATGTTAAGACCTTTAGATGCTCACTTGCGATGCTAAAAATTAAATTAGGTATGTCATGTATATTTTTTAGGCTAATTTTATAAATTTATAGTTTGAATTATGTAATTTAATTTTTAAGTTTAGGAACCCATAAAAAAGACATTGGATACTAGTGCCATTTGGATGGGCTTTTTTTTTAAAAAAAAAAATAGTAGTGGGTATGATGCCAATTTGATAATTTGATTTTTCTATGGATTTGAGCGTGGTATTGACAAACCCACATCCTACCCTATCCATTGTCATCCCTCCTAAAATGGCATAAAAAGATAAATAAGCTATTTTTAATGCACCCAGTTTATTCTCAAATTCTAAACTTTGAGTTGGACTATCGGACCCCTTCATTAATCTCATAATACCCATATTATATTGTAATTTTATTTAAGGACAAATACAAATAGTTATTGTTTTAGCTGGATTTTAAGGCAATAAAAAAGGGGACAAACAACATAACTAACACAAGAGATTTGTATTAAGGTGAAGGGGTGCCTAGTGTAGCAGAGATGTGTTGCTCGTTTTGGCTTTGAATGAGGCTTAGGAAAGAATGGATGAAGTGAGGTCATGGAGAGAGGCTGGGGTCTATAGAGGATTGGCTTCAAGGGTTTAGTTTAACTTGCAAAATGAAAAAAAAAAAAAAAGATTAGAGGTGGAGCCCGGGTGGTTGGCGACTACACTTCGATGCTCAAGTTAGTTTGGGGCTAGTTTTGGTCTTAATAGCTAATAAGCTCTCAGGTACGATGGTTAGAGGTTGAAGAAACCTCGACCCCTGTGTTGTATATATTTTTGTTGAATGTCAAAAATAAAACTTGAGCATCCTTTTTGTGGAACGATGCCTGGCTGCCATGGCACTTGACACATTTCCATTGACGCTCTTTGTTGTCGTTTCAAGGATATTTTGATCCTTTTACTCTTTTCAAGTATGCTAGGAGCATCGTTTTCATGACTTGTCCGTACATACATGTGTTGAATACCATTGGGTGATCCAGAGTATCTCTGCAGAGCCTATATTTGCAATTGTAGTCATGGCAGTTGAGGACAAATGGTCCCAACTTTCTTGGCATAGTACTATAGATGGCAAAAGTTTCCAAAATCGGCCTAAACTCGCAAAGATCTAGAATATTAGGATCCTAAGATTTAGAATCTGTGCGGATTCGAATTTGGATCCAGATGCATTTGCATATGAAAATTTGGATATCCGGCAGCATTATTTTTTAATTAAAGTATTTACTAAATAAAAATTAAATGAAAAATATATATGCTAAATGAAACAAGATAATAGGATTAACTAAAAAAATATAAAAGTTTATTAAATTAAGAAATATTTCGAAATTCACATTATTTTATATGGATTTGTGTGTTTTTATAATTTTATTTGTGGATTTATGGTGGTGCCAGACTTGGATTTATATTATTCTTGATGTTTGATTTATACTTTGGTATTTTTATTTATGACTTTATGATGTTATATGTCATTTTAGGTATTGAATTGTTGATTGTTAAATTATGATTGGATTTTATTTGATATTATTAGGTAAATTATTGAATTTTAAATTATTAAATTTTAATTTATGCAAATTTGGATATCCGAGATATCAGCTTGCAATTTGTGTGGATATTACCCGCATCCGAATCCATAAAAAAAAAAAATATGCGGATCCGGATATAGAAGGTGCATTTGGATCCGAATCCAGATTTTGCCATCTGTACGTACTACTTTTGACTTTTTTACAAGTATGGTAGCCTACTGTCTCCTATTTTCTAGCAACATATTGCTTCGTTGATTCCTCCTTTTTAGTAAAGCAATCAAATTTCTTCAAGGAAATAACCACCTCCCAGATGATGGTCATTTTTGGCCCTTTTTTTTTTTTTGTCTTTCTCTATCCTTGATATGGTGAAATCTAGGCGTTACTTCGATATCTAGTATACTTGGCGTATGCTAGTTTCATGTTCGTATTTTTTTGTTATTTTTCTCCTTCTCTTAACACATGGCATCTATTATTTATTCCCCCAAATAATTTTATATATTACTTTGTTATTTCTTTCTAGTGGATCTTTTTAACACCCCTTAAGAATTCTTACGAAACCTCTCGTTTTTTGCATCTATAGTTTTAACCTCATCGAGAATAATAGTGGAAATCAAAATAATTTTTTTATGCTCATGTCTTCAATGCCCCTGAAAATAAGAAGTTTTCTTCTTCTTCTTCTTCTTCTTTTTATTTTTAGACCTAAATGTCGTTTTAAATAGTCTTTCAATAAAAATTTAATAGTAAATAATAGATTCGACATAAAAATAAATAAACACAAAATATTAAATAAATCATTACTTAGAAAAACCAAAAAAAAAAAGAAACTAAAAATAGTTTGAAATTTTAATGAACTTTAAACATGGTATTTTAAGAGTGTTGTAAAAAAGGGACGATTTTGTTATTAAATGGAATATAATTAAAAAAGGAATTAAAAGAGAAGGGTGTCAATAATTGAACTCCTAAACCGTTTCGAGTGTAATTAGATAAATAGCACGTGTACATAGTAGTACCCATAAGTACGCTGGCGATATAATTGGGCCCCGAGCCCCGTGTGATCCACTACAAGGACCCATTAAATTGACTAGAATCGTGTCTTTTGATTGCGACGTCGGTGAACTTGAAAAAATGATAATTTAAAATTTAAAATTGACTTTAGGTTTGGGATCGAGATTAAAATATTATAAGTTGTTGATTTCATAAGTTTTAGAAAAACAGTATCCGGTAAATTCTTTAAAAATTATTTATTAAATAAGTTTCTTTATTTTAATAACCGTTTTTTAAAAAAGATAAGAAGTTATTTTTTATAAACAACTTATCAGATAAGCCACCAACTTATTTTAAATTTTTATTATAACTATAATATTTTAATAAAAAAATAATTATATCTTATTTTTCAAAAATCTTGATGTAATTAAACTTACACTTATTTTAGTCATTATATAATCAAATAATATTTTTGTAACAAAATTTATTAAACGCATATATCTAATTCTACTTTTCAAATTTATAGGTAGCAATAATATAATTTACTAAATATCAAACTACTTTTTTAATCAGTAATTTATTTCATCAGCCAACTTATTTTTATTTATCATAAATAAGTCATTTTTCTTCATTTTTTCAATTTAAATATTAACAATAAATAGTTTTTTCAGTGAAAACTTTTAGATGTCAATTATCTATAATTTCTTGTGGTGAATGTAAATTGCTTAAATAGGAAGCAATTAAATTACGTTGTCACCTGGCAACGTCTTATTATTTTATTGTTGGCAACAAATTCGAAATATGGGGACCATGTTTCTTTGATGCAAATAAAATAAACTACTTCTTTTAAAAATAATAGTAATAGTAATAAAGAAATAAACTGCTTGCTTTGCGGAACTTTCACTTCTATGGGTCAAATTTTACAATTCCAATTTTCACTAGTTGGAGAAAAGATGACCCACAAGCGTATTGCTTCCATGTGTCAACCGTCAAGATATATCATTTTAATTTTTCATTACTTGGAGATAATATGACACACATCTATTGATTTTTCTAATGTTATTATAATCATAATCATTAAAGCTATGAAATCCAAATCCTTGAAATGACTGGAATGGAAAATTTTGAATTAATTTTTGTAGATGTCAATTAATTACTTTCAATAAACGTATAAGAAAAGATCACCGAAATCACAAGTTTATTAAATGTTATACCCGATTCTTTTAAAAATAGACAATTAAATTCCTATTATTTAAAAGATAAACTTCAAAACTTTTTTTAGTGAAATATGTCTAATTAAATAGAGATATAAAGACGATATAGTCCATTTACTTGGTGAATATTATTAATGTCCTTAAATCCAAATAGATGAAATTATTTAATAAAATAAGGTTTAAATATTTTTAAAACGACGCGTTATCATTTACTTAATAGTAAACTTATAAAATTTATTTTTAAAAAATAATATTGTTTATAGTTAAATTTGGTAGCATATTAAAATCTTCTCAATTTTTATTAAGTGCCTGTTTGATATGACTTATTTAAGAGCCATAAGTGCTTATTTAATCTCATAAACACTTTTTAAAATTTTTTATAATGTTTGGTTATTTTTTTAGTAGAGTTTTTTTAGCTTAAATAAGCTAATTTACCTATACTAGGAAAAGCACAAAATTTTAGCTTTTGGGAGTAGAGGTTAGAGAGCTTTTCCAAAAATATATAATATAAAAAATATCATTGATATATTTCATTAATTACATAATACCCTTTGTGTAAAACCTACCCAACAAAAATTGTTGCCGCCATATAAATATATTGCTGCCGTCACTTCACTTTATCTCTCACTTTTTTTTTTTTAAATAACTAGCACTTTAATTTTGCAATCCCTACACATACCCAACACTTGAGAGAGCAATCATAGTCATAGCAATCATAGTCATAGCTAGAGCTGGCAAAACGGGTCATCGTGTCGTGTTCGTGTCGTGTCAGCTTTGTGTCGTGTCAAATTTAGGTCGACCCAAACCCGACCCATTTAATAATCGTGTCAAAATATTGAGACCCAAACCCGACACGGAAAAATAATCGGGTTACCCAATAACCCGTTTAATATCTATATATTGAACAAAAGTTACATTAAATATTTACACACTATCATACATACGTATGTACATAAATACATACATACATACATACATACGTACATACATACATACATAATTTATCGATATTATAAAATATACATATCTACCAATATAGGACACATGTATACTATTGAGGTTTTAATTTTATATATATATACATGTCTATCAATTTTTACACATTTACACTATTAAAGCTCTAAATGTATGTAAAATTTTATAAATAAAACACTGTGTTTATATTCACCCTTTTAAAGAATAACAAAAAGAAAATCTTCTCTAATATTTGAGTTTTAATTATAAGAATATATAAATTATTTTAAAATAGAAAATATAATCGGGTCATTGATCGGGTAAATGGGTCAAGAATTTTAACCCAAACCCGACACGGAAAAAAATCGTGTTGACCCGGACCCGACCCATTTAATAATCGTGTTAAATTTGACGACCCATACCCATTTATTTATGTCGTGTTCGTGTCGGGTAATCGGGTCGTGTCAAATTTTGCCAGCTCTAGTCATAGCCAACAGGATCATAAATTTTCCAAGCAATATAATTTCTTTTTAAAAGATAATGTACTATAGTACTATATTTAAGATTAATGTAATGTAATGCCACTGAAAAAATAAAAGAAGTGAAATTCACTAAAAATGAGGATTTAGATATATATTTTCATATAAATAGTACATAATTATTTATTAGAGAGAAGTTTAGGGATCTAAACGTACTTTTTCCCCTTCTCAATTTTGTTCCGTAACATTTATATTGCTCTCAGATAGGACATAAAAATGAAAAATTTGTCTTAATTTTCATTTTTTCTTTCTCAGTCAGTCTCTGTGTGTCATTTCATTTCTTCAAACCCTCCGCTTCTCTTGCTCTTTCCTCACGGATCAAAACGACAAGGTTTAATCTCTCAACAAACCCTAATTCGATCGTAAAAACAACAGCAAGCTCACGTCTCTTTTCCATGGCGACTCTTCATCGCCGATCATCTCCTCTTAGACGTACCATAAGCGAATAAACTAGCGCGCGCGTATCTCCTCGATCAGCGCCATGTTCGAAGCTCACGTAATTTCGTCTTCTTTGTGTTATTTATTTTTTCGTTGTTTTTTGAGCGTAATTTATTATATTTAATTGCTTAGCGCGTGTAATGTGTGAATTTCAGTAGAATCATGAGTTACTGGCTTGTTATTGTTTGTATTTATTACTACACTGTCGTATTGTACAGAGCTGTGTTCTTTACAGGAGTACCGAAGTATCTATTTTTGTAGTAGTATTGCTTTATAGAAAACGCTAAATTATGTTAGTGATCGTAATCTCATGGCTCTTTTGAATAATTGATATCTTTTTTCATATTGATTTGAGGTTATTACATACATTTGAGTTGCTTTATTTGTGATGGTTTTATTGCTTGGATGCTTATCCGGATAGAGGAGTAATGATGTACTTATTACAAACTTTCTATCCCGGATGATGTGGCAAATGATGTGTCATTTTGTTCATTGCTATTATCTCAATAATGATTGTATAAAAGTCAGCTATTATCAAACATGTGATGGTTATTTGTTGGTAACATGCCATTTGGGATACAGATTTTGTATCTCTACTTTGTAAGCATATCATTTACTCATGGATAGAGTGATGCTACAAGTACAAAATGATGTGACAATTGATGTGTCATTGCATCAAATGATGATGTAAACTAACATCTATTACTTAGGAGTGACAATTATTTATTGTAGCTGCATCAACTGGGATACGAGTTTTTAGGTGTAGCATTTTTAACTGGAAAGTGCATGGCTAAAGAAATTATGAATGTTATTTCTGTTTGTAGGTTCTGCATTTGCTTCGAAGATATTTGGGTGAATATGTCCATGGACTTTCGGTGGAAGCTTTAAGAATCAGTGTTTGGAAAGGTTTGTCTTCATATTAGTGTGTCTGTATACTACGATCTTTTTATCAATATACCTATGTGGTTGCTTGTTAGTTCAATTGTTAACTGCTCTTGAGATGATACCAAGGTATGGTAAATCCCGTTTACACTACGGGAGGGTTTTGGTTTTCATTTCTGTAATTTTATTTGATTTTGTTTATTTATTTATTTATTTTTTAAGGTTGAGGGGTGGGTAAAGCTTAAATAAATCAATTTTTAACCCCTACCTCCTCTAAGGTTCGAACTCAGGTGTCCAGTTAAAAAAAGGGTTCGAACAAACACTCATTAGGCCTTTGGGGGTAATCATTACATATATATAAGATTTTACGAGAAGAGAAGATAAAAAAACACATTTTTCAATACACCACAAGATAAAACACACTGGAATTTTGTTTTTTTATTTTTTATTTATCTTTTAGCTTTTCCCTTATTGTAAAATTAGTCTCCCTTACTTTGGGATAATTAAAAGACAAAAAACCATAGATTTCAATATAA
This sequence comes from Citrus sp. QX-2021, assembly GCA_030444885.1. Taxonomy (NCBI): domain Eukaryota; kingdom Viridiplantae; phylum Streptophyta; class Magnoliopsida; order Sapindales; family Rutaceae; genus Citrus; species Citrus sp. QX-2021. The sequence continues at coordinate 1,322,069 of CM059829.1, forward strand.
TACAAGATAAATTACAGTACATTGGAATGTAATTTTTTTTTTTCTTTTTAGCTTGTCTCTGGATTCCTTGGTTCATGTTATCTAAAATTTTCTGTGTGCAACTAAAAAAAAAAAAGGAGAAAAATTGACAAAAGGGATGAATTGATGTTTTCAGTTGAAGCAACTTGTCAACTAGATAAGTGAAACATCTGGTTTACGTTAGTATAAATATGGCCCAACTCAATGTCATCACGGCTTGCCTCCCAAGTCATGTCATATTGGTTGTGTTTATTCTCATCTAATGGTGCAAAACTTTTCAATTGTTCCATTTCATTCTACAGGTGATGTTGTCCTCAAAGATTTGAGTTTAAAGGCAGAGGCACTAAATTCATTAAAACTTCCAGTCACAGTCAAAGCTGGTTTTATTGGAACTATAACCCTAAAGGTAGCTGTTACATGTAAACTTGATCAAATATGTGTATCTTCATTTTACTAACGTTGGGTTTTGTATTGAGATTAAGATGTTGTTGAGGTTCTGTTGTCTTGCTAATACTTTTTGTAAATTTTATGGGGCATGTGGTTCATGTTATTGCTTTCTTGTGCTCTTCCTTAGTAATACAACTTGTTTCTGTTCCTTATAAACCTTGATTTATTTTATTCTACTATAGTTGCTTTGATTATATAAACTATTTCCTGTCAAAAATTGGTTACGTGAACTACTTTGTAAATCTTTTTCTATCAGTGCCATTTAGTTTTTTTCCCCAAAAAAAGAAAAAAAGATACTGTAACATTATAAGAGTCTAGATACATTGATGAGAGTTTCTCATTTTGATATTTTTGATATCACAGTACTCTCTTCTGGCCATTTCTGCTTTATCTTGATCTGGTTAAACTATATTAAATACTTTTTGTTACTCACTTGCTACGGTATTTGGAGAAGTGGGTTTTTTGCTATCGTATGTCTACGAGCTTGACCTTTTTACGCCTTTCTCCTTGCTGCCCGCTGGATTCACACACTTTTTTTGAGAAACTGAAAGTAGGAAAGGGGTCAGCTGTTCATCTTATGATATAACTTCTTTTAAGCCTCTAGGGACCAGTACATACCACCTTCCTGTAGATTGGTTACATGATACTGGCCCTCCAATGGGATGGATATTGTTGTTTTGATTATTCTGTAGGGTTTAGGAAACACAACTAGAATATGATCACTATGAATGAATCCTTAAGAGTTTACATTTGATATCACCATGAAGTATTTCTTTTTGGTTGAGACACTAAGGAAGTATTACATTACAAATATGTTCTGAAAGTGGTATTTCTCGAGATTAGTGTGCACAAGTTTATATCTAAGATTAGGTTTTTTGCCTTCTATGATTTTGGGTAATGTTTCTATATGGAAGGGGAATTAATTCCAAAAGTTCATGATTGAATTAACAATAAACTGGAAATCAAGGACTACTGCTTAAATTTTGTTTTATCACTAATGAACTGTTAGTGGATTTTGCCAGCAATAGTTAGTGTAATTTTGGAAACCAATACAATGTTTTTTCTAGTGTTTAACGTTCTCTCATTTCCTTACTCGCTTTGCTTCTTTTATAGGTTCCCTGGAAAAGTTTGGGCAAGGAACCTGTAATTGTTCTCATTGATCGGGTTTTTATTCTTGCTCATCCAGCTGATGGACGGACTTTCAAGGTCTTTTTTTTTTGGTTTTTTTTGGGGTGGGGGGAGGGGATTTAGGAAATATTATTCCCTGCTTGTTCAATGACTTCTTGATGGTCTAAATTGTGGCTTTTTTTTTTTAGGAAGAGGACAGGGAAAAACATTTTGAAGCCAAGCTTCAACAGATTGAGGTGAACATATTTTATGTGTGCCTGATGTTTCCTAATTTGAATTTTCATGATATGCTTTTTATTTCTGTTTTCTGGCCTTCAGTTCTCAATGTTACTTATATGTGTGAGACACTCAAATAATGTATGTTATTATATTGGGCTTACAACATCCAGTGACATGTCCTTACAACATCCAGTGACATGTCCTTTGAAAGATGAACTCGTTGATCAACGCCTTGGCATTCTTGCTGATAATATCTTTCAAGTGAATAATTCTGTATTCTGTTAATGATCATTCATGATTTTAGTTCTATTTATCTGTCACTAATATTAGGAAAAGAAAAGTTGAGAATGGAAGTTGATGTGGATAATTGTTGAAGTTTAGGATATACTATACGATGAGAGAGATGAGAAATGTAGTAGATTAGGTTAAGGAGGCATTTACATTTTGGATTGGAGTGGGAATCCTGGGATTGGGAGTGGGAGTAAGTTGTTTACTTACATTGGAATGAGAGTATGAAATGAGAATCAGAATCCAATTTATGTATTTACTTCGTCTTGAATTGGGAGTAAATGGTTTCAAATTATAGTTTTACCCTTATTTAAGGAATGGTAGTTTTTAATTACAAAATTAATGAAAAATATATTTTAAATATAAAATATTTATTTTATTATATTTGTAAATTAATAATAATTATTAGTATTCTTAATTATGTAAATCACAATTTTCTATTAATTTTAATTATGTAAATCACAATTTTCTATTAATTTTAATTATGTAAATTAAAAATTATTGATAAGAGTAACACAAATGAAACATTAATAATATAGTACAAAATTAAAATTTTCTTATAATAAACTGTTTATTATTATTAGTTATTAATATTAAGAAAATATAATACTATTATTTTTAAGTAATTTTAATGTAAATTATTATTTTTAACTAAATGTAATAATATTATCTTTAAATAAATTTAATATTATTATTTTTAATAAATGTAATTTATAAAATAATATAATAATATTATTTAAATGAATATGATAATATTTGTTTTATTTTATTAAATATAATTATATTAAATTCCCACTCCCATCTCCCCTATGGGAGTGGGAATCCCGCTCTCCACTCCAAAAATGGGTGGGGCCCACGGAGTGGGATTCCCACTCCTCCCTTAAAATATGCAACTAAACACTGGAGTGGGTGGAATTCACACTCCTCACTCTTACTCTAATAAGTAAACATAGCATAAGTCTTTTGGATTTTTTTTTCTTTTTAGAACTGGGATACTGTTTGTGATATAGTTATGCTTGATTTTATTTTGTATAGGTGGTAGGTTGCCTTCAGATGGTTATCTTCATTTCCTTGGTGTTCGTCTAGTTTGATTTTTTATCATCTTCCCTTCCATTCAAATAAAATTCTTCAGTTTCCTATTGGGGGGTAAAAAAGAGGGAAAAAAGAGTATGAGAAATTGAAGTTGCACGGTTGTAGAAAAGGACATATATAAAATATTGATAGTAGGCTGAACCTGGTAGAAATAATTGTACTTTCTTTTTCATTTTTCTCTTTTTCTAATGTATTTATTCCTATTAATGGCATCCAGGAAGCAGAATCAGCAACGCTGGAAGCAAAATCTAGGTCAAAGCTTGGCAGTGTATGACTTTTTAATTTTTCTTTAGTTTGTATGATTATTTTTTTGTTCAAAATTGTTACTTTACATGGTTTGGGTAACCTGGTGACTACGCACTTGTAATACTTTTATTCATAGATTTTTTTGATGTTCATGAGATTCTAGTATTGAAAGTTTATCTTCTGATGACATTTAATTTGGAGATTGAAAGTAATGTTAGCTTTTTGGTGCTGCCCATGGTACATTCCGCCATGCAAGCATGAGATGAATTTTTTATTAATCATGCCTTGATGACTAGGCGTAATTTTTTCTTCTGAATACTTTCCATGTGCTTGGGTTGCCCTTATTGGCATTTGTATTGGTTTTTTGTTGTTTAAGATAGTTGTTGTAGGGTCTGTTTCTAGGGTTAGGGTTAGAACTATGTCAGACTGCTTGATTTAAAAGCTTGAATTGATAAGTACGGGCGGAAAAATAGTATGAGCTCTAACATGCCAGCGGATGCATGATACCAAATTTTATCAATGGGCTTGTCATGTGGATGTCAAGCTCAGGAATAAATGAATGCAAATACACATACATATGCTGTCACATGGTGGGATTTAAAAAACACATGACCTCTTGTCCAATTGGATTTGACACTGTGTTAGGTACTGGTAACTTGAAAGCTTAAGTTGGTGTAAAGACAAACAATAATCTTAACCTCTAACCACTATATGACTAGAAAATAAAATTTTAGAATACTCTCAGAATTTATGGAGGTTAAATTATTTAAAATTAGTAGCAGTCATGGAACATTTTATGTTGATGGATCTTAAACAGTATATCCACAGCTGGATTAAGTTGTGGCCTTCTGTAGAACCTGAGTGAAAGTGAATAAGCAATATTTATGTAGTCTGATTGTTATGATGCAGCCTTCAAGACTGTTTTGATTGGTATATATGCATAACTTTATGTTGGGTATTTTCTTTTTTATGCTTCTTGCAGTAATTTAAAATTTATTTATGAAGTGCTTCTCTAGCATTAATCCTAATGCTAGTGGGCATAAGAAAGCATGGCATGCACGTTCTTTGAATTCAATTGACAGCCAATCTTTTGCAGCCTTCTCCTGAAAGTTCTTGGTTGGGTTCTCTAATTGCCACAATCATCGGAAACTTAAAGATATCAATTAGCAATGTACACATCAGATATGAGGATTCTGTTAGGTAAATTGCCATATGCTTTCTATTGTGTTTTTGGTTTCTCAATTATTTCATTGCTATGATATTTTATGGGAGGGTCAGAAGCAAGGAAGAAAAAGTGTATTGACATAAAACTTATTGACAAAAAAAGGAAAGCTGTTGGGACAAAAGAAGAGGACCAACTTTTTAACAGATCGTAGTAAAAGAAAAAGAGTTTATGAGAGAATATCTCCATAGAAAAATATAGAAAGGATCTGGAGAATTACTTTGCCACAAAAACCATCCTTCCCCTTCGAGCCACCACCAACTTTCAAATGTAATGATTATAAAATGAAAGAGACCTCTCTGAAGCCATCAACGATTATACAAAGAAAGAGACCTTTCTGAAGCTATCATTATTATCATCTGATTTATTGCGCATTCATCTGCACTTTATTTTCCTATCTGGTTAGCCTTTTTGTTTTATTTTATATTCTGTTTGTTCTCTGCTCAATTTTAAAATTAATTTTGCATTTTGCAGTAATTCGGGGCATCCGTTTGCTTCAGGTGTTACTTTGGCTAAGCTGGCTGCAGTGACAACAGATGAGCAGGGAAATGAAATATTTGATACAAGTGGTGCTGTGGATAAATTGCGAAAGGTTAGTTCTGTCTTCTTTCTTTGTAAGCTGCTTTTATCAAGGTGATCATGTGAAGAGTGGGTGAAGCACTTTGAATGTCTGCAATAGGCCCAGTTCAAGTATGTGCACACACACACACACACACACACACACACACACACACACACACACACACGTATTTATTATCTAGGTTTATGATAAAACCTTTTGTTGTTCTTGGGTAAGAGCCGCTTCCCAATGAAAACAAACAATGAAATGGTTGTGAAGGTTTTTTATTTTTTAACATTTTTGGATCAGTTCAGATTCTTCATTGTATGTTATTCTGGTTCTCCTCCTTGTTTCTGTTGACTTTTAGCCCCTTCACTTGTACATTTCTCTTATTGTTAATATGATGCTGTTGCTGGAATGTTTCTCAGCGTGCAAATATATGTCCCAAAAAAAATAAATAAAGCCTGCTCTTGGACTAGGGGTTGATGTAAGAGATTGGGATCATATATTTTGTCTGGTAGAGTGTTAACCTTTATTTTCTGTAAAATTCACGAGTCTTCAGAATTGATTTTTTTAATAAATAAATAATTAAATAAAGATCCATTGGTGATGCATCTTCCTCAGGAATCATCATTTTTAAGCTAAGGAGTTGCATGTTCATCCTTGTATACCTTTTGTGTCTTTCGACATATGATGTCTGTAGTTCGAAGCTCTTAGTGTCTGGAAACATCTCTTGATGTGTATGATGACGTGCTATGCTTTAGATTAACAGTTGGTTTTGAGTGTGTGTGGCTGAAACTGCATGCCAAACCAAGTTCTTTAATCTATTTTTTTACTGTTACTTAAGGGTTGTCATTTGTTACTTTTTCCAATGTAGATCATTTTTGGAGGTGATAGAGAATAATAAAAGGAAAGAATTGAATGACTATACAAGCATCTTCTGGCACCAAATACAAATCCAAAATATAATTCATTCTTTTTTGTACTTTTATCTGACAACTCAATTGATAATTGACAGCTTATAAGTAGTCTGGGACTGAAATCAGTAAATAACAAACTTTATTGATTTATACCTTCTCGAGAAGGAAAATTATTTGGGCTAATTGATATTTTGGTTTTGTTACAGTCATTACAACTTGAGAGGCTTGCTCTTTATCATGATTCTAATAGCCTCCCTTGGGCTATAGATAAGCGATGGGAAGATTTGAGTCCTAAGGAGTGGACCGAGGTTTGTTCCTATGTGGCTTGCTATGTAAAATTATTACCTTCTGTTCCTCTTTAGTTGCAGAATTATCCTGTGGTTGACGGGATTGATTACATCTATTGTTTTCCTCCTTGTTGAACCTTCTTTCCCAGATATTTGAAGATGGCATAAATGAACCGGCTGCTGATTGTAGGATAGTATCTCCTTGGTCTGTGAATCGCAAGTATTTGTTGTCACCTATTAATGGAGTACTTAAGTATGATCGCCTTGGAAATCAAGAAAGAAATAATCCAGAGATTCCATTTGAGAAGGCTTCTCTTGTATTAAGTGATGTCTTCTTAACTATGACTGAGGTGTGAAGTGTTTTCTACTTTATATTTTGGCTACCGACGTATTTCTAATATGGCTGGTTCTTAATAGAATATAATAAGATTTAAAAAGTTGATTTTTTTCTTTTGTCTCGTTAGATATGGATAAGAAATAAGTTTCACTTTCATTTACCTCTGGATCTCAAGTCTAATGTCCTTCACTCTGTCATTTATATTTTGCTCAATTACACAATAGAAAAAGAAAATAATTGGAGCTGATATTCTTTCTGGAAAATATTTTTTCCTGCTTATTGGCAAGCAACTGTGGGCTAAATTCTTGTGTCACTCATTTTTTTTCTTTACAGGAACAATATCATGATTGGATAAAACTTTTAGAGGTTGTTTCAAAGTACAGGAAGTATGTTGAAGTCTCTCATTTAAGACCCATGGTGCCAGTTTCAGAGGCTCGTAAACTGTGGTGGCGTTATGCTGCTCAAGCTAGTCTCCGGCAGAGGAAAATGTGGTATGTACACGTTATTCTACCACTCGTTTTAGGAAATAGGGAAAGTTGCATGTTAATTGAGAACTTTGACATTTGATATTTGAACACTTTACATTTTATGTAATACATGACAGAATGCCTTACCACACATCTGAAGTTAATGTTAAGTTATGCATTAATCCCTCTTCAGCTATCGATTCTCGTGGGACAGAATTCAGCATCTCTGTCAGCTCCGTCGACGTTATGTTCAGTTATATGCTAGTTCTTTGCAACAGTCATCGAATAGTGGTAACTCAGCAACTAGAGAAATAGAGAAGGATCTTGATTCCAAAGTAATAATTCTATGGAGGTATACGTCTTTGACATAGTTCTTTTGTAGTTTGATTATCATCTTTTCTGTTTGTTCATTATTTGTTGTATGTTAATGTAATGGGTGAACTGCTGGTTCCTTTGTTTCCCTTAATTCCTTTCTTCCTTAAAATAAAACTGTTATTAATTAACCATGTCCCCTCTGCTTGTACTTGAGATGCAAGAGGCCAACCAACTGGGCTATATCCTTTGGAGATACTTCCTTAAATAAAAATTAGTTCATGTTTATTGTTTAAAAAGAAAAGGTAGATTCAGCTTAGACTCAACCTTTTTCTGTTTGGGTTCTGATTCAACATTCCATGATGAATGCTGAATTAGACATGGCTCAATTATTTCCTTTCACTGTTTCTTAATGCTTTGTAGTCTTCGTTAATTGTTTGACTATATATATCCTCTGGAGGGGCGAAAGATATTTGTTTTGTATATTTCAGCAGCTTATAAATAATAGTGGTTTGTGTACTCATCAACTTCGCTCCGACTTGTGGTTTGGTTTCAAACCTTCATTTACTGGATTGCTTGCTGAAGATGGAAGCATCCTGGAAATCCCAGATGTACAAACAAACATGTGCATTTACTTGTATGTGTGCAATACACGTATAAATAAAATTGAGATGTTGTTGTTAGAAAATGCTCAATTGCTAGACAGCTTTTATAATCAAGGTCATTATGGAGAAATTGGGATTCTGTTTTGTTAGGTCCTTGTCTTTATATTTGGTGTGATTTGTTGAAATGCAACCTTTTGGATTTTTGCTTTGGACTGCTGGCTTACCTTCTTTGTAATTTTTTTTAATTCTTATTTTCTATTTTATTTTGATTATTTAATTATTGAGTTTTGGTGACAGGAAAGCAGTATTGCTAAATATAGTCCACATTGGCCTAATGTTATGTTTATTCTAATTAAGTGTTTGTATTGTTTAGGTTACTTGCACATGCCAAGGTTGAATCTGTAAAACTAAAGGAAGCGGCTGAACAGAGGCAGCTTAAGAAGAAAAGCTGGTTTCCATTTACATGGTTTGTAGAAACTTAAGTTCTATGATTTCTTGGAAAACAAGAATTACCTTGCATTTAGGATTGGCTCATTGCCTATTTCCCATGCTTAAATTTGAATTTTCTTTTGCGTTCGTGTGAAATTTAGCTTCTATTTGATGTTGATCCTGTTTTATCCCTTCTGAGATAGTGATGAAGAGTAGGAATCCATATTATACTAGGATTAGTTTTCTTATTAACTAAAGTTTAAAGACTTTTTAATTCCTTTCTAATTTAGAATTTTGTTTCCCTTTCAATTTAGGATTTTGTTTTACTTCATGAATTAGGATAATAACTACTACTATAAATAGCTCCCTCTTGTAGCCTTTGAAGGTAGAATTTCGAGTTTAATAATATTTCAATTTTCAAATCTCTTTGTGAGTATTTGAACAGTTAATTCTCGGTATTCTGCGGAATCAACGAATTTTAATCCCTAAGTTCGCGGTGTTCTTTTGAATCAACGTGAATTTAGTTGTTCTTTTATTCTGGCATTCTCTAGAATCAACAGAATATTTTGAACATTAAACTTCCGCTGCATCAGTTTGGTATCAGAGCCAAAACCTAGTATCACCAATCTAACTTCATCTACCACCAAACCTTTCCTTTTTTTCTTCTTTGATTTTTTCCGTTTAGTTAAAAAAAAAAAACCCGAAACAGAACAAACACAAAACCTTCAGTCCGCGGCCACCGTCCAAGGCTGCCGGCTCTCATTTTCCGTCACCGATCCGGACGCAACCACCACTAAACGGATCATAAATCGCCGGCCATCAAACCCCAAGCATCTTCCACCGTCCGTTAGCCACAGATTGCCGGAAGACAAAGCCAAAACAGCCGCGATCGCCGCCACCTCCGTTCACCACTTTCCGGCACGATTTGGCCAGAAGCACCACCATCAGTCCATTCCTCTCCATCAACTGAACCTTTCCCACCATTCCTCACCGCCGATCGACGTTCAAACCACCGGAAACCGAAGCCCTCCAAAACCGCCGGCTTTATCTATAATTTCCGGCCAAAACACCACTTTTTCAGACAAACCACCACCACCATCATACTTACCAACCCAAAATCTTTCAGATCCACCCATCCTTACTCGATTTCCCACCACCGTCATCGGAAATCTAAAACTTTTGTTTAATTACAGTTTCGGCCTAAAATTTTTATTTACTTTCAGTTTAGCCCCACTACCTTTTAAAACCCGAATTTGAAAAAATGCCTCCAAGAAAAGCTCGTGATGCTCATACTGCAACTTACAATCAAGAAGATGATTCTAAAGATGAAGCCCTGGCTAGTATGATAGCCAGAATTGATATGTTAGCTGCACAAATGGCACGAATGGCAGAGTTATTTGACGAACACCATCGTACTCCAGAACGTGAAGACAAATCAAGTGGAAGCTTTGCTAACCCATTCTCTGGGCGTCAACCTAGAACTGAGTCTACTGATGACAGAAGATGGGAATCTGGGTTGAGAATTGACATTCCCGAATTTCAAGGAAGTGGTCGACCTGAAGAATTATTGGATTGGATTAATGCCATTGAAGAAGTTTTCGAATACAAAGAAGTTCCTGAAAATAAACTAGTTTCGCTTGCTGCAACTCGATTCCGTGGAAGAGCAGCAGCTTGGTGGCAACAAACTAAGCTCACAAGGATTAGGCAAGGCAAAAAGAAGATTGATTCTGGGAAAAGTTCAAGAAGCACTTGCGTGGAGCATTCTTGGCTCATAATTACGCCAAACTGTTATACCAACAGCTACAGAATTTAAGGCAAGGTAATCGATCAGTGGATGATTATACTACAGAATTCCATTGGTTGGTGGCACGCAATGACTTGACAGAGACAGAAGAACAACAGGTTTCCTGCTACATTGGAGGCCTACAATCTCAATTTTAAGACCAATTAAATTTACTTGACCCATACTCTGTTTCAGAGGCACACCAACAAGCCTTGCAGTTGGAGAAGCAATTTAGTCGACGTACTAATGACTCAAGCTTTCGGGGTGCTTGAAGTGTTGTTCGTGATAATTCAAACCCGACTTCCCAATTTCGTAATTTCACTCCTCCAAATCCTCCAAATAAAACTAGTAAACCTAGTGAAATCGGTCAAAGCAGCAAAACTCAATCCTTGGGTTCGGGATTACGTTGTTTTAATTGCGGAGAAAATGGGCATCGAATGACAGAATGTAAAAAGGGAGGAAAATATGGTAAAGGCTTATTCATAGGCACAGAGGAAAGTGAAGACTATCAGGAGGAAGAAACTGAAGAGTTCGCTGTAGAGCCAACTTTTGATAGTAGTGGTAGCGCTCAATCTGTTGAAGAACATGGTGATAGCGGACCAATGTTGATCGTGAACCGTGCATTCTTCACTCCTAAAGGGCAAGACAAAGACAAATGGCTACGACAAAATATCTTTCAGACTACTTGCACAATTGGGGGTAAAGTATGTCGTATGGTCATAGACTCAGGCAGTTGTGAGAATGTCATTTCGGAAGAAGCTATAACAAAGCTAAATTTAAAGACAGAACCTCATCAAACTCCATACAAGCTCACATGGCTGAAGAAGGGAAATCAAGTGACAGTATCGAAACGTTGCTTAATTTCCTTATCCATTGGTTCAATTTATAAAGACAAAATTTGGTGTGATGTTGTGGCTATGGATGCTTGTCATCTATTACTGGGTAGACCTTGGCAATATGATCGAAACGTAGTGCATGATAGGAAGAGAAACACCTACAGCTTTATGTTTAACAACACCAAAATCGTTCTCCTACCTAACAAGGAGTTTACTCTCCAGCAAGACTTGGATAATTATTTGTTAGGCAAGAAGCAATTTATAGATGTTGTAGCAGAGACAAAGAGAGTACATTTTATTGGGAAAAGAGAGTAACGGTGATTCGAAGATTCCTGAAACTGTGACACCTATTCTGGAGGAATTTCAAGATTTGTTCCCCAATGAGCTACCACAGGGTTTACCACCTCTTCGGGATATACAACACCAAATTGATTTGGTACCTGGTTCTACATTACTAAATCGACCTCATTATCGTATGAGTCCTACAGAACATGAGGAATTAAGGCGCCAAGTGGAAGAGTTACTAGAAAAGGGATTTATCCGTGAAAGTCTTAGTCCCTGTGCAGTCCCTGCTTTATTGACTCCAAAGAAAGATGGTTCTTGGAGGATGTGCGTGGACAGTCGAGCTATCAATAAAATTACAGTTCGATATCGTTTTCCAATCCCTCGATTAGATGACTTGTTAGATCAACTTAGTGGAGCAACAATTTTTACCAAACTTGATTTGAAAAGTGGCTACCATCAAATTCGAATACGGCCTGGAGATGAATGGAAAACAGCTTTTAAAATTCACGAAGGATTATACGAGTGGTTGGTAATGCCGTTTGGCTTATCCAATGCTCCGAGTACTTTTATGCGAGTCATGAATCAAGTTCTTCGCCCTTTCGTTGGAAAGTTTGTGGTTGTTTACTTCGATGATATACTTATATATAGCACCAGTCACGAGTTACATCTACAACATTTGAGAAAAGTGCTTTCAGCCTTAAGAGCAGCAAGTTCATACGCAGCAGTAAACAAGTGTATTTTCTTGACAGAGAAAGTATTATTTTTGGGATATGTGGTGTCGAAGGATGGTATATCTGTTGACCAATCAAAAGTGGATGCTATTCGAGATTGGCCTTCGCCAATTACTTTATCCGCCACCAGAAGTTTCCATGGATTGGCCTCTTTTTACAGGCGATTCATTCCTCATTTCAGTACTATTATGGCACCAATCACGGATTGCATGAAAGGAGGACAATTCTCTTGGACAGAGGCAGCTACTAAGGCATTCAAGATTATCAAAGAAAAGTTGATTACTGCCCCAATACTTGCTCTACCAGATTTTTCTCTCACTTTTGAGGTACATTGTGATGCTTCTAAGGTCGGCATTGGAGCTGTTCTTAGCCAATAGGGTAAGCTTATAGCTTATTTCAGTGAGAAGTTAAATGGAGCAAAGGCACACTACAGCACTTATGACGTGGAATTTTACGCAGTAGTCCAAGCGTTAAAACATTGGCGACATTATCTAATTCATAAAGACTTTGTTTTATACACTGACCATGCCGCGTTAAAATACCTCAATAGTCAAGACAAGCTCTCTCACAGACATGCCACGTGGACAACATTCCTTCAACAATTTACTTTTGTGGTGAAGCATACCTCTGGTGAATCCAACCGGGCAGCAGATGCACTTAGTTGACGAACTTCTTTATTGACACAGATGCATAATCAAGTTCTCGGATTTGACACATTTCGAGAGTTATATGCTTCTGATCCTTACTTTGCTCCTATATTAGAAGACGTTGTTGCAGGGTTTCGCTCAGATTATCATTTACATGACAAATTCCTTTTCAAGAGTAATCAGTTGTGTGTTCCTGACTCAAGTTTGAGATTAAAAATCATTGCAGAGTTACATAACGAAGGGCACATGGGTCGTGACAAAACTCTGGCTCTAATAGCCAACACTTATTTTTGGCCTACTATGAGGCGTGAAGTCTATCACTATGTCGAGACTTGTCGCATTTGTCAAGTTTCCAAGGGTGCAGCAACTAATGCTGGTTTATATATGCCGCTGCCGATTCCAACACAACCTTGGGCTGACATTAGCATGGATTTTGTTTTGGGGTTACCCCGCACTCAGAGGGGCATGGATTCAATATTTGTTGTTGTTGATCGATTCTCGAAAACGGCTCACTTCATTGCCTGCAAAAGTACTACAGACGCTTTGACTGTTGCTCGTCTATTCTTCAAGGAAGTCTATAGATTGCATGGTTTACCGAGTTCTATAGTATTTGACCGGGATACACGATTTCTTAGCCATTTTTGAAAAACATTATGAAAGTTGACTAACACGCCTGAATTTCAGTAGTGCTTACCACCCACAAACAGATGGTCAAACCGAAGTTGTCAATCGCTCTTTAGGCAACCATCTTCGTAGTCTAGTCGGCGATAACCTGAAGATGTGGGATCAAAAGTTATATCAAGTCGAGTTTGCTTATAACCGTGCAGTTAAGCGCAGTACTAGTTTAAGCCATTTTCAGGTGAATTACGGATATAATCCACGAGCTCCCATCGACTTGGCTCCAATTCCAAATTTAGTTCGCAAAAGTAGTAAAGCAGAAGACTTTATTGAGCAGCTTAAGAAAATTCATGAAATTATGCAAGAGTCTTTGAAGCAGACAACCGAAGGTTATAAAATTGTGGCAGACAAAAAACGTCGAGCTTTGGAATTTCAAGTGGGAGATCTTGTTTGGGCTGTCCTAACTAAAGATAGATTCTCAGTTGGTGAGTACGACAAGCTTTTTGCCAGGAAAATCGGCCCTTTGGAGATTATAGAGAAGATAAATCCTAATGCCTACAGATTAAAGCTTCCTAGTCATATCCGCACCGCAGATGTATTTAATGTCAAGCATCTTATTCCTTATAGAGGTGATCATGATGAAGATGTGGTTGCTGACACTCCGAATTTGAGGGCGAATTCTCTCCACTCTGGGGGGAATGATGAAGAGTAGGAATCCATATTATACTAGGATTAGTTTCCTTATTAACTAAAGTTTAAAGACTTTTTAATTCCTTTCTAATTTAGAATTTTGTTTCCCTTTCAATTTAGGATTTTGTTTTACTTCATGAATTAGGATAATTACTACTACTATAAATAGCTCCCTCTTGTAGCCTTTGAAGGTAGAATTTTGAGTTTAATAATATTTCAATTTTCAAATCTCTTTGTGAGTATTTAAACAGTTAATTCTCGGTATTCTGCGGAATCAACGAGTCTTAATCCCTAAGTTCGCGGTGTTCGTTTGAATCAACGTGAATTTAGTTGTTCTTTTATTCTGGCATTCTCTAGAATCAACAGAATATTTTGAACATTAAACTTCCGCTGCATCAGATAGAACCTTTCTTTTTGGAGATACACTCTTTTTGGTAAATTTTTAGGCTGTTTTTGGGGCTATTGGACATCGTGCTCTTCTTTTGTAATTTGTTATATATTCAATATACCTACTTTTTTCTCAAAGATTTTATCAGAGCTGAGTTTTATGGTTGGAGCCTTATTTATAAGCCTTTTTGATAAAGTTGTCAGCTTAAGATGGTGTAAGAACTAGTTTGACCAATAGATCTTGTGTTTGGATCTCACTATTGTATTAATTATGGTTATGAACTAGTTGTGTTTGATTTAAATTTTATCAAACTAGTTGTGTTTGATTACAACGTGAGTGATTGTCTCCTTTCCTATTAGTTCAATTTTTTGCTGAATTGGTAACTTATTGTTGTTATGTTTCTGGCAACTTATAGCTACTTGTATTTCAGGCTTACAAACTCAAAGGATCCCTCTGTAGGGGATGCTTCTGAGGAGTCACAGTTAACAGAAGAAAGATTGACCAATGAAGAATGGCAAGCAATAAATAAGTTGCTAAGTTACCAGCCAGGTGAAGAATCAACATCGTATTCAGGAAAGGACATGCAGAATATGATCCACTATTTGGTGATGGTATCTATTGGTCAAGCTGCTGCCAGGATTATCAGTATAAATCAGACTGAGATTCTTTGTGGTCGATTTGAGCAACTTCACGTGTCAACCAAATTTAAACATCGGAGTATCCAATGCGATGTATCATTGAGATTCTATGGCTTATCTGCACCTGAAGGTTCACTTGCTGAGGTTTGTTAACACGCTGTGCCTTGATTGTTGTGTTACATCAGACATGGTTTTGTGTTACTTATAATAAGGTTTACATATTCGAATTGAAATTTTCTAGACAGATGCTTGGATGCCGATCCTTATTGATTGATTATGCAAATATGCTCCGGCTTAACTTATCTTTTTGAACTTCATTGTACTTTTAGTACATTTTCTACATGCTTTTGACAGATTTTATTGTATCTGGAGTCGAAGCCTTTCTCATGCCAAATCTTTCATATATCCATATTTTAAAGATGATTACATTTTGTGAGTTTATAATGCTTAAATGTGGCATCATTTTTTGCAGAGTGTATGTAGTGAGCAGAAGATAAATGCTTTAGCTGCTAGTTTTGTACACTCACCACTTGGGGAGAATGTTGATTGGCGGCTGTCAGCCACCATATCTCCCTGCCATGTTACGGTAGTCTCTTGATTTCTCTCAAATGGGCTGGTGTTGGATGCTGCTGCAATTTATGTTTTCATAAATTTTTTATCACTAGAATTACATTGAGAATCTGTATCTCATAGTCCTGGTTTGCATTGTGGTCCTAGGAGTAGATGCCACTTAAGGTCCTGTTTATCACTTTAATCACTTTTGTGTATAATATCTCTGTACATGCCTGCTGACTTACTAATGCACATGGACATAAACGTGAAATCTGATCAAATAAATTTGTTTACCACAGGCATAGATATTGCTTTTCTGTTGGGATACAGTGTACAATCACCCACACGCATATATATTTTGGTTTGTCTTTTTGGGTTTCATCTAACTTCTTGCGTTTTCAAACACTGTTGAAGTGAAATACTGAAGTACGACAAAGATCATGAGTAGTGAACTATTTGCTTCATATCATACTCTCCTGCGAATAGATTCTTCAAAGTTAAGAGATAGGCATTTGTCAGTTTGAGCATTTGTAAATCTAATTTTGATCACTGAAGTATTTATGAAATGTGAAAAGAGTTTAAGGAGATATAATTGAAGCCGTAAAAATTGCACAGTGGCTATCCTAATTTGATTTTAACAAAACTCCTCTGGATTAATGTTTAACAAGCCAAACAATTTCCTCTCTTTGTTCTTTCATTGGGAATGTTTGCCTAATCATTGAGAAGGTGGAAGATTTTAATGCAAGATAATGTTTAAAACCGAAAAGAGAATAAATGAGCAGACCTTTTTATCCCAGGCAATAGACTTTGGACTTTCTCACTTCCATTATTTTGTATGTTCCCACACAGTTGCGGTTTCTAGTATTCATGCCCTTCTCTTTTGATTTCGAATATCCTTCTAGCCCTCGTATCAAATTTAATGTATTATTGAATTAATTTTGAGTTTTTGGTTTTTCCTTTTTCCAACTTTTACTACGTTATGTATTGGCGGATATCATAATTCATTTTTTTAATTTTTTTTCTTGCATTTTATTGTTAGCTACCCTGATTATGTGAAACTTAATTCTTCTACATTTGAAGGTTTTGATGGAAAGTTGTGATCGTTTTTTGGAATTTATAAAGAGGAGTAATGCAGTTAGCCCTACTATTGCATTGGAAACTGCAAATGCTTTGCAGGTAATGTTTTCAACACACTGAAATGGACTTTATTCTCTATACTCATTAGCCTGATTATTATTGGGTGCCAAGTGCAGATGAAGATCGAGAAAGTGACTCGTCGAGCACAAGAACAATTTCAAATGGTGTTGGAAGAACAAAGCAGGTTGTGAAGAAATTTTTGTTTTGCTTGTATTATGTTCTTGCTGCATTATTTACTCTACGATGGTCTGGGGGAAGGTTTAAGGACTTCATACAATTGATAATTGTTCAACAATAACTGAATCTTGTGGTGAGACATCACTGACAATCTGTAAATTCTTCTGCCGGTTGATAATAAAAGTGAGAAACTTTCCTTTTGATTCTAAGGAAAGAGAATGCTTACCTACACCTTATTAATATGTGCAATAGATAAATGAGCATTCTTTTTTGTGACTTTCTTCGACTTTCTTCCTTTTTAGTTTCAAGTGCAAGCATGTATTTTGTGGATTCTAAGTTACTCTGGTTGTGGTTTTTCTACATTGATTTAAAGTTGTGGTTCCTTGATTTCTAGAGTTTGTATTTTGGATTGTCTGGAGAATGTGAATTTTCATACTCTTTGAGTGAGCTCATTTCCTTCTATGAGAAAACCAATGATACACCCTTACTCAATTTTCTGTCTTCTTCAGATTTGCACTTGATATTGATCTCGATGCTCCAAAGGTTAGATTTCCTATAAGGACAAGTGGCGCTTCCAGATGTGATAGTCATTTTCTTTTAGATTTTGGCCATTTTACCCTGCACACCATGGTAGGCTTTGTTAATTTTGACTTTCAGATTGCTCATTCTCACATTTTCATTGCTAAGATAATTGTTAATGCTGCAGGGAAGTCAATCTGAAGAACAGAAGCAGAATATTTACACTCGTTTCTACATAGCTGGAAGGGATATTGCTGCTTTTTTTACTGATTGTGGTTCTGAAAGTCAAAACTTCTCTTTAGTTACGCCAATCGATAATCATCAAGAAATTGATTCTACGCTGGAAAAAGTAGACGATTTTTATTCTCTCATTGATAGGTGTGGAATGGCGGTTATTGTTGATCAGGTACTTTTTCAAGTAATTTTGATTGTAATTTTGTACGTTACTGTTCATTGTTATGGAAGTTTGATATATTTGTCAATGTTTGTGGCAATGCGCTCTAACAATGCTTATGCATCTGTTAATTAAGATCAAATTACCTCACCCGAGTTACCCATCAACACGTGTTTCTATTCAAGTACCAAATCTTGGTGTTCACTTTTCACCTGCGAGATACCAAAGGCTGATGGAGTTGGTAAACATATTCTATGGGACAGTGGAAACCTGTGGTCAGCCTTCTGTTGATAATTTGCGAGCTGAACTAGCCCCTTGGAATCCTGCTGATCTTGCCATTGATGCTAAAATCCTAGTATGGGGGGTATGTCTGAATGCTTAAGCAAGTTTAAGCTGGTCATATATCTGCATTATCTATTCATAAGATTTTAATTACCTTATAATACTTCTCTTCATTTAGGGAATTGGCAATTCTGTTGCTACATGGCAGTCCTGCTTTCTTGTATTGTCTGGATTACATCTCTATGTCTTGGAATCTGAAACGTCCCAGAACTACCAGCGAAGTTTGAGGTTTTCCCTTGTTTCCTTTCATCATGTTGCTTTGCCTTCTCGCTGTGGTTTATTCTTTAGAAATTCTTTCCCATCTCTGGAATTTATTTTATTTGGAGATTCTAGACATTCTTAATCTAATTTTTTTTCTGGGCACTGCAGCATGGTTGGTAGACAAGTGTTTGAGGTGCTGCCAACAAATATTGGTGGGTCACCATTTTGCATTGCTATAAGTTTCAGGGGAATGGATTCTCAGAAGGTAAGTCATGTTGGTTTGAAGTAGTTTTATCGTGTGATTGTCACCTCAATCATTGTCGCTTTCCCCAGATCTCATCCTTTGACATAAAAACTAATGTCTTCCGAAATCATTCTTGGGTTGTCTGAAATTTATGCTGCATTGAAAAAATACATGCTTTAACATAGAAACTTGTATCTTCCGTTTCATTGTTATGAGGATTGAATTTTACATGTTGGCATTTTCTCTTTTTTTTTTTTTATTTAATGTCTAAAACATGTTACTTTGTTGAACTGCTTTGGTAATGCCCACTATCCTTTTGCCAATATGTGGACTGAAATTCATAATTTCAACATGAAAGAATTTCTTATTTTATGTCCAAATCCCGCAAGGTTGTGTGCTTAAGCCTGCGTGTTTGGTTGTAGATGCTGTTATTGGTGCTGTTGGTAGTTAAATTTGGTTCTTTTGGAGATTTTGTGTTATAAAATCCTTAATGCTAAGGGAGCTGATTTAATCGTTTATTTTGTCCAAGAAAGTGGATAATCATAAGTTTCCATGTAATAATAGCATATTTTTATCTGACGCTCCCAGGCTTTGGAATCTTCTAGTACCTGGATTATAAAGTTTCGAAAGGACGAGGAGAAGGCAACTTGGTTGAAAGAACTTATACGTGCCACATATCAAGCCTCTGTACTATACCTTCATCAATAGCCTTATCAAGATTTTCACATTATTCATATTCTATGGGTGTTTATTAGTATAACTGAAATACATGCTTGAAAGCAGGCTCCTCCATCTGATGATGTACTTGCAGAAGAAGGTGATGATGCAACAGTGTTTGGTGAACTGAAAACGGATGTGAAAACAGCTGACCTTGTTGTTCATGGGGCATTGGTGGAAACAAAGTTATTTTTATATGGGAAGGTCAGATGTGTTCCAATTTTTTGATGCTTGATAAATATGTTGAAATGTGAAGATTATTTCCAACTTCCTCATACAAATTCATGTTGTCATGCAGAATGAAGATAAAGTTGGCAACAAAGTTGAAGAGACTTTAATTCTTGAACTTCTTGCTGGTGGGGGAAAGGTTTGTGTACCAAATTCCAATTTGATGTTTACATAGTTCCTCTTTTTTGTGAAAGTTATGCTATACTTAAATTTGAATTTGCGTTGGCCTTTTATAGTCACATGTTGGATATTCCTTATTTTGTTTCTGAAAAGTAAATGTTTTGTTTGTATGTTAGTTACACCATGAAGTACTGCTTGGTTGGAAATGAGCACAGTAGACACCCTTCTGTAGTTTTGGAAGCAATATTTTCTGTTATTTTGGTGCCCCTTCTTTTGGTGATGCACAATTTCAGAAGGCTGTCGAAGGAAGTAAATATAATGATGAAAATAATTCAAATATTAGTTTGGTTTGAGGGCTGGATGTGCCTGAAAGTTCCTTAGATTCTATAGTTTTTTCAGTCTTAGAAACAAATTTTAATTGGTTAAAAGTTTATTACTCCCAATAAGTATTTGACTTTGTGAATCGAAGTAGACGTCTTGGATTTTATTGTGTGAACATTTTTTAATGTTGGCTGAACACTTTGGAAGTAAGCATGAGGCTTGGTTACTTGGATTAAATCCTCGTTTAGCAACATAGACTGTTTCTGTTGCCGCCTAAAAGGTTAGCCTCTGTGTGACTGCTAAAGCTGGATTTCTGCTTTACTTAGAAATTATGAGGAAAAAGTAGTATCCTTCATATTTTCAATCAGTACAAGGATCCCTTTTAAATAGAGCAATTATAACAGAAAAGGAAACTAATTAAGAGCTAATATTTGACAGCTATCATCTATATTTACAGAGGAAAGGATCCTACAATATCTCTAGGATTAAGGCTAAAATCAAGGCCTAATTTCCAACACTCCCCCTCAAGCTGGTTTGAAGATATCTTCCATAGCCAGCTTGCTAGTCAACTTATCAAATTGCTTCTTGTGCAATCCCTTTGTTAATACATCAATAATCTGCTCAATTGTTGGAAGATATGTCATACATATTATTCCAGGTGTTGAGTTTCTCCTTGATGAAGTGTTTATCCACTTCTATATGTTTTGTTCGATCATGAAGAATCTGGATTATGAGCTATAGAAATAGCAGAACTTTGTTGTCACAATAGACTTTCAAAGGAGTTGAGAAAGTAAATTTCGATTCTTCAAGAATTCTTTTTATCCACATAACCTCGCAGATTCCATGGGCAACGGCTCTCCGAATTGCGCTTCGCACTACTTCTAGCAACCACATTCTGTTTTTTACTCCGCCATGTAACTAGGTTCCCACCAACAAAGGAACAGTGGCTTGGATGTTGATCTCCTGTCGGTGACACTTCTGCCCGATCTGCATCTCGTAGACTTCAACTTGAAGATGTCCATGTTTTTGAACATTAGGCCCCTCCCCGGAGTTCCTTTTAGGTATCTTAAGATCCTGTGATCGCCTCAAAATGCTCGCCCGGTGAGTGCATAAACCGACTTACCATGCCGACCGCAAAAAGGCGATATCGGTCGCGTATGAGACAAGTAGATCAACTTCCCTACGAGTTTTTGATCTCATTCCCTATCCTTTACTTCTTCAACCTTAGCAGTTGTAACTTCAAGTTAGGATCAATCGGGGTCTCTACCATCTTACAACCAAGCAAACCTGTTTCTCCAAGAGATCAAGAACATATTTCCTCCGATTCACAAATATACCTTCCTTGGATCTTGCAAATTCCATTCCAAGGAAATACTTAAGGACTCCCAAATCCTTAATTTGAAACTTCTTTGCAAGTCTCTTCTTGAATATCGCTAATTGCTTTTCATCATCACCGCTAAAATGATATCATCAACGTAAACAATCAAAATTGCAATTTTACCGTCTTTTGAGTGTTTATAAAATATTGTGTGATCTCCTTGACTCTGCAAGAAGCCATAACCGATAACCGCCTTTCCAAAGCGTTCAAACCATGCTCTTGGTACTGTTTGAGACCATATAATGACTTTCTTAATCTGCAGACTTTATCACTACCAAGACTCTTCTCAAATCCCGGTGGTAGACTCATGAACACCTCCTCTTTAAGATCACCATTGAGAAATGCATTTTTAACGTCAAGTTGGTGTAAAGGCCAATCACGATTCACTGCAAGAGATAACAAAATTCTGATAGAATTTATTTTAGCAACAGAGCAAAAGTCTCCCGATAGTCAATCCCATAAGTCCGAGTGAAGCCTTTAGCCACCACCTCGCCTTGTACCTCTCAACGCTTCCATCCGCATTACATTTTATCGTAAACACCCACTTACACCCAACTATTTTCTTGTCTCTCGGGTGGATCAACTATCTCCCAAGTACCACTTCTCCTCAAGGCATTCATCTCCTCCATGACTGCTAATTTCCAATTCGGGTCATCCAAGGCTTTCTGTACATTTCTTGGAACAAACAAGTGTGAAATCCTAGATGTGAAAGCTTTATGGTTTTTTGACAATCTTTGATAGGAAAGATAATTTGCAATAGGATGTTTGGTGCGCTTTCGAACACCTTTCCTAATAGCTATAGGGACATCAAGATCGAAAATAATTGGTGAATTATTGGAAACAATCGAAGGAATCAAAGCTGGAGTTGGGATTTGATTACCTGAAATTTCAATCTTTAACTCGAGTTTTCAAATTGGGCTTGTGTAGGATTGACATTCAAGTCTTTACTTCTCGAGATGAAATCTCTTCCTAGTATAAACCTCAAGTTCGAATTTAGATCATGTTGATCTGTTTGTAGTACTTCTCCCCGAACGAAAATCTCTTGTACTAGGCTCTAAAGAACTTGTTTTTCTCAACCGATCATTATCGTAAAAGTGTGGTCCTTGAATAGGACAAATAACATTTGGAAGTGGGATAGAAATGTCCCAAAAATTGTCTTCTACTCCATTTGTCTCCCCAAAGAGAATTGTTTATGAAATAAGGAGTTTTTTCCAAAACGACACATCCATACTCACATGAAATGTTTTTGTTTGAGGTCAAAACACTTATACCCTTTTTTGTTCGATGAATAACCCAAAAATACACACTTTATAGCACGTGGGTCAAGTTTTGAACGAAATTGACTTGGAACATGAACATAGACAAGACACCCAAAAACTTTGACGGTAAATCGAAAAACAACCTTGTTGCGGAAAAAAATTCTTTAAGGCAATCAAGAGGTGTTTTGTATTTTAACACCTTGGTAGGCATCCTGTTTATTAAATAAGTCTTTGTTAAAACCGCTTCACCCCATAAATACTTAGGAATATGCATGTAAAACATTATGGCACGTGCTACCTCAAGTAAATGTTTATTTTTCCGTTCTGCAATGCCATTTTGTTGAGGGGTATTCCGACATGTAGATTGATGAAAAATGCCTTTATCATTCAAAAACTCACCCAAGTGCTCATTGAAATATTTTGTTCCATTGTCAGAATGTAAAATACCAATTCTAGTTTGAAATTGATTTTCAATCATAGTGTAAAAATTTTCAAATAAATATTTTACGTCAGATTTTTTATGCATGAGATAAATCCAACATAAACGAGTATGGTCATCAATAAAAGTAACAAACCATTTTTTACCGGAAAGGGTAGTGACCTTAGAAGGACCCCAAACATCACTATGAATCAAATAAAAAGGTTTGGAGGCCTGGTACTGTTGTGGCAAATAAGTAGAACGATGAAGTTTTGCAAAAGTGCAACATTCACAATAAAAAGAAGAGCAATCAATCCCTTTAAATAATTCTGGAAATAAGTATTTCAAATAAAGAAAACTAGGATGTCCTAGTCTATAGTGCCATAGCATTATTTTTTCTCGAACAGAAATTGAACTAGTACTAATAAAGTTCTGAGCTTTTTTATTACTAATAGGTACTTCATCAAAGTAGTAAAGACCTTCAATCATCCTAGCACGTCCAATCATCATCCCCGAGTTCTGGTCCTGAAATTCACAATGTGATTCAAAGAAAGTAATACGACAATTAGAATCTCTAGATAATTTACTAACAGACAAAAGACTGCAGGCTAATTTAGGGACATGAAGAAAGTTGAGATTAATTTTCTCATTCAGTTTGATAAGTCCTTTTCCCGCAATAGGTGAAAAACTACCATCGGCAATTCTAATTTTTGATTTCCGAACAAGGAGAATAGGTATTAAATAAATGAAAAGAACTAGTCATGTGATCGGAGGCTCCAGAATCTATGATCCATGGAGAAGAGTTTAAACAAGAAAGGGCTATAGGATTTCTACTGTTTGTGCCAAAGAAACACTAGGAATACCGGACGAGAAGTTGGATTTTATCGGCTTCAGGAGTTGATCAATCAGCTTCTTTGTTGAAGTGGCCTCGAGTTGGCTTCATTGGCCGAAGGAATCCCACGATTCTTCTCTCCTTGCTTGTCTGCTTTTCAGCTTTCAGGTTTGCCATGAAGCTTCCAACACTTCTCACGTGTATGGCGAGGCTTGTGGCAATGATCGCACCAGCCCCGTGACTTATCATCGACTGCACTGATAATTTGCAGTCTTGTAGGCTGCTTTGCATCGCAATTAAGGCAGAATTCTCAATTGACTCACCGGTACTCCTTTTCCGAGCATTACGCTCCTTCGGCTTTCTTCTCTTCGACTTCAAAGAAAGACTTCGCCAATGGGTGGTAGAGGAGGTCCGCCAATAATCCTCCCTCGTACTTCATCAAACTCAACATTGAGGCCGGCAAGAAACTTGTAAATACGACTGTCTTCCACGGCTTTCTTGTGGTGGTTGCGGTCATCAATGATTTCCATTCATATGTGTTGAAGAGGTCAAGATCTTGCCACAACCTTTTCAAAGAATTGAAATATTTGGTGACAGAATCATCACCTTGACGAATCTCTCCCAACCTTAAAGTTAACTCAAAAACTTGAGATTGGTTGCCCAGTGTCGAATACATCCGACTAACGTTGTCCCACAATTCTTTAGCAGTAGGATAGCACATATAATTGGAGCTTATATCCTCCTCCATGGAGTTGACCAACCATGTCATAACCATGGAATTTTCAAATCCCAAGTGGCATACAAATGGATCATCATTAGCAGGAACCTTCTTGTCACCAAAGTGATGTAACCAATTTTTCCTTGCCCACGGATATACATCCGGACAGATTGCGACCAGCGGAGGAAGTTGTCGCCATTTAAGCGGATGGTGGTGATTTGAACAGAATGAGAGTTGGAGTGGTTTCGCAGGTCTCGATGTTGTTTTTTCTGGAATGGCAGCAGCAAGGGTTTGAGTGGTTTCAGACGTGACTTCTGACATGGTTGCAGACACGATTCCCTATGCTCTGATACCAACTTAGAAATTATGAGGAAAAAGTAGTATCCTTCATATTTTCAATCAGTACAAGGATCCCTTTTAAATAGAGCAATTATAACAGAAAAGGAAACTAATTAAGAGCTAATATTTGACAGCTATCATCTATATTTACAGAGGAAAGGATCCTACAATATCTCTAGGATTAAGGCTAAAATCAAGGCCTAATTTCCAACAGCTTTCACTCAGTAGAGTTCACATTCATTTCCCTTTTCTTTTTCTTCTTTGGATTGAAACTTTGGTTAAATTATGAACTTTTATAATTGTACTTATAGTTCCTATTTCAGTTCTCCTTGGTGAAGGGCTTATCTATGTTGATTCACAGGTGCACATAATTAGTTTGGATGGTGACCTTACTGTAAAAATGAAGCTGCACTCTTTGAAAATCAAAGATGAGCTTCAAGGTTGTCTTTCTGAGACTCCACAGTACTTGGCATGCTCCGTGTTGAAGAACGAGGATTTACTAAATTCTCAGGATGCTTGTGATGCCCCTGAAATGGATGTGTCTACGGTACTTCCAGAAGAGGATGATACTTTCACAGATGCTTTGACGGAATTCATGTCTGTAACAGACGCTTCTCCAGGAGCAGGTAAAGATCATGATGACTTTCTGCCTACTGAAGCCTTAATTCGTAAACATGATTTGGTACAAGAGAAGGGCATTGCTAGTGAGATATTTTATGAGGCAGAGGGTGGTGATAGTTCGGATTTCGTATCTCTTATCTTCTCAACTAGGAGTTACAATTCTTCTGATTATGATGGTATAGATATGCAGGTACTGTACTTGAGCATCAAGGTCTTTGAGTTGTTGTTCCTTTTCTGAAATTGCATTTTATACTAACCTCTTCAAAATTTTCAGCTGAGTATCCGTATGTCCAAGCTAGAATTCTTTTGCAACAGACCCACTCTCGTCGCTTTAATTCGTTTTGGTTTGGACCTTAGCACTGTTAATTATGCAATCAGCGAGAGAGACGAAACCAGAAGCTCAGATAAATCTTTGGTCAATAAAGAGAAGGATGAAGAACAAGTGCGTGTTGAGGGGTTGTTGGGTTATGGCAAAGATCGTGTAGTATTTTATTTATTCATGAACGTTGATAGTGTCTCGGTGTTTCTTAACAAGGAGGATGGCTCCCAACTTGCAATGTTTGTACAAGAAAGCTTCCTGTTAGATCTTAAGGTATTAGGAAACTTGTCATTCTTCCCTCTTATGTTTCTGCAGTTATTACAATTCAACCATTTTAAAGCTGTTTCCTCTTTAGGCGATGTTATGTTCTTGCTTTCCAATGCAGTTGTATTTTAGATACAGTATTTGTACTCTCTCTCTGTTTTTCTTTAGCAAAATCAAGAGAGATTGTTTAAGCTTTCTATTTATACTTTCTCTACCTATGAACTGCATTTTGCTTTCTATTGCTAATGTATATTCTTTATATTCTTGTTATTAAATCACTTGATTTGCTTGTTTTAATTAAGGTCCACCCAAGTTCCATCTCTATTGAAGGCACATTGGGAAACTTCAGACTCTGTGATATGTCTCTTGGAACTGATCACTGTTGGCGCTGGCTTTGTGATATTCGTAATCCAGGAGTTGAATCCCTTATCAAGGTTTTATTTTTATTTTTTTTAATTTTTTATATAGCGTGTTTGATAAGCAGCTGACTTGTAGTGATCAAACTTGAGCTTCCCTCTCATTATTTCAAATCAGGTTCTATCCTGAATTTTGAAACCCAATTGAGCTACTTGATTTAAAAAGAATTCTAATCAAATCAAGCTTGATAACTACAGTATTTGTCTTGTTTGCACCACAAGCCTCGACTTATTGTTTCATTTATCATTATATTCCTCTTGGTTATGTTCTGACCCTGTATTTTTTCCCTTCAGTTCAAATTTAACTCATACAGTGTTGGAGATGATGATTATGAAGGATATGATTATAGCTTGTCTGGCCGACTCTCTGCTGTTCGCATCATTTTCCTCTATAGGTTTGTCCAGGAGGTATGTCAAAGACGGTTCTAATTTTTTGAACCCAGTAGCAGATAATGTTTACACAACTCTTTTTTTTCACCCTTGGGGGGGGGGGGGGGAGGGGGAGGAAAGGACCTGCTGTTGTGTCTTCTTTTATGAAAGTCAGCTTCTGAAGTTAATGGGGCTGATTATTGTTAGTGTTTCTGCTTTTGAAATGGGATAGTCAATGTCTTAACTTTTTTTGAGATTTCTAAGAGAGGGAGAGAGAGCTTTATACTTTTGAAGTTGGAGAGTTAATGTGCGACACTTTTTGAGTTTTCAGATAGTAAGTGTTGTATACTTGTCCAAAATATCTTATGCTTATTCAACTGATATACTTCTTGTGACACCTCTTTCTTCTTATCAATCTTGGTACTTTCTGTAGTTTTTGTGTAGATACTCCTTCAGGTTTTTTAGTGGATTTCTGTTCTATTTGGTACTTTAGACCATCACACCGTTATCTTGCTTTTCTGTTTTTCTCATTTCGAAAAAGGAAGTTGTTTCTTATGGTAGACTTGGTGAAACATGCTTCTGCAGATAACTGTTTACTTCATGGAACTTGCTATGCCACATACTGAAGAAGTAATAAACCTTGTTGACAAAGTTGGGGACTTTGAGTGGTTAATTCAAAAATCTGAAATTGATGGATCTGCTGCATTAAAGCTGGACCTCTCACTTGATACTCCTATAATTATTGTACCTGCAAATTCAACAAGCAAAGAGTGAGTACATTTTCCGTCTAATTCTTGTTTTTGTGCCCTATTTGATTGTCTTAAAAATTTATTGATACTCTTCTTGTCATTAATTTTTCAGCTTGTGCTGATGAAAAATATTTGTGTTTTATCTTTAAGCCTGGGACTTCCAGAGAAGTTTGTCTTGCAATTCTCTGCTGTGTCTTATAGACAAAAGGGGCCCTAGAAACTTTATTACAAGAAAACAATCTCCCACTGTTCTTAAACATTTTGCTAGTTTGAGTTCATTTGTTTTATGCCATAGGTATCATTCGTAATTTACTTGAGCCTTTTAACGCCTTATTTGGTATTGTGGTTGGACAACTTTAGCTTAAAAGCTACAGTACTGAGTTTTTACCAAACGCTAGCTGTTGTGGCTTGGAAGCTGAGTTGGCGCTATCCCACACTTTATGATATCTTTACAATTTTTGTCAAAATTATTGTTAAAAAATCACAGTTACCATACGCTGTTAACTTTTATTTCACAGCAAAACTGCAGCACCTCAATGTCAAATAAGGTCTAAGTATGTCATGGTCATTTTGAAAATAGAGTAGGGGAGTGTAATTTGTTCTTTTTATTTTTAATCTCTTTTCAGAATATAGGAAGGGAATAAGGATTATAAAAATGAACCAGAGTTCCACAAACTAAAATCTTCCCTACAGTGTTGAACCCCAAAAACCATACAAAACTCTGAAAGAAGGAAACCTTGAAACCTGAGGCACAGGAAGGAAAAATTGAAACCAACAATTTTTAAGCTCTTTTCTGAAGAGTGATTTTTGATAGTTCTAAGGCTCTATATCCATACACCTTTAGGTATTCCTTTTTCCTGCTTAGGATTTGCAGAATAAAAGAGATGTATAATTCTTTATCTTGAAATTTGTGCATCAATGTGAAGTTGGATAACATGAGTAACCTATTTATATGTTGATTGTTCATGCAGTTTCATTCAACTAGATTTGGGCCATCTACGGGTGACAAATGAAATAAATTGGCATGGGGACCCTGAGAAGGATCCTTCAGCTGTCCATATTGATGTTCTTCATGCCGAGGTAGAGGAGTTTATGGTGTTCTGGCTTCATGTTAATTAGTGAATTGTTGTTCACTCAAGGGCATACTTGCAGATTATGGGGATCAACATGTCTGTAGGAATTGATGGTTGTCTGGGTAAGCCAATGATACGGGAAGAGCAAGGACTTGATGTTTATGTCCGCCACAGTTTGAGGGATGTTTTCAGGAAAGTTCCAACATTTTCTCTTGAAGTTAAGGTAATCTATGTAATTTGAATTTCTTGTAATTGTTTATTCCCCCACTCTCCCAGTCCACCAGAACAACCACAACTAATTTTATTGTTTAATCTGCTTCCACTTTCATTGTTAATTGGATGCTGGTCTTCCTTTTTTTTGGCACCGTATATTTTAGAGAAATGTATGTACAAATATTTGTATCAATGACATCTGTATGTGCGATGATTAAATGCCTCTCTTTCAATGCCATTGAGGGTGTTTAAGATTGAAAAAATTGTTTGGCCCTATTTTATCCACTTATGTTTCTGGGTCAACTAGTAGTTTAACTGAAGGAAGCTGATCTCTCTAGAACAGAGAGATTGGTATACTGCTCTAGGTTGATATGCTGTTTCTCACTTTAAGCTCAGACAGACCTGTACCCACGGCCTGATAATAATGCTTGAATGTCTTTCATGAATCTGCAACTTAAGTCTGTCTTAATCAATGTAATTCGTTCTGGTTGACCAAGCTTGTTGAAATGTCATTTGCTTCATAATCAATGGATTTAGCTGCTTTTAGTGTGTTTGGGGTCATTGCTAATCTGCTGCCCAATTTAGTTCTTGCTCTTGGTTGTCAATATACTTTATAGATAATTAATTGCATTTTTTTAAAGATTATCTTCCTGTTGAAACTGTTTTTATAAATGTCTTGATAATTAAAAACATGCACTTCCTGATTTGATAGTTTGGTGTGTATATTATTCGTATGGTTTTAACCTAGTAGATATCATAGAACTTTATAACTTGCTTTAGTTGGTTGTTTTGGTCTTTCTTTTGAACAGGTGGGTTACTTGCATGGTGTGATGTCCGATAAAGAATATGATGTTATTATAAACTGTACGTATATTAATTTAAATGAAGAACCAAGGCTTCCTCCAAGTTTTCGTGGCAGCAAATCTGGTTCCAAAGATACAATGCGGCTGTTGGCTGATAAAGTAAACATGAATAGTCAAATGTTACTGTCCCAAACTGTTACCATAATTGCAGTTGAAGTCAACTATGCCCTCTTGGAGCTGTGTAATGGCATTCTTGAGGAGTCACCCTTGGCTCATCTTGCTGTAAGTTTCTTGTTCAATTTAATAGTTGATATGTAACTTTTGGCCAATGTTTGCTCTAAGCTGCTACTTCAAATATATGTTCTTATTTTTTATATTGAACAAAAATATGATGTTTATTGAAGATATTGTGTGGCCTTGCATTTTTGTATCTCCACTTTTGCAGCTGGAAGGTCTTTGGGTATCATATCGGATGACTTCGTTGTCTGAAATGGATCTCTATGTGACAATTCCCAACTTCTCAGTTATGGACATTCGGCCTAATACGAAACCAGAGATGCGCTTGATGCTTGGATCTTCCACTGATACTTTCAAACAATCTTCTGCTGGAAAAGTCCCCCTTTTGAGTAGTTTTAGGAGATCAAACTCTGAAGTTGAACTTGACAAGGACGTACCAATTTCAACGATGTTCTTGATGGACTACAGATGGCGAACATCCTCACAATCTTATGTAGTCCGAATTCAGCAGCCTCGTTTCCTGGTTGTTCCTGATTTCGTTCTTGCGGTGGGTGAATTTTTTGTGCCAGCTTTGGGAGCAATGACTGGAAGAGATGAGACAATGGATCCTAAGAATGATCCCATTAGTAGAAACACTAGCATAGTACTTTCTGAATCTGTTTACACTCAGACTGATGATGTGGTGCAATTATCCCCATGTAGACAGTTAGTAGCAGATGGCGTTGGTGTTGATGAATACATATATAATGGTTGTGGGAAGACTATTTGTTTAAGCGAGGAAAAGCATATGAACGAGTCAGTGAAGTATCAGCCAATTATAATTATTGGACGTGGAAAGAGACTGCGGTTTGTGAATGTCAAAATTGAGGTACTTACTCTCCCCACCTTTTTTATGTTTATTACGATGTTTCTTGCTGTTGTTACATATCTTTATAATCTTCAGGTACAATTTTTTGTTCTATGCTTGTCGTGACCCATCTAGCTGGTCATGAAAGGAGAACGATTACTTTTTGTTTGCTGTAGAACTATTATGATTAACTGTTGTTTAAGGTTTGCTTTATTTTCTGACTTTCTAACTATACTTGCCTAATCTTTTTTCATGTTTTTGCTCATCAGAATGGCTCCCTTTTGAGAAAGTACGTGTACTTGAGTAGTGACAGTAGTTACTCAGTCTCCTTAGAAGATGGTGTTGACATTATGTTGCCAGATACATCTTCTGATGATGATAAGAATCTAGATAACATATATGAATCATCGAATACTCCCAATGCTTCTTCAATTTCTCCAAGTGATTCAAGTTTGATTCCAAGTTTTACTTTTGAAGCCCAGGTACATGATAATCCAATGACTGATTTTTGATTAATTCAAAATTTTTTTGATCTGTACTCCAGTTCTTGTTTCATTCATAGATGGTTGCTTTCTACACTTTGTTCTGCAAAGTATATCATTTTCCATTCATTGCTTTCTATGTTTTCTATACTTTGCTCTCTTAATTGTAAATTCTTGGGGTGTTTTTGGGCTAGTGGACAACTTGTTCCCTTTTTGTAAATCTTTTCTTTTTCTATCTAAATACAATCTACTTAACATTTTTCTCAAAATAGTATCTCATTTCCCAATTTAATTTGCTTTTTGTTCTTCATTAATGGAATATAGAAAATCTGCTTATGACCACATACACTATTTGCTGCAAGTTTATTTTTTCCATTAAACTAGAGCCATAATTGTCTGACTTTCTGTCTACTTCAAGTGTGAAATTCAAAGAAATTGCTTGTTTTTGTTTTATATCTTTTGCTTTTACCTCATAATTTGAGTTCGTACATTTTGCGAGGTTCTAGCTTTGATATAGTTGTTGAATTTGTTTAAATCTCACAGGGTAGAATTTATTTTTTTTTTTGTTGGGGGGGGGGGGGGGGAGTTAAAATTATTTTAATTGTACATTGTTGGGGTTTATTTGGGGTTAATGGAAAGGTGGTTCACCTTCTGTGTATATTCTTTTTCCTACCAATTCAATTGTTAGGTTTTAATTGTACATTTTTTGGGTGTATTTTGGGTTAATGGACAGGTGATTTGTAAATATTCTTTTTCCTATCAATGCAATAATTTTAGGTTTTTATAAAAAGAGTTTTCCAACTACAAACTGTTTCTTCTGATTATCAATTTTAATATGTTCATGTCATACACTATGCTTGCTTGGATTAATTGTTTCTCTCTGCAGGTTGTATCTCCTGAGTTCACCTTCTATGATGGTACAAAGTCCTCTCTGGATGATTCATCATATGGTGAAAAACTTCTGCGTGCTAAAATGGATTTGAGCTTCATGTAAGACTAGCCTCCGTATCTGCTTGCAAATTTTTCAATAATTTTTACTGAAGTTGTAGTATTTTGTTTCTTCTGGTGGTGCATGCTCAGAAGGTAACAATTCATGAGAATGATCCGTTTATTTGTTATTGATTCATGAATGTAAATCTAGAAATATGCAACTGCTCATTCTTTAAATGTTGTTGGGAGCTAAATTTTGGTGGTCGGATGCGTATATCTGTTCTTTCTTCATCGCATTTAGTAGTGACTGATATGTATTTTCCATGCTTTTTGATACTTTCTGTTTGGGTGCATGGTTCTTCAGATTAATGCTCTTAAAGAATCTGGTACATATTAAAGTTTTTATACTTTTAACTCTTCCGGAACAGGTATGCATCAAAAGAAAATGATACCTGGATTCGAGCCCTTGTGAAAGCGCTGACAGTTGAAGCTGGTTCTGGTCTTATCATTCTTGATCCAGTGGATATCTCAGGAGGATACACTTCCGTGAAAGAGAAAACAAACATTTCTCTTGTAGCAACTGATATATGCATTCATATCTCTTTGAGTGCTATCTCTCTTGTGCTTAATTTACATAGTCAGGTAGCTGCAGCATTACAATTTGGAAATGCAGTGCCTCTTGCTCCATGTACCAACTTTGACCAAGTTTGGGTGTGCCCAAAAGGTTTTCCTCAACTCTAATTTTGATGTTTTCTTTTAACGTTCTTCGTATCATTCCTGCTACATTCTTACTAGTGACATGTAGCCGTCTTAACTGTTCTGAGTCTCAACTAAATGATTAGTTTTGTCTTGCCAACATTTTGGCTTTGTACTTGTGCAGAAAATGGGGCAGATAACAACCTTACCTTCTGGAGGCCTGAAGCTCCATCAAACTATGTTATTTTGGGAGATTGTGTGACATCTAGGTGAGATAGATGAGTTTTGTTTCCTCGAACTATTCCAATTTGTTCCTTAAAGTTTAATTTTCTTCTTTTTGGGGGCTTTCAAATGATTCTTAGATGCTGGAGTTAATACAAGGACCATGTGATCTCTCTAACCGGGCTTTATTGAAGGCAACTAATTCTTGCCATGGGTGTGTATCTGCCTGACAGAATTATATCTGCCCTTGCAGTATCTCCCTCTTCTACATTTTTAGAGAGATACTGCGTGGATCTTTTATTCTTCCTCATAAAAGTGTCTAGTCTAAATTCTGAATTCTTTATGAGCATGTGTGTGTCTTTGGGAACAAATGAAATTTTATTGAATAAAGAATTAAATACAAATGGTTACGAAAATGAATCAGAGGCCTACAAACAGAAAAATTCCCAAAAACCCAAAAATATATCATTAATTCTATGTATAATTATATATTCTATATAGATCTTTTAATGATCTTTTGGAGGTTCTTTCTTTGTGGACTCCTTGTTCAAATTTTGTAATTATTGTTCTTATTAATACTAGTTTCTTTGTTTCCTATCCAAAACATAAATAAATAAATAAAAGGTATATTCTATAGACAAATAGACAGAGTGAGAAAGGAGAAACCCCAATCAACATAATTAACCCAAGAGAGTATCCCACTCTAGCTGGATGAAAGAAGCAAAGAATATTGAAAATGCTTAGAAAATGAAGCCCATAGAGAAGTAAAGAAACAAATACTGTGCTATAGCTGAATGGTAAATACCTCCTTTTCCTTTTAAAAAAATGCAATTATTTCTTTCTTGCCATAGGGTAGGAGGACCCCTGTTAGGGGGTTACCCCTTTTGACCAAGATCATTTATCATGACTCGTTATTAGTGTAAAAAGACAAAACATCCTTATTATAATAAATTTTGGTGTGTTTGCAAGGTCTCATCTTGCACTTCATCATGCATAAAAGACCCCATCTTGTTCTTCATCATGCATAGAAGACACCTTTCTTGCACTTCGTCACGTATACTGGAATCTGACATGCAGTTCATCTTGTATTTCAAGACACAAGGGTATAAGCGACACTAGAAGTTTAGGGTTCCAGAAAAACATCAATTTAAAAAATTGGGTCACGGCTCGTGACAGGACCATGTTAGGGGTCTCTTTATTCAAATATCTCCACAAGAAAGTTTGGACTGCACACTTCTATAACTGTGAGCATATTTCTTTCTTGCATGTGTTGACTACTTTGGGTTCTTTCAATCACGAAATGGAAAACTATTGCTATTTACAGTTTAAAGCTGTGAATTAAGTTTGAATTTCTTTTTAACATTGACTGAAAATTTCATTCATCCGAAAACAACTCCTGTAATGTTTTATCGAAAGTTTATGTTTATGTATTTTGTTTTTATTCTGCCATTGTTATTTGTTTTGGTTTTCCTCTCAGAAAACACTTCATTCACTCCCTCTGCATTTCTGGCAGGACTTGGGGAGTCAGATGTGTTCTTTAATGTTTTACTTATTAATAATTATCTCTTTAAAGAAAAGATGATGTGTTTTATTTGGACTATTTTTCATGTGTCAGGTCCATTCCTCCTTCACATGCAGTCATGGCAGTCAATAATACATATGGACGTGTGCGTAAGCCAATTGGTTTTAATTTCATCGGCTTTCTCTCTGATGCTCTTGGAATTGAAGGCCATTCTGATGTCAATTTTGACTGTTCTCTCTGGATGCCTGTTGCTCCGCCTGGATACATAGCTATGGGCTGTGTAGCACATGTTGGAAACCAACCGCCACCAAATCACATTGTTTACTGTCTACGCTCTGACCTTGTAACATCCACAACATTTTCAGAATGCATTTTTAGTGCCCCATCAAGTCCTGGGTTTGCATCTGGATTTAGCATCTGGCGCATGGATAATGTTCTTGGATTGTTTTATGCTCATCCTTTTGCTAAGTGCCCGTCGAATGGCAGTAGTTGTGATCTGAATCATCTTCTTCTCTGGAACTCAATTCAATCTCATTTTTCTTCTGAACAATCTGCCTCTGATCTGACTGATGATCATGGCTGCGGGGCTCAGCAGACTACTCATGAGGGAGCAAGTTCATCTGGTTGGGATGTTCTTAGGTCAATCTCAAAAGCAACTAGTTGTTACATCTCGACTCCTCACTTTGAAAGAATA
Source organism: Citrus sp. QX-2021 (assembly GCA_030444885.1). Taxonomy (NCBI): domain Eukaryota; kingdom Viridiplantae; phylum Streptophyta; class Magnoliopsida; order Sapindales; family Rutaceae; genus Citrus; species Citrus sp. QX-2021. The sequence continues at coordinate 1,357,614 of CM059829.1, forward strand.
TGGTGGGATAAAGGTAGTGAGATCCGTAGACCAGTCTCAATTTGGCGACCCATAACACGTGCTGGTTATTCTATGCTGGGTGATTGCATAACTGAAGGGTTAGATTTTTCAGTTTGAAAACTTTTTTTTTTAAATGATTATTTCATTTAGTTTCTTCCCTGTTGTTAGAATGGATTTAGTATTCTCTTTGTAACATCGTTGTGGTTTATCTCTTTTCCATCTCAGATTAGAACCACCTACTCTGGGGATAATGTTTAAGGTTGACAATCCAGAAATCTCTGCAAGACCTGTGCAATTTACTAAAGTCGCCCATATTGCAGGGAAGGGCTTTGATGAAGCTTTTTTCTGGTACCCAATTGCCCCTCCTGGCTATGTATCTCTAGGATGTTTAGTCTCTAAAACAGATGAGGCACCCAGAACAGATTCAGTTTGCTGTCCAAGGATGGATATTGTTAACCAAGCTAATATCCTTGAACCCCCCATTTCAAGATCTTCGACCTCCAAGGTGTCGCAATGCTGGAGCATTTGGAAAGTTGAAAATCAGGTTAAACTGAATGTACATTAAACTCCTGGTCTAAATTCATAGTTTTGAGTTATGCTCTTCTTTGCAGCGGATGCTAAACAATCAATATTAGCATGGTTTGGTTATTTCCAGCTTTTATATAGACAGGTGATTATGTTATGCGTCCTGCATTTTTACAGGCCTGCACTTTTCTTGCACGTTCTGATCTGAAAAAGCCGACAAGCAGGCTTGCCTACACTATTGGTGATTCTGTAAAACCAAAGACACGAGAAAACATAAATGCTGAGGTGAAGCTGAGATGCCTCTCTCTAACCATCCTAGATAGCTTGTGCGGAATGGTATGTTTTCCAAATGAAATCACAGCAGCCCTGAACCTTATTGTCAAACCAGTTTATTGTTCTCTGATGTTTTGGAACCTTTCAGATGACACCTTTATTTGATACAACCATCACCAATATAAAGCTTGCCACACATGGTCGAGCAGAGGCAATGAATGCTGTACTGATTTCTTATATTGCTGCTTCGACCTTCAACACCCAATTAGAAGCATGGGAGCCACTGGTGGAGCCATTTGATGGAATATTCAAGTATTGTTATATTTTATATCTATTTTTTATTTGCTTGTAGGAAAGTAAAAGAAAAGAAAATTAAAGAGCATAAAAATATATCTATTTTTTATATTTCATTGCCTTACATGTGTATTCCTTTGTTTTGTTTTTTTACAAGGTTTGAAACATATGATACCAATGTACACCCACCATCAAGATTAGGGAAGAGGGTGCGTGTTGCTGCAACCAATGTCCTAAATATTAATGTCAGTGCTGCAAATCTTGAAACTTTTGTGGACTCCGTTCTTTCGTGGAGAACGCAGCTTGAACTTGAACAGAAAGCAATCAAGCTAAATGAGGTTAAATGGCTCTGATTCTTGATATGTTTTGAGAATACGTTTAGTTGATTGGCCACAATAGTTGCCTTACTAGCTTACTGTCTTAGCAGGAGGCTGGTAGTCATTGTGGATATGGAGAGGATGCTGCTTTATCTGCACTAGATGAAGATGACTTCAAGAGCATAATAGTAGAAAATAAACTTGGTCATGATATTTTCTTGAAAAAGGTTGAACAAGATTCACATAGAGTTGCCCAGCTACATCATGGTGACTCTGCATCTGTGTGGATTCCACCTCCAAGGTTTTCAGACAGGTTAAATGTTGTGGATGAATCTAGGGAGTCACGCTGTTACATTGCTGTTAAGATTATTGAAGCCAAGGTTGTACTATACGTGAAGTTCATTTTCTACATCATAGATTGATTTATTATCTTTACTACTTTGTTTTAAAGAAAGTATGATTTGTTTTACCTTGCAGGGTATACCCATAATTGATGATGGTAATAGTCATAACTGCTTCTGTGCTTTGCGGCTGGTTGTTGATAGCCAGGTGACGGATCAGCAAAAGCTTTTCCCTCAGAGTGCTAGGACTAAGTGCGTGAAGCCTTTAGTTTCAAAAATCAATGACCTGATTGAAGGCACAGCCAAGTGGAATGAAGTTTTCTTATTTGAAGTTCCACAGAAAGTATGATTTGATTTTGTTATCTTCATTTAAAGCTTCTCTTGTTTTACTTTGCTTTTTGTGCTTAAAAAAATAGGGTTCATAGTTATTGGACTAATATGAAGTTAAGACACATTTTTGGGAGAATATGTACGTTAGGTCAATGTCATATGATGAGTGCATTTATGGGTGGATGGAAGTGATTATTTGATAAATCTGCTACAAACCTCTCTGGACTGTCTTTCTTGCCTCTTCTTAAATTCATTTGTATTTCACTTTTATCATTGCTCTGCCTTTTAGTATTTTTCATATTAGTTGTCATGAAAGTTATGCATCCATTGAAATTTGAACTTACCCTTGCACCAAAGTTTTGGTTGACGTTTAGTATGTTAGTTTAATCTACAATATTTGCATACAATATTTTGTCTGCCTCCCTAAAATTGAGTCGATGGTTTTGGATTATTCATGAATTGTTTTTGTGTTTCTTAATGGTTAAGAAAATATTTCCTTGCGACTCTTGTAGGGGCCTGCTAAGTTAGAAGTGGAGGTGACAAACTTGGCAGCCAAAGCTGGGAAAGGTACTTCTTGTGGGCGCTTCAGCTTCTATATTGTGTTCTTTCCTCTTTAGACTTTATTCTCTTTAGACTTTATTCCTCTTTAGACTTCTATATTGTGTTCTTTCTCCTGCAAATGCAATCTTAAAGTCATTTGTTTAAGAGGCTAATATCAAACTCTTGGATAAACTTGCCTTGAATTTGTCTTCTTGAGACTTTTTAACTTTGTGCTTCATTTTCCTGTTTCTAATGTGGTAAGGTAGAGTGATCATGGGAAAGGGATGAAGCAAAAGCAAGTGAAACAAAAGTCATGTGGTAGATGTGGGGAAACTAAGACTTGTTTCCAGAGCACTTGTAGAGAATATGGTTTTCGATAAAGTAAAATAGTGGAAAACTAGCTGACAGCAACTAGTTTAGATTGAGGTTTTGTCAGATTGAATTGAATGATGTACCCCACCAAATTGACCAGTATGTTTTTTATTTCTGCTTTTTTCGCCTTCATGCTACCATGCATGATACTGCATTGAATTTGTTGGTAGTGTTTGGTTTCTTTTGCTATTGTGATTTTCACAGTTTGTAATGACCTGATGCAGGCAAATTTGATCCTGAATATATTGACTAACTTTTGGCATGATGGTGTGATGATATAGGTGAAGTTGTCGGTGCACTTTCTTTTCCTGTTGGACATGGAACTAATACATTAAAGAAGGTCTCTTCTTCGAGGATGCTGCATCACCCATATGATGTTCAGAATATCGTATCATATTCACTGAGGAGAAAGGTTTGGATTCATATCATTTATGCTTGCTTATTTCAGTAAGTGTGCAATTTTATTTTTCCTTTTATTTACTGTACTCTTTTTTTTTGGGGTTCCATTTTTGCAGGCTCAATCCAACAATGATGAAGACATGCATGATTACGGCCGCCTGTTTGTTTCTGCTTCTCATTTTGAGAGGAGTGCAATTACAAACTTGCAGAGAGATGTTGAAAGTGAGAGTGATATTGATAGAGATGTGGGTTTCTGGTTTGGGCTCCACCCGGAGGGTCTAATGGATAGTGTTAAGTCACTGCTTCCTATATCAGTGGTCCCTAAATCATTGGATAATGATTTTATTGCCATGGAAGTTCTTGTTAAAAATGGAAAGAAACATGCAATTTTTAGGGGTCTTGTAGCAGTTGTAAATGATTCAGATGTCAAATTGGATGTATCTTTATGTCCTTTATCTTGTATCGGTGATCGCAATTACACTTCGGGAACAAGCAGCCGTAACACAGTTACTAAGCAACCTGCAACTTTCATCAAGGATGATCTCATTGTCTTAAGTCCTGGAACTTCCACTGTTTTACCATGGAGATGTACATCTAAGGATACCGATCAGTGTTTACAAGTTCGCCCTGTTATTGATCATCAGCCCCCATATACATGGGGCTGTAATGTTGCCATAGGTTCGAGCTTGATCTATGGAAAGGATACGCCTTTAATGGATCAAGTTCCAATTCACAGACAAACTACATTGAAGCAAGGAAGTAAGATGCCTACTAATTTTACTTTTAGGTTGAGTCAACTTGAGAAGAAGGATCTACTTATTTGTTGTTCCAATAGAACCGGAAGTAAACAAATTTGGCTGAGTGCTGGTGCAGATGCTTCTGTTCTTCAAACTGAACTGAATACTCCAGTATACGATTGGAGAATATCAATCAACTCTCCTTTGAAGTTAGAAAATCGACTTCCATGTCGTGCTGAATTTACAGTCTGGGAGAAAATGAGAGAAGGGAGTTTTATTGAAAGACAGCATGGTGTATTCTCTTCACGCAGCAGTGCCCATATATATTCAGCAGATGTCCAGAGACCTTTGTATCTAACGTTGTTCATTGAGGGTGGTTGGGTTCTGGAAAAGGTGTTGAATCAATTTAAATTGTATTTACTCTTTTCATTGCCATACCATCTTATTCAAACTTCATTATTGATGATCATTATTTGTTGTAGGACCCTGTTCTTGTTTTGGATCTTTGTTCAAATGATCACATTTCATCATTCTGGATGTTCAACCAGCAAAGTAAGAGGTGAGATCACATTTTATTTTATTTTACTATTATTAATTTTTTTTTGTGTGTAAAATTGTGGCACTCTTGTGCTTTCTGGCTGCTAAATTTCTAAGAAATTAGGCAGCAAAGTAATGAAACGATAAAAATTTTTGCTTTCACTTGTTTGGTGCATGATACCATGTTTCTTCTAGGTACTATGTTAATATAACAATATAACTGGTAATGGATACTGCTGACTGAGTCTCAACTGCTTAAATTGCTTTTACTCTCAATTTCTGATTTTGATGTAACCTTATTTTTTTCAACCAGAAAAGGTCCTTTTCTAAGTTTTATGTTATTTAATAGACATATATTGAAATTTTGTAAGCAAACAATTGTTGACTTTCATTGGGATTTCAGAAATATTTCAGGGAGAGAAAATATGCTTCAACTGTGAAGTCTCTATTGTGTCAACAATATCTTAAGAAACATTTCTGTGGTTGATTTCTCATTACTTTCTGCTTTGGTCTCTCTTATGTGAAGCCAGAAACCGAAAAGAACTAAAATCTTCAAATTTATAGGAAATAGAATCTCTTCAACTCTCTCATTTTGTATCTTTAACTTGTTTTTTACTCGATTCATAATATTGTGCTGTAGCCTTCAGAATGAAGCTGCTTGACATATACTTGATCTTTCTCTCTCTTCTTGAAACAGAGGTGGAAGGAGGGGCAAATCAACACATGATGCCTTGTTTTTAAATGATTTTTGTCATTTTGATGGCAGCTGAATTGCTCGGGATAAAATATCCATGCTTAGAGTTCTTTTATCATGAATATATTTTATTTTGCAGCTTCATGATCTCCATGACCATCTATTTTGCAGGAGATTACGTGTGAGCATTGAACGTGACATGGGAGGAACCAGTGCTGCACCAAAAACAATAAGATTTTTTGTTCCATATTGGATCATGAATGATTCATCTCTGCCTTTGGCATATCGAGTTGTGGAAATTGAACCCTCGGACAGCACAGAGATGGATTCTAACTCACTATCTAGAGCTGTTAAGACTGCGAGAACAGCTTTGAAAAATCCTACATTGACTATGGATAGGAGACATTCTGGCCCTAGGAGAAACATCCGAGTGCTTGAAGTCATTGAGGACAATAGTCCAATGCCTAGCATGCTTTCTCCACAAGATTCAGCTGGTCGCAGTGGAGTGATGCTGTTTACATCTCAGAAAGATGCATACCCGTCCCCAAGGGTGGGAATTGCTGTGGCTATTCGTAACTCTGAAATTTACAGTCCTGGGATTTCTCTTCTTGAGTTGGAAAAAAAGGTGATTGTTAGTGCCATTGAGATGGCAATTTTTTTTTCCCCACTTTTTCTTCAGATTTTCCTTCATTTTCTCTTGCTCTCAATCTCTTCCATGTCAGGGTGGGAGAAGGTTGATGCTACTGAATTTCTTCTTGAAATTAGTTATTCAGCTGCCTTTAATTTTTTTTTTTTCCCAGGAAAGAGTTGATGTCACAGCATCGAGTTCAGATGGATCTTACTACAGGCTTTCAGCTGTATTAAACATGACCTCGGACAGAACAAAGGTTGAATGCAATTACATTGTCCCTTTGTTGTGTTATGTCTTGGATTCATGGTAGATACATATCTTGCTTCGTTTTTCAAGAATAGTATTCCTATTTCTTTTTTATTGCTTTTTTGAGAAGAAACTGAGAATTATAAATAAAGAAAGATAGGACATATAATGGTACACTAGGTGTATATGAAGACAAAACAAAAATGAAAAACAGGGGTGGGGAAAGAATCTGAATTCACAATGAAGTTTCTGGCCACCAGACTACATTATAATTCTGAAGGATGGCAAAATTCACCAGTAGAATAGTTTTGCCCCCCATTTTTGGAAATTTCCTTGTGTCTCTCTTTGTCTAAATTTATTTTAAAATTTGTCTGGACAATTCTGCACGTCGTAATGCTTGTGATCTTCATTTGCATTAGACAATGGTAGAGATATTGTGGTATAGTAATTTGTTAATGTTTACTGATGTATCATTCCATCACTAACATATATCGATTGGTTGATATTCAGGTTGTTCATTTCCAGCCCCACACCCTATTTATCAATAGGACCGGCCTTAGCCTCTGCCTGCAACAGTGTGGTTCTCAGTTGGTGGAATGGATTCATCCAACTGATCGTCCAAAACCCTTCAGATGGCAGTCTTCTGCCATTGCTGAGTTACTGAAGGTCTGTGTGAGTAATAACATGTATTGTCATAATGGTTGTATTTAGCTTAAGCAGTTGTTGTAATTTGACTTTATTTCAGTTGCGAGTGGATGGATGCAAATGGAGCACACCATTTAGTGTTAGTGATGAAGGTGCTATGCGTGTTTCTTTGAGAAAGGCTGCCGGAGGTGATCAATTGCAATTCAGGGTAGTAATTAGAAGCGGAACAAAGAGCTCTCGCTATGAAGTTATTTTTCGTTGTAATTCCTTATCAAGTCCTTACAGGTTATATTTTGAAGCCTTATATTTCTTGAGTGAAAATTTTCCTTACTATTCATCTTTATCTGGAATGTGAAACTTTGCACGGAGGGTGGGAGGGGTGAAAGGGGGTTAGATTGGTAACTATATTTTCAACAGCTCCTCTTATCTAAGTTTTCTTACAAGAGTTTTTACAGTATCTTTTTATTTCAATGGATTCAGCGAGTCATAAATGAATCCTCCATCCTCCCCACCCACTGTGCAAATATTTTATGAGAAATTCTAACATAAATGGTAGAAGTAAAATTTTCTTTTCCTTTCTTTTGGGAAATTCAAGGAATTTTGATTTTGAGAATGTTTAATCCCCTTTATTTTTTTCTTTTGTTTCTCTGTATAATCTATTATGCTGCAATCACACTCCCCCACCCCCCTCTCTTTCAGAATTAATAATCAACTTTCTACGAACAGGATTGAGAATTGTTCCATGTTTTTACCAATTCGTTTCCGGCAAGTTGATGGTACAAGTGATTCATGGCAGTTTCTTCTTCCGAACTCAGCTGCTTCCTTTCTGTGGGAAGATCTTGGTAGACGACATTTACTAGAAATCCTGGTAGATGGGGCTGACCCATCTAAGTCAGAGAAGTATAATATTGATGAGGTTTCTGATCACCAGGCTATTAAGGTGGACGGTGGACCTGCTAGAGCTCTTCGTGTTACTGTTCTAAAAGAAGAGAGAACAAATATTGTTAAGATCAGTGATTGGATGCCAGAAAATGAACCGGCGGCAGTATTGAGTAGAAGAATTCCATCACCATTGCCTGGAAGTGGTTCCCAACAACAGCAATCACTTTCCTTGTCAGATAGTGAATTTCATGTCATTGTCGAGCTGGCTGAGCTTGGAATATCCTTTATTGACCACACACCTGAAGAGATACTGTATCTATCAGTGAGGAGTCTTCTTCTAGCATATTCAACGGGCTTGGGCTCTGGGTTTAGCAGGTAGGATTTTATTTCAATTAATTCCTCATTGAGGAGAGACCAATTTTTAGGGTCATTGGCTCTGCAATAGAATAGACGATCTTCTGCAGTATTATTAACCGGATCTATGGTCATCTTTAACAATGTCGTAGTATATGTTTGCTCCTTTAAGCATTTAGTGTAATTTGATCTAGAATGCAGCCGTTCGTGAGGCTGCAGCTGCTAATATGCCAAGTAATAAGAAGTTGAGCTTGCGGTATTTTATTATCTTTTGGAAGTGATAAGATGTATTCAGATAAAAGTGTTGGCACTGCTTTTCTTCATTGATCTCCTATTTTTTTCTTTTTTCTTTTTTATCATTTCAATGGATCTGTTCAATTTTCATTGGTTGACCATGAACGCTCTGTTGAAATTCTCTGGATTACATGGATACGTCTGTGACTTTTATCATGATCACAGCATATTTTCTTTAGTGTTGGGTCCTTGTATTGTTTTTTAATTCTGCGGAAGTTCGTCCATTTTATTGGATCAGTTACCTAGATGGTTGTCACCAGAAATTTGAGCATTTCATCTCTTATTGTCAATGTTCTGAAAAGAAATGAATTGAGCAATTTCTTTGTTCTTTTGTGTAACAGGTTCAAATTAAGAATGAATGGAATACAAGTGGATAATCAGTTGCCGTTAACTCTGATGCCAGTTCTTTTTAGGCCTCAGAGAGTTGGGGAGGAGACTGAGTACATATTGAAATTTTCAGTAACTCTACAGACAAATGAATCACTAGATCTATGTGTCTATCCATATATTGGTTTCCATGTGAGCTTTTCAATCTCCTTATCACATATCATGATGATTATGATAAAGTCCTATATACAATTTTGATTATGTTTGTACTAATTGCTTTTGCTAGGGACCCGAAAACTCTGCCTTTCTAATAAACATTCATGAACCTATTATTTGGCGTCTTCATGAGATGATCCAACATGTCAATATCAGTAGGTTATACGATACTCGAAGAACTGCTGTTTCAGTTGATCCATTCATTGAAATCGGGTACCAAGTTCTTCAAATTTTTATTTTTTAACTTCTTTTCTCTGTGTTTTATTAATTGCTAAATTTTCAAATCTTGTTACATGGAATTACAGTGTTCTTAACATTTCGGAAATTCGATTCAAAGTGTCAATGGCAATGTCACCAAGTCAACGTCCAAGGGGAGTACTTGGTTTTTGGTCATCCTTGATGACTGCATTGGGGAACACTGAAAATATGTCGGTGAGTGTTATGATTTACTTCTACTAACACATCCTATTTTTTACCTACAACTTGAAGCTTTTAATATGTTTGATGTTACCTAACTATTTCGTTGTTGAAAGTCAAAGTGATTCTTGAGGAATCTCAATTTGGGTAATGGGCACAATTCAAACTTTCTTTAGGATTTCATGCATTTCCAGAGCATAATAGAAATTTTGAACATGAGTTGTCTTTCTATATTAATCAGGTGAGAATAAATCAAAGATTCCATGAGAATGTGTGCATGAGGCAAAGTACTATGATTAGTAATGCTATTTCAAATATTCAAAAGGATCTTCTTGGCCAACCCTTGCAATTGCTTTCTGGTGTTGATATATTGGGCAATGCTAGCAGTGCTCTTGGACATATGAGTAAAGGCGTGGCTGCCTTATCAATGGACAAGAAATTCATACAGAGCAGGCAGAAACAGGTTTTCTTCTAAGCTTGAATTTAGATTTCCATTTTTCAAAGGTTTGTCAGGCAGAATTTATTAGGCTGTATGTAAGTGAAGTCACTAAAAGTATGTGTGGCATGTTATGCGGTTGTAACTGAACATATTTGTAATTGACAAAACACTGGGTTTGTGAGAAATTTTGAGTGTGTTCTTTTTATCTCTTATATAAATCCTTGCAGCTCAAGGTCAGTCCAATTAACCATGTCTATGCTTCAACTTGTTCCCTTTCACGCTTATTCTCTCTAATTGCACAGTGACAAGTATGTTTTAAAGTTAAACTCAAGTGAGAATATTTGTTTGCCTGGAAATTTCTAGATGTTCTCTTTGTTGTGCTGATGGTCCATACGCCTGTTTTTGTGTTTATATGAAGAGTTCGGCCATTTACATAATTTTATGAGTTTTTGGTCGAAAAATTTTTGTTTCAGGAATTTATCCTAAACAATACATTCAAAGTTGACCATTGCTTGTGGCATGCTTTGCTTTGTGGCATTTCTGGTATTTTGGAACAATTAATACCTATTATGATTCTTCAGTATTATCCCATTTATTTGTAATTTCTTACATCATATTCAGGTCATTTGAAAGGGTTTTCTTTGGTGGATCATTCGTATTTTCTTTCTAATGCACGCTATAATGCAGGAGAGCAAAGGTGTAGAGGACTTTGGTGATGTAATCAGAGAGGGAGGTGGAGCACTAGCAAAAGGTTTATTCAGAGGTGTCACTGGTATATTAACGAAGCCTCTTGAAGGTGCAAAATCCTCTGGTGTTGAGGGTTTCGTTCAGGGTGTAGGGAAAGGAATAATTGGTGTTGCTGCCCAACCAGTGAGTGGGGTTCTTGATCTTCTTTCTAAAACTACCGAAGGTGCAAATGCTATGAGAATGAAGATAGCATCTGCTATAGCTTCAGATGAGCAACTTCTACGTAGGAGACTGCCGCGAGTAATTAGTGGTGATAATTTGCTTCGGCCATATGATGAGTACAAAGCAGAAGGACAGGTACCAGTTTCTTCTTTCTTAAAAGTAGAAGAAACTATATTGGATGAGGTGATAGGCACTAATTGTTTGACTTGCTGTAACTCATCTTCGTTTCTTGGACCTGTTAGGATTTGTTAAGTGGCCTTAAAATAGCTAATTTTGAGCATCTTGAATCCTGGTTTAATTCAGATGTTAGTGGATGAAAAGAGATAAATAATTATGCATATGCACATGCTTTTGCTTTCAAGGAATTGTGAAAAATAAAGTTTCAAAATTTTTTCTAGACAATTTTGTCCTTTAACTGAGACATCTTTTTTCTTTTTAAATAATTTTTTTTTTCTAAACTTTATGAAAATGGTTAATCCTACCAGTGCTAATAGGAAGATATTAGAGCGCTGTTATCTCTTTAATGAACTTACCCATATTTATTTGTTATTTCCTCTTGAAGGTTATACTGCAATTGGCAGAATCGGGTTCATTTTTTGGCCAAGTTGATCTGTTTAAAATACGTGGGAAGTTTGCTTTATCAGATGCCTATGAAGATCACTTTATACTGCCAGAAGGAAAAATCCTTATGATCACTCATCGAAGAGTTATATTGCTGCAAGTAAGTTCTATTGATTGGAGACACTTTATGATTCTGCACTCACCACATCTAGAGGACCCAAATAAATAATCTGATTGTATTTTGGTATTTGTCAGCAACCCACAAATGCTATTGCACAGAGGAAGTTTAGCCCAGCAAGGGATCCGTGCTCCGTTTTGTGGGATGTACTTTGGGATGACCTTGTATTAATGGAATTGACTCACGGGAAGAAAGACAATCCGAAAGCTTTACCTTCAAGGCTTGTACTTTATCTACACATCAAATCAACAGAAATGAAGGAACAAGTTCGTATTATAAAATGCAGCCGTGAAACCCGTCAGGCTTTAGAGGTTTACTCTTCAATTGAGCAAGCAAGGAATACTTATGGACAAAATCTATCAAAGGTTAGTTTTTATTGCTGCTTGTACTCCATTCCATCATTTTGCATTTGCAATGTTAGTCTTAGTTGTACTCCGTTCCGTTATTTTAGTTTTGCAATGTTAATCTCTAATGTGCTGTTCTTAAGTGCTGAAAAGCGCACACTCGAAGTTTCTCATAATGTGTTCCCCAAGGGTTGAGGTTTCGATGAGTAGTGACAACTTTTGGAATGTTATGCAGGAAATTATGAAAAAGAAAGTTATGAAACCGTATTCACCACTTGCCGATGGTTCCAGTGCTGAGGTGAATCCAAAAGAAGGGGCATACATCTGGTCTCCTCAGCATTTAAGTTCATTTGGCAGCAACACTGGATGAGTGGATGAATGTCCATATGAAGATGTTGTTCGAGGCTTTCTGCCATTTTACTGAAATGTATAAAACAGTTGGTCTGCTTTGAAGGTATTCATTTATTTTCTCTGTTTTTTCATTATTACTGTGTGTAAAATGTAAGTTTGGCTTCATCGGAGTAGAAATAATTTGCAGGTGAGAAAGATAACACAAGTACGGACTAATGACTATGGAGGCTGTTTATAGAAACTAATTTCTGTGAAGTAAAAATCACTGTGGCTGCAATTTGTAGCAAATACCCCTCGCGATCAGTTGCCAGAACAGATACAAACTGTACAGCTTTTTGACATTTTTGTGTATGACCAAAGTGTTGCCTGTGTATACAGACGTTTCATAGAAACACAGCAATTTCGCTGGTTTCGGTAATAAGATTTAAATTCATATGATATAGTGTATCATTTTTTATTTGATTGTTTTGGGTAATATAACATTTTCCCAGTTTCATGGATGGTGAGCCTTTGTCACAGTTTTCGTCTTTTCGGTAGTTGCGCCTGAAGTGAAATCAAAGCTGTCTATCATTTAGATCAAGTCTTATTTTAAATCATTTGGTATCGATTTTGGTCATTTTAACATTCAATTGATGGATTCCATCTTTTAAATTAAATTGAATAATGATAGAATCCTGATTTTTCATCGAGGATCAAACGAAAATATGCTGAAAATATGCGGGAAAGCTCTGGATTATTTCTAAGAAGGTCCAATAAATCGTTTCATCAATTCTTTTTTTCTTAATTCAATCTATTTCATCATTAAAGTTTAAAGAAGAGAAGTTGAGTGGAAATACCGATCTCTTTTTCTCTTGTAATTGTTACGATCTACCAAAATATACCATCTGAAATCTAGGCTACCGTGCGTCTTTTGCTTCGTCATAACCCAAAATTTTATAACATAGTATTTTATATAAAAAAATTTACTAAGAAAAGAAAATTCGATTATATTTTTGGCAGTCAAAATTACCCTTCAAGATGAAGGCTTCAAGTTCAAGGCCCAAGTTCCGACATTCAAACTAACGTCTCCGTCTTCAGGCTCTGAACCCGCTTGTGTCTAGAGAGTTGAAATCTATCAACACTCAAAAGCTCAAGATTCTAGAAACTTGAAAAAATTCTTTTACAGCTTCGAAAGAAATGCACTTGAGTAAGTAGCATCTCAAAGATCTGCTTCATCTTTGTACACTTCCCAGTTCAAATTTCACTAATAGTAAGTTTACGACTTTCCATTTTCTCTCGTTTTGCTTGCTTTAGCCAGTCTCAGAGTCTTTAACTTTCCTCTTTCTGATTTTTCGTAGCAACTAAAGGTGATTGCAAATGTTTCCTTTAATGTGATTTTACCCAACAGTTGAAATTATTCTTAATTGAGTTGAAACTCAGGAACTGGGAAATATCTTCATACTTGCTCAGAACTAGTACTTATAAAGTGACTAAACAGAGAAGCTTTTTAAATGAAGTCACTTAAGTTTGCTTTCCCTTTATTCAAAATGAGGAATTGGTCAGGTGGGTTATTGATTATGGCTCTTGCTATAATCTTGGTTATGAGTTACAGCTTTATGGGAACCCAAACTCAAACTCAACACCGAACCCAAACCCAAAAGCAAAAACATAAGCAATCAGCTAATGATTTCTTTAGAAACCATCCAAGTAATGATTCTGATATGAAGGGAAGTCAAGGAGTAAAGGAAGTGAAGAAAACACAAAAGTTATTTGAGAAGCCTCATATTATAAATGTTCAAGGACTTGGTGATCTTTACAGTCTTAAGAATATGTTAGGAGAAGATTCGAGGCCTTTGCTTGTGTGGGGTCATATGCGTTTACTACTGTCTAGGTCTGATGCTTTGCCTGAAACAGCTCAAGGGGTTAAAGAGGCTGCCATAGCATGGAAAGATTTGTTGTCAGTAATTGAGGAGGAGAAAGCCTCCAAGTTCAGTCGCCGTAAAAACTGTCCTCCATTTGTTAGTAACCTTAGCAAGTCATTGTCTAGTGGCAGATTAATTATTGAGGTCCCATGTGGTTTGGTTGAGGATTCTTCAATTACATTGGTGGGCATTCCTGATGGGCGATATGGAAGCTTCCAAATTGAACTCATAGGCTCACAACTTTCAGGGGAGTCGAACCCTCCAATTATATTGCATTACAATGTCAGTCTACCAGGGGATAACATGACAGAAGAGCCATTCATAATTCAGAATAGTTGGACTAATGAGCTTGGGTGGGGCAAAGAGGAAAGATGCCCAGCTCATGGATCTAGTAACACCCTGAAAGGTATATTGTTGCAATTTTGTATTGATCATACATTGTTTAACACATTCTAACTACTTTGTTTCAGTCAAGTGTTCTTCTTAGTTTTTGACAATTTGTAACATCCTTTTTCTACTCGTATGAAGTGGAAGGAAATTTCTAGCAATCTGCAATCTAACATGTAGCAACTACTGCAGTTGATGAACTTGTCCTTTGCAATGAACAAGTTCTGAGAAGATCTGTGGAAGAGAATCAAAATACAAGTCATCCTACTCCTAGCAGTGACATTTTGGCCAATGCTTCCCGTGTAGGTGCCCATGAAACCTCTAACTTCCCATTTGTGGATGGGAATCCGTTCACCACCACAATATGGGTTGGTTTGGATGGTTTCCATATGACTGTGAATGGAAGGCACGAAACATCGTTAGCATATAGGGAGGTAAGGTATGAGTTCTTTACAATTATGTATGAAAAAAGTTGCGCTTGCAGTTCTGAGAGTGGTGATCAGCCACATATTTGATGCTTTTTCTCAATGATGCAGAAACTCGAACCATGGTCAGTTACTGGAGTTAAAGTAGCCGGTGGTGTGGATCTATTTTCTGCCTTTGCTGAAGGCTTGCCTGTGTCTGAAGACTTTGATTTTATAGTTGATGTCGAACACCTCAAAGCTCCCTTGATTTCCAGGAAAAGACTTGTAATGTTGATAGGGGTTTTCTCTACTGGAAATAATTTTGAGCGTCGTATGGCACTGAGAAGATCTTGGATGCAGTACCCAGCTGTATGGTCTGGGGATGTAGCTGTCCGGTTTTTCATTGGCCTTGTAAGTGAAGAATGGTAGATTCCTACTAGGAAAGTCTTTGTATATTTTGATGTAGGATGGTTTCATTTGCCTAAATAAAAGTTGACTTTGCTTCAATTTCTGCAGCACAAGAACAGGCAAGTCAATTTTGAACTATGGAAAGAAGCTCAAGCATATGGGGATATCCAAATAATGCCTTTTGTTGATTATTATAGCCTAATCAGTCTAAAAACAATTGCAATTTGCATTTTCGGGGTATGTTGATGCTGATATTAGCCTTAAACATATAGTAGATTTCTATATTACAGAGAAAGTAAAGTGATGCTGCTATCTATTCCTAGAAACGGAAGCCTTCTCAAATAAATGAGTAGTGATTTACTTTTCAGATTTTGTTCAATCTTCCTTGCCATTTTTCAGGTTTACTGATTATTTGACTTCTCATTAAATATGCAGACCAAGATCCTCCCTGCTAAATATATCATGAAAACCGATGATGATGCTTTTGTTAGAATTGATGAAGTTCTCTCAAACCTCAAGGAGAAACCATCTAATGGCCTCTTATTCGGTCTTATATCTTATGATTCATCACCTCAGAGAGACAAAGACAGCAAATGGTATATCAGTAATGAGGTATCTGTCTCAATCAAAAATCACTCTGTAGATGATCATTGGGCTTGAACGGATCTATTATTGGTGTTCTCTTCTGCAGGAATGGCCGCATTCCTCATACCCACCATGGGCCCATGGTCCAGGTTATATCATCTCCCGGGACATTGCGAAATTCATTGTCCAAGGCCACCAGGAAAGAGATCTAAAGGTAAAATTTCTCTAGCTAATAGGCAGCAAAGGACCACTTGTAGATATTTTTCAATAGTATATTAGATGTGTGCCTTTTCTGTTTGATTGAAAGATTAAACTTTATGTTTTGTATTCTCAAAAAAAAAAAAATCTAAATACATTTGCGAAAAATTTTGGAATAGTCTGTCATGTTTTGGACTACATTTCGTTGTCTTTTTGCTGCTTCTGTTGTCTGACCTATGTACCAAAGGATTCGAGACTCAGTAAACAACTTTCACAACATGTGTAGCAGTACATTTATATGTCATAAATTGTCAAAATTAAATATAAGCCAGATAAAGGTGTTTTTGCTGGGAAATAACAGAAGGTAAGGATGTATGTTGAATATTTCTGCATGATTTCTTCATTGCTATGAAGCATGCTCTCTCGAGTATTGAAACTGTATTTTGGCCAACTGTAAATGTTTAAGTGTTTTAGTCTTGTGTTCAATTTTTTACTTATAATTGTCTTTTTTCAGCTTTTCAAGCTAGAGGATGTTGCGATGGGTATATGGATTGAACAATTCAAGAACACTGGTCAAGAAGTGCATTACATGAGTGACGACAGGTTCTACAATGCTGGATGTGAATCGGATTATATTCTTGCCCATTACCAAGGCCCCAGAATGGTGTTATGCCTCTGGGAGAAGCTGCAGAAAGATCACCGGGCTTTCTGCTGCGAGTAAGTGTCAACCTCACTGAGACACAACAAGTTTTCAATGAATTAAGACTGATGAACCCAACTCAGCGGCTCTACGAAATGGTGCCGAGGATTCTGGATTTGAGCTTGCTTCAGCAAGATTGGACTGAGATGGAACTCGTGCTTGCTGTTTGAGCTTTTGTAATTAGGCAAAAGATGGTGTTATTACTTTGTTCATTCCTTATTCATTACATATTGTTGGTGTGATTATAGACTCATTTCCATATTCTTATCATCTTTCTGAAACTCTTGGAGGCCATTTGTTCCACTACTTGGCACTTGTTCCAGTACTTAATCTTCCTGTGTATCCAATCACATGCAATACGTTGTTTACTTGCAAATCTTGATAAAGACGAGAAGTTCAGAAAGCGAAAAAAATTGTCTTTTGGTTGACTTTTAGCTTTAAGTTTTGTTGGCCTACAGCTCGGAGGATGCGTACGAATCACTGAAGGGTAATCAAATAATAAGATGCATCATTTAGTCATGTGAAACGCAATTCAAACCGTTGACGAAAACATACATCAAGCAGGGCTAAGACAAGAAGCTCGGAGCCGAGCAAGTGATTTTCATTAAGGCACGTAAATGAACGCTATGCCATTGCCACCTCACCTCTTGACGTAGCTACTCAACTGAAAACAACGACAAATAAGTAACTGTACGCATCATTCATAATATCGTAACGGTGAAGTAATTTAAATATACTTTTTTTTTTTTCCACTCTACCCATTTTTAGTTCCATAAATATTTGATATTTGTGGCAGACATGTATGCGGTCTATTTAAACAAAACCAGTAGAAAATGGAAATAAATCTATGGGTCTGGATCAGCTTACTTGGTTCATTTGATGCCATGTGTAGAGCACACGCGTCACAAACTCTCCAATCTTTTTTTTTTCCTTTTTTTTTGCGGGAAAGATACAAACTCTCCAATCTAGAAAGAAGGATGATCAAGCACTCATGACGTGTTGCTTTTTACGTCTCTGCATGTCATTCTCTTTTAGCATTACATGCAAAATCTTTTCACAATATAATAAAGGCAAAGCTATTATCCTCACAAGTACACAACAACGAAAACTTTCAACAAGCCTGTACGCCGATTGCAGCATTTAACTTGTCAGAGAGACTCTCAATTTTATGGGGAAAAAAAAAGGAATTATTTTTTTAAAAGGCACCTTTTGGGTGTTTGATAAACTTATTAGCTAAGCTTCCTTAGCTTTTTATAGCATCACAAAAAAAAAAATTAAATGAGATTTTATATTCTTTTAAAAAATCATATTAACAGACATAATTCTATTTTCAAGAATTTTATTTAGTAAGTTTTTTATAGCCTTTAATTTAATATTAAATTATTTTTATCTCATTATAATGAAAGAAAAAATTTAATTTAATTAAAATAATATAAATTTATTTTTATTTAAAAAATTAAAAAAAAAACTTTTTTTTAATTTTTTTATTTATCAGATGAGTATATAAATAAGTATTTAAAGAATAAAATTAAAACAACCTTTACCCTTTAAAACTAAATTTGGGAAGCAAGATATTTTGATCATGACTCGTGGATATTTTGATACTAGCTTTATTGGGATCTTATGGCGGCAGCCACCAATTAAATTTAAAGGTCATCCACTGCGCAACCCAGCCACAATAGCACTTATTGACTTGCTCAATCACTCCCCATTGCTCACATTTAACTACTCTTTATCATAAAATAATCAAAACAACTTCTAGAATAAACTCAATTTAGAAACTAAATTATGTCGTATTGCTTTTTGAAAAAAAGAAAATTTACGGAAATGGCCAAAATTAAGGTCAAATTATAAAAATGGTTTTTTTTTCCCTTTTTCATACAAAAATTACAAAAAGATTAAGCTCAGCCGTTTTTATAAATTAGAAGAAATTTTAGGTTTTTTTTTATTTTTTATAAGTTTCCAAAGAAAAGGATTAAGATAAAGCATGCTTCAAGTAGAAGCAAAGCCTTTTACCCCTAACGAACCCAACAATTCCCCCGGTTTCCATTTCCAACAAGGAACGGAGAAACTTAACGGCCACGTGTCAAACACTCAAAGGCGGTGCAACTGGCAGTACCGGTCAGTAATTAAAATAAAAGCCAATTTCCAAATCTTAAAACAAATACAACTCCTTAATCCCTTCTCGCTCAGGTTACGCAACTAAAGAAGCTTTACAAATTCATTCGTTCGTTCGTTCGTTCATTCATTCAACTGTTTTTCAATCTTCTTCTTCACAAATTTTCACTGGTTAATCTGAAAATACGACGTAG